>OY744482.1:390482891-391764961 GCA_963556165.1 Tipula helvola
ATGATTATTATGATAAACATGGAAAATATTTAGGATATACATACCGAATCGAAAAGGGGATGAAAACTTTGTGTGTGTACATATAATCAAGCAAATGCAAAACACGACATTGATTTTCAAGCAAATTCTAATTTTCTTTGCTCGCCATGTCATTGAACTCGGCGGAATAAACTTTCTTTAATAATATTGTATAAGAAATTGTGTACAGTACACCCTTTTTACCTATCCAAAATATAATGTGCGACACGAAATAACCGTTTAGATGTATAGCGGCGCGCGTACATTATGTTTTTCAAGTTTTTGATTTTAATTGCATAATCTGTGTAATGTTTGCAATATTGTAGATACAAGACCAAGATAAAACGTTTAGACATTCCAAATAAATTAATCAAAATACAACAAAAAAATCGGGTTATTGGTTTTCTATGTATATACGAATTGGTTTCAAGCTGTTAAATTTATGCCAATGGGCTTGTATTGTTGTTGTTTTTATGAAATTTAATATTTTGAACTCTGACGCATAAAAGCCGACCGAAAAGGTAAAAAGGTAAACAAAATCATGACAATTTTTTAATTAAGTTTTTGTATTTGAATAATTTTGTAACACGGTACCATACCTGAGTGAAGTAGCTTTTCAATTTTTTTATAGAACAAGTTTTCAGAATTTATAGGTTTTACATAATTGAATTTTTAGACTTTATAGAATTCGTACAATTTATAGAATTCACTGAATTTATAGAATTTTTTGAATTTTTAGATTATGGAATTTATAAAATTAATAAATTTTATAGAATTTATCAAATTTGTAGAATTTCTTGTAAAAATTGTAGAATTTTTAGAAATTAAATACTTTTTAGATTAATTCTTAGTGCGCTTTTTATTCGCTATCCGGAGCTGCTATCGACTGCTGTCATATAAAAATAGCTCCATATAAATAGGTAGAGCTAAATATTTTTTATATCACGTTTTCACTGAAGAATGAATTAAAAATTTTAGTTTGGCGTTAAATAAATTTAATTTTTCAATAAATAGCACGTAAAATGTAAATTCAGGTACAGAAAATTGACTGCTCCGCATAGCAACTATCGGGAGTAAATCAAAAAACGCACCAGCTGTATGCCTCAGGTCGATTTTTTGACTAAATTTTCGACTTTTCATTTCAAAACAACATTACACTATTCACCTCCAACGCGGCCAACGAAAAGACTCCTCGTGAGGTTACTTTTTAATTTAGGCTGTGTTTCAATAGGGTAAAAAGTTAAAATTTAACTGTGGTAAAAAATATTAAATTTTCCTCACTTTTTAATCGTTTTGGTGTTTCAAATGAAACTGGTTAAAATTGTGACGTTTACGTTTTTTATTTTTGTTTTGCGTAGAGAAAAGCAAAATACAAGCGATAAATTTTTACCTGGTATGCCATGACCAGTTAAAATTTCTGTGGGGAATCAAATGCCCAAAATTTAACTTTTTAACTTTTTATGCGGTTTTTTATTCGTTTGAAACCCAGCCTTATGGGGAAACCAGCGAGTCAGTAACAACTTTAAGTAAGAACGCGATATACAGAAAGTGCATGTTACTGACCAGCGAATCTTTAAGAACTTTTCGTTCAGTTCAGCCATCACTTAACAGAGCAAAAATTAACGCGCAAGCTGAAGGATATGTCAGAATACATAAAAATTTTCACAGCACACTTTTCTTAAAAATAATAAATTTTCCTATTCACAATACAATTTTAATACTGTATTTGTCAGTTGTTACGGATTCGGTGGCCGATATGTCAAACATTCTGTAAGGAATTAATTTCGTTTAGATGTGCTCCGTAAGCCACAATTCACATAAATTTCGCTATATAATATTTCACCAATAATATGTTTAACCACTCATTTTGATAGTTTTTATTATAATTTGTAAACGTCGTTACTGAAGTAGATACTGACAAGTATCAGTAAGTAAATACTGAAGATGTTTAGTTGTCAAGTAAAAAACTTGAACAATTCAAGTTAAAGCATTTCCTTTATTTATTCATTCCACTCATTGTGTTGTCCAACAAGTAAACTTGAAGACATGCAAAAAATCCAATTTAGGAAAAAAGTGAAAAGCTTTTATTTTTTTATATTCACGACACCCATTAAAATGAGTATTCTTCTATCTTTAGCACTAACAAGCCCTAATCAGTGGCAGAGCGATGTTAGAAATTGGGAAATAGCATTGTAAATTGCAAAAGAAGACATCAAAGTATTGGTATCGATGTTCTAAATGACACCGTCGCACATTTGTATGTACCTGGTCAAGCGATTTGTTCATGTGATATTGCAATTCTTCCACCAAACTAAAAACTAAGTTTGCCAAACTCAAAATAATGTTTCGTCAGTGCGTGTGTACAGTTTCTTTCAAACAAGCTACACACATAGTAACGGCAGTTTCTTTCAAACAACTTTTCAAGTAAAGAATATTGTGCGCATCAGTTGAAATGCCCACCACCTCAGCAGCTATGCAGTTTTTTAAGTTTAATGAAGCTAACACCATCTACAGTGAACTCTGCACCTACCAAAAAGTGCCTCAGAGGAAATTTGTGGTTCTGCGATTTTTTAAAATCGAATATCCTATTTTCTTCTTATTTAGGGCAATTATCAAATGCATTATTGCGATCTCTCGAATATCGTTATTCAGCTATCTTTCGTAATCAATGTAATCATCAATCAGAATCGAACTGTCAAACCCAAATATGGTACCGTTCTGATTAATAAGTTCTACAATTTTGGCTTGATGATGCTTGCATTGCAAGGAACTAAAACTCAGACATTTTGTATCTCGGTCGACAGCAACAGTTGAGTTTATGCAAATTTCCGACATTTTATGGACGAGGAATACTGAAAAATTATAAAATATGGAATCTGGGGATCATTCCATCCCCTCGAGTTACAAACCCGGTATTTTCAGATCCAAGCGCCATAAATTTATAAACCGTGTTGTTACACACAACACAAATTGAAATTTCATACAGTATGCCTGGTTATTTTATTTAAAGAGCAATATGTCGTTTAAACTATGTCGCTATCTATGAATGGCCGGTATTGAGTTGATCAACTACATACATAGAAAAGTCGAAAATTTTGCCAAAAAAATTGACCTGATGCACACAGCATTAATCTAAATATCTGTCAGAAACTAAATCTATTTTAATTTTATTTTAAGCTTAATTTGAGCTACTAACTATCTGATCTTAACATTGAACTAATATTCGATCAGTAAATTTAAATCGGAAGGATCTCGCCTTAATTCTTACTAACAGATCTTAGATATATTCTTCATGGTGTATTAGCCATTTTCGCCTCCTTCTTTCTTAGGTTAATGCGAATTAATGTTACTGTAACCACGAGCCCCACTGTGCCTTTGCACGTTCTATTAGGAAATGTAAGTCAGGTCGTTCGTAGCCACAACAATTATCGTGGAAACTTTTGGCTGAATAGAAGAACCGTCTTCAATTTGCTTTAGTAATGCTGAAAATATAGTCTTTTTAGGATTTTGGTCGATCTCATCTACGACTTTGAAAGTCTATATTATATCTATATTTTGTAGACAATTTTATTTTCTAATTAACCTGCACGCAAGCCAAAACGAAAAGTATTTACACGAAATTTGAAACAGTGCCTGGTTATTTCCGGCAAATAATTATAACTTTCGGTTGACGTTCCAATAGTCGCTATTTAGAATAATAGAAAACAATGCACAGCTTGTTTTATTGACCCTTGTGCCATCTATGAATGACTAGGATGAACTAGTCAACAATTTAGAAAAGTCAATGGTTTAGTCGAAAAAATCGACGTGAGGCACACATCATTATGTTACAATTTGAGAAATTGAAATTCCTAAAATTTATAAATTTATTAGAATTTATAAAATTTATAGAATTTATCGAATTTATAGGTGATGGAAATTTAAGGGATTTGTAAAATTTGAACTAAGTTTTAGACTTTATAGAATTCATAAAAATACAATTTGTGGAATTTAGAGAATTTAAGGGACGTACAATTTAAAAACTTTACAGAATTCCGAAAATTTATAGAAATTTTGGAATTTATAGAATTACAAAAATTTACACAATTTATTGAATTTATAAGTTTTATAGAACTTTTAGAATTGGTAGAATTCAGGGAATTTAATGAATTTTCAGACTTTATAGAATTTAATAAATTTATAAAATTTATATAATTGAAATTCTCTAAATTTTATAAATTCTGTAGATTTTATTAATTCTATATATTCTATAAATCCTATGTATTCTCTAAATTCTCACAAATTCGATGAACTCTCTAAGTTTTTTAGTTGAATAACGAATTTACAGTTTATAGAATTTTAGGAATTTATAAAATTTACAGGCATGAAATTTTTAGTATAAGTACAGTTTGTAGAATTTGGGAAATTTTATAGAATTGATAAAATTTGTAGAATTTATCGAGTTTCCAGTATTTATAGGATTAATTTATGGGGTTTACAGAATTTAAAAAAATAATTTTTGACTTTATAGAATTTACAGGATTTATTCAATTTTTAGAATTTTAGAATTTATAGAATATATAAAATTTTTAGAATTCAAAGGATTTTAAAAATTTGCAGAATTTATAAAAATTTGAACGTTTCAGATTACATAAATAAAATTTGAGTTAGTAGAATAGAACTGAACAGAGTTAAAACAATTTGTAGAGCTCATAAAATCTGCAAATTTAATTTCTAGAATTGATAATATTCATAAATTTTAGACACATAAAAATTAAAAAAAAAAAATTATGGAATTTAAGGAATTACTCAACTTTCATACTTTATAGAATTTGTAAGATTTACAGAATTTATATAATGGTATTGATAGAATTTTAGGAACTTGTAGAATTTAATAAATTTTTAAACTTTATATACATAATATCTATAAATTCTATACATTTTTTAAATCCTGTGAATTCTGCAACTTTTACAAATTCTATAAAGTCCAAAATTTCAGTAAATTTCTTAAACTCTATAAATCTTATAAATTCTGTAAATTCGATATATTCTCTAAATTTAATAATTTAGTAGAATTTCAAGAATTTATAAACTTTACAGGAATTGGAGAAATTACGAAATTTTTAGTATAAGTAAAATTTGTAGAGTTTGGGGAATTTTTTTAGAATTTATAGAATGTAGAGTATTTATCAAATTTAGGGGATTCACAGAATTTGATTATAAAAACTAGGAGTAAGAAATTTTAGAAACAGTAAAATTAAATATTTTGTGTTTAGTAACGATTTATAGATGCTTGAAGTGGTAAACTGTTGCCTTCATTTGGGTGTAGGTGCGAAAGCCCAATCATATTGCAAATAGTCTCTATATAAATCATTACTACCATGGGTTTGCCAAACTGAAGTCGTAAGAAAAAATTATTGCTTTATTGAAAATGCATCGTCAATACCAATTCAAGGCGAACCGAACCAGAATAGTGATAAATTATATCGTGATCGACGACGTGAAGATTTATTAGAAGCGTTGCCTAAGTCAATAATCGACACATAAATCATATAATAGGAAACTTCCCACAGTCGAAACCATTTCGAGCTATAACCCCAGAGCATATATCCTTATCAAGTGACAAAGGTGATTTTCTGACTTTATGCACTTACAATTTTATAGTTGTGGAATATTCTGTGATAACTAGTACTAATAAATAATGTCACGACAACATGTTATTTTATCAGATATTACCGTCAGCCAGAGTTGGACCGACGTACGTGTTTTTAATTAAAACATTTTTAAAACCGGAACAACAAAACAAGGCCCAACAATAAACGACAATAGAGGTAAAAGAAGCGGCAAAAGCCTAACGGAGAACAGTCGAGCCGCGAAATTATTTAAACTTAGCTAGATGGATGACAAGTTGAAATTGGATTGTTACCGTTTGACATCAATGTCCTTAATCTGGTTTCTGAACCGAAATGGATTAGGTGAAACGGGCGAGGTAATTTTGTGAGCTTATGCTGAAATAACTCAAGAACAAAAAAGCTTCCCCTTATATCAATTAAAACTAGACCGCTTTCAACAATTGCACGTGTTTTGTTGAGGAACTAGCGTGTCACTAGATTGCTCTACATCTAAACTCAATACAGTGGAAGTAAATTTTTTTGCTGTGGTGGAACGGGAATATAATGTTACCTTGATAATATTTTTAAATTTATAACCATAGAGATTTTTTGTGGCAGCTAAACACAAAAACAGGTTGGATAAATGAAAAATTCATAGAGGGTCAAACAATGACTGTTTATATGTCCGGCTTTAAAATTTTGTATCATTTTTCGACTTACCTGTCGTTTCATTTATATCAAAAAACGATGTAAATGGATTCCCTTCCGACACCAGTCCATATCGTATCTCTCGCGGCGCCCCTTTATCACCATCTTCCGCATGCACTTGTAAAATTTTATCACCCGGTAACAGTGACGACGACAGTTGTGTTATTGGTGGCGCCAATGTAAATATGGGCGGCATGTCTTGAACATCTTGCACAATAACAAATACTTCTAATCCAGCTATATTACGTGTATCTTGTCCAGCCTCCGCATATGCATCCTAATATTAAAAAAGAAAAAAATACAAATTGATGTATTTAAATATTATTACTACAAAATATCAAAATGGTAAAAGTTATATAATTGAAGGCCAAAACATATTTATTTATAGTTATTGTATAATGTCATACAACATACATAAAATAATTAAGTATAATAAAATATGAATAAATTAAAATAAAAAAAAAAAGAAATCAAATTTTCATGAAGTAATGAACTTTCCCGAAAGAAAGTAATTGAAATATTTAATGTCAAGGTATGGATTCGACAAAATAATTTAATTTCCGGAGCAAGGTTAAAACATATGAATAATACTTACATTTGCCAACACCGTCAGATGGTACATTGATTGTTTCTCAAAATCTAGTGGGCCCAACAAAAATATTGTCCCTTCCGTGATTTCGGGTTTAACAATTTTTTGCCGAATCGCAAACAACGGTGATCCCCACAATTCAAGATAGACCGGCGTTTGTGACAATGGATTCCGCCTAGATGTTACATAATCCAATTCTGTACCACGTTTTGCATCTTCCGGTATCATAATAATACCCGGTTTGTGTGGAAATATTTTATTATGGGGCGTTGTAAAATTTGTCACCGTTATTGAACAACTTTGTATTGACGTACCACCCTTTGTATCTTTAACGGAAACTTGAAAATCATAATAACGACCCGATTCTAAACGGCGTGTCAGCACAACATTTGCCTGACATACACTATTATATTTTGTACACGGTAGTGTATCAATTTGTACCGTCGATGTGCTTGCGTTTCCAATCAATTCAAATGTTAACGGATAATCAAATTCTTCATCAGTCGCCCTTAGTCTATATATCACAGATCCAATGGCTGCATCAGCCGGTACTAATACTAAACGCATACGGGTGGACGGATCAAATTTTGGATCCATCGCACATATATAATTTATCAGTAGAAATAGTGATGTAATTACAGTAATCCAATGTATGCCATTGAAGTTCATCCTGAAATAAAAAAAACAGAATATAAATAAATTATTTTGATGATCCATTATAAAAAAATAAATAAAGAAGGATCATTTTTAAGATGAAAACATAAGAAGAAAATAACGACGACGAAATAATAAACAAGAAACTTTATAGATCGTGATCAATGTCTTTGGAAGAGAAGTTTTGTTAATACCGGAAATTAAACTTAAAAAATAACTGCTCCACGACATCTTTCTTTGTGTGTACAGTTTTATTGTTCTACTAAAACTCAGTATAAAAATCATCATGCGCTTTCCGAAAGACGTATGCATTTTATTTTTATCGTTTTTAATTAAATAATAAAATAAAAATTGGATAAAATTTTATATAAAAAAAATTCTCACAATATGCATTTCTTTGTACTCTGTAATCCACTATGTGTATATACAAACTACTGCACTATCGCTATGTTCGGCGAAACAATGGATCTATAAGTGCTTACACCAAGTTTGGTATGTAGATTGTTGGTATACTATTCTTCCATGTTATTATTTTATTCTTATTATTATGATGTGGCGAAGTGTTAAATCAAAGAAGATTTTATTATGTAGGGTTTTTTCATATTATACAACCGTTATTCTTTATTAAATTAAAGATTGATATTTTCTTTTGCTTTTATGCGTTTTCCATATGTGCGATCTATCAATTGTTACTACATTATAAACAAATCGTATACACATGTATGTATTTATATCGATCGTTATCAGAATAGTTTGTCCGCATGTACTTTATTTCAATTTTTTCTTTTTTTTTCTTTGGGTCACAAGTTCACAATATTCTCACAATTATGACATCGATCGACGATATTGATCGGTTATTATACTCGTATGATTGATTTGCTTAAAAATCAATCATTGATCACGC
Organism: Tipula helvola; assembly: GCA_963556165.1. Classification (NCBI taxonomy): domain Eukaryota; kingdom Metazoa; phylum Arthropoda; class Insecta; order Diptera; family Tipulidae; genus Tipula; species Tipula helvola. The sequence continues at coordinate 390,491,356 of OY744482.1, forward strand.
AAAATCGAATAGTTATAGAAATTTAATTATACATTTCATTTGCTTTAATTATAATTGATCTCGATCTTTCAATCATACAAAATCATGTTCCTATGTGATAATTAAACAACTATGCTGCACACACATAACATGATATATAATTTCATAACAACTTTTAAATTTTTATGATGAGCGATCGATCATTTTCAATATATGTAAGTAAGATCGCAAATATAATGTTGTTTTGATTTTGGGTGATCGATCGAGATAGTGCATATCAAACATATCAACACTATTCAGAAATAACGGGTTTATAATTAAAAATAATACATCGATCACAAAATGATGATGCTTTATGACAGATGATTTTTTTTTATGATTAATTATTGCACTGGCCAAATCAATAATTCTGGCAATGTTTTTCTCTAGTTGTATGGTCATTTAAGTGTCTGTCGACAATTACTACGTAGTTAGATTGATCATCTTATATTTAAACTTAATATTTAAACGGCCGAGATGCATTTTCAAGATGTAATAAATTTGATTGATTTTTGTTGTTGTCAAAATTGACAACAACACCAAAAAATTTTTTTTTTTTGTAAATTGATGCGATTTTTTTTACACCCTGAAATCTCCTGTGTTCTTCAGTTCATGTATAATGTTGTAGTTTTGCCAGACCCAAAACAAAATTTAATTTAGGCCCTTCTTTCCAGAATGGCCGCTTTTCCGATTTTCTGTACTGAATAATTTTTTCATTGATGTCATACTTTTTAAAATGTTTAATTAATAAACCAAACCCAATTATGCAAAACTACCTGTTTATATTTGATTTTACTACATAGCTCAAACAAGTAGTGAGACAAAAGTTATTGAAATCCTGCGTAATTTTTTTTTGTCCATAACCATTTTTTTCAACGTTTTGAAGTCTCTGTGACCGAATAGGCAAAACAAAATAAAAAATTCCGTCTATCTGTCTGAATCACTCACAGTATCTTCAGAATGGTTTGTCCGATTTGAATTTTCTTTCCGGCAATCTGTTGGTCAAAGCGGTTAATTGAACAATTTTCGGAATCTGTACGTCAAGGGGATTGAGGGTGTTAAGTTTATAGTGTTAGGTTGAGGGTTGACTTGCGATCGAGCTGGTAGTTGAGTCAGGTTTTCGGTTGGGGATTAATTTGGGGATCGAGTTGACTGTTTAGATGGAAGTTATGATTTGATTTGAATTCATATACATATACATAATGCCGTTTCATACTGATGATCTTAAGTCCTATCTTACTTTTTGCTTTATAAGTGTCATAAACTAAATGCCATTCTAATAGCTTGGTTCCATTTATCTTTCAATTGAAAGATTTTTTACGAGAAATTATTCCGATGGGTCGGGGTTTAATCGATAGTCCACGACTTTCTTTGAAACTTGTACCAATTCGATACACAACCTGTGCACCAAAGGTTTTAAGATCAGTTCTCACAAACCCCAAAATTATGCGGTTATCTGTATTGGTGTTAAAGGAATTTGCTGCCTCTTCTAGGAGCAATCTCTTATCTTATAAGTTTATTATCGAAAAAAATCATATACTGTAGAAAATGGGTATTGCTGCATGATGTTTCGATAAAGTAGTTCTAAATATTTGACTTAACTACATAATAAGAAATGATTTGGTTTTTAATTAGTATACCGAACTTTGAGGAGGTAAATGCTTAATTCGAGGTACCTAAAACTAATTTTAATTTGATACCACACACTGTTACTGAGTATCAAAGAATGAAAGATTTCAAAGTTTAATTTGGTTCTAAACTGTGTTTTATATACATAGTTCCTCTACCAGAAAATACCTTTACCATTTACCAATTTACAAAATTATATTTCTCAAGATTGAGAGTTCAATAATTACCAAGTTTTTTTCGAGGCAATGTTTTTCACTACAGGAACTCACACAGTTGTGTGAGTAAATTACACTGTGTAATTTACACAGTTTTGTACCCAGAAAAAACGTGTAACATACATAAGACCATTTTATACGTGTGTATTACATGTAATTCTCATATGAATTAATTGATGGCCAAAATGATATTCTAAAATGAATTTAGTTGAAGTTTTGGAATATGGCCGATTAGGGTGGAACTGGCATAACTCTGAGAACAGATTTTGATGAAATTCGACAATGAGAGTTGAAAATGGAGTTCTAAAAGGAATTTAGATGAACTTCTTTCGATTAAGATGTAACTTGGATAATTGTTCAATCAAAATGCGATTCTCATATAAATTTAGGTAAAGTTCTGATGGCCAATTATAACGGAACTTGGATAATTCTGAACTGATTTGACAGATTATCATATGAATTTAGACGAAGTTCTGGAATATGACCAATTAGAATGCATCTTGGATATTTCTTAACTGATTGTAATTTAAATGATAATTATATGAAGTTCTGGAATATAGCAATTCTGATCATGAGAAAACTATACAATTACGGTGGAAATAAACCTAGGGTTTCTTCAACACTACGAGCTACAGCAGCAATATTCTCAGTTGTTCTTGAGCGACGCACACGGTTTCGATTCTTCACATCACTAACTTGTCCCAACAGCTCAAATTTTTCCAACAGTTTCACTATTGCCGGCCGAGAAGGTGCTTCACGACGACCAAAAAGTTCTTTAGTTATGCGAACTGTGACTGTAAAATTTTCACCATTTTTGTAGTGAATTTTAATAATTTCATTGCGTTGTTGAAGCGTGTATCGTACCATTTTTAGTAATGGCGTAGTTTTTACTTGTCAAATGTCAAAAGATGACAGCTTCAAAATTGACAGCTGTCCAAATAGCAACCTCTTGCTCAAAATGAAACCTCTTATTGGAAAACCCTGCACTATAAAATAGTGACACTTCTCTAAAGGGACCACTCAATAGTCATAGAAATTTTGGTCACTTTATGGAGGTGGTCAGTTTAAGGAATAAAGCAATCCAATAATTTGAAAATTAAGTTTTGCCTAACAGAAAAATTTTCTTCAATTGTAAAAAATTATTTTGTAACAAATGTTATAGATAATATTTGAGGGACTGACAAAAGTGGTCAAATTAGAGAGCTGTTCAAAATTGGTCAGTTTTGAAAGTTTGCTGTGTTTTTTTTTTGCGTTCACTAGGATATGACGACATTACAATTCCGGTATAAATTTGATGAGAGCAATTCAAGCTCCGACGGCAATGATGTAACTGAACAATTCAGCAGGAAATTAGCAGCAGGAAATATCGTCACTAAAACTCTAGCCTGCCTATATGACACAACTGGTGCGTTAGATTTAATGAGAAAAAGCAGAAAAACAGGAAAAATTTCAATCAATTAATATAATGAAATAAAAGAAATTGGTTGTTTTTTGTAAATTATTTAAAAAAAATCAATTCTGGGATTGATTCCGGAATTCCAGAATCGAGAGCATTCAAATCCGAAAATCCCGGAATCACATTTTTTCCAAAAATTGGATGCCCCAACTAAAACACGGCCTATGCAATTTCGTTTTATTTTGCTCAGTTTTTTTAGGCAACCATTTTAAATTCGCTCGGTTTAAACAATTACACTCGTTCACTGCTGAATAAATATCATAGTTAATTAGTTTAGTGAATTTTTTAAATATTATTTTAATGTACAAGTTTTAAGGAAGATGGGATATTGTTTATATACACTTTTGGAGCAATACCCAGAATCGAGTTCGGACAGTGATAATTTTGGCTAAAATATCGATTATTTTATGAAAATTTGGTGTAGAATGACAATTTTCTGATCAGCTTTCTAAAACAAAAATATTTTGTTTCACTTTTCCCTATGTTTGAATAACGAATAGACACATACATAGTGAACGGAGTAGAAAATAATTTTTTATTCTTCTTTATTCGATCACAAATGAATAAACCATCACAATATCTTGGTTTTGTCCACACTATTCAGATCGATCAGTATAGTAAAAAATGATTATTCGATCAGTGAAGAGCGAATAATTAATTTTAGAAAACGAGTTTTTAAAAAATCAATTTACTTAAACTTGGTCTAAAATTAAGGCATAATATTTGTTATCAATAGGCTTAGGATTCTTAGGTAAAAAAACATTTTTTTGGGAAATCCAAACCAAAAATTTGTTTTATAGTCATTCTTTTTAGAACAAATAAAAGCGTAATATTACCACATATTTTTACATATTTCCACTTTTCCACGTTTTACCACATATTTTATGGTTCATCCTAAATATTTTTAATTTTTCTTCAAGAATAACGAATTCGACTTTGATAGCTTAAAGTTTGATTAAACAAAAATATTTTATTAGCCAAATTTTAAATTTAGGCCAACAAATATTATTTTTAGAAGTTACAAATGTTTTACTTTGGCCTAAACTCCGCTAAGTTAGATCAATAATTTAAGAACAGAATAAATGTGAAATTAAAATATCTCAATAGTTTGGTGCACATTATTTGACGATCCGGAGTTCTTCTAGAAAAGCATGTGCCTTTATCAAAAATGAAATTGTGACATTTATCTGATTAGGGCAAAATATGGAAGTGTATGTAAAATAATTTGCCAGAATTGAAATGAATCAAACAAGCATTAAAATTCCTTAAACTATAGAAACATAGCAAATGCAATTCTACCCCATTTATCCACTTGAGCAACAGTTTTAATGCTATTCATATTTAAAATGGGCTCGAACGAAAACTAATTTTTAATCCGAAAAGTTTCTAAGTTTCCATATGTTTGAGGGAAATGTTGAATTTAAATTTGATTATTAAGTGTGAATTACTAACTGCATTATTTGACCAAAATGGTAGATTAGAAATCGATTTCGAATTTCAATTAAACTACTATGAATTTGACCAAAATTAGAGGGAAATCTAGGTAAAGTAGAAATAAAGTTAATTCAGAATTCAAACATTAATTTTAGTAAAATGTTGAGTGCCATTTACGTGAGGAAAGCTAACATATTGTTGTCAACATATAGTATGTTTGTAAATTTCAACATATCGAATATAAAATCGGAATTTTCAGCAAAAATCTGAATGAGAAGTTGAATTCCCAAGCATAATTGTGCATCATGTGTTTAATGTGAATTAAAAGCTAATCGTAGTTTTCAGCAGAAATTTAGTTATAAATAGAGTTTGAATTCCAATCTTTGAATAAAAATTTCAACCAGGGCTTGAATATTGAGGGATTTAAAAAAACCCTCCGGTGTTAAATCTATAAATTTTCAGTTAGAAATTAAATAGATACAGTTTTAATTGAGTTACAATTCGAACCACGACGCCAACAACATTTTTAGTGAAATTTAAAATAAACATTAAGTAAATGTTTCTGGATTAAACTACATTTTGCATGGAATTCAAATAGCATAAATTGTTATACAGTGCTACTTGGGTTAAAAATTGATTTGGATTCAGATTAGAAATTGATTAGGACATTCTACTTGGTTTTCAGCAAAAATTTGAGTGTAAATTTGGTGTTCCAAAGAGTTACGTTTCAATACGAGATTTGAGCTAAAACAACCAACAAAATTTCCTTTGAATTTATTTTATAAATTTGTTTCGGAAATTTTAGAGAAATTTGAATTAGGAATTTAAATTAAAAAAAATGGTTTTGGCATTTATTCCAAACCACATAAAATCTATGGTGAAATTATATTATATAGAAATTGATTTACAACTCGAATTTTGGTTTCACAAAATTTTGAGAGAAACATAAGTTTACATTCCACAACAGATGTATTGAGGGGATTTTCAATTAGAAAACAAAAAAATGAGAGCAAATTAGGTGGAGCAAAGAATAGATATGTTAAGGGAAAATCAAAATACATATTTCGAAATAAATTTGAATTGGATCAAATAATTTGACTGGAAACGAAAATAGTTTTAATATATTCGAATAAAACCTTGGAAATTGAGTATCCAGAGTAAAATAAATTTATAATTCCATATGGATTTGAATAAACTTTGAGTGTCATTTTAATCCGAAATTGAGTTAAACTTTTAAACTGTACTTGAATCTTGATTGTAATTTTGATCACACTCATTGAATTAAATTGAAATAAAAATTTGAGTGAAATTTAAACTTTTAACAAAGTTTTAACAAATTATTTATTCTATTGTACTAATTGATTATAGTAATTTATCTTTTAATATGTGAGCATTGTGTTGTGAGGTATTCAGACTAGTAACTTAGTTTAAAGTCTAGATTGATTCGAAAAAATTAAGATTTTTAATCAGAAATTTAGTTCCAAGCTGTTTTCGAAGCTGAACGAAATGATAAATGGAATTTTGAATATAAATCTAGTCTAAATTGGTCAAATGTATTCGACAGAGAGGAAATTAATTAACAGAACGAAATTTTAAAGAGAGAACATTATCTTGAATTATAAACTAGATATAATGAAGTTGAGTTAAATTTTAAGTAAAAATTGTCTTCTTTACATTGCATTCGGGAAACACATTTTGAAAACAATTTTAATTACACGATTTCAACAAATTTTTTAGTCAACTAGAAAATTAGGAATCGAGCAAAAATCTGAATGCTTTTTGTTTTATAATAGAAGCATTTCAATTTTAAACCGTAATTGTGATCAAATCTTAAGTAGGAACTTACTTTAGAAATAGAGTTTAAATTACAATTTGGTTTAAGCAAATACATGAGCTTATAGCTTAAAACTTGAGTTTGGAATCCAGACTGCCTTTAATAAAAGTTTGAGTGAATTTTAAAAATTTAGTTAAAATTTGCGAGCAAAATTTTTATTTAAAACGGGGTAAAAGAAAATTTGAACATAGTTTGGACTAAAAATTCAATTTCAATCCAATCGAGGGTTTGAGCAAAACTTTGGATGCAATTTAATTAAAAAATATTTAAAAATTGAGTTTGAATTTCAAACTTAGTTAACACAAAATTATGGTTGAAATAAAGCTAGAAATTTTGTCATATCTAAATGTACTAGAATTATAAATTTGGAGTAGATACAACTTCCGCTTTAGTTGTGCATTTAAAAACTCTAAATAGAAATTACTTGAGCAAAAACATAACTGTAATTTAGTTTTTAGTTTAAAAGTGGAGTTTGTATTTCGAATTGGACTGGCCAGAGAAAATTTGAGTTTAAATTCTAAAATTTTGGTTGCAATTAGATAGAAATTTTGTGTTATTTTGAATACAAATATAGGCTAAGTTCCAAACTAGATTTGACAAAATCGAGTTATAATTTTGAATGAAATTTAAAATACAAAATATACAGTTCAATTTCAGCTTTCATTTTAAAACGGTTCGAGAAGTGTTAGTTTGATATTCCAAACTAAATTTTAATTGCAATTAGTAAAAATTGCAATACGAAACATGATTTCAACACGCTGGACTACTTCTCCAGAAATTTTTAAGTAACCAATGAGAGTTATTTTATCCAAATTTATAGCCAAAAACCTGATACTTTTTGTTAATGATTGAATTGAAATCCTTTTAAGATAAGGTCTAGTTTTGGTTTTCTCAAAATTTGGTCACATATTTTTCATTTTAATAACATATTTTACCACATTTTTTGCAATTTTAGTTACATATTTTATGAACATATTTTTGATTTTTTAGAACCTAAAAATCTTAAGCCGAGATGAACATCAATTGGAGTTCTTCACAAAACACCAACGACACCATTCGATATTAAGCAAAAATAAATGTTCCTTTTAGGTTGAATTCAATACCGGAGGGCACTATTTTCAAAGCTGAAATGCTTATAAGTTAAAATTAGAATTTTGACATAATTTCTAAAATTCGTTGAACTTTCTCAAGTATAAATCACAAATTTGTTTATATTACTTCACGACCAGGTACTGTATCTGTCAACACCTTAATTTTTGAAATTTCCAAACAAAAAACAAATATTTTTTGTTCAAAAAATTTGCCCCAAGAGATAGTACAAACGCACAGTAAAAGTATGATTGATTTATTGCGTAACGAAAAATTACGAAATAATCTCTGCACAGTCACAATAATTAAAACTATACGTGTTGAAAAGTTTTTAATTTTTTTTTTTGTGAATTTAACTTCCACGTGAAAAAATTTTCTTTTATAATAGTTTTCGAAATGATTAATGTGTAATGTAACAGACTTTAAAAATACAAAAAAAATAAATTAGTAATAATAGTAATGTACACATATTTATCTGTACTAATCAGCATTCGTCAATTATAATCGTTTTATAATTACTAAAATAACAAGAATCATTATATGCATTGAAAAAAAAAATTGTATAGTGGGCATTTTGTTACTCAAGATGATGATTATTATGTACAAAACTGATAATTACCGAACGTATAAGATCAATTGTCATCTTGTACATATTTTAAATATTAACATCAAAGAGTAAAATGTGTGTATAAGGCTAAACAACAAGTAAATAAATTATAATTCAACTACTCAGCACTTACATGTATGTATTATAAATAAAAACGTTTTACATGTAATTTAACAAAACATATTATTATTATTTATTATCTGTTATGAATTTTTTTATGTAATACTTGAATAAGTATTTCGTGAATAATTAATTTTACCATTTTTGTAACAATAAAATAAAAATTAGATGCAGAGCATTTTCGATTAACTTTTTACGAAATTATTATAAATCATAATGGTAAAAAAATGTTTTTATTTAAGAGAGTAGCACACATATTTTATTATTTATTTATTTTAATATTCAAATAATTTATTATAAACTTTTACAACCATATATTATATTGAGGCGCCAGTATAATTTTAAAAATTGTATTTCTTAGATTTTTCTATTACACAAATTTGTTGTTTTTCAAGTTTTCCAGTTTGAATTTATTAAAATATAAAATGCTTTTGTCTAAAAAAAAATTATTTATTAACAATAAATTATAAATAAATGGAATATATATTTTTTTATATAAGTAGAGAGATAACAAAATATTTAATTTCAAATTAGAAATTATTATGAAGTGCTTTGATTGTGTACAAAATTGTAAATCAAACAATTCGTAATTTGTGACAGATTATGTATGTGACAATGTGTTGCTTATTATTATTATGGTTATTTTTGGAAATGTGCTTGACACATAGTGAAATGTTAATTACATAGCCTAAAGTACGTTGACTCTTTTTACATATGTAATAAAAATGAATCGATTACATTCAATTAAATATATGTATTTGTCTAAATATCACGAGGAGGGCATGTGGATTGTGATTGATATATTGTATAAACAACAAGTACCATAGAAACAATACAAAATAATTATAATTACAAATTTTTAACATTCCTTGAATCAAATTAGTCCAAATTAGATGATTTCGTTGTGGAATGCAGTCTACTAACTAAATTGCCTTAAAATTACTATGTACACACATAAAAATAAATTAAAATTATCTTAAATTTATTTTATATAAAAACCAATCAATTCCTACGCTCGTTATTTAAATAATATATTGTGTGTGTTTTTTTTTAAATTAATTACAAAGCAATTTTTTATTTTGTCGCGATATTAAAAAAATAAAAATAAAAAAATTGAGTGGCGACATCGATCCATTTTAATCTAAATTCATATGTAGTAGTTTAAAAAAAAAAAAATTCCATTAGAACTTTTTAAAAAATCACAGTCGGCGAAGGTCAACATCTCTTATGATAAAACCATTATTTTTAACTCTTTACTTTTATGATTAATTAATAAAATTTTGAGTGACTTGAGTAAAGAATCGCGCACACACTTCTTTATACCTTAATTTTTATCAACAACTTTAATATTTTATGCGGTATACATATAATAGTCTTTGACTGACCGCCGAGCACTCACAACAATAAATCAATCATCAGCACTTTTAAATGTTGATTGTACAACATAATGTCCTCATTAAGGCGTCTATATAAGGGGCGAGGATTTAATTTTAAGCGGAACTTTTAATATAAAATCAACAATATAATTTATTTGACAGACATGAAGATTAATGCTGTCTAGCACATAAAATTAGTAGATGATTATTATTACTATATCCAGCTGATGATATATTTCAAGGGTGTTGATATGTTTACTGGAGAATTGTCCAAATATTAAGTAAACCAACGTGCATACATATATTCGTATAATATGTTGCATGTTTAAATGTTTACATTTTAAGTTATTTCTCCCGGGTCTTGTATTTTAATACCATGTTATTTACACAAATTAAATTCAAGTTACTTTTGTGATTGTTAATTATACAATTTAATATGTTGTACAAGCAAATCTGTTTCGGTATTTGGGGATATAGTTTATAGGCGAATCGGATTTTAAAGGCACGATTTAGCTTAAAGACAAAAATTACATGCGACTTTGTTGTTCTTCATTTTTTGTTTTGTAAACACATTTTGGAAAATTGAATAATCGTCTTGTAACATTGTGGTAAATTAACAAAGCCAAATTATAAATTGAAAGAAAATGATGATATAAAACAATTAAATTACATTATCAAGTACCTACTATTTAAAAAGCTTAACAAATTTAAAAATGAAAGTACTTAGTCATGAATCACTCAACGAAGATCAGTTTTATGTGCATAAATATGACGTCGCGAAATAAAGTACCTTTCACTTTCAACTATGAAGTAGACCATACGGTCATTATCGCTTACAAAAAATTTTCTACACTTTTTATATTTCCGGGATTATTTATGGAGTGAATAACTTCGTTTTAATTATAAGGTTGTTATATGGATTTTCCTTAATATTCTTAAAAATTCGAAACTAAAGAAAACTTTTTGAAATAAATAACGATTAAACTATAATTAAATGAGGTTAAACAGCTTCTGATTAAACAAGATTTAGTATCTCCCAACCTAACCAACAAACGATGTTTTTGTTAATAGAAGTTTTCAATTCATTTAAATATATTTACGTGTAAAAAACTGTGTAACTTACATAGCGTAATTTACACGCCCAACTGTGATGACAGCTGAGATTTTTTTCCCATCAGAAAATACATTTTGGAAAACCTTATTTTTATTTGGTTGCGCTTTGCTTCAATATGTTTTTTCCACGTCAGTCTTCTAGCCAGGTGCAAATCTAAGTATTCGACCATGGTTTGTTGAGGAATATTTATGTCGGTTAGTACCACTGGTGGGTGGGTGAGTTTGTTCTGCGTGGATGTGACGTGTGTTGAATTATTTTCGTTCACTTTTATTCGTCATGCCTTAAGCCAGTGCCCCGGTCATAGGTAAAACGGCAGTGTACAACAAGTATAATATTGGCCCTAGGACGCTGCCTTGTGGGACACCTGTGTTTTTATCATATAAGCTAATTGTCACACTATTTTGTTTGACCATGAATTGCCTTTCAAGAAGATTGTTTCCCAGAATTAAGTGACATTTCTTAAGTAGGAGCTCGTTGATTTTGTGTACTAGTACATCGTGCCAAATTTATCAAAGGCTTGTGCGATATCCAATAACACAGCAGAACAATATTTCTTTTCCTCGATGGATAAACCACCGAGAATAAATTTTCGAAGTTGAACTCAGGCAAATAAATTTCTGGTAAGCATATAAATTTCTGGTATCAATGAAAGGTATTTTTTCATGATTAGTCTATGCCCCACAATTGCTAGAGCAGTAAATAGCTCGTCAATGACCAAAAGCCACAGCAGAGGAGAGAGCACTCCACCTTGTGGACAAAATTGACAGAAACGGACAAGCCATCCTGCTCAGCCTCAACAATGCGAGACTTAAGCATAGATTCGATCCATAAAACATTAGAGCGATCAATACCAAAATTGGTACAGGCTTTAGTAATCATAACAAACGGAGGACTATCATAAGCTCCCGTAATATCCAGATAAGCACCCATAAGAAACTCTTTATTATTGAGGGATTTTTCAACCTTAGTGACAAGTTCATGTAGAGCAATTTCACAGGACTTACCAACTCTATAAGCATGTTAGAGTGACTTCTACTAAATAATAGCTCCAAACTTTATAAACCCTTGGAAAACCCAGTTAAAGCGTTAAGTAAAAAGATCGCTACTGTACTACTTATGTATATCAGAGGGAATTATTCAATTTCTCTTAAATTTACTTAGATGTCTGTACTAGGGCTTTATGAGACAGAAACGGGTTGGAATAACAAATCATACGGGTTACGAAAAAAGCATAGTTTTTCACAGCATTTATTGAATTTGAATTTGATTTGATTTGTAGCGCTTCCAATGTCGGTGTTTTTCTGAAATTTTTTTGTTTATCGAGAGTTTTGATGTAGTCTGGTCTGGACTAGCCAGGTGGTTTGTGTCTTTCTGTATTGGTGCACTAATGTTTGAATTTTAAGCTTTATTGACGTCACTCCTGTGTTGATGTCTCTGTTCGAAAACAAATTTTGTCTATCCTGTACAAGTGGCGTCACAACACCTTAGGCTTGGTAAACAAAATTTGACTATTTCTTCAAATGTATGTTACGTTTAATTTTGGAAAATAAATTATTGTTTAAACGGCTGCGTTATAAAGAAAGAAGCAAATCTGAGGTTGTTGCACAACGTTTGAAGTATACAAGCCATTAAGTTGGTCTAGATAGAATAAAAGTTCCCGATAAAAAGGGGAATTTTGGATGGGGATAAATTTTGGCTAGAGATTGGATCGGGTACATGTATAATCAATGTTTCTGAACATTGTCCTAGTACCCAATAGTCCTAGTACAATTTATGCATTGCATTCGGCTTCTCGAGATTTTTGATATTGATGTTGGTTTGCACATTTCACTTTGAGTTGTTTGGTGGCTAGAATAGAATACTCCAGAAAAATTTCACTTTGATATACCATGTGGTTGTAATTTTTTATGTTTGTTGTTGAGAATTATTTTTGGTTTCAAAAAAAATGTTTTATTTGTTTGTTTAAAGATAAAAAAATAAAGTTGTGGTAGCTCTACTGCTGCATGCATCATTGTTTGTTTGTTCAATTTTTGCAGTAGAGAATCAAATCTGGTTAGGCTCAGCTCTATATAGAGTTCTCATAAATAATAAATAAAAATGGAAAAAAAAATTATTTACAGATTTTATCAGCACACCAAATTATTCATTACCGCATTTGTATTAAGTCATTCCAAACCTATTTAAGGCTGTTATGTTATAATTTATTTTATCAAGAAGGTCGTTACATTCTTAAAATAATTTCGGTTATTTCGTTAATAACGTACCTACATACACGCGAATTATTTATTTCATTGATTACAGATTCAAGAATAACTAATCAATTTCGTGCCCATGTTATATAAGTACATTGTATCACCGCGCTGCTTGTTGAAGTTCACACAAACCTTCATTATACAATACATAATTCAGTAATGCAGATATTCAATTATTGATAGCAACAAATTTACCTATTATCTCTTCCTTTTTGTACAAACACAATACATACTCGTATATATACAATTTTCTAGTGATCGTGATCATATCTATCGCAAAGTTTAATTTAATTTTAAAATCAGCAATATTTAATTTCTCATCAAGCCACAATATATTTACAATAAAAAATAAAAACAAAAATTAACAATTCTGTTATCTCAAGAAACGACGGAACGAAGCAAAAAAAAAATGTTGTGTATATTTCTTTTAAATTGTATATAAGATATAATAATGGTCCATGATCGAGTTTCTTTATATTTTAATACACATAAAAATACGTAACCTTTTTTGATTAGGTCAAATTTGATATCAAACGGACTGCTTTTTTAACTTAACCATATATTCTTCATTGTTTAACATTTTATTATGTTGAAGTATGTATGCTTTTTTTGTTGTGCTGTTGTCTTTTTGTATAATGTAACTTATGTATTCGGCTTATATAAGTTGGGTTGTATACTATACAGTTTGCTATTTTACTTGATGATCAATAATTTTACTTTCTCATATAAAAAATAAAAAAAAAACTTTTTATACGTTAAACAAAGTTATAGGTAATACAAGAGAGATGAAAATACTTGAGTATTTATTGTAATCGTGAAAAATTGTATCTCAAAGATAATAATCGCTGATCAAACAATTTGTATATGCACGTATCCGTGTGGAAACAAAAGGGCCGAATGTCACATAATTTAGAGGAATTTTATTTTGCTGGGAATTTAGCTAACCATTTGTTGAAAACAGTTAGTTATGCATAATTAACCAAAAAACGAAATATGTTGATTGTATGTATGCATACAAAAATGATGGATTTGATTGATTTTACGTTACGTGCTTAGCTGTGCTGTTCTCCAGCCTTTTGAAAAATTTTTTATTTTAAATTCTATACAATTTTTTTTGTGATTATTCTGGGAAGGAATTAAAATTTTGAATGAAAACTGAGCGAATAACATTTATTGACCCAACATCTATTCAACAGGGAATTTGTGCTTGGGGGGGGAATTTAAAAGCATGAAATTGTTGATAATCTCTTGTGCCAACTAACAACCAATTTTAAATTAAAGAAACAAAATTAAAATATTTCCTGCCTCAATTTATTTTTTTAATTTAAACTTTATTCAAATTTGATTGTAATATGAAAAAATTTCAAAAGGTCAATTGTAATAGACTTTTTTAAACGTTTCGTTTACCTAAGTAAAACGAAAATTGGTTTGTTATTGCTTTCAAATCATTTTGTAAAATTTCAGAGCTAACAAAACCAATACAAAATTAACGGAATTAATTATAAAAATTGTATGCGCTAGATGTTAAAATTATGAAATAGCCGGTACCTGGAGTCGGCCATTTGCATCAAATATTGTCCGAAGTTCCGCCTAAGAAATTTCTTCGATACAAATAAGGAAATTTTGTCGGCCGACCTTAATATACTGGTCATTTGATAATCTCTATACATGAACTGCATACTAAGGACGTTTGAGAAACATAATTTGGCTTTGGGAATTTTGATTTTTGATGAAGAAATTTCGTTGGAACTTCGTACAACATTTGATAGAACAATAGCTGGTTATTTAAATGGCTGATCACAAAGGCCGGTCATTTGGTAATTTTTACATTAAGTGGATTCGGAGACTTAATTTTTTATTTTTTAAGCAATTTCGTTGGTGGAACTGTGTCCAACAATTAATGCGATAATTGCCTTTGATTTATATAGACCGACCCCACCTTCCAGCCATTTGATAATTTTTACATCAGCAAAATTTTTCTTGAGCCCCTAAAAATGCTTCTTATACCAATGAACAAGCTAACCTTTTATTTTATCAAAAAAAAAAAATTGCTTGGACCGATTTCTTCTTTCCGCAACGGGTTTGATTGCTAGAGCTAGATAGCGCATATGAACAAATATCTTTTTCACATCTGGTAGTTAATTAAGTTAAGCTTAATATACCCAACTTTGAACCAATATTCGAAAGCTCCGAATTGCAATTATTCAAAGCTAATATTCGCTGCAGCAGGTGCTGCGGGTTACGCCACTGAACATTTGGTGAATTTAATTTGGGTATTTGTAGTTTTTGACGAATGAGACGAAATCATTTGTCGCTTGATGGCACAAAGAACCAGTAGACATAAAATCTAGTAAACAACTCAGAGTGAAACGAAAGTTTCCAAGTCGCCATACAATAATACCAAAATGAAATAAGAAACGAAAAATTTCGTTTCTGATAGAAACTGATCGCAAATTTTAGTGATAAAACGTCAGACAAAAACAGAAGAAAAACAGAAAAGAAAATTAAACAATGCCTTAAAAAATAAAAATAAAATTAAAAAAAGTTAATTAAATACGGAAATTTGTCAGTCGATAAACTAAACCAAACTACTATACAGTTTTTAGCTTGAGGATGTATTTGTAATTTAGTGAAATCTTGTGGAGACTGCGTTAACAATTGCTGCGTGCTACAATTCCACAGAGAAAAGCAAAAACTAGCGGCCCGTTGCGCTTGCCATTTTTGTTACTACCAATTGAAAAAGTTTGTATATAGGACATTCATAGGATTTATGTAAGTAAACAAAATTACGAATGTTGTTTTATTATCGACCATTTTCACCTGTCTATGATAATTTTTTTTGTCTTTTTGTCCTTTTGTCCTCTAAGCAATGTACAAAATCAAATTCCTCTTGAATATTAACATTTTGTGTGACCCCCTTAGAAATATTTTAGATCTTAAATTGGTGCTGGGCACTTTGTTGCTACCTGAAATAGATTTCGTCTTTCCAAGACATATCTCAATTTTGACTATTTGAGTTACAAACCATAACGGTGCGGACCCTAAGGAAATGCAAATCACTATATGTAAATCCACTAGTAACGGAATACGATACAAAACTGACCACTGATTTTTTAATTTTTTTAATTTAGGTTAAATCGAATTTTTTTCAATCCCCCATTAATTTCTGAGAACAATCCAACAAACAAGAGAATTGGAAAGTGCCAAACATTTCGTACTGCACGCAACTAGTACCCCACATGAATAATAATATTTTGCATTAGGGAAAATAAGAACGAATAATATTTACATTCCTACTTTACCAACCCTTTTTCAACAAATTTTAGTTTTTTTTTTTTTAATTAAGACGTTTATGCGAACGAGGAATATAAATCATTTTCCATTTTGTAATGGGGATTAAGTCGGCAAAATTTTTCTAACAACCGGATAAAGTAAAATAAAAGATTTTTCGTCTTAACCTCAAACACTTGGTTCGTAATACAAATAATTTGCATATCAAATTTTCAAGTGCAAATCGATTAAATTAAACCGCAGTTCAATAAAATGATTTAATTGATTTTTATATATACACATAATAATCACGCTTGTAATTACGGTTTTTATTAAGAATTAAATAACGTAATAAGTTTTAAATTAGTATTATAAAATAAGTTGAATTGATTTCTACTTAAGTGACATGCGACAAATTGTAAAATCTTCGTTTGGTTTTATTTTTTTTTATACCATGACATGAAAACGATTAAAACTATAAACTATATATGTAAATATATGTACAGTGATATAGAGCACTGATTAATAATTTTTTTTGTTCGTTAGAAATTTGGTGAAATATTGTCCACAAAAAATGTGATGTTTCCTTCGCGTGACAAACGAAACCTTCCACTTCTTCAAGGGAACTTGATTTATGCGTAACACATTTTTGACTTTTGATTATATTAAATGAAATCAAAGTGTTCGATTTATAACTTGCACATTAGCATACATATAATTATTTAATTATATATTTATTGTTTTTTAAAGTGTGCAAATAAAAATTGTTTTTCAAGGTAAATTAATTTAATTGACAATTAGTAATTAATATTACTAATATATATACCTGTCACTTAACGTAATTAAATTCTAATAAGACTGTGCGAGAGACACGGCGCCTAAAAATTAAGTGCAATTTTAATATACTTTAGGAATTTGCGCGCCGGACGTTTGACGTAATATACATATACATATGTACATTATATAATGTATGTAAGTGGAACATTATCTTACACACTAAAATGTCATTCTATATAAATTGTTTGTTATTTTCTATATTTTGTAACTCGATAATTTGTGTGACTCAATGTAAACATAATTTGTTTTCTTGGAATTTCGATATAAATTCGTGGAAATACCAAAATATAAAATATCGTCATACGCAACATATATAATTATGTATGTACTCTGTCCAATAACCTAGGTGAATTAAATTAATTAAAGTAATTGTGTGAGGCCAAACGCATAGACTTAGCCAGAGACTAATCTAAAATTGAAAGTCATCAATTATTCATTTAGCGCAATGTGTTGATTCAATTAAAGCAGCAAAATAAAATTTTGTACATACACACAAACATGTGTACATATATATGTTGTAATAACACAACATTAATCTATAGTTTAATTTGTAAAAAAAGCGAATTTGTTAAACAAGATAAGAATTATTAATCCATAGTCTATATAATTTACAAATCGCATCGCATCATATAGGGTTTCATTATAAATGCAATACAATATGTTAGGTAAAATAAAATTAAATTAAATCAAATCAAATCAGACATAGACAAAATAAATAAATTATAAATCGATTTCATAATAAACCAATAAATCAAATAAATACACAGACGTCTGTCAAACTTTATTTTTTGTTATTCATAAGCGCATATCCTATATCTTATAAACCAGGTTTAGGACTAACCTACGCAAATTGTGTGAACACTTTTTTTTTATTCTTTTTAATTTGTGTGCGGATGTTTATTTGAGTTTGTGAAATGATCTTACACGAATATGTCACGATATATCGATGTTACAATACATATGTGTATATGGAAATCGAACGAAGTTTTAGATTTATAGTTTTTCTTTTGACTAAGCCTCACATAAAAAAATAAAATAATTGAAGGAGCGGTTTTATGTTTTTATTATAAATAAATGGTGAAACTACAAAATAATTACTTAACGATGTTATAAATACCCGCGCCCTTACAATAATGCGAAATGCAAAACTGACCACGAAATTTTATTATTGAAATTCAACATAGAAAACTATAAATTTCTAAATTTAAATTTTGAAGTGATTCATTGTAGAGGTCATTAGAAGTCATTAGGCTCATTATTATATCAAGCGTAAGTACTACAAGCGTGTTATGTTGCGAATAGCAGTTTCCTTAACTCTAAGAATGGACAGCAAATCATTTTTTGTTGTTGTTGTTAAAATAACTAAGTGAAATCGATTTGAATGATTTTACTTACTTATTTAAGATGGCGTCAAATAAGGCAATAAGTATGAAATTATACCTTTTTCTTAAACAGGCAGTAGCTGAGAGTATAACGCATCGAATACCTAAATAAACGTATTATGCTAACATCGCATGGGCAAGGAAGGGATCAAATGAATGTTTAACTTCAAGTTTCCTAAGTTTCTATTTCAGATTTAAATAAACTATTCGACTAGAGATGGTGTATTAATGTTCATTTAACCACAATGCGAAAGTTAGAGCATATAAGCTTGTTATTAAAATTTACCTGCAAATTGCGGTCACTGGCTGGTTACAATAGCTGGAGCCCGCATACGGGTACTTGTCTGTACAGCCAAACATTTAAAATATCGTATTTATATAAGTAGCAAGTAGCTGAGAAGATAGCGGTTCTGCCGATAATTATTTTTATGTATCCAGGCCACAGAACTTATCATTCTGGATGATACATTTTTTGGCTCTCGACACATAAATAATTACCGTGGTGGTAAATAATTATCCAGACAGTCGGGCGGATATTTTTTTTACTTTTTCGGACTCAGTGACTTTCAAAACGCCGAGAAAAGTGATTTTTGAAAAAAACAATTTTTGAACATTTTAACAAGATTTCATTAAATTTCACCTTATAATAATTTAGATACAAAACATCATAATTGAAACTATACCCGACTTTTCTCGAAAATCCGGAGATTGGTGAATTATCAATCAAATTACAGGCATTTCTAAAAATAGAGATGTTCACATTCCGTTACTTTACGAGAAGAATATTTTGTCTGCGATAGAACATGAGTTAGCAAACACAGTTGGACGTACTCGTTTAAAAAAGTTTTACATTTTACAAGTAAAAAACGTAAAAAATTACAAAAAATACATTAAAATGTAAATTATATGTAAAAAGCTATACAGTTTTAACACAGTTAATAAAAATTAGAATTCCAATTTAAAATTTTATTAAAATTAAATTACGCTTTACATTTTTGTTTTGTACTTTCTATTTAGCTAAAGGCTTGGATTGAATTTGTATTATGAATACTGGTTTAAATGTGGTCGGTCCCTTTTTATAGAATTCCGATTTAAGTAAAAGAATTACAAAAAGATTGTGAGTTATAAATTCCAAGAAATTAAACAAATGCCTGAAACTTGGCTACAGGTCAAACAGACGGATCGGAAGCGGTTTTAAAAGAAGTGCATCCGGAATTATTCAAAACGAAATTCTTTTAAAACTACCGTTAATTGAGCGACTAAATAAAGATCTCGAAAATCGTTGAAAAAAGGTCCATAAATGAAAAGAATTACCATAGTCGATCGAAGAAATCGAAGATACAAATAAGAATGTGTGCAGATTCAGTAATTTTTTAGGACTGCAGAACACTATGGTCAGATGTTTCCTCTCTAGTAAACATTTCCTGGAATTTAAAAAATTTGAAAATCCTAAAATCAATAGGATTTACAAAATTTGTGAAATAATTTAGAGTAAAGATACGTGTTTCAGCATCTTTAAAATTCGTCATCTTGGTGTAAACTAGCCTGTTAATTTAAACAATTTAACAAAATTTGTTGCACTTACAGAATAGATAAAATTTATAAAATTTGTGGAATGCGTAATATTTTGTAGAAGAATTAATAAAATTGATAGAATTAATTCAGTTTACAGAAATTACGATTAGAAAATGTATGGAATTTACAGAATTTATTGAATTTGTTTAAAATTTAAAAATGTAAAAAATGACAGAATCTACAGAATTAAAAAATTTGAAACAATAAATTGTTAGAGTTGGAATTTATTCAGTTAAAGCTTATAGTAACGGACTTTTCACAATGAAAAAAGAGAATAAAATTTAAACAGTTAGGGAGTTTAGAAAATTTACGGAATTTATAGAAGCTAGAAAACTTGAAGAGAGAATTTATTTATCAAATTTAAATAATTTGAAACCTTATCGAGCAGGGTTTGTAGGGAATAAGGAATTTATAGAACCAAAAAATTTATCAAAATTTGATAGATTTAAAGATAATATAGAACCAGCAGAATTTTTCAAATTTGATGGTTTTCAGGAAAGGAAAGTTAGGGCTGGAATTTATTTAGTTTATAAGGATAACAATTTAAAATTAAAATGGTTTATGGAATTAAGAAAATTTCCTGATATGAATATTTATTTACAGAATTTAAAGGAAAATTTAGAGAATCTGGAAGAAAGGAGATTTTCACAATTTACAGAATTGTTAGATTTGATTGAGTTAGAAGAGTTTTACAAAATTTAGAGGATTCACCGAAATTATGAATTTTTTTTGGAATTAACAAAATTTTAGAATTTTTACATTTATAATATAAAATGTTTTTTATAATATAAAATGTACAAAATTTATAGAACAAAAATACCGAAGATTAGCATTAAGGTAACTCCGAAAATATACAGATCTTTGAGGTTCAGTCGGAAAATTGAAGAAATTAATGAAATTAGTTGTATTTACAGAATAGAAGAAATTAAAAATTGATGGAATTTTCAGAAGATATCGGATTATTGATTATATAAAATTTATTAAATTCATGAATTTATAGAAATCCATAATATATAATTAAGAAATATGTACAGAATTTATTTGCGTGTCTTTAGGAGAGTTCCTAAAATTTACAGAATTTTTAAAATCGAGTTCTGATAAGGTTCAGTCGGAAAATTGATGAAAATTGAAATGGTGAACATAAAATTTGTTCTGATTACAGAATACAAGATCCAAGAATCCAAGAATTGAGAGATCTTTCAGAATAAATCGAATTAGTAACTACATAAATTCACAGAAATCGCAGGACTTTATGTTGAATTTGAGTAGGAAAATTACTAACATGCACAGTATTTCAGAATTTATAAAATTTACTGATTTTACAGAATACAAGAATTGATAGAATTTTCAGAACGTAAAGTATTTATCGAATTTGTCAAATTTATAGCATTCACAGGATTTAACAAATCCCGAAATTTATACTTAAGGATTTACAAAATTTACAATTTTTATTTACTAATTGACGGTAAATTTTCCAAAATTGACAGAATTTTTTTTATCGGGTCCGGTTGAGGCTCACTTCGAAAACTAGGAGCATGTACTGAATTTAGAATTTATGAAATTTGTTGAATTTACATAATAAAAAAATCGAAGAATTATTGGAATTTTTGGAATTTATAGTATTTATCGAAATATTAAAATATATAAAACTTACAAAATTTATAGAATCCACAGAATTTATGGAAAAACCAATTTTTAAAATTAAAGAATCATTTTCCTGTTGAGGTCCATTATTAAAATTGGCAATACCAGAATATATTTTCAGGATTTACAGTATTTATAGATTTATTAAAATTTATATAATTTACAAAACTTATGGTTTTCACAGAATTTACGGAAATCCCAAAATTTAAAGTTAAGGGATTTAGGAAACTTACAGAATTTATAGAAGCTAGAAAATTTGAAGAGGGAATTTAATTATAAAATTTAAATAATTTGAAAAATTTGCAGGATTTATCGAGAAGGGGGAATTGTTGAAAAAGGAAGCATTTACTGAATTTTAGATTTTATAAAAATAGTTATACGTATTACAGTATTGGAAACATTTACAGAAACTTTAGAATTTATACGTTTTTATAAAATTAATAAAATTATAGAACACAAAGAATTTGTGGAAATCCCAAAATTTAGAACTAAAAAATTTAGAAAATTTACACAATTATTTTATTTATTATATTTACAGTAGAATTTTTGGAACCGGTCCATTGAAGCTCACTTGGAAATATGATAACCTACATTAAATTTTAGAATTTATGACGGAAACGATTGACGGAATTTTCAGAATATATCAAATTATTAAATACATAAAATTTATAAAATTCACAGAATTTATAGAAATTCCAAAATTTAGGATTAAGAAATTTAGAAATTTACACAATTTTTTTATATATTTACAGCAGAATTTCTAAAATTGACTGAATTCGTAGGAAAATTCCTCGTTTTTACTGTATTTAAGATAATCATGAAATTTGTTGTGATTACAGAATACAAGATCCAAGAATCCACGAATTTTTGGAATGTTCAGAATATATCGCATTATATGAAATTCATAGAATTCAAAGGATTACGGTTGAAGTGGAGTAGGAAAATTACGAACATGCTCAGCATTTTAGGATTTATCAAATTTGCTGGTTTTTAAGAGTACAAAGATACAAGAATTGATGGAATTTTTATTGAATATTATCGAATATTTCGTATTTATCGAATTAGGAAAATTTATAAAATTTATAGAATTTATAGAATTCCGAAAATTTAAAATTAAGGAATTTAGCAAATTTACAGAATTTATTTATTTATTTTCAGTAGAATTTTTAATACAGATTTTAGTATCGGCCCTATTGAGGTTCAGCAGGAATAGAAGGATAGGTAGCATACACTCCATTTTAGAATTTATCAAATTTCCGGTGTTTGCGGAATACAAGAATCCAAGAATTGATGGAATTTACAGTATTTATCAAATTTGTACAATTTACAAAATTTGTAAAATTTATAGAATTCAAAGAAATATAGAAATCCCGAAATTTTAAATTAAGAAATTTAGAAAATTTATGAAGTTTATTAACAGTCTTGTTAAGGTTCATTTGGGAAATTGAAAGTATTCACTGAATTTAAAATTTGAAATTTATTGTATTTACGAAAGAATCGAAGGATTTTTGGAATTTATAGTATTTACCGAAATAGTAAAATTTATAAAATTTAAAAGATTTTATTGTATTCACAGAATTTATAGAAATTCCAAAATTTAAAATTAAGTTATTTAGGTAGGAAATTTACGGAATTTATTTACATATTTACTGCAGAATTTCTGAAATTTATAGGATTGTTAGTAGCGATCTTGTAAGTGAATGTCATTTAAAAAATTAGTAGCTTGCGCTGCATTTTATAATTTATAAAATTGTTGTATTTACCGAATACAAGAATACAAGAATTTTTAGTATTTAGAATTTACAATATGTACAAAATTTATACAATTTGCAGAATATGTAAATATCAGAAGGAAAGGAATTTAGAAAATTTACAAAATTTATTTATTTATTATTTTATTTATTTAGTTAATACAGAAATTCTAGTATTGGTCGTCTTGACTTTTATTCCAAAAAATTGGTAGCATTTAGTGCATTATAGAATTTATGAAATTTGCTGTATTTTCAGAATACAAGGATACAATAATTGTTGGAATCGTCACAATTTATAGTATTTGTCAAATTAGTAAAATCTGCAAAATTTATAAAATTTTGTCAAATATATAGAATTCACAGAATTTATAGAAATTTCGAAACTAAAATTAAGGAATTTAGTAAATTTACCAAATTTTTTCACTTATTTACAGTAGATTTCCAAAATTTATAGAATTTTTACTTTCGGTCTTGTTGAGGTTCACTCGGAAAATTTGGAGCATGCACTGAATTTAGAATTTATGAAATTTGTAGGATTTGCAGAACACACAAATTCAAGAATTGTTGGAATTTATGGTAAATATTTATCAAATTACTAAAATTTTCAAAATTTTTAGAATTCACAGAATTTATTGAAATAACAAAATTGCGAATTAAAGAATTTAGAAAATTTGCATAATTTCCAAAATTTTTAGTATCAGTCCTGTTGAGAATTAGTAGGAAAATTACTAGAAAATGCTTGCGTTGCTTTTTAGAATTTATGAAGTTTGCTGAATTTACTTAATACAAGAATTGATGGAATTTTCAGAGTTTTGCGAATGCGGGTAATCGCAGAAATCTACAAATTGAACCGTTTGGGTCTTTAGCGGAGAGCTATTAAAGAGAAGTTGTTTTTAACCTATTGCATCATTCCTAAGTAGTGTTCCTGGTGTTTTGCTTAGTTTGGTAGTGCACTCTAATTAATCAGTCAATAAATTAATTTACAATTTAATGTAATGCTCACCTCTAGCAAATATTCCGACATTCTGCCATTTTTATACTGCCGACAGGCGACACTTAACTTGTAATTCGCACAATTTTATTTTTTCAATTAATTATCCAAATGTACAAGGTTTTTAAACAAATCACACAATTTAACAATAATTTTCCAGTGTACACCAACATAATTTTTATATTGCTATTTTATGGGATAATCGTGATCCTCTTCTACAACTCCACCTTATTATTTATTTATTATTAGACATTCTGTATGTCTTCTTCTTTGTCTAAATTAAACAAGAAAAAGTTATCTTGCTTGGAAAAATCCAAAACATTAATAAATATAATAAATAAATCAATTTAACAACCAAACGTATTTAACCGTGTACACATATAAAATTTCGTAAAATTAGAAAAATCAATTTCCTCTTACTAAACACATACACACACATCACTTATCCTCCCTGTGTACACGAACTTTTTACACGTATTTTAAAAAAAACAAAATAATGTGACTACTGTAGTTTTAGTAAATAAATATGAAGTTGCCGACACACGATATCAATGTGAAAATTAACTTAAGAATAAAATTATTTGTTGTTTTCAAATTATTATCATGAAATGGAAATAAAAGAAAAATTATTAACGTTTTTTTTTTGTTTTTTGTGTTCGCTTTTCATTTTCATTATCAATTTAATCAAAAAAAAAAAAAAAAAGTTTGGTTTTTTTATAACTCTTTGTTTGATTTCTGTTTTCATCATTCGTGTGCTTGATTATTATTACTTTATGTTTGGATGTGTGTGTAACAAGTTTTAAACTTTTTAGTTTTATGTAATTTTAATTTGGATTTTTTTTTATTTTTAGGTTTTAAGATTATTATTATTATTATTGTATGTACTAGTCGTTTGAATTGGGTCATATAAAATTTGAAGTCGTTCTAGT
Source organism: Tipula helvola (assembly GCA_963556165.1). Lineage (NCBI taxonomy): Eukaryota > Metazoa > Arthropoda > Insecta > Diptera > Tipulidae > Tipula > Tipula helvola. The sequence continues at coordinate 390,516,879 of OY744482.1, forward strand.
AATTAATTGATTGTTTTCCGTCAGGGATGTCCAACAAGTTTTTAATTTGTGATAATACAGTTTGGGTCAGCTATTGGTTAACAAAATCATTTTAGAATTCCATTTTCATCGTATTGTATATGTAGAATTTCATAAAACTCGGTTAAGAAATTGCGAAGTTACGGCCAAGACATAGGTTGTATCAAAAAAGGCGGAACCGGAAAATTGACACAAATTGACTATAAAAGCAAGTTATTTTCTGAAAATATCTTGTAAGCAGTAAATATGCTGCTAGAGCCTAGTAAAACCAGTAGAATACGAATGAATGGGAGTATGTAAATTGAAGGTGTTTTCTTTGTGGGAATGTCGCCAAACCTACAATGCTGTAAAAGATTTTGCTATAGAAATGATTATTTAGATACATTTTCCCATACATAAATAAACCTCACCCTGGCTGTGCTAAATTATAATATTACAGTTAATCAAAAACCAATTTAAATGATTCGTTTCTTAAGGCGCCCATAAAATGCAATTAATGCTATTTAAAACATCTTAATATTTTAAACGTATGTACAAAAGCCAATAATTATTCTAAACAGTAAGTTTCGATTTTATTACAAATTCAACATAATGAAATTTTTTTTTGTTTGTAATTTTATATGTGTATCACGTTTTTTTTCGTTATGTATACGCGATTTAACTTTATAAAACTTTAAGATGGAATAGTTACGAGTTTCTTCAAACTATTTACATAATTTGAATAAATTTAACGAAATAATTTATCTTATTAAAAACTAAATAGATCTACAAATTTCAAGAACAAGGATTTTTATTTATTTACAAGCGACTAAAAGGGGTATGACCTCATTGTAGGTATACGATATTGCATGTCGTTTAATAAACAATTTACTAACAATTCAGTGTATTGCATGTGCACTACTCTAGTAGTAGTCTAGAGAAAATTTTTGCTCACACGTTAAATAATTAATTAATTGCGGCATATATATCTGAATGTATTATTTAATAAAATAATTCGATTATCATTTAATTATTTTTTTTTATATAATCGACTACACTACATAGGTCAATTACACACCGATTAAGCATGGTATGTACTTTAATAATAAATTAAAATAAAAATGTGATACAATTTCGTAAAATTATAGTTGTACGCTAATATGGTCATCTATAACCAATTTAATTTTTTTTTTTTTTTTGGTTCAGATCTTTCGATATATAATTAAATTTTCATCAATAAAAAATTTATGAACGTTTTGTAATTAAAAAGGCATTTTTGTACTACACATGTGATTTTTTTATGTTTATTATACCAGAAGCTACCATTCTGAACTTGCCTGAAGCGATCTTGTTCATTTACACATACTCGTAACAGCAAATACAGAAAAACATTTTTGCACATAAAATTTTGTTGTTGTAAATAATGTGTAAAAGTGATTTATGTACATGACTCGATTGTGTTATGCAATATGTACACATTGTGCACATAAAATATAACAATAATGTTATACATATATATAATATTAAGACGTAGAAAGGTGAAATGAACTTTATTGAGTGAATAGAATATTATTGTGCAAAACAAAATGTATGGATAATAAAACCTCTTAAATGTGTATGCTAAAATATGTTAAAATTGATATGAAATTTTTATTGTTAATTTGGTTATGTTTCGCAATCATATGGTACATACATGAATGGATGTCTTTTGTGGTACACAATGAGCCTACATATTAAAAACATGGAACGTTTTTTATTGTTGCCAATCATGTGGTATTAGCTAATAAATTTCTATATACCTCCTACTTTGGTCACGATTCCATATTGTGTATATATCATAGAAATCGGTTTATCTCTTATTTTGCCGTAAAAATAGGAATGAACAAATCTATGAATGATTTAATAACCTTATTCTTTTTATTGGTGTACATTTTTAATTAACCCTTCAACCGCGGGCAACGTGGAATGCGCATTCTAAATATTTTGTAAAATTTAGTGGGCCTGATTATCTTTCGCATATGGGAAAGCTGCTTCTGGCGATCGGTTTCACAAAATATAAAGTATTACTCTTCGCTCATCCAATAACCTAGTCCAGACTTCGCTAGGTGTTGTTTAATACATCTGCCATATTATATACAAATAAGGCTATCTAAATTATAGATAAACATTTGTGAAAAATTACAGAATACTGAGGCAACTTGTATCGTCTGATCCACAATTATTCAGTAAAAGTAGAATAATGGGTGAAAAATGAGTAATATTGAGTAAACTCATTAATCACTGATTTATTCACACATCAGAAAAGAGCAAATATTCAGTGATTAATCAGGGAATGATCAATGAATAATGAGTAAATATCTATTGGAATTGTGTGAATAATGAGCGAATTCACAATAATAAGAGAGTGGCGGGAGAATAACCAGTGAATAATTGGTGAACAGACAGTGAATAATGGTAGTATAATGAGAAGAATCGTTGTTCAATAGGGACTAATAAGTGAATAATAGTCATTGCCAGGGCCGGGTTTTAAAAGTTTACTATTGAAACTTCGTTATTTTATTACATTTAGTTACAATACAAAATATGTAAAAATATTTATTTCGTTCCTTTTGTTATACAAAATCTTTAATAAGGTTAATAAAATCTAGATTGATTTCAAATTATTTACGGGTGTAAATATTACTCGTATTATTTGGAAATGTTGATTTTAATAATCCATTGTTTTCAAACCAAATAACCATTTGATTAAGTAAGATATTAGATCATTTCCTCACGCCATCTGCTAGAGATTTAAATTTCAAAGTAAAATGGTTTACAGGGTTTTGTTTGTAGAGTTTTTTATTGGAGCTATATCAGGGCCCGCAACCACAGCCCGCAACCAAAACTGTAAAATTTCGATTTTACAAAGCAACCGGACTGGACAAATTAAGTTCGTATTGGAATTTAGTTATAATGAATTTTTGTTTTAAAAGAAAATTCCGGTAATCTCTTCTTAAAAAATATTTTTTAACTTAAAATGTAAGAATAAAAATATAAAAATGTGAAAAATTATGATAAATAAAATTCTCAAATTTTATTAGACATCCTGATTATGCGTTAACTGCGCGAATTCATTCAAAATAAACAAATAAAATAGATGACATCACGTGATATTTCTCAAGGCACAAAGAAACCCTAAAAATAATAAACACTAGTTGATATTTATAGTATTCCACCTCTAAATTTTCAGTGAACCCGTTCAAAGAAATGTGAAAATATCGTGAATATACATAGAATAAACTGCAAAATTGCTCAAATCATGAAGAATTAAATTGTACATAAAATTGTATATAACAAATTTTTTGATTTAGTTCATCTAATATTGTAAAAGTCAATTTTGTTTGAAAATCGTGATTATTCAATATCAAGAAATTTTCAAATTTCGTGTAAAACTGAACAAAACTGAAATAAATTTTAAAATTCTCAATTTCGGCAAAAATTTAAATCGGAAACTTAGATGAAATTCTTTCAACAAAATTTGAGAATCTCCGAAATTTCAAATTTGGATTTTAAAATTTAAGAGATTCTCATTTAGAAATTCTAAATATTCAGATTTTCTAAATACAAATTCTGTATAAAATTGAGATTATGATTTTTGTACAAAGTTCAAAGTTCAAACTTCTAAATTAAAATATTAGGAATTCAGAGAGTTTTCAGAAATTCAATTCTCAAAATTGAAACTTTTTCATCTAAATTTTTAAAATTACTAATTTTATTTTTATCGTCAAAATTATCCAAAATTTTACAAATCAGACGAAAAGCAAAGCATTCGATCAGATTAGAGCTTATGAACCTTATACAATTTGGCTTAAAAAACCAGGTTAGTTCCAAATTTTAGAATGTAGACTGATGCCTAAACATTTTTTTTTAAAATTTAAACATTTGGATTTGAAAGTTAAGAAATTGGTACAAAAATTTTCTACAATTCAAAATTTATTCTGTTGACTCTTAAAATATTTTGTTAAGAGTATTTTATATTTTGATGTTGCAAAACTAAACTTTTTAAAATTTTGTGGACAAATTTCTGAATTTTATATTTTAAAAATTGACAGAATTTTTTGATGTAAAGCTCAAAGTATTTAACGTCTTATTGTGCGTTGAATCAATGGAATACTTCCACGTATGGCTTATATTCAATCTTATTCCTCGGAGTTATTCCGAAATGAATACCGAATTTCGGCCGCCATTCTGGTTCTGCTTCAGTGATATCATTTTATATTTCAGAACGAATTACGATCCAGCCGATTTATTTCAAATTAAAGTTAACAGTATATACTGTATCAGTTAGTACAATTTAATTGAAATTTGGTGCTAACCTAGGTTATATATGTCACATTCGATTGAAATTATAGTTAAGTGGGTCAGTACTATTAGATAAGCTAATTTATTACATTTCATCCTAAAATTATAGTCAACTGCAACAGTTTATAGTATTTTGCACTACCCTTCAACCAGCCGAATTAGATCAACATTTAATGGTTAGGTATTGATTTACGCAGGTTAAATTATGTTCAAACACATATTAAAATGTGTCAACTTTACAAAACCCAGATAACTCAATCATCCATTCGCCCCAAATTTAACAAAAATTCGGTTAACCATTACCATATTAAATTACAATATATACATAGATTGTTATTAAACCGCGTTCAATAATTCACAGATACAAATCGATTAAGCTATAAATATACAAATTAATCTAGAAACCGCTATTATATCAAAAATTGTACAAAATATTAGCGGAATAAAAATTCTAAACTATTTTGTTTCGAGATAGCTACCTTCTTTATCACATTTCTAAAATCTCGATTTAATAAAACTAAAATTACGATTTTTAAACAATGCCAAAACAACTAAAAAAGGATAAATTTATTGTCTGTTTGTTGGTTTGCTTTATATACAAGTACGTTGTTACGAGATATATGTACGGTGTGGGTGAAATAATTTTTATATGCGACATGATCAGATATAACCTTTAAAATCGCGCATATCTCATTTTATTTTGTGTACAATTTGTTGTTGTACGATATTATTTTTATTATATCGTTTAATTAGAGGTTTTGGTTTATTATACACAATGTTAACCATAATATATATAATTTATAATGTTTTTTTTTTGGTTTTGAATTTTTAAATGTTATGTTTGATAAAAAGACGTTTGGTTTTGAAGTGTTAAACAAAATTAGGTTGAATGAGTTTAGTGAACCGATTTTTTATATTTTTGTTTTAGATATACCATACAACTAAATTATACTTAATAATATTGATTACCGGATTCAACATTGTTGTGTGCGGATTTATGATGACACAGTCATAAAATATTTGTCATTGCCTCCGCATGCTAAATAATTCTGCCACCGATTCATTATAAAATATTCAAGCAGTGTTAAAATAACAACAACAATAAAAATAAAATAAAAATTAGCTAATCTTGTTTTGCGCGATTTTAAACGATAATGTATTGCAGAGTAAAATAATTACCACAGCAAGAATTCTGCATATATACATACTATACATACTCGTATTATAGTTAAAAGCTTTTATCTATTAATTTATCAATGTAAATTAGCTATTCATTCAGATTCAGCAAACGAAACTAAAAATTAAGTTTTTAACTATAGTCACGATCTTATTTTGGTTTCTGATATTGTATAGAGTTGAAAATAAAAATGTCTATAATTTCTCAAAAAACTTAATATCGGTCTGTACTCTGTTCTGTGTATATATTGTGTTTATAAAGTGAGTGCTCAATGCAATAATATTTTTTCAAAAAAACTATATAACAGTTAAATTGTATGAATACCACTTTTATAACAATAGCTCTGGTACGAGAAATTTAAGAAGAAAATCATTATATAATCTCAGCGTATTTTTGTTGTATAGTATAAAAAAAAGTACACGATTATGGCATGATCGACAATGATCTATGATTTTATATATACATACAATTGTGTACTTCTGTTTATACTTTTGTTCCTTGTTGGTTATAAATTCATAAAAATTTTCTCAATAGCGATTGGAATAATTATCTTAACAGTTTTTCTTATTTTATGCTCGCAAATAAATATATTCACATCACCACAACAAGGTGAGGATGGTTATAGTTGGTTGGCAATAACATTTCAGGAATATACAAAAATTAAATTAATTCAAATCAATTTTATTTAACCTACGTATATGCTAGACGAAAACAAAATTTATATCATATCACACATATAAATCGACATAAAACGTGAATTCCGTAACATTTGAATCGAACTCGGCGCGGTTCATTGACGTCGTTTGGTTTATTGTTATAACTCATATACGATTATTTTGTATTTAACGATGAAAAGATTTTTTTTTTTGTGAGGTACGAGAATTATTTTTCACGTTCGTTATTTTCTTTTTTTTTTTTATATAAGATTGAACGCCTCCAATGTATATGATTATTGTTATTATTAATAACAAAATATATTTTGTATATGTAAGGTACAAAAAATTTAATTTAATGGATCACAAAATATATACAAATCGCCATTATATACTCTTATAAACCGATATTATACTAAATAGAATGGGATATGGCTTCCTTCAGTTCAAATATCAATAGTTTGACATAAAGCTATTATTAGGTATTTTCATAAGAAGTTTATGTTAAATATATGGGCAAACTATTTCCTCATCGTTATAATTTTTAAACCGATTAAAATCTATGTATATCCCTTTTATGAATATTATATATCGTTTGCCTTAAATCATAACTTTTACATGGGAATAGTAAAAATATTATTGTCACGAATTCTCTTTATAAGCAGACCAATAATTTTCTCATATTATTAGCATTCCTCAGTCTTAACCTCGACCCTACAATTTATCGTTTAGAACTAATCTGACGTTTTCTAATATGTTGAGTTGAGAATGAACCCTGATATATTGATTTAAAAAATATAAACTGGAAAATTGACGAAATCTTTTATTGTGCATATCTTGGTTGAACATAATTCTACTGTGCTCTAAGATTTTAGACGTTCTAACGAGACGGTCATTTTAACAAGTATGACAAGCAAAAATTCATTTTCTTATGTACTAAATATTTTCTTTAATATAAAGTCTTTAAATCATTTTTTTTCTCCTTTGAAATATTGATTTTTGTTGGGATATTTCGGCAATAAAGAAACTAATCAACAGTTATAATTGTTCCCACGTTTCTTGCGATTGTAGTGTTTCTGAGTAATTCGTCAAAAAAAATGGAATTTATCGTTGAGAGTAAAACTCAAAGCTTACATATTTCTTTAAAAAATGAACTCATATGATTAGACCCTCCCTATTAGACCCCCATTTTGACATAGTCAGGACCAATCGAATGGTATGTCTTTATTTAAAAGATTGGTAAGAGACTTGGCTATAGAAAAATTTGGAATAAATGTTTGACTGTTAGGAATCAGACATTTTTCTACCGCTAGAATTTTACTTACATCTGAACTGATTTCATTAGATGTTACTACGGGACCTAAGTATTTTATCTCATGCTTCATAAAATGAGACTTATAACGATTTGATTTATGGTTTCGGAATCGATATCATCATCGTTTGACAGGTTGTAGGTACTCTTTTAATACCGAAAGGCAAGGGTTTAAATTGGTACTGCTCTTCGCTAATGCTAAAGGCAGTTTTAACTCAATAATGAAAAATTCCATGGACTTATTCTGTCCTCTATTATTGAAGTTTATTAATGGGAGAAATGTTCGGTAAAGTTTCTAGTTTGTGAGTAATTATGTCGGTGGAGCTTAGGGAATCAACGTCCAGGCGGAACAAATCGTTAAATTCGTGAATGATTGGCATTAGGGAATTATATGTATTCTTCCTTATTTAAATGTTCTTAATTCACACATTGTTTTCAGATTTTTGGTATAAAGATCATTGTTCTTTAGGGGCATCGCTTCGTTTTTTAGGAAAATATTGCTGATCCTGGTTTGAATTATTTTTTAATAAAGCTTGGAATGGAGAGGTAACCTTGCTTAAGGTTATATTCTGTCTCTTAAAACAATCATCTTTTATGTGTTCATTTTATTACAGATATGACAAAACGTTGTAGGCAAAAGTGAATACGGTTCGGTTTTTCATTATTCGATAATTAAAGAAATGTTTTACAACCATTTCTTAGTCAGTGGCTCAATTCATGGCCTCTCACAACCTACAAGCTTTACAATGGTTTTTATGGAATCATTTAAGCTCTCTTGAAACAATTTTAGAGCAATATGTTTTACCATCCAACTTACAATTTACTAGTGCTAAAAATTTATGTTTCGCTGCTTCCTTTAAAGACTTATGCAGTAACTCTGAGCAGGAAATAAATTTGTGCAAATCTCGGAAAATAGTAGAAAAGTGTACAACTAACTTCAACACTGGATGGGTTTTAATAAAATGTTAGAAGGTGTGAAGTCGATTTCTTTAAGTAGTTCCTTATTATAAAATTGATTAATTCGGGCCCTGGAGAATTCCTTCGGCCACATCATCTTAGGTCGAATTTCTTAATTAAACCATGGCTCAAATTCAAAAAGTATTGTGGAACCCTGCCAATGATGTTTTGGTCGATGTATATCAACAATTATTTTCGCCAAATTTATTTTTACATACTTAACTGATTCAGGTTTCTTTAGTGAAACTTGAAAACTGAGACGGTAAAGGGTCTTCTAAAATATTTTAAATTGCGTTTTGAAGAGTTTTTTGGCCATTGGTCATTTGGGCTGAAGTTCGATTTCTTAAAAAAAAATATTTAAATTGAGTTGAAGTTAATAATATTATCTAAAAATCAGGACAATGTAAGATGTAAAATAAATTTTGTGTATATGTACTGTGTTGTATGCTATTTTTTTTCTCTTCGATCGAGCCCTAGCGAAAAATATCACAATTTTGGTTTTACAAAGCGCATTCAAGAGGAAAACCCCTGAAAATATTTGGACTATTATGGAGCGACACACAGTCAAAGTGCAATTATGTATACTAAACTAACATAAGCAGCTTAACGATAGCAAGAAATTTGTATTCTGAAAAGTCATTTTCCACAATATGTGTCTCGCCTAAAATTTAAGGAAATTTGTATTCCATCCGTTCGTTTTTGTTACATTATTTTACGTGTATTTTAGAGCATAAACATCCGAACTCTAGTTTCCTAGTTATCTTATTTCTGAACCATGGTTCCACATTGGTTACAAGGGGCTATTATTCAAGAGTGAAAAACCTGAAAATTTGAATTTGGCCAAATTTAAAATAAAGATCTGTAGAACATTAAACTCTGTCAAATTTTTGAAACTTGCTTGTCCTAGTGTGTTATGATTTCAGCTATCTAGCAATTATGGTTCATTCCATATTGAAAGATTCGGAAAAGATTATTTGGCAGAATTAAAAATACAAAATTATTTAGGCCACATATAAGATTTTGTAAGGTTTCAAATTCTGGTTTGTATCTATTAAAATCAATAAAGCCACATATTACTCACATTTGCAATCTGCATATCAAAACTTTCCAAAAAAATACATTAGAACAATTAACAACATTCATAATTTTTCTACTGGCTAATAAATATTTCAGCAGAAAAAGTTTTCTATTTAATCTTTTTTTTATTATATATCTGAACATAAATTTAAGAATTTAATCTAAAATTTGAAAATATTCTAGAATTCTACAAATTGATCGAATGTGAGAATTAATAATTTAGTATAAAACATAAAAAAGGTAAATTTTCAAATATGTTAAGCAGTTAACATTTTAATGAGACAGATGAATACATTAAGAGTCATTTCCACCTAAACAGTTTACATTTGAATTGCTTTACAGTTGAAAAATAGGGGCATTTTGGAAATTATAAATATGTTTCTCAATGATTCCGTACCCTGGACACACTAGGGATTAGCTAAGCGCGATTAGTGATTTTCGAGATTAGCTATAGTGTGTCAAGTTGAAGATTAGCTAATATCTTTATATTTGAGGATTAGTGACTACACGAGATTAGTGCACTAATCTTTAAAATTTTTGAAGTTTATCTCGTTGTACTGGGTTTAGTGATGGTACTAGTGGCGCCATCATATGTAAATGTTAAAATAAAATTGTAAATATAAGTTGCGCTATTTTAATATAGATGGAACTATTATCAACATTTTTAAAAGTTTCAAAAAATTTGTGGTATAAATAAAAAAAATTGAAAATGTTAATTATTAATTAAAGTATTCAAATTATAATTTATTTTTTAATGTTTCTCTTGATTTTATTTTTATTTTTTTATTGAACAAAATAAGAAAAATCAGCTCAAACAAGGATGCTGATATTTGTTTTAATACCGACACCACAAACTCGTGGCGCCACTAACTAATCCTTAGTCTGCCAATGCAATTAGATTAGTGGTAGATTAGCTAATCGAACTTAACTAATCGCGCTCAGCTTATCACTATTTCTGTTATCTATAAGCAGACATAAACTATGCCCCAGTCCATCTCTCTTGAATTGAGCTAATTCAATTTTTATGTTTACAAAAATTTGGAAAATAGGCTTAGCTTCGAGTATTTATGCTTGAGCAAACATGCTCAATTATCTTTGTCCATATTAACATTAAGGTTGACATTATGAATATACAATTGCTGATTCTGACCACTTAACGACATTAAAAAAAATTATTTGATATAGCCACGAACATTAAATATTTATCGTAAATACATTTAATTTTTTTAATAGATTAAAATAAAAATAATTTTAATAATAAATAAATAGGAAAAAGCAATTAGCATTAAGAAATATGATAATTTTAAGAAACACAAATAAAATATGCAAATAAAAAATCTTGGTAATACACACAGTATTTTAGGTGGGCGAATGGATATAGTACCATCGAGATTGACGGTCATTCACTTCGGTTACCATAATATCTACATATTTATTTACGAATAAAATTATTAAATTTGAATTATGTTGCAAATTATTTTGATCTATCGAAATTTTACAATGTGTTCTATTCAAATCTACTCAACAAATTTTAATCGTTGTTTGACTAAAATTAGTCACTAAGCACATACATTGTAATGCAACAGGAAACATGTACACCTTTATTTAACAGGTTTAATCTCGGTCTTCACTTGGATTCAATTGTTTTTGGCTTTCTATTGGAAAGTCTCGGACAATCGTTATAATAAACCTAAAGTAGGTTTAACGTATCAAAATAATGCTTGCAAATTCTAAACCACTAAAACAATTTAATTGAGTTACCTTAAAATCTATCACTTATGTGACAAAAGAATTAACATGTTATAATTAAACTAGGTAAACATGCGTCAGAAAATTTCTAGACAAGAAACGACATACATACGTATAATTAAACAAGACAGCAGTATTACAATATCGCTTAATGTTTGTCACTAAAACAATATTATATACAACACATTGGTAATACAACTCATGTTATTAAATTAACAAAACCATTTTTGTTGTTATTGTTGTTAGTGTTTTATTTATATAAAATACAATTTAAAGTTTCACATACACAAGACAAAAGACAGGACTTAAGTATAGAACACAAATTTAAATATTTCTTTGTGCCGCTCTTGATTAAATAAGAAATTTATAATCTTAAAATGTGGATTCATTTAACATTGCCAAAATAAATTTAAAATGTAATTTCGTCGAGTTACATATTTTGAATTCCAAATTAATATTTTGTTTCACAAGAAGACAAAACAAATTTAACAAAACTACATCCAAACGCTACAACCGGTCAAAGAACAACAAACTCTTAAATGAAATCTTACACATTAATCGCGAATTACTAATAATCTTTTCTTCTACATATTATGTATACATATTATGCATGTACTCGGTATTTTGCCAAACAAACAACAAGCCATCTGTTTGTTTTCGTGGGCTGGCTTATGTTTTGTATTTATTTTTGTAAGAAGAAATAAAAAAAAACGTTGTATTTATTTCGTAAACTGTTAAAAAAAAAAAATTATAAGTGAAAGTGAAACCTTATTTGGTTTGAAGTAGCAGCGCATATCTGCTAAATCTTGCTGTATAATATAAAAAAAATAAAAAATTTAACACACATTTAAATAGTCTTAATTAACAAGGATGGATGATCAATCATTTATGTGTACATTATATATCCAAATTCGTTCTTAAATAATTATGAAAAATTAATATTTGATTAAAAATTATAAAGCGCGAAGATAGAGAGAGAAGAAAGAGACTATTAATTATTTTTTAGGCCATCTTGTTTGTGATCTTGACTCGAAAATTTATAAACTGATCATTAACAAGACAACATTTTTTTTTTCTATTACACAATCAATTTGGATATCTAGTTAAGCTGTTTGTATGACAGACGCCATATAACGTAAGAAGAGATATTTAAACTTATTTTCCTTATTATTATTTATTGAGTATACATATTGTGTAATATGCAATTGGAGTATATAATGCAAGACAGAAAATTGTACACGGATGACCTCTAACATTATAAGCGCTTGTTGTATTTTATGTATGGAGAGCTCTACTATATACAAGAAAAATGGAAAATGCAAATATTTTTTTCAATTTCAAACTACTCAACAAGAAATGAAATGTGGAGTTGATATGTTTGAGTTCAATTTTTAATTTAATTATTTCATGCTTAATTTATTTAAATTTTTTTTTTTGTAATATATTGCCATAGAAATAAATTATTTTTTGCTGTTTGTTTTTTTTATTCTTATATGGTGATCGGTAATTGGTTTTAAGGGAGATTTTTTTTTGTTTTTGAAATCTTTTATAAATATTGAAATATAAAGATTTTGATTAGCCGATTTTGATTAGCCGTCTTATAAGATGATGTATTGTAAATAGATATTTTTATCCTATGTCATCATCAGTAATCAGCTGCATCTCCTTTTGACAAAATATTAATGATTAGAACTCATAATTATGGTAACAACCAATAGTCAGATAGAGAGAATTCAGAATATTTGCAGAGTAAATTTTTTATACTTAGGAATCAAAACCTATCTTTTTACAATTTCATAGAAAAGCAAAAACAATTACCTCAAAGCTTAACTTGACGTTTTAGTCTAGCAGTCCCATTTAAATTACAGCAATAAAAGTTGTTGTAATTTCTATTCAAATTAGAAAAAAAGTATCTTTACCCTGAATTAATAGTAGGGCATGCAATTCCGGAATTCGGATTTCCGGTATTCCGGAATACCGGCCCATATTTTGGTTTCCATTATTTCGGATTTGGAAACACTAATTCCGGAATTAACGAATTGCTATTTTTCACACTAGTTTAAGGGAGAACACCACTGTGAGATTTTCAAAAAATTGTTTTTTTTTTGCCTTTAAAAAATCCTTCAGACCCTCAAAAATATGATACAAATTCGTTTATAGCTAAAAAAAATTTTTTTTAGAAGGTTTTCAAGCATTTTCCTGAGAGCTCTTATTGAGAAGTTATTGATACTAAAAACTTTAAACGCGTTTTTCTCGAAACCGTGTTTTGGAAATCTGCACGCAGCAGAACTCAATCAATTTTTGTTCAATCGATTTGAAAATTAAACTGTAGCTTCTTAAATAGATTTAAAATCGAAGTACATGAGTTTTTTTTGATTCATTAAAAATTAAAAAAGATATACATCTTTTTATACGAAAATTATAGTCGAAAAATGAAACTTTTTCTTCAAACTTGTCTCAATTTTTTATTTTTTCGAATTTTTTAATTTCCTCATGTATGTACTTCGATGCTAAAACTAATATATTTCATGAAAATATTTTATTTTTTGTTCCAGGAACAAATTTAAGACACTTCAACTGCGTGCAGCGGAGCGACTCTAGGCAAAATCACTTCTACTAAAGCTACTCTAGCGCCGCCATTTTGTATTTTTTTTTACATAACATTTTTTTTTTGTTTACTTAAATATATGCCAAATATAGCCTAAAAGTTTTTTTCTCTAAACCCAACCCATTTCTCAAAAAAAAAAACCAAACTAAGCACTTGAAAATGGTAGGTCACAGTGGTGTTCTCCCTTAAGTAATTTCAACATAATTTTATGTAATTAGTTATAGTCTTTCTTGTATTGAAAAAAACTATATACTAGGAAACTTCTCATGGAGGTGGTTAGTTTAAAGAATAAAATAATCTAATAATTTGAAAATTCAAAGTAAGGCTAAAAAGAAAACTTTCCTTCAATTGTAACAAAATGTTTACGTAATATTTCAGAGACTGATAAGGATCAAAGTAGAGAAGTGGCTACTTTTGGAAGTTTTAGAGTATATTTCTCGCTTATATTTACCATGACATGACACTTAATAAACGAATTACGAAACAATAAATGGTCCCTAAAATACACCTGCCATTTACATACATATATCCTGGTTTTTGACTCATCACGTTCATTAAAAACGAGACTTTGAATATCCTTTTCTCCAAAATCTCGTCTTTGTAGCCAGTTCCTTCTCTACATCGTACTATTTTTAATTTTATGCTGCTTTAATTTTCTGTTTTTAATAATTGCAATCGTAATTGTGCATAATCCGATTAACATTAAATTTGTTTGGTTTATCATTCTGAATAAGTAGAAAATTAAACCACTATTCTAATTTTTTGGGAAGTACTTATTCAAATTTCATCAAAATTACGGGGAAAATTGTATACGATTTATTTCCCCTATTGTACAATAATTATTGCAAGCAAATCGCATAGTGTAAATGCACCTGAAGAAAATTAGTGATTAGTCTTTTTAATTAAATTGTTGACAGCAAAACGTTCAAAATTAAAAAAATATTTAGTTTTGTTAGTTCATATTAATGTTTCTACTATGCTATGACAAATTTGCTCGTTTTTCCGAATTAGTTTAATTTATAGGATTTACAGAATTCAAAGAATTTATTGAAATTAAAAATTATAAAAATTAAAGAATTAAAATTTGTAGAATTTATAGGATTTATTGAATTTTTAAAATAAGCCAAATTTGAGTTTGTAAAGTTCATAGAACTGAAAGACTTGAACTCATAGAACTCATTGAATCTATAAAATTTAAAGAATTTATGAAATTTATAGAATTGAATTGATGGAATTTATATAATCTTCAATATTTATAGAATTTTTATTTTTTATAAACAAATTAAAATTTATAATGTTTAGAGATTTTGTAAAACATATAAAATTTATAGAGCTTATTGGGCTTATAAGACATAAGAATTTATGTAATTTAAAGAACTTACTGAATTTTAAATCTATAAAATTATTCATAAAACTTATTAAATTTAAAAACAGAAATTATTGAATTTATAGGATGATTAAAGTTCATCGGAATTATCGAAATTTTTAAATTTATAAAATTTGTACAATACAAAGAATTTATAGAAATTATGGGTTTTTTGGAATAAGTAAAATTTGAGTTTGTATGATTTATAGAAGTGATAGACTTGAAACAATTTATAGAATCCATAGAATCTAGAAATTTTAAAAAATTTATAAAATTTATAGAATTTGTGGAGTTTATATAATTTATAGATATGTATATGTATCAATAATTGTTTAATTAATTAAAGATTTTTACCCTTTTCCGTCTTGTGACTTCGTTATGTAAATCCTACGCTCATGGCAATTTATTGCCGAAACGCGTAGGCTTTACACAACGAAGTCCCAAGACGGAAAAAGGTAAAAATCTTTAATTAATTAAACAATTATTGATACATATACATAATATCACGTAACTTGGAGACAAACACACACATAATGGATGGAATTTATAGAGTTTATAAATATATTAGAAATTATAATACTTATAGACTTTGTAGAATTTACAGAATTTATAAGAACTAAAGAATTTATGAGATTTGTAGAGTTTAAAACACTTACCGAATTTTTAAACTTAATTCATAGAAAATATTAAATTAATAAAATTTATAGAAATTATTGAATTTATAGAATTGTTAAAGTTTATAGGATTTATCGACATTTTTGTATTTATAAAACAAGTAAAATTTGAGTTTGTAGAATTAATAAAACAGACACTTTTGAAACAATTAATAGAACTCAAAGAAACTACAAAATGTGGAGCATTTTAAAATTTATACAGTTTATAAATTTTAAAGCAAAAATTCCTAAATTTAAATTTTTTTAGAATTTATAGACATATTAAAACTTATCAAATTTACAGCATCAATCCTATAGAAAATTCAGAATTTATAGAATTTAAGAAACTTATTGGATTTTTAAACTTTACAGAATTTGTAGAATTTACTGAATTTTGTAGGGTTGACATAATTTACAGCATTTAAAAAAATTTTAAATTCATACATACATATGAAATTAAAAAAATTTGTTGTTTTTTGTAAAATTTTGATTTTTAATTTTTAATCACAGATTATTTAAAAAAAAATCAATTCCGGAATGGAACACATTCAAATTCGAAAATTCCGGAATTACTTTATGGCCAAAATTTGGATGCCCTAATTAATAGCCTATATCCCGCATGTTACATAAATAGCCAAAAAAAATGTTTCCGATTTTAGCTTCTTATGTATCTACATATTGTTGTCATAAATACATTTAGTTTTTCGATTTTTGGGGACAATTTTCATATCTTTAAATTCCAAGCATATCATTTACAGTTAGCCAACATTTCATACACTTTAACTATGGAATAAAATACTGAACTATGGAATTATAATTTTAGTAATTATATCTGACCAGATGTTAAATTTTTCTTTATTTTTGTCGTTTTATTTCTAAAGGTTGTCATCTTGATGTAAAATGATATTTCCACTTGATTTATATCAGGGTAATTTGAAGTAGTAGTGATTGCAAAATATACTAATATATCGCAACTATGAGGTCGTACATCAGAGATGTAAATGTTATGAAAAAGGGGGCTCATTTTAGTACCTTGAGAAACTCCGGCACGAATATTATAAATATCGGATAATGATGTTCCTGTTTTGCAAACAGATAAGCGAATGATTTTCACTAAGTATATCGGTATGTTTTTTTCTACATCCAATGGAGTTTTTGTCTTGACAAGCCTCTTTTATTTTCCGACCTACAGGCGCAAACCTTGTTGAATAGTAGAATGCCTTTTTCTAAAGCCAAATTGTTCAGCAGGAATTATACATTTATCAACCTGCACTATTTGATTTAATCAGCTGTAAATAGTTTGTTCATACAATTTGGAAATCGATGTGAATAAACTTATAGGGCGACAGTGATCAGGGCTTGAACCATCTTTGGAAGGTTTTATAACCGGAATAACTATTAGAATTCACTAACCTTATTACGAATGCGTTTAGCGTTCCAGAATAAAACTTTAACCATGTTTCGTTAAAGCATAGGAATATTTCATGGTGATATCTAGAACCATTCCCAGCTGTTAATGTCGGGAACGGCAATGAAATATTTTGCTTACGACTTTATTTCATCATAACTGAAGAGATTATCATAATCGATAGATTTACCGGGTATATTTCCTCTTTGAGAATCACCGAATTGCTTAAAATATATTGTATTTTCACTAGGCTTCATCGCAGGAAATTTTGTTGGCTCGTATTTAAATACAGATTTGTTATTGGCAGGATTGGTAACTTGAGTTTGAAGTTTTCCTTCAATGAGTTGTATTTTGCTCTTTTTGGGCACTTTGTGTATGATGCTGAGTGATTGCCAGCACGGTTTCTGCATTTAAATTGATGTTTTTTTCCTCGAATTGTTATTCGTTTAGTTGGAGACGAGGGTTACTACGCGCACCATGACTAGACCTTTCACATTTAATACACTGGGTTGGGCCGGTTTGTATTTTAATGTATGAGTTCCATTTTATGATTGTATTGTCAATGGAATTAAATTTTTTCAGATCTTTTAGGCTAGTACCGTTTTTAAAAACTGTTAATTAGGTAAACTGTATGATCTGCGCATACCTAACAGTTTTAATATTTAAATATTTGATATCACTGATATTTTTGATTAGAGCGTTTAGATCATCAATTGGCATTTTTAATTAAAACTTTTTTTGGCACTACCTGTAACGCAATAAGAATTCAATTCAGAGGTTTCGTCTATTAACGCCCGCATGGAATCTAAAGTTGGTTATCTTAAAGTTAGTGTTAAGACTTTCCACATTTACCATATAAGACATGTGTGTTGAGGATGGTTATAACTGAATATAAAAAAAAAAACTCAAAGAAAGAAACATAAAAAATGGTTCAAAAAAATTAAACCGGGCAGAAGGTGATATCATTATTCAAAGTTAAAACTAAAATTAAAACCACAATTAAAATTAAACTAAAATTTGTTTTATCTTTTATAGTTGTATCCTGTTATTTAACTAAGTCCTTCCATTTAGAAAATATAAACTAAACGGTAGAAAATCGTCGGCTCGCTTTAGTTGGTTTCTCCAGAAGTTGAGACCTATAACACACCTTGGCCTAAAGTAACAGTAACATTCTACCGGATTTAGCGAATTTTTGGTATTCTAAGCAAACTAATGTCATGTTCAGTAAATTCAAAGAAATATTCTGTATTGGTATCCATTTTGCTTAATCAGCGATAATTTTAGTTATTTCTAGGAGGAGGTTGTAGTAAAAGTTTTGGGCTAAAGAAAATGAATATTTTTATTTAACCGACTGGTACTCTAGCCTAAACAGAGATCACACTTTATAAAAGTTCTAAAGTATGGTATTGGCTACCTAAAATAGCCGCTAGAAATAGTAATTTATAGAAGCCTGAATAGCTATTATGCCGCTTATCATCCAGTTCTTTGCAAACATAGTTGCCAAAATTTGAGCTTATCCTACTTAACCTAAAGTATTTTAAAGTTACAAAACCCCGAATTCTTCAAATGTTAAAATTATGTTCAAAACTAGAAATGGCAAAAATTGTATTGTATGACAAATTTACCTAAAGTTGAACCATCTGAAAATATTTTTAGTTAAAAAAAGAAACTTCCAACATTTATTCTTTCCTAAGAAAGTACGAAAATACAAACATCTCATAAAGAATATACAACTTTTAAAAAGTAAACAATCTGTTAAAATTCTTCATAAAGAAGAAAGAGTCATGCGAATTTAAATTTTGCATGAATATGGGAAAGGCGCATTTTCGACAAACAATTTTAAATCAGGCTATAGAATTATACACCAATATGCTAATCAACCGAGACAAAGTGTTAATAGTTAACAGTTTAGTAAATATTGTAGATTGGTAGAACATGCGGAATATATTTTCTTTTTGATCGTAACACACAAGATATGCGATAATTATGTGCGAAATGTTAAATAAAAATATTCTCACATTATTTTCACCAAAACTAAATAAACTCAAGAGTGTTCTTATGCATATTCACTTTTCTTTGTACACACACAATCATTGAAAAGTTCAATATACCCCATAGTTTGTATTTGTTGTTTTATATGTACTTATAGTCAGTCGGGTTATCGATAGTTTTTTTTTCCAAATTGTCTATACTGTATATTGCACATAAAAGCTTGTTCAGCTTATAAAATTGAAGGATAAATAATAGCGCAATGTTGCAATCGTATTGTATTACAAATTTTGAACACGTGTGCGGCTAGTTTATACTTATAATAAAAAGTTTTCTTATATGCGCACTTACAATATTCGCCTTATAGAGGGAGAGAAAGACTTATTCATAAAATTTTTATTTACATTTCAATCGATTTATAGACAAAAATATACTTAAGAATTAATATCTAATAAAAAATTGTAACACAATAAAAACTAGTCTTAAGAAAGTGAAAATTTCAAAATATATCTTCAATTAGGTCTTAAAGTTAAGTGTGTGTGTTAAATCAATCTAAATGCATTGTTTAGCAGCAAAAGTAATATGGCCATAAATTTTCAACGACACAAAACTGTAAAGTACTTTGAAAACAAAAAACAATTTTTTTTTTGTTAGTTGTTTGAACGACTTGAACCAAACGATAAACTTTCTCTGGAAAAAGGGTGAGGTTTGAATTAAAATACAAATTTTTTTTTTGATTTAAATCTCTTTTCTCGGTTGAAATTTATTGTTATTATTTAATCCTCATTTTTATTTATAACAAATACTAGAAATTGTCTGTGACTTTCTCGTAGGAAGGTTTGGTCTGTATGTACCTACAAACATGCGAGTATATCTATTTATGTGCATTATGATCAAAAATTGACTGATTATGTACGTCTACGTATATTGTGGGCTACCGACCAATGTCCGTTTCATATCAATATACATCAATACGTATAAAATATAAAATTAACCGTCTTAAGAAACAAACAAAACCAAAAAAATAATTTAATAAGACTTTTGATATTTTTATGATAAAACGAATATAAAAAAATTATTAATCGAATATGTCTTTTGAATTTGACATTTTATTTAAATATATTCAAAACCAGAAGTTGGTAGATAATTAAATTTTTTTTTCTTTCTAATTCTTGTTGTTGTTTGTGGAGTTTTAGTTTTTATTAATTATATTTATCTAAAGTTAATTAAATCAAGTGATATATAATTTTTCATAATTTTGGTTTATGAATAAATTAAAAAAAATATATATAAAAATTTGATTAGTCACTGGAATGTTGCTCAATATTATAAGATTGAAATGATTTTGAGCATAAAATTTGCACTTTAACACTTTGGCAGACTGCATACTATTTAAACTTGTTAACACTCATAAAAGTTAATATTTCAACTTATTATTGTATTTTCGAAAATTTTGGAAACAACTTACTAAATTTAAAATTTTAACTTATACATTATATACGTAATTCAGTAAAGCCTATATGATCTGTGTATCTTAAAGGTTGGTCGCTATCAATTAAAATATAAATATCATTATGGTTAGGTACTACAAGACAGAAAAATATTGTGTTCTAATTGTAATTCTCCACACCTTGAATTTGTATATTTCTTCTGGGGCTTCCCGAAGCCAGCCAAAATTTAATGTCACTATTCCAACGAATTAAATGTTTATCACAATTAAATTATCACTATTATCGTTACTTTTTCTTGTGATAAAATTATGAACACTGGAATTTGTTTGAAATCAATCAATCAAGAAATGCCGTTTCTGTTATAATTGAACCGGTTTCATTTCAGTTTCAGATAGTACCCAATCCATATTATTTTCCACCATTAAGATTTTTTTTTCAACTAAGGTATTTTTTCAGATGGCTTTTACCATATACGTTCTAAAAATGATAAATTTTGCTATATTTTTGGAATATTTCATTTTTAAATAATTCTATAATTTATGAATTATATTGTAAAATTAAATTTTACACAATTAATATATGTTACCTTTTTCAAAATTTTAATAGAAATAAAGGAATCGTGGTTACAATCAAAGAGAGATAAAACGGGATGGTTTTAGAAAAGTTGATAATCGGTAAAAATTTAACCAAATGGTTTAAGAATGGTTTAAAAATTACATAAAATAAACAATAATTCTTTAACAATTGATAAACGGGTAATATTCAACAAAAAGGTTCAAAAATTACTTTAAAAAAACAATGTTTTAGAGAAGTTGATAAATATTTTTAAAACTGCCTAAAATAAACTGTTGTTTACTAAATGCTAGTAAAAGGTTAAAATACAACAACTTAACAACGAGTAAAACGAGTAAAATATAAAGTGCTGAAACCTCACGATTTGATTAGAAATTCGGTGACTTGATCAATAATGTTCATGTTGTGTAGTGATATGAAATTACAACATTAAACATTTTGTGTAAAATAGTTAAGATATTGTTGAAATCAGTGTAATTGTATTTCTCAGAATTATCTATCTGTTTGTCCCATCTATAATTAAGTACCTAATAATCCAGAGTTAATGTGTTTATTGTCTTCTTCATGATTGATGCTTTATTGAATTTGTTCTGTCTTTTTTTTGAATTTGACTGTTTTGTATGAATATGTATAGATATCTAATTACTTTAAGTGTTAAAAATCAAGCACATACCCCTAAATACTTTTAAAATGCTAAAATAATATCGAATAATCTGTGGTTTTTCTTCTTTGGTTATTGATTGAGTTATCTGTAAAGATCACAAAACGAGGAAACAAAAATTCTCCGGAGTTTCGCGCATGGCATACTAGAGTGGTGTACCTAAAATACTCAAATATCTCGAAATAGAACCTAAGAATTTTAAAAAGAATTACCAGTAAACCCTTTAATATCAAGCAGGAAATGCTCACGGCTTCATTAATCTTGAAAAATGTTGTTTATCACACGAAAAATGTACCTTGTTGTTTTATAGTTTATTAATATTATTAGGCTTTGGATATTTCATTTGTTATCGTATAAAACATGAAAATTAAACAATCAGAGACGAAATTAGTCTGATATTTGGACTTGGTTTAAATCGTTTAGTTTTATCTTTGTAATTTCATGATTCTTTTTTTTACGTAATACATCTCTGGCGATAAAGCAAAATATAGCGAACGATGAATTTTTTAAATACATCGGAGAACTAAAAGGTCATCAAAGTTAACGTTGTGAAATTGAGATTTGTGATTCATCACGTTCGGGCATTTTTAAATTTAAAGGCTTTTGCTTTTATCACAAAAAAAAAAATGTCTCCATCTACGATAAAAACGTATATGAGACGGCACCACAAAATAACCACTCTATGGCCTTAAAATTGTATCTTTCAGAATTTATTTAATGAAAATTAAAACAATTGTTTACTTCAGAACTTCTTTAAATTGTAAAATTAACGAAAACTTAATATTTGAACCAATTATTCTTAATCAGAAACTGAGGGTGCTGGAGTACACAGTGTTTCAGATTTACAATAGCTTTATAGATAAGAATGGTAAAATACGAAATATCCTCTGTAGGCCTGAAAAAATAAATAATATTGATGTTTATTTAAATTTTGCTGATCACTGATTTCGTGATAAAGCGCTCTATTTAGAGTGTTTTCGTCCCAAACCACTCTCTCCTAGTTATACAGTAATTATAGTCATAAGCGGTCAAAAAACTTTTATCTGAGTTTTGTTACACGCTCACCGAATAGGAATGTTGATGACAGCATTTACTGGTTTTTCAACTCTTTTTTTTCTTGTGTCTATGTTTTAAGCAGATGTGTCTGATTACTCTTGGTTTGTGGTCCCTGGAGAGTAAAAAAGTAAACTTTTAAAAGTTCAAAGCAAAAATGAAAATCAAACTCATTTGCGATTTTCTTCCTCATTCAAAGGTTTAAAACTAACCTTAAAATAATAAAACATATAGTACGGAAATTTCTGTCATTAAATGGTGTGACACAATCCAAAACAAAAACAAAAAATTGCATAGGCAGTAAAAATAGTAAATCATCTCGAAATGCATAAATATGATTCAATATTTAGTGCCTACATCAAATAAATCATACACATAACGCAATCCCCCTACAATGTGCTCGTACAACAATAAAGCATTTTTTTTATTTAATTGCAATAAAAATAAAATATGAATTGACAGCTGCTTTGAATATATTCATAAATTACAGTTTTACAGTTTTTGTTTTTTTTAAATTAAACGCCAGCCGTACACAGTGTGTACACAATATATAGAGTAACAACTACAAATTTCCATCTTTTCACTATACTCATTCTTATTTCCATTAAAGGTAAAGACATAAAATTTATATTGTGTACAAGACAAATTGCCAAATCGAATATGACGTGTAAGTCAATCAGTTGTATCTTGGTGTGTACATCATACGAAAAAAAATAAAACCTCAACTATAATTATACCAATTTCAGAGCGATTAAATGTATGTTAAACACAAAGTGTATCAACATTTTTAACTGTTCATTTCGGTTGTGTTGTTTGTATGGTTCCAGATAATCTCAAAAAAAAAAAAAAAAAATTGAGTCAAAATTGATAATTAGAATTATTTATACTTCTCCAACGTTAAAATTGAATTCGAACTCAACATTAAATATAAAAACTAATTTCAATTTGCCTCAGTTCTAATTATGTAACGTTTTTAATTTTTTATTTTTTAATTTCAATCGGTTAATTAAAAAAAAAATTTTAGGTGCGCATATATGTATGTATATACATACGATTAAGACTAGAAGTATTCCGTTACTTTAAATGTTCTTGTGGTTATTGTCTTATTTCCTATTTTATCGCTGAGACATTTTTGTTTTAACACTATACACTCCTAAGAGTTCAGCTCAATCAAAAAAATTAAAAAAAAAACCGTAAATGTTTATAACACCCACGATTGCACGAAGGTGTTAACATTTTATGTCTATTTCTTAGTTTTTTGTTGTATGTACTCGAACCAGTTTAAATATTTTGATATTACATTTACTGTGTGTGTACCTCCTCGTATATGGTAAGTAGTTTTGGAATCGTCTTGTTGCGGGCGACGATTAGTGATTTACGTGTGCATTTTATTTTTTTTATTTTTATGTTTTTTATGTTTATGCGCTATTATTAATCTTTTGGCTTGGCTATTATATAGGAAACCATACATATAATAAAAAGCAAGAAATTGGAAAAACTTGTTTATATAAAAAGTAAAATTGAACCAGTTTCACATTTTTTATTATTATTATTATTAATCAAAAGGTTTCCACCCACATTGCAAAAAGAAACAATTTTAATTTATTAAAACAAATAAATTTTTATTATAACAAAATGAAATTACAACAAATATAATAAAATGAAATTTAATAACTAAAAATAGAATAAATTTGTTGTACTCGTGTGTAAAAGATAATGTACTCCATCCACACCACACACATACCAGGACTTTCTCTTAAAAATGTTAAAACATAAGCGCAACAAACTTTAGACTTATAGACCATTTTCTTCGAAACCCAACAGCATTTCTAAACACGATTTTTGATATAAAGAATGTCAAAAGTGTTTATTCAATGCTCCATATATGATTTTTTTTTTTAAGAAAATAACAAAACCATAAAAATGATATAACAAAAGTTTTTTTCGTTTTTTTTGTTGAAAACTCTTGGAGGAGGAAGTAAAAGTATCGTTTGTTTCTTATAATATATTGATTTATGTTATTTGTCAATTTATATCTATTGGAAATTTTAGAATGAATATTGAAATATTTTCTAGTAGACAAAAAATTGTATTGTTTTGGATTTTTATAGCAGCACGGTATTCGGATATATGAGACATGTGATTATATAATAAAAATATTTTATTTTGTTTTATACGTTTTATATTCAATGAGATGGAACTGTGGAACTAAATCATATAGTTATCTTACAAAATGTTTAGGAATTTTCTAATTTTTGCAATATTTGTGATTGATTTACCATCTTAGCAAACCGGATTCAAAATTGATTATTTATGTTAATTAAAAATTATAGTCAATATATATTTATGTATTTTTAAAATATTTATTTATTACACAGTTGAAAATTTTTGTTCCATCATAAATTTACATCACTGTATGCTTACTGCTTCGAAATCAGTTTAAATATTATTTGCATCGGGAACGGAATTTAAATACAGCGAATAAAATTTAATTACTAATTAGGTCGGAATAGCAATTTCGATGCAAGTTTTCCATCAAATAAAATGGTGATACTATTAGTATCGAATGCAATGGCAACCAGCACCGTTTTCAATTCAGGTACAATTACATCAAATTAAGTTTCTTTGTGTATCGTATATACTTTAATTGAAAATAAAAATATATGAAGAGTGAAATTATCAAGAATTTTGCAAATTTAAAAGTTTAATTATTTTCCAGTCAATCTCATCTGGTTTTAGCGATTGAATAGCTAATTGCACTTTTGATACTTTCTATATATAGAAAGCAACCATGTAGTATTAGCGAATTTTATGCATTACATATTAAATTCTTAATAATTTTAATTTTATTTTATTTAACGCATAAATACGATTTGTGTTTGAAATTAAGGTTCTTCTGGTACATAACCAGATAATTAAAATTTAAATTATTACGAATTTAATATGTATTGCGTATAATTCGCTAATAATTAACTATATGGTTGCTTTCTATATAAATTGGTAACGTTAGAATAATTTAAATTTGTACTACATCTGTAGCAAAATTACTACAAAAACTGCCTTTTATAATAAAATGTGAAAAGTTCAAACGCCAAATTTCTTTAAATTCTTCTCATTGAATTCTAAAATCTTTTAAATTCTTAAAAAGTTCTTGAGATTCTTCTCTTTAAATTCTTCTCCCATTTAATAAGGCATTTAAATATCATAAAAAAATTAAAACTATTTAAAGAGAAGAATTTTAAACAATCTTTAAATTTTCGAAATTCTTCTAATTTACAGAATTTAAATAATCTTTAAGTTTTTAAATTATTCGATTTAAACTATTTACATTTTCAAAATTCTTTAAAATCTTTAATACTTTAAACTCTTTTCATTTATCTCTTTAAATTATTTGAGAAATGAAATCCTTAGAATTCTTTGAACTCTATAAATTATTTTGAAATATTTAAAATTTTTAAAATTCTTTAGATTTTTTCATTTCTTTAAATCTTTAAATTCTTTGAATTTTTAAAATCATCATATTAATTTATTTTTTCATCCCCAAATTTGTTAAATTCTTTAAATTTTAAAACTCACCTCTAAATTTTCTAAATTCTTTAAATGCTTTCTTAAAATCCTTTGAAATAATTTATAAGTATTGTTTAAATTCTCTAATTTTTCTAAATCGTTTCAAATTTAATTTTTTTAAATTCTTTAAATTTTCTTTTCTTTAAATTCTCTAAATTTTAAACAATCTTCAATTCCTTTAAATTTGTTGAGTTCTTTATATCTTTAAATTCTTTAATTTTCTAAACTTTAAAATGCATTATCTAAAAATTCTTAAGTCCCTTCAAATTTTTCAAATTTTATACGATGTTATATGTACTTTTACAATTTTTTCTAGAAAGAAAAACTTAAGAAAAAATTTAAAGATAAGACTTCATTGATCTGCAAATTCAATAATTGCAGAATTTAAAATTGTAAAGAAACTTTAAAAAATCAAAGAATTTAAAGCGAAGAATTTGTCTTTTTATATTCTTAAATTCAGTATTTTTACTGTTTTATTCCTTTAAATTGTTTAAATTCTTAACTTTTTTAAGATTCTTAAACGCTTTAAATTTTTTAGATTGTTTGTTTTCTTTAAATTCGCTAAATTTTGTACAATCTTTAAATTTATTAATTGCATAAATGTTTTTCATTTCCTAAATTCATTAAATTTTTTAAATTGTTTCATTTCATTAAATTCTTCCGATTTCTTTAAAGTTTTTAAACCGCTTAGGTCAATTTAATTTATTTAAATCCTTTTAATTTTGTAGAATCGTTAGTTTCCTTAAATTTTTTATTTTAATAATTTTTTTTAAGTTCTGTAAACTCTTTAAATTTGAAGAATTTAAGGAATTCAAAAAGTTCACTAAATTCTTTAATTTTCTAAATTTTTTAATCCTTTGATTCTTTAAAATTCTTTAAATTTTTCTTATATTCGAGAAAATTTTTAAGAATTCATATTTCAAATTCCTAAAATTTTATATAAAGTTTCTTTAATTCAAAAAATATTTAATTTATCTAAAACTATAAAATCATTAAATTCTTTCAATTTTTTACATTTATTAAATTTTAAAATTTTCGAAATTATTGAAGTTCTTTAAACTCATTTAATTTTACTCCTTTTAATTTAACAATTCTTTAAATTCTTAAATATTTTGAAATGCTTAATATTTTTAAATCCTTTATATAATTTAAATGTCGAAGTCCCTTAGAATTTCATTCATGTTTCTTAAGTCAATGAATTGTTAAGTTATTCTAAATTCTCTAATTGTATAAAATCTTAATTATTTTAAACACCGATAATGCCTGAAAATGATATTGTTGCGCAAGCGCCTTTATTTTCATTACAAGCTTTACAACAAATATCTTTAAAATAAAACTTAAATTGCTTCAAATCGCCTCGATGTTTATTTAATTGATCGCGTTTTAAGTAAGTGGTGAATATCTTAACGTACGATCCGATCCAATGATACATTTTACAGCAAGATTCTGTTTATTCACGAATTGTACATTTTTTTTTTGGTTTATTTGACATTCGTGATTTAACCTCATATGCCATTTTCCCTACCTAACTAATTATTGCAACAGTTTTTAGTTTTTAAAGCTATTGGGAGTATTTAACTTTAAATTTCCAATTAAATGAAAATGCAACCTACAAGCTTAAAGCTATATATAACAAAACCCTACTTGTGTCTACCATATCCATTGCTGGCTTGCAAAAAAAAAAAGCTAGTGTTGAACCAAATGAACTTCATTAATTTTAAGTGTGTATTTGTTTATATAAATTACAAACCAAAAGACTGTAAAAATCACAAAAAAAAAAAACAGTAACAACTTAAAAAAAAAAAAATCTTAAATGTTAAAAGGTTAAAAAACACTGCTTTCCTACATACTCGTCGTCTTTGTACATACAATAAACTCGTACATAAAAGAAATAATATCCAATATATGAGTATTAGAATTTCAGTTTATGTTCTAACTATTATCATACATGCAATTTTTATTTTGTTGTATTTTTCATATATTGTATGTATAAGCCAAACATCCAATACATCAAATTGGATAAAAGTTAAAACAAAAAATTATCTATACTTTATTATATATTCTTGTACTTTATTGTAGTACTATTTTTTGTTTTTGTTTAAAGTTCATTGTGCACAGATAGACAGATAGATATGGAGGAACTAAAGTTAGTTGTTCATATTTCCATAAAAAAAATAAGAGAAAGAATCTTGTGACCGATCATCAATGTGAAAATATTCTACAGTACAATAATATTACAATTTAATTACAAATAAATATGCTGTAAGACTTTGCGAGCATTTCTTCGGAAAAATAAAACATGATTGTTATTTTAATTCTTTTATTTTGGTCGTTTAAAAGTACGTACGCAAACTAATTAACATAAAACAGACAATTTTATGATATTTATGCTAATGCATTGTAGAATATTATACCTTATTTGAGTATTTTTTATTATTATTTGTTTTTAAATATTCTAAATTTTTTATACTCTCTGTGTGTGTGTTTAGTGTATACGGAAAAAAAATAATTCTCTTGACTAAATTAATGCAATAGCAGCAATTGTTAATTTCAAATTTATGAGTAGTCGTTAGAATATGTAGACAGCATGTAATTGTAAGATGTATAAAAATTCTTTTCTTTATTTTATACATGAATATTATAAAAGGATGAAGGTTTTCGTGAAAGAAACTTAGATTTTGTGTTCTATTTTTTTTAGTAATTAATTTTATATTCATGCATAATGTGATTCATTGTAATATCCGGGATACTATAAAAATTTATGACTACAAAAAATTCAACGACAGATCGTTTCCGAATATAATATTATAACCTTTAAAATTCTCAAATATTATTAGATAATTGTCATATAGCACTATCGTGGAAGGTCAAGACAACCATCTAATATTCGTTTAACATCATTTTACGATTACATAAATGTAACACCTATTTGGCTTAATTTGGTTAAGTGTCGGTTTACTGGCAGATTATTTTTGTGTGAAATTAAAGTAACCGTTTTTTCTAATTAAGCGATTTTTAATTACCATTAAATTTTCGTGAATTAGCTACAAAAAATGAATAGTGTAGATTATTAAACTTAATCTTTAACTTCAATCCGCCCATTTTTAAATTTAAATAAATGTTTCCAGTTCTGACTAGGAATTTCTTAATATTTTGGATAATACAAATTTTCTTAATTCTTAAATTTTTACCAAATTTTTTAAAACTTTTCAGAAAATGTGTTCTTTGAAAACTCTTTTCTTGAAATTAAATATGTATAGAAAATCGAAAATGTGTTCGGTCCTAATAAATTTTGTTCAAAGCAAGCAACCTTTCAAAATTTTCAGAAAATTTATTCTTTAAAATTCATTTCTTGAAATTAAAAAGAAAAAGTGATTAAGTGTTTTGAGGAATTTCTTTAAATTTTAAAATTTATTTTTTCTAAAAATATATAAAAATTAATTTTAAAATTATTTTAAAGTTTTTACTAAAACTAGCAAATTTATTAAGGATTATTAGAAAATTTATTCTTTAAAATTAATTTCTTGAAATTAAAAAAAAATCGGTTATATGTATGTATGTTCAGTTTTAGGATTTTTTTAAAATTTTGTGTAACAAAAAATTTCCAAATTTTGACAAAAACCAGTAGAATTTTCGTGTAATTTTTCGACATTTTCATGTTTTTTCTTAGATTGTTATTACAGGCTTACTTGATGATTCGATATTTTTCAGAATTCTAGAAATTATTCATTAATATCCAGATTTTTTGACATTGTTCTAATTGTCGTAAGTTTTATAGGATTTTCAAGACTATTCGAGATTTTTCTAAATTATTCGAAATTTTTTAGATTTCGAGTTTATTCGATGTCCTCTTGCTATATTATTCGAAATTATTTGTAAGAGCATGTGCAAGTAATTCTAGTTTATCTAGTTATCCGCATTTTTGACATTTTTTCGAGATAAGTGTTTATTTCTGAGGAATTTCTTCAAAATTTCAGTAAAACCAATTTTATAAATTTTAAAGTTTTCTCAAATTTTTTGTAACAAATTTATTAAAAATTTTTAGAAAATTTGTTCATTAAAACTCATTTCTTGAAATTAAAAGGAGAAAATCGAAAATGTGTTCAGTCCTGAGGAATTTCTTACAATTAAAGCCAACAAATTTATTATGAATTAAGAATTAACAATTTTTTACTTGAATTTGAATTAATTAATTAAATCGTGTAATCCTTTTGAATTAATTTGAATCAATTAACCTAATCAAATTAAAGTAAAAAATTGTTAATTGTTAAAATTTGCTTACACAGGAATAGAGCTGTGTGAATGTTTCGAAGAAAATGTTTGTATGGAATTTTGCTGAATTAGTATTTCGCTAATACAACCTGTACACAGTACATTCTAGATAGAACAGATTCTTCATAGAATTTAAATTGGTACAATAAGTGCAGTCACCATTGTCTGATGAGAAAATTGATTTTTTCATAATAATAAGCTCATCAGTTCGAAACTGGATTAAATACTATTAGATTTTTCGGAAATAATAACTTCAAATAAATTAAAATAAAATTTATTCTTAATAATTATTATTATTTATTTAGAAAATTTATTCTTTGAAATTTATTTCTTGAAATAAAAAATAAAAAATCGAATATATCTTGAGTTCTGAGGAGTTTTTCAAATTTTCAGTAATTAAAATTTTCTAAATTTTAACCAAAGCCAGCAAATTTATTAAGAATTATTAAAAATTTTTTGTTTTAAATCCATTTCTTGAAATTAAAAATAGAAAATCTATTATGTGATCAGTTAGTTTTGAAGGATTTATTAAAATTTTGAGTAATAAAAAATTTCTAAATTTTTAAATTTTGACAAAAGCCAGCAGAATTTTCGTGTAATTTTTCGATATTTCCATGTATTTTCTTAGATTTTTGTTACATGCTTACTCGATGATTCAATTTTTTTCAGAATTCTCAAATTATTCATTAATATCCAGATTTTTTGATATTTTTGAAATTGTTCGAGATCATTCGAATTTAAATTTTATAAGTTTTAAGACCTTTTCAAGATAATTCAAGATTTTTGAGATTTGGAATTTATTCGATATTCTGTAGCTAAATTAATCGAAGTTATACGAGTATGTCCAAGTAATTCGAATTTTAAATAAGAGTGATTGGTGAATTTGAATAGAGGATTGATTTTCTTTTATTGATACATATACAGTCTTACAGTTATAAGATAAGTGTAAGCTTTCTCTAGAATTTTCGAGATGAGGCAGTCATATTTGATATTTTATTTCGAAATTATTGAGATTCTTTAAATTATCGGCATTTTTGACATTCTCTCGAGATATGTGTTTATTAATGAGGAATTTCTTAAAATTTTGTTAATTTTTTTTTTTAAACCAACAAATTTATAAAGAATTTTTATAAAATTTATTCCTTAAAATTCTTTTTTGGAATTAAAAAGATAAAATGGAATTTGTGTTCAGTTCTGGGAAATTTATTAAAAGATGAGTTTACAATTTTCTAAATTTTTAATTTTTGTTAAAGACAGCAAATTTTTAAGAATTTTTAGAAAATGCATTGTTTAAAATTTAGTTTTACAAATTAATACAAATTTTCTGAATTTTTAATTTTTACCAAAGCCAAGCAAATTTAATAAGGATTTTTAGAAAATTTATTCAAAAAGAAATTTATAAAATTGAAAATCGAATTTTGCGTAGTTAAAATTTTTTAAGCTTTTACTTAAACCAGCAAATATATTAATAATTTTGTTGGATATGATAAAACTCATTTCTTGAACTTACGAACAGAAAGTCAAATACATATATGATCAATTCTGAGAGATTTATTAGAATTTTCATTAATTACAAATCGTCTGTATTTTTTAAATGATGTCTTTTGGCTTTTGACAAAGCCAATGTTTAAGAATTTCAGAATTTTTTTCTTTAAATTTATTTCTTGAAATTAATTTTACAGAAGCTAAAACAGCCTAAAATTCATTTCTTGAAGTTAAAAACAGAAAATCGATTACTTGTTCAGTTCTGAAAAATTTCTTTAAATTTGGAGTATTACAAATTTTCTAAATTTTTATTAAAGCCAGCAAATTTATTAAGAATTTTTAAGAAATTAATTCCTTAAAAATCATTTCTTTAAATTAAAAAGAGAAAATCGAATATGTTGAGTTCTGAAGAATTTAAAAATTTTCTAAATTGTTAAATGTTTAATTTTAAATTTTCTAAATATTTTTATTTTTGCCAAAGCCAAAAGATTTGTTAAGAAGTTTTAGAAAATTTAGTCTTTAAAGTTCGTTTCAAGTCATCAAATTTAAAATGGAATTTTTAAAAAAAATTTAATTTAAAATTCATTTTATGAAATTAAAAAAAAAAACAAACTTGTGTTCAATTCTGAGGAATTGCTTAACATTTTGAGTTGAATAAAATTTTTCTAAGTTTTTAATTTTTATCGTAGTCAACAATATTATTCGGAATTTAAAAAAAAAATAATTTTTTTAATTTATTTCTTGAAATTAAAAAAAGAAAATCGATTAGGTGTTCAGTTCTGAGAAATTTCTACAAATGTTGAGTATTTAAAATTTTTAAATTTTTACCAAAGCCAACCAATTTATAAAGAATTTTTAGAAAATTTGTTCTTTGAGACATATCTCTAAAAATTAGAAAGAGAAAATCGAAAATGTGTTCGAGATCTGAGGAATTTCTTAACATTTTGAGTAATGCAAATTTATAGATTAGCCAGCAAATTTATTAAGAAATTTAAGAATACTACCACAGAATATATATAAACAGAACAATATCTTCTATTGAGCTTTAGTCCTAAGCTGGTGAACAAATATTTTTGTCATTGTTTTATTCTACTGATTTTGATTTAGAAAAGATAGCAAAATCATTTTATATGCAACCAATGAAACAAAAAAAAATACAAAAATATTTGTACCCACCTCTTTGTTTTGATAAATAAAAATCAGTACAATTATAAAAAGAAAGAGAAATCTTTACACTTTATAATGTATTTAAAAAGAGATAGACATTCGTGAATTATTTTTGATTTTGGTCTTGTTAGCTTTTCAAAACTTTAAAACCGAATCAAAAAATAAACAAAGGACCAATACGGGATACGAAATTATACAAGTAAATTAGAAATGCCACACAAACACATATACAACCTTATGCGAGTGCAAGTTTTCTTTTTGTTATTATGTTTGATATGATTTTAGTATATTGCATCGTTTATATTTTCACTGAAATAACAGACGATCCGATTTGATCGGGAAGTCGGGCCGATTTGGTTGGGTTGGATGTAAAATCGAATCGTGTGTATGCATGTCGGTCCGACAAAATTAAATCGGATGTGTCGGATGGAAATTCCTCCAACCGTCCGACCAACCAACCAAATCAGATGGTGTGTAGTGTTATCGGACGATAGTTGTCTGTTAAATTTCGAAGTGAGAACATTAAAAAAATAAAAATAAGTTTAATCTAAGAATATGTGAACAAAATGTGTCAACCAAAACAGAAATAAATTATAAAATATTGTCAAAATCGGATGGTAAGTTGGATCGCTGTAGACATAACGACCGATCTGGTCGAACCGACGGTCGGCCCGACCAAATTGGATCGTCTGTAGCGCTGTTAGCAAGAACGAAAGCTAGGATAACATCGATATCGTCTAAACATCGAGTCAATTTAGAACAAAATATACAAAACTCAGATGACTCAAACTTATTCTTTTGATGTGATAACGTCTTACACCTCAGAGCCTAATATCTGGAAAGTGTTCGACATGAAATTTTGCGCTTGGTTATGTGTAATTATTCATCAACAATAAGTATCAGCTTATTGATTGCATGTATGTTCAATTCAAATACATGATTACAGGGCTTCATGCCTCACGCATAATATTATCGCAATGACATCAACAGACGGCGAGGAAAACCGCGCCACGAACCTTTGATTTCGTGAGATTTTTAATGATTGAACCACTGTAGCGGCAGAACGGTTCATCTGATCAGAACAATAAGAAACTGTGGCAAATAATTTATTTTAAATTAAAATAATTAATCTCCACATAAATTTTAATTAAACTTATAAATCACAAAATGGCGATTTACAATGCCCTGTAGCGAGAGAACGCCTCACCTGATCGGAACAATTCTTGTGTCAATATTTGCGTTAGGAAACTTGTTAATTAATTTAAAATTAAAGTAATTATCGTTAATATAAATGTTAATACAAATTATAATCTGCAAAATATCTACTGGGATCATGCGCTTTATATCGTACTTCTCATACCATATCGCCCTTAATTCCACATCGACGCTGTGCTGAGAGTAAATGGGAATCCATGAAGCTAATAATAAATAAATTGATTTTAACAAACCTAAACAGTCTATCAGGTGGTGAGAAACCTATAGACGTTATTTCACCTATACAGCCGTATACGACCTAGCACAACCCGAGCTTTTTTATTTATTTGTCAGATGTATCTGATGATATATCTGAGATTATCGAACATCTTGTGAATACGCTCAATAGGACAACTCAATATATACATACGTACGTATCAAAGGTAGAAGGACAATGACAGTTCTAAATTTAGAAAATTATCCATGCAAAATACGTTCAAGAGTTGGCTTCAATACAAAGAAAAGTTAGGATTAAAATTGGTTGGTTCTATGATATTTTAAATGTAATTTATGAAGTTAATAATATTTTAATTTTAACTGTTTCAAAATAGTTTACGAACATAACTACCCTTACCCGCAGCCTACAGCTTCACTAGTTGTAAACACAATAAAACCTAACTTTATAAATCATTTATCAAAATGATAATTTTTGCATGCATAATATAACTTACTATTTATACCTTCCAATCAAATCATTTTTTCCCCAGAAACTGATAAAACATTTTATTAATTATGTCAATTTTATTTAAGGGTTGCGTTTTGTATCAATATGACTAATAAGTTATAAATTTTATGAAGTTCTGTTCCACAAAGCCGAATTCAAGGTCAAGTATTAAATACAATCATATTCCAAAACAATTTTGATTAGTTTAAAACACGCCAAATTAATTTTGGAGACCCATTATTTTAAATAACCGAGTTCAAGCTAACCTAATGTAACCAGACTCACAGCCAGACTCATTCAATATAATTTTATTAATGTATGAGGGTGTAACATTTTATTTTTTTAATTTATTTAATTTTTTTACAGCTTTCGAGTTCCTATCGGTTCTCTTTGCCTTTCCGATAGTTTTTCCAATGACTTTACCCAACTTCATTTTCCTTTTTAGCTTCTTATGTTCAAACACTTTATTTTGTATTGACCATTTGCAATTTTTCCGTATAAGGACCAATATAAAAAAGCTTATAAAACTTCTTAAATGTTCGTAGCATTTGGAACTTTCATTAGGAAGGAAAGCTGGAAAACTGATTTTTATATTTATCGTACATTCATCGGTAAGTTTTTGCCAAATATTAGAAATATAACAGTGACTAAAATATCTTTTTTCAAATATATCCGTCACTAATTTGGCCACTTCTCCACATATATATGAAGGCGCTTTTAACGATCCAAAATTGTCCAATCGCTTTCTATAGTTTTTTTCGGTTATAAAGGTATCATCAGGAGTCACACTTTTATCTGGATCTGTTAATAATTGTATGCATGTCTCACAAGTTACTTTTTGGAAAGCACAGTACCCGGCAAAATACATTGTAGCATTTGACTTTAATGCATCCCTTTTATTTATAATAGGAACGTCTGATGTTTCAAATAAATTAAGATTTCGAGTACATTCCTTCAAACTTTGGTGGTATTCTTCACTGAATTGCTTTAAATCTATATTTAAAATATCGCAATCATCAGGAAGGCAATTGCTGTTTAACGACTGAAAAATAATTTGCTGGCTCATGATATTCCCCAAGTGAACAACAATCTCATAAGCACTTGGTGTACTATTAAAACCACCTTTTCCTCTTAAAACGGAGAAGAAATTTTCAAGTGTATCTTGATCGGTATTGCCGGTTTTATAAGTGTTTACATTATAAAATTCACCCAAATATTCAGCCAATTGCGTTTGTGCATTAATCGTTAATTTGTAGCCATTTATAAATTTAAAATAATTTATCGACGGGGAAATTATCTGTAATTCTCCCAAATATTCGAAACAATTTCTTAAATATAAGTCCACACAGTTACCCACTTCGAGCGGCTGGTGATATGGTGATCCGTGTTTAATATATTTGGTGTCTAAGCAATCATTGAGGTTATTGAATCTTTCAACTAAATCCGCCGTTGGTATCGCTTTATCTAGCTCTGCTCCAAATATTTCCGGGCAAGTTTTTAGTGTCGTTCTAATGGCACAAGCAACTGTGTAACTGATTGTTGCTTTTGCTAAACCCACGTTCATTTTCTGAAAATCATTTGGATACATGTGCTGCTGGCTGATTTTCGGCATCAGCTTTAATGGTTTCAATTTTTCATGATGATAAATTTTTCTGATAACGTCAAAGCTGGCACTTCCTTTCTCCTGATGTTGAATGTTATGTTTTTCCAGCGCGTTTCGCAAAGACTTCGCCAAATGCGGTGGATCATGTTGCGCAAAAATTTTTTTACCATTAAGCACCAAAAAGGGTTGATCCATGTTAATTTGCAGTTTTTTGTAACTGGCTAGATTATTCGCACCTTGGTCACAATTTATCATCACAACCGTCACACCCAGATTATCATTGCACAGTTTAATATTACTCAAAATTATATTGTGCAGTTCTACTGCTTTTAAATTAGATACTAGAAAATAGTTCAACGGAATTTTCCACTTTTCCTTTAAGCCTCGCAACATAAAAAATAAAGCAGAATCTGCAACTTCTGGTGTTCGCCTTTTACCATCATCCACAAAACCCTCAATTTTAGAAGAAACACTGTTTAATACAAGATCCTTTCGAATTCGAATTTCATCAAAGGACATAACGCACAATTTTTCTGTTTCTGTCATTTTTTCAAATTTTAATATATACTGGTTCATTAAAATGTCATTGATACCTGGTGCCACATATTTAATTGGTGACCATTTATGAATCGAACTTTCAGATGGAAGTCGTAAGTTCCAGACATTTTTGAGATACTTATAAGCCGAGGCCGACTTATAAAAGAACCCCTGGGCAAATAGTTTGTCGGCTTTTGTATAATAATAAGAGGTTTTTAATAATAATTTGCACACATTTTTTGTTGAATCGTTCACTTGTTGTTCGTCGATTACGTCACTAATATTTTTACTTTTCAATAAATCATATTTTTGTTTAAGTTTGCTATTACTTTTTTTTAGGTTATTTAGATTTTTTCGATAAATTATCAATAATTTGGTTAAGTTTCGCACTTTTGTTTTGTATTTTTGACACAATTGTTGTTTGCTTTTACAATTCAAACAACTATAATCTTCTTTCTCAAAATTATCGCAGTGGCAACAACGACAAGAATCAATAAACTTCGAGATTTCTTTATCCAAATTCATATCCCCGGTTTGGACCTCTGTTGCAATTGTTATTTGGTCCCCACAGATCTTCTGTTATATGTTCTGTCATCTCTTCAGGTATTGCATCTTGTAGTTTATATAAAATTTGATCTGATGACTGCAAATTTAGATCAGCTAGCTCGGAAGGTGTATCAGAAGTGACTGTATTTGTATTAGATTTACTTGATGTTACATTATTATTCTTTTCTACATAATACGTTGCCGATGTTGGATGTTGCTGAATATTACAACAAATATTGTCGTTTTTAAATAGTGCGGGTACAGCATTATTCGTAAGTCGATTTCGTCCCAGGAAAACAGGATCAAAATGTTGTTCACATATAAAATTATTTTTATTTTTTAAATCCGATGGTGATAATTTTAAAGCTATGAACCAAACGTTGGCTTTTGTTTCGTCCGCTGGCACTTTAAAAAAACGCAAATCTGTTTTTGCGGATTGCATTCCACAACCAGGGGCAATACAAGATGTTCGAAATGTGCGTTTTTTATTGTTGTTCATTGTTTCGTAAATAATTATAAAACTAAAATAAATCGCTCGCTACTTTCCTGCACAATTATTTAATGAATTTGCTTCCAACCACTTATTAAGACAAACGAATTGCAGTAAATTTTTGTTTTAAATTATGCTACCAATGGGGCATACTATATGAAATTTATTTTATCTTTCTTTCTTTATAGGTGACATCGTCGGTCAAGTATTTTTAATAATTAATTATTTAATTTTTATTGATTATAATATTGTACAAAATATAATACTAAACAACGTATTAGAACTATATAAATACATTAAAATTGAAAAATGGTTTCATCTTAATTTTGTATCGTACAACAAATTGTTGAGTAATTGCTTACGACCAAGGGCTAAATTTCGGGTCAGTTTTCTGAACCTGCGGTGCAAAACGTTATCACGTCAAAAGCATCAAATATTTTTACTATAAGCATGCCCCATAGTACATTAATTATATCAAATCCGAATATAAAAATTATTTATGCATATTTTCACACATACAACTTTACGTGCGTCGCAATCGTAAGTCAAGTTAGTAGGTGTATCTCGAAAACAGGTATGTGATGTGAACATGGAAATAGTTTTTGTACAATTCAAAAAACAAATCCATATAAGTATATTTCACTGAAAATATAAACGATGCAATATACTAAAAATCATATCAAACATAATAACAAAAAGAAAACTTGCACTCGCATAAGGTTGTATATGTGTTTGTGTGGCATTTCTAATTTACTTGTATAATTTCGTATCCCGTATTGGTCCTTTGTTTATTTTTTGATTCGGTTTTAAAGTTTTGCAAAGCTAACAAGACCAAAATCAAAAATAATTCACGAATGTCTATCTCTTTTTAAATACATTATAAAGTGTAAAGATTTCTCTTTCTTTTTATAATTGTACTGATTTTTATTTATCAAAACAAAGAGGTGGGTACAAATATTTTTGTATTTTTTTTTGTTTCATTGGTTGCATATAAAATGATTTTGCTATCTTTTCTAAATCAAAATCAGTAGAATAAAACAATGACAAAAATATTTGTTCACCAGCTTAGGACTAAAGCTCAATAGAAGATATTGTTCTGTTTATATATATTCTGTGATACTACTTTAAAATGCATTTCTTGAAAGTAAGTTTTGAAAATTTTCTTAAAATTTTAAGTAATAATAATTTCATAAATTTAAAAAAAAATATATATTTTGAATATTAGAAATTTTCGAAATGTTAAAATTTTCACCAAAGCCACCAAATTTATTAAGGATTTTTAGAAAGTGTATTCTTAAAAAATTAAGAAAAAAAGCATTGTGTAAAATTAATTTTTTGAAATTAAAATGAGAAAATTGAATTTATGTCTTTTTAGTTCTGAGGAATTTCTTCAAATTTTGGTCAATACAAATTTTCCGAAATTTTAAATTTTTACCAAAATCAATCAGATTTATTAAGGATTTTTAGAAAAGAAATTTATTTAGCAAAGAGAAAATCGAATATGAGTTCTGTTCTGAAAAGTATATTAATTTTGAGTAATTAAAATTTTCTAAATTTTTACTTAAGTCAGCAAATTTATTACATGTGTTCAAATCTTAAATTTTTTTAAAAATTTTGAGTAATACAAATCGTCAAAATTTTTAAATTTTTGACACAGCCAGATTTAAGAATTTCAGAATTATTTTCTTTTATTTTATTTCTTCCAATTAAAAAGAGAAAATCGAATTTCTGCATATTCAGTTAATAAAAATTTAAAATTGTTTAAATTTTTTACGAAAGCTAAAATAGCCTGAAACTCATTGCTTGAAATTAAAAACGAAAACCGAATACGTGTTCAGTTCTGAATTTTTTTTTTAAATTTAAAATAATACAAATTTTCGAAATTTTTAAAATACTGCTGAAACCAACAAATTGTATTAAGAATTTCTAGAAAATTTAATATTGAAAATCTCTCTCGATACTGAAAAACGGAAATCGAATTAGTGTTAAATTCTGAGAAATTTCTTAAAATTGATTAAGAACTATTAAAAAATTTATTTCTTGTTTCTTGAAATAAAAAATAAAAAGATCTAAAGTGTTCATTCTGTTCAGAGGAATTTCTTAAAATTTTGAGTTGAATATACATTTTCTAAGTTTTTAAATTTTTATCGTAGTCACCAAATTTATGTTAATAAAGTAAATTTATGTTAATTGAATATTTGTTAAAAATTATTAGAAAACTTATTCTTTAAAATTAATTTTTAGAAATTGAGAAGAGAAAAATAAAAGGTGTTCGTTTGGCTCAGAAGAATTGCTGAAAATTATGAGTTGAATATAAATTTTGTAAGTTTTTAAATTTTCGTCGTAGTCAACAAATTTATTCGGAATTTAAAAAAAATTGATTCTCTAAAATTTATTTTTTGAAATTAAAAACAGAAAATCGATTACATGTTCAGTTCTGAGAAATTGATACAATCTTGAGTAATTCAAATTTTTTAAATTTTCAAATTTTTACCAAAGCAACAAATTTATTAAGGATTTTTAGAAAATTTGCTCTTTAAATTTATGTCATCAAAGTAATCAGAGAACATCGAATGCGAGTTCAATTCTGAGGAATTTCTTAAAATAGTAAATTTGCCAAATTTTTTTAGTTTTGCCAAAGCCAACAGATTTGTTAATAAGTTTTAGACAATGTAATTAAAAAGAGAAAATCGAATATGTGTTTTGTTCTCTGGGATTTCTTAAAATTTTGAGTAACCAAAATTAAGTTTCTAAATGTTTACCAAAGTCTGCAAATTTATTAAGAATTTTAGAAAATGTTTTCTTAAAAATTCATTTGTTGAAATTAAAAAGAGAAAACGGCTTGCTTGTTCAATTCTAAGGAATTCTTAAAATTTTAAGTAAAAAAAAATTTCTAAATTTTGAACTTTGATTATTCGATTTCTTTAATTCGCTTTTAATTAAATATTTGTTAAATTAATTTAAATCAATTAGCAGGAAATTGAGAAATACATATAGAAAATTAACTTGTCAGAGGAAGATGATTATGTTGGTTACATAGTCAATCGCCTACTCTCACTCAGAGGAAACCAAAATAAAAAATAAAAAAAAATGAAATACACCATAAGGTCGTGTTTTAAAAGAACCCTCAAAAAGGATATTTTCCACTCTTTGAATTTATCAGCAACCTTTAAAGAAACTTGGCCAAATACTTACTGGGAATACCCAAACATTTTTATATTTTTAACCAAACCAAACATAGAGATAAACTAATTATTTTTATATTTTTTGTACTGACTGCATTTCTCTTTGATCTATTTACTCCTTTCACCTTCCATCAAGTAAAAGTGTAATATTTCACTAGAAAACTGTGATGAATCACGAGATAAGTGAGATGTTTTCCCTAACAAAAAAAAAATATTTTGTGGATTAATACATGGATTTCGGATTGGTTCAAATAATCAAAATTCACATCAAATTTCATAACAAAACATGTTGCTTTCATTTATCAACAACATCGATAACAAAAAAAAAAAAAAAATAAGTTAGTAGTTAAGTTCAATACAAGGGGTTATTGGTATAACATTTATTAATTGAACTAATTCTGCCAATAATAAATATTGTTGTACAAGCAAACAGTGATAAATATATTTCTCCTCCAACTTTCAACAAACGAACGAATTTTTTATTTTAATTTTTTCGTAAAGTTAAGATCTCACATAATTCATTTAGAGCGCGCTAGTATTTTACTGTGTACCGAAAGAAATGCATAACATTCCGATTTGTTGTACATTAGAAAGCTTTATTAATTATATGTATATATACGAGTAGAGGCTGTATAATATAGGTAGATATTTTAGCAATGAAAGGAACTGTATCTGTAACTTTCAAAATAAATTGTACCAATAATAAATTATAAAATTGTACCATCTCAGTATATTGATGCTTTAGATTTTTTTTTTTTTTCGTTTTTGACTTGCTTGTTAATTTAATTAATATCAATAAAAAATAGTGAACACTGTATATTTAGCTTACCTTCTTCGTTTACCATTCATTTTGTATTTGTGTATTAATAATTAACTTCTTGTTTGGTAAATTTTCCGTTTTTTTTTTGTGTATGCGCGCGCTTTTTGTAAATTTGTAGAGAAGCTAGTGGAGCAGTTAATTTATATTTACTTCACCGGTCGCGTGTACTTTTTTTTTTTTTATAAATATTACACTTTTTACTTTCACAAATTTTGTTTTATTAATAATAATAATACAATTATTCTTATTGTTTTTATCGTTTTTGTATTCATTTTTGAAAAAAAAAACGATACAACAAAAATATTATTGATACTGTATTATTGTACACATACACACACTCACACACTATTATTATTATTTATAATAAAACGATGTACAAAAAGGATTGCTGGTAGTTAACCCATATTTCTAACCTTGTTTGGTGGAAATCCGATCATATATCAAAATCGTCTTATAGAAGCATTAAAATACTGTGGGAAACATCACCCTGTAAAGAAATGATATAAAAAAATAGGTTAAAAAAATGTTTGCGTGATTATTTTGATTTTAAATATTTTTGATAAAAATTTCATTTTTTTTTGTTTATACGAGTATATGGTTACTGTCAAAGAACATTTTTCAAATAGCTTTCAAGTTTTTATTTAGAAACAGCACAATAAAAAAATAAAACGAAGGCTCCATCCACACCAACAAAATACAATAATAATAATCAGAAAACCTGGATACAAACAAAAAAAATTCTCAGACAGTGTTGAAAGAATTTTAGAAACAAAATTATCTGTTAAGGATTTCCTTAATTTTTATTTTTTATTTTTTTTAAGATGGTAAAAATATTTTTATTGAATCCGTGTGCATTTTAAAGATATAATGTGGTGTGTTTTATTTAATTAATTTATAATAGGGTGTACTCTGAATTTTTATTGCTTTTCAATATTATTTTTATTGCTTAACAGAAAATTAATTAAGCTTTGCAATTTTTGTTGTTGCCTTTGTGTAGTGATAAAGTGTTGAGATTTATTCGAGTTTTTATTTTTTTATTAATTTTTTATGTTGATTGTTTTGTAGCATGAAAAGATTTATCTCGTGAAATGATTTTCTGTGCAGAACCTGGCCACAAATTAATGATCTATCTATAGGAGAAGGAGTTATTGTTTAATAGTGACCTCATGAAATTAATTTTTTATATTTATGCACATTATTGCCGTGGTATATAGTAAAAACTCTGATGATGTATGGAGCAGATTTAAAAATCTAATTAACGCAAGTAATGTGCAATAAAATGTTCGTTTTATTATTTTTGACCTATGTAGTAGTGATGTGAAAATTTAATAAACAGTAGGTGTTTGTTTTGTTGTTCAACAAAAAGAAACAGTTTACCGAAACACAGCAAACAAAACTATATGACCCATGAACTAAAAAACACCTTAGTACCTTAATTAATATTGTTGGTAATTTTTAAAGTTATAAAATTTTATAGAGGCGACGACCTCAAAGGAAGTTACTCATTTATAAACTCATCTAAATTGATGTATAGTTTTTTCAAATTAAATTCGAATAGAATTTTGAAATTCAATGTCTTACATTAACCCTTTGACTCGTCATTTATTTTAAAACGCTTGTTGTTTTGCTTAAGTATCTGAGTAATTCTGAAATTTTATAATATTTTTCGCGCTAAATAACCTTTTTTGGTAGCTTAAGACTAAGAGCCAACAAAGTAACACTTAAAAAATCCATTATTAGTGCATTGAATCCCAAAAAATATGTTTAAAGTGTATGTACACAATTGTGTACAGTACGAGTCAATGCGTTAATGTTGATTATAAGATTTCTTTCATTGTATAATTCCACTTAGCTATTAGTATATTTCTGAATTTAGTTACTAACATATTTTAAATTAACTGTCAATCTGGAAACTGGTCAGTTAACGTAAAATATTTTTACGAAAATTAAAGAAAAACGAAAATTTAAAAAA
The DNA here is from genome assembly GCA_963556165.1 of Tipula helvola. Lineage (NCBI taxonomy): Eukaryota > Metazoa > Arthropoda > Insecta > Diptera > Tipulidae > Tipula > Tipula helvola. The sequence continues at coordinate 390,561,466 of OY744482.1, forward strand.
ATCAAATTTTGGACGTTTATAAAAGCATAATTTTAAATAATTTGAAATTTCGCCTATGGAGGCATGATCCCTATCAGATTTTTTCATACTACATACAATTTTGAATATTACAAGAAATGTTTTCCACAATTCAACGTTAAAATTATAGTTTGTTAGAACTTTATTTTAGCGCTTTAATCAACCCTACTCGTACCACAATGAAACAAAGCATTTACGGGGCATGCATTAGACTTCAATTTCAAATTTCTTTCAACATACATTTTAATTTGATTGATAAATTCAACATAATTTATTCTTGATAATTTGAAAAGAATTTTAAAAAGCTTGTTGGAGGAGTGATTTTTATTAACTTAGAATGAGAAAGTTTTAGTCTTTATCGATAGGCCAGATTATTTCATATTCCGCCTTCTTAACTATGCGTTGAAAAAATGTATAATTAGTTGCAGATATCAGCAATATCAATATTTTGTATTAGATTGTCACGAACAAAAGTTGCTGACATTGCGGTTCTGTGAATGGAAAATTGTTGAATCCATTTGTAAACTGCTCAACATTAGCCAAAATTCAAGAGTATCTATCGCCGAAGCAGGCAATTTGTGGTTGAATTTCTACAATGTTTAATGTATTCAGCTTGCATTTAGATAGACAGAGGAAAATGGTGTGTAATTTGTTTGCAAAATGTGCGTACTATTTGCATCCCTAGTTTCAGAAGAATGCAAAAAAAAACTGTCGCAAAACCAAATTGAGTCAATATCGGAATTCCTTGCCTCGGCAGGATTATCAATGCTCAGCGATTTTCAAGAAATTAAAGAATTTTTAAAGCCTTGAAAAGCAACAAATTACTAAGGCAATAGTCTACTGGAACATGGCTAAAATTCACAATAAATCACAGATAAATATTCATTTTGGCAACGTTTAGAAATAGTACTTTCTAATTGGTGATTCGTCCATTCCCCTCTTCGAAACAGGCTTGATTACGTTTTGATTTGATTAGCAAAACTGAAATGATAAGTGATCTAGTTAGATTACGGCACAGTTCTGGTTTATATTTTATATTGTTGGTTAAATTGTAACATCAAAAATTTATTCACCGCTAAGTATCTCAAATTCTCAAAGTCATTAAAGCGCTGATTCTTTTCACTAATCAATAAACGTATAACTAATGGTTCTATTCTGGCTATAAAAGTGTAAAGCATCATAATTTCATAATTTTTTGAAATAACCCAACAAATTCTGTGAATTTACTTAAGATAAAAAATATCAATTCCTAGAACTTTAATGTTGTCTAATTAATTCACAAAAAAGAGGGTCTTGCAGCAATTTAAGAATGAGAACACCATCCTACTTCAAACCCAGCTAAAAAACATCTCCAATCAACAAACTGACAAACACGTTCGAAACTTTACTGATTAAAACAGCGTTTTCCTATTCGTAATGGTAACATATTAACAACTGAAACCTTATGAGCGGCTCAGAAGTTCTGTCTTGAAAATTAACCCAACTCCCAAATCAATCCCTAGCTGGACATTTTAACTCAATCTTCAGCTCAACCTCCAACTTAATTTACAACTCAACCGCCATCCAATCGTAAACGCAATCACCAAATTAACCAACTCAACCTTCAACTCAATCACCAAATCAATCCCAAATAAATTTTAAAGTCAACCCTTAAATAATTCCCCAACCGAACAAGTCACTTAAGCTCAACGCAAGCTAATGGGACGCTAACTCCTACTTAAACTAAACTTAGCTCGAAGCAAATTTCAACCCTCCACTCAACTTCACACTTATTTGTGGAAACTTGACCCCAAAATAAACTCTAATCAAACCCCTCACTTAAATCCGACTCAACTTCAACTCAAACCCTATTCAACCCTAACTAACAATAAATCAATACGGTTTGAAAACTACATGCGAACATCAATTCAACTTAATCTAATCTAAAAAAATAAATCCCCAACTCATCAACAGTATCCCCAAACTATACATAAAGTATATGTCCAGTTTGGTGAAACTCTCTAGTTCAAGCGAAGATGACTGATGGCGTATATTTGTATTTCATATAAATACATAATTAAAAAACTGGTGATATGGTGAATTATATTGAATTTGGAAAGGCTGCATTAATAAATGAATTCAAATTGTTTTATTATATTATATAGATTTTTTCAGGAAGGTTCCTCTACGCCGATAATCCCTGTAACAACGTCCTACGAAAACCTAAAGCTGTTTCATCATCTGCATCATTATTAGAATTATCGAAGTATTTATCTAAGACTTCTTCAAACGGTTCCAATTCTCGTTAATACAAATATTGTGCATTACACAACAGGCGGTTATACCATTTGCGCAATTTGAAATGTTCAATTCCAATCATTTTAAAAAAATCGCCCGCCATCGTGTTTTTATTATTCCAAATATATTTTTCACAATGCTTTCATGAATTTAAATGACATTTAAAAAGTTTAGTTGAGTATAAGGCACAACTGAATACTTTTAACCTAGTGACATCTATTTAAATATTGCATGAATTATTGGGTCTTACAAAAGTTTAGTTTGAAAAATCTTCTGAGGCACACAGCATAAGTATTGAATACAATTGTGACAAATTTAACTAACTTAATTATTTTCTTTCAGATGGCCAGCTGGATCTAAACAGCACCATACCATCACACAATAAATGATCATATCATCTACTATCAAACCATCATATCATCAGATTACCATATCTTCATACCATCATTGTACCATTGTACCATCGTACCATCATAATATCATATAATTATATCACCTTACTATCAGGCTCACAAATCATCATTTACCATCATACCACCAGAACATCGTACCATCATACCATCAAACCATCATACCATCGTACCATTATACCAAAGTGACTTTTAGTGTAAAGTTTGGTTCAAATCGATCAAGGCGTGTGAATTTGTTTAAATATCATACACATATGCATACATACCAACACTCAATTTATATTGCAAGTATTGCTCAACTGCTCACTAAAGCCTAATCCAACTCCAATTCAACTTCATGCGCAACTCAATTTTCAAACCAGTATATACAAAAAATTTGTAACCAGATGGTATGTTTTAACCATTTATATAACCAGGTGGTTTTGGGTACAATTTGTATGGCAGGTACCCGACCCTCTTGACATATAGGTTCGAAAAGCATTTCAATTCTTCGCACTAAACCACAGGAACAGATTGGTGAACAAAATTCTGAATTGAACAGGCCATTCTCGAATTACCATGGATACAAACAGACACCCAGACTCAGTTTTTGGACTCAGGGATCTTCAAAACGTCGAGGAAAGTGGTTTTAGTTCAACAAAATTCAAAAGTCATCACAAATCGGTGAATATTTATTACCGAATTAACAGATTTTCAAGTGCGGGAAGTATTTCATTGCAAAATGAAAATGGAATTGTATCAACCATAACTTATAAGAGCTTTGTAATGATTATTTCGAATATAGGTTTGCTTGTGAACTAACTACTTAATTCTTCAAATTTTGCAACACTATAAATAAAACGTAATAATCGGCAGCATCGTATACAAACAAAAATATTATTTTGATTGGAATGTGTAATTAATTAAGTAAATAAATTCATCATTATTTCGTAAATCTGGGTAAACAAAATATTGACCAACATAACATATAATCGGCGCCACATGCATGCATTCCATTCTTAAATTTTTTATCAATAGTAGGTATAGCGTTGCCATGCGATAAAAATTTTTTGAATGAAAATACTAATAAAATAGACAAACTATTACGATTTTGTGGTTAACACTATATTTATTATACATCACCACAATACATCAATCAGCGCTTATACACAAATTATAAAATCAAACAGGTGATGGTCGATGGAATTTATAGTATCAACACGACATGTCAATGAAATTGTTTTTTGTTTTATAATTTCGCTAAAATAGTAGTAAAAAACTAGTAACATGGATTATAAAAAATTCAACACAACAAACTGTTGATTGTTTAATCGAAAACTTCATCCTAAAATAAAAAAAATCATAAAAATTAAAAAATTCGTGAGAAATTTGTGAAGTGTTTTTAACTGTCATGTTGTATTATTATGTTTTATTTTACATAGATTATAGGGTTGTAAAATTTAGATTTATGTACCGAAGAGTTTAATAATAAGTTCTTTTATTTTCGAATCTTCATTATTCATAAATAAATATAACAATAAACAAAATAGTTGTTATAAACTATGTAAAGTTATTTAAAATTTTTCGAAGATTGGAATTAAATCGTGATCATGAGAATTAAATATAGTTTATAATGCGATTACCACACAACACAAAAATATTGTGTTGAGGTACAATAAAGTCTCGATCTCTGTATATAAAAAAAAAAAATGTTATGTCATCGTATACCGTAAGTTGTTTGTTATAAAAATTTCTCCCAAAAGCGATACACTTTTGGTGTATATTGCAATTTTTATTTTTTTTTTGCATTTTAATTTGATGATGAAATCGAATGTAATGTAAAGCATGCAATATAAAATATCCAATATCGCGATACATATTTTGGTTTTGCAGATCGTCACATCCGCTTTCACAAATTGGAAAATAAAATATCGATCAATTTCGCTTTCAATACTCAATATCTCGGTTTTGTATCACTCGTCGTATACACCTAAAAAAAAACATGATTTATGCAATATAATTTAATGTTTCTTAATTTTAAACACTCATAAATCGTCATTTTTAACGACCGAAAAAATATGTATAATAATAAATTATTTTGTACATCGCGTTTACACATATGTATGTATATGCATAAACAGATAATTTCTATTTAAAATCATTCCAAATTTCCTACAGCTATTCAGCATACGTATGTATGAAACATACATAAAATCTACTGTATAAGACGCGACGCGATATACATAACATTTTGTTTCTTCATCTCTTCCATATTTATGATTTTTGGTTTTGTGATGTTGCTGTGTGATCAATTGTATTGAAAATCCAAATTATTACTTAATTCCATGCAAAATCAGAACTAAAAAAAAAAAAAAAATTGAGATTAATTTGTTTTCAAATTAGTTGCTCATTTTAGTTTTGTGTGTTTGAAATACTATAACATATAAATTATTTCATACAAGAATTCGACAAAGAATATAATAAGCATGAAGCATAATTTGGGATTTATATACAAAAGATCACGTGTGTTATTTATATGCAAAAAAAAGATATTCGAGTTCTTTGAGATACACATAAATCAAAGAAGTATGCATCACCTGCGCGCGGAGCACATACAAGATATTTTGGAAACAATTGCATCACATTTTTATTTATAGCCCGTATCCGTTTTTTGTTTTGTTTTTGTCAGGCCACAGGAAACCGCGAAATTTATATATACCATAAGCATTTATTATAGCTTAAATGCATTATTTATTACGGCCATTATAGAATCATAAAGCAACACACAAAATAAAAAAATTGGCTAACTAACAATACGCGCGATCTTAGAGAGAGATATAGACTACAAAGACCTCTTTGAACTCGAGCGAGAATTTTGTAATAAATATTTTCATATTTTAGAACTCACATAAAAATATATAAATCAATAAATGAACCCTTCTCCCGCAATAAAACAACACAAATTTTGGTAAAGATATTCAATAAATTATAAATTAATAATGTCTATAATATACAAAGAACAATAAAGACAAGTAGTTCAAGGTAACTCGAAAAAACATGAGAGAGACCTCAAAATAAAATAATTATGTGATTATTGAATTATTTATTATAGTTAGAATTAGAAAGTATTTATTCGGACACACACAACTTTTCAAATGGACATATACACAATATAAAAGTTTCAAATGGAAGTGAAAAAAAATTAATTTTTAATTTCTAACTATTTTGAAATATTTTAAAATCGACTGTCATCCACACAAATTTCTAATACACGAGTGTGAACAGCATTTAATTTAATTTGAGAGGAGGAAGTATAGTACATCGATATTTAACAACCTTCACCTCAATATTTAAATATAAAACTTTAATATAGTTTGTAACAAGGATCGTGGTTAGACAATGATATATGTACTAACAGAACGTTTTACAGCATACAGTTAAAGGAGCTTATAGCAGTTGAACCGAGGGGTCTTCTACATGGTTACGTATGGTACTATGGAGAAATAATTATGAAACCGGACTATAAGGTCGCTTCCCGAGATTCACCGAGGTAATTCTGAAGCTATCGCTTGAAGTGTACAGTATACAGTATGCGAACCGAAAGTAGAGAAAAATTTGCGAGAATTCTATTTCAGTTTTTTATTTTGCCTTTTCAGTTAAAATAATTTGAATTAAAATAAATCATCACATCATCTGTCTTCTGTGGTATGACTGTGTGATGCAGTCAACAACAGCTATTGCAGACAATGCGGCGTATGAGCTCCCAAATTAGCTTCAATATTTCTTAACCGATTATGATTAAATTCGACAGAGGTTCGCGGCGCGCCTCACCTCGCCACCTGATGATGTAATATTATGCTTATCGCATTCATATATGTATTTAAATTAAAGGTAATGCTTATTGTTGTTGACTTGATGAGTAATTGCTGACGACTAAGGGCAAAATGTCGTGTCACTCACTTTCCGAACATGCGGCTCTTACATATATGTAAGACGTTATCACGTCAAAAATATTGTGGCCTTTATACTTAAAATTAAGATTGCCTAACATTCAATAATGTCTAACCCGAAAATTTTTTAAATGCTATTTGATTATTGGAAATGACCAATAAACAAACATCACTACCTAGGCCGATTTGAGCTTTGTATAGTTTAGGAAATTATTAAATTCTTGAAAATGGCATTCAATATCGCACCGACGCACCATAATATAAAGAGTTAACAATTTCCGAAATGTTTTCGAAAATATTTCGCAGATACAGATTCTGTATCATGCCTCATACAGAAGAAAAAAGAGTTCATTGATTGGCTTTGCATATAAATGTCTTCCATTCAAACGTCAATTTCATATATCGTAGGTATATTTTTCTGAATTTAAATATTTTTTAAATATTTCTTGAATTTTTCAAAATTTACTCCATATCCTTTAATTATGTGAGTAAATTTAAAAAAAAATCCAAGCACATTTTTACAACTACATAGGTATTTGAAGTTCTTTGTTGCTCTTTCAATGTTGATTCAACATTCCGGAACTAAAGTGGTTTTCATGCAAATTATTTTCATATCACATCAAAATAATGCAGCTGCAAAATTTTAAGATTTCAAAAATTAGATCAGATTTCAGAATTTTTGCAATTAAATAAATTTTCTAAATTATGGATATATTTATGAATTTGGGATATTATGGGGTTGACACAAAATAAATAATTTTGAATTAAATTACAAAAAATAACAAATTTTTTTTTTATTTCCAGGTAAATACATCTAGATCTTTCCAAATCTTTCCATTTTTACACCTTTCAGATGACCCAGCAATTCACAGATGACTTTTCAAAATTGTGATGCTGTTTTAAGTAAAGTTTGCAAAATTTCTATATCGTTTCCAAATTTTTTCCTTCTATGATAATATCAACGTTATAGATACACTTTTCAATAAGAGCTTTCGTTAATTAGACTCAGGAAATTTTTAATGGAATTCGACACAAATTAAAATATAAAATTATTAGGAGATACTAGAGCTAAAAAAATAAGCGTAAAAAAAAATTGTTTTTTGGACGAAACAATTTGTACTTCAGGGCCGCATAATTCTAAGATGTAAATAAACTTCAGACGAACTTAACAATCAATCCAAATATTTTGATGTTATTTGAACGAACACGTCGCCATTGAGGAAATCAACGTCTATATACGTATTATCAAGTATTTATCTTATAATAAATCCCTGTTTTTGTATTTTTTATTATATTATGCAACTTCTGTATGCAAAATAAAAAATGAATAAATTTAGATGAGAGAGCGAGTTTTCAAAACAATATTTATATTTATTCAAATAGTTAATTAAAATAAGATAAAACTAAAAAACTTTGTAAAATGCACTTTTCATTTCATTTTTAAATTGTATTACAACAACTTTCATAATATTTTATGAAACTTATATCCAACCATATGTACATATAGCGTAAGTAAGCGGCCAATAGATTAAAATAATTCAAAATACATATTTATTGTATGTAAAAATAAATTTTGAGTATTCAGTCAAGTATATACGTACGTTCAAGTTATTTGAAAATCACTTGAAAGCGCGCGATAAAATAAATAATAAGTAATGCGCTTTAGTAGTACCTACTACATGTCATTATGTTTATTATTTAGTGATTTTAACAAAAAGCTCAAATATTTTGATTACCTAATTTTTATCGCACAATAATAATTAAATACACAACACGATATTATTTCAAACGTTTTATTTATTTTTACTATGTAGAATATTTATCCAATTTAAATGTTACATCAAAGTCATTAAGTTTGTGGCGCGGCGCAAATAATTCATGATTGCAAAATGTCAGTTTTAATTTGTAGGTTATTTTAACATATATATTACATACATATGCATGTATAATTATAAAAAATAAACTTTTATTATGTGTGCTTTATATTAGCTGTATAACAATGACATGTTAAATGTGTAAACATTTGATCGCTTTTTTATTTTTTATTTTTTTTATGAAATAGTGGTTTAACTTGAAATGAGTTTGTGTGTAGGCGCCCGCGCTTAAGTCTTTTATAATTTATTTTACTTTTTTCTGCCATAAACTATAAATATAAATACATAACATAAATTCAAATGTTATTAAAAAAAAATAGTCTAATTGAAAACTTTGAGAGTTAGAATATTAATATTCTTTAAAGTGTTATAAAAAAATGTAGTAAAGCAATTATTGAGATGAAATTGCTCAACATTTTTGAACTTCTTGGCAAGGAACGTATTAATGATAATCAAAACTCAAGAAGACCACAGTTGTAATGGAAGTCCTTATTTTCGGATGGAGACATTCTAGACATTTTTAATTTGTCCTAAAAGCATTCAAGTATTGTGTCTTCGTGTAAAAAAAAATACTTTGCTTTGTTTTAAACAAATCAAAGGTAAAGATGAGGTGTCTGAATTTCGATATCAAATTTGATGAAGATCAATAATAAATCAGTTCAAATAGTCGCAAAAAATATACTTTGATAAGTTTACAAATCTGTCACTTCTCGAATATTTTTGGCGACTTGGCAAAAAGCAACATTCCAGTCCATCAAATTTTTAATTCAGCCTGATTTCGCAAGAGTTGAATCATTGCTTGAAAATTTGCATTTTATTGAACGCTCCTCGCATGTTTAATGATGCATTGTAAGTTTATGTCGATAAATAAGATTGGCAATATGAATACCTTGTGTTTTTGTTGGCCGGAGTGAACGCAAATTGTGAAATAATTTCCGGAATAAGGCTAATTCTTTAACGTTTTCATGAACATTTGCAATCAAATCCATAAAAGGAAGATATTATAGAAGACGTTTTCATATAATGATCGTATTCCAGAAATTCTAGAATATCCAGATATCTGAATCCAGTTTCAATAGTGATTTAGTTCTTCAATAATATTAATGTTTCAACAGATTGAAGAAGTTATAAATAAACTTAATATATCAAGCACTTTAAATTAAATTTAACAAATCCAATTTTTTCAACAATCTAAATAATTTCCTAAATTAAAGATATTCAAATCGTCAAAATTTCATTAATTTTATTTGTTTATTTATTAAAGTAATTTTAAGAGTAGTTCAAAAACCTGAAATTTTTTAGAAATAATTGAAAAAATTAAAAGAGATAAGAGGATTTAAATGGTTTAAAAATTTAACAAATTTAAAAAATTATAAAATTCTAAAGAGTTTAACAGGCTAGAATTTAAATATTTTAATGGATTTAACGATTTTAAAAAAATTGAAGACTTAAAATTATAAAAAGAAATATTTAAAGAGTTTTAACTAAATAATTTGAAAACTTTAAAAATTTAAAGAATTTTTATGATTTAAATAAATTAAAGTACATACTTAAAAAATTTAAAAAAGAGAGTTTTAATTTAAGAATTTAAGAAAGAAGAATTTTAAAGAATTTCAAATATTTAAATAATTGAAAGAATTTAAGGAATTACAAATTTTTTAAAAAATTTAAATTTATTGTATGAAGTATTTTAGATAATTTAAGGATTTTATAAAATTTAAAGAATTACAAATTTACATAATTTAAAGAATATTAAGTATTTAGAATTTAAAGAGTTTATATTTAAGAAATTAAGAAAGAAGAATTTTAAATATTTAAACAATTGAAAGAATTAAAGGAATTAAAAAAAATTCAAAAATTAAAAATTTATTGTATGAAGTATTTAAGATAATTTGAGGATTTCACAAAATTTAAAGAATTTTGAAAATTTACAAAATTCAAATGGTATTATCTGTTTAAATAATTTAAATTTAAAGATTTTGAAACAATTTAAAGAATTGAAAATAAGGTATTATATGAATTTGAGGCCAGTGTCTTAATTAGCCTTTAACTTTAAAAAAATTTACAGAATATAAAGCTTTATAAAACTAAATAATTTAAGAGATCGAAGACTTCAATAAATTTACGATACAATAAATTTATTTAATTTATTTATTACAATAAATTTATTTAATTTATTAAATTATATTAAGAAATTGAAAACGTATGTAAAGAGGATTTCAAAAGATCTAAGAATTTAACTGATCTGTAAAATTTAGGGAATTTAAAGAATTTAAGTTAAAAAAGCAAGAATATGAAAAATACAAATAATTTAAAATTTTTAAAACTGAAAGGGTTTAATATTAGAAGTTAAAGAGTGTATAGAGCAAGATTAAAAAATTCAAAGCATGTATTCAAAGATTTAAAAAAATTTAAATCATTTAAAGAATTCTGGAAATTACTAAAAAATTGAATTGTTAATACTTATAATTTATAGGATTTGAAGAGTTTAAAAAATTTAAAATATTTCAAAAAAAAGACAAAAGTAGACAGACTATTTAAAGAATTTAAAATATTTTAAGTAATTTGAAAAATTTTTTAAATATTTTATTAATATTTTAAAATTTAAAATTATAAAGTATTTAAAAGTATTTTGTTTTTATAATTTTAAGAGATAGACATTTAAATTTAAAACAGCATGCCAATTTCACCTAATTAAATTTTAAAAATTTATAATATTTCAAATGATTTTAGGGTTTTAAGACGATTTAATGCTTATGAGAATTGTCGATAATAGAAAAATTTTCTCTGAATTTAGTTCTTTTTGAATATAAAAATAATATTAAAACTTTTTGCTGAAGCATGTGTAAAAACGCAGAAACATTAAATAGAAAGATATAATAGAATCATTTTTTCTCAGACTCACAATAGAGTGCCACTAAATTTAGCTCACATTTCACATTGGGACTAAGCATCAGTAGCTTCAGGTGTAGGTCTAGAAGTTGTAGGTTTGGAAGTGATAATGGAGGACAATCATAAATCTTGTTTGTTTTATAATTATAATAATTATTTTAAATTTCCAATATCTTAATTTTAACATTTGAATTATGCAAAGTTTTAGCAATTATAAGATAACTTTACACATTTAATTTATTGAAAGAAATTAGTAAAACTTCCAGTAATTTTGAGTTTTTCAAAAAATACTTTAGAGCTTTTGAAAACCTTAGAGATTTGAAGAATTAACAGCATATTGCTAGAGAGAAGATTTAGAGAATATCAATTTGAAAATTTTTATTAATTCGAACAAATACCTAATGTCGTTAAAATAAATCAAAGCTTATCTTAAACCACCATAACATAAACAAATTTAATTTATTAACAATTCGTTTTTTGGGAAGCAGCAAACACAACATTCACACCATCAACAAATTAAATTACTTCGGTAAAGTAAAGAAATCAAAATTCCAATCCAAATATGTATTCATAAAATTTGTATGTAGGTAAACCAAATTAAAATAAGCATTAAAATTAAATTTAATTGATTAAAAATGTATATGTATATACAAAATAATTATGAATAAAAATTTCATATTTATGCATACGAATTTATTTGTAGAAAGTAAATCTTGATAAATATAGGTAAGTCATAAAATAAAAATTAAAAGAGAAAGATGCAATCATGCTCGCCTAATTCGTATCGGTATCCTTGCCGCAAGCAAATAAATTATCGAAAACGAGTTTATACAACTACTGCATTTTGAATTCATATTATGAGAGTACATTGTATAGTATGTACATTACTATACACAAATTCTGCATTCTTATGTATTTCAAGTGGGAATCTTAACATGTTTTTTTTTTTTAGTAAATTTATTTCACGTCGGAGTTTAAGGTTTTTTGTTCATATGCGAGTTTTATTATTGTAATTTAGGTAACTTACAAGCTAATAAAAAAACTATAATTTATTTCCAAATATAAACACATGGTACAGTTTGTCTCACAGAGATACCTCCTCTACAAAGAAAATTTTGTATAAAATTAAAAATTTTGAAGGTTGTTTGCTCATGTACGAAGAACTAAAAATAAAAATATTTTGTTTTTTATATTTTGGATCTTATCTTTAAATTAATTAATTTTAATAGGATTATGAAAATTAATATGTCGTCAATGTTATACAAGTATTATTATGATTGGATAGAATTTATATATACGAATGATAATAGACTATAATAGTTGAGGTTGATTTATTGGTTAATATGATACATGGCTTAATAATTAATGTCTGACGTGATACAATATGTTCCGGGTGACTCGCGCTCTGTAAACGCAAGCTGTTATGTAATTTTGGTTTTTGTCGTCGGGGTCACAAAACGCCTTTATGTGACCGCAACTAAATTAAATTGTTATGATTAATCTATGTATGCTCTTAAAAAATGTAGTGTTGATGTTGCAAAATTGTCTATTGTTTAAATTTAATTAGTTGAGTTTAAAATCATTAATCATGTGATCATTAAATTGTGCTTTTTGTTGCCTTTATATTTATTATAAACAATATTTGAAGTCGATCTTCTAAATATTATTTATTTATTGTTGGTAATTAATGAGTGATTGATTCGAATGAGTGATGTGATATATTAATCAACAGCTCATCGACTGATTGGTTAAGGCAGTCAAAATCGTCAAATTACACAGAAGCAAACAGAATTGGAGCTGGAATTGAAATGTTTTTTTATAACAACAAAAAAGTAAGTTGCCATTTTATAAAGTGATTTTTATTTGGACTATAAAGTTTTATTATAATGATGACATTTTTTTTATTACACAGCCGAGAAACTTAATGCAGCATTTATAAATAATCAAGTTACAAAAATAGAGAACGTTGAAGAATTTCGAATAAATAAGATATTATAAAATAATAAAAGCGATAAAAACAAATAAAATAAAAATGAGGCAACTTTTATATGTAAAATGTAATAAAATATCATAAGTTAAGAACAAGAGATGGGTTAATTTATTCTGAAATGACTTTCTCGAATGATTAAAATCAAATAATAATTCATAAACATAATTTAAAATGTCATGTATCTGCTATCTGCTAAATTTGGATTTGCGGCTTGTTGCTTACTTCATTTCCTCAACATTTTAATTTATAATTGTTTCTCTTCATTTTACAGTGCTAAACCAAAAACTGAGTTTGTTGTGACTGAACAAGTTGCGTTAGTTACACGAGAAACATAAACATAAAGTCTCTCTCTCTTATTTTTTTATAAGGGGTCTTTAAAGTTAAATAGCTTTGATTGTTCCAGAACAATCTGAGATATTGACACGAGTGAAATCAATTTGGGTGTTGTGCTACAATGGTTAAAATATAAAACCAAATGGACGCGTAATTAAAAAAGAAGGCTATCATCAAGGGACAATTTTACGAGATACACTACTTTCATCAACAAAAAAGGGAAAGAAGCCACAATAGAAGAACTGAAACTTTTACCCAAAACTATCAAAACTTATAAGCAGAAGACCAAATACTTGCGATTAATGACCGTGTGGTATCTAAAATCTAAAGTTTTATTAGGAAACAAACTTTATTACCAGTAGCGCAAGTATACAATGAGGATTCAGCTAATGTCAAAACAAGCCAATATTTTCGATCGTAATCGAATGATTCTGGAGAATCGAAGAGATCATAACTGTAAGCCCACTAACTTCCGAAGAAGAAGATTGCATAAATTATTCAAGAATACAACGGAAATTGATGGTAAAATAAACTTTTGTTTACCGTTCAAGCATATCCCTCCAACGTCGTTTACAGTCGGGCAGTCGATTAGGAACAGCTTACCATGAATTTTTAGAAAATTATTTATCCCATATCAGAAAATAAACTGGATAAAGTAAATAACTCAACATTTTATTTACCCCGTCACCCGGTGCTGAAAGAATCAAGCAATACTTACCCATCAAGTATTCTAATTTTCGTATAATGTCTCATGTTTTAGCTAATATTCTATGGTATAATGAGAGGTTAACCACAAAATCAAAAAGAAAACATCAGAAGCATTTAACATTAAAGGACATTTTCAAATTCGAATCTATGATAGGAAGACCCCATTAAATTACAACATAATGACCAATGTTAAGCGGCTTTGGGGAGTCCTTATATTTAATATTTGAAATACAAACTTAAATATTATAATAAATGTTAATATCTTTGAAATTTTTCTGACGTTTATCTGTCATTCTTGCGCAAAGGGTCCAATACCAAGCGGCTTTGGGGAGTTTTCTATTTTAGTACGTGAATAATTTAGATAAAACATAAATTTTCCAAAAATGCTCCAATCTCCAAAGTGGAAGCCCCCATCCTCTAAGGTATAAAACAAATTAAAATAATATTTCAAAAATTTGTTATAATTAAAAAACTTGATTTTTTGGGATTTTTGTTTCTTGCGATTTTTTTATTTTGGATAACGATACCAACCCCTAATATGACATATTATTGAATGAAAAGAAAATGTCGAAAGGCCGAATGTCGAAAGGCTGAATGCCGAAAGCCTGAATGGGTCGGAAGTCCGAACGTCGAATTGCTGTAAGGGTCGAAATACCGAAATCGAAAGGCCGAATGTCGACAGGGCGAATGTGCCGAAAGCCCCAATGTCGAAAGCCGAATGTATCGATGGGTCGATGGTGTCAAAAGGCAGCATGTTGAAAGACCGAATCAAAGAGAATGGAATTAAGTGCAGGCAAATTTTATAAAGTAGAGGATGATTCTATTATGTGGAGGAGAATTCTGTTAAGTCAAGAAAAATTATATTAAAACAGGAAAAATTCCAATAAGTGAAGGCAAATTAAGTTATAAACAGGGACCACTACATTTGTCTGCCTGGAAAAAAATCCAGAAATTTTAAAATCCAGAATAGTTGAAAAGTAATAATCCTAAAAAATAAAATCCCCCAAAAAAAATCTAGAAATTACCGGAAAAGCAATCCAGAAAAAATATTTTGTAAAATATTAGACATTTTTAGTCTTTTGTGGTACATTTTTCAGTACAAGCGATACGAGCGATAAAATTCCTTTGGTCTGTGTCTGCAAGGTTGACGAAGCATTAAATCCGCAATTCGCTCCAATACATTCGTCGATGCCATACTAACCCAACGAATTAAGCCAACCACAAAATAACTTGAAATATTTGTGGTAGAACTATCAGTAGAAGGGATATGACCGATACGATTCCTTTTATCTGTGTCTGAAAGGTTGACGAATCAATTTCCATTATAGTAAATATTAAGAACTTTACGGAAAAAGTAAAATTCGATAGACATTTTATAAATTTTAATTATAATTCGGTCCGCACTTTGATAATTGTGTTTCTGGATTTTAGTTTTCTAGATTTTTTTGTTTCAGACACAGCAAGTGCATGAAAGTGAATATCTTTCATAATTAGTTTAAATTCATCGAAGTTAGCAACCAGACTACCAGGATTTAGATGGAAAAAGTTAAATGCAAAATCATTATTGGGGAGCGACGACTTCAAGACAATGTTCACCATGTCCAAAGAGATATTATTGAAATATGTATCATCCATCATTATAATTAAATATTAGAAAACCACTGCAATGAGATGAAATCAGTGACACATGAATTTTAATAAATTAATTAATAAATAATATTTGTCTACTTTTTGACCACATTCCCAATTGGCGTAAATTTGAAAAAAAAGAAAATCCCCATAAAATATTGCGTAAACTGTACTCTCAAAAACTAAGTTCTTTCCAAAAGAAAACAAAAATGAATCTTAAAGTAATACAAATTCAAAATTAGATGAAAATTTTGTGCAAAATATTCATCTAAATTTTTGTAATTTTTATTAATTTTATGGAGAACTGCCAAAGTTGTTGCAGGAGCTAGTTATATTGCTAAATATAGCGAAAACAAATTTATGTTGAAAAATTCGTAGAATTTGTTCGTTTCTTTAAATTCTTAGACGTTGCTTCGTTGACAAGAAATTATGTAGGATCATTTTGTTTGCTTTAGTTGATCGTAGTTATAAATATGGGATCTTCTGGCATTTTACTTTTTCATTTATTCATTTATTTCTATATGTCGATTTATGCTGCAATTTGAGAAAATTGGATGGAATAGGTTTACGGAGAAGAAAAAATTTGAATGGAAAACTCCCATATCATATTTATAAATCGTAAATTCTATAGTAAGACGTGGATGAGGATATGATAAAACAAGTTTAATGCGCTTATCCATATAGTTGACTCACAATACAAATACGACAACAACATTTTTTTTTTATTACTAAGTGCATTCCTAATTGGCTGATACGACTTGATAAGTCATTCACTTAATCAGCCGTATGCACAAAGAATATAATATAAGCTCGCGCACATAACTCGTGTGTTAAAATTAAAAGACACAATAATTTACTGCGGAAACTAAAAACTAAAGTAATAGTAAATAACAACACCTACAACAACATATACCTTTCTTTAACAACAAAACTTATTATTATTGAACAATAACCATAAAAATTATGTACATACTAAGTCTTATAGGTTTGTTAAATTTTAATTCGATTGTTAACAAAAAAACTAAAAATAAAATTATTTATTTTTAAATCAATTAAATTTATTTTTCTCGGTTCAAAATTATTATAATTTAGATTTGTAATTTAAGAAAGTTTATAAAACTGAAAGTAGTTAAACAAAAATCGAAAATACTACTACTACACTACCTATTATACATTAAAAGTATTATTAATGATTAAACAATTTAATTTAATGGAAGTCAGTTATAATTTGAAAACAACAAAAATTAACACTGTGAAGTGATACAAAATTGTATGTAGAACAATAAGGAAGTAGAAATTATTTCAAGTGTACATAGTGTTTAACAACAACCAAATAGAAAGTGCCGGTGAAATGAAAATTGTAAAATACTTTTTTAATAATAATTTGTTCCGTTTACAATATATATATAACCTTGAAAGGTCTCTCATCTATATTGAACAATGAAGACGATTAATACACAACCGGTCCCAAAATATTGTTTATACCCCGGTAATAGATCGGAATAATACTGATAACTTTTATATTCATTGTCTTAACAAAACAAAATAAAAAATTCTTAAGAAATTCTCGCACGATTTGGGAAACAAGCTTAATGACATCAACCGAAAATCGCGATTTTGAAAGTTTATTTTTTTATAATCTTTTCAATTTTGTAATTAGCGCGCGAATTCTTTTCGATTCACCACCACACAAATTACTCAATTATAAATATTACGAATCTAAATATTGGTCACGTTTACTTAATTCCGTTCCCTTGCGTGCGGGTACACCATAAAACAACATAAATCAAATAAAATTATGTAAATTACTTAAGTAAATATTTTTATTTTCAATTATCTATAGTTTTAAAGACAATTTGAAAGATGACCTAGCTTTCAAAATATTGTACGCATATTTTATATAAGTATAATACAATTATTGTGTTGTTCTCTGGGAAGGCTTTTGAGCCAAGGATTAAACACACAAAACACTCTTCTTGTGTCCAAATCCAAACAATATGCTAAAAGTGTTAATTTTTTTGGATTACATAAATAAAATAGTTAACTGTATTTTGACACAAGATCTTTTTGTGTATAACATTTAACCGGTGAAATTATCCACCCCCCTTTTTTTCATTTTCTGTAAAGCTATTACATAACATTTAAATTAATGTTGTGTATAATCTATTTTTTTTGTAATTTAATTTATTTACAATTCGAATAATAATAAAAATTTTCTTCTTATACACAACAACCATGTTTATCTCTCTTGTAGATACATAATTGAAATTAAATTCAAAATGCCTTAAGATAAAAAAAAAAAATATTTTGCAATAAATCTAGAGATTCAAAGTTGTGTTTGCTCACACAAACGTAGCAACACACACACACACACACACACACACAGCCACTGGATTTATTGATATTTTTCAATCAAAAAACACATCTATACGTATACGTATAAATAATTTCCATTAAAAAACGTCTTGGAGGTATAATTTCCCCCCTAAAACCAGCCAACACAACATCGAAAGTTCAATAAAGTGCGCGCCCGGGAATTAAAACTGATCGAGTTCGCTGATTAATATAAATCAATCAAAAAATTCATTTGTTATAGCCAGAAGAGGTATATATACCTTCGAGATAAGAGCGTCCAAATCAAAATTCTATTTTTCCATCATCGGAAGACTGCTGCACAAATATATATGTATGGATATATTGTAATATATCGTTCGATCAAAGGTGTAAGACGATATACGCCGAAAACAATATGTTATCCAATCAACATTTTTCCTATACCATACGTCTTCGTCTTATTCTTAACCAATAAATAATAATACTTATAAGAAATAAACGAGTTTCTAAACAACAAAAGGTTAGATACAAATTTTTTTTTTTTTTTTTGATGTACAGTTTATTTCTAATTTTAGTTTCGTTTATAATATACATATATACACAAAATCTTAAAGAATTCATCTTAATCAGTTTCCTTAAAAATTTGATTTAGAGATACACTTATAAACCGAGATTTTATTTTTTAATTTTTTTTTAGATCAAGGATTTCTAAAGACAATACGATTGTTTTGTGTCTGTAGCGTTTGCTTTAAATATGTAACCGATTTGAAAAAAATGTTTTATTAAATATCCAACATAATAGTGTTATTTAACGCGAAGGTCATCGCGAATAAATCGATTTCTGTTGTTCACTCGTTTATTTACGTTTGTATGTACATATACATGAAGTTATGCTTTTTTTTATGTGAAAAGCAATCAAGTCGTTTAAGTGCGCTATTTTGCGCCAATTATGGTAAATGTAACAATTTATTTCGTTTTGGCTACTTTATTTTGCAATACACGAGATGACTCATTAATCAGATATGTAGTTTGGTTAGTCTGTATACAAATTAATCCATACTGTGTAATTATACTGTGTGCTAATAGATCTGCTAGAGAAATCTGGATGACATGATTAAATGCAGACTCAAATATTGATGTAATTTCAAAATTATTTTAAAAGGCAAATCATGGTATCAACCCGTGAGTAATGAATTCAGTCGTAATGTTTTCTTTTCTCACGGAATCTACAAGTAGTGTGATTTTCTTAAACCTCGAGGTTTCTGTTAGGGATATATTTTTTTTTTATTTTTTTTCGCTGGCGCTACATCCCATGGAGGGATTTTGCCGCTTTATTTTAAGTTTCGTAATCATTTTTTTTAACGGATAATGAGTGATTAATTCATTGATCCAACATTAACCAGCTGTGATTTTTTCATCACCCGCCGGGGATCGAACCCGGGACCTCCGGAGCTTAAAGCAAGCATGCTAACCACTGTGCCACCGGGGCGGATATATTTTACTACTTTGTAATTATTGAGGTAGTTCCAGATTCTTACTCGGCCCTGTTTCCACATTCCAAGCTCGTTGTAGTCCAACAAAAAAAAAAAATCAAACGTTCGTATCTCCTTCCTCCCATTTAAGTAGTACGCCATTACATCTTTTCACCTGCCTTTAGTGGGTTTAATTAGTTGGACTAAATTTATTTCACTCAAAAGAAAGAATGGCATCCACCATACTCGGAATTCCATTTTTCAATTTCGACATATAATTGAACTGTGTAAAGTGCCACAAACTTTGTATGTATATGTTATATACAGAATATTTGCCTACTTTCAAGATTTACTAACCATCATTTCAACCTTTGATTAATATACATTGTGCTAGCCGATGTTGCCGGATGCGGTTAGTTTTTTTAAAGCAGCTGTAGATCACCTTTGTTCCGTAAATATGGTGGTGAAGATATTACAAAGTTCCCAACACCTAAAAACACTAGGCTCTGGGCATTACCGGATGGTAACCCGTTTCATTAATGAGTAATCTTCTCTATCAGCACCTCTTACAAATTTACTGAAAAACAGCAAAAGTTGCTCCGTCATCTCCCAGAGTGCGGTTCCTGATCATGCAGGATTGATTACGGTGATGGTTTTTGTGCAATATCCAATTAAATATTGATATGAATTCTACGAGTTTCATTACGGCTAGAAGGGAGCGAGTGATTCGACCCAAATGAGGATAGTCCCCTTTAATTAGGCGTTTCTGAGATGGTACTTTCGTTTTAGTTCTCCGTTCCAGTAACAAAGGAGTACTTTGTGCTGTAAACACGCAAATAACCAGAGGTGCAGTTTTTTAGTGCTCTATGTCATTTCAGCGATAAGGCATCTCCCTTACGGAATCTAATCTGATAGATTCAGTAAATTGGCGGTATCAGATAATATTTTACCCAATGTATTCTTCCTGCCTAAAACATGTGTATAGTTCGAACTAGGGCATCCAATTTCTGTCCAAAATATGAATATCGGTATTTCGGTATTACATGATGTCAAAACCGGGATACCGGTATTAATACCGGTATTTTTGATGTTAGTTTATTGCAAAATCAAGCCTTTCTTGCATTTTTAACGATAATGATTTCCCTTCGCACATGGGGCTTCACTGTCAATATTAGTTTCTGATGTTGAGTATGTAGCTTCATCTGGAGCTGGTATTGAAGAAAGTCGCTTTATAAGATGGACAATTATATTAACTATTTCCTTTTTTGTTAGTCGATTAAAGTTGACATCTGAGCCAAACTTGTTTTGGGCTTGCTTTCCTTTGTGCAAATATTGCAAAAGTCACGATAATTTTGTACACTTTTCTATGATCCTCTAGACCAAAGAGGTTTTCATTCGGTCAGCTAATGGGGTCAGGGTTGCGTCAGCTAGCAAAAGTGTGGCATCCCTCCGACATAACGCTTCTGCTGCTAGTTTGACTGGTAAAATACCGTTGATTCTATACTCTCGAACACCGTTTCGGTAAAGCTAACAGTTGATTTGACACAAAAATTAAGCTGTTCCATCTTGTTTTTGTATCTAAGATTACAGGTAGCTCTACCGAATTCAATTTTAACGTAAGCTTGCATGCAGATAAAGATCATTATTCGTCCCATCATTCCTAATAATAGAATTGCTGCATTTTATCCGCAATCTAATCCAAATAAGAAATTCGGTAAAAAACAGCTGACAGTATGATCGTCGACAAGAATCTCATATTTAACAAATTGATCACATTTTATTATCGATAAAATCCGACACAAATGCTGAAATAACACATTATCAACTCTCGATGCGGGCTCAAATTCATTTTATAAATTAATCAAAATAATCAAACGGAAAAATAAATCATTACCACCATTAAAACCTTGTAAATGAAAGTGTTAACGTTTTAGGGTAATATGTCTTATTGTTAAAATCTAAAAAATTTTAAAGCCCCCCTGTCCATGCAAAATTTATTAACAAACTTCTAAAACGACGTCCGAACAAGTAGTTTATTATGATGTCATACACTCATACATCTATAATACATGTTTTAAAATATTCTATTTTCCTAGAATCTGAAAAAAAACAAGTCACATCAGTCCCTAAACCAAACAAAGAAACATCTGACCGAACTATAGCTTTAGAACAATACGTCTCCCGAGTTTTTAGCTATTAGGCTTGTGAGAGATAATGCCTCCCCACTCCCCCGCCCAGATTTTGATCTTTTTGCTTCCGAAATAACGGGCAAATTTACCATAAAACTGGTGCACAAAATCTTTCACCCAAACCTTTGACGCCCAAAAAAAGTTTTCACAAATTTATATTCTTGATGCAAACGAGGCGACTTGTACAAATAACGAGAGTAAGAGAAAACGCTCAGTATAATACCGAATTACTGCAACAACTCAGTTCATTTATGAGTAACAACTACTCTTTCGCAAAAGTATATAAAAAGCTGCCTCTGGACTTACTAAAAACAACTTTTGATCAATTTTTGTATTTTATAAGTTGTATTGGCAAATGTGTTTTTTAGATTTGATTTCTTTTTTAATGTCTTTAATATTTAAATACTTTAAACAAAATTTTCCAAATTTGTCAAATTCTTAAAATTTTTAGACATATTGTGAAAATTCTGTAAAATTTAGATTATTGAAGAAATTTAAAAATTTGTAAATTGAATAAATAATTTCAAAATTTATAGAAGACAACCGGTAAAAACTGGATAATTCTCAATATTTACCGATAAACGTATTGTATATACATAAAGGGTGTTCCAATAGGGACTTGACAACTTTGAATTTAATTTGTGAATGCACCCTTTGACTAATCATCGAACTGTCACTGTCAATTTATTCAGTAAACTCAACATTTTCATCATGTTAAGATTTTGTGGCAACAAATCGATTGAACCATAGATTCGTGTACTGCCCCAAGCATCATAACATTTACAACTACGTTAACATCACTTACTTGCTTTTGTCTACTGATATTCTTCGTGCAAATCTGCTCAATTTATTCTAAATAAAAGAGGTAATTATTTTTAAAATTAAAAGATGGCATACTCGACCTTAAAATGTCCTGCTGCTGGAAGTTGCCGACGCACATTATCTAAACGAGTAGACAATTAATTAATTACTTTATGTAGACTATGCGGCACAACACTGGTTGCAAGTAACTTGGTAGCCAGAGGATAGTAATGGGTGGTTAGTAGAAACAGCCCAGCTCGTACGGACAAGTAATTCGCTTAATCAGTAGTCGGTTAGTTTGAAGAAAGGGTTTTCTCGATTTTTGTTATAGACCTACAAACTGATGATTCGATATTTACTAGATTTCTCAAAACTATACCTATAGCTTATTCGACATTTTCAAGACTACTCGAAATTTTTGAGATTTTCGAAATTTATTTGAATTTTATGTACATTGCAAGGTTTACATTTGCGAATTTTCAAAATATTCAATATTTTGAATATTTTTAATTCTGTTGTTTGTTTTGATAGTTTACCTTTAAATAGGTAGATTTAATAATAGCGAGCGGTTCAGAATGTACTTTTATAGATGAAACCTACCAAGCCAATTATCTAATCAATATCAAACTATCCAAGTTGCAAGTGGCCGTTGCACTGCTCAGAAAGGTACAAACATCGTGGATTTCATGATTCAAATCATATAATACATAAGCCGAAGAAAATTCCCTTGAAATGCCTAACAAACAGAATGAATGGTCGGAGAAAATTAATTCCTATGGATTTGACCTCACTCAAATCAGTAGACTTTCCATCCTATGTAATTCTAATAAAACAAATAACATTATTGCCAACAAATAAAATGCCAAACGTAGAGATAATACAAAAAAATTAATTTCAAAAACATCAAATGTATGGCTCCTGCAATGATACACACAGATCACATAACTTTAGGCACAATAAAATGCAGAAAACCAATTTAAAATTCAAGTTTATCTTGCACATCATCATTATATTAGAATTAAATTACAAGGACGGGTTAAAACTTCAGATTTTTTTTTCTTATACATTACCTAAAACACAAAGAAACTAATCTTGGACGATGGTGTACAGTTATAATGCGCGCGAGATGGAAAAGGGACAGACACATTTATTTTAATTAAATTCAGTATTTTTGTTGCAAAATTTCATTAATTTCGTTTTTTTTATTTTTTGTTTGGTTTATTGCAAATTATTCTTGGAATACACATTTCACAAAAAAAAAAAAAAAAACAACAAACTAATATCTTATTAAAGATTTCTTCTCTATATACATAATATTATGTACAATTTTAGAGGTAAATCAAATTCCCAGAATTAAATACAGTAACAATAATTTAATTCGTCGACAGGTCAGTCAAAATAACAAAAAAAAAAAAAATAATACATATTATATGTATTATGTATACGATTATGTAGAAGTATGTTTATGACCAAACATAAAAAAAAAACTTGAGTATGTATATAAAAGACGGTTACACAATCAGGGAATATATGAACCCGATTTATTTTAAGACTTTTAAATTAGTATCTCGTTGATTTACGATCAAATTTTATTCGATTGCTTGTGGTACTTATTATATTATTATGACGATCATTATAAATAATTATTATTAAGGCTATGTACCATTTCGTTACCATGTAGATCGAGTTATACTGTAAATATATCATAACCACACAAAAACACTGTTTTGTCTAATAAAATTATTAGATATTAAATAACTGAAATATTTTTTTATTGGCTATCTCTCGGTAATTTAAATTAAAGTTGTTTTTTGGTCGATTAAACCATCAACAACTTTATTTTAGTTTTCTAACAAAATGTGAAATTGGATATTTTTTTGTAGCTCTGTATACAATTTATGATAATATATTAAAAACACATAATTATAACAGGATTTGTATTTTTATGTATCGAATTAAATTAATGTTTAATGGGGTTTCAAATTGATATTTTTATATTGTTTTTTTTTTGGAGGGGGCTTTTACAAGTATACCGTGAAAAAGGTACCATTGTATATGTGTATACCTGTTGAATGAATGTATTTATAATAATATGGTAAGAATGATATATTCGATTTTATTAACGGTGATTCGTAACCCTCTATATACATCATAATATACACCATATGACGTATGAATTAGAATTTTTCTTATACAGCCAATTATAATACCTACGAAATGTATGAGAATATCCTCTGCAACCGATTTTTTAAGCGATTCATTATCTTTAAATTAAAGATGACTTTGCACGAAATTAGTTGTGGTGTACACAATATGTTTCCGAATATCATAAAATACAATAATTATATTTATGTTGGGTTTGTAAAAATATTCGCACGGAACACATGTTTAATTATTATGTAATCCAGTTCATTGAACGTGTTTTTTTCTTTATCGATAGATCGGAAGCTAAACGAATCGGTTTAAACCAAAATTAGCAGAACTAAATCGAACTAACATGTTTTAAGACGTCTTGTTTAGGCCTTCTCAAACATTTTAATAGTTTCTAGAAGTTCATAATTTCTAACGAATAAGATAATAAACAAAGAAAATGTAAACAACATGGTTGACAATTTGCCAAAAAAATGAAATTTTACATTGAAATTAACTTTAGAAAAGCTTAAGAAGTATTGAGATATTGTTGCTCAAAGAATAATTTGGGGCTGTTTACAGCAAACGCCTACTAAATGAGAAGAAATTCCTCTTTCCGAAACAGATTTGAAATTGAAAATTAAATTATAGTTAAGTGTAAGTCATAATTATTACTCTAAAATTCGATATGCGTGTTAGTATTAGACGAAAGGTAGACAGTATTCTCGGATATTACAAGTGCCCAGTAACATAATAAAATTAAAAAATGTTTATGGATAATTATGGGTTAAAATTCAATTCAAACTGGTTTCAATACATTAAAATAGCACGTGTGCCGTCACTGATCAGCGATTAAACAATTTTAAATTTCATCTTAAGCATGCAAAGCGCCAAATGTGAGCAACACTAAAAGTTTTAAATTTGAATGAAAACGCACACAAAATGTTATGTCGTTAATAAATATTCAAAATGACATTTTCGTTTTCATTTGTTAATTTTGTTTTTTAATCTTGTTGTATCGTGATAGTATCAAAATGTTTTATTGTGCAATTTTTAATTTCTTGGATTAATTTTAGTAAATTAATGTATTATGTGTTAGGATTTTAGGTAATACTAGTGAGAATAGGTAAGTGTAAAATTATGTATATTAAATTCCTAAAAGTTCTTCGTTAGAAAATGGTGCAATAGTTTGGCGAAATAGTGTGCTTTTGTATTTGTATCCGTGTAATATATTCCGATTTAAGACGTTCATTTTGGATGAACGTTTGAAATAACCACTTTAAAGTCATAATGATTTGTGCGGGCATCATTTTGCTTCCATTCATTACTTTCATAAATTTTTTGTGAAGCTGTAATGCAACCATAGTTTGTTTCGAGCATTTTGGACCTTACAGATAAAACTCTTAAATGTCTTTGGAACCAAATGGTTTGCTAAAATCTTAAACACCACTAAGATAAAAGAGCTTTCTTGTTTGAGTGATATTTAAATAAATTAAATTGACCATGCTCGTACAAGATATCTTAAAATTTGGATGAAATATCATTGAAAAATGAAATCATTCACATATTTATGGTTGGTCAGCAAGTATGGTGGTTTCAATTAATTTGAATCACTGCTGTTCTTTTCTCTCCTCTTAACCGCATTTTCGTCCAGTATCGAGTGTATCAAAACCTCAAAGTTTCGATTGCTCAATAGCATGCCAGAGTCATAAGTAGCGTTGGTCTTAGAGAATTTCTGCAATGGTTGGGCGATTAAAAGAATTTGCTTCCTAATGAAGTATAGTTCTTTCAAAATATTAAAAGCCACAATAAAGTAAATGTTGTTAAGTTTCTGTATATTAATAAAGTATACCACCTAAGGTTCTGTTATTGTAAATATATTTGTTTTATTTTCAAAAATTAATCGCTTGCGATGAATGCGATGATTTTTGTACATGCTTGAATTAATTTTGGTAAAATTCAATATTTCAATTACATCTTGTAAATGAATTTCTAAACATAATAAAAAATTATCATCTTGATTAAAACATATTTTAATTCGAAAGCCATACAATTTTGCATTTTAATTTAATAATTTAATTTAGACTATTTTGTATTTTGTGAAATATTAATTTCTTTTGATTGGCAGTTTTACAATCAGGAATGATTCCTTTCATATTTTGTGGACAAGGCCTATAAAAAAGCTTCGATTTTACGACAGCCTCTGAAATTTATCCGCTTAGGCGAACCTGCGGACCGTTTTAATACTACCCCTATATTGTGTATACACTCATTCATTCGATAATTTTCTTTACTTATTTTTTATCCCTTTTTCGCGATACTTTTGCAGCGCTTAAAAAGTCGCAAAAAAAGCGAGTGTCATACTACCATAAATACCTTTAAGGCAAAAATAGAAAATTGAACATGGTTCAATTTTGTATACGGCAGTTTTTTTTTTCTTTCAGGAAAAATTACATAACCTTAAAAAATATTACAGCTATTACTTAACCAGTCAGCGCGCTGTATTTTTTTTAACTTAAAGGACAAATTGTTGCATGTATCATTGCCTTTAAAATGCTCGATTATGTTTTTCAGTAGCTTACTATTTAACTGGGATCTCTATATTATCCCAATAAAACAAATGCAACCCACTTGACTAAATAATTTCCCAACCCACTACTAAATTTGACTGTCTGCTCGCACTACGTCTGAATTTCCCGCCAGTTGATCAAACAACCAGCCCCGTGGGCACCGCAGTATCCAGCCCAAATGAACCACTAACATCAGCGGTAATTTTTTAGGTGGGTACGTTCATTATACAACTTTGATTTTAATTAAATAAACCATCAACTCATTTGGTGCAGTATGATAATAGACAAATGAATAGGAAAATGACGTAGCGACCATGAAAAAGTATTGTTGATAGGAATAAATTCATCAGTTAATACAACGTGAAACTAGGTCAATATCACTATAGGCAGATAAGTCCACTGATTTATGAGCAATCATTTTTAGATAAGTCGAACAACAAAAGCAGCACTGCGAATTATTGGATATCGAGTTTAGTATATAGTAGTTAAGCATGGCTGGCACTTGGCTGAATGCTCTGTGTTTCTTGATTTAAAAAAAATTCCAAACAGGTAGATATTGGTGAATTTTTCTTTCTGTCTGGTAGCGGTAAATTGTATAAAACATAACCTAAAAATTATTTAAATTCAATAGAATCAAAGTGACGGTTGTTGAATT
Source organism: Tipula helvola (assembly GCA_963556165.1). NCBI lineage: Eukaryota > Metazoa > Arthropoda > Insecta > Diptera > Tipulidae > Tipula > Tipula helvola. Next base: position 390,589,677 of record OY744482.1, read on the forward strand.
TTAGTGAAGGTTTAAATTTAACATTTCATATTTTTATTTCGCAGGTTCTATACAACATGCAACCGTAAACGTATGTATACTATTTTGAAATTAAATATGTAAAATTATCAGTAATGCCTTGCAATGCAAAATGGCCAATCTTTAGCTAAATAGCTCGCAACATTTCTTGATGTTTCAGGGCCTTAACACATCTGAAATTGTAAATTACAAGTGCAAAAAATTTCGAAACATCCAATAATTTTGGATAACTTCAATTTTATGAATAAAATAATTTTGTATTTTTTTTGTATACCTAATGTAGTTTTTAAAATTAAAAATTTAGGACAAACAAATTGTTAAATTTTAAATAAGTGTCTTGAATATTGTTAGACGTCAAATTTTGCAAAGTTTCCTGCACAACACTTTCTATTCAAAATAGAAGCAAGAAAATTTTTTTATCTAAATTTTGATTAAATCAAAAATTAAAATTGAGAAATCCACACTAACTTGAGTCATCGCTAACGATTAATAATTTTTTCCTGCTATCGATGTGTGTACAACTCAATTTCAGTAAATTTAATCTATATGTATGCGCGCATTATAAATCGTGGCTATTAAATTTTGAAGTTGAATGAACACTTAGAGTCTCGTATATTCAGTGCGACGCAGAATGCAACATTTAAGATCAGAATTTAATTGCTTTTCTTTTACATATTATAGTATGTATTCTGTTAGCTAGACGTTTAGGTCATAAAGCAACATTCCATGCTGCAAAAATTAATAAGACGGCACTTTTTTGTAACTCTTATGTCGATTAACTAAAATCAGGGTGGAGAATAAACTTTCATATAGATATAAAAAAATATTTAATGTTAATTTAATTTTATGCAACTATTAAATTTCTTTGTACACATTAACCAATATTTTAATAACAAAGGTTATAAAAATAAAGTACGTAACATATGTTGTTGTTGTTGTTGCTGTTATTGTAACATTTAGTTTCGTTTCTAAATAGTATTCGCTCATTTCACTCGATTAACCCATTCAATTAAAAATATAAAAAAATAAAAATAATAAAAAATAAGTAAATTTAATTTCAATTAAATTGTATATAAAATATAAATAAAAAAAAAAAAAAAAATAAAACTTACATAAGTAAGTAGTTTTCAAAGAGACCATATGGAGAGATTTATGGTCAACTAACCAAAATAAACTTAAAACTAAATTATATCTATATGTACGTTACAAAATAATGTAGTTGGGGTTTTATATGATTATAATTTTACAGCGTAAATTATTTAATATTTAACTAAACTAATATTCATAAATTTCATTTTTATTATCACATCATGTACTAAATAATAATCTAACCACATTAGAAAGTGAATGGATATTATTTCAGTGAGTTAAATCGAAATTGTTAAAAAATAAAAAAAGGAAATTATATTATGGCTTATACGTATATCGTTCAACAACATATGTATGTAATAAAAAAATACAACTTACATTACCTATTTGCGCACATAAGTCGCGAACATAATTATGAGTACTTATAGCTTTGAACATAACAAAATACACGCAGATATATATTTCATTTGTGAAATAATGTAATTTACAAATCACTTTCCATATAAAGTCACCCAACTTGATCTGATCTATCTTGTATTAAACGAGATAGAGGTATGAACGATATACATACATAGAGACGAAATTGAAAATATGATTTAAGTTTTATTTGTAACAAACTTCTCTTTCGATGTAATGTATATAGTAGATACATTGTATTATATGCTATTTATGTAATATATATTTACCGTAAACATGTTATCAAATATCTTTAGGCTGAAACGTAAATTATGGATTTTGTTTTAGAAAAATTTACATTTATGATGGACGGTCAAAAGGTCTGTGCGGCCATTAATAAACGATTTTACATATACATATTATGAAATAGTCTACAATTTTCAGAAAAGAATTTATCAAATCAATTTTATTTTGAATTTGGTGATATTTTAAAGTTGTGGGAAAGCCTCAGGTATGTATATTTTTCTGAAACATTTTATGAATACTCTGCCTAGCGCAGGCCGAGTTGATCGGATCATTTTTTTTTCAATTTTTTCATCAACGCTGCAGAATCTGGGAAATTAAAAAAAAAAAAATTGTCCGATCAATTTGAAATTTAGTACGCGTTCAAAGTTAGCCTAACTATGAATGCATACCAAATTTGAAGTTGATCATACAATTCTTTTTTTTTTAATTTCTCAGATTCTGTAGCTTAAGTTGAACTGTCAAAAAATTTGAAAAATTCTAAAAAAATACTGTCCGATCAACTTGAAATATGTTATGCGTAGTCTGCCTACCTAGCTAGATGAATATCATATTTCAAATTTAAAGAAATGAAAAAAAATTGTCAGTTCCACGTGAAATTTGGTATACATTCTAAGTTTGCCTACCTAAGAATGCATACCAAATTTTAAGTTGATCGGACAATTCTTTTTTTTTTAATCTCCCAGTCTGTTGAGTACGGTTAAACGGTTAAAAATATGAAAATTCCTAAAAAAAAAAAAATCGTCCGATCAACTTGAAATTTAGTACAACAATTTGGCACTTGAAATTTCGAGCAAAATTTTTATTTTTTTTAATAACCCAGATTCTTCCTGCTGAAAAATTTGAAAAATAAAAAAAAAAAATTATCTGCGTTCTAAGTTTGTCTGCCAAAGAATGCACACCAGAACAATGGGTGTAATGATAGTTTTTGTTCGACTCATATTTATGAATTGTGTTCCAAAGACTTAGCGTTGACGATTCATTAGAACTCGAAGTTACGATTTCATTCGTTCATTGGCTAATCGAACATTTTTATAGACGTATTCCATCTCTACGAAATTGTGTGTTTTGTCCTTATAATGTAAGTTCATACAAACATTTTAATCTAAAAAATTGTCAAACTGCTCCAAATATCGTACGCTAGTAGACACATGTTTTTGGGCACGATATTTGAGCTAGATTGGCAAATTTTTTAAAATCAACTTTCGTTTGAATTTACGTGTAGGGAAGAAACTATATGTGGGTAATTTACTATCTTCTAGATTTTGATATGCTGTTTTATTTTTTCGTTAGAAGCAATTCGCTATGGTACATGGCTAAATTATGAATTTCTAAAATCAACATTTCTGAATATTGAAATTATAAAATCGGTACAGGTCGACCTCATCCTAAATCCTTTTAGATTAGACAAAAATTTTGTTTAGAAAAAAATGGAAGAGGTACACGCTTGAATTTTGTTTTGTTAGTTACATTCAAGCTAAACAAACGTGAATATCTGGTCGACTACCTCTTCAAAACGGCTCTTATTTGTACACTAAAACCGAAATAGTTTCAAATAAAATTAATTCTGTGAAAATTTTATTAAATTGCTAAATTGTTGAAAATAGTAAAGTTGAATAAAATATGTGAGAAAAGAGCTTTTTGAATGAAAATTTAGTTTTTGGTAGCCATTTTGAGGCGGCATTCGACCAGATTTTTCACTGAAATTATTTCTGACGTATTTGTTTACCTTAAATCTAACTAATAAAACAAAATTCAAGCGACTTTTAAAAAAACAAAATATTTGTCTAATTTTAACGGATCTTGTAACAATTTTTTAATTTTGATATTCTGATCAGACCAACTTGTTGATTTTGAGAATCCACTTGTCTTTTGAATTTTGCGAAATTGTTTTCTGGAGAATATAATAACATGATTTAGATGTTTTCTGTAGATTTAAATTATACAGTAGTCAAATTTATCTTCATTTTGGTTGTTCGGTGCAGAATAATTTGTTTTCTTAAAAATTCTTAATAATGAGAGATTATTAATTATTTTCATTAATATATCCTGCTATACAGCCTTAAATTTAATTAAAATCGAACGAATCGAACGAATTTGTCCCATTTTATATTTTGAGCTCAAGTTAATTAGCCGGGTTTTGCCTTGCTACACGCATTTACAAATTTTTGATATCGGACTTTCCTAAAACTCAAAGTTACCGAAAGCGTTCATTCTATTTTTTTTTAACTAATCTATATTCGATAAATAATCAATCATTAAATTTAAAAATTTTATACCTCATTCACCAATTTCATATAAGTTGGAAATTTTGAAATTTCGCATTTGAAATTTGAAATTGAATTAAATATATTTTTAAATTATAAAATACTAAATTTTTTTAAAAGTCAGTAGCGATTGCCGTTAAATTTAAGAATATCAAATAAATGGTTCAATGTTTTACAAACCAATACAAAATATAAATTTTAATCTAAATTATTGAAATAATCTCAAATTTTATGAGGAGTTTGATCAATGCGACCTGATCGGCTTATGACTTATGACTTCATTGATCTCAATCAGTTCGCTTTAACCAATGTACTACATGTTCACCAATAATTACCTTAGCTGCATTTCATGATGACACCAAGCTATTGGGATCAAATCACATTTTACATGCAAACTTTGATCCAAAAACAAATTTGGATCAAAATGTGTCTGTGGTTTGCCTGTAAAATGTGATTTGATCCGGATAGCTTGGTTTCATGAAATGCAGATATTAATAACTAATATTGGGGTATGGGGAATCCAATACACAGAGTAAATAGAGGGTTGAGTATTTAACTAATTTTGAAAATTTTAAGGTCACCATTATTATTGAAATTTAATTTTAAATTGTAGGAATTCGAAGATTTTATAAATTAAGAATTTTAAATTAGAATTTTAATATTAAGATTGTTAGGAATTATCGAAACCCAACTTCAGAATTTTATGAAGTAAGGGTTTCATTTCACGTCAAATGGTAATGTTTCAGGCAACGTCTTGAACATGAAAACAATTATTTAAAAGCAGTCTGCTTTCAGAATGGATCGTTTCCTTTACGATGGTTATACCAAAAAAAAAAAAAAAAAAAAAAAAATTGCTAGTGGCAGGTTAAACTAAAATCCGAAACTCCACCAAAATTTCTAGAAAGGTCTAAAACGCGTTTAAGCTCCACTTGAAAAACGTTACAGTGTGGTAAATTTGTCAGCACATTCCCTGCTTTCAGTATGATTAGTTTCTTATCCGATGTATATCATTCTAAAATAATTGTTAGTGGCAGATTAAACATAAAATCGATTCTCCAGCTCAATTACAATGTAGGTCTGAAAACCATTAAAGCTTCACAAGAACAAAATTTCATTGTGATACATTTTAATTATTATTAACAATTTAGATCAGATGGTCAGAAAGTAAAATGCGCAAAGAACTGAAATGTTAATCTAACTTTTCTCGTAAATGCATGTTGGGTATTTCCAAATATGATGATGATGAGCTTAAACGTCAAATATTATAACTGAGTAACTAATTTTACGATTTTTCTTACGTGTGACACGGTCCTATGTGACCTTCAAATAATTTCTTTTGTTTTAGACTTCACACGGAAATTTCAAATTTTTAAGGAGATTTTTCCAATTCCTTTCCTGCCTAGAATCAACAATTATACACAAAAAAATAACAAATCAACAAAGTGTAATTTATTATTTTGACTAAAAACCAGAAATTACGGAAATGTGCGATATTACAAATCCTAATTAGAACAAACCTCTGAAACAATTAAGAACATTTAATTGCAAAACATGCATTTCGAGTACAATATTCAATAAATCTATTTTACTTTTTCGATCAGTGAAGCAAAAAATTAAACTTTTAACTTTTTTCTTTTACATAATGTACAAATGGAATTGATAAAAAATAATACTAGTGAGCCGTAACACAATAAAAAACTATAGATAGTGTGTATATACCATATATTTGGTAATTAATTTTTCTATTTCCTATTAGTGAAATAAATACAACAGAAAGTACCGAGTTAAGAAGTGAATGGGGTAAAAAAAAAAATAAAATAAAGTTCTTTGTTAAAATTTATGTGGATATTCAAATTTTAAGTACATACTCGTATATACGAGATTAATTATAAAACTAAATTTTTATGAATTAAATTATCTAACATTATTATTAATTCACCTATCAATCAATTCGTGTCGAGGCAAGCTCTCTCAAGCCACACATATTTTATGTTTTCATCATCATCTTCATAATTTTTTTGATGATTTGACATGAAGAAAATTCATGTAGCATCATATGTAGAAGCTTTCATGTACACATACCTATAACGAAAAAAAGAAGAAGAAGAAAATAATTAACTATAAATTCTATATTTTTAAACATAAATATTTCTTAATTAATAATAATAGTAATAATAAATAAAATATATTCACATAATATTAATATGTTAATTAGATACAAAAAGCATGTATTTTGGTTTAAGGTTAAAAACCACTATGATTATTGTATATTTACTACATAAATATATGAAATATACTCGTGTATTTTTGGGAAAAAGAAATCTAATTACTGTCCATTTATTTAAATCGTGACTGATTCATTCGGTTTGGGCTTTTAGTTATATTATGAACTTTCATTACATAAAATAAAAATAAAAATATTTCATATTCTTGGGTTATATACACTCATCCAATTTTCCTTATGTATTTTAATACTTAAATTCTTTAAAATAACTGTTATATATTATTATTGTTGTTAATAATAATAAAAATAAAATCGCAAAAAACCTAACAATCCATGAAATGCTTAATTGAAAATAATTGAGGGTTATGAATAAAAGCCTTTTCTCTAATTCATGTTCTTTGTTTTTAAGAAATCGTTTCATTGGAATTTTTTTTTCGGAAAAGTTATTGGCAAAATTTATTATTAAAACATTTTTTTTTTTTTACTTTTGTACTTTTACTTTATAGATTTTAGTGAAATTTCTTATAAATTGACGTTTATACTTTATAGCCAAAAGTGATTCGATTTCCATAAAAAAACGCCCAAAAAATTGTGAATTTCCTTGAAAATCCCTGTATCTATAGCAAAGAAATTATTATTCAAGGTCGTCATAGTTTATGTTAAGTTATTAAATAATTTGGTTTGGTCCAAAAATTGGATACTAATTTTTAAAAATGAGAAGCACACCAAATTAACACTATTAACACACGCTAAAACAAGAGCCTCAAAATGCCAGCTAATTATTATGGTCTAGAATTATGACTAAATCACTAAATATTAATTTTATATTTCACAACGTTACATCATTGGTTTGCATACCGTGTCGGTCGTCATCATACTTAACATTTTGTGTTACAAATTTGTAATTGACAGTTAAATCGGCTGAACATTGTGATACTTATACCATAAGTTTGACGAAACATTAGAATAAATGTGCTATTGAACTCTCTTTACTACTTTATAATTGTTTAATTCATTAACAAAATAAAGTTGATTAAATCACTACTGATTGTAAATCATTATTTATCATCTATTTGAATATAAGAATGATTTCTTAATAGAGGAGCAGTAGGAATAGGTTTTTCTGATTTTATTTACTTAGCTGAACGACATAATTAAAAGAAAATTAGAAAATATTTGATTTAAAACAATAATTATTTTTTAATTTAATAATCAATACAAATTTTATAACATGCTACTTTATGTTTCTATCAAATATGGCCATCACGGTTCTCCCCAAACTTTTACAATTACTTATTCTTATAAGCATTTTATTAGTTGAGCCAATTTGCTAGAGTACAAAATATATTGTCCAATCTTAATGATGTGTGTATTACACGGGAAAGAAAGGAAGCTTCAAAATATATTCAACATCTGAATAACACTGAACTTCGCTCATTCAAAACTGGGTTCCAATTACAAAATCCTATTAAAATAATTATAAAAGCGTGCAGATTCACTTCTGAGAGCTCATATCAAGAAAAATGTTTACCTCAATTTAATACGATTCCACATAAATCTAACATCGTCAAATGCCAATTATGCCAAAATCTTGGTCATTCTTCAAATAACAGTTTCTCATTATCTCGTACGTTAATTCAATACGTCAGTATAATATAACGTGCGCTTATTGTTAAAACCGAGGTTATCATATCGAAGATTGTCGCAAAAAGCCAAATTTTAATACTCCAAGAACGTCTTCTAAAATTTTTCATAATTCAAATCAAAATATAGTACATAGTTCGAAAAACTCTAATCCACTCGAGCAAGAATCAATGAACGCGGTTGGTGGAGTGATGTTAAAAAATCGTAAATAACGTACGTATTCAATTCTGATTCATCTATATATACCAATAAAGATATTCACAAAAATCACCTACAATAATCTATTTTATCTATAAAAGGAGTCCCTATAGTATTCATAATTCAGAAGTTAATGAGACGTTGAAAGATATTTTTTGTTACTCGATGTCGATTTCTTAAAAACTTCCAGTGCATATTATCTCAGTTTCCTTCTTCGATGATTCGCCAATCAACGAAAACCTCAAAATATTTGCTATATGTATATAGTATGTATGTATTACACAAAATATCAACTCTAAACTCCAGATTGTTTTATTTTTTGTCATTGTATTTTAATAACGGCAATATGATGAATACCACTGTGCCAGGAAAATCTGGTAGCCAACAATCATCAACCTACTCAATTTAATTTTTGTCTAAGTATACGAATTTAGTCAACTTCAACGAATTATTTTCGACACCAATCGACACCAGGCATATTGATTGGTTCTTCTTCTAAAAATGTTTTTTGCTTGCTGGATCTTTGAAGTTTCCTCTAATTTTTTCAGCCGTAGTTGTACTGTCCGTACACTACATGTTATGTTTATAACATCTTCATCATTGGATTTTAGAGAATTCTTCATTGGGATATTAGCCCGACGAATATTTACCTAAACCAATACTAAATTAAAACAAAACGCTATCCAATTATATGTGAATTGTTTGTGTAATTAAATGTGGTCTGGAATAAATATTTTCTAAAAATTAAGGGGATTCATTCCAAAATTTCAGATAAAATTAAAAAAGCCAATTATTTGCAATTAATTTTCAGTTGCCATAAGTTCAAACATATTTATATTCTAAGCCAACCCTTTTTGATTTTGCTACCTTCACGGTCTTAACAACTGGTAACCTCATAATGATTTCGGTTAGGCTTAAAGAAATTCTATTGAAATTTGTTACATGGTATTCAAAATTTAAGATGTCGATTTTCTTTACCCAAAAGGTAAGAAGGATAAGTTACGCTATAAACCAGCTCTCCGGTTAATAATTTACAATGGTAAAAGCCGACTTTAAGCGTTTCTGTTTTTTTTAAAACTGTTTTCTATTTTATGACTATTCAATTCGTTCACCAATAAAATATTAATAATTGAAACACAAAACATTTTATTTCATTTACTTCTTAAAACGGCCTTTACTTAATTTACCTTGGCTTTTATAGATATGTCAATCGAATTTTGCTGTAGAATTAATTTTAAAACTAAATTTTCTTCAATTATTAAATTTTTGCTAGAATAGTAATGAAAACTTTTTATTGTCGGTTAAGAGGGATAGCAATGATTAATTATAAATATAGGCTGCATCTATAAGGTCGGCGAAAATTATAATGAATGGTGTAGAGAAATTAACTGATAAACATGGAAAAAATCGTAAGAATGAACTAGAATGAAACCCTGTTGAAAGCAGACAAATATTAGAAAACAAAAGGGGGGTTGGATCGAATACTATGTATGAAGAGCGAGAATAATTAAGTGAAAGGCAGGCGCTCAATTTGGAAAACTAAATAGTTGGAAATATGAATTAGGAGAAGAATGGAATTAGAAGACTGAGATAGAAATGTCTAGAACCAGAAACTGGAAAAAAATTGGTGATGAAAGTCAAATATTATGACACTGGAAAGGTAGAATATCACGAAATAAGGCCCTAGTGGTTAACACAAAAATTGTGAATAATTTCATACCATTAAAAATTGCTTGTTGATGCTTTATGCGTCAGATAAATTTGTATGGCGGATACCCCCTATTTAATAAAATTCAAGAGCCGCAATCAGTGCATTATGACCAATAATATTTTTCGTTTGTGTAAATAGCGTACACGCAATTGCAATAAATAAACATTCGTAATTGCCTTTTCACACTTTCCATCCTTTGTCACATTATTCTGTAATGCCCAATCACCCATCTGACGCATTATAAACTGGTTGATTTTTGTAATGTGAATATTTTATTGTTGGTTATTTGATTAGCAATTAATGCAATATTCTTAAATTTTACCAAATGACTTATTATACCTTGTTTGGTTTAAGTAATGACGCTTTTGATTTATTTCAATGAAATTCAACTGAATATATTCTGTCTTCACTTGGAACGCTTACTGTATGGTATAATATTTGCATTAAGCTTAAATCAAAAACAAGCAACAATTTGTTCATGAAACAAATGTTCCTATACCACAAGAAAACATTTTAAGAAGATTACCTGAAGATTTACTAACGTCTTACATCGGTCATAACAATGTATGGTTCTTGATTCACATCACTAAACATTTAATGATAATTGATCAAATGTATCGTATAAAATACAATCAAAACATAATTTCCGAGAATAATCGAAAATTATTTTATCACATAAACGTCATAAAGGTCATCGATACACATTTCTTCGCTTTAAGTTTATTTATGTAGGGAAATTCCAAATAACTAATTATTAATTCAAGCCGCATCATTGTTTAAAAAAAAACATGTCATCATCAAAGTATTTTGAAACTCTGCGACTATAAAGTTGCGCTTTATAATTAAAACGTTAAGTAACTAAAATAATCGTTAATGTTTCAGTTACTTCATTCGCACCGTACGACGACTATATATGGTCTCACTAAATACTTTTTTTTTTGTAAGTAGCAATAAAATATAAATTAAAAATAATTAATGAAGTGTATAGCTAATTATTTTTATACGATTATATTTACTTTAAAAAAAAAACTAAACAAGCACAGGAAAATTATTTGTACGTAGTTTTTTAAGGTTATTCAACCGTCACAGCTATTAAGCAAAATTATATTATTATGATATCAATTAGAATCAATAACTTTATATTTATAATGTTAGCTTTGAATTTTGGTCGAAGATCAACTAATTACATATTTTTATTATGACATCACTTTTTTGGAATTTTTTACCTTTTACGATTTTTTTTTTTTTGTTGGTAAATAATCCTTTAAATATAATTAACTACCAATTTTGTTAACACTTAAAATCACTAAAATTATTTATAATTATAATTTACACAAACGTTGTTTAAAAAAAAATTATTTATATTTTATTTTAACACTAACAGTTCAGTCAAAGTCCACCATAAATATAACATATCGGAAAATGAGTGCTCGCGACAAGAACTGAAATACTTCTGACGTTTAAAGGGGTACAAATCTACCTTAATAGAATAAAAAAAATTCTTACCATATTTGCATTTTACACTAAACATATTCTCTCGCGCTCCCTGACCCCCGAACTGACCGTTCATTAATATGTATGTACAAACAAATAAATTTCCTTCAATTATATTTTCCCTATACAATTTTCAATTAAATAAGGGGTAAACGATAAAATAAAAACAAAAAAAAAATCAAACAATTGTTTTGATTTGGACGATACCCCTTCGGGCAAAAAAGTAATAATTGAAAGGGGTACAAACAATTCACAAACATATTTAAAAATAAATCTCTCAAGACAAGAAAACATTAAAACAACGATTTAACCTTGTATCTAATTGAATTATTAAATTGTGTGTGTGTGGTTAATCTTTATTCAATTACATAAATCATGAAGCAGTAGCAAAATAAATATTTTGTCATTAACTGTTTAGTAGTTGTGGCAAGGTCGATATTTTTAGAATAGTTACGAAGACGATCGAAAGTCGAAAATTAACAATAATATTGTGAATATCCTCGAATAAATACGAAAATTACTGGAATGTTAAATTCTCTTGACCATACTGTAGTTGCTATGCAAACTAGCCAGTCACAACAAAATATTTTCATATAATATGCCGATTTGAAATGGAAATGGAAATTTATCGGCATATTTCGGAATATATAATGATGTTTTGGACGTTTGAGAGAAGAAACATTCCTCTTTTGGCGCGAAATGAAATACTCGTATAAAAACTAAAAAAACTTGTACTATTTATGTTTATTTCTTGAAAATGTATTTGGGACAAGTAAATCAATTTATTTGCGTTTTTTTTATAAGTACATAGGATTTGGATTTTCTTGTACATAATATACTCACGTTACAATTTATTTCTTAACAATATTTTATGTATGGTTTTTTAGATATTTGTGCTTTTGTGCTGTGGAAATTATGATTTTAGGTTTCTGGGTTATAGTAGGTATTCCTGTTTTGCATAAATAACATTATTATAACTATATTAATGTTATTTTAGTAGAAAGTGACCACATTTGTTTTGATTTTTCGTTCTATATTTATTTAGGGCAAAAGATTATAAGGAATTTTCAAAATTGTTTAGAAGTTGGCATAATATTAAAGTAATCTTATTTTAATCGTATTCTATTTTATTTAATTATTAGAGCAACTAAGAACTAAACAGACGACGAAAATCGTATAATTTGGTTGTGGTCAAAAAGCCTGAGAATATAAAAAGAGGAAAATAGGAATATACTCACAAAAAGTGAGGTAAGTACCGCGGACAGTCCTACAGTTCTTAAGCGAGGTCTGCAGGACAACAAAAATGTCCCACCAAGTGTTGTATTTAAGCCGTTCCAACAAAATAAAAACATTTCACATGGTGTTCATTACCGACTAAATAACGTAGTGGTTACTAAAACGTTGCAAATATCCAAAAATTCGGACTCAAAACATTTGTAATCATCAAAAGCTGAGTTTTCAAAAGATCTTTAGAATATTTCCAAGATCTTTTAAAAATTTATTAAATTTATAAAAAATTAAAAGAAATATCCAATTGAAATTGAAATAATCAACCAATTTACAAAAATGTTAATTCATTGAAAATTTAGGTCAAATCCCGATTGAAAGATTTGTGCAGAAATTAGGTATTTGAAAATTTATGCAATTTAGTTTTTTACTGTGAAGTTTCTTAACAAAAGATAAATGCATAAGATTCCAAGCAGAACAACTATTAAAAAATCTTTTTGGATTTCATGTAAAATGTAAATGTTTTGTGCTTCCCACTTAATTTAATTTGAGTACTTCTTCAATTAATATTGATTAGTGGTTATTGATCACATGCTTTTATGAAAGGAAAATGACCCATACTGATTATAGGGTTAATTCGTAGCGCCACCTAAACTGCTCCGGTATATTCAGATTTTTTTCCGTCCGAAATCTCGTCTAGCATAACAGGCAAATTAAAACGTATTTTACGAAGCAAATGTCAAAATCCGATTCCTAATTAATTTAGATGGCAGATATTTGCGATATATCAAACGAAACGATCAAACTTTCAAGTACATTGAAAGTTTTGTTTTAACGTTAGAGTAGTTCCCAAATAGTAAAAGAGCAATAATTGTTTTTTAAGAATAAAACGTAAATTTGACTCAAAACATATAAAGAAAGCAGATTACAATGTTGTAACAAAGTTTCAAATACAAAGCGATTTCTTTAGTGTAATCATCACGATTTGAATAATTCGACAAACTTTAAATATTTGAATATCGCACCGCCCAATTAATACTATGACTATTTAAATTGTCATGGTTTATTTTTATTTAACCAATCAGTATTTCTAATGAATATACACAAACTGTCAAAATTTCACCTCTCTAACTTTAATATTAAGAAAGTTATAACCAAAACAAATTTTTTTGTCATAATTTAAAGTTATGAGCTGCTTAGAAAAATTTATTCAACTTGAAGTAAACAAAACTCAAAATTTGTCGGAAATTAGGTTCTGGTCGGATAATTGTTATCACCAAAACCAAAAACGTCTCTCACGGATTTTTTTTTTAATTTCAAACCTTTAAGTGACATACCAAGTTTTCATGTAGGATATAAAACTGATTGGAATAATTTGAAACAGCAAATCATCAACTAATACTAAAACAAAGCAAAAGTCGAGGTCAAAAGGCGTTAAAAAATCCGGAAAGATTTTATAATTTCGTATAAAAACTTTAAGCCGCATTGTATGCTCTACCAATATCGGAAGAAAACTGGAAAAATTTGAATTCTCTTTGTAACCCAAACTTGATAGATTGATGGTTCATATCATGATTTTTATGAAATTTTACACTTTGCACAAACGATAACCAAAGCTGATGAGACCGAATAAAACACAACGCTTTATTTTATAATATTAAATATTTTACTAATGTGGATTACTTCTTTTATACTGTTTTGCATTGTGTTTATTTTGTGTGGAGATATTTGTACTACGCTGTTCTTATGTAATTAGTTCAAATTAGCTAGGCTGGTCTTATATTTAGAAGCCTTAACCTAACATACTATTTTGTTTATTTAATTAAGCAGATCCAGTAAACATCTAACTTAACCATCTAATTAAAGAATCAAGTAAACAATGTAAATGTAATAGTTTTGTTTGAAGCCGGAACCAAAGAAATCTAAATATAGATAAACTGAGAATAATTTTTTCTTTGAATTAGCAAAGCAAATTGTGTTTGTCTTACAATATTTATAAAATGATTAGTAAAAAAAAAACTTGATTAACTAATAAATTTCCCTTCATTACCGTAATCTGGTCACCATATTTTGTTATAGCACACGTATTTTGTTTTTCCGTTGTTGAAATGTTCTGCGTTTTTTTCTATCGTAATAAATTCAAATAATTGTGCAAGCACAAATAAAAAATTAACAAAACCAAACCAAATTTTTATAATATTCTAAATCCATATATCCACCATTCTATATGTACACACAATAAAAAATTGAGTTTAAGATCAGCAACAAATTGAAAATTAACCACAAAAAAAAAATCCAAAAAACCAAACCGAACACAAAAATTTTTAGGTTTATAGGTTTATGCATCAATTACACGTAAATGAATTTGGTTAGAGAGTTAGCCTAAAGCTAAAAGCTAAAAAAATATTTATTTCAAGGACTGTTACATTAATTAATAATATTTATTAGTGTTATAATAAAAATCATGTTATTGTTTTTATTAATATAATGTTTTGTAACATAGTTGGGGTAAACCTATATTACACTATGTAGTATAGAGTATAAACATAACCATAAAATTGTTATATTTCAACACTCTAGCGGACTGTAAGCTGTAACATTGTTGTACAATTTTGCGTACATTATTTATTTATAATCATTATAGTTAAGGTCATCAGAAATCATTCTTAAAGTTTTTATCTTGTATCAAAGATTTATTTGTTGTTGTATTTTTATTCCTTTTGTTCTCTTAATTTTTGACACATTTTTTATTTATTTATAATATTATTTTATTATTATTATTATAAATATTTCAAACATTATTTTATTTAATATATTCTTCCGGGAATATAAAACTCTTTTGGCTTTTATGTGTTGTTAAATTTATGAGTTGCGAAAAAAATGTGTTTTCTTTTTTTTGTGTTTGTAATTTATTCTGATTATGAGAAAAATTGCAAAATATTGTGTCTGTCGCTCAAACAATAAAATATCGTGTATTATATTCTTCAGACGGGAATTATTGTAGAATGGTAGATGGTTTTCATTTTCTCTATGTACGTTATGGTTTGGAACCTGGATAAACGTGGTCGTGAACATTTGAAGCTGTATATTGCTCTCTCGAGAGGTTTAAGTTAGACGACTCTCATGCAACAATTTAGTTAAATTGCTTTAAAATTTACAATTTTGATTAATCTTCCGGCACCCTAAATTATATTAAACTAAATAGTTATTAAAAATGCTCATTTATGCTTAAAACAATTTTCAATTTTCATGTTTTGAAATTATTCAACGAGGAATAGTAACACATTGAAGTATAAAAAAGGTTAGTGCGACAACAATTTGAGATGGAAGGTAGCACAATTGTGTACGTCAATATCACTATAAAAATCCGTTACCTTAAAAGTTTGCAAACGTTTTGCTCATAAAATTCAGTTAAAATCTAGAATATACGACCACCCAGCAACAGGGTAATATCGAAAGCTTACACCGGATCAAAAACCCAGAATTCATATAAAGGTCCATTTTTACATAAAATTGATGTTA
Organism: Tipula helvola; assembly: GCA_963556165.1. Classification (NCBI taxonomy): domain Eukaryota; kingdom Metazoa; phylum Arthropoda; class Insecta; order Diptera; family Tipulidae; genus Tipula; species Tipula helvola. The sequence goes on from OY744482.1 coordinate 390,605,770, forward strand.
GCGACTTTTCAAATAATTTAACCGACATTTTATAAACGAAGGCGCATTTTATTGCAGAAAAACAAAGCAGCAGCTTGAAAATTCATAATTCCGACAATACGAAAAATTTATTTGATATACGATCGATGATTACGCCAAATATTCTTTCTATAGAGCAAATCTTTATTTTTTAAGTTTTTTGTCCAACGCCACAACAACAACCAATTAGTACATAAACAAATAAGTAAATGAATTCAACAACATTCAAATATGTCTACTTCAACAATTAAAGGTGAAAGCCGGGCATAGTTGATCAAGCATATCAAAAAAATCTAAAATTATTAGAAATGGGACAATGTCGGTTTAAAACAAAATTAACTGAAGCAGAACTATACTGACAGAAAATGAGGCTTTTAGTCTCAATTAAAATCAAATCAACATAAACAAATACACAATAATTGGATAAATATAATGTCGCAGTAATAGGTTATAGCCAAAATGGGGAAGAGACCAAATTAAGAGCTAATTAACTCAGTTAAGAACAACACTCCCTACCAGAGCATCGAGCTTGGTCGATGTATTAAACTAAAGAATTTTCAAAATTTCCAATCTTGATCAAGAAATTATTTAATAGCTGAAAAACATTTCGAGGTAGGGTTAGTGAAATTTAATTTCCACGTTTAAACTTAATTTTTAATTCTATTCATTATAGGTTTGAAAATTTGATTCAATCGATGGCTCTTAACAGAAATTCTTTCAAAATTTCCAATTTTAATCCAGAAATTTCATTAACGAATGTTTCAAAGAATTGATATTGAAAATTATTTTCCATGCTTAAATTTAATTTTGAATTATACCTATTTTAAAATTTGTTTCCATTCTTCGAGAACACGCTCAAAAGTGGAAATTTTTTAAAATTTATAGTTTTGATCCGCAGCAGCTATTTTAGAGCTTTTAATTTCGAAGAATTGTTATTGAAATTTAACTTTCATGTTTTAATTTATTTTTGATTCGTAACGACAAGGTTTTTCAAAATTCCCAATTTTGATCCAGAAATTATTTTAGAGCTTTAAAAAATATTTCGAGGAGTTCATACTAAAATTTAATTTTATAACGACATGCTCCAGAGCAGCAAACTGAAGAATTTTTAAAATTTTGTATTTTAGTTTAAAACTTAGTACAAATATTAAAATAGTAAAAATTCGCAATCCGATTCTGTTTAAAGACCATAAATGAAACCACACCTTTTGTCTGAGCTACGACAAAACCAATTTGCAAACCACTCCTACACAGTAATCGTTAATATTCGCTCTGGCCATATATAATTTAATTTTGTTAAATCTGTTTGGGATATATTCGTTTTAGGTTTATGGGCTCAACCTAATCAACCTTGTCAAACGCCTTTGAGAAATTTAAAAGAACATTATACCATTTGCAATATTAGTTAGTAATATCATCACCAACTTTTAATAATCCTGTAATAGGGCTATGGTTGGCTCGAAGACTTTACAATTTTCAGAGTATAAGGACCTCTAAAATGATTGAAGAATGCATTTTATTTTATATTGAAACATAAGATAAAAAATTTAAATTTTTTGAAGATAAGTTTATTTTTTCTGGGTGATCAATAAATAGTAAAATAGTGTAAGTTTTTAGAAATATTAAAAATTTACTTTGGAACTGGAAAAATTAACGGTCGTAATTAAAAGGATTTTCTTGAAAACGTGTACGAGGATTTTTTTAAAAGTGATAAGCAACGATATAATGCACTGTTTGAAAAAGTTAAAGAAATACACATTCAAAAATTCGCAAATATTGTGCAGCCCGAGCGGATTTCCTGTGACAGATATGAAACCTGTGTAAACCGTGGTCATATATCTAATACCGGAGCATTAGAAAGATTTGTGGGTGCTATTGACGAGTCAAGAAATTCCTCTAGACGTGCCTAAAATTCTCAGTTTAGGAAGTAAATGTTGCTTATCTTTTAGGAAGGATTCTGTTCGTATAATAAAATTGCTGCGGATATAGAGAGTGGCATCTCAAAATTAGATGAGAAAACTCACAATATCATTAGAAACAGGATTATAAATATTTTAACAAATTCTAAGTTCAGTATCATTTTAAACGCTTTTTCAAAATTGAAGAAACGCAAAAAATTTGAGAATCGGGTTTTTGAAAGACAACGAGGAAATTTATGTTTTGAGAGCTGACAAGGGTAACAAAACGGATCTCTTGGACAAAATTGAATATTTAGAGAAAATGAACTTACTCTTATCAGACAACGTAATATCGTGAAATTATAAAATTTAGCATTTCTCCAATTCAGACAAATTTAAATTTATTGATTAGCTGATGGGAACTTTTAGGCAAATTTGACATTGTAGTGGCCAGAAACTTAAACAATTATAATGCTACCATTCTTCGGATAGCCGAGGAAGTCAAATATTCTAAATTGTTTTGTTGGAAATAAATTTTCTTCGATAAAAAACCCGGAAGATTTTAGATATAAAATTCAAAACATAGCTCTTTCAATAACTTTTGATATAGTTGAAAACAAACCTTGAATTTCCAGAGAGGGAGGCACAGCGTATACGTATCCGGTACGTGCGTTTTATAAAACATAAATACGGATTCCTCATTTGGTGGGTTTCTTGGCATTTTTAGTTAAGAAACTAATTTTGCCCTATAAATTTAACAATAGACTCATCGATTGATATTTCTCTATCCCGTGTAAAATGCTCTTGGAATTCAATAAACATAATCGATAAAATTATTCACTTATGCTTTTTAGTCCAGTTAACTCTTCTTTGGTCACATCCACCCAGTTATTCCAAGTTGATCGTTTAGAAAAGCTCTGCTGCTCTATTATACTTTTGGTATATTTATTTGTTTGTAGTAGAATTTTTTTAAGCAGTAGTTCTGTCCGATAATCTTAGATCCCGCCGAAAAATTAGTTTTTGACAAGACATCTGTTATCACTCAGAGAGTCAAAATAAAATTCGTCATCGCTACTTTTAATTTCACGGTACACTTTGTCGGTAGTTTTTTTGCCATTTTATTTCGAATACTGTGTATCCAAAGCTTGCCGACTTACAAATAACCTACTCAAGTGTCACTCACCGATTCGAATGAATCTTTGCTTAGTGATGGTAAAGAAATAAAAAATAATAGACATTTTTTTTAGCGGCGGAATACCAAGTTTAAAGGGTGAAAACTACTCCTAAAGTGCACCCTTATATCCCCTCAGGTATTTACAATATGAGGTTTGATCGCAAATGAAAAAAAAAAAAAAACTTAACACCGGAAAGTTTATTGACTAATTCTAAATTAAGACAAATTGGGTATATACTATTAAATTCTGACAAATACGATTTTATTAATTTTATTTTCAATGAATTTCCAATGCCAATTTCCAAGACCTACCATTAAAACTGCCTTGAGCGACAACGCCAGTCATTCTTGTTGTAATTTGATGTGGCTGCCGCCACATAGGCTAACCCATATTTAGTCATTTAAACATTCCACAAAAAAATTAACAAATGATTAATTAACATTATAAATAATCGATCAATTAACAAAAATTTTTTTTGAATGAAACCAACACTAAAAATAGAAACACGATCATAATCAACACCACATTATGAGAGACATATTATTACTGCATCCGCCTATATATATAAATTGAAATATCCGCGCGAATACCGAGCTGCGAATTTGCATTTTTATTACGACGCTGCAGACGTATACTGCAGCAGATACATATCTAAATATGTAAGATTAGCCTCGATAATTATTACCTTTTCATAATAATCTGTATAATAGTCATAATAAAAGTCATTTGTGCTACACAATATTGAATAATTTTCAATCAACAACTTATTTTTTATATTTTATAATAGTTTGGCGCCACTTTTCTTAGGCTATTATAAATCAAAATTCGTTTAATTAAAATTCTAAACAACAAATTATCTTTCGTACGGTGTTAGAAAACTTGTATGCCATACAGATAGTGTATATAGAGCACAATCTAATGTTTTTTTTTTACTTAACGCGTACATACAACCCTTTTTTGTACAAACTTTAAATTAACTAGATTTTCAATATTATAATGATGAAATTAGCAAACTAAACAAACTATTTTTGTTTTTTTATTTTATAATTTACAAATAAAAAACCAAAAAGAAATGAAAAAGAATCTAAAATCTTAATTTATTCGTCGCAAGATAATAAAACAAATATAAATATAAGCAACAACCTTCAAGGTCGTTTGGTTTTTGAAACTACCAAAAATTTTTATTGTGTGTGTTTGAATAATTTAATATTTATTTAAATATTATTACTATTATTGTGCTAGGAGACAAATTTGTGGTTATTACTCTTTCTTGCGACGTGAAGCAAAAGAATTTGTGCCTTTACGTACGTATATAGCTATATACAACTGGGCGCGATCTAAAAAATAATAAATAAATCGCATATATCTCCCCGCGCGAGCGCGCGCACTCTTGTCTTATTTTAGTCTTATTTTATTTACACAAATAGATTTCTGTTTATTATTATTATTATTAATTTTAATGAAGGTTATATCTATACGGAAAGGACAGATCGTTATTATAATACGATCGTCTGTAGGTGGTTCAATATAATTTATACGTATACAAGTTATTTTTCAACCCAACTCTATGACATTATCGTTGGTGACCTATCGATTTATAAATGATCCGCCATCTAATTAAATTATTAATATTTTTAGGTTTATAAACAAATAAAAGCGAAATTGTTGTTTTTATTTGTAAACTAAATTTGTTACAAAAACAAGTTTTTGTCTATGCGCGATATACTTGAGTTACATTATGTATGTACAGTAAGTAATGTTGCAAACAATATAATTAGAGTTCAATTAAATGTAGTTATTTTCTGTGAATTTTTAATCTGTATACTCGCATGTAATGGAATGTTTGCCGCAGAGAGAAGGTCGGAAGCTGTTGTTAGATCTTTTATATTGCAGGCGCCATTTAATAATAAACCAGTCCTACATGAATTTTAACGCTTTCAATTTTCAAAGCAATAAATTATTGTATAACTATATGTAATTTTTTTAGTGTATGAATATGTATACAATATGTTTGTTGTCACATTTGTCTCACATATTTAATGTATTTGATTGAATGGTATTATGTTTGGGTTTTAGTACAAATTGTATATAATAAAATGATGAAAAATTAGCTAACGAAATCCAAAATAAGCTTCCTAGTTAGAGGGAGTTCAAATATCTCGGTAGTAAATTAATTATAAATTTCTACTTTCAAAAGTGTAATACTTTCAAAATAATTAAAATACATAAATACTTTCAAAAGTGGCGTTTTCCATCGCATTAGGGATATTGATTTATCTTTTAAAATTAACGGATTAAATCTATTAAACATAGGCAACAGACAAATTCAAAAACACAAAATACTTCTTGGCTAAAAGCATTTATTCAGTATAAAACCTAACCTTTCTTACTTTTATATACGCAAACATATTCCAAGGACTGAAATTAAAGGTAAACCAGAATACTACCGTGACTCATATTCTAACGTAAATAACTTTTATAAGCTTTGATTTTGAACTTTTGTAACATATCTGCTTTGGTTACTACTGGGACAATTGTATTAATAAAATCTTAATTTGAAATTGATTGCATGTCATGTTTAAATCATTGCTTAAAAATTTGAATTTTGTTCGAGTTAACCTTTAGGTTTATAAAACTAATTCAAATTATTATTTAGCAATAATACTGCGCAAGCGCAGTTTATTTAGAAATTTAATAAAAATAAATTTGCGCGGTAAACTTTATTATTTCAGGTAATGTTAATTAAAGTAAGATTACTATAATTTATAAACATAGCAGTTTGGCAATTTGGCCTCCACACATTTCAGATCGCCCTTGTTGTGTCCACCACAAATACGTTGGTTTCCTTATAATTCCAAATTCAATCAATTATCAATCCTTTCGAAAAAAAATTCAAATCTGAAGTAATTTTGAATATGAATGAACTCGTATGATATGGAATCCGTTGTAGTTAAAAAATTTGTGCATTTGGTGCATTCAGAATACAAATTCTAGCTCTGTACTAAATCATATATGTATGTACTTAAAGTAAAAATATATAATTTATCTAAACTGGATGTAATATATAATATTAATCGTTCTACATTTCTTTTATTTGGCGTTTTATGGTAGCTGGGCTGGAAATCTTTCTCAGAGCGTTAAAGTTTAGATTCATTTAATTTACATTAGTACATATTGGTATTTGTAGTATTTAATACTTATAATATTTAGTATGCAATCGAAATTTATTTTTGAAGTGTCAAATTTATTAATTGTACTTAAAATGTAATTTTCATTTGTGTACTAAAGTGCTTGTTAAGAGCTATCTCTAACCCAGCTGGAACAAAACGCCAAATGAAAGAAACCGATTCGATTCAAATTTAAAAGATTAGGATTTTTAGTTTGCAAATTTAAATTTAATAGAGTCTATCGACAAGGTTTTGTACCTCTCATATTGCAATTTGGAATCTGATCTTAATATTAAAAATAAGAATTTGGAGATTAGAAATTAAAATCTGGAATTGGAACCTAGATTCTAAAATTTATGGCTATGATAAAAATCGGCAAAATCTAATTTCTAAATATCTTTCACTGAGATGAGATGTTTGCTTGTTTGGCAATACCTCAATTAACAGGAGCAAAATTCACCCAGGTTTAATTGAAATTTTATGTAAGTTTGAAAAGTTTTTATTAAAATCAAGCCAATATAAATTTGTTTCAAATCAATTTCAGGTTTTGCTTATCAAATTCTGGTATTAAATAGTTATCTGAAACAAAAACAGGAGAGTTTCGAGTTTGAAAATTGTGGATCTAAGTCTGGTTGGTTAGATTTAAATATCAAGCTAAGCGATTATAATTTTTAGTTTGTAAATTGATATTTACTAATTTTGAAATACAAAAAATTCTAAAATTTGGAGTGATAAAGTAAAAGTCCGGCAATAAAGTGTTTGGCTATTTCAAAATACATTTTACTTACAAGGGAATCTTTTGAACTGTCAAATTAAAAAAAAAAATTATAAACATTTTTCTAAGTTGTAGTACTCTGGGAGAAACTAACGAAACCACTTTTTTAATCGGCAACCAAGCCCTTTTTCAGAGCTAGCAAATAGGGAGCCAATAGCGTCTTGAAATTTAATTAAAAGTATATATGTAAGTAAAATAATTTTGCTTAGGAAGGAAAGAAAACTTTTATTGTCTTTGCCGTCCTCTGGGCTCTATACTTTAAAACAAGTGTAGTGGAAAGCCAAAGTTCTGAGGGTACTGTTCTGAGTAAAGTTTTAAGTAAATAGAACTCGTAAAAAAATGTTAAAGGTCCTTACTTTCAGATATAGGTAAATTTCGATTTCAGCAAGTGCAGTGAACATTGAATATTATAGTTATTGGTAAGCGATGGAATACCTTGGTCTATCGAAATTGTGTGCGGTTTTCTAAAAAATAAAGTAATACAATTCATTATTAAATTGGGCCCCTTAAAATGGGCCCTGCTTCCACGAGAAAAAAAATTTTGTCATATAGTTTTTATTTATTTTAATAAATTTAATGCCTGCGACTTCATATTGAGATGTGCGAAATCGATATAATACGAGGTAAGATGAGGCGGAGAATAAATTTTTGAATTATTGAAACTGGTAAATTGTTTACTTCAATTCTTTAGTTTATTCTTTAAACATATCAAAGGCTTTACTGGTTCACGTTTACAAATTTGAAACTTTCTACTAAAATCATTAATTTTATTAAAGAAGATTAATTATGGATTGAATTTTTGTAAATGTTAAGAATACATACATTTAGAAACTTTGCAATATTTTTAATTTCTTTTATTGTTTAAATATTTTCGCAACCCCGCGGTTTAGGAAGCTTTGAAAATAAAAGTTGTAGATGGTGAATGAGGCAGAAATTTATTATATGCACTAAAATATTGCGCAATTTCTATTGCTACATCAGTTTATAATGAGAGAAAAATTGCTGATCAATTAAAATGTAAATTCTTTGGTTTTGACCGATCAAATAGAGTAATTGATGACAGTTTAAGGTGCCTTAAAATCAAAACTCTTCTAAATATTATTTACAATGTGATTTATAGCGATCATTTAATGTTGGGTAAATATATTCCAGCTGTCAGTGAATATTTAACTAGAATTTAGATTACCGTTGAGCAAACTGGCGTGGTTCAAGATTAACAGGCGTATTCCGCAAAATTGTAAAATCCTTTATATCGTTGTTTGAATTTTAGAATAATGCTTGGGTCTATTTTAACCCAAAAGAGATTTCGTTTCAATAAAAGAAGAAAGGGCCCGGGGAACATTATTGTTAAAATAAATTGAGGGAAGAATGCAATTTTTTTAATTTCTTATGTTTGGCAATAGACACATTATGAGAAATTTGCATTTCCTAAACAAACTCTCGAGAGCGTTAAAAAAATTAACATATTGAAATACTTTCAATACTTAAATTTTCTATAATTGTTAAAGCTTCATGTTTTTTAAACTTAAGTAAATTATTTAATTTCGTAAAATTATTTATTAAAATTGTTCTAAATTTCTAAAGGGTTATATACAGTTGTAGCGGGAGAAATGACGACATTTTCTCGGTTTTTTTTTCGACAGCATAATAAATATTTATTTGCGTGGCCTTACAAGGAAATTAAAAATTATTCTATTTGCCACAGCATTGTGAAATTTTATCCTTTAGTCCATGATTACCGGTAAATAGCTTCTTAGAAAATCCTTTTTACGATATTCTAATTATTATTCGAACTAAAGATAAACCTTTGTTTCCCTATTAATTTAGTACATTAGAACAAACTTTAGTATTTCTTCTAGATCGGGAATTATTGAAACAAGATAGAATCAATAAGATTGAGTGGAAAAAAAAATATTTTCTGTGTTTATTAAATAAAATTATAAATTTCATAACCACTACCCAAAACGTGATACTTTACTCAACAAATATTTTAATTGACTTGTTATTTGTTATGAACTTACATAGCTGAATTCGATCAAATAATATGATAGTGCAGTCAGGCGTGAATTCGCAAGACAATCTTGAATGTTGATAGTAAACCCGCCAAAAGCTCAAGTATATAACGCGAACATTCAAGACATGCAATAACATTGAAACATGTCAGTGAAGGGTCTGAATGAATTATATTTTCATTAAAAGAGAAAGATGAACTAAACATGTTTCAAACGTTAAGCTAAGAGAATTTTCTATTACACGAAATAAGTCTTTAAGTTACTCATTTGAAGTGAATCTAGAATACAGTCATCGAGTGTCCTGTAATCTGGATTTATATCCAATTACACTACGTTTGCCTCTAAATTCTACACTTACATATTTTGAAATCCACTTGAATTAAAAGAAAATCACTTTAAGTTATGGCATTGGAGGGAAAATTATATGACTAGAATTGTGCTATTTACCAATTTCAATATTGAAATGTTTGTGTCTTTTGGTAGTAGAAGCTACCACGAGTTCACAGTCTAATTTGGACGTGTAATGATGCGGCACTCTTTGTTAGGCATTATTGTTGTAATCAATCACAATTATTAAACTCGATAGATTATTATTCAGAATTTTTAAAAATTTTCATACACAAATGAAAATTTTTTTTACAAAATGCAAATGAAATTTCTAAAATCAGATAGATAAAAATGTTGAAATTTTAAAACTTTTCAGAATTCCAATATAATTTATCGAAATTACCTCAAATTTGTTAATTTGTACTAATTTCCACATTATACTGAGTTGAAGTTTTAGTGGCTTTGAAATAAGAAAATTCATTTGAAATGTTATGCCAGAATTTAGAAAATGTCGACCTATTAAATTTTTAAAATTCGTTTAAATTTTCAATTAAATGTTTTTCAATAAACAATAGAAATTCAGAATGAGAAGTTTAATAATCAAGAAATATTTCAGAATTAATCATTTAATTTGTGAAAATATTTACAAATTTTAAATTTTTTTAAATTTCTGACAAAATTTTACATTTTACCATTGGAATCAGAAAAACTTAAAATTTAATAATTATTTTTTTTTTCAGAATTGTTTTTGTTAGATTTCACAATTTTTTTATTAGGCCAGTTAAATTTTAAAATCTAAATTTAGAATTTTTTTACAATTATTTAGAATAGGAAAAATATGAGAATATTTCAAATTACTTAAACTTTCAGAATTTTTAATTCGTTACGACCAGGTAAATTAAAATATTTATTTAGTAAAGTTTCAAAAATTGTACAATTTTTCAATTTATTTGGTTAAAATTACAAATTAATAGCAAGAATTTAATTAATATATTAATATTAATTAATCAATAACTGAACTCTTTTAATTATGAAATAGTTGCTTTTATGACAAATTAAAGTTCGTTAATTATATCAACCAACACTTGGCACCTCAAAATAAATGAAATAATTAGAATTTTCTTAATTGACTGTAATGTCAAACTGAACGCTCAAGAAAAATTCTCAGCTCGAGCACAGAGTTTACTGTGCTCAGTTTTTTTCTATAGAAATTTGGAGATCTTATGCATAAACTCTACTGAGTTTACGTATCTTTTTTCACATACTTAATTTAAATCATTCGCTACTGTTTTACATTATATTTTATCTACAATTTCAATCAAATCCCACTTTACAATTATTTATCCTCAAACAAAAAAGTTCCAAAACAATTTTTGATGTGTTTATTTAAATTCATAACACAAAAATTATTAATTCCAATGAATAAGCCTTTCATTTAATCATAGTCACGTCTACATATCTATTATCAGTAGATCACTTAATTTTATGGCAATTTTCTATTTATTCTATTTTGCCTATACACAGACACAAATACAAACAAACTTCATCATCAAATTGACCCTAACCAAGCAACCAAAAAATATACAACAAAGATATGAAACAACTCCAATTCTTAAGATAATGTGTAGAAATGTAAAAAATTACGCTGGGTAAGCTCTGATTAGTTTAATTGGTTTTGCTTAATTCATTGTTTGTACAAGACCTAAAATGCTAGGCAATGCCGGATATTATATATACATAGTAATGCTTGGCTAGTTCTCAGTTCTCACTCCTTAGGAAGAATCAGAGCACGAATTTTGGTCGTAAAATGAGACTTGAGAGTAGCTTTTCTCACATGTTTCGTTTTATTTTAGTACTGGGGTTCCTACCTACGTCTAGTATACGTTGGCGAAAATCACAAATCTCAAGTCTCATTTTAGGACCAAAATCCTTCCTTAGGTTTGGTTTAAAAAATATTTAACCAGTTTTATTTTTTAATAATTTTGATTTTAAAATAAATAAAAATTAGTTTTTTCAGCTTTTTTAACTTTATTCGACGCTGTCATTTTTTGTACAACCATTATGTTCAATGTATTAATTGGGTTTTAGAGATAATTTAAATAATCGACTAAGAAATTACCAAACTAAATGCGAGAGTGAGAGCCCAAATTTTTATATTCTAGCATTTTAAAACCTAAATTCCAAAATCTGGAAAACAATTTTATACTACTTCAAATTCACTTCTAATTTTACTCTAGTAGCTAAATAAAAATGTTAAAATTTAAGAAACTGAAGATTTCGAATTTTTTATAAGAAATCTGAAAATGCTGTGAACTGCTTGCTCTTTAGAATTACACATGAATTAAAAGCTTTTACGTGTAAATCACTAATCAAACGGTGATGAAAAATAAAATTTTTAGTTCAATTTAAATTTTTGGTTCCCAGTTCTAATTTTATTCGAAATTGTGTTTTCTTTCAACAATTGAAAACATTTTAACTTAACTTATTGCATTTTGCACAAAATTAAATTAAATTTGTTCTTACATTTTTCCGAACCATTAAATGTTTTATTAATTTTTTAATGTATAACAGATAATTTATGCGATTTCCAATTTAATATTTAAAATGTCCTAAAGTGTTCGCGATCTCTGCTCTTTCAACTTGTTACAACTATTAAAATTGTTTGATGTATTTAATGTGTTTGTGAACAAGAAAGCAATGTACAGTCGCAAAAAATGAACATTTTTTTATAGTTGCAGATTTATGAACGAACAAAGGCTGTAAACTGGATCTTTGACCTATTTCTATTTGAAACTCATAATGATAAATAGCTCATAAACATTGCTTACTAATGCATATAGCAAATAACAAAGACACATGAAAATTACATGCATTAAAACAAGATACTATGTAAGTACTATACTCATGTATCTTTCGCAGCTGCAAATATATTTGTTTTAAGCAAATAAATATTTTATTGTTTAATATTAATGGCTGCATATAAAGTAAATTATTTTACCGTGTTTATGTTTAAAATTTTATTTCTACAGTCTGACTTTATTCCTCAGGTTAATCTTACGTTTTCATTTCAGCTTAAGTTTTGCGCACAGTAAAAGTTTCTTGAAATTTTGCCAGATTTAATGGCGTGGTAACACAAATTGTGTCTAAAAACTCGTTCTTTATTTCATTTAGGTCTAAAATTGACCTAAGCGTAACTAACCTGTATAATGTATGTATAATACATATGTATATGCACCGCATGGGAATCACAAAAGTTTCAGTTTAAATTATTTATGCAAAAAAAAAAAAAAGTCAGATATGACGTCCGAATTAGTGACAACTGAACATGACTTTTGAATTATGATTGAAAAATGTAAATCAGAGTTTTATAATTAAATCACAGAATATTTGATTAGACGTCCTGGAGTTTGGTGAAATTATCAAACTTATTTTAGCCCACAGGTAATTTCTTGCAAACAACTAATTAAAAATCCGGTTTCATTGCTAAAATACATAAATATACCCGCATTATTGGTAATTGGGCCTGTTCTTGATTTTTTTTTTTTTTTTGGGTTACTAACTGGTATTTAAGTACGATTTTAAGCTACATGATAAACTATCAAAAACGAAATTTTTAATCTGGACGTCCTTGAACTTAAAACATACACACACACAAAAATTCGACAGTTGTTCTTACGAATGGTAAATAATATCGTAAAGTTTTTATAAGCGGTATGTGTATACACCATAATGCAATTTGAACTTTCATTAAATCTTATACTCTAGAGCTATAACACAAGGTAAACCACATTTTTTTAAAATTTAAATGCGCACGCGGTTTATTTTAAGACCCCGCGCGTTATGTAGACACACAATGTAGTGATACTAAAATTATAGATTATTAATTAAATATAAACTTTGTAATTACCTTTTTATGCAATAATAAATTATAGATAAATATTGGTACAAAATCTGTTAAAGTCGCACTATTCACTGAAATATGACTTATAAATTACACAAAACAGCTTGACATTTCTTTTTTATGTATAATTATCACTTTAGTAGTTAACACTAATTTTTTATCTTTTTAACACATAAACCATACATCTACTATCTATTATTAATAATAATAATAATTATTATTATTATTTAATATATGTTACACAGTAAACAAACTATTGAAACTATCCGGTTTCTTGTTCACAGATTTTTCCACTTTTATGTATAAAATCCAAGAAAAAATGTGATGATCACACACAAAACGTTGATAAACAACAAAACCATATGTTGAGTATTAAACACAGGCTGAACGATCCTCCTCGAATGCAGCTTAATGATAATGGATAATTTAAGTGTTGACGTTGATCATGTTACGTTTTTATTTTTTATAACGTGTAATTACTGCAATTATGCATTTTACGCAGAATGTCATTTTTTATTCGAATAATTGCTATTATGAAAAATTACACTTCGTTTATCTTAAACATATAAACTCGATTAAATACTAAAAATCCGTTTATTTTTATATAAATCAAAAAACAATCCTTAACAGAATTATCTGCACACAATAAATCACTTAAGGATGTGAAAACATAAAAAACACTTTAAACTGTTAAAGTAAAAAAACTACGAAACTACAATAAAAACAACAAAAAAAAAAAAAGAAATCTCGCGTCTATCTTATTCACCGGTTGAATAGTTTCTGCTATTGATGTAAGGAATTTGAAAGACACAAAACGAAAACTTTTTTGTTTTCTTCTCATTCTCCTCGTGTTTTCTCAAATACAAGCAAACTCAAAGTTTTAAATTGTCCAATTTAAAAACTAAAAACTCAACAATAATAAAATTTTGTATAAGAATTACCAATTCAACAATACTTTTCTTAAAGGCTTATAAGATATGTACTTCTCTTATGGTACCGAGTGGTATGAAAGAAAATAAGAAAAATGAAAGAAATGAAACGTGAAATAACGTTGAGAATTGGTACGTTTTGAAATGTTTATTGATGTTGTAAACAATATTACAATCTTGATTGTGCATTACGTACAGCCTCCATCGCGGTGACCTCAACGGGGGAATGTACTAAGATTGATCGTATGTCTTTAAGATTTTACTTTTGTTTTGTTGTGTTGTGTGTTACATAAATTTTTTTTGTTTTGTTTGTTTGTCTGTTTGCTTTCTTTTTCATATCGCAGACAGTATGAGGCAGAAACTGGTTAGCAGAATAAACGATGATTTGAATATGATGACCAAGAATTATGTCCTGTAAAATGTAAAAATTAGTAATACACAGTGATTTTTATTTTTACTGAAAGCTTCATAATTAATTATTACAAATTAATGGTTGTAATTTAAAATGTAATTTCAGTAGTGTTCAGAATTTATTGTTTCCACGTTTTTTTTATGAAACTATTCTTTACGGTTTCAAAATAAAAACCCAAGTTTTAATTTTTTCATTTAAATGCTGTAGCCTGCCAGACTGCGGTTTAATATATTCGATTTACCTAAACTGGATCAGGTACTTTACGCGATTAGCAAAAACTAGGGTTGACACACTAGGGCTAAGCTCGAAAAAATTACTAAATACGATTTATTAATTCACATTGTGTCAAGTGCTTAGTGTGGTTCAATAAATCCGATTTAGTGATTTTTTCGGGTTTAGCCGTAGTGTGTCAACTTTGGTTTTAGCTGATCTCGTTTAAATTTGAGTTTAGTAGCTAAACAGGTTTAGTGAACTCATCTCTCAATAAATTGACGTTTACCTGGTAATAATACTGCCGTCGTAAGGAAAAGTTACAAACGCCAAAAAACGAAAAATGCGTTGGGGTGGGGTTGGGGCATATTTTGATTCTGCAAACAAATGGCAGTTCAATAAAAATTATTCTAAACTTTGGAGACCATTCAACATTTTTTATTCGAGTGAGCTTTGTCCTAAATATGTCCTAAAATTACAAAAACAAAATTTAGAACAAACTTCACGCGACTGCACAGACGTGTGAAGTTTGTCGTAATCTCAAATAATTATCGATGTATTGGTATAAGAATAATATAGGGTTTTCCATTTGGAACTTTCACTGTGAACGCACCCTTAAACCAATAACCAAACTGTCAGTCTCAAAACATTCAGTAAAGACAACATTTTCATCATGGTGAAATACACGAACGAACAACGATTACAAATAATTAAACAAAAATTCCGAGTCGGTGACTGCAACTTCAAGAGCGTTAATTCCAAATTTTGGTCGTAATTATCGTCCCGGTAGACAAGCAAGTCATAATCTAGTAAAACAATTTGAGTCTAAATATTCGCTGTTGGATGTTCCCGTGCCAGTGAGACAACGGGTTAGTCGAAGTGCCGAGAATATTGTTGCCGTTCAAGCGTCCGCCGCAAACGAACCAAAACAGTCGATTCCTCGGCGTTCTCAAAAATTGGGCATTGTTCAGACCACGCGAATTTTGCAATAGGATCTTGGCTTGCAGCCTTAAAAGATAAAGTTAACACAAGAACTTAAGCTACTCGATCATATGAAACGACGAAAAAAAAAGTTGTCAAGTCCTTATTGGAAAACCCTATATATGAAATTCGGATAAACCGATAAAATATTTAAGCTACTAAATCTAATCCGGCCTCTCAAGAAGATATGTAGTTGTGTTCCCATATATGTAATTCTTTAAGGTTTAAAAAACTTATCAATCACGCCAAAATATCATACCCAAGTATTTTTATAGGTAGTCACGGACCCTTTATAACCAATAAATATAACAACTTCCAAAAATCTAGGCGATAAGTGATTTAGGACACATGTGTTCCGTCCTTATATGTAAGTTTATACGAAATTGTTTTTAAAGAATTTGTCAATCTGACCAAAATAACGTTCCCAAGTGGCCACATATTTTTATGGTCCGTAGAGAATCTTTTATAACCAAACAATAAAACAACTTCTAAAAATATATATAATAAGTGACTTAGGACTAATGTGTTCCGTCCCTATACGTAAGTTGATACGAAACTTGATTTTTAAAAAATTGTCAATCTGACCCAAAGATCGTACCAAAGTCTCCACATTTTTGTATGGGTAGCTGGGGATCTTTTCTAACTAAACAATATTTAAAAAATCTAGCTAGTCGATAAGTGACTTGAGACAGATGTGTTTTGCCCTATGTAAATTCATACGAAATTTGATATTAAAAAAAAAAATTGGCCCAAAGATCGTACACACGTGGTCAACATATTTTTATGCATAGTCGAGATCCTCTCTAACTAAAAAAATATAACAACTTTCAAAAATCTAGAAAATAAGGCATGTTCCATTTCAACATGTAAGTTTATTCGTAAAGTTTTTATATTTTTAAACAGGAGGGATCGCTCACTACCTTTTATGAATTATGTTCACTTGGGTACGCTCTTTCAGCCAGATTCAGATTTTTTTTAATATCCAATTTTATACGAGCTTAGATATAGGGATACATCACATCTGTCCTAAGTAACGTATCTTGTAGATTTTTGAAAGTAGTTATACTTTTTCATTAGAAGGATTCGCCGGCTATCCTTAAAAACATATGTCTTATAATACTTGGGTACGATCTTTGGGCCAGACTAAGAAATTTTGTACTACCATTTTTGTGTGATCTTATATAAAGGGAAGCAACATTTCCTAAGTCCCTTATATTCTAGGTTTTGGGAAGTTGTTATAAATGTTTTTCATTAGAGAGGGCCTCCGACTGTCTGTAAAACATGTGTACACTTGTTATACGATCTTTAGGCCAGATTGAGAAATTTGTATAGATCAAATTTCGAATGAACTTTGATTTTATTAAACTGTTCCTTTGGACAATTTAAATTAAAACTTTATTTAGATGATTTTTTGTAAATTTAAATTACATAAAATAATTTTGTTACGTAAAAATTTATAATGATGAGAGATTCTTACTAATACATTCTTAGTCTTTCTTCGATTTTCCATCAGGATCAACAATAAAGAGATCTATTCATCCAACTCAAGAGCACGCAACTTATAATTGCACATGTGAAAAGCAAGGATATCCAAAATTAACGCCAACTACTTTGAGTGGCTGGCCTTGAGCCTTATTTATAGTCATCGCGAACGCAAAACGTACGGAAAATTGTAATCGTATAAATTCTAACGGCGTGTATCAGTGGGTGTGAAGTTATCCCTGCCAAAGGAAATTCTGCATTATTTGAAAATGATACCCATCTGCCCCTTCCCAAAAAATAATGGCATACTAGAGTGCATTGTATATGAGTTTGTGAAATTGGTTTTTAGCTGCTCGGTCCTTTTTCGATTATTATATCAGGATTTGTGAATAGATCCTCGAACATAATAATCGCAACTTCATTAATCGTAGGCGCATTAAATAATCGTTCGTAAGCAGTGAGCACCATTTAAAAGTTTATCCGCCCGAATTACAATTTTATATATTGATAGGTATCCTATCTGGAGCTGTTTTGAATATGTTAATTAAATTATTATTTTGGTGAAAAAATTGCTGCATATTGAAAACAATATACATATCACTTTATGTTCGGAAAGTTTTTGTGGCATTGCATAGCCATAACCTGCAAAAATTGCGCATCTCGATTAGATGGTAAGGTTGAAGTATACTATATACATTTATTTTCTATTCAATGTTTTGACTCAGATGACGTTCTTGATATTTATGAAAGTAAAGGAGTTGAAGGTGATAATGTTATTATCACATTTGATCAACACATTCCTGTTAGGATTAACAATTTTTTTCGACAACATTTTGGCGCCATTTCAACAACAGCTTTATTTCGAGATACAAAAGCTTAAACAGGCGCAGGTAGCAGTAATTTTCCTCAGTGATATGATTTAAATTTAGAGCGCGAATACCAGAATCCTTTGTTGTGGCTAGTTTGTGTTTAATAACAGTTTTCATCCAAAATATCACAACGGTTCATTTTTGGTTGACTATTAAATGATGCCTTTGTAAATGCAACAAAGTAACATTGTCTTCCAATTATTGTATCACACTGTAGTTAAAATGTGCACCAATCGACCTAACGTGTAATAATAATTTCTGGCCGACATCAACATAAATTTTAACATCGTGCACCATTATCGAATATACAAACATTTCATGAATAAATGCAATGCAAGCGCCGTAATATTTTACGAAGGTGGTACACAACATGATGATGTAATAAAAGAAAAAGAAAATAATTTACATACTCAGCAAATTCAATAATTACTACAAAAAAACTCTAGTTATATTTAAATATGTACCCAACATCAATTTAAGTGTAATTGACGCGACTGATTTGATGTGAAAACAACAAAGAAGAGCAAATAAGTCTTTAAAGATGAACCAGGATATCCGATATTAACCTTGAGAATAATTTAACGTTTTGTTTTCGTCTAAAGCGCTTGTCTTGGACTTCCAAAAAAAAAAAAAAAAAAATCTTAATATCATTATTGTCCATCAATCAATCATTTTTTCGTTTCTGTTTTGTTTTGTACTTATTGTGAGTATTGAAACTTCATTAAAGTAATATAATCAAATTATTGTTTGAAAGAATTAGATTATTTTGATTTTTTTTTATCTCAATTAAGAAATTAATGATTCATTAGAATTCATCTGTTTTTTTGAGTAGTTTATGCTGTTTATAAAATAAGAAGGATTTATACCGCCGATGAGATTTAATCTATAACGTACATAATCGCTCAGCTGATTATAGAATATTTATGTATGTAAAATAATTAATAAGATTATTAATTTTAATTTGGTTTCGTAATTCTTAGTATACAGAGGCTAAACTATAGTTCAGCAAAATACTATAAAGTCAAGGTACATACATACATAAAGCAAGTTTAGTAAAAATGTGTAATTGGCTAGAAAAAGATTTGATTTGATTGTTGGCGAAATATGTTATTAACTCGAAATCCACAATTTCCAATAAAATACAATTTTCTAATAAAGTTTTGAAAATGATAGAATGCCACAAATTGAGATGGGGAATTAATTTAAAAAAGCGAATAATTGGGAATAATCTGATTGGATTTATAAATGATGGCTAATTTAAAGATCATTACTTTTTATTTACTACTCCTTTTTTTATTGATATTTTGTAATTGTAGGTGTATCCCATATAATTATTATAACGATGATAATAAATGGATACCAATTGCTATGAGAAAGTAGTAAATGAAGAAATGTACTATATAGTACAGTATATATTGTATGTGCCTAATAAAAACCTTTGTAGTTTCCTGAAGAAAAAAATTATTTGCTTGAAAAGTGGAAATTTTTGGATATTTTGCTTTTTTAATCGATTTCTGGCAAACCGAATGGTTAGTATATGAGTTTTTGCTATCAGCGGATGACCGTAACACCCCCATGTTGGCCATTTTTATGTTTTTTATTCAGTTTTTCTTCAATATCTCACTTTCAAATGGTATAGTATCGAGGTAAAGAAAAAAACAAAATTTGTGTAATATGTATGTGCTCGCGTAAAGAGATTTTGGAACGCTCTTACATATGTATATCTTACAGTCAAGACTTTCTTGTGTGCAATGAAATTTTCTATAAATTGCATAAATTAGGTTTCTTATAGCACAAAATCTAACCTCAAAAAAATTTCGAAAGACCGACCGAAATATGCTTTAATGTAATTTTGAGTGAAGGTACAGTAATAATAGTCCTAAATAACTGTAGCAAAATTCATTACAATTCATTCTTTATTGAATTCTTTGGCAGCTCGTTAAAGATGAATCCGTAGTTTGAATATCTCCTTCTGGAACGAATCCCGTTGATGACCCAAGCAAAAATTGGAAGTAGTTAAGATTTCATAATTGTTATCACTGGAAGAAGCTGTGGCCGTGAGTTTGAAATATTCTCGGTTTGGCATAAAATGCCCTCGATTGGCTCCCATAGTCCTCCGAAATGAGAAGATGCAGGAGGAATAAAATGCCAATCTATACCATTTTGCTCAAATATCCTGAAATTATTTTCAGTTACTAATTTATGTGCTTCATTTAAAATTCTCTTTGCTGCGATGAAATTGGACAAATTATCTGCAGGCTCACAGCAAAGTCGATGCCGCAGTTGGTGAATGGTTTAGTCAGTGTCACCCATTCTGCTGAATTTCCAATCAATTAAGTGTTCGTTTTATGTGTGTATTTAGCCTTATTTTGGTCCGACCATTCATTATCTAATAATTTTCTCTTAACGGATTATTAGCCCTACCGGCTTTGACTAGCATATATATTTTATGATGTATTTTCTATAATACTTTTTCAGTAAATACGTGATTCACCAGTCTGCGATAAAAAAAGCGATCGCCACCTCTAATAATTTCGCGGTGCCTTTGATTCTGTTAATGATGTCGTCCTGGAAATGTCTCCGTTCAATCCATTTGATACAAATCATTTTATTCTCTTCAATCTTGCTATTATATACGCAGTTCTCGAACATAAAAGAAGATTCTGACACTGAATCAAATTAAATGCGACAGCTTTGTAATTTTCCAAATTTGTCCTTGATTAAGCCTCTGGCAGTAGAAAGAATTACTTGCAATATTTTGCATTGTGAATGCTTGTATGGTCCTATTGTAGAGTTGTCACCTGCCTTTACTTCTGCACTGCCATCAATTCAGGATGTTATGTCTGGTAGTCAGGATGTTATGTCAGGTGGTGCTTGCGACTTCACACATCTACAATTGAATTTTAACTTGCACACTGTGTATTGATTTGTAATTGCTAAACAATCATTACGTTTTCAACTATACCATTTGATTTCTGGAATGATGGACTTAGATATTTTTTCCGGAACATAATGGACACACATGGTTTTCTGAATCGAACTGAAACTCTCTAATATGATGCACTTTTGTGTAGAAAAACGAAAAATTGATCCAATGTGGGAAAATCAGTTTCTGCCGTTTCAAGAGCCCAAACCTCCTTAGAAACGTAATCTAATATTTTATGACGAGGAGAAATTGTTAAGAGTTCTGAAATTCAGTTTCGATCTCATCAGGGTTTGATCTCGGGTTAATTTCAGTCCACATTTGCAAGCCCTTTCGTAACGATTATAAGTGCATCCCCACAATCGTGCCCATGAATTTTTCGGAAACAGCTATCGCCACATTGTCTGCGTAAGCGATCATTTCAATACTCCAGCTTCACTTGTAGCCCATTTATCACTATGTTTCGGAGAAGAGGGGACAAGCCCCTCCTCTGCGGGGTCACTATAACCACTCATCTCTGAATGATGGAATCCCCTGCTCCATGCTAACAATCCTGGTTACAAGCATCCGATTCATTATCCGACTTACACGGAAGCCCAAAAATGGCAATCGTTCCCTGGTTGCTTGTACTTTCACATTATTAAAGGCGCCCTTTGTATCAATGATTTATAGAAATTAGAATATTTTTCTAAAATTTGCGTTTTTAATAATAATTATTGACATACTAAAATAGAGAACTCCCCAAATCCGCGTATAGAATTGGACTCTTTGTGCAAGGATGACAGTAAGACGTCAGCCATTTTGTGTTTAGTAAAAATTCAGTGGGGTCTTCTTTTTTAACGGGGCACTTTATTTTGTATTTTTTGGGCGATTTTTAGTTTGTCAATATGTTCGGTTCTCGTATCGTGGTAAACCAGTTTAATGATCACTTCAGAAGTTCTTGAGAGCCACGCCAGCAGAACGGAATTGTCTCACTTTGTTGAGGTTCTCCAAAAAATATATAATCGTATTTTGATTGATTAATTTGTATTTTATGGCTCAATTGTAGATCTCATTGCCTTAATGAATACGGTGACTAGAAAACCCCCTATAAATGCGCACAAAAAAAAGCGAACATAGAAAATTGTTCATACGGAAAAATGCGCAATCTTAAAAATCTCCACTAGAAAAAAGCACACAAGGCAAAAACGCTCAATCAAAAATATTTGAATTCGTGATATAACGATGCACAATTTATCATTCATTCGTGCACTTTTCTTATAAGTATTTATGTAGGTGAGGTTTTATCTGTGCGCAGTTTTCTTGTACGATTCTGTTTACGTAAACGGATAGGATTGCGAAGATATTCTTTTGGGACTTAGAGCCGATTCGAATTTTCGAAATGAGCGACGTACCATCCTGTCACTTTTGTCTTACGTTTCACTTTTATTAATATGCAGCTTTCTGTGTGGACCATTCCATTCCAAGTCCCTTCTGTTTAGTGTATTGTACTGACGATCGGCCACGGTTGTGAAAAAAACGATGATTGACCTGCGCCACATTGGTTTAATTTATGAGGAATCTACAAATCTGATGAACGAATGAGATGTAATGGGTGGCCACTGGTAGATCTAGCTATCGCCGATTGGGTCTCGATCGAGTAATTGTATCTTGTCATGTATGTACAATGTGAACGTGTTCACTTGATAGTGTGGCGATGATGTTCTACAGGTTGATGTTCGAGATACTTATGCCACGAGTATAGTTTTGATTTGATGATGGTGGCTAAAGTGTCGATTTTGAAATTATTAAAAATTACCAGCACGTGACTACGAACGTTAGTACTAGGGTCTCTCAAAACGAGATCTCATAGGATCCCGTTTTTGTCTCAAAACTGTGACCGGGAAATTCCGGGATTTCCCGGTTTTTGATTTTTTATTCTTACATAATATTTTAACTCTATAACTGTAAAGGAATAAGTACTCTTATTTCCGATGGCCCCTTAGATGCGAATCTAGAATATTTGAATATATCGTATAGAAGTTACTCCATGAATATCATATTCAAGTCAAATGCAAACCTATTAGGTAAGGGACTGTTTTTTAACCGGCAACGAAAATGTGATTCTAAAATGAGTTCTAGATGAAATTCGCGAATTTGGCCAATAAGGAAGGAATTTAGGAGTTTTTTAACCGATTAAGGCTAATTTCAGCATGTTCGATGGAAAAGGGATTCTAGGAAGGGACTCTGTTGTTTCTTTACCGATTTCTTGTCGTATTTATCGAATTTCAGCACAATCGAATTATAAAACCAAACTTCTTCGTTTAATTGGCCTTATCCAGAAATTTTTCTAAATATCATTTTAGAATACCATTTCCATCGTGCATGCCCAATTTCATCATAATCGCGGTTAAGGAATAGAAAGTTCCTTCCTAATTGACCTGAATTTGACTTGAGAATGTCATATATGGACACATTTCTGAACGAAGCATTAACATTTTCTACATTCGGATCTAAAAGATAGTCGGAAATAAGAGAAAGGCCAATCCCCAATTAGTCTTTTAAACCAAAGTTTTTCTGTAATTATTAATCCAATGCGGTTATTAAGTTACACAATATAAAATAAATAAATCGAATACCGAGAGAGCACGGAATTTCCAGGTCATACTTTTAAAACCCCCCCCCCCCCATAAAGAAGAATGGGGGGGGGGAGTTCTTCTTGAGAAACACAGTTCGTACTCGTGATAACCGATCGAATGTGCCACACCTCTTCATAATTCGCTTCTTTGATATAAAGCAACTTGGATATAAGTTCTATAAATTACTGAATTTCGGGTTACACAAAACTGTGAGTCACCCATTTTCGCCTCTATATATGTATATACTTTCATGCAGGTATAATCAGAGTTGTCATATTTTCTGAACCCAAAACAAAACTCTTATATGTTCTAAGAATCTTAATAATATTTATTTTTGTAATAAAGGTAAAATGTTGTGATAACCCAAATATTATTAGAACTTAAGCAAAACAAAAAGAAAAAAAAATATTCAAGGACATAATTGTTTTGAAAGATAAATGTAAATTGAGCTAGGATGTTTAGAAATTGTTTCAAGCAATGTTAACGATAACATTTGCTACCGGATTTTGGAATTCCCGTCTGTTGTGTTGAAAGTATATAGCCGTGTATATACATATTATATAGGAAATGTTAAATTAATTAAAACACTTTGCGGTGCTATGAATGTTAAAAACTTCAGTAAATTCAAAACAAACATTTATAGCAGAACAGAAAAAAATAATTTTTTATACAAAAGACATTTCAAATTTATGAGAGTTGAGCAATTTGTATGCAAATATATGTAAGTGATTTTACTATAATAATGGATGAATCATTCACCGTTACTTGTTATTTTGCATGTGCTTACATTATAGGATCACCCTATATTATAGACAAAGTATAAACGGTCTCAAATAATATTTCCATACACGTCTATTGAAAAACACCTTTGTTAATTTATTGGAATTAATCTTTTAAATATTCAGCTATAAAGTATTAGCAAACTAAATTGTCAGTTCCCGGAAATAATTTTTGGCGACTTTATTCTCAAAACCAATTAAAGTTACATAGGTACGACTAGATAGATAGTTACAATTTACAAAAATCCAATGGATTCACATGAGAAACTATTTTTTGATTTTGTTTTGAATTTATATTTATATCCACGATAAATTGGATAAATACAAAAAAAAATATTTTCCATCGATGATCATAAAAATGAAATAAAATAAATAAAAACTATGAGAGGACGTATAAAGCATAACTCGCTTGTTTTTTTTATGTACTCGTTTATGTGCTGCATAAAAGTACATTAGCGAATTTTTACCCATATGACATAAATGAAAATATGTTTGTACAAACAATAAATTCAATGTCCAATTATAATGAATAAAAATGTTTTTCGTTTGATGTAATATATTAACTCACATAAGGTATGTATGCAATACACAAGTAGATGTACATTATGCATATCTTTACCATATAGCATATCATAACATAGCGCATACAATTATGTTTACTATGACTGTGGTATATGACAAGTTTTCCTCTGCCGCGCGCCTAACAAGATACACGACATGAATACATATACTCGTAAATACAGTACAAATAATGTTCATCAGTTAGTTAGTTTGCTCGATCGTTCAATAACCAAATATAAATAATAATAATGTGAATACACACACACACACAAACACGAAAAACTAACAACAACAAAACACAATAACTTTCTATGCCTAATATATTACCTTGCCTTTATGATGGCAAGGTCGAGAAATTGGATTGAGCTGCTTGCTTGCTATATTTGCTACACATATAAACAGAAATACGAGTAAGTACTAAAACGTAAGAAGAGAATATTGTAAATTTATAGTTTTTTTCTTTAGTTCTTCTTTATAGTTTGGTCTTTTTTTTATAAGAACACCAAACAAACGTTTTAAGAATATAGAAATAAGCTTCACGAATATATTAATAGCTTCTTTGTTTTATCATATTTTTGTTTAAGAAATTTTCAGTGCTTGGATAACAAAAAACCCAAAGTCTTTCTTCAATCCATATACAAGAATAAACGACGAAACCTTTATGCAACTACGAGTATATGAAAAATAATTTCAAACGAACAGTATTGGAATTTTATTCAATATTTTCTTCTTTGTATTTTAAAAATTAAATTAAGAGCAGGCGATTGAATAAGAAAATTGCAACGCGAGTGTAATAAAATTTAAAAAATTATAAAATATTTACAGATTAAAAATCGACACCAAAATATTAAGTTGAGTTGATAAATTAATTCCCATGAAGCAAACCAAATCTTGATAATTTTAAATGTTTTCGAATAATTTACCGGTAACTTGCAAAAATCTTGAATAATTTGTAAAATGTTGCAACTAAACGAATAATTTCGAAATTCTTGAATACGGGGCCTTACCACTGACTCAAGTGTTAAACAATTTTAATTGCTAGCGTAGCTACATATGACGGTGATTTTGACGTTTAACTATTAAATTTCTCGAACTCGCTCGATATCTGAAGGCGATAAAACGTTAACACATATGATTACAGCGAGTTTGGTAGCCTGTTTCAGGGGAAATCATAATGCCTATGCATATCAATCACATCTTGTTCTACAATTCCATGCAAACCCGAGGGATTACAATTAATTTTAACTCGCCGTGCGGTGACTTTTTATAGTCGTCCCTAGAACAATTTCCAAGGCTACGCGACCAACAACTTTCTGTCAGCGTATTTGCTAAATAAAGTTACAAAGAGACTATATTATTCGACCGGACATATACTTTGTCACCTTATGATTGTAAATATTTCTCAAACCCTTGGACACCTCCTTCAAAATTTTTCGACATCTAGATGACCACACTTGATTCACCTTTCCAACAATACTGAATGATATCTAGAGGCGACCAAACATTTGTATAGATGGTCGAGACATGGCGCGTTTATTGTAACATCGAAAAAGCGGATGGTGCTGTATTGTGGTAATGGTGTTTGCTCTACTTGAGCTGATCGGACTCTTTATTGTTTAAGGTAAGCTACAAGAAAGAGCAAATTACAAGAGCAGCAGCAGTCATACACCTGCGGTTAAACAACTAGATAATGCCAATCACTTTGAAAACGATGATCACACCCAACGTATTATGTTGGGTTTGTTCGACACGTTCATTTATACTGTTCATGGCCCGTCATACTGGCAAATTCCTGGAATTGACAAACTTTTACGACTGGAGATGGGTTGCGACAGCCAGTAATATTGGAGAAGAAGCCACCAAGTGGAGTGATCAGCAGATATTGCATACCTGAGAGATGGAATGAGGTTCCTGTCTTTTTTTCGTAAGTCACGGAACGCATGGCCTAAGTAATGAGATGACGAGCCAAAATCGAATGACGTTGCCTATACGGAAGTACTCATCGCCAGGTTATATCAGTAAATGAGATTAAGCAGCGATACCATATAGTACGATTCAGAACTTCCCTGAAAAATGTACACTACAGGCAAAATATGTACGATATCGCAAAATAGGTGAGTCTACCGAGATTCCAGAAATGGCAAAATTGCCAAGGCGGCGGGCGACAATATGCTAAGCTCATCAAATCCGTGAAAAACGCACTTAACTACACTCTGCCTAAGTGAATTCCTTCAGAAGGCGCAAATCGAGTCCATATGTCGAATTCGCGGTCCATATGAGTAATTCTTCAAGCAGAACGAAGTCTTTCGATGCATGTGACGATGAAATCCGAATATGTTGCACGCTAAGTGGAAATGTCAATAAGCAATTAGTCACGTTTTCTGATGTCTCAAAGGACCCACACTGGTACGGGAAAATAATAGCACTGTAAGAAGGAGATGTCCCAGCCTTCCGGCAAGCCGACGTAAGAACATCATCAGAAATACTTCGGAGGCCTGCTTGAAAGCTAGGTAGTATGGGAACCAAGGGGATTGAGTGGTGCCGTAGGATACTCATCTCGTGGAAGCGTCTGATGACGACAAATCACGGAAATTACGAAAATTAATTTTAGGAAATTTATAACCGCGCACGCCATATTGAACTAAAGTTATAAAAAAGTCCAAAAATGTTTCATTCTCATTTCTAGAAAAATGTTTACCTAAGAATTTATTAGTTTTTATCTCCCCCATGACTTCTTTTGGTGTTGTCGGTAGGATTTCTTTACTTTCTTGCACATCTTATTCAGTTACTAACTCGGCTTCTAACGTTTGTTATTTTAATTCTTTTGGTTGCTTTCCAAAGCGAGTGATCAGTTCTGCTATCATTATTGAGTAGTGTGATATATTTGAAATATTTTAAATTTAATGATTGTTTGTCTAGTGAAGTGTGTTTCCGTGATGAGACATACATCGATTTTTACTGTGTCCAGGACCACAAAACTTGTTATTTAGTTAAAAATACTCGATTATATTTGAACTAGACCCACTTATGACATTTGCAGATTCGTTTTTATTTAATTTTCTTGTTATTCGATCACGACTTAACCGGATACCTTTTTGTTCTCTCCCAACGTCTTTTCTTTTTATTCGAGTTTGTTATAAAAACAAAGTTTTACGATTATAACTAATGTCATCTATTGTATAAATGTTCAAATTAACAAAATTTATTAAAATTCAAATTCAAAATAAAATTCGCGATTTGTTTAAAAGTTTCGATATATTACTTCACTAACATTTTCTACACTAACATTGAAAGTATTATTCCGTTGCATTTTTTTTATAAACATCTCTCGACCACTTTAATTTATTAAGATTTTTTTTTGTTCTTATAACGAACAACAAAAGAAAAGAAATATCGGTTTTGTCTGTCGTTCTGTGGGTACAAACAAACAACATATTGCAGATTTTTCAACCAATGTATAAATCTGCGCTTTTATACTATGAACTCACAAATTCAAAAGTCGGCGACATTTTTCATAATTTAGATACACAATAGAAATTCCGCGAATCGCGCACGAACATATTATATTACTTTCATATAAATAATAATCATTTTATATTAATTTGCGAAGGTAACCTATGCATTTGGTATAGATCACTGCCCATATAGAACGCACATATTTTTATAATATCTATGCACCACAATTTTATTTAAAATTATTATTTGTAAATAAAAAAAAAAGTTTTACCTATAATGTAGCAGATCAAAACTTTTCTAAAAATTTAAATAAAACGAAAAAAAAAAAAAAAATTATCAACATATAACACGCACAGTCGGATTATATTATTATTTCGTGTGATCTACTAACGGTTCAAGATACACACATGTACACACAACATATACCATATAAATTATAAACTATAAAAAACGAATAAATTTAAAGTTTTTGAACACTAATCAACGCATCAAAATGGATAAATCGAAAACAGTAGGATACTGAAGAAAAAAAAACCAAAACGATTTAAATTTTGAAACATTAAACGTATTCTAATCCGACCCGGGCTGAATTTCAATATTTCCAGATAGACTATTTATAGTTTTTATTATTATTATGATTATGGAATAATAATTAGAATAATAGTTTATTTTTATTTTTTAAATACTTAATTAAGTTACACTAAATTATTAACTTTTTTTTAAGCCGCGCGCTTTATTACACGAATTTTCATTTTTATGTTTGGTTTTGAAATTTGGGTGCATCACGATGTTTTTTTTTTGTTTCTGTTTACTTTTTCCCAATACGTTGAGATTATATAATATAATGGATACGTTTTGTAATCGCGAATATTTTTTTCTTCATGCCGCATTCTCAAAACCATACAAGTCATCAGTAATTTTTATGGTAATTTCGCAATAGAAGAGCTTGACGGACATACAATTTTCTCATCTTTTTGCTTCCATAAAAATTACTGACGACTGTTTTTATGTATGCGGCATTAGAGTTGGAGGAAGTTAGCTGTAACTCTTTTTGAAGGAGTTTCAAGAATACGGTTTGCGAATATTTTACTACAGAATCAGGCGCACCTTGGTACCACTTTATTTGAAATATTTAAAAATCTTATTGATTTTAAAAAGTTTCGATCGTATTTTTGTATTTCTCACTATTCGACATTCGTCAAGTGATATTTATAGGTTGGTAATTTGGTATCGTTATCCAAAATAAAAAAATCCCCAAAAAATCAAGTTTTTTAAATATAACAAATTTTTGAAATATTACCCGCTTTAACGATTTTTTGAAATTCTAACAGCATTCACAGAGATTGGAGCATTTTTGAAAAATTTATCTTTTTTAAATTATTCACATTCTAAAATAGAGAACTCCCCAAAGCCGATTAGCATTGGAACCTTTGTGCTAAGAAGACAGGAAAATGTTAGAAAAATTTCAAAAATGTTTACATTTGTACCAATATTAACGTTTGTATTTCACATCCTAAAATAATAAACTCTCCAAAGCCGCTTAGATTTATTTTGTTTTTACATTGCAGTTAATAAAAATTTAATGGGGTCTTCCATTTCGAAGGGACACTTTACTTTGTATTTTTTGGTATTGTTTTTTAATTCTGAGCCACAAAAATCCAAAATCTGCAATTATGCTCCGATTGCGGTTTTTTGATACCTCTAAAGAGGGGTTCTGGGACCTGGAAATGTTGTGCCAATGCGCATTTACATTGCTTGATTATTTCCATGCAATTCATAGAAAAGTAAAATTTTTGGAAAATCACCTTACTACAGATCAGTAAATCCTGAGCCCCAAAAATTCAAAATCTGCAATTGTGCTTCAATTGCGGTTTTTGATACCTCTTAAGATAGGTTTTGGGACCTATAAATGATTATTGCCATGCAATTAATAGAAAATTCGATTTTTTTGAAAACTACCTAACTATATTGGTCAGCAAATTCTGAGCCACAAAAATTTAAAATCTGCAATTACGCTCCGATTGCTGTAATTGTTGTGCCAACATGCATTTATATTGCTTAAAATTGATTTTGATTTCATACTTTAGATCATAAGTATTCTGGAATATTTAACTCCTATATGGAGTTCGAGCTATTTTGTTCATAACTAATTTCGTAATTATCTTAGTTCGTAGACCAGTTGCTATTGTTGTCTTTTATAGACTGGCATCTCCTAGTGCAACTTTCACTTAGGCGCGAATTTATACTCGTAATGTTGTTACATTAAAATCAAATCTTTTAGTGAGGTTTATAAATAAGAAAACTGTTACTATAACAGTAGTTAAAGTTGTAGCAACGACTATAAAGTGTCGCGTTGGATAATCTTAATTTACATTTATTTAAGCCACTATATTTAGTCATTAGAAGAAAAACAAGTCCGTCAGCTATAATCACTAAATTCAGTTTTTCACAAACGGCACAGATGTTGTAAACCAAGTGAAAATTCATGGATTCCTTTGAGGGATTCCCTGTCTGAATGACAATCAAAGTGTATGTTATTGCCAATCAAAGCTTTTCTGTACCACCGAAAACATCACAGTCCACAAAGATGTACATGGTACAGAAAATCAGACCAGCATTTTGTAGTTTGCCAATTTCTCAAAGAAACGATAAAATTATTACAACTGTAATATCTCAAACATCAACCAAATCAGGAACAGTCATATTACATTCTGCCCTTGTCAATGAGCTGACGGACCTAACGAGGTGAAAATAGAGCCATGTTATCCTTTTTCGAGAATTACGGAATTTATTAAGGGAATAATTTCTCAAATCGTAAATCATTGAAACAATGAATTACTATGTTTTCAAGTTGAAACATTTGCCCAAGCTGGCAACCAAGCAATCATCACAACTTTTACACAATTGGACCACCAGAAATTTTACTCATTGTTCAATAAATCTGAACTGGCTGATCCAAGTTTCGACCGTTCATCTAATATGGACATTTTAATTGGATCAGACTATTTCTCCGATTTATTGGATAATGAAATGATAATAGAAGATATTACCCCAAGCCCAATATGTAGAAAACACCTCTTGATCAGATAATTGTTTGTAGAATGCATTACGTAAAGCCAGAAAACAAACTGAATCATTCGCCGCGATGATTTTGGGAAGTGGAAAACATCAGTATTACCTAAAAGCGATTCCGTAAGGCCTGAATTTATAGTCGATGCTAAAACTATAACTACTGTTATAGTAACAGTTTTCGTATTTATAAACCTCACTATAAGATTTGTTTGTAATGTAACAACGCTTATACTGATCAAAATCCATCAATCACTATAAACATTGCTACAAAATATCCAAAACAAAAAAGTAAATTTGAAATTTGTATCGAACTTAAGATATAATTTTAATGATTTTCGAAAATCGTTGCTACAACAATAGCAATAGTTACGATTATAAATTCGGGCATAAGACTTGCTTTCATGATGTCACGATATTGAGATTAATAATTAATTAAACCAATTAAATTTATCGTCTACACACAAGTGCTTATTTTGTACTTAGCCAAGTGAAATCAATTCAGCCACAAGGTATGTTATTAGAACTTTAACTCTTGTACTAAAAGTAAAATTTTTCCATAAAATTGTGTCTCTACTGTTTACTACATATTGCCATCTCACGTCGAGTAGGTAAACTAGAGTTTGTATCGTTTTTCCAAATATGTACCGTTTTTCTAAATTTAATTTGAAGATGCAACAATTATTTATCAGTAAAAAGATAAATTTGTCTATTTTGGCAATAATATTCTGCTGAATACTTAATTTAATTTTGTTTTTATCCGATACTAATTTTGTACTAATTATTTTAACTTATGATTAACAGGTGGCCTACAAAATAATAAATGAAAATGTTACGATTAGAGCGGCCTCTGTTTTCAGGTAAAATAAACATTAGTACAATATTTTGCTGTGTAGCGAAGATTCATAATGCATTAAACGATTACAAATGTAAGTTTAACGCAAAAACTATTTTAACACGGTATTTTAATTTTATTTCAATAAATTAAGCTGGTATCAGTCGTTATATTCAAATTTACTATTATAGAATTATATTTTCTTGGTCGTTGGTTCTTTAATAAATATTGTTTTCGTCTATAATCGTTCATCAGGTTCGTCGGTAACCATTTAAGTTCAGATAAAATCTTTTGAGCAATATGTTTACACACAAATAAAAATGATTCGATCAGATTTTTTTAATTCACTGTAAAACTGTCTAAAAGAGGCGCTTTGCGCCGATTGTCGTTGAATAATATTTTGTTGATTTATAAAACAAACGACAAATTTACCACAGCTGCGGGATAATTCGCGCAAACGAATAAATAAAATCGTTTTGTTTTATTTTACGAATTGTGGAAAATAATTACCCAATTATATTTTCCTACTTGGGGACAAACTAGGATCCAAACTAGTAGTGAAAAGGCTTAATACACGTTATTTACGTTTTCAAGACGGTAAATAAATGTTTCGGAACAGGAAACACAAGTCAGACGGTTCGTTCGGTTCTGGCGTTGCCACCAAAATATTACGCCTGTGGTGCAAGAGGTTATATTGGCAGTAATGTCCCAATAAAGAAAAGGGTGCTAAACGGCTTCAATATGATTATCACGATTCATAACACGATAACGAGTTCACTACCGCTATAACGTTTGTGTGTATCTTTCGTATTTAACATTTTCTTCAACTAAAATTCACTTTAGCACTGAAAAATTTACCTGTGTAGTAAAGCAACCAGAGATTGTTGATTTTTTTTTTTTTTCAAATCGTACCGCGCTTAAAAAATTCAATTGAACAAACGAATCCGTTGCAAATTTGGTGCTTAACATAATGAGACTAATACATCTGCATTCGACTCAATTCAATACGCAGTAAATTCGATTTCTACCATAAAGTCTGTAGAAATGTTAGTGAAATATATTTATGTGGGTCAACAGTAGTCGCCGCCATCATATTCGCAACGAATATAATTCAGAAATAAACTGTGTTGCATATGACGGACCGTTTGGTACTATAGTGAGTTTAAATTTACGTCGATATTGAACAACATAGTGCGTAATGCAATATGAGCGTTGTAAATGTTTAAATGTTGACCAAAAATTAGGATCATCTAATTCGCAAGACTTTTAAAATGGCTATAGTCACATCACACCAATTTTTTGCGTTCTATTTGTCATTTGTTACGTCTGAAGTCAGTTTATACGACAAATATCACTTGATTTAGGCAAGTGACAGCCAATACCACAAAATGGAACGACGCAATTATTTTAATATTCATATATTGTATATTTTAAAATGTTGTTTTATAAATAATTTTGTACACTGTTTTAAATATGTGATTGTTTAAAATAACAATATTTTTGTTATACACGATTTTATTTCTAATTTGATAGACATACATATTTCTAGTTGCGTTATGTCACTTGGTTTGCCTTTTGACACGTCATATGTGAAAATTAATATGTAATCTTGAATCTTGATAGCGCATCAATTGACATGAGTGCAACTAGAAATATCATCAGGCAAATTAGAAATAAAATTGTTTTATCACAACAATATTATTATTTTAAACAACAATACATTTAAAACAGTGTACAAAATTTTTCAAAAAACAATATTTCAAAATGCGTAAAGTGAAATTATTGCGTCCTTCCATTTTGTTGTACTCGTTTGCCACTTGCAAAATCAAATGACATCTGTCGTCCAAAGTGACTTTAGACGTAACAAACGACTAAAAGAATGGCAAAATTGATGTGACTTGATTACAGTCATTAAAAATAACGTGACACGACTACAGTAATTAGCGTATTATTTGGATTAATTTTTTTTCTATCCGAGACTCATTGTGTTTTATTTATTAAACAAACAAAATGTAAAATGTTGCGATTGTAGTGGTATCTGTTTTTAGGTGAAACAAATATTAATAATTTTGCTGTTTAGCGAAGACTCATAATAATGAATTCAGCAAAACATTTTTTACCCTTTTGTGCCGAGCGAAAATTGAAATTGTGTACATATAAATATGCCGAGCGAAATTAGTTTTAAAAGATAAACAGTCTAGGGTATTTTAATATTTGTTGAAACTTGCATTTGGCAATTAACACAATTATAACTTAGTTCTGTAAATTGCTACTTTTCATTCTAAGCGTATAAGTTAAACAACGATAAATCGTCGTTGGCACTTTCAGCAAGTACTCCATGATTATGTACTAACTATAAGGGTTAAATTCCTTGTTTAACTTACCCATAAAATGTTCGGTCATTAAATCAATGTTAGTGTATACCTTTTTCTTCATATAATAAATTTTGTTTTATTTGTAATCAAGTGCGTCGCTGTAATTATTTAAATCCAGATCAATTCCGCTCAAGTTTGTTTTTAACCGTATTTTAAAACTGTCAAACTGTTTTAGAAGAGGCGCTTTGCGCCGATAGTCAATAAATAATTTTTGGTTAATTTAAAAAATTTCCAAATCGTTTAATTTAAAAAATTACTTCGGAAATGAATAAATAAAAATGCCCGTCATTATTTTATTTCATTATTTTTAATTTTATATTTATTTTTATTTTTTATATATAATATATAATAATTTTTCAATTTTTTTGTTTTATTTATATTTTTAAAAAATACTTACAAAAATATTTTATAGTTTAATAATGTAACAAAATTATTTAAAAATTAAATATAACAAAATTTAAAATATTTATAAATAAAAAATTATAATTGTAATTATAATCCAATAATATAAAGCATTTTTTTCTTTTTATAATTTCTAATAATTTTTCTTAATAAATTTTTTAAATTTTTTTTTTCGTTTTAAAAACAATTTTTTTTTTTTTTTTGTTTACTACATACTTCCGTGAACAATTTTTGTTTCAGTCTTAAAATTTTAATTTTTTAGCCAATTTTTTTTTTATTTATAAAATAATTAATAATAATGTAATAATAAAAGTATATATAAGAAAAAATAAAAAATAAAAAAAAAACAAATGACGAAAAAAAATTAACACTTACATTTATATATTAATTATATTTAATAATAATATAGTATATAATTTTCTAACAATTATATGATATATTAATTATATTATGCACCAAGGAAGGTTTATAAAAATTATAAGTAAATTATATGTTTAATAATTTTTGTTTTGTTTTCTTATAAAGTAAAATATTTATTTATATTTTATAATAAAGTGTCTGCAATCATATTTTTTTTTTTTTTAATAATGTGTATGTATTAAGTCTTTAATCGAATATTAAATTATAATATTAATTTTTAAATAAAAGTAATATTTTTTTTATTTTCCATCACCAGAAATTATAACTAATTTAATATTTATAAAGTGTTTAAATTATAAAAGAAAAACAATAATGTATACGATTTTTTATTGTACTCGATTTTTTAATAATTTTTAATACAAATAAAAAATCTTTTCACGTTTTTGTTTTGTTTAAAATTAAGATGGAATTAAAAATTGTGGTTAAGTTCGTCCGAATTATTTTACATATATGTACATATATGTAATATTTATTTATTAAGTATAATTACATAAAAAATTAAATTTTGTTCACTTAATTTTTATTATATATGTATACGTTATTAATTATTTATTTTATATATAATCTCTGGCCTTAATAATTATGACGAAATATACGTAAAATTAAAATTAATAAAAATTATAAAATATTAAATAAAGCCTCATAGTCATCTTAAAAATTATTTTTTATATTATAATTAAAATATCTCCAAATATTTTTATTTTTAATAATTTTATAATTAATTTCGTGGATTAATTTTATTTATATTATACAAAAATACTTTGGAAAACAATAATGATAATTGTATATATGTATGTATTTATTTATTATATTATTTATATATTCGATTAAAGACATTTGGTGGGTTCTTTGAATTTTTATTTTTATTTTTAATTATTTTTATGTCTATTGGATTTTTTTTTTAAATTTTTATTTATATTTGATTAACCCCAAAATTTACCAAATATCATTATTATTATTATTATTGTAATTTATTACAGTTATTTTATTTGTTTGTTTTGTTTCCTTTTTTTTATTAATATACACATTTTGATTAATTTGTTGCTTAATTAATTTATATATACATAAGTTTTGTTTTGTATAAATCAGAGCTAATCATAAATTTAGCCAAGTGTTTAATTAATTAAATAAAAATATGACTGTTTTTTAGATTTTGTTTATATACACAACATTTATTTTTTTTATAATTAATAAATGATTATTTAAATTTATATTTTTTTGTTTATGTATAATTAATAGATATATGTTCAAAAAATGTTCTGATGATGTTTTGTAAAAATTAATAAAATAATATTGAGAAAAAAAATTAATTAATTTCAAAGCACATTTAAATTTTTGTTTTTGTAGCATACATAAAAAAATAATATTCAGACAATAGTTACACAACAATGTAATTGTTTAATATAATAAATTTTTTAAGATTAATTGATGTTTGGTTACGATTTTGATTAATTAAAAGTGAAAATTAAATTTTGTCTGTGTGTTTGTATGTGTGATTTAATTATGTTATGTTATTTATTTATTTTTATTTACAAGTTGAATTTAAAATATAATTATTTGAATACATAAATTTGTTTTCATTTTCTAAATCAATGACAAAGTTAGTGAGTGCGCGTATGTCGGGAATGTTTTTCTTGATTTGACAATAATTCGATTTACTTTTATGCAGAGTAATTTTGGTCAGAATAAGATATGTATTTATAGAATTTATACCCTGTGTGGATGTGTGTGTGTGTTTGTGTGTTATAAATAATTACCCCGAAAAAAAAGAAAATTGTCAAATTTAATTCATATAAGTGTTTTTAACGTTTTCGGACGGATAAAAAAGACCAAAAATAATAATTAATTAACATGAGGAATTAAAATAAATATCACAAAATAATTTGGTTTTATATTGGAATCATATTTGGTATTGTGAAAACAAAATTATGTATTTCTAAATTAATTTTAATTTAGTTTTTTTAAGATAGTATAACATTTATATAATTTTTGATTTTTAATTTAATTAATTTATTTACTTTGTACAGGCATGTACAGAATTTTAATTTTTTTGTTTTTGTTTTAAATTATAACAATTTTGAGAGGAAAATCATAAAAGTGATAACACTACTTTACTGGCCATAAAAAATATTTTATATATTTTTAAAGTTATTTAATAAGATAATTTTTTGTTAAATGTTAAGGCAAATTTGTGTTGGCTCTGGTTTTATATATTTTAGTTAAACACAAAAAAAAATTAAATTATAACGCTCAAAACGAAACTAATATTTAAATAAATCCCGGAAGATTTGTTTTTAGTAATAAATTCGAAATATATAAAAAATCCTTGAGTATTTTATTTTATTTATTTCTGATTATTTATTTTGTGTTTTTGTTAAATAGAAAATGATGTGATTTGTTGACAAAAAGGTACCTTCTTAAATAAAATTTTATGTTTGTTTTGTTTTTTTTAACTTTTGAATAATTAAATTAACAATTTATAATAATTTAATTATATATTATTCTGGCACATACGTGGTGGTCGTTTATTTTTTATTTTATTTATTTTTTTTTTGTTAACGAGAAAAATTAAAAAAATTTATATTTTACTATTTCTAAGGTTTTTGTAATAATTTTTGATTTTATTTTTTGTAAGTTTTGAGGAAAATTATAAATTATTTGTTGTATTTGTTAATTTTTTATTGTTTTATATACAGTCAAATTGTTTTAAAAAATTCATAAATAAAATTAATTGATTTAATTGAAGTGATTAATTAAATTAGATACGTTTTTGACTGACGGCTTTTTTCTAGATGTCCTTACTATAATATGTATTATATACATACAAATAAATGAAATCGTTGCACATTTGGTGCCCAACACAATGAGAGTAGTACATCTGCATTCGATTTGCTTTCGAATTACATTAAATTCAATTACTACCACAACGTCTGTAGTCAAACAACATTATCAGCGTAAAATATTAATTTTAGATAGGTGCGAAATATAGGTCAACAGAAGTCGTCGCCTTAATATTTGAAACGAATATACATATAATTAAGAAATCAACTGGATACGGTGTGTATGATGAAAATAAAGATAAAATTTGGTAACTTCACGTTTCGAATTTATCCTTTTTTTTATTAGATATTATGAAGATTTTATTTGTATTTACTAGTCAGTTTAAATTTACGTCTATATTGCTCAACATAATATGTATCGTTTACAAATTTAAAACATTCGCCATACAGCATGTGTTGCAAAAAGTCGGTACACCAATGTGAATTTTTAAATGTTGAGTACTATAGAATATACAAATATCGTGAACCATCAAAATCGGTTTAGAAACATCCAAGTTTCATTCTTGATTGCCGTATTCCAGAATCACCTCTAAAAAAACATTTTAGAATCCCATTTCCGTTGCACAAGCGATATTTCATCTTAATCGATTAAAAAATCGCTTTATTGAATTTAAAATATGTAAAAATTATTTAATTTCTTGAGAAAAAATTGATTCTGATTATTGAATTTGACTAGAAAATGCTACATAATAAGTAATAATAATCCGAATGTTTCCATGAGTTAAATGGCATCGACAATGTTGGGTCAGTCGAAGGGCTACATGAGTTGAGTATTGCGTTGTTTCCTTGTAAAATTTAAATTAGAAACAGTTTAAAGTAAACTTCGTCAGGTGATGATGGCTTAGGCTTATATAGCTCAGAAAAGGTAAACTCACACTGACCGTAATAGCAACATTTTCGTCTCTAAAATCAAAATTTGGGAAATCAAATATTTTACAGACGGCAATATCCATCGCATAAATTGAAATGAAATAAAATAAGACGGAATTATCTATAAATTATCATATAAAAGAAATTGAAGTTAAAAATTATTTTGCATTGAATTTAAAATACAAATTAAAGGCGAGAATGGCTATGAACTTATCAAATAAACCAAGCAGAGACGAATTGACGAATTGATTTGAAAACTGCGTTACGTAATTAGTTTCAAAGTGTCTTTTGATAAAGCAGTCAATAATTTAAATACACACATTTTTAAATTTTTTTTAAAAACACTTGTTAAATATTTCGCAAAATTGTTTGCGAAATATTTAACAAGTGTTTTTAAAAAAAATTTAAAAATGTGTGTATTAAGTGTATTTCGCTAAGTGCCTACTACAGAAAATGTAAAAAGTAATAATTTAAATAGTGAAATCTAAAATATTAGACTGTAGGTTAAAGGAATTAAAGTCAATTGTCTTTGAAGTGTTTTGTTTAGCCGTACAGTTAAAAAATCATCGCATTTGAACTTATTTGTATGTAAATATTTTTAAGAGTGGAACAGTTCAACCGCTGATTAAGTCCGATTAATAGAAGTATCCATTTTCTGAAAAAGATTGAGAGAGAGAGCTTCCACCTTACTTTTATTTGAAGTTTCTATCTGTTGCAGTTCAGGAGTTACTCCAATTCTACAAAAATTTTCTTAGTTATGTTTTCGGAAAAACCAGTCAGCTCTACCACATAAAAAATAAGAGAAGGAGATGCCAAATGTCAATTACAAAAATTGCCAGAACCGAAGACGAGCTACAGATAATTTATGTGATTTTTTCCTGTTGGCACATCGCACGTTGACCCACACAAAAAATTACAAATCGTCATGTCCAAATAAGAATATTACATCTGCAAATCGTTAATTTTTTGGAGAGGTCTTTAAGCTGTTAATGCTAATTTCGACTTAATTTTTTTTAAAATAAAGTCCTTCCCAAAATGTGTGGCAAGAATTTCATTTAAAAAAAATTAAGCCAAAATTAACATTAAAAACTTGACACGCCCCTCCAAAATATTAATAATTTGCAGATGTAATATTCCTACTTACGATTATTTAAAATAGAATTATTGCGACTCTACTGTAATTTTCAATTATTTATTTTTGTTGTTGTTTTATTTTTCCAAAATAAATGTTCATAAGACGTCTTGGTATTTTACATAGTCTTTGCTTTAGTTTTATTAATTTTTGATCTTGAAATATAATAAACAAATTTCGCGTACAATTAATTTCTATGTACTTAAATAAATTTTCGCGAGCGCATATTTTTGTAAAGAAAATATAATAAAATGGAGAAATATAAATGGAATGGTTATTACTCATTTGGATAATGCCTGTATTCCATGAGAAAAATTGACTCACACCCCAAAAAAAACGAAAAGAGAAAAATAATCTGATGCCTCATATAAGAGACAAAGACAATGTTTTTTCTTTTGATTTTGATTTTAAAATAAAACACAAAAAAAACATTGTCTTTGTCTCTTATATGGGGCATCAGATTATTTTTCTCTTTCCGTTTTTTTTGACCGTGAGTTAATTTTGCTCATGGAATTCAGGTATAATTGTACCACCCAAATGTCATATTTCATGCCGCTGTTTTGTGTAAGTCAAATAAATCGACTTATTTGAAATAAGTTAGGAATTATACCTCAGTTTTAGTTTTTCTGATGTATTGTACATAAATACAAATAAAAAGTAAAAAAGTCGCACAATCAAAAAACAAATCCAAAAGCTATAATCACTTCAATTAGCATGTGCCTGTATAGTTTATATACATTTTTGGTTTGATGGTTGGTAGATGGTAATTATTAAATAATCAAAATAAAATACATTAAATAACATTTTTAAATTATTATTATTTTTATTTTGCCAATTAAATAATTATCAATGAATGATATGTTGATATTTTTTTATTTTTTTTTGCTAACGCTATTAGTTACCTAATAATAATTTAAAAATGTTATAAAAATTTGTAAATCCTGTAACTAAATCCTTATGTTTTATGTGTATACTATTGCGAATGACTGTATATTACATTTTTTATTTTTATTTTATTTTTTTGTTATTATTTATTTGTATTTAGAGTACTATTTCTTAATTAATTTGTTTAATGTTGAAGAAAAAAAAAATTAATTAATAATAATTTATGATATAGTTTATGTATTTTAGATATAGTATGTATGTATATAATAGAGAAACCCATTCAACTGTAAATTATATTTATTTATTTGTTATTGTAATTAATATGCTTGGTATGTATTTGTATTATTATTATTATTTTTTTTGTAGTTGTTGTTGTATGTAATAAAATAAATTTAAACAAACAAAATTGTGTGTGTATGTGTATGGTGGTGTGTACACTATATCATTATTTCTCTCATAATTACAATAATAATAATATAGTAATAATAAAAATAATAAACTTAATACTATTAATAAAAATAACATATAATTATTGTAGAATTAATTAATTAATAAGAAAAGCTTAAACTTAATTTTAAATATATTTTTAAACAAACGAATTTATTGTTACTATTGTTGTTTTTTTAATAATATGACTATTTTATTGTTTTTTTTTCTATTTTGTATTTTTTAAGAAATGATAAATGATCGCATTAATTAAAAAGCAATATAATTAATAAAATATTTTTTATTACTTATTTTATTGTTTTGTATTTTTTTTTTATGTTTTTGTTTTTATATTTTCGTTATTTTAGTTTTTGTCTTGAATTAATTATTTTAAACTAATAATATTTGTATTTTGTGATTATGACCTGTTATCTATTGTAGTAAAAACTATTGTAATTTTGTATTTGTTTGTAATTAGCTTATAACTATTTAGTTTTTTTTTTTTTTTTTTTAATTATTCTGTGTGTATGTGTTTGTTTATGTGGTTGGTTGCGGTAACTTTATTGTTTATTATTATTATTAAACTTATTTAATATTTGATTTGATTTGTTGTGTTCCATTATTATAGAGACATATCCTGTAATTTTATGTTTTTTTTACTATTTCATGACGTGTGTGTATGTGATGTTTTTTAAGTAATAATAATATAACAATCGACTGTCGGCATAGACTTGTTTTAAGGAGGGTTGTAGTTTGTAATATTGTAGATGGTTAATAAAATGGTAATTTTATTTTATTATTGTTGTAGAATTGTAATTGTGATTTAATATAATAAAAAGTGATGATAATGCAAATTATTTATAAAAAAAATACTATTGTTGTTGTATGGCAAGTTTGTTGTTATTGTGAAGCAGTTTTATTGTAAATTACGACGTAAACGAAAATATGTAAAAAATTAAAAACAAATTTTGTTTATAGTTTTTAGCTTTTTTTATTAATCAATACATAATATATTTTTTTTTTTAGTTCATTTTCCAATTGATCTATTTATTTTATTTAGTTTAAATTGCAAAAATAATAGTTAAAAAAAAATTATTGCAAAAATTTGTCTAAAAACTAAAAAAACATTGCACAATATTGATTATCAACAAAATATAAAGGCCTTGTTATCATATAACATTTTTTTATCTTTTTCTTCTTGTTTTTTATTTTTAACTTTTTAAATTAATAGTTTTTAAAATAAATTTTGTTATCCAGAGAAAGAATTTTTATATTAAATACCCAAAGTAGTTTTTTATTTTAGATTTTATATAATTTTTCGAATACGCAACGGTCTAAAGCAAATAGGAAATATAATGTCGTGCAGTTTGCGAATTGATTAATATTATTGATTGGGCATCCTCTTGTTTCAATAACTATTAAATGCAAGCCTTAATCATAATATGAGAATTTAAAATCAAAATTTTATTGTTTCCTAAAACATTATATTAGAAGGTTATTTTAGCTCCCTTCAATACAATATTTAAATAATAGATGAGAATTGAATTTACTTACATTTCATAATTGAACCCGTATCGTGTTGATTGGATCACTCTGCAGAAGAAAAAAAAACTTCAACCCGAAATGCACTCAATCGAGTAAATATTAATCAAAACAGACCCACTTAAAAAAAAAAACGAAATGTGGAAACTACACGACACTCACATAATATTAATATAATTAATTTTTGAAACCAATTAAATTACGCCTAATATAAAAATGTTAATTTTAATTTTGAAATCAATCTTTTGTTTCTCTCCGAATAATAAATTAAAAAAAAAAAAATTTTGTTTTGACTACTTTTTAGTGTGTACCCCACATGTAGAAGAAAATATTAAATTAAATTTTTCTTAGGCTTCATTCTTGAAGTAACGCGAAAAATAATAGATCTTTTCCTTTTTTTTTTATTATTTAAATATATATTATTAAAAAAAAATGTTTTTTAATAAGATTTTCTTTAAATATTTTCCTAACTTACAACTGCTATGGTTTTTTTTTAATTTTTTTTAATTATAATAATTAATAATGATAATAATAATAATAATATTTTTTTTTTTAAATATGTAAATAGAATAAATTGTATTTCCCTATTTTTATATTTTTATTTTTTAAATATTTTTTATTTTTCACAAATATGTTACCATTTATTTTCATTCTAATTGCACTTTTTTTTAAACTGTTTTATTTATTTTTAATATAAAAATTTTTAATTTATATTATTTTGTTGTATTAAAATAATAAAACCGTAGTTTTTTTGATTAGGTTGTGTGTGTATGTGTGTATTTTATACAAATAGAAAATATAACGTTGAATATTTTTTTTAAAAATATAAACTATAATATATATTTTAGTTTTTAGTTTTTTTTTTGGACAA
Source organism: Tipula helvola (assembly GCA_963556165.1). NCBI lineage: Eukaryota > Metazoa > Arthropoda > Insecta > Diptera > Tipulidae > Tipula > Tipula helvola. Next base: position 390,649,930 of record OY744482.1, read on the forward strand.
AATTTTTAATTTAATTAATCAAATTTTTTTTTAATATATTTTAATGAGAAATTTGATTTAAGATTGTGTTTTAAAAGAGTTTTAATATTTCTTTTTAAAAATAATTATAACAATAAAATAATAATAAGTTGGCAGTAGATAATATTCGACTGAAATATATTAATTATAATTATTTCTCATTAAAGTGTAAACTAAAAAAAAAGATTTTAATAAATAAGGTTGTATATGTAAAAATCTGTCCAAATAAAATCCAACCACAACGTTTTATTCCGTTTTTTTTATTAAATTAATTAATAATTTCTAAACCTTAAAATTAAATTTTAATTTTATTAAATTTTTTCCTAAGATATTTTTTTTTTTAGAGAAAATATACATCAAAATTTTGGATTATAAATCACAGATAGTGTATGTATAAATTTAATTATTTATTTTTTTATAATATTAATTATTTTTAATAATTTGTTGGCAAAAAAAAGAAACAAAATATAATAATAAAAACAATTAAAAATATAATTAATTAATAAAAAATGTATATATAGAAGAATATTTAATTAATGAAAATAAAAATAATTAATAATAAAATATTTTTGTTTAATAATTTTGTTTACGTAAAATATTTTTTTTTGTTTTTTTTTTTGCATAAAATTTGTAATTAAATATATTAGTTTATTTTATTTTTATTCAAAAGTTGTAAATAATTTTGATTTTTTATTTTATTTATTTATTAATTATTAAATACGTTAATAATATAACAATAATAATAATATTTATTCATTTCTTTTTTTTTTTATTTATTTAATTTAGTTATATAAAAAAAATACTAGAAAAAAATATTTATAAAAAAATAAAATTATTGGAATGCTAATGCTGTCTTTTTATATTGATTTTTTAATGCGTATGGTTCTTTCATTTTTATTTTATTTTATTTTATTTGTTGATTTTGTGTAAACTATTTTTATGTTTTGTAGTAGTATTATGTCTTTATTTTATTTTTAGAAAAAAAATATATAAAAGTATGGCGACGTTTGATTATCAAACAGTTTTGTTTTTTTTGTTAATTAGATTTTTATTTTTTTTTAAATCGAATTGATTAATAATTTAAAAAATAATAATAATAATTAGTTCACTTAATTAAAAACAAAAAATTATAAAAATTCAAAAGGAATCCAAATATTTTGTTGCCCCTATTTTCACAGAAATTTATGATCAGATGACCAAAAGCCAAGCACACACAAAAGAAAAAAAAAATATTTTGTCATAATAATCACTTGTTTCATAGTATTTTTCTTAGTCCACTAAACTATTTGAATGTTTGTACACAACCATCATGCTCATCTGGTCACAATTTTCTGTTTTCTCCTATAATAATCTCAGCGAGTAAATTTTTTTTTTGTTTTAAAATAGACATTGAAAAATAGACATTTAAAATATAACGACCGAAAATGTATGAAACGGTTTCGCACCACTCTACATATATACTAAAACAAAAAATTTTGAACGTGTTCAAACTTGATATAATTTCTGTATGATCCGGTTATTTACAAATTTTGTATGTTTGGTTTTTAAATTGGTAACCAATAGAAAATGAGTAAACCAAAATAATGTGAGTGGCGCCGCCATCTACGATATAAATTCGATCGACTATTTTAAAAGTAGTAATTGTTTAATACCATATGTATAATATTTATATATTATTTGAGTGTGCCTTGATTTACAAAAATTTTTTTTTTTTTTTTTGAAAATATATTTTGAATAAAAAAGGTTTCTAAATATTTTATTATAATAGTAAAGATATTATATAATATACACTAATATTTTTTTTTTTTTTTTGGTTTTTGTTTAATATAATTTTTAAATCTTTACTGAGGTATACGCGACGTGAAGACACACACATACGATACATAAGTTAAATATATATATATATATATAATATAATATAATATAAATAATTATATATAATAAATATGATATTAAATGTATATAGAGATAATTTTAATTTTTTTGTTTTTTATTTTTTATAAAATCAATTTTGAAGTGAACATTTATGTTAATTTTTTTTTTGTTTTAATAAATATATAAACATCGAACGTGTATAATTTGTCTTAAAATTATTATTTTTTTTATCTAAAGAGGTTTTTTTTTAAAGAGTTAATTAATTTATCTGTTGTTGCAACGTCAAACATAAAATATATATTTTTTGTTTATTTTACAGTTACATCCCGCGCGATCAGAGCCGGCAAAATTTGGAAATAGTGTCGAAAAATAGATGAAGCCGTAAAAATAGTAAGTAGCTATGAAAAATTTTGAAATGTAAATAATTACAAAAAATAAATAGTTTAACCAAACAAAACGGATTTGTTTTAGTGGCACACATATAGATTGTGTATCCAAATTCTCCCCGTACTCTTCTTGTATAACTGTACTTACATTTTTTATTCTGACAGATTATTATTAATATTTTATTCTGTTAGCATTGTTTTATAAATTTAAGGAATGTAAAACTTTTAAACCGAAAATATCTCAAAATAATTCTACGCAAATTCAAATAATTTGAATAAAAAATTATAATTTAATTAAAAATGCATCGATTAATCACTTTGGAATGCACTATCGATTTAGTAAATTAATTAAAGTGTAAATTAAAATTAATAACTTACATAATATACACAAAGTAGTTTAACAGTTTTTTTTTTGTTGTGTTGAATGATGCGATGATATTGATGTTCTAAGTGGTCGCCACCCCTCTTTATTACTCTTTATGTAATTATGTAAACAGTTTATTTTATAGTTGATTTGTTGCTGTTTTTTTTTTTTAATTATTCAAATTTTATATGTACAGTAATAAGCCTATATGTCGATTGTCAAAAAATAAAGAATTCTCAAAGTCAAAATTATTGTAAATTTGATTTATTTACAAATTACACGTTTCGTACGATCTTCAGGTTTCAGAACTCCTTAATACATGTGTATATCGTATACCACGTGTTCATAAATAAAAGTAAAAAAAAAAACATAATAAAATATGTATATTACACACTGTATATGACCTAAACTGTATAATATATAGTATATACACATTTTAATATTAAAAATTTCTATGTTCCATCATCCATATCGGATTGTTGACTGATTGCTGTTGTATTAGGTATTAAAGTACCACCACCACTACCCCCACCATTATGGTCTTCCATACGTTTTAAATTTGTTTGGTGTTGTTCATCAGCTGATCCCGATCTTAATGTAAGATCTTCACGTATTCTTAATAAATGTTCGGCACCTTTACTCATCGTTGCCGATGGCATTGTTACATCACTATGCACCTCCGAATCAGGTGTATCACGATCACTTTCTGACGTTGTTATTGGACTAGAACGTTCCCGTTTTATATCTATATGTGAATAATTTAATGGTGAACCGGCCGAACGTTTTGTTCCACCATTATTCGAATTTGTATCATCACTTGCCACCGAACTCGAACAATTACTTTTACTCAATTGGTCGAGTAGACTACTATGGCCGACCATTTCATTTTTTCCACGATCCAAACTCTGTCGTATAATACCATCGAGTAATGAACCGTTCGATGTCGTTACATCATATAAATTGTTTGCGGGCGGTTTATTTAGTTGCATTTTTGATGAATTCTCCTGAAATTTTTGCATCATTTGGGTGGCAAAAAATTGTTCCGGATTTGTGGGGAATTGATTTGAACCAGGCACGGGCCTTGGAAAATCCATTGGCAAACCAGTAAAACCACCGGGCGGATGTGGCCATAATAATTGTGATGTATATTGTATTGCTGCCATTGCCGGATCAAATATTGGCATTTTCATACCGTTCGGTGATGGTGATGAAAATTGTGGTGGAGGTGTTTTTAGTGATGGCTTTGGTTGTTGTTGTTGCTGTTGCTGTTGTGCAAGTGATTTTGATTTATCTACCGGGCGGAATGTACTCGATGCACTTATATCTTTTGTGCTCGACGATGTCGCACTTGATGATGTACCGCCGTCTAGCGGTTGAGGTTTAGGTTCCCGTTTTCGTGGCCGCATTAAATGTCTTTCCTTTACTTTATATTCGAGTGTCGAGTGTGGCACCCCGTAATAACTACCAGCCCTATGCACTGACATTTCACCTCGCTGGACCGCTTTAACCGCTTCGACTAGGCTATCTCGATCATAATTCCGGTATTTACCACGTTTTGGTCTTGTCCCTTTGCCCCCCGTTCCCGTTAATGAAGCATGCAGCGAACTAGAACTCATCATATTCGGACTATGTGCAAATCGTGATATATCAGTTCCACCTAAATTTTTTATCACTGATATTTGAGGCCTCTTACTTGGATCACCGTCCCCCCCGACGGAGGATGCGTGATGACCCGATTGTTGTTGAAAACTTTTACTAATGCTACTCGCTATCACCTCGTGCAGTGTCAACATACTTTTTTGTGCCACTGGCGGTGATTGTGAATCACTATTCTCGCGTTTAAGTGTTGGCGATAAACCGGGACGTAAATTTCCGGGTGAATTCATTGGTGGACTATTTCGCGAATGTGACAAATTATTACTGTGATGCGGCAGATGAAGTGCGGAATGGTGTGGTGTAAATAGATTTTGATTGCTGTTATTCGACTTAATTACAGGGGAGGTTGCAGATCCGGGTGATGTGCCAGGAATATTATTTCCACTACTACCACCACCACCACCACCACCACCACCACCACCACCACCACTACTACCGGTTGCGATTGGTTTGAAGGACGGAATTTTTAATATCACATTTGATTCGTCACCTTCATTCGGCTCATGTGGCGATACTAATTCAGATGGTTCGGTTTTACAATTGATTTTTTGTTGTAATAATGGAAATAATCGTGCGTCTAAAGGACTCGTTGATGGTTTTCCATTATTCATTTGGTTCTCGTTACTCTGCTGTGAGCGGACTGCATTTTTTAACATTTCCTGCTGTAGTACAAAATTTTGCAAGAACACGGCTCTTTCCTCGGGTTTTTGAGACATAAACCCACCCTGAAATAGTAGACTTTGAAGCATAACATTGGTGGCGTATAGATCTTGGTGCATAATTGGTGGGGTCTGTGATTGAGGCGATGCATGTTGTTGCGGATGTAATGCAGGCGGAGTACCTATAATTGGCCGATTATGTTCATTATCTTTATGTAAACGGTCATTTTGGTTCGGTAAATGTGATGATGCTAACGGATTCGATGTCTTAAGTAGGTCTTTCTCAATGTCTTTATCATCGTCCGCGTCTGATACATCTTTCTCCTCCATGTCATCGGGCAACACGACTGAAGGTGGTGGTTGTATTAGAGCCTCACGCTTCTGTTCCATCGACAGCTTATACACTTTATTCCGTAACGTTGAACGCGGAATTCCGTATAACACAGCAGCGCGTCTTGTACCTAGCTTACCGCTGATTATATCTTGTAAGGCACGCTGCAACTCATCTTCTGTGTATGTTCTACGCCCAGGGACTGTTGAAACCCGTGGTTTTGCTCTGCAACAAAAAAATATTAAATTCATGCGTTGATGATAAATCAGCTATAAAAGTTGTACACACCTCACACCCGTTAAATGTGTACGTGTTTCATTAACAGGCAGTGTAGATGCACATGGTTTGGCACTTAGATCGAGTGGTTGTTCCGCATTTGTCGTCACTTCACTTGACCCGGCCGCTTGGTGATGATGCCTTATCGCCGACTCGTTCATCGATAAAACAGAATCGTCATCTCGGCCACTATGATTGCCAGTTCCGGCTTGTGGTTGGGCAAGTGCTTGATAAAACAAACCTGTTGAGTGTAATACAAAAGTTATTTTTATCGTTGTCGCACATAGTTTGTTTCTCGTCTATATGTACCTGGATACAATGAATTAATTCCTTGAACGGAATGTAATCCTTGTAATGCGGCTACTGCTTGTATTGTGGCCGCCATTGATTCAAGCGAAGTCATATTATTTGGTATTGTGCCTTTAAGTAAATTTTCCAATGTTTTACTAACGGCTGCTGTTTGTGCAGCTGCGGCGGCCGCGTTACCCGATATATTTGCAGACTGGCGTAAATCTGATCCAGAATAGCTACCACTGGACTCACTATCTGATTCAACAGGTGTTTCCTATATAAAATATAAAAACGTTTAGTTATCAAATTCATATTAAACGTAATATAACAATTACGACTTACTCTAAGGGCGACGTCTGTATCGGTTTGACCCGAGTAACCAGACTCGGCCACTAAATCTCCGTTCTCGTTCACGGTTAATAATTTACCATCCACACAAAAATAACACTTATCTTGCGGCTTCCAATCAATTGGAATGTTTGGTGTTTCACTTTCAACTAGTTCACTATTGTCTTCCTCCTCTTTTTTATCACTGTGGCGTTTTGTGGAATTTTTTTGATTTTCAACTTCTTCCACCTCGCCCACCTCCTCGTCGTCGTCTTGTTCCTCACCGTCTTCTATCGAATGTATACTATTGTTATTCTTAATGCTAGAATTTTTGATATTTTCTAAGTGTTTTGGCTCTATTTTCACTATATACTTTGTTACTTCGTCGTCTTGCAATTCTAAATTTTCTTGATTTTCTGTAAAATTAGAAAAAAAAAGTCAAAATTAAATTGTTTTGTGTGCCAATATAAGCGACGATATGCGGCGCCTACATATATTTTCAATTTTCACCTGTACCTGTTTCCGTCACTGAAGTGTCGATCTCTTTTTTGATATTTATTGTTTCGCACTTTATTGTCGTCGTCGCCGTCGTCGTTTTTTGTTTTAATTGATTTTCTAATAACGTTTGAGATGATGAAATGAAATTTTCGTCGTCGAGTTGTTGTGATAATATATTTGGTCGTTCCTGTTGTTGTTGTTGTTGTTGATGATGTTGTAGTTGTTCTGTGTTTTGTTGAACAGCACTGTTTTGATTTACTAAACAATAATGTTATTCAAGATTTTACAATTTGCAGATATATATATAACTTTTACAAAATAATAATAATAATACAAAAATAGTGTACGAGTATGTTTTTATTGTGCTGTTGTTAATTGAAAAATGTAGTTATATCCCATAAACATACATAGGCATATAGCCAATTGTTCAGATATAAAGGAGAGTAGAAATTGTAAAAATTTATAAGGTCTATGATTTCTTAGTTAGTTAGTACACTGTAAAAATACACATACACACACTAATACTGCAAATAAAAACTATTAAAAACATGATTTATTTTTAGAAAGTTGGAAAAACAAGGTCAAGGTCACGCAAAGCGTAAAGTTTTCGGAGACCTTTCCAAATCAGCTAAATATTAATAAAATAATCATAAAATTTTCAATTACAATTCTGCTAATTAGTATTCATATTCGTTTACAAAAAAAACAAACTTTTAAATAGTCATAATGCACGTACATGCAGTACATAAAACTATTAATTACTTGTTATGTAAAATCAATGCACCACCGCCACCGCCGTGCAACGAAGTTTGAATGAAGCTCATGTTGAATGAGTATTACATTTTTTAATTTATCTGGATGCGCCTGTAAACATAAATCTCGGGGATTAACAGATGTGCAAATTGCGCAGCCAAGCTAATTTCAATACACACATGCACACAGAATTACCGATAAAATGCAGTGATAAATAGTTTTATGAAACAGTCAGTGAATGATCTCCAAATTTTTATGAAATCACATTCAATTTAGATAAAAAAAAATCTAATTTTGGGTTGTCACACTATGCGTAATTTACAAATTCAAATTAACAAAATATACACTGTGACCTAAAAGCATTCCAAATTTCTCTCAACAAATTATGAAAAAATATTTGAGTTTCGAATACGTATTTGGATTATAAAAATTACCTCACTAATTCTTATGATCGGAAATCTCTTAGATTTCCACAATTTTGGAAAATTCATTGAGTGATAGTGAAAACTGTCTAAGGTTCAAACCTTTTAATATTGAGTTTAAGGATTTCAAACCGATTCAATTACAGCCTACTACTATCAATGAAAATCTTGGAATCTCGAGCCAAACTACAATAGAAGAATTTTTCGATATTGTGGAAATTTCAGAGAAATCCGAATAGTGGGGGCATTTTATAATTTAAGTGCGTATTCAAAACCGCTTCGACAACATCGGTTTGACTCGTAGAAACTAAGATTTAATACTAAATTCCACTCATTTTTTTTCCAAATAATTGCTAATTTTCTTATTTTTTAGCATTTCCTTTGAGTGAAAATTATAAAGTTTCATTTCAAAATTTTTTGAGTGAAAATTAGATTTCTTTTAGGCCACATTGCATAATTATGTTGTTATTTTTGCATAAATATCATTCCGATAATTTAAGTGTCGTAAACAGAGAAGCCTGGTCATAAACATGTCAAAGTACGGAAAGAAACGAATTCATATCCCACCGAATAGCATAATCACAAATAACTTGCGAATGTCTCTAATTGAACCTTTAAATCTATCTTTATGTAACGCTTGCATTTATGTTATACAAAAATATTTGCTTACGCCCACAATTTGATTTAAAACTTAATCGAATCTATTAAGGCAACTGTGTGTTGTTCAATAAAAAAACAAAATTGCCAAAGATTTAAAAGGCATAGTCTAATTTTTTATGTCGTTAACAGCTAAAGCGGAATATAGACCGGGCGAAAACGACACAAGTTGTAACATAGCTTAAAAAATGCACTAAGTAAATAAAATGCAAAAATCAAAATAATTGGCCATATTCCAGAACTTTATCTAAAAATCATTTTAGAATCTCATTTGCATCGTGAAAAGGAGAGAAATTTTATAATAAATTTTTCGAAAAATGGAGAATTTATTCTTTTCTTAAATTTGCAATGTCTGGGATAATCCAAAATTATTTCGACGATATCGGAAATTTTGAAATATTTCGAATAATGTTCGAATAATATTCTAAAATACTCTCGATATTCAAAATTTTTTTGAATATTCCCATAAAAATTGAATAAATTTAAAGGATAATAATCTTGAAATATTTAAAAACCACGGACAATCTCGATCAAGCAGTCATCGTGAAACTTCGTACTTCGTATAATTTTGATGCGATAAGGTCTCTTCTACATACACTATGCTCGACCAGGCATTATAAAAAATCAGAATCTAGAATCTGTTCTCTGTAAGATTATAAAACGAAGACAGATACATTATGTCAGATTATTTGGGTTTGGAGTATTCGAGATTTTTCAGAATATCGAGAACGAATTAATCTTAAAATAATAATAACTGATCAAACGATCTATAAACTCACGTGTTGGAGACTCATACAACACTATTGGCAAAATCATTTCAGTTTTCCCTCGAAATAAATTTGGCGCACTTGCAATTACATATGTAATATATAATGCGTCTTTTAGCATATGATTCTCTCAAAATCAAAATTTTTTAGACTTTCGGTTAGCTTTTGCATAAATTCGCTTCCACTGGATTTATATCAATTTTTTTTGTATGCGAATAACGTAAAGGGTAAACATCTAAATTACGCCTTTTGAGTGTTTTTCCCATTCATCAGTTCATGATGTTACGCATGGTAGGCCGTTCCAAATTTGTTTAATTAAATGCTACCACAAAATTAGTCATGAAATATTTATCGAATGGCGAACGATTGTGACTAACTCCGGATAAAATTTATTCTTGACATAAAATTTTGTTTAGACAGATTCTTATAAAGTAAAACCAAAAAAAAAAATTGATTGTTAGTCCAGCTACATGTTATATTTTATAACGCGGATATTTTATACGTCGTTAAAGCAAACAAGTCAAAAACTTATTGTTTAACAATTACTGTGTAAACCTAAATTTGTCTAAATCTGGAAAATTTCGTTTTGTTACTAAAATCTGGAATATAAGTGACTCGTAACGACTGTGTTACATGTTAGGACACATATTTCTGGTGTTTGTCTAATTTTGATCGTACATAAGTCATATTTTGCATGTGTTAACATTTTTACAGTATGCCTCTACATCGGAATCAATCAACTATTAAATATTTTATAATATAATCGTCATAATAGGCAAATTCCTATAATCTTTATGTAGCTATATGGATTAGTAGTGATCGACTAAAAATTGTCTGGTTTAAATATTGGTTTTAGTAACATTCGCTTACAAGTATGTTTTGCGAAAGTTGATTAATACTTTTGTGAATAGTTCAATAAATCGATTAGAATATAACATGTTTCGCTGATAAGATATGCAGATTGCAATAATTTTATATGACGCATTCAACCTTTCCCGACCTGGGAGGGACCTTGAACATTTTATAAATTGTAAACAATCTATTCAAGTAATCTCTACATAATGTATATAAAGCTAGATATCCGGCTTTCTTTTCTAATAATTTTACATGAATATTCCGAATTTTCCGGCCGGTCACTTGCCGACGAAACACATTGCAAAACGAAAGATTAGGGATAACCTGAAAACGAATTTAATGTACTTTGGTCGGAGTTTTACCTTCTGAGTTTATTTTTAAGTGGGTTTGTCGAACCTTCTTTTAGGAGATAAATTGTGATTTTTTTTTAGGTTGTTAAAAAAAAATATGTAAAAAGACAAAAATATAACGGGTGCGGCAACACGTGTTAGTTACGCATTACAACAAGGTCAGCTTGGCCTAACTGTTACATCATTTCCCCAGGTCAATATGGTTTTGGGTATATAGGAATATAATTTGCTGCCTACACAAATATCACCACAAACATTGTAATTGAGGATTACCTAGACAACGTATGCTTGTGAACAGAGTGATAACAGGCCAGGGTAAAGTATAGCTTCACTGAGTGAGTGTACCGACATTGTTGTCTTATTATTTTGTTTTATATTTCCTGCACAGGGATTTCGAATCTACCTCGCATCGTGCCAGTATTCCTAACTCACGGCCGTCGGAGTCTACTACTTGACGAGCCTGAGCCGGGTGCTTCAACGTTGCTTCTCAGAAAATCCGGATTGCCTTCGGGAAATTCGGTGGCGCCCATATATGTATGTCTGAGAGGAAAAAACTGACATACGTAGCGTCATTATATGTACGACCGTGAAACAGTACATATACATAACCCTCTGACACAGGTCATCATATTTTCTTTGTTTTGTCTCTTTGTTTCATGTGCATTTTTTTTTTTTTTGCGATAATTGGCTTCATTCAACCCGGCAACATATATTAGGTTTCATCGACTATAGGAGAACGTCACAGACAGCAACCCAAACCAGAACCACCTTTATTCTACAGGTTAGTGCTCACCTTTATTCTACAATTTATTTTTCCACTTTTGAGAATTCATTTGGAATTGTTTAATTTTTGTCGGTTGATGAGCTAACCCATATTTTAATCAACATATAAAGAGTTTGGGTTGTTATTATCGACGGTTTTCAGGAAGTGAGAAGCATAAGTTACAATTCCTTAAATTCTATTACTAATTCTGAAAATTCTATCAATTTTATGAATTTTCCAATTAGTATAAATATACTAAAAATTTTATAAATTCTAAAAGACTTTAAAATTAATTGTTGATTTCAAAATTCTACAATTTTAAATTTTGAATTTTGAAATTTACAATCAATTTTATAGAGATATTAGAATTTGTAAAAATTTTTAAAATTCGAATAAAAAAATTTTTAGTTTTTAAAGAATTTCTAGAACTTTGTAAATGTTTTGTACCCTACATAATATTTTAAGGTTTTTAAATTAATTGATGTTGCTTTCAAATTATTTGAACATCCAAAATCTTAAAGAAATTTTAAATTACTAAAATGTTTAGAATTGCAAAAAATTCTTTAAAGTTACAGACTTTTTTCGAAAAGTTTTAAAATCTTTTAAATCCGTCAAAATAAAGAAAAATATTGTTTTAAATTTCAAAATATTGTTTCTAAATTTCATTAAATTTTGATTTTGTTTAAATTAGTCGCTATCTTCTAGTAATTTTTTAAAATCCTATGAATTCCATAAACTTCAAAACTTCTGTAAATTACAGAATATATGAATTTTTAAAAATGTATAAAGTCTATTACTTCAATTAATTTCATAAAGCCTCAACATTTTTTTAAACATTTAAAATTTGTGTAATTTAAAAAATTGCAAATTTTCTCGTTTCTTTAAATGCTGAAAACTCAATTAAATCATAAAACTGAATTTTCTGAACATAATTTATTCAGAATTAGTTTTAGATTTAACAAACTCTAACATTACGTTACAAATATTTAAATTCTTGAAATTCTTGGACGTTTTTTTAATCCTATTTAATTTTTGAAAATTTTGATATTCTGTAAATATTTTATAGAAATATTTTAGTAAAATAAATATTTAGTAAAAATTTCAAACTACTTCATCCATGGCTAGGTACAATGAAATAAAGATAATTGTCCTATTTTTCAATACCCACCAAATAACCAAAAAATTCAATTTTGGAGACATTTTTAGACTATTGACACAAACATTTGAAATACAAATCCGTCTCTACAAAGTTAATGAAGCGATTTCCACAATCACAAAGATCAGGAAACCTTAAGGAAACATTTTACCTTGGGTTGCTCTTTGACACTTGTGTTTCTGAATTTTTCGTTTCTGGATTATTATTTCTGTACTTTTCTCGGAATTTTAAGCTTTTGGATTTTTTTATAGCTAATATAGCAGACACACTAGCCAATTGTGTTTTTTTGAATGGAGTACTTGAAAGAGTTTAGCTAAATCGGATTTATTAACCCCACCCGCCCCCCCCCCTAGTTAAAGAAAATATTCATCAAATATGTGAAAAATGGAGTTTAACTGTGATTTAGCAAAATGTTCTAAATTCTAGCTAGTCGAGTTCAGCTAAATTCGCTTTGTTTAAACATTTTTTTTGTTTGTTGTTTTAGTGGTATGCCAACTCGCCAAATTTTATCGTATTGTGGAAATTTCAGAGATTGCCGATCGTGTACATGGGTGGGGAGTTTTTCTAATCTAAACATATGTGTACGTGTACTAATACATATATTTATTCAAAACCATTTCGATGAAATCGAACACACAATGTTGTTGTTTGCAAGTTATTGAAATCCTGACAAAAATGATCAAACATTGTGTTTTTCCAAAACCACTTCTCTCGAAGTTTTAAAAGTCCCTGAGTCCGAAAAGACAAAAAAACGACGTCAGTTCGTCAATCTGTCTGGATATCTGTCAAAAAGATCGAGTATACCTGTTGCCGCCTGAAAACGATTTAGTATTGAATTCATAAGTTCCCTTATTATGATAGGGGTAAATTAAACCATTCTTTGCAAATCTCATTTTCCGCCATTTCTTTGATGTTTTTCTGTACTGGCCGCTTTAAACTACAAACTTTGAAAAACTCCTCGAAGTGAAATAGGAATTTAAAATGTCAAGATAAATATTTTTGTCAACTTTATCGGACAACAGAATTAGAGCTCTCCACTCTCAGAACATTTGTTTTCAACCGGAATCTCTATTTTCACGATGAACAGTTGGCTAAAGCCTTTTCCGCATGCTTTAAGGTAAAACTCATTCTTTTTGTCTTGTGTTATTCAGTGGCTTTAATTACTGTTTTGAAAATCAGATTTTTTAACTCTTCTATTGATAGTCCATCTAGTAACTCAATATTTTATGATCTCTAAGGATAGTTTGAAAATACTGAAGGCTAATTAAATCGATATATTAAATTGTACTATGTTTACTACTAAATTGCATCTTGGTTCTGATTTTTTTTAAAGTTTTTAAAACAAAATCAGAACCACTTAACAACATTGAAATATTAATAAAAATTATGTTGTGACAAGACATGCAACAAGAGTTATGCTGAACAAAATATGAAATTGAGAATTTTACAATAAGAAGCAAATTGCATCAAGAATTGAAATTCCAACTAATTTTGCTCATGACTTTATCTACGCGTGTAGTTTCTGAACCGTACTGATTTAAGGAATGACTTGAACTTTGAGTGAAAAGTTGAGTTAATTAGAGTTGAGTTAATGTACTCATCTAGTATAACAAACCGGATTGATTTCGGGATTGAGTCAGTTTGGGGTTGAATTGGTGATTGGGTTGACGCTTGGTTGGATGTTGTTGGGGATTAAGAGATTAAGGAGTTCAGTTTATATTGTTTCTGAACACTTCGTGAGGTTTACGCCCTTTATATTTTATGAAAAGTTGTTATTTTCTAACCTATCAGTTAAAATGTATTGAGTGAAAATTGGAATACTTTTGCGAAACGCAAACAATTAGTTGGGTTCGCGACTTATAAAGGAATTCTTCTGTAGATGAAACTATGTGGGAAAATGGTATCCGAAGAGCCTAATTGAAAGATTTCGTAATTTCTTCACTAATTAATTTCTCCCACTTAGTGTGTATTTATTCAGTGTAATTTGATCGAAAACCTTAAAATTTTTATAAATTGTTGAAATTTTAATTATAATTAGAAATATTTTGATTTTTGAAGGTGTGTGTATTATTGTTGTGTATGTGTGTAAGTTAGTTTATAAAATAAAGTATGTAAATAAAAAATAGTAAATTCGGAGTATATATAGGCAAAAAAATTGTTCTCGCTCATACAAATTAATACAAAACTTACCTACGGAAGTTTCTTGATGAAATATGCTCGCAGAATTTATACTGTTTTGATTGGATCTTGCAATTAATTCTTGATAAAGTTTCCATTTCCTGCGTCCCATTAATTCTTCGGCAACTCGTTCTAAACCTAGAAATAGCAAGCAAAAGACAAACATTTTTGTAAATCGATATCATTTTGTAGGTATGATGACGACGAAAAAAAAAAGTCAAATAGTTAAAAATATTTTTTTAATGAAATATAAAATTGAACATGTAAGGTTTCGTAAGTTGTAACATTAGTTCGTGTGTGGCTGTGTACTCGTATTCAGTTTTATGTGATATTTAAAAGTTTTATTATTTTATTGTTAAATGTTATGGCCAAACAACAAAATTTTTTATTTAGAAAAACAAAAAGTGTTTTTTTTTGCTTTACATAATGGTAGGTATTTGCTAATTTCTAATGTAGGCGGAAGTAGTTTTTTACTTTAAAAAAAATGAAGCCATTTTCAAAATAAATAAAATGTGTATACCTGCTATATTTACGTATTTCTAATCAAATTAATCGTCATAACATTTATTTTTTGTACTTTATATAGTATTGTTTAGAAAAATAGAATTACTTAAATAATTTTTTAAACAAATATTCCTATTTATTACTATTTTTATTGTACGAGTATGCTATTAACTAAAAATAAAACAGAAAACAGTTGTTTAAACTTTAATGATGTTAAAAGCTTATATTATGCAACCGACAAAAACATTATAGCGGATAATATTTTTATTGTTGTTTTTTATGTTTTATACTCCATATATGTATGGCTATGTATGTATGTATATAACCAAAAGCTCAAAAATGCAATTATAAATGTGAAAGATGGAAAATCTACCAATCAAATATAGGAGAAGGTATATGTACTTGTATGTAATACACGTTTATGTATTATACTGAATTGCAATTGTATATGAAAATATGTATTCAACACGCAACAGGTAGTTGTTTGATTTCAATTATAGAGCAAAACATATTTTGAATGTATAGTGTACACGTTATATACAAAACTAAATGTCTATAAATCTACAGAATGCATAAGAAGTTGAAAGAACTTGTTTTTGGCACATTAGTATAGTACACATATGCACAGCAAAATTAAATAAATTCACTCAAATTCAATGTCGATGGGTGTAGTAAATTTTTATAGTAATCATTCGATCACCAATGATGATTTATACATATTTTTAATTTTATTGTATTGCTCCGGATATTGTGATAAATCTAATTACTTTTGCGACTGTTGGCAAAAATTTAACAAAACAGTTAATTATAATTCAAAAATATATGTGCGAACTAACCGAAAATATGGACAAGTTTAAATACAAGATTTTTAATAGATTAAACTATAACGTGTCAAATAAATTAGCATTTATTATAATTTAATCAGATATCAAAGCAGAATTTGATAACAATCTGCAATCCAGTATTTTGCTTAGAATTTCAAATTATATTATGATAGAAATAACAATTGAGGAAATCGAATTATGGATACTCTAAGAGTACTCTGAATTTCATTTTTTAAAAATAGGTTTAAATTTATTTAGGTTTCAATAAAGCGTCTAGTGGAAAGATTTAGCCACTGGAATGTGTCATTAAACTTTTCAGTAATTTTCGGCGCTTAAAAGCAGTTTATGGCGTAATTTTACCAGCATCATCGTCATCAATGCATTCCTTCTCAGTTTTTTAACGGTAGATTTATTCTGGAACAGGTAGGCGGGTACGGGTATTCATTGGTTGGTGCTTGTACCGAAACTTTTACATTTAATTCTTTTTTTTACCGCAAGCGCACGCATTATTCAGTATTGAATGATAAATTCACTCATTAGCTCCATTATTTATTCAACAATTGAATTGGATAAATACATCAAATAAAAATTAAATTCTAAAACAAATCGTGGCAGGTTGTTTTGGAAATAATAAATCGAAATCAAAATCGTATCCACTCTTAATTCACTTATAATTTATTTATTATTCACACATTAATTTTTTCTTTTTCACTGATGGATTTGCCCGTTTTTCACCCGCTTTTGAAGCATTATTCACCCAGTATTCCCTCATTATTCACTGATGAAGAATGGCTTCACTTCTTTTAGACTCATTATTAACGCATTATTTACTCAGTTTTCTCTCATTATTGACCTTTTATTCACCGACTACTTATGTTTTTGTTTACTGATTATTCACTGAATATTTACTCATTATTCACCCAATATTCACTAATGTTTCACGGATTATTTTTTTATTTATTTATTTATCAAATCTGGATAAAGCGTAGCTTTACTAACATATGTACATAAATAATGTTACAAACAACTCAAATATTTGGTTAACAAATTCAAACATTAAACATTAGCAAAAGTTTTAAGAACACTTGTAATTTCGACCGGAAACAAACAACTTGTTAAATTGTTGCAACTTATAAAGTTTTTGCACCATTGAACATTACAAAATATTTAAATTTCATTTTAATCACGACAATTAACAATTGTTTTTATATAGAAGGGATAGAGCTTGCCTAAGCGAATTAAAACACACCGGTTTGAGCCTAATTATTTTCTTAGCAAGGAAAATAGTTGATGTCATCGACCTGTTAAAAATTTGGAAAATCATAGTTTCTAAACGATTTAAAAATAAAACTTAATAAACAGTCCAGGCCGGCCAAATTTGTTAAGACGCCTCTGATTACATGTATTTTTGCAAGAAATTTTGGATGTCATTAGCAATATTAAGTCGGGAAATTTATTCATTATTGGTGATATTAACATTGATATCCTGAAATTTTCATCAAATTGCGATGGTTATGTTTGTTTTGCCATTTTTTAGACTTGAATTTTTGATTGACATTCCTGCTCCGGCTGGAGTAACTACTTTAACGTTTACATGGGTTGACCAATTCTTTGCCTCCCGCTTCAGGCCTAATGACCTTTCATGTCTAATACGAGAACATTAGAGACATTTTTTTCGGAAGTTCGGAAGCTTTTCGTTTTGGTTCAATTATGTCTAGGAAATTGTGTTTTTTATTTGAGTCATTAGTCCGAAAAGTTAGCTTTCTCAGACAGTATCAATATTTGCTAACGACGTTTACGATCTTTAACGTTACTTGTTAAAATTTTACTTTCTACTTTTTAGACTATGGGCACTGTAGAATAAACACCATTATCTTTTGAAACTGTTGTTCCAAGAGGCAAGTTATAAAATTTGTTATATACTATATAGGAATATTTATGAAAACAATAGTACGTTCTTCATTATGAAAATCGTATTTTAGTCTAGGGTTAGTTTTCGCTTTTATTTATTTTCAGAAACTATCCTACAAAAGCCGCCGATTACGGGGTGTGATTACATTAGCATTACGATTTAAAACTTTACGAGTTCTCGTAATTGCGACTTGTTGTTGTTTTACTTGTATACCCTTTTGAGCATGACAGACAACTCGTAATGATTAAAAATTCTTTTTAAAGTAAAACAAAAGAATCTTTTTAAGCGTTTTTGTCGCAATTTCGAGAAACTCTTAATGAATACATAATCGCACCCCTGATTGACCAAACAATCGAGCATTCAAGATTGAATTTATGTTATGGTTTTGTATTTATACTTTCATATAAATTACGCTTTGAATTTCATGCCAAATAGACGTTTTCAAATAACCCAAAGCTATGATGGCCCAACTACGACATATCATCCAATTAAAAGTAGAAGTTGAAGCTTTCTTGGCCGATCTATAAATGTGACGTTGTTTAATTGAACTTTATCCACCTCTTTTGGCACAAACTTTTGTGAATAAGTGTGTGCTCAAAATGGAGTGCACCAAAAGTTATATAATCATTTATATGTAAATTAAATAAAAATAAACTGAATAAAAAAGCGCCATTTCTTCTCAAGTTATTTATTCTCAAATAACAATAAATGTAACCCACAAATCACTTATAATAGATTACGCCTTCGTGGATTTCGTTTTCGTAGTTTACTGCGCATTACGTCAACTGAGAGTTGCTAGTAAGATATTGCATAGGAAATGTATGAAAAATAAGGAATTTGTCTAACAAATGTATAATATACGGATGTTTTATGGTTAAAGATGGATGTATTATGGTTGAATATTTCTTTCCTCTTAGAAAATAGGATCCCATGCTTGTAACAATCTCTTATTTGTTGGAAAAGAATGAACACTCTATGGACAATTATTTATATTGTTATTACAACAATTAAATACGGTGCACCACGTAATTTATTTAATTTAATTTAATTTTTGAATTCAATTACATACAACAAAACTGTTCACTCTCATTTGACGTCATTATTGCCAGCCGTTTATTTTATGATCCAAATAGGCAAAGTACGCAAGGCGTAATCTATTATAAGTGATTTGTGAATGTAACCGTTGTACAACGTAAAGTAAACACGATCAAAATAGCTTCGTTAATTTTTGTTTTCGTTCAAATTTGGTTTATTCAGCTGCAATCGAAAATTTACCAGTCAACGTTTAATAATTTTATTGACTAGATTATCGTCATAACGGTTACGTTCGTTTATTAGTTCTAAATAATGGTTGAAAGGCGTGCCAGGGAAATCGCCAAGCAATAGCCGTAAACTTTGCCGTCCAACTAAAGTAAGTTATATATACTTCGATTCGTCGTTCCAAGTAAATTTTTGCAAAACGCCAATGATTTGTTGTTTCGCGAAATTTATCTTTCAAATAGGTGACGTCCGATCAACTTTACGTAATTTGAGATTATTCGGCTCCATTTATTTTCCTGGCTTCATCTTCCCTTTCCGTTGTTTCTCGAGCTCGTTTTTTTTTCTGAGTCTTGAAATCCCCACTATCATTATAGGATTTAATGGGATGATAAACCATCGATTTTGAGCACAACAAATCTATTAATCTCTTTGTTGCATTTTATTTGCAATATTTCCAAACTATCAGTGCCTTATTTTTGGTGTAGAGCTTTTGTTTTTGCCCATTTTTTTCAACTAAATAGTATTCCTCCGAAATTTAAAAAAATAAGTTTTATTTATTGACAATGCAATATATTGTTATATTTAAATCGACTGGGCCAACAGTTTACACTAGATGAGCCACAACAACCATCGTGCCACTATTTTATATATAGTGTAGTGACAGCGAGTATATTCCTGCATAGAATAATCCACAAAGCAACCAACCTGCAGCAAGTATAAAATGGGATGAGTGTAAAATATTTCATTGGAGTTGAGTACCTTTAACTTTCGCCAAAACCATAGGTATGGTTGAAATGTCCGATTAAAGAATATAAATTGTGGATATGCCATATGAGGATTGGGATAACGATACGTGAAAATCCAGCAATCACTGCTAACATATTAGCATGCTTTATAAAAAACAACAACGGGACGAGAACTAGGACCACCTATGAGTGGTTCAATGAGTACAGCTAAACCGTCAAAAACAGGCTTACTGAAAATCTTCGTATTGGGAGGAATCCACATAAGTTATCCGCCGAAAAAAAAATGTGAACATATCCGTATGTATATTAGAAGAGAACGCGTAGGCTGTTTAGTAGAAGGAATCTTTTTCAATTAAAAAATCGGAACCGCACAAAGATCGGAAGTCTTTATATTTCAGAAATTTGAGAAATTGCCATTACATATTTCAATCAAGATTATTGTTTCATTCTTGCCGTGCCTCAGAAATATTAAAACAGTTTAGTGTTTATTTTAAGCACTTCCTAATTAATTTTAATTGATATTTTTAGTCAGAGCACAAATGAAACCTCTGCTGTAAAATTTAATCCAGAAAAGTGTTATTGAGACTGAAATCATGGTTTCATAACACTCAACTTAAACATTAGGAACAGTCCTATCTTTGGGAAGCGTAAATAACAGAGCAAAATAATTCCAGCATACGATAGGAACCACCAGATATTTTCAAAACAATTATATTAAAAAAATTTGAATGCAAGAAAATAACTGTAGTCACTTAAGCTTAAGGCAAGAAATATTTGTGCTGACTTGAAGAAAGGTTTATTAAAAATTAAAAATTTATTAAGACGAATTCTGCCCAATTTTAAAAAATTTGAACAATTATTATGTAAGATATATTCTTAAAATTAGATATTCGATGTTTGAGAATATTCGCGGGATCTCGATGGTATACGGAGTCGAGATAATTCGAGGCAAATTTAAAAATGTTTTCAAGATTTTACAGATTTTTCACGATTTTCAAGATTGTTTGAAATACTAGAGAATACACTTGGAATTTTTTGAGATACAATTCGAGATTAATCGAATTTTGATTTTCAAGTTTAATCCAAATTACCAGATCATTTTTGTGCCAAAATAGCTAAACAATTCGGTATAATTATTTTCGATGATTTTAGATTTAAAAAATATCACGAAATAATCATTTCCAAAGTTGAGTCTCGATTATAATTTATGTTTGTTTTAAACCATATTGGCTAAGCGCATCAATTATTTATTTATAAAACGATTAAACATGGTTTGAGCCTTGTTCGTCCAAAACATGTAACTAATTAAAATACAATGCACGTTCCCGAGATACATTATTGATACCACATATGTAAATAATAATTACATTGTGTTGCACAAAAACGATTTTAAAATATTTGCATAAGTACTCTAATATTTAAAATTTACTGGCATCCAAAATATACATATACCTAAAACTGGCCATAAAAAACTAAATCTGAAGAATTTTATGAATTGGCACATCAATTGGGATTCACAGTATGAACTTTTATGAATTAGCGCTCTACATTTTTAATTGACGTCTTATATTTAATTTCGTATAATTTCTTAGAAATTTGGCTTTTCAATTATACTATACGTACACAACTTTAGGACTCATAAATACAAGATTTGAGTTCCATATTGTTTCGTTTTAAATATTATTTAATCACCAAACGTGTGCACGGAGATGCATAAATTTCTTTGTGCTTGTAAAAATTTTTGGGGGGTGCAAGTCTAAATTATTGCAAAAAAAAAAAATATTCATTAGAATGCGGAAATAATTTTTAATACATTTTATTTGTAATCGTCATATGTGCCATATTTATCATTGATCAATTTTTAAAGTTTTAAATTCCTAATATATTGTACAACATACAAAAAAAGCTTAAACAACCGAATTGCCTTTATGTATTTAACCTATATTCCATTCCCGATATCGCGCAAACAAAAATATCAGATAACAAATACCTGTTTGCGTAATACTCGTCGAATATGTCTAGACCCCTAAACAAAGAGACATGAAAATCTGGACTAAATTCGCTTAAATTATTTTTTATTGCATATAAGTCACCAAACAAATTTTGAAATATGTACATTTTTTTTGTATCGCCATAATATATCAAAAAACGCGATATATTCATATTTCGCGTTGTTTGCAAAATTTTAAGTCTCCAATGCATTATTGTATATTATATGTATTTTTAGTGAATAAGGAAGACAAATGTTTTTCTTTGTATATATCGCACAAAAAAATACAAAAAATACAAAGAATCGCGAAACGCGATAAAATTACTAATTGAAATCACACACAAAAAAAAAAATGTGATTATTGCTAATTAAGCACATTAAATATATGTATAGTATACATAGTAGTAAAACTGACCTCAGATAAATCAGTTAAACATCAAATTGCATTTTTGTAACACTGGTTTCAAAACGGTACAAATCATATCTATGCATCGTCCAAAAATATTTTTTATATATAACAAGTGGTTAGTAGAAATTTAACACCGTGCACACCATTAAATTTGTCCAGAATTTGAATAAAAAAAGCTTTATTTCGGAATGAAATGTGTTCGCACAAACCCAAACATCGCAAATAAAAAACAAAAATTTTTAAACCAAACAAATTTTAAACATTTTAAAAGTTTGAACTTGGGTGGAAAACTACTAATATAAATAATAACGATTTTTAATTTTTTGAACCCTAAACCGTGAGTCTAAACTTTAAATATGTATGAAACACAAGAGTTGTATAGCTACTTATAAATAACCCTTACAACATTTTTTGTGTCAAGATGTTGGAAAGTTTATATTTTGCCTAAGATTTTTTTTTCTTTGAATTAAGTTTAAATTTCAAACTGACCTCAAATTTTGATTCAAAATGTGTAAATGTAAATTCATTTTTTCGCTGAACTCAATTTTCTTGAATGTGTGAACTTCAAATGTTTGCCAACTTTCATATATTCATTGAAATCAAACACTTTTCAAATTTGATGGACTGATTTGGGGTATTCTAACTAAACTGTAAATGATTTCCATTGTTAACAAAAATCAAAGCAACTTATTTAAATTACGACCAAATTTGATAAAAGATGAGGAAGTTGGTAGTTGTGCGTTTTGGTGCTGGCGATGTACATTAATTGAGATTATACATACAATTAGAGAAACAAAATTCCACGTTTATTCCAAATATATCTATGAATAAGGTTTATCGATAAATATAATTTTTTGCCGGATTGAGCTCTTTGTCTTGAGGCAACTGAGTTTTATTATTATTGACGATTTTTATTGTCATATTCAGAACCTTATTGAATTGCCTAACTTGGTAGTTTTATCTGAAATTTGGATAAATGATGATGGAATTCTGGAATTTAATATGTTTGCAACGTGTTATAATAACTACACTTAGTGTTGGGTTGTTTCTGAATGAATTTAGCTTACTTACTTAGATAAATATAAGTATCAAAATTTGTTAATCTTGGGAGATAATAATATCAATATTTTAAACTGCTCCATGCAAATTAATGATTATTAATTAATTAGTAATTCCAGGTCTAATTTCAGGTATAAATCAAACGACTAGAATACTTAACACTTCGTCAAGTTGCATGCAATGCATTGGTCAAGTTTACTGCAGAAATTCGAATATTGAGATTAAATGTTGTTTTGAGAACTTACGCATTACTGATCACTGTACTATTCTTATAAACTTGTTCTTCAAAGAATTAATTTTGTCCAGGCAATGATAACATAGCCTGCAATTTTTTATTCAGGTACTAATCTAAAAGCAAGGAGCTTTAGTAAATGAGATCTTAAATAATGAAAACTAACATAGCCAAGTAGCTGAAATACTTGATGATAAGAGAAATAGACTTATACTTGTACGTTTAGGTTCCCAATAGCTTTAACTAATATTTTTGTAGCTATGTATCGAAAGCTCGTATGGTGAATCGAGAAATTTTAAATTTGGTTGACAATTCTGTTAAGCAAAATAAAATACATATTCTGCAGATTTATTTGGAATAAGTAGTGCAATTATAAAATGAATAAAGATTTAATATTGTTGATATTTTATGCACTTTATCTAACCATAGCCAAATTGAAGTTACCTTACCTAATACTTTGAAATTTTCTACGGGCATCTTTTTTTTAAAAGACGACACCGTTTAGTAATGGATAACTATATCTTTTCTTTCAAAAGTGTAAACAATTTTCAGAAATGCTGTTAAGGTTCCTATAGTTGTCAATAAGGTTTTCGATTTGGTTTGAGTACAGAAGATGTGTTAATCCAGCTAATGAATCCATTTTATGAGGGTATAATTTCAATTCGTATTTTATTCGCTTTATTCGTAGACATTATAAAAGCTTTCGAAATGGTAGATCATAGCATCTTACTTGAAAAAATTTAGAATTTTGAGTTTAAGTTGTATTTTTCAATATTTTTCAATAGCTGGGGTAACAACTTAGGCCATTAATTATCTCTAGAAGCAGGTGTCCCACAAGGGTCTGTACTTGCCCAAATTTTAATCCTAATACACATTAATTCTATTTTTAATCACTATTTTAATAGTAAATTAATTGCATTTGTAGATCATGTAGTATTTGCTGAAATTACTCCAAATTATCCTGCTGCAGTTTCACATATGAATAGTGATTTAAATGTTTAGAACACAAACACTTACTTGGTTCCAAGTCAAAAGCAATTAAATGAATCTTTAATCTAAATGAATTATCACAGCTTTCGATGCTCTAGAAAAATTCATTCTAACAAATATTCAAACTTTAAATTATTCTGGTATATTCCAGATTGATAAATATTTTAAGAACAGGAAAAATCAGTGAAACATGATTTATTTTTTACATGCTCGCAGATCGAAGCTGAATTGCAAACTCTTAACAATTTCTCCTCTTCTATACAAATATGTCTAAAAATAAACTTGGTAAACACAGTAAAATAATTAAGATTAACCGGAGATTGTTATTTAAACTGAAAATCCCACACAACTGAATTAAAAAATAAACTTCATTCGTTTATTAGAAGCACCTACCATTTGCGATCACATTGTCCACTTTGTGTCTTAAAGGTATTTTATCATTCCCAAACTCCGATTGAAAACGAAAGATGAAAGAACTTTCTGAGTGCTTTTGCTAAGGAAGTATGGAAGTTCTTGAGGACAATTGTAAAAAACATCCTGATTTATTAACTTTTATTTTTTTAAGCAGCTTTGAGACAAACGAACCAACAGATAAACAGATAAGAATTTGACGCAAATTTGGACGCCAAACGAGCAGTAGAATAAATACCAGTAAAAGACCAAAAAGTTCTTGACATTTGTAACTCCATTTCCTTCACCTGCTAAACAAATTTAATTGGTAAATTGTGACTAGCAGTTCCAGTAAAAAGTGCGCTACGGCTGAATCCATACGAGAATTTTTGGGAAAGTTTCAGTAAAATTCAAAAAATTCAATTTCGATCACTGGTAATTCAATTTCCATAGCCTGATGAGATGATTGCAAAATGATTTTTTTTTTCTCGCAGAACGAAACTGAATTGCAGAAGTCTTAAAAATTCGTCTCGTCGTAAAATATTTATCAACCTGGAAAATGCCAGAATAAAATTTGTCCAACTCATTATAAGTTTTGATTTTGTAACTACATATTGTAGATTGATTACGTACTTTTCTTTTTAATTGACGTGTGCTTGCTTTAAAAATATGTATTTTAAAAAATAATTACAAAAAAGAATAAATTTGTAAGAAATTTGCTGTAATTCAAAATTGGCCGTTTAAAAGAAAGTCGACGTTGACTACACCTCAATTTTTTTTTAAATCTGCGACTAATAAAATGCCTGTGATTATTCAAATATTTCCACAAAATCAAGTTCAAAGTACATTGCAGAGTACATTTATACTCAAATTTTATTCAAAATTTTTGAATTTTTGTGTGTGAAGTATGTAATAGCACACAATTTTATTGCGAATTTAATTGTACGTGAATACCGGCATTAAAATAAAGTTTAAGATAAAAAATTACACTGAAGTAAAGACGCCAAATAAGGCCGATCTAAGAAAACTTATCCTTGAACCAAAAATAAAATCTCCGCCCCGGTGGCACAGTGGTTAGCATGCTTGCTTAAGCTCCGGAGGTCCCGGGTTCGATTCCCGGCGGGTGATGAAAAAATCACGGCTGATTTTAAGGGTAGGATCAATGAACTAATCGTTCATTAACTGTTAAAAAAAATTGATTACGAAACTTTAGCATGAAGCGGCCAAATGAGATGTAGTGCCAGCGAAAAAAAATAAAAAATAAAGTAAGTAGTGTGTAAAAATGGATTGTTGTTGCTAATGCTTGGATTGCTATTTCTTGAAACTTTAATTAACTGAAGCACAAAACAAATTATGGTCATAATTTGATAGTTTTTAGTACTATAATTAACCCTAAAGAGAAAGGTTGATTCTCGCAGACTAATGTTAATTTTATTAACTAAAAGATAACCGAAAAATAATTTTTAAGAAATTTGAACTTTATCTGCTCTAATGTTTATTACTTATCATCTACTAACATTTTTACTTGTACCGCATGTAGGCCTGGCCAGCCCATTTTCAAAATTAAAACATGCGGTAAATCTCTTAGACTCAATAGCTACCTTCAATATACATGAAGGCAATGCTAACATCGTATATAATCATTTTAAACTTAGTATGAGAAAAGTTCAGCATTTTCGTTCTTTTGCAAATGACGATTCAGAAGACTGATCAGTCAGAAGAAGTTAAAAAATGTGCATACTGTTGATGCGCTAATGTAGCAATTTTCAGAATGATTTCTTTCCAGCACTAAATTCCATCTAATGTTGACGAATATGGAATAAAAATTTAGTAGATTTGTGATATAGTTGAACAGAAAATCCGAGAAATTGCTTATTTTGAAGATGGGCGTCGTTAAAAAAACGATAAAGAAGAGCGGTGTACTCCATACTACAATGGTCATTGCAACGTCACATTCGAGTTGTTTTAGTAGTTTATGAAGTAAAAAATTAGGATAGCTGATTTTGGAAAAATAAATTAGCCTACGGTAACGTTCAGGCAGAAAAATTATTTTATGATCTTAATTTGACTTTTGGTACTACAACTAATGACACTTTGGTAGACAAAGCAGTTGTAAATATTTCCCTTTTATATTGCAATGAAAATCTCAATAAATCCTAGAAACCATTGATTCGACTGTTTGTAAAATAATTGGTGCATTTTTTTATTCGCGCCAGATAGTCAATTTCCTACACTTTGCTCTTAAAATATGATGAACCCCCCCCCAACATTTATTATTTATAAAAAACCCTCATTATAGTAAATTATTCTAAAGTCTTCTAACATTGACAAATAAAGCATATTATAACATCATATAACAAGTAAGATATTTACACAACAATTCCTTAATAATTAATTCTGTTCGAAACTTTTAATTACTAAAATTCGTTATCCAAAAATTTGACTTGCTCATACTCGATTTCCTAATCAGAATAAGATTCGTTTTCTTCATGCTCATTAATCTCCCAATATTCCTTCGAATCGCGTATCTGTTATTTAATAGTCGTAAATATTTGTAATAATATACGTGTATCGTTAACTGAAATCTTCTTCACCCTATACAGTCCTATACATTTTCGCTTTAATTTTTTCCCATATTTTTGAATTTTTCAACCCTTCGCACCATGTCTCGTTTTGTAAATATTCGAATAAACCCAGCCCAATGTTTCGTTTCTTTTTGATGCCGTAAAATAATTTAGCTGATATCTGAATTATTGAGGGCGATTCAATGTGTTGTCGACTAAAAATTCTGCATTCCAGCACTTCCCTTTTCTTCGACTAATTCGCTCAAATGAGGTACTAACTTAACTATAAAACGATGTAAAGATTTCTCGTCCGTAGGGATAGGATAATCCTTAATCGCGGTAACATGTTAATCACTCAATGTCATTTTTTTTGTTCTATATCGTACCCTAAATACTCAATTCTTGTGTAACGGGATCTTTCCTTTAACTCCTGTTCAACATGGTTATCCGCCAATGCTATGAAAAGCCTTCTTAAAACATTCATATGTGTCTGGAGTGACTTGGTTGCGATCTAGATATCTAGTAAAATCCATATTTGCGATCTAATGAACTAAAATATTTGTTTTCGATATGATTTCTCAATTTGATCCTCGATAAACGGTAAATGATTTTGTTCAACTGTTTAAAGGCCTATCATTAACACACATTTCCTAATAATCTCGTCTATTATTTTACGTAATTTGAACCGCTCGTAATGGCACAACCTGTCGGCCTCACATTCAAATATTTAGCGTCTTTAATTTTATATCCACTTTATATTTCGTCAACGGCTCACTTCCAATGTCATCATATGTTTTTTCCAAAAACATTAATTCATCGGTTTTAAGTACTTTGTCCATCAAATTAACATCAAAATTGCTTTGATCCTCCTCAGACTTAAATCAGATTAAACTCATCAAATTCACATGGAAGCATTATTTTTCGCAGAATCGGCATAAATCTCAGATATATAATGCCACTAAAACACATCACCAAATAACCAGAATTGGAAAATCTAATTTTTGATTTGATGAGTAGTGTTCCAAAATACATATTTCTTGCTGTTATGCCATGTTTTATTTTAAAAATTCTGATCCCAAATGAAAAATTCTTGAGGCCATAAGTTTTTTTAATTTATAGGACCTACAAAATATTTTATATATAAAATTTCACTAAAATCTATCAACAAATGTGCTTGTTCCATTGACTCTAGAATTAATTAATCAATTTCATTTCAACCATAATATCTTTATTGATGGTTCGCAACATTTCTTGAATTTGGCCCTTATTTTACTGGAGGTATGTGACCTGAAATAGTATGGCCCGCGAAATTTTTCAGAGCGTGACAAACTTAGTTTGTGGTGAGGAACTAATTACAGAATCGGCTTAATAATCCAGAAATTCAATTTTAGTAAAATTTATTGACAAATGCGCATATTCCATTTTGTGAAGTTCTGCATTGGGTAATGTATACAGAAAACTAATTTCTTTTTGGCAAACCTAACTTTGCCATTTCTGGTTTGAATTTATGAACCAAAGTATCTTAATAGGATTCCGCAATATTTATTTAATTCTGGCCATGTTTTATTTAAGAAACTCCATAGGATTTGAAATTTTTCTAGAAGAAATTTGACCAAACGACTGTTATGTACCTAGTGGATGATCGTCGGCACAAAACAAATTTTATATAGCTTTTTTAAGCAAATGCTTAACATATTACGAGACTAACTTAAATTTATATTTGACGCACTATTTATTGATAAACTCAATTTATTTAACATCAAATTTTAATTTTTAATTCGCACAGCGAATACTCGATATACAAAATATTTAGCTCTACTTATGACCGTCACTGTCTCAGAATTTTGCTTCAAAAATTAAAATAGTTTCACGTCAAAAATGCGCTTTGGAGTTATGGCCCTCACAAAATTTCAAATTTCTTATATTTTAAAAAATCGGATTCAAATTTTTTTAAATAAATAAGTATACCAAAACTCGAGAAGAAAGTTCAGAGTTAGAGAGAGCGATAGTAGTAAAGATTTATAAGAAAACGAATCCTAAAATATTAATGCATAAACAATGGGTTTCCAACCCAAAATTTGATTGTATCATTAAGGTTTTAAATTTGAAGCTCCATTACCTTTAAAAAGGATGAATAATGATCGCATGTAGATTTTAACACATCAGTCGATTAATTATTTCGAAATGCGAGGGTAAATATTCCAGTTTCCAACTATGACTGATTTTGTGCTTGTATAATTGGGTATGTGGCCCAAGACAATATCAAACGTCTTCGAGATTCTTAACTTTATATCATTTTTTGGCTCAAAGAAATTAGATCCTAGATGAGATCCTAGCCTTATCGCTTGTATTCTAATCGCTTCGAATTTCACTTAAAATTGGGAAATTTTGAACTCAATGAAGTCCTTCAACTTCTAGGACACAATTTTTTTAGTTAAAATAAATGGCATTTTCGTCGTCCTAAAGTAAAATACTTCCAAATTGAACGTTCAAAAATAAAATTTATAAATCCGGCTATAAAGGTAGTTCATTTTAGCCACCTAGATAGATGCAATATCAATTTCGGTTTCTGGAAAATGACTAATACTTTCACTAAATTCTGTGTATTTTTTGGAAAACAAGTTAACTGGGCTTTGGTCGATTTTGAGTTACGAACGAATAATCCTCTAAAAATTCTATAAATTTTTAAAAGTAAGCTTCTGTTTTCCAATTTTTAAAATAAAAATTAATAACTGCTATTAAAAGCTACTGAGACGGTTTGGCGGCTTGGAGGGCTTATTTGCAGGTCAATTGTTAAGCTGGTTTTAAATTTAATTTTAATTCTTTTGGTTCTAAGCAGTGGCGGCTGCTGACTTAAATTTTCATGCGTGCAGTGAATTTTAAATTTGTGAAGCAATTTTAACTGATACACAAAGGCACTTTTGGAAAAACAATTCTAATTATATTTTATATTTCATGAGTGACCATTAATATCGTCTATTTATTATCGTATGATTGCGATCTATTCTTAATTTACCATTTAATTTTCAATAAAATATCTTGCAACAATTACAATTAAACGGCTTGCCGTATGAAAATATGCCGGTTCGACAATCTAAATGGACGTTTCCAATTTTTCATAAAATCGTAATTCGTATTGTAAAAATTACAAAATTTTCATTCAAGAAAATAGATTTTCATATTTTTATACGCCGGTTGAAATTCGGCCGACAAAATATAAAATGAACTCTCTTTAATTAAAATTCGAAAATTTTACCAAATTTTCTTAATATTATAATGGCTTTCATTAATTCGAATTATTTTTTTACCAATTTTTGCATTCCACGAATAAACATTTTGCGAAAAAAATGGAAATTCCCCGGATTGACATGTTTTCATGAGACAAACCCTTAAGAACAAATAAATTTTCAGCCGAATGCACTTCAATTTCACATAATATCTACATTATAAGTTTTAATCCATATAAATTTCAATTTCACCTGCAAGGGTAACCTTTGGGTGTCGATTATGTATCTATTGGGGAGTTTTTTCGGGGTTTTAAAGCTTGTTCGAGAATATTGAGATTTAATCTAGATAGCAATATGTGGCATGACATAAAAATATTCGAGATTATTCTTTATTTTCGAGGTTATTTAGCATTTTTCGGGAATATTGGATTTTATTTCTTTAGCAATTATATCGAAACTATTTTAGAATTCTAAAATTATTCGAGATATTTTAAGCTTTTTGAGATTATTCGATTCTTTTCGAGTTTCTTATATTACCTGCAGTTTGCCATGCGTTGGTTTGCGTCTTGCGACAGAATTAATGATAAATCGTAATTTTCAATATTTTATGAGATTTTTCGAATTTTTTTAATCTTTTTCGAGTTCGTTTCCGTTGAGTGATTTTATTCGAGATATTATACATTTTCGATATTATTGCAAATTTTTAGTATTATCAAGCCTACGTGATATTACCACCTATTCGATATTCTTAGTGATTCCTTGTTTTTTTTAAGGTTATCTTAGGATTCTAAGTTTATCCGAGTTTTTAAGAAAATTTATTGTGAATTTTAATCGAAATTGGGAAATATTTTCTCATCTCGACATTAGTCGAAGTTGGCAAGGCAATTAAGATGTGATGTTACAGAATTAGTGATAAATCGAGATTATTCGATACTTTCGAGATTATTGTTGAAGATGTTTGACGAATTATATAAGAGACTGTTCAAACTTGTCCAAGAAGTTCGTGATTAATAAAGTTAACTTGCCAGTTTATTAAGTAAAGTTGGAGAGCTTATTTCACAGTGCTAGAGCTTATTTCACAGTTTAAGAATTTATTCAGCTTTTTCAAATAATGTGACAGCGAACTATAATATATATCTTTTATTTTTTAAATTTCATTATAAAATTCTTGCTTTATAAATTTACCGCAAAAGAGACATAGGTTCGAACGTCAAAAACGCTACAATAACTTAAGTAGAATAATATACATTTTGAATGCAATATTCCCTTTTATTTGCTTTATGCAATTGTTCAAATTATGTACAAGCACGGAATTTTATTTGCAACCATCATTATATGGTTTAAAAGCTAATTTGTCTACTCTAAATATTGCTATACCTATTATATTCGCACTTGCATGCTCAAATGAAAATGTTTTTTTTCCTCCAAACATCGATTACCTATACATTTTTGCAAGTGGTAGTGTAATACATGAAAATAAAACGAAAAATGTTGCCTAAATGTTAGTGGTTTTAATTGAATTGTTACAAGTAAAGACAAAAGACACGAATTATAGTATGGAAGAAAAACAAAGCTCATTGCCAGTTGATAGACTCAAAAAGTTGATCGTGAAATAAAGAAAAATGTTTTCGCTTTACGCGTTAATTTTATAGCGAAAAATTTGAATTTCTTTGCGCATTGCATTTATGTACTTGCCGCCACTGGCTATAAGATATAACTTTGGGAAATTCATTAGGGTCAGAATATGCAAGTGTTTAGACATTAAACGGTGCAAGGAGCATCAATAGTTTGGTGTCCGAGTTTATTGTTATATCCTACTTTCCATTTTTCTCAATTTAATGGTTTATGGTCTGAAGTAATGGCAAAGACTTGGTATTTTTTGTAAAAAAAAAACGAAGGAAAGTTAGTCTAACGGTATTACGGTATTAAAATAGACCATTTGATGGTCAATTAATCACTCCTCATCGTAAAATAACCTACATTGAATTTCTCTTACAATAAAGACTAAAATACATATCAATATTTGTCATGGACTAAAATAAATTATTTCAATAAAGTCTTAGTTATGTGTTAATGAATCATTAGGTATGTGGCAAATGAAATACTTATTACTTAATCCTGCCGGCAGGGCATAACATTCTTAGTTTTAAATATATTTCAATTTACTGGATAACAGGGTTAGTATAGGTTTCGACAATGAAAACGTCATTTTTGCCTCACTATATTTTGTCTCTCTTCCCCGCTAAACAATGTCGATATATAAAAATAAACCAGACAACAACCGTAAAGGTATTGTTAAGATATCAACGAAGTATTCTGTCCAAATCTTTACTGACATTTTGGTATTTCAGAAATTAAGAACTAACTATCTATTTCAGATGAGAAATTGCAATTTTATAAAAATTCCAAATTTTAAATTCAGTTGAATGGTTTTGTTAAATAAATTCGGAATTTTTAGTCAATTTAAAAGTTTATTAAACTTTGATTACGATAAAATGATTATCTAACAAAAAAAAACTTCACGTGGATTCAAAATTATCGCCTTACTCATTAAAATGTTGTAAAGGGGTTCTTCGATACGTTAAGAAGTGATTGAAAAATGATTCAAATTACAATTTTGTCAGTAGACATTTTTAGATAATTTTTGCGATGATAGATTTGATAAATTCTCGATAGATTCGATTAATTTTGGGAAAACAAATTCTTCAAGCAAATTTTCAGTACTTCAATTTCACAACAAGTTATACGCAGTTATCGTAAGTCACCAAAAATTTCAATTTCATTTGTTAGTGTTACCTTTTGGGTGTGTCAATTATGTATCTCTCGTATTTCGAATTACGAGTGTCGAGAACACGTAATTATCAAAGTAAAATTGTGAGAAAATGTGATTATGTTAGCATTAGCATGCCTTTCATAATTGCGGTTTGTCACATTTTCCAAAATATTTTTAAACTCATATATTACTTACAAAATCGGCCACCAGGCATCCCGATTTTAGGATTTAGTGCTTTCACATATCTTAATTTGGATTATTCTAATTTTTCGAATTTTGACACTGAGCTGTGGCAAATGTTACAGAACTGCAGATACACCGATATTTTAAGTGATTTTTCGTTTTTTTAGCGCATTCGAAGTTTGTTGAGTATTTCTCTACATGGCTTAGTGTTTGGATTGTATTAAAAGTAGCATTTTGGGATTAATGTGCATTTTTTTGTTCAAAATTATCAACTTTCAGTTATTTTTATGAGAAATATGTTTTCTTGCTTTCGTTTATCGTTTAACATTTTCATTTTTGAAATTATTTTGAGAATATCGAGATTATTCTAGAATGCTAAGATGATTCGAGATTATTTGAGCTTTTCGAATTCATTCGAGTAGATGCGATATGTTACAGAATTATTGTGGTACATCGATATTTTCGATATTTTCAGAGATTTTTGAACGTTGAGTATTATGTAATAGAAATTGTCTAACATTTTATTATTATTTGAGATTATTCGAGATTTTCGATGTTACTAGAGTTTGGCTTGGAGGTGAATTAAGCATAGCATTGAGTTATATGAATTTACTTTTCAGTAATTTTCAGAAATTTGTTCAATCCCATTTTAAAAATGCGTTCCATCTTATTTACAACCATTTTTATGCATCGTATATCTAAAATGCTGATTGAACCTATAGATTTCCCAAAATCAAACTTAAAATTTTGGTTTTGATCACTTGATTATTTTCAACTTCGATGATTAGTTTAAAAATTGATATTGAATATTAAACCAAAGTCACATAATTACAAAAGAGAGCTTTTTAAGCTAAATATTGCCAAAACAATATCATACATTTCATCTCTTGTAATATTAGCGGATATAAGTGTTTGCACGTGTATGATGAATTGAAATGCGGACGAAAAATATTTGATGTCTAAAAATTGTCGGGGATCCTTGTAATTAACAGATAGATGAAGAGAAAAAGATGAATGGCTGATGTCGATTAGTTATGGTTCCCTGAAAGAGTTGACCGGGAAATAAACAAAAAAAAACGTTTTGATTTGCGTGTTTGTCTTGCATTGAAAAATCCGAATTACTTTATAAAACAAAATGAACAATATTTCTGAAATTGTAACTTAAATTGTTTGGTAAAATCGGAGGTGATTACTTCCACGCTAACTTCATTAAATGCTTAGCCTCGTGAAGAATTAAATTACAAGTTAGTTGTTGGAGAAAATTTTATATTTCTATTGTGTATCCAAAATATGTTAAAGGCAACAAAAAACAAATGCATGGGCCTGAAAGGGGAAAGTAAAAGGTCTCATGATGAATAAATTAGGAACTTTTACGACATCATTTCATTTTTCAATATACCTATACCTAGGAAAGAAGTAATTTTATATTTTGTCCGATTTTATAAATGAAATAATTTGATTGCAGAAGTGGCATTTACCAACAACACATTTTACACCATCGGCCCATAGTGGCTATGAGTGCAGAACCTATATGCCAAGTCGAATTAGCGTCAACTGCACAAGAATTTGTCAAAGCTAGAGAATTTAGTTGGACTTTTTTGTTTAAGCTTTTACGATTTAAGACATTAGAATTTAACAATTCTAAATTATAAGCGTTTAATATTTTGTGACAGTTTATAAGATTCTTTCGATTGACGAATAAAAATAATATTATCAGATTATAACTTAGAACTAGCAACAGCGTTTTCTTTATTTTAGTCCCATTTTTCATTCATTAGCCTTTAAAATTAATAAAATTATCTGCCGAGTGCTGACTAATTTAGCCGTAGATTATAGATTTATACAGGTGCATCTTTTTACTTTCAGTGATATCTACTATGATATCTATAATCTATCAAAAAAATACTTTAAAGCGAAGTTTAATATTTTGTTGATGCAAATTTTAGTACTAAGGGATTTATGCTAATTTCATCCCTGTCTTATACACATTATCCAAAATGAAATAAAATTTTGAAAGTCATAAATTTAAAAAAAATTGAATTGTAAAATTTAAATTGATAAAAATAAGAGCTTTGAGAACGTGCCATTTTTAATTTGAATTTCTAGACCCCATACAAAATTTAAATGACAAAATGCCAAGATTTAGCAATTCGATTTCGATGAAATTAAAGTTTTTTACGAGTAATACATAATAGTTGTCGAATTCAATGCTTCTGTGTTTATCTACAAACTAGCAAAATAATCCATGCCATGCAACAATTGGTTGAAATAATCGCAATGGTTAACAATTTAACACAAACATATATAAATTTTCAAGTTTTCCTCTTTATGAGTATATCTTATTATGTGTAACGTTACCACAACATAATTTCCTTTCATTATTTCTCTTATCCCGTTATACATGTTTTCATGGTTTTCATTGTATGTTGGTAGAGTGTGACTGTGAAGTATGGACATAACCTTGTTCATATTTAGACTGCGTGAGTTTACGTTTAGGGATTTCACCAATTTATGAAACCGACATCAGACAAGCTTGATAACGTTCTCAAAAATAAATTTTGATAATTATTTTGTTTACCATTGAACTTTCAGGTTAAATAAAAAAAAATGTAATACCTGGAATGGATTACAAATAGAACGAGATTAGAGTAATAAAGGGCCGAAGGGCACTTTTAAATTAAACTAAAATCAAAGAATCGTCTAATTCTCTAATTTAGTAATTTATACCAAGATCCGACGCCACTGGTATTATAGTAATAATCATAATAAAAAAAAACTCAAATGGAATTTCTACAATTGCGTTCAATAAAGTCATTAGCCCCCTATTGCATCATTTCGCTTACAATAATATTTTGTAGTACAAGGAAATAAATTCCGCGCATACTTTAGATCAAAACTACATGTGTTTTGTGTTTTTGGATCACATACTTATTTGAATAATCGCATGTTTTATTTTGACTTTTTTTTTTTTTAGCGTGTGTGTTCATATTAAAAAACCAAGTACGTCACCCAGCATTATCATCGTTTTGTGGTTCATATACCCAAAAAATATACCAAAATAACTTGTGTGTTCTGTAACTTCGTATATCAATATTTTTGTGACTCACATTAAATTTTGTATTTATTTTTGGCGAATTTGCTCTCTCGCTAATCGTACAATCACATTTCGGTATATTATTGTAGACAATTTTTGTTGTTTTTTCGTTTGTTCAACGAACAAAATTCGAGTTAAATTTTAATCGGTCAAAAAATGTGTGCAGTGCTATCAAAAAAAAAACCAAAAAAAAACACAACTGCGGGGTGTCTTGTTACACATAAAAATTGAATTCGTCAAAACGAAACACAACACAATCATCATCATGAGTAACAAATTATTAATGTTCCCATAATTTTAAATATTTTAATAAATAATTATATTTATTGTAATAATACAAACAAGTGTTGTTCGATTTAAAAAAAAAATTTTTTTTTTTGTTTTAAAATATTCATCTTTTGTAAATGCAGTTTGTATTTAAATATGTGTACTTGTTGGTTACATACATATACAAATACAAAGAATTGCATTATTTCGAAATTAAGGGGAGATAAGTAAAATTTGAGACTTGGTTTAAATTTTAGCAGCTGGATATGCTTATATGTAGCTGTTTGGGTGGGATCGGCTGGATTTTTGGTTTATTCGCTTTTGTCGGATTGCAGAATTTTGAAATTATCAGAATTGGTATTTGATTTGTAAATTTTAGCCTTCGCATAATATAAATTTTGATAGTAAATAATTTAATTGTGTTTGGAAATTGTATATGCTCCGGATATCAAACCGGAAATGAAAAATGTATTTTGTAAATTAAAAATCGATTGTTATGTTTGCCTAGATACATTTTAAGAGGTCCTTGGAACCAGCCGAATCTAAACCTAAATTAGTTGCATATTTAATTTTATTTAAGTTTTGTTTAATGTAGAATATACTTTTTTGATTTAATCATAAAGAAATTTACCGGTAGTGTCGTCCGAACAACTAAAAATTTTGAAAGATTTAGACAAATTTTTAACAAATTAATTAAAGGTTTTATCGACAGGTATGCATTTTATTTAAGGACTCTTGATTGGGTTGTAACTTGGAAGGGGGTTGTGGGGGGGGGGAGGTGAGGGGGGGGGGGGTGGAATCATTCATCATAACAAGTCACCGCTAGCAAAATCGACGCAGAAATTATATCCTGAAATTCGGTCGGAAAAAATATTGATTAAATTTTTGTGAGAATATTTGCTAATAAATAAAAAAGAAAACCAATTGGTAATTCTTCTTTTCAGAATAGTTATATTTATTCTATATTTCTTCCATAAAATCGGTTATTAAAATTTTTTTATGTGGCTTTCGTCAATATTTCAAAATAAGCATTTAAAAAAAATATCTATTTAATTTTGAATATTTTATACTGAAGGGAAACCACCGAGGGCCCTGATTAATTTTGGCCGTGTAAAACAAAGAAATTACTTTCTTCAAAACTAAGTTTTTCGGATTGTAAATTCAGAAGTAGACCTATTGCTTAATTGTACGTAAGTAAGTCTAGGCAGAATTGTCTAGTCGAGGTTTAAAAATCACTTTGCGTTTTAAATTATTCACGATTCTGGAAGGAGTTTATGTAAAAGCCGAAACATATTTGGACGCATTAAAATCAATTCCGGTTTCTATAAGTTCGAAATTAAATATCGGGGGAAAATTCAAATTTCAAAAAGTGTAATAGTTCCTCTGGTCTTACTAATTAAGTTGCCAAATAACGACATACGATGCCAGGTCGGTCATGAAAGGGTGTCATTTATTTGAGGTAACACAACAATTACAATGAACATAAAATGAAAAGGACGAATTGTTGACTTTAAACATTGTTTACTGTTTTAGTAAATTATCTAATCCACTAACACATTTCATCCCAAAAAAATAAAACCTATCTCTTCTCTAATCCATTTATTCACACAACCCCTTAAAGAGACGGCTATAGTCACCAAAAAATCATTTTCATCAAGTTTTTGCAGTAAAGTTCATGTGACTCCACCGAAAAAAATGATCGCAAACAAAAATTGTTACAATCAGGGTTGTGACAAAATGTTCCATACAATTATTTCTTAAGGCGCATTCACAGGAATCACTTTCGATATTTCTCACAGATTCAGCATATTCTACTTTTTGTTCACTTTGGATGAATCATCCGCCATGATTATCCAAAGTGACTTGTGTAAATGCGCCTTTACTGACTTGAGAATTGATCATATGAATAGGAGTAGTTTGTTTAGAAATTTCATAGACGTTTGTAAAATACCTAAGAACAATACAAACTGCAGGAAATTTATTCCTAGCATAGCGCGCTTATATTTGAGGCATCATAACATGTACAAACATCGAATTCTCTTTGATGTACCGACATCGGTCGGAATGCGAAAATATCTTGTTCGTAAAAATTTGCAAACGTTATCGAACATTGTGTTTAATTTACATATAATTTTAATTTAAATACCTCTTTAATAATTGGACAATTGAACTGAACTTCAAAATATTTTTTGCCTGTACACATTCGAGTTCAAAAAGTTACTCGCAACTTTTTAATTTTTTTCTTGCTCGGAAGTCGCAAAAACGTTCGAGCAATTATGTAATGTCATTTTCAGCTCGCAAGTTGGTAATTTGCTTGCTAGAACATATCGAGCATCTACTTCGACAGTAGCAAATCGTATACAGCAACGTGCTGAATTATCGATTTGTGTTATCGAGGTTGCCGTTTTACTGTCACAATATTAGCTGTTGCCAGTTAACCAGTTTCCGACAGCGCAGTAAACATTTTGCCACTGAATGGAGGATATAACCCTTAGAGTTCAAATGAAATATTTTTACATAATTTCAAAAAAATCTCGAATAACGTCGAAAATTTGCCGAACATCTTCAACAATTCTGAATATTCTGTAAAATCAAAGATCTTGAATAATCTTCAACAATAATCCCAAAAAATCGAATAATGTTGTTGTCCAAATTTGTAATATCTGGATTAAACCAAAATTATTTTAAAACTCAAATATTTTCGAAAAATACCTTCCAAACTCAACATCCTCCAAACTTAACTTAACAGTTTGTAATTGAACGCTGCGCAAATTTCGAAAAGCTCAATTGAAAAAAAGCTGGAATAATTTTGCAATAGCAAGAAATCACTCGCTTTTGTAGCTTAATATGTCTTTACAAATAAGCAACAATACACTGCATTACCAAATTATCAAAGGAATACTGACATCACAGAAGGACTAATGGATTGGGAAAGAATAGCTATCGAGCGATAATTCTCACCCTTCTCTAGAGCAAAGTAGGCAAAAGTTTAATCAAACAATTGGATCAATAACGTCGCGACTAGTCATGGATTTGTTGTCAGCAATGTCTTCAAAAACTTTAGCAACTAATCGGTTAGTACTAAGGCTAGTACTCAGATCGAATTCGCGCGAAATCTTCATACGATTTTACCAAAGTGAAATCAGAAACGAAAAATTTCGTTTCTGTTTCGTTTGAGTAGTACTTAGTTCCACAGCGACAAAAACAAGGTTATTTCAATGCATCAGAGATGGCGCGCTTAAAGTCTCCAAATATTTTCAACCAAAATTAATGCAGCAATCCATTATTTCCACGTGAAATTTTGACATTTGTGTTTTTATATCGAGAATTTATTTTATAAAGCTGTCATCAAATGTTTTTTTATGTTCTCGAGTTTTTTTTAATGTGATTAAAAGTATTTTTAGTACAAAATACAAAAAACACTTGATGAACACTTAAACAGCTTCATAAAATAAACTAAAATTATGTCAATAAAAAATCTCCAAAAAAAAATTTAATTTCTATTTCGCATGAAAATAAATAGATTTTTGGAGACCGCGTTAAAATTTCGTTACGTTTTGATCTGAGTACTATGTAGCCTTAAAGCTCAGTATGCAGCTCGAGCTAAGATAAATTTTCCATACAAATTTGACGTAAAATTTAGCTAGCTAAATAAAATAATATTTTTTTAGCTAACAATTTCGCTGAGCGGTATGCACCTTTGTGTGCAAAATTTGAAAAAATATCAGTTGTTTCATTCAAATCTAGATTGCGCCACTATAAATTCTCCAAACATTTTAGCCGCAGTTTATCTCACAAGCACAATAATTTGAAGATAAATTTTGATGGTTTTGAATTTTGATTAGTTTTTTAATCGAAGTAGCCACGAAGTAAAATTAATCAATTTTTATAAAAAGAGGACAGACGTCAAAATGGCCGAACAACATTACGAAGTAGAACAGCAGAAAAGAACTCAAGAAGAAATCTCAGAGCATCTCAAAATGATGTTTGACGATTTTGTATTAGAGTCATCCGTTGACGAATTCGAAATTCATGATAGGTGCAGACTTTCGCTTTTTCGGTTATGATTACTTGCGGTATATATGTACCAGGATCCACCAACGGAGAATATAAAAGCTGACCTAAAGAAAAGGTGGCTAAAGATCCTAAACATATATACTCGTAAAATCAAAAAATGCATCAAAAACAATAAGTGGTCCAGAGGCCGTGCTTCTCGGCTACTTTTAATGCCATAGCTAGAAAGACCGAAGTTCAGATGCTTCATGGATTAGTTGGGAAGGAATAGAATAAGAATCTAGAACAAGTTGGGAAGTCAAAAAGATGGTTCCAATGCGTAAAATGCCAGACACTGACCGCCCTGCATCAAGCTGTAATATGAACTACGTGTGACAGTCCAAAAAATATTGATTCAACCATTGAAGACAAATGTGTCAATTGTGTAGGAAGCCATGGAGCTAGCTTTTAAGGGTGTCCAGCTCGAATAAATTATACGGGTACGTTGAAAAAGTCAATGCTAGAAGGAGTACTACAAGGGCGGTTGCGTCAAATTGCACTAGACAAGGTGTCTATTACGCTAACCTTCTTGGTGCTAAACCAAGCCTATCTCTTCAAAAATCATACAAATCATGCAAGTGCAAACAAATTCTCCAAATCACAACATTTGTTCGGAAGGAACTTTGAGTCGTTAATTAGTAGGTATTTTATGGATAGATTAAATGCCTAAGGACTATGTACTTAAATTGTTTGTGTCAGTTCATTAAATGAATATTTTAACCCAAAATTGTAACGGTTTGTTAATATTGGTGAGATGCCAGGAACTTAAATTATTGAAATCAATGACAAATACAAATTCGAAAAAATCTGGTGGCACGGCCATTCTTGTTAGAAGAGGCATTGGGCATTCAATATTCAAACCCCCAAGCTTATGTTGGCGAAAATTGTACAGCTAAGTCGTCTGTGTGTAATGGTGACCGTTGAAGTTCGTTTATGCTAATATTCATCTAGTTTGGAAGATCGTGACCTCTGATATCACTTTTCTGTCCTACTTATACGGTAAGATAGTTATATGCGGTAACCTTATATCAAAATAGTACCATTCTTGACTGAAAAATGGTGACTGGGATGAATACAGTCAATTCGTGCATCATAGGCTTGAGTTGCTATCAGACAGATCCGTATAGGATTGCTGAAACAAATTTCACATAAATAATAACACGGATGTGGATAAATGTATGCCTTTTAGAAACAGTAAACTGAAAAACATTCCGTCAGATATTGTTCAGATTATTAAACTCAGAAACTATCTTCGAAATATACATCGTAAAATGCCGATCCTATTCAATTCCACCTTCGTGAACCAGTCTACAAGATTGATCCATGTGAGGATAAATCGAAAAATAAAAATAAATCTTAGCGAAATTAAGCCAGACAGTGTATATTCTGGACGATACTGACGGTCTCGTAATAGACCCGCAACTTGCGTCAAACAAAATTGCGGGCTATAGGTCAATTGATGATTTTATGTCACAGCAGCAGTTCCCATATGAAATGTCTACTTTTTCCACTAACCCA
This sequence comes from Tipula helvola, assembly GCA_963556165.1. NCBI lineage: Eukaryota > Metazoa > Arthropoda > Insecta > Diptera > Tipulidae > Tipula > Tipula helvola. The sequence goes on from OY744482.1 coordinate 390,692,507, forward strand.
AGTGAGATAAACACCATAATCATAAAGCTAAAAAATAGAAAGGCTTCGGGACTTGATGGCGTTTTGAACGCAGGGCTATTAAAAATCTATCTATGCTTGGGAAAAATAATAGGATACAAGAGCAGTAAATTCTCCATTTTTCAAAATAATTTTAAAGAATTCCTCTCAATTTTTTTCCAGAATATGTCTCGGCTATTTTCCAGAATATTTCCCGCGCGAGATTTTATTTTTAAAACTCAGAACTTTTTGAGATTTTGTGCCGTCAGGATTTGGTTACCGTTAGGATTTTATTGACTCAGGATTTTATTTACACGAGTATTTATTGGATAGAAATATCGTTCAGTCGGGACTTTGTGGAGTGAGATTTTATTATTCCGGATTTTCTGAATCGTGATTAGCTACCATACCCAATATAAATTACCGTCAAATTTTATATTTATACATAAATGAATTAACTCAATAAAGCTGTCCTAATTCTCCAGATAATTTCGTTCTTTGCGTAATTGGTTTTTATTTCCCTACCAGTAAAGTCTTCTTCAGCAGTTTTGGGTCCTATAGGCATGCTATTTCGCATATCTTCAAAAAATTTGTTTTTATGGATTTATGATTATTAGATTGAAACCTCGGTTTTTCCAATTTACCCAAATCAATTTGTAAATAAGTTAAAATCCCTAAGAACAATTATTTTGATTAATGCACGCGTGAAAATTTAAGTAAGCAGCCGCTCACTATAACAGTGTATTGTTTTACACTTAGAGCGCCTAATTTAATTTTGTTTGTTTTGTTCAACTTTCGACTACCCCCGACAACCTCTTCTGAAAACTTAGACATTGCTATACAGCTAAATGTGTGAGCTCACGAAAAAACCGGCGGCCAAGATAATGAGAATTGATAAAATTAGCAAAAAACAATTTGAATGCGACCGCGAGTTATTTAATTTGATGTGATGCCCCCCCCCCCCCCATCCCCTTGATTTTATTTGATTGAGTTATATTTAATTTGATATGGTCCATACCCTTTTATACCTTCTAAAAAATAAGAAACGTTTTATTTTAAAAATAAATCCTTTCAAAATATTTATAATCGATTTTTCTTCCATTTTAAAGTTTGATTACCTATAAATATTCAAGTCACGTGTTTTAACTGTCACACAGCTTACAAGTGGGTTTTTCTATATAATAATGTATGTACACAATTACCTAACAGGTGAATTGTTTTTTTTAGATGCATATATACAAAGTTCAGCCCTCAAAATCTGTATATGTTGTAATTTAGTCATCACATTTTAAAATACAATTATCTAGATTTGGCTGCTGTATACAAAAACAAAGCTGTGTACTTATCAAAAATCGTCGAATTTTGGCCAAAAAAATAAAAAATATTAAATTTATCTGAAATTGCAGTTAACCAAACGTTTTCAGAAAAAATATACCTACTACGTGAGTACTGTGTAGTATTTCTCGTTATACATAAATTCGGAATCAAAACAAAAAACCTGTTGCCTTATATGTTTATTTGTACATACATAGTTATGCCGATATACAAAATGAGCAAAAAAATAATATTCGGGGCATATTCCCGATAAAAACAATTTTATGTTGTATTTTTTGGTAAATTCGAGATTAAACTATTATTTTTGGCATATCGTACACACACATACACATATTATTCCTCTCATATAGTATATACTGATATAAACAATTTATTTCGGGTTAATTTGAGAATTATCAACGAAAAATAAAAAAAAAATTTGGTGTCAAAATAATTATGTGAATCACAGTACAATAACACAAATGTATGTAATTCGAATAAATATTAAATAAAAAAAAAAAAAAATGTAAACAAAAAAGGTTTATGACATTAACACAAAATATTATATTTTGTCTGATGAGCTAATGTTACGCGAATTTTAGCCAATATATTATGATGTTTTGCATAATAGTTATATGCATATGCATTTTGTTGTTATCTAAAACTAAAACTATATTTATACACATACACACAAACACAACAGAACGTCACCATATAAAGTACATATATTTTCAGACTATCACGTTACAAAACACATGAGTTTTGTTTTTATGTAAATTTTTTTTTATATAAATTCTTATTAAATTTGTTACAAGACGCATCGATACACGTACTAACTTTAAATTTAGAAAAGCAAAAAAAAAAAGAAAAAAATTTTAATTAAATTGATTAGGAAAATATTTTGACTAGGTACTTCCGCGTTACATATGAAACAGCGATAAATTTAGTTAGTCACGATCCTTCATATTTAAATAATAATATTTAATAAACGGAAGTTTAAATACTAACATTAAATAAATTAATAATCATTAATCCAAAAATGGCACACTGCACTTTTATGTTAAAATTAAACACTTTTTTTTTATTTTGTTTAAAACAAACACTAAACACTTTAATTTATTTTATTTTTTTATTTTTTTTTAAACACAAAATCAGTTAACTAAACTAAATATTTATATATTTAAATATAATTAAATTAAAACACTATAACAGTTTCCTTGGGACAAATTAACACTAGACTAATTAAATTAAACGTATATATTGTATAATAAAAAGAAAATCGCGACCGACGGCATAGTTTAACCGTGCTGCTTTTTTATTTTAAACAACGAACAATTTTTGATTTAAATTTTTTATTTTCGCGAATATCATCCGCTATTGTCCGATAATATTTTAACTACCCATATACCAGTGAAGTGTTATATAGAGAGATAGAGATTTTAATTTTTATTTTTTTTTGTTAATTTTAGTCGGAACGAGTCGTCGGTGTTTGGCGGCGACCGATATGCAATTCTCTGTGTTGCATATTAGTTGACGTGTATTTACGCGACTAAAATAAAAATCGCATTGTTTTTTTTTTTTTATTTTTTATTATATACTTTTTAAGTATATGTGCACAATGTATGTGTGTGTACATAATATAAAACGAGAGCGAAAATTTGTATAATTTTCCTTCCTGAGCAGAATAAGATTTAAAAATTTTTTTTTTTGTAATAGTTAGATTTTATTTGTAAAATATAATGAAAAAGATAGCGAGCGCATGCACACACAATGAAAAATGCAATAAATATTTTCATTATTTGCAAAGTGGAAGAGAGAAAAACTGATGTTTCAAGGAAAAGGGGAAATAATTATAAAATGCAATTGCGAAAAGTGCATTATCGTGTAAAAGAGACTGCCGACTGTATACACATTTCTTAGTGCATGTACGTACATATGTGTGGTAAATTAAATACAAAGACGAGTGTACGAGAGAGCGGAATACTAGATGAAAATGCATTTTCGCACATTGTAGTACATCTCTTTCTGTTTTTTTTTGTGCAAATACATAAAAATCGTCTGATTATTATATTTTTTTGTACATACACTACACTAGTGCAATTCCCCGTCATACTTCGCAAAAAAAATAAAAAATTATGAATTATTATAAAATAAAAAAATCTAAAAGCGAGACAGTCGTATAAAAAGCTGGTGGTATAATTCTGTTGAAAATATTTACAATTACTAAAATTACTTACACAACTATATATATATATCCAAATAGTACGATAATGAAAATTTTTGTGCTTTTTACTTTATTTTTTATTAAAAATATTTAAAAAAATGAATTTATTACAGAGGCGTAGTCTAATTTATTATTATTACTATTTTTATTTATATTTTATATATTTAAAAACTATTTTTTTACGACAGATAGAATATTAAATTTTGGGTAAATTACATTATATTAATATATATTAAATATTATGATTAGCACATAAAATATTTATAAAAATTAAAACTAAACTATCAACACTATACTATAAATACTAAAATAAATAAAATTATATTATCAATTTTTGCGTCATACCAAATTTTATACTAAAATCAAACTGAACTATCAGAAACTATAAAGCGCACTACTTGTTGCTTTTCTCTCCTCATGGTTGATTTTATACAATTTTTTTTTTTTTAGTATTTTCGTAATATGCAACACTATAATATAGCAAAGTAATGAAGACTACGACAACGAAAATTTTTTTTCGGATGAAAATTTTTTTTTCTTTCCACCCAAAACTTGGGAAAACTGTGTATACTATATATAGTGTAAAGCTATATACTAAAAAAATAACCTCCATTTTAATTTTTTTATTTTTTTTATGATTATATTTTTTGTGTGTGATGATGGTTTGTTAGCGCTTGCATTATAATTATGAAAATGTGATTTTTCCCAATATACTAAACCATACTTTTAAACCATATGTTAAAATTTCTTGTCTATAAATACTTATATACCTAAACTACTAATTTCCTGTCCAATCCTCATTTTTCTTCCAATTTTTTTTTTTTTGGTTTTCCTTTTGGTAAGCGCAACAGCCCAGCATCATATTGTGTACATACACACAAACCAAACCAAACCAAAAAAAAAAATGTACGTAGAGTTCGATCACCTTGTGTGTACAAAATTTTTCATGTTTTTTTCGTTCTCTCCAAATAGCTAGCTAGCACAAAAAAAAAAAAAGATTGAAGATTTTTCAATGACTATCGAATTATTTCTGTGTTAGTTCTCGTACATACTACATTTTTTTTTATTACCATTTCTCGTTTGTCTATTGATTCCTTCCCTTTTCCAAGTTTTTTTCTTTTTTTTTTTCTCAAGCAATTTGGAAGTCTGTAGTTCCAAATTGTTGATGATTTAGTTTTTTACACATCAAATTTCTTTTATATTTTTATTTTTTATCCTTTTTTTTATTTTTAAATTCCCACTTCGCTTCTTTCTATATATTTTTTATGTACCCTTTTCTACCCCTTCTTCTGTGTATATATGTATAATATACATCGTGCACTCTATGCATATTGTTGTTGTTGGGATATGGCTGGAAAACTTCAGGATATAAACAAAAACATTAAATATTCAAAAAAGCACCCAATATTCGTGTATAAGAAGAATGGGAGCTTACGGGCCTTCTTAAATATATACAACAAAAAATAAAAAATGTACACACACACAGGGTGTAAGAGACGAAATGACGAAAAAAAAAAAAATTGTACATAAAAATTTCAGACATGGCCTAGACATAATGGGGTGAGCTACGTGAAGATTTCGTTTTTATTTTTATTTTTTTAATGCGAACGGCAGAAAGAAACAAAATAAAATTATTTTATGCACATTTTGGCAACAGGTCCATAGCATGTAAATGAAAATGGTAAAGAGGCGAAGGATATATACAAGGATATAGATATATAGAAGAAAAACCATTCATTGTAGTAGTAAATCTGTTTTTACTCCATACGTACAGTGTATATGCAATGGATGATGATGATGATAACACAACAACAACACAAAGTCTAAATAATATAATATAGCAGGATATGTATTTTTTGTGTACTTACATACTACATACTATACATATACAGTTGGACACAAAATTGTTTGGACAATGAGGCAAGACTGTGTGAGGATACAAACAAAAAAATAAAAAATAAAAAGCGTTGCAATAATATCAAAAATGGGCGTCATATTACACCACCATAAGGAACAAAACTTTTATAAAAATCGAGTAATATCGGGGAAAAAACACTTGTTGGTAATTTAAAACTCGTATAAACAATATTGGAAGCAAATAGAAGCGGTCTTAAGATATTTCAAAGACTTAAAGTCCAATAAATATGTCAGACTGTTAAATAAAATTTGTCGCGTTTTGTGAATATAATTGGACGAATTTTTTAAAGGATGCACATTTTGAATTTAAATCAGCGATGCTTAAACTTAATTTTTACACGGGCCAAAAATAAAATTTACAAATCTTAGCGCGTCAAATCATATTAAACCGTAAAATCACATTTCATATTTTATGTGATTATGCTTGAATTGTAGATCTATTCAGTAATATGCGGATTTGTTATGATAGAAGTAATTCACAATTATATCCTGCAAATTATGCAATTTTCTATCTTCCTCCAGATAAAGAAAACGCCTCGCTCGATAAATGCACAATGTTGCACAATTCCATGTTTAAAACAACGTCTGTCCGTAAACTAGTTCTAATGTGTTTTCGGAATGCACGAAATGTGAATTTAAGCCAGATTTTTTTTTTTTTTTTTTTTTTTAGAATTTACACCAAGAAAAGGGTCTAGAAATTGGAATGTTCACTCACTTTCTTGTTTTATTTCCATTTTCTCTAAAATAAAACAAAACAATCATTACCAATAACAGATACAATTTAACAATTTTTATTTGTTTAAAATCTACACAGGAGCTTGAAAATTTTAGCTACCATTTCTGGGTTTCTAAATAATATAAGAAAAGGTTCAAGGTTGCTATTTGGGAAGCGATTTCTGACGTTATTCATGTATTTGTATAAGTTTTGCAAATTTTAAAAATATTTTCAATATTCGACATTTTATGTTTTTTCTTACCATCGATCTGTTTCAGAAATAAATAATCTGGCAGCTGGCCAGATTTGGCCCCCCGCGGAACATTGCTTGGCCTTCGCTGATTTAAGCTGGTATTTATTTTTATTTCTTTGAACAATTATGGGGGAACTTTAAGTAATAATGCAATTTACAGAAACTGCATATTACCGAACAGGGAATCTTTAAGAACTTTTCGTTCAGTTCAGCTGTCGCTTAACAGAGCAAAAATTAACGCACACCCTGTAAGCACCATTCTGAGTCAGTTTTTTGAGTCGAAATTGAACTGCCTTTGAGCCGCATTTTTTACTACCACAACTACATTAGTTACTTGAGCTTATATGTGTTGCTTCAAAATGTGTGAATGTTTGGGAAACCCCTTTTGAAACACTACTTTAAATGAAATGAAATACATGTATTCCGCATATTAGGCATTTTTCGGCAAGTTGATTCAATTTTTTTTTTTTGGTATAGAATAAATTACTTTTCTTGTATAGCTGGACTTATGCCGTTGTGCGTATTAATACATGAATTCATTTTAATTTGTGTTTAAAATTTATTCGAAAGTGCTTTTTTTCAATTTAAGTGCGATTTTTTTTTTTTTTTGGTAAGATTATATTAAACATAAATACATAAAACATAAATAACAACAAAAACTAAAAAAAAAACACAAAATTTAGAGTAGACAACATGGACAAAAAAATAGTACGAAGTAAATTAAGGGGTTTCGCGAATTATTTAATCGGGCAAAAAAAAGATGTGTTACTGCTGAGTTTATGTAATATATTGACTTCACCATCAAATATTGGTTTTAATTTTGTAAACGAAAGCCTGGTGAAAATTAGTGCTGTTAATTTTAGAGGCGACGAAATCGAAATTCCTTCATCCTCATCGCACGTGACCGAACAGATGAAAAACTTTTTTATTCAAAATATTGCTAAATAATAATATTACTAACGAAGCAGCCAATTCATTGCTTAAAGTTTTAAGGAAGTACCACCCACATAAAAAAGTTCGAGTGAAATTGTGTCAATGGGAAAAGGATTTTATACACATAGTGGTATTCGCAAAAAATATCCTACAATTTTTAAAAGAAAATTCAATTTCAAATCCAACGATTAATATAGACATTGGAATTGATGGTGTCCCCTTGCGAAAAGCTCGAACAGCCAATTATGGCCTATTATCGGATGTTTTACCACTTACGATTATGTTTTCATTATTGGAATTTTCCATGGGCACAAAAAACCGTTTTGCGGCAATGTATTTTTAAAAAGCTTTATAGAAGAACTGAGAGAAATTTTGGAGAATGGTATTGTTTTTGGGAATCGAACATTCACGATAAATTTACGAAACAACGTACATTCGATTAAATAGAACATTGGAAAGCTATAGAATTTCGGATAATTCTGCTGTATACTGGAATAGCGGTCTTCCACGGCATATTGAACAAAAATATTATGATCATTTCCTCCAATTATTTTGCGCTATTCGAATCCTTTCTGAACCAGACGATTGTAAGGAAAATAATGAATATGCCGCGCAGTTATTAAATGACTTTGTAGAAAAATTCGCAATATTGTACGGAGAGAAAAATTTGAGCTACAATGTTCATAGTTTGCTTCACTTGGCATAGGTTTTACAATAATATGGACATTTAAACCAATATAGTGCATCTAAGTTTAAAAAGTGCATGCAAACATTAAAGAAAATGGTAAAAAAAGGCGCACTTCATCTTCAACAAATAATTAATCGCTTGAATGAAAAGGATCAATACCCGAAACATGTTGAAATTCCAAACTATTCCGAATTCATGTCATTATCTGTCAAATATCCCAACAATTACGGCTTATCTGATGGGAAAATAGTTAAAATTACCGATATAAAAAATGATATTAGAAAGGACCAAGTTCTTAGTAGCACAGAAAACTTCTTCTAGTATGCTTTAAACTCGTCTAACTTAGAAATTTGGAGCAGTAACACAGAAAATTACTTACCTACTTAAAAAATAATAATTGTAGGCATATTGATATTCTTCATTAATATTTTAATATTTCCTACTTGATCCAATTTCACGGATCTATTTTAAATCGATATTACGAGGTGTTTCTGAATTAATTTTGCAATTCTATTCTGTATCATCTTCCCGATTTAAAAGTGAATCAGATTTCTAATTCTAAAACGAATCATAAAATTGTTTCAAAATTGTGTCTAAAATGCATATAACACTCCCATATAGAGGATACTTCATTTTTGACTCGTTTTTGAGTCAGCTTTCTTAGAGGGACAATAGAATTTCAATACTATTACAATACTATATTTTAATACTGACAAATTTTATCAGTTGTTACGGAGCCGGTGGCCGACATGTCAGATTTTCTGTAAGGAAATTATTTCAGCAGACTCTGTAAGGGTTTTTACTGATTCGCTGGTTCCCCCATTATTCGTATAAACTAAGACAATTTTTATTTATTTCACAAACATTCCGGATAAAACAATTGGACTTTTTCAAATTAAATACCCAGGATGCGTCTGAAATGCAGATCTAAATTTTCATTTCTAAAAATGCGCATTTTTGGATTAAATTAATTTGCATTAAAATCATTAAATTAACTAAAATTCGACAACACCAAATTAATAAACCGGTAAATATGGTTAACTAAAATGTAAATCGACTTCAAATAAATGCATTAAAAATGCACAAATGAGTCTACGCTAAATGCTCATTTCTCATTTGGGACGCACCCATAGTGTTTTGTAAATAGAATTGGACGACATTTTTGGTGTAATCTCTGACGCATTTTATTTTATTTTAAATTAAAAACTCTTGTATTTTATAAACTAATTATGTATTTGAAATTTAAAATTTGAGCGAGAATCGAATTATTGCTGAGTGGAGGAAACTTAATGAAGAAGTAACGGTAGCCTGTGTTCTTAGCTCTAAGAACATGATGTTTTTTTAAATTATATGGTTTCTTCTATTAAGAAAGAATTTCAAAATCAAAATACAGTGACAGAAGAAGCTTTAATAAGGGTTCACATTTTACGTAACCCTTCCTCGATCGTAACATATTCTAGAACTTCTCCCCCTCTCCCAGGCATAATGTAACATAAATGTATACACATTTTTAAATTTTTTTAATCAAACAGTGAATTTTTCAACTAACAAAACGGGCTATCAAAGATATCAAAGATAATAAATGCGCCTGGTAAATGAAACTAGAATTGTGTTGAAAATTTTCTGTTACGTAACATTTTTATGTTCACGCTCTTCTTGTCCGTAACAAATCTTGAAACTCCCCCCTTCCCCGTAAAGCGTTACGTAATATGTGGACATGCTAAGCAATAAATTTGTTTTAACAGAATTAGAAATTTTAGATATTTTTCAATAAAATTTAAAATTCTTTCTAACTTTAATTAAACGAAATATTCCAACACAAAACTTTACAAGATTTTTTTCCAAGCGTGGATATGATATCATTTCTAATTATCTCTCTCTTGGCACAGAAATTACACCGGGAGGGCTCTTTGTTGATTGAATAATAAATAATTGTTGACAAATAAGAAATTTTATGGCTTTCGATTTCTGAATCCACTATTGTTCTAAATAAGCCAACGATTTCCAGCACTACCTTAGAAAACTATCGTTAAAGCTCACTCGAGTGTCCCTATTGACGAATGTGGGTCACATACACTATAATTAATTCCACTCTAACCTTAACTGAATGCTGAACGTTTAGAAAACCGAAATTTTATAGACAGCATCATTTTTCAGAATGTCTTAAATATTTGAGGGTGTTTTGAAATAAGTCACCTAAAAATTAATTTCTAAAATGGTTTAAATTTTGGTGGAATATTTCGTTTAAATAATTTTAATAAAAAAATTGTAAAATGTTTTAAATATTGTTGAAAATAAATCAAACTTGTCTACAAATCCTTATTAAAAATTACAATGATATTTTTAATTTTAAACGAATACATAGTTATAGTTGTCAAACAAAACTAATGCTACAACAACAATGAATTATTTTTAATTTAATATGCATTAGTCATCGAAAATTTAAGAATATAGCGGTTGAGGGGTAGCTCTCTAGTACTTTCTAATAAATTAAACAAAATGTCTACAAAAGTTGGCAATATAAATTTGATGTTTTAAATTTTATTTAAAAAAACAAATTTTACCCGGCTCCCACCCCCACTTACAGAATTTTGTACCAAATCCTTTCCTATGCGTATCGGTTGTATTACGAAAAGCTTGCCTGTTCTGCACAACCAAGTGAGGTTTTTAAGCTTATTCCAGCACTATACATAATCAGTTTCAGGAAGGGGACGAAATTTTTAGACGTGGTTGTATCTGTCAATTTATAAATAAATGGCTGCTTAAAGTCAGTTGGACAGTTTTCACGGGCTGGAACGGCATCCATCATTAATCTACAAACGTTTAACGAAAAGTCGGCCAACTTAAAAATATTTTTATTTAATCCTGCTATGGTTACAACTGTGTCTACAATAAACGGAGCAAAGCTTAGTCAACGACTTTTAATTCCCACGAATGAAAATAAAATTTATAAGAAGCAAACCAGCCCTATACAGATTTTGAAATTTCCAGCATCCATTTTACCTATTCGAAATAAGTCAAGTTGTTCAAATACGCTTCAGTTAAATGCCAAACACCTCCAAAAATGGCTTCGAAAGCTTACCCAATTTATTTCGAGCATATCTATTTCTGCATACGTAGTAAATACGTCCAGACTATGTAAAAATCTACGTTTTAGTTCAACTCGTTCTAGAGATACTCAAGACAGTCAGCCAATATCGTTATCACAGCCTAGGTCAAGTTCGAAAATTTCGCAAGTGCTTATCATTATCATAGGTGGCCTACAGCGATTCTTAAAATGTAAAAAACACGGAATTAGAATTTTTAGTCGACACCGACCGATTTGTTTATTGTTAAATTAAGGGCATGTTTTTTTTTTGATATCGAAGTAATCTGAGAAATAATTTAACTTTCAAAATACAGATACGCGATTTTTTTAGTATCCGAGGAAAAATCTATTTCTCCGTGTCGTTTTTTTCTACGCTCGGATAATTTTAAAATTGAATCCTTTTTCTCTGAAATAAAGTTCAGATTGTTTTTTGACAGACATTTATTTGAAATAAAAAGAACACGGTAATATTTATTTGACAATCTTAAACTGACGTTTAATTTCTACGGCGCTAACAAAACTATCATTTATTTTTCTCGGATACATCAGAGAAAATATTTATCGGATTTCTCCGATGTATTATCTATCTGTTCTCTCTTATTTCTCCGACATTAAAAAAAAACACGCCCTAAGTGTTTTTAATATTTGTCTAACAGCAGCGAAAAATTTTTAATATTTGTCTAACAGCAGCGAACAATACTACGATTAATATATACGTTCGTAATATATACAATCGTTCCATTATTGGAGCAGACCCAATGCAGAACTCAGTTAGTGTCGGCCGAAATCAAAAATTCAGTAATGCAGATTGTGTTAACCAAGCGGAAAATAAAAAATTAAATCGTAAAGTTGATAGTGTTTAACAGAAAATTACTATGTATGCATGGATATCATTGAAGACTTCTGTCAATATTCTTAAGTGGCAAAACCTGCCTCCAGTTTCTCGTGGTAAATTGGGGAAATTTGAGAAATTAAATAAATATTTAGTATAAAATCAGCATCTAGAGTGTTATGTCAATAGCAAGAAAAAAAAATTAGTTCAAGTTTCCCCTGAGAAATCTGGAAAAATTTCATTTTTCAAAAATCATTAGAAAATTTGTAAGAAGTGAGCCTGTGTGTAGAGTGTATAGAATTAGGTTCGGAGATTGATTGCATTGATGTGATTCGTCAATAAAAAAATTCAGTTCAAGTTTCCCGAAAAAATCTCAGAAAATTCGATTTTCTAAAAATCATTAGAAACATCATTACACAATCCATCTTAAAATATAACACTTTAGAGGCTGACTTCATACAAATTTTCTAATTATTTTTGGAACAACGAATTTTTCCAGATTTCTCACGAGAAACTTGAAATGATTTTTTTTTCCTGCGATAGCATTTGACAAGTTATATGTATAAACGCAATCCATCTCCAGATTTAACACTCTAGAAGCTGACTTCACACAGAGGTTCTAATGATTTTTCGAAAATCAAATTTTCCCACGGGAAACTTGAACTGAATTTTTTCCCTGCGGCAGCTATTGTTATTCTGTTATTTTTAAGTCTATTATGGTTTGAGTGTAAATCCAGCTGAGGGAAAGCTACCGCATAAATTCATTAATTATCAAAAATCCTAGCGATATTTTGTTTGGTCATATTTGGAGACTAAAGCCTGTGCCATACTACCTAAAAACTTGGAGTCATTAGTAACAGCTGCTGATGTTAAAGTAAACGTTTAAAGTTATATATTGATGCTCATGGCGGCTATTGTGTATTTTTTTAATTTTTCTATTAAATAATCGTGTTATTTACAAATCTATAAAAATCTCAAATGATTCGGTTAAAATTCTTTAAAAAAATTTGGATTTTAATCGGTCTCCGTTAAACAATAACCTTATTGAAACACTAGTATGTTACGGAAAAGTTGGTTGCAACATTAATAATTCCCTAAGCAAATTCATGTTGATCGACGATCGGTCAAACTACTACATTACTTCAACTTAATTTTAGTTTTTTTTTAAATAACATATGGTTTTTGGTTTACTCGGAATCTAATTTTAAATCCTGGTTTGAAGTATTTTTCGCTCGGATATGGGTCGAACGAGAAGAATCTTCTGGTGTTTCTTCTTACTATGAACGGGAATTAAACCCGGTACCCGCAATTTACTAAGCAAGGCTCTACTCATTGTATCACCAAGAGCGACTGTTAAACTTGAGTACTAACGTTTTTCATCAGAATTTCTATTTGCCTTGTTTTATAGTTTAACGTATAGCCCTTGATTCTTAAAATGTTTAAAACAAACCAATTGGAGCGCTTCTTTAGACCTTCTGTGAACCAAAACTGAAGTATAATTTAATACCCTCCGACACATCGACTGTATCACCTCCCATAGAAGTAATTTCTTTATTCGCCCATCGCCCAACCATACGACAAATTTTCGTACTGCACTTTCACGACAAAAAATTTAAATTTAACCGAATACATAGGAGATAGCAAAAAACTAAAACACAAAAAACTATATTAAAAAGAAGCAAGGCTAAAAAAAATAAAATTAAAAATTTTCCACACCGTGGAAATACTTTTGTGCGCAACCGTATTATATCTATCTCTCTACAGTCTATATGTTAAAAAAAAAATGTAAGAATTTTTCTTGTAAACAAACAATGGTTATGTATTAAAAAAAAAAATTATTTGGGTTCAAAACCAGAAAAAATACAACAAATACAAATTAATGTAAAAAAAATTAAATTAACCAATGGGTTCGGTTCGGTGAAAATTTTTTTTTTTTATTATGTAGTCGAATTTCCAGACTTAACATTTTTGAAGTAATATAGAAGAAGATAAGGTGGAAAGTTCTCTCTCTCTATAAAAATGTGCAATTTTTAGTAGTTATATAAACACTACTTCTACATATATTTGTTTAAACATATATATGTATGTACATTTGTTCAGAGCTAGATATATACATATTTATACATTTTATTGACACTTGTTGGAATGCACAATGAAAATACTTATCAACAGTTTAATTAGACTGTAAAATTGAAAAAAAAAATTGAAAATGATTAGTTTCAAAACAACAACAAAATACTTAAAAATTATATTCCATCTTTGTCTTCTCGTGAAAAACTATAAAGCTTTAATTAAATATATGATTTTCTCATTTTTCTAACAACCGATTAGTATTTATGTATACACTACTCCTAAAACATATGATTTCCATTTGTTTAGAGAAAAACATGTAAACATATACAATTTTCTCCAGATCATAATCACAAAACATGTGATTGATTATAAAACCAAATTTTTTTTTTCGTTTTTGTATTTTTTGTCAAAATGCAAATTAAATTGTTGAATCAAACAATTGTTTTGCCAACATATGGTTTGTGTATTTATATTAATTTAATATGGGTGTGGTTTAAAAAACTATTTTATAAAATATTTATATAGCTAGAGAGATTAAATTTTTTAGTTTTTTTTTTATTAACTTACCGACAATGTAAACCATTCCTTTAGTCCATCTTTGTAACTCTCGTTTTATTATTCGTCTTTCTTGGATACAGCGGGCATAGGAGCAATTTGCCATTTTACTTTATTTAAAACATTTAAATTATTAAAACTGTTTTTGGTATTAAGAAATTCTTCTTGATCTTTTTTATTATTATTATCAACAACAGTGGTAGCAGTTGTAGTAGTAACAATATTAGTAGCTGGTGTAGTAAAAATATGAATAAAATGTTTCCTTGAAAACGTCGTCACAGCACAGTGTGACGTATCAAGTAAAGACACAAACATTTGAAAACTTTGTCTTGAATTTCGATTTGATAAAAAAAAAAAAATTATTAAAAAATTAATTTCTGTTGACTCTTTTTTATTTTTTATATTTTGTTGTTGTAAGAATGCTTTTTTTTTAACTAACAATTTTTTTTTTCCTTTATTTTATTTCATATTTGTCACTGCACTAAATAAATAAAATCCAATCAAAAAAATAAAAATAAAAAATATTAAAACATGTAACACACTTACAGTAACGACTATTCTTAAAGTGACATACCAGAGTAGTGTGTGGATAGAAAAAATTGGATTTTTCCTAACCAAAAACAAAAACAAAAAAAAAAATAAACAACCACGATAAAAACTTTTTTTTTTTTTTTGTTCTATTCTAAACTTTTTTTTTATATTTTTAATTTATATTCATCTCTTTTGCACAGAATGCACATTTTATTTTTGTGTTGAGCCGTTCGTTGCATATTTTATGATGTTGTTATTTCTGCTGAAACGATGATGTTGATTAGTCGTCATTTTTTGTTGTTGTTATTCTTGTTGGATATTGCTGTATATGTGTGGAGGTGATTTTTCATCTCAATAGTTTTTAAATTTTGTAGCTTTTGTGTTCCTGGTCGAAATTTAGTTAGACTGCAAAAAAAGAAAAAAAAATAATATGTAATTATTAAGATATTTTTAAGAATAAAAACAAAACTAAAATTTATAAATTTCATGAAATTCTAAAAATAAAATTAATTAAATTATGGAAGATTCTAAAATTGCTGGTCTTTCAAATTTTAAAATTTGTAGGAAATTCCAACAAAAAAAAATTAATTTATAAATTTCATGAAATTCTATAAATCTTACAATTCTAAAATTTTAAAATCGTAAAATAAATTAAATTAATAAAAATAAAATTAATTATTAATTATTATTAAATTAAATTTTTGAATTCATTGAATTTGATTAAATTCACGAAATATCTATTAATGAAATTCTTGAAAAAATTTCAAATTTATAAATTTTATGAAATTATAGAAAAATTCCAATTAATTAATAAAATCATCAGATTTCAAAAAAAAATTTTGAAATTTTAAAAATTAAATTAAATTTCTAAACATTGTGAACTGTTTAAAATATCTTAATTCGTTGATCTAATCAAATTTTTAATATATTCATTATTTTTAAAAAAATCAATAGGCCCAACCAATAAGCGCACTACACATTTCGTAGAAATATTGAAAATCCCCTGAACAATAGATCACAAATTCATAGCCCAGTGCTCCGATTTCGATTATTGATACCAATATGAATAGGCGTTGAGACGTGTAATTGTCATGCCAACATTCATTTAGATCGTTCAAATATTTCCACAGATTTCATAGAAAATGCCCTGAATAATAGACCACAAATTCAGAGCCCCAAAAATCGAAAATCTGAAATTGTGCTTCGATTTCGTTTGTTGATATCTCTACCAATAGGCGCACTATACATTTTGTAGAAATATCGAAGATCCACCGAACGATAGATTACAAATTCAGAGCCAAAATCCGAAAATTTGCAATTGTGGTCCGATTTCGATAGTTGATACCTCTAATAATAGGCGCTGAGACCTTTAACTGGCATTACAATGATCATTTGGATTGCCCGAATATTTCTACACATTTCGTAGAAAATTCAGTTTTATTGAAAATCCCTATGGTTGATACCTCTAACGATAGGTGTTTAGATCTGTAATTGTCATGTCAACGGGCATTTAGATCGCTCAAATATTTCTAAAGTTCAATTGTATTCCAAATCCCCACAAATTCCGAGCCCCAATGTTGAACTTTTTAAATTCTAAAAATCGTCCAAGTTTCAAATCCTTGTCATCGTTAAATTAATAAAATTTTAACAATATTTCAAAGAACGAGTAAAACTTAATGGCTCATTATCTGATTATAGGGCTGTGGTTTCTGGTGTTCCTCAGTGTAGTATTTTGGAACCTCTCTGTTTAGTCCATTTCTTAATGGCCTGGTGAATAAAATAAAATTTTTTAAATTTCATTTTTATGCTGATTACTGCCAGATTTATATTAGTGGGGAAATTAGTCACATTATCATGGTTGGTGTGCCAAAAATGTCATTTCTTTAAATATATCTAAGTGTAAAGCATTAATTTTATCAAAACACACTACATATATCAAACCCACCTGCGGTTTACATTGATCATAACTCAATATCCTTTTCAGTAAGCGTTAATAATTTAGGATTAACAATTAATGCAAATTTATTCTGGAATAATCATGTATCTAAATTATGTGGAAAAATTAATTCAATTCTGTACAGTTTAAAACTTCATAATCGCAATGTTCACATAAATTATTGCGAAGTAATTTATTCAAACTGCGATGCCTATAAATTGCGATTATTTATAAATTTCAAAAAATCTTAAAGGTCTTCCAAATTTTAAAATTTATAGAATCGTAAAATTAGTTCAGTCATTAGATTTCAAAGGAATTTGTTAACGGTCTTAAAATTCTTGAAATTCCTCCAAAAAAAAATAATAATTTATAAATTTTATGAACTTCTATAAATTTTATAAATATAAAATTTTAGAATCTGTTGGCGTTCAGAGTTTAGAGTTTGTTGACGTTCTCAAAATTAAACTCATTTTTTGAAATTTTTGAATCCATTGAGGTTGAGCAAATTCCTGATGTATTTCCTCACGCACTCGAAATTCCTGAAATTTTTAAAACAAATTTCAAATTTATAAATTTTTTGAAATTATACAAAAATTCCAATTAATTAATAAAATCCTCAAATTTCAAAAAAAAATTTGAAGTTTTAAAAATTAATTAAATGTTTTGAAAATATTCAATTTCTAAACAATTTGAACTGTTTAAAAAAAGCCTAATACGTTGATCTAATCAAATTCTTAATATATTTGTTACCTATTGTTAGCTCTAAGACCTATAACTGTATGGCAGCGATCATTCGGATTGTCCGAATATTTCTACACATTTCGCTGAAAATTCGGTTTTGTTGAAAATTCCCTGACATTTGATCCAAATTCAGAGCCTAAAAAATCGAAAATCTTCAATTGTGCCTCAATTTCGATGGTTGATACCTCTGTCAATAGGTGTTGAAACCTGTCATTGCCATGCCAACGGGCATATAGATCGATCGAACATTTCTACACATTTCGTAGAAAATTCAATTTCATTGAAAATCCCCTGAACAAAACATAGACCACAATCATAGCAAAAAAAAAATCGAAAATCGGCAATTGTGCATTCTCGATTTCGATAGTTGATAGCATACCTCTAATAGATGTTTACACCTATAATGGTCATGTCAACAGGAATTTAGATCGCTCAAATATTTCTAAAATTCAATTTTATTCCACATCCTTTTAATGTCAGAGCCCCAATGTTGAATTTTTTCAAATTAGATTCAATTTATTCTTTGATTCCTTGAATTTGTTCAAATCCTTGAAATATTCATTGACAAAATTCTTAAACAAAATTGAAAATATGTAAATTTCATGAAATTCTAAAAATCGTCCAAGTCTTCAAATCCTTGTGATCGTAAAATTAATGAAATCTTAATAGTATGTATTTGACAGAAAATTGTTGACATTTATAAAATTAAATTCATTTAAATTTTTGAAATTCTTAAAATTCAGAATTTATAAATTACGTAAAATTAATTAAATCTCTAGAAAAGAATTTGTTAACGTTTTCAAATTTATATAATTCTTGAAATATTTATTCCATCTAATTCTTAAAATTCCTATGCATCTTTCAAAAATTCTGGAATTAGAGGTTTTAAAATTAAATTAAATTTTTGAAATATTTGAATTTCTTGAATTGAATCAAATTCTTGAAATGTTTTATTCCCTAACGGACCTCAAATTGTCGAAATCCTCAAAACATCCAAATTTATAAATTTTATGAAATTTAAAAAAATATAAATTCGTAAATTTCTTTGGATTTTAAAATTAATTAAATCTTGAGATTTAAAATTAACTTGTTGAAGTTTTTAAAATTAAATTAAATTTGTTAATCCGTATTTTTTAAATTACTCAACTTTGATCAAATTCTTGAAATCTTTTTTAACTGTAAATGTAACATTTTTTAATCGAATTAATTAAATTATTAGATTTCAAAGGAATTTGTTGGCGTTTTTAAGTTTTTAATTGAACTGCGATACTCTTGAAATTCCTAGAACAAAGTCAAAAATATTTTATTATAAATTTTCCAATCTATAAAGAAAATTCTTAGTATCGTCAAATTAAATAAATCTTAATATTTGAAAGAAATTGGGTAATTTCTTGATTATTTGATTTTTTTGATTCTTAAGATATCTATTCATTGACACTCCTGAATTTCTTGAAATCTATATAATTCATGAAAATCAAAAAAATTTCCAATTTTAAAATTATTTTCCAGTGGTAAAATTAATTAAATAAGGTTTCAAAGAAATTTATGGATCTTTTAAATTAAATTAAATTTGTTAATTTATTCAAATATTTTAAATTAGTAAATTTTTAAGAATTGTGAACTGTTCAAAAAAATATATTCATTTATTTAATAAAATTCGTAACATTGAACTGTTTAAAAAAATTTAATTAATCGAAATTAGCCAATTTTTGAAATATGTATTTCAAAATATCAGAATTCTTATAAACGTTGCAAAATTAAAACCCATACAATTTTAAGATGGCAGAAATTAATTAAACCTTTAGTTTCAAAGGAATTTGTTTTTAATAATATACATATAACATATGAGTAAGAAACTTGACCGTTTATATAATCGAAAAGCTGAGTATAATTGTGACTAATATTGGCAGTTTATTGTGTTTATTAAGGGATTTCCACTTACTCATATCCATATCAAAATTTCCTTATTAAAATTCCAGAATAGCAATTTAAAATTTCCGATGTACTTTATCATATTTTAACAGCTATGCCAAATCCGCCGATTTCAAGAATTGGATCTCATGTACATTTTTTACAAATATGAATTAAGAATTTTTGTAGATGACTTGGAAATGTGCTGTCCTAAACACCTCTATAAAGTAGAAGAATAATTTCGAAAGTAGAATCATAAACCAAAATGCACATATTAGATGTAGCGCGAGCGGACGTTATATTTTTCCATAGAACCATTATTAAATGGCGAAATAGACCCTTACCCTGTTTCTACTGGAACCTTTCGAACCTTACTTTTAACGTATTCTAGTACCCCAATCCAGCAATCGATATTACAGACAATCAATTGCATGTATTGATCGGAGTTAGAACTGAACTCTCTTAAGCATTGCTCTGTAGTTTCCATACATATATACGATAACCATACTTATTAATCATCCACCGATTTTTTTACCAATTTTTATATTAAACTTCAATTAAACTTTTATGGCTTTCGATAGTTCGAATGTATGTATGGATGTTGTCTAAAGAAATAATTTACGGCTCAAATCTAGAAACTTTTAAGAGCGTAAAATCCATAGTTAAAAATGTACATCAAATTTGTACATTTGCAATTGCTTGGTATTTTAATATTTTGTTAACATCCAGTTAAACAAAGCATATTACTTACCTTAAATCAATAAAATCTGGCCTTTTCAAATCCCTTGGAAAACAAACAAAAAAATAAATTCTGAATTATTTTGCCTTGCTTCTAATTTATATCATAATCTGTACTTAGTGACGTAAAGTCATTTAAAATTTGCCGATTACCGGTTTACCAATTTACCGTATTTCCGAATAAAATTGATTGCAGAATTATCGGTAATTTCCATAAAAATTTACCGAAATGTTCAGTAAATTCAAATAAATATTCTTTCAAATCATATTACATACTTTATGTTCTATTTTTCTAAATGAGGGTGATAAATTTATTTAATTATGAAAGCTTGAAAGCTATTGAGGCCAAATTTTCTGTTTGGGTTGCAGTGAAAATATGATTTAATTGCCAATTAGAGACGATACACTGTTCAATGGAAATAGATATGATTTTCAATTAGGAGAATGATTGCTGTATAAAATGTAGCTATGTATGTATTTAAATTAGCGTTAGTAGCTACCTTGACCGGGAAAGAATGTTATTGTTTAGGTAACTTTTTTTATTTATCGGCATATTGTTGCATGCAATTTATGTAAAGTCCAAGATATAAAACAACCGATATAAAGGCTTACCTTATACCGAAAAAATATCAATAACCAGATTCTTCAATTTTTTTTCTGGGAATTTCGCAATTATTGTCAGTTAATTAAACAAGGATGGCCCACCGTGAATAACTGAGAAATGTTTACAATGATAATATAGTTGATACAAAATTTTTATTAAATATAACAATTTTTTAAGATTATTTTTATTTGTTCTGTACCTGTCTCGAACCCCTCTTCTCTAGAATTTCTACATATTCAAGAATTTGTACAATCTTCCACTTTGAGACACAAAATCCATCCCTATAAACATTGCTAAAAAATATCGAAAACATTAAAATAAATTCGAAATTCATATCGAATTTTCAACATGATTTTAGAATATCATAGCTATAATCATAGCAGTAGTTAAGACTACATATTCGGGTATAGGTTTGTTTTTATATTAAGAGAACTATTTATTAATTTGAAGCATTTTAAAAATCTACAGAATTAAAAAAATGCTAAGAATTTGAAGAATCAAGGAATTTGAAGAAATTAAAAAATGTAGAAAATTGAAAGAATTGAAGAATCTTAAAAATTTTATTAGTATAAAAAATTTAACAATTTTAAAGAATTTGAAAAGTTTTAGAAATTGAAAGGATTTAAAAAATTTAAAGAGTAACGAATTTAAAAAATTAAAAAGTTAGAATATAGGGAATTTATAAAATCTAAAGAATTTTAGAAGGGAAAGGGCTAAAAATTCTAAAGAATATAAAATAATTAATATTTTAAACAATTAGAGAATTAAGAATAATTAACCAATTTATAGATTTAATCAATTTGAATGAAATTCTAAGGGAATTAAACATTTAATGCTTTATTAAATTTAAGGAAATTGTAAGTATTTAAAAAATTTTAAGTATGTTTAGAATATAAAGAATTAAAAAAATTTAAAGAAAAGAACTCAAAAATATTGAAATATTTAAGAATTTTAAGAATTCTTAAATTAAAACGGGTGAAATTAAACGATTTAAAGAACTTCTAAAATTTCGAAAAATTTAAAATTTTAAGAATGTAAAATTTTTAAAGAATTTAAAGATTAAAGGAATTAAAAAATTTAAAAAAATAAAAACTTAAAACAATTTAAAGGAATGAAACAATTTATAGAATTTAATGAATTTATTGATTTAAATAACTTAAAGATTTGATCAATTAGAGAAATTTTGTAAACAAATTTAAGAATTTAAAAAATGTATGCTATAAATTTTCCGAGTATAAAAATTTCAATAATTTTAAGAATTCAGATAGTTAAAAAATTCAATGAATTTAAAGAATTAAATGATTAAAAAATTTAGGAAATTTTAACAATTTTAATAAATTTTTGGAATTTTTAAATTGTTTTATTTAAGGAATTAAAAATTCTACAAAATATAAAGAATTTAAATAAATTAAATTGATTTAAGCAATTTAAAGCCTTTAAAGGAATCGGAAGGATTTAGTGTGAAAAAAATTAAAAAAGTTTAAAAGTTTAAAAACTGAAAAAAGTTAAGAATTTAAAAACTTTAAAAAATTTACAGGATTTAAACAATTTAAAGAACTTGAAACATAAAAAAACTAAAATTTAAAGAATTTGAGGAATATAAATAGATATAGAACTTTTAATGTTTCTTTACATTTTTGATTTCTGTAAATTCTTATCTTTAAATTATTTTCTTGAATTTTCTTTCTACAAAGAAGTATACGATTGTATTAAAAACCATAAACAAATGAACCAATTTAATGAATTTAAAGTATACAATTTAAATAACTCAGAAAATTGAATGGAATTGAGAATTGTTTAAAATTTAGAGAATTTAAAGAATTCAAAACATTTAAATTTGAAGTAATTTAGAAAATTTAGAGAATTTGAACAATTAATTTTTAAATTTCAAAGAATTTTAAAATAAGCATTTAAAGAATTTAGAAAGAAGTTTTAAAATTTAAGGAATTAACAAATTTAGTGATGCAAAAATACATTTTGATAATTTAAAGATTTATAAAATTTATAGATATGAAGAAATCTAAAAAATCTTAAAAATTTTATGAATGTAAAATATTTAAAAATAATTTAAGAATTTAAAGAATTCTAAGGATTGGAAAAATAAAATAATTTAAAAGATTTTATGAAGTTAGAAATTTAAATAATTAAAGTATTTAAATTTTTTTAAATAATTTTAAATAATTCAAAAATAAAAATAAAAATTGTAGTTTACAGAATTAAGGACCTTAATGATATTTAAAATCTTAAAGAATTTTGAAAATTTAAAGATTTTTAAATGCTGTAAATTCTTTAAATTATTATCTTTAAATTTTTTTAATTTCTTTATGTTATTTAAACTTTCTAAATAAGAGAAGAATTTAAATAGAAGAATCTCAAGAAATTAAAGCCTTTTAGAATTCAACGAGAATTATTTAAAGATTTTGAAGAGTTCCAAAAAATTAAAGAAAAGTTGCTTCGACTACCCTATTTTTTTATAGAAACCTTAATAATTATTTAGGCAACAATTAATTTTTTTGTACGGCCGTTAGTATAAATGTAAATTACCGGCCTGATAAAAATATTACCGATTATCGGAAAACATCAAAAAAAGGTAAATTTGCTCTCCTTATGTCCAACCTTGTCAATTAAAATTTTACTTATCAAAAAGTTGTGTCTTTGTTAAAGGGCTGAAATAATTCTTGAGAAAAGTATCAAATCGAAATTATTTAATGGCAGTCCAACTAACACATCCACATAAATATTTCTGTGACGTGGAAATATTCGACAAAAAATATTTTTGATATGAACCAATAATATTTAATTTTTAAGATAATTTTAAGATGTACAAATATAATCGAATCGTTATAAGAATTCAAAACAGTCAGTTCAGTCATTTTTTTACAGTGGAATAGAGGCTTTAATGATGATGGTAACTTTTATATTTTGCTGAAATCAATACTTTACTTGTGTTGTACTTAGCATGTGAACGTTTATTTATTTAGCTGAACTATTTGTGATGCAAGTCCAGGATAAAAAATTCTTTTGTTTAAAATGGCTTAGAAAATCAGTACAAACTACAAAACCAACATTTTGAGTGCGCCATTTAAATTATTACTTTACGTTCGTAAAATAAAGCTTAGTAATCAAAAATCGATTTTGAGATTTTTGAGGATCTATCCGTTTTAGGATTCGTTGAGTCCAAAAACTGGGTTTCAAAGATTGCACCGACAAAACAGCCATATGATTTTTACCAATTATATTATCAGGTTTGATGTTTGCATTAATTGAACGGGGATCACCAATTATATATACAAATTGTAGCAAAATTAAAAAACTGCTTAAATACAGAGACCTCCTACAAAATAATTTTCGAAGCTTAATGTGTAAGCCAACGTCATCTCTTTATTTTGTAATAAATATACATTGAACAAAAAATATAGAAAAAATGATCAAATTAACTTAATTTAAGAGACCGATTAAGTTTATTTATTTCAAAATCAGGCTTTTTATAACTAGACAAGTTTCAATGTCATTATTATAATATTTAGTTCTAAATTAATTGATTTATTATTTTTTTATTTATTTATTTTTTGCTTGCTTGCCAATAAACATATAATTTTTAATGATAGACTTTTTTTTCGTTTTATATAAACACAAAAATTACCATTTAATTTGAGACCCCTTCCCCTCTTTTGTTAGTTAGAAAATATATTTTATGTCAACCAACTCTCTGATAAATGATGCCTGTAAAAATTGTGCATCTTTACGTCTAAACGAAAAAAAAAAAAATTATCGAGTATCTAGGAGATACACATTACACACATAAACGTAATTGATTATTGTTACAAATAATTAAAAATTAAATTAATATATTGTAAAAAAAATGTCGCATGTCGTAAACCAGTTTTTTGATTTTTTTTTTTTTTCAAAAACCAAAACAGTTTTTATCTATATAAAAGTCTTAAAAAGTATAATTATTATAATAGTTAAGAATATTTTATGTATTATAGACTCTTGTAGCTATACTATATAGCTGATATTTTCAGCAAAAAACACCACGGGAAATGATCAATTATTATTCTTATTATAACTTATGTCTCTTAATCAAGTGTCGATCATTTTATATACGTTTACGTATACACCATTTTGAATTTTTTCTTTTTAGTTTTAAATTTTTTTTTTTTTTGCTTTTATATTGTACATAGTACATATAGAAAATCAATTTAATAATTGTTTTAAGAACAAGAATTCTCTTTTCGATTATAATTATAATAATCTACCGGTTTGGATATTGCTCTAGGTGTATTTTAATTTATAATTGAAAACCGTATCTCTTTTAAAAAAATATAAAATCTCAAACCAAATTTGCGCATTCCTTAATATTGCGTGTTGATACAAAATGTACGCACCTACTGCCAAATTTTATTGCTCAATTATAATTACTAGATTAATTAATTATGTTGGATTTATGCAATATTGTTAAACAAATACTTGTTGCACGTGATATCTATTTAATGAACTAATGTAGATACATATTATGTATATTGCATACACATATATAATGTATCATACAACTGTTTATGTATAAACTCTTTATAACATAAAAATGAATTAAAATATTTCCATGAATGAAAAATCGGAAAATAAAAAATCAACAAGTGGCTGTTTTTCATCTACCAAAAATTATATTACTATTTTAGTTGAACAAATGCCAAAAAAAAAAAAAAAAATTCTCATTTCATAGAGAATATATTTGCTAACTATAGTATGTACATACCCATAACACTATATATGATTCAAATAATAGAGTTATATAAAGTGAGTACATATAGTGTAAAACTACTGTAGTTTTAGATAATAACGATAAACTCGTATATAATCTGTTAAATTTTTAGTGAAAAGTTAGACGAGAAAATTTTACGAATTGTTTTAGAAAAAAGTTAAATAAGCTAATAGTTTTATAAATAGGTGGTTGAAATTAAACTAGTTAATAATTATACCGTTTAGTGGATTGACAAAAATATTCGTTCAACACCTGTATTGCATCATCAATAATATGTATACAAACACACACAGTAAAGGTATTTTCAATCGATTGTAATTAAAATTTGTTCAATATCTCGTAAAATGTTTCCTGTTTGCCTTCGAAAATTAATTTTTTATTTTTTTTTACTCCAGCTACTTGTACTTGTTGAAATGGCACGTTTACTAATAGTGAAACGTACATAACATTTATGTTTATAAAAAATGGAGACTTTCATACCAATTGAATCGATCAAATTTGATTAGTATTTCGCAAAATTTGTATTTTAATTTACCATAATAAAATATGCTGAATTATGAAAATCTGAAATATTAAGAAAATTTGATCAAATTTTAATTTTATACAATGAAATTTCATTTGTAATTGGAATCTCCAATTTTTTTCATTAAATTTTTAAATTTTGTATTTTCTTGCGTTTTTTTTTTTGAAACCTATTCTCTTACATATTGAAACATTAATAAATATTTGAAAAAAAATTCACCAAAGACATCGGTATCAACGATGACACCAAGCTTACGAAAAGTGTAACACGTTTTGTTCCACATTCCGAAAAGACGTTATAGTCGTGAGTTAGAGTTTAAAATTGATTTTTTTGTGAGTGGGTTAGGTATCTAATTTAAAAAAAAAAAAAACACATAATTCGTCTTGACTAAATGCCAGAACAAGTTTGTTGTGCATACGGAATTGGGCTAATTTATAAAATCCTTGTGTGTAAAATAAAAATAATGACTTGCGTAAATGCAATTTACACATACATTACCACTTATGTAAAGTGATTGGCAAAGCGAAAAATCCAAGAGCATTAAAAAATGTTACTGTAACACAAATGTACTATGTAGGACATCAAAAACAGCATAGCAGGCGCAAACACTTTTTAAGCAGTAATTTTTCACACATTTTGTCCTTCAAGTTCGCCAATGATCGATTAATAACAGTCCTATTGTTCCCACTAAATACAATCGCTGTACTTCAGCCTCTAGATCAATAAATATTATTGTCTTTGAAACAACAATACTGAAAGAAGCTAATATTTATGTTTCTGTCAGCGGTCCTTTTCCAGAATTAATATAAAAACGTGGAAATTTAAGTCAGCAGTCGTCCACCGCTGATGTTATTGCTATCCTAAAGTAAGCTTCATTTTAAAAATGTCACATATTTGCCATATATCACAGTTACTCGCTCGTTTGATAACAATAGTTGGCAAATATCGAAAAATATTTTAGGTTTTTGGGTGATTTTATTTTGGACGATTTTTAACTATTGGTTTGGGCAATTGTTCATTTTTTTTTTTTTTGGGTGTTTATGCATATTAAATGATCGCCCAACATTTTAGATTTAACGATAAATCTGACATAAAGAATTGCACAATGTTACCTTTCACATACATACATGAGGGTTGGTTATCTGATGTAACGGAGTTATAGATTTAAGAAAACAGATTTAAACAAAATAAAATGGCCGTTTACAGCCGGGCTTTGCTCCTGTAACACGTAAAAACAAGATCAAATTTTTAATATTAACCAAGTGGTTGAATTAGAAAGCTATTTTCAAGCTCTTAAAAAGCTATTAAGTAAAATTCTAAACACTCCAAGCTTTGGAGAGAAGGTCGGTTAATTTTCAGCCTTTTAATTTTTTTTTTTTCGCAGAATTGCGACGTGTGCAAATTTTGGTCGTGATCTCCTCGTTTGCAGCATTGATTGTAGTGAGATTCTAGATTTGTTTTCTATTTGAATTTCTAGGTCAACATTTTTAGGATAGGAAATTTTAAGAATTTTAAATTTAGTTAACCTGTTTATAGCTTAATATTTCAGACATTCAAAACTAAAACTAATTCGTCACAGCAAAATACAAATAAAATTACATCAACCATTTAGCCTCCAAAAAAAAAAAAATAAAAAATTTAAGATAAAAAGAAAATTTAATTTTAAGTTGTCTACAAATTGACCCTCAGAAATGCGCGAAATAAATAAATTTTGCATCATTCTATATACATCCCTGAAATACAATACTTGTACATTACCATTGAATTTCAAATATAGGTACTTACATGTATATATTGAATACAGTACAGTACATAGTATGTAATAAATCTTTATAGCTTTTCCATAAAATAAAATAAATTTATCTTACACACATATCTATTTAAATATTGCCTTCATCTTTGTTAAAAAATAAAATTACAAAATTCATATTTTGTGCTAAACCGTTTTTATAATACACAAAATTCAACAGCACACAACCAAATTAGTCAACCACTTGATTATTTTTCCAACAACAAAATTGCACACAAAAAAAAACTGAAAATTTAGGTCACGGCTATTTAAGAATAAAGACAAGCGAACACAAAAAAAATGAAATTTACTTGTTCTGTGTATATACTACAAAATGCATTTGGTTTTGATCAAAAAATGCATTTTTATAATTTAGCATTAAATTAATAAAGTTTTGTATTTTGTGTTTTTTTCTTTTTTTTCGTGAAAGAGTAGCGAAAACAACAACACTAACAAAACGCGAATTTACATTTAGAATTAATCAATAGCAGTATAAAGTTGGATATATATGAATAAAACTACCTTAATCATACTCATTCAGATTTATTTGTTGATATAAACTTGACAAATTTTTTACAAAGAAAATTTTTGGGATATTTTCATTGTGTTTCATATACTCGTACATAGACTTTCTAATTATTGCATTGGTCATAGATAAATGTGCGCTAAATTTGCTTAGTGTGTTCTTAAAAAATCTTTTTTTTTTTTTTTAATGAAACATAAGCGAAAAACACTATTGTGGACATAAGTTAGTAGAAAGTTAATTTAAAATATTATGCAGATGTTACACTAAATAATTGTGCTTGTGCATTCCATTTTTTTTTTTTTTTCTAAAGTAGTCATATACACTAAGTAGCTAATCTCTAATTTAAAAAAAAAAAAGAAAGGAGAATGCGTTTTTAAAGATACAGTTACGAGTACAAACATAGTGTTTAAATTAGAAAACATTAAAAGATGTTTAATTTTTGCATTTCAATACACCATTAATAACGGTTGCCAAATATAGGAAATCACTATGCTAAATGTAGAAAATCATATAAATTTTACAAAACGATTGCAGCAACAGCCAAATTCACATCGGATTCCGATTGTACAGAGAGCACCAAAGTGCTTTGTACAGCCAATAATTAACCTTCATTTGTTTCAAAATTGTTGCTTCATAATAGTGAAATCAGAGACTATATTTCTTTATTCAACTCCATTCCTAATTTACATCAAAGATCTTTTACATAAGGTCGATCTTCGCTCAATTGATCGTCATCCGCTCTGTTGTGTCTGTTTTAAAAACAAAATCTGATGAAAAAATTAGGAAAAAACAGAATTAGGAATTACGAATCTCAACAAATTTCTCAAATGTTTTAAAATTTATTTGAAATTAAAAATATTAAAAAATGTCAAACTGTGCATTTTTTACATTACATTTTTGAAATATACAATTTTGCAAGTTTAGAACTTTTAAAATAACTTTGCAAAATTAGTCGTACAAATTAAATTGTTCACCGTTTTCGAAATTTTTGAAATATTTTAATTCGAATTTTATAATTTTTTAAATCTTTCCACTTTTCAAATTTCTCAAAAATTTTGCAAATTTTTTGACGACTTTCAAATTTTTAAAAATATTTTGTTACTTTATCTAAATTTCGAACGCAGCCTATTAAATTTTTAAATAAATTTGAATTTGTTTAAAATTTCCAAGTCAGTTTTAAATTGATCAACCTTTCTTAAATATTTTGATTCAAATAATTTTTTGACATTTCTTTTTGAAAATTAGAAGAATTTTTTAAAAGATTTTCAAATTTTCAAAATTTTGTAAAAGTTCCGAATTACAAAATATTTGAAATTTTTTTTATGCCACAATGATATTGCTCATACTTTAACTGACTTGTCAACTTTTAGAATATCAATAATTTTACAATATTTTCAATAGTTACTCGAAATTAAAATATATTCAAAGTTTTGAAATTTTTTGAAAATAATGAGAGTATGTAGAAACTTTAAAACTTTCATTTTTTTAACATTTTGAAATATTTAAAAATTAAGAATTTGTTTGAAATTTTTCAAATTTTTTGATCGAGTTTTATGAAATATTTTGTTTCAAATTGTTAAATTTTTTGAAACTTTTCAAATTTAAAAAAAAAACACTTCGAATTTTTTAGAATTTTATAAAAGATTCGAATTCTAAAATATGCTCATACCACAATGAAATCATATATTCAGTGAAAATGAGAAGTGCAGAATCGAACACGGCAATCTCCATCTTTCGTTAAAATGAGTTTGATAGGTAATTTTTTTCTCAAACTCGGAAGATTTCTATTAAAATTATAATTCAAAAATTTCTTTAGCATCGAACATAGCAAACTTCGTATGAAAACCACAAAACAACTGGTGAATTATTTTTGATTGCTATGAAAACTTACGTTTGTAACTAGTATCATAAAGCCGGCAAATTCAATTTTTCAAACTTAATTTATTAACTAAAAGCGGTCCAAATATAAATAAAATAAACTTTCAAACTTTATTTCAATTGGTAAGCAAATACTCCAAATATCTCAATTAGGCTCTTGAAATATCTGAAATAGGCAAACATTAAATTGACGTAGTTTGGTTATCACTGGTCTGGTCTACACGAAATTTATAATCTCAATAAATTTTCATTTTTTTAAAAACCATTCAAAATTAAAATATGTACATACCTACTTATATTCCATAAATATCAACTCGGTAATTTTAAATTTGTTTTGATATTTTGAAAATATTTAAAGTTTTAAATAGTCAAACAATTCTAAATACATACTCAAATATAGTTTCTAATTTTTTTTATAATACTCGGTACTCGTACATACTCGTATATTGTTCCGAATTTTATAATTTATAACAAATTTTCTAATTTTTTTAGAAAATTGACGATTTCTTCAAAATTTGTTGTAAAATTTTTTGACGGTTTCCAATTTTTTTAAATATTTTAAAAATACATACTTTGTAACTTTTAACAGTTTCGATTATTTTTAATCGTTGTGAAATTGTTTTAAATATTTGATTTTTTTAATGTTTCGAAATCTAAATTTAAGCTTTTTAAAAATTTTCATACTTCAAACTTATCATACAATTTTGCAAAATTTTTTAAGATATTTTGTAATTTTTTAAACTTTCGACTTTTTTAATATTTTGAAAATTATTAAATTTTTTGAAATTTTTTAAAAGTTCCGAGTTTTGCTAATTTTTTGTTGGTTTTACGAGTTTCTGAAATAGACAGTTTGAAATCGTTTAATTTTATGAAATTTTTCAAATTGGTTAAAAATTAAAAGACACTTTGTTCAATATTTTCGAATTTTCTGGAATTTTTCGAATTTTTATAAAAGTTCATGCCAAAATGTACTGCTCATATTTGCACTGACTTGTCAAATTTTTTGTGGGGATTTTACTGGCCGGCTAGCCCATATTATTTATAGTTTGATTATTACTGACCTACATTAAATTTAGAATCTCAATAATTTTGCAATTTTTTTAAAAGTCATACCATAATCTTCAACTGAGTATTTTGAAAATTTTGACGTTTTTCAAATAACTCTATAACTAAAAAATAATTTTTTTGAACAAATATTTCAAACGTTTTCATCAAATACCAGTAGGTAGATTCCGGTTGTGTGGAGCTATTTTCTGGAATCGGTTTTTTTTCTAAACGAGAATTTTTCATTGCGGGTTCAGTGGAATGAGAAAATAAATCCCGGTTTTGGTGGAATGAAACGTCAAAATTTTTCGTCGATTAATTTGATGGTGAAATACAATTATTAGTGCCGTGGAATTTACCCTTAAATATTTAGAGAAAAGTGTGGATTTGGCTCGGGGAAGGCAATTAATGATTTTGGTATATTTTTATTAATCATTTAATTTTTTCAAAGATTTTTTTGGTCATACGAAATGTAGGATGAGATAGCAGAAACGCTGGTAGTGAATGTAATAATAACACCAATATTGTACAATAAATGAGTAAATTTAAATATTTATTAGTAACATTTTATTTTCATTCAATAAAATATAAAAATATTTATTCTAAAATTCTATAGGTACACAAATTTTAATCCGCCAACCCTTTCTTATTCTTCTTTGACCTTTCTCGTCAAAGTAAAGCTCGTTTATTATTATATAAAGCGCAAAATCATAGCTTCAAATGGAGGAAGTGGGGGGGGGGAGCTTTACGCATGCTCTAAGCCAGCCTACTTTCATAGTAATTCTCGCTCTATATGGAATGGGTTGAACGATGGGGCTATCCAGTTGTCATATAATTTACAAAAATTTTGAAACATTATCTAAACTAGGACCCTTGAACATTGAACTTCAAGTTATCGCTTATCTCGAAGAACAGGTTAAACTTGAAATTTAAAAAATTTAAAAATCAATAAATTCGAAATGGATGGCTGGGTTTAGTTAGGATTTTGAATTTATATTTAAATTTCTGATTCATATTGGACAATAATTTTATAAATTGAACAGATTTTGTAAAATTTTAAATTTGACGTCTCGCAATTTTCATTATTATTTTTAGTTTATATAAATTCTTTAGTCTTAAGCGACAAACGCCTTTTTATATCTTGTAATATTTATAACGATCATGCTAGCTCTATTTTTGTTTTAAATTCTTTAAAATCTAACAAACAAAATTGAAATAAAATGTATTGTACAAATTTTTGCTTTGAGATCAAAAATATGGCTAATTGGAATTATTTGGTTGTGGGTCGATCAGGACTTAGATATTAAAAGAGCATTTTAAAGAAACACAATCTAAGATTTGTGTTATTATTAGAGCCCGCTATATTACCCATTGATTATTTCAAGTTGTTATTTAGAGTAGTCAATAAGAGTTGTTTATTTTAAGAAGCGTAGTGATTCAATTTCAAATTTTTGAGTAAGGTAATATTGTAGCACTACGTAAGCTTTCCACAATAAAATATGTACAATAAGTCTTGGCAACAAGGTCTGCACCTACATTTTTAAATTTTACGAAGAATCTCAGGAAATGGCTAATAAATGTTTCTGATATTGATTGTCGGTTGTAATTGTAAAACATTTTTAAATTATGAAACAGAATTTTTACTTAATTTTAGTTTTCCAAATTTGTTTCAATTAATCTGACCTTTTATAATGTTTACGTAGTAAAATAAAAATGATGGACTAACTAGCGTTTTAATTGTTCAATGGTTGGTCGCAATGTTTGAATTTAAGTAGGTAAATCACAAAAGTTCTACTAACTTTTTTGAGTATTGATGCGTAAGGGAATTTAAACTAATTTCAGAAGTCATATATTTAGAGAATAAATTTTAATTAAAAACATACCAAGTTTACCATAAAAATTACTTGGAAATATAATTTCATAAAACTCAGTTATTTTCTTTTCTCCTATAATTAGCCCACGGGGTGTACATCGTCTGACTGTTTTCATCTTAAAAGCGTGATAGATTATGGGTTTTGTTGTTTGTATTAAAAAGTTGAATTCAATCAATTAGATAGTGTGGTAAAAGCATATTTCTCAATCCTATACATGACAGTTGTATACGATCACAAAACGCTTTTCTCCTCAGCTTTTTTTTTTGTTGTATACGTAAATAGGTACTTTAAAAAGAAAAAAAAACATTTATTTATAATTAGCTCTCTATGTCTATGTCTAGGTACTATACGTAAATAAAATAAAACTATGACGAAGGTGCTGCTTATCCACAATGAATTCATTGATAAACTATTGTTAGTATAAACAAAACATTATATAATACGATGAAGTGCGTTGAATGATTTACAAAACAACAACAACAACAATAAAAAATATGAAATGAAATGCTTAAACATAATGCACCTAACTAAAACACAAAATTAGCTTTTTCATTAAATAAAAAGAAAAAAGAAAATGTTTATATAAGTTTAATTCCGATTTTATGTAACCTACACAATGACGATGATGACAACGACGACAACGTAACGTAAGATATTCTACCCCAAGATAATAAATTTAAAAATATAAAAAAAAATAAAACAATGCATGTGCAATATATATTTTAAGAACGCACCCCATATATACTTTACAAAAACAAAAAAGAAAAAAAAACGGAAAAAAGTTCAATTAGAAAATATAAAAAACAGCGCACTAAAAAAATGCCGATCAATAAAACTTGGTATTATAAAAAGGACTAAACTTTTTTTAACTAAGACAAACACACCACACTAAACACATCATAAAAAAAAAAATACTTGAGTAAGAAGAGATCAAAAAAAAAAAAATAGTACAAAAAAGAAGTGCATACAAAAAAAAATTCGTCTCTTTTTACCAACAATTTTTGTTTAGTAGTTTTATACTATTTTTTTGCACTATAAGATGGTAAAAATAAAAAAATATTGTCATCCCTTTTTTTATATATTTTTTGAAGCTTTACATTACGTATATGTACTATATACTAAACTTTCGAAAAATCGTCGATGCCATTTTTTTTTTTCTATTTCAACTTGATTGCAATGTTTAATTAATTTTAATTATTTGGTCGAATTTTTTTTTTTTTTTTACGTTTTCGCCAAATCCTTTGTTCAATTTTCTTCAGTTTAAATAATATTTTTCATTACAGAATATTTTATGGTGTATGTATATATAGTAGAGTGCAGTTGTTGTTGTTGGTGTAGCGCTTTTAACGCTTGGCAACAACAACGAAAATGTTTTATATATTCGGAGCCATTCCTTTTAGTTTTTCACAATTTTTCTATATATTTTTACGTTTTTTCATTTTCATTTTTTTTTTTTTAAATTTTCCATCCACTTATTCTTATACTATTTTACCATTTTCTACCCACTCAAACTTCTATTATCATTATCGTCAATTTTATTAAGTAGTGTTGGTTATTTTTAAAGGGGTAATATTATATTTAGTATACTATGTTTTTACTTCGTTTTTCCAGCTTTTTTTTATTTTTTGGTTTAAGCAAAGTTTTTGTCATCACTGCTCATTCGGTATCCATTTAGCTGTTGGCCTAAATTTATACATGTATACATTATATACTTTACTATATTGCATTAAAACGTATATACATACGTACGTATATAACAATAATATGAAATGAATTTTTCTACGAAACAAATTCAAAAGTAGTTGAGCTTTTTTTTCGTTGTTGCTAACTATTGGATAGAGAGGAACACTATTTTTAAAACAAATACGAAAATTATTCAATCAAGGTTTTTTGTTAATAAGTTCGCGACGTTTCTATATGAGCTTTTTATAAACGTTGATGTTGTTCTTGTTATTTGTGTTGTTGTTTGGTCACTCTGATTACATTGTCTAATTTTGCTATGTTCGAATGGAATGACCATACACATATAGTATAAGTACATATATACTAGTTCATCCATATTTATACAATTGGCTATTCAATTTTTGTAGTTTTAAAATGGCATCATAATATAACAGGAAATTTATAAAAATAAAAACAAAAATTAAATCTAGGCGAATGGTTTGAAGTTAATTTGCACGCAGCTCTCGTGCGGGAACGCTCGTCGTTATGTGTTATTTTGCAAAAATTTAATTTTATTTGACTAATAAGTCGTAATATTAGAAGAAATAATAATTATAACTATGTTATAATAATATTTTTTAAAAAATTTTTAAATTATTGTCTATAAAAAGCTGAAATATAAAAAATAAAAAATAATTAAAAACAGACAATATTACAATACAATTGTTAAAAATTTAACCATGCGTTTTGCTGCCAGCATGACTACACCGGCTCCGAGATTTTGGAGCCCATCAAAAATGTTGATTTTATTCAAAACTCAATTAAAATAAATGCAAATTGAAAAAAGCAGTACAATTTTGGCGTTCAGGAGAAAGGAAGAGAAAAGTCTTGAATATGCCCAACGAAAATTCAAGAAAGTTTCAAGCCACCAGAAAATATTGTGTAAATGGGAGAACTAATCGAACGAGGATGGTGAAAGGACCGATAAATTACATCTTGTATCAATGTACAATTTGGAACAGTTTAATGCACCAACTAATAAATGTCTCACTATGCATGGCGTTGATTTAAAACGATGGACTTTGAAAACCAGAGAAGATGTTGGAATATTTTCTGATGTATCTAAAGCATAAAATTGAACTTCAAGAGACGGCTTCTAACCTTGTAGGACAGATGAAATTGAAAATATTCCGAAAAGTAGCAGCAAAAGTGGCTGTGTGACCAATCACATGCTGATCGCATACTATCAGTAAAAGGGTCATTGAAGATTGAATGTATTGGCCAGTCGTTAAATTCCTTAACAAACAGTTACACAATTCAACCTTTAATAACTGTAGACGGTAAATTACAATCCCGTTTACTGATAGTTCTGCATGAAACTAATGGTAAGTTCGGACCTGTAGTTGAGCAAAACCTGTACCGATCCGAAAACATTCTCACTTATCCCTTTTAATCGGGAAAATTGACCTCTGTTCAAAAAGGCTTTTAAACCTACTGCTGGTAAGATATCGATCTTGCGGCTGGACACTTGGACGGGTCAAACATAGAAAAAATTCAAGAATGTTGGCAAAGGTTATAAAGAAATAAAAATTCTTACTATGCCCGCTGAAACTACTGACCTCAAACAACCACTTGATGAAGAATGTTTTCAGACCCTGGAAAAATTGTATAAAGCATTTTTCAGACGTTGTTCTCTTGAACAATCATAATGTTAAGTTCTTGAACATTAGATCCGCTATTTTTATTTCCAAGATCTGACAACGGGTAAGATATCAGCGACCGAAAAAACCCCGATATATCAATTTTCGTTTAAAACTTGTTGGCAGAAAAAAGTCAAATAATTTATTTGTGATAGGGGTAGTATACCCTCGTAAGGAGTTGATTTGAGGAAAATACCGAAACATTTCACTTTTTCATATAGTATGCAAACAATTATTTTTTTATTAATTTTTAACTAATTTCGGAATGTTTATTTAAAAATATTATTTCACAAATTATGAGTTCTATAGTCCAATTTTTCAAGGATTACAAGAAATTTTTAAAAGAAACAATTTCCATTTTGTTTTGCTGAAAAATATTGCGTACAATAGAAGATAAGAGGAATAATTTCATCCCTAAACATGTTAATCCGCCGCTAAAACATTCGTGCCTCTTATTTTTTATTGCTTTACCACTATGCAAAATTTCCTTCGAATCGGTGAGTGACACTGGGATAGGGTTACTTGTTAGTTGATTAATTATTTCATTTATTTTTCACAATTCGAGTAAAAAGAGATGGTCCAGCCGAATTAGAAAAAAATCATCAAAATTCAGCTTTTGAAAATAATAAATTGGACAGAAGCTGTCTTATTTTAAATCGGTATATTTAGTCCCATAGATTTAAAATTCGATGAGCGATGAGCTAGGATGAATAAGGAAAGAGTCGTAAAGGGAGTTTTCATGCGATTTAGCGGGAAATTTCCTATTTTACAGGCCTCCACATTTTACAGGAAATTTCCTATCGACGTTTTTAGCTGGTTATTTGACCCATTTGTTTTTCTTTTACAAAAAAATTCCAGTTTAAAGTTGTGGAATTTCCATATTCAAAAATTCAGGTGATTCGTCACCTATCATTTTTTATGTTAGCGGATTATAAAATTGGGTTATTAGTATGATGAGAATATAAAACAGAATTGCGATACCATTTGAAAGGCATTCCATACTCAGTTTAATTTAACTTTTATAAATTACGCAATGCAACCAAACCAAATTCGCTGTAAGATTAATACTCCTAGTCTTTTGTTTCAATTCAAAAGTTTTGGTTATTCAGCAAATAATCGTGGCCGTCTTCATGATGCTCCTCTATATAGTTCGATCTAAACATCTAATATAACAAATATAATTTTTTTTTATGGCTTCGAACACGAAACCGACAGAAAGTTCTGGTTACTTATATGGTACCTGTGAGGAAGCCCAATAAACGTTTCTACACTCAATTCAATTTAATGTCCATTGAATTATGTTGTTGTTAATTTTGTTGGCGGTCAAGCTGCTGTGTATGCAGAAGATAAACACAAAACCATGTGCTGGAACTGCAAACAAATTCGGCAATGCTGTGGTCCTCCTGCAAGAAGTTATCTTTGAGTTAACAACTTGTCAAACCTTATTGTTACGAAACGCCATCATAAGCCTTGGATATTTTTGGATTCAAAATAACGATCTCGAACACGACATAAGAAGCACGATTTTAAATTTGGAACATTGAACGCACTCTCCTCTAAATAGCCTAAATCGCCCGAAAGCATGCGTTACAGGAAACAAGTACATATAGTGGCACCATTTACCGATACTGCTTGCAATCTATCTCAAGCAACAAAAAAATTAAATCTTGTGTGCTGTTTTTCTAATATAGCATTAATCCAAATGTATAGCTGGCTAACACGACAAATTATAGGTTATCGTTACCTGAATTTTTCAATGTGGTCGTTTCACAGGTATTGGATTAAATAATTTGACCCTGGTCTGTTTTTCTAAAAATACATTAACCCAATTGCACAGTCTGCTACTACGACAAATGATAGGTTGCAGTCACTTGAAATTTTGAATATGGCCGTTTCATGTACTCTATTGTAATATACATAAATAGGAGAGGAATGAGTCTTTCCAATAACAAAATAAAAACTGGACCTTCCATTCGGTTCACGTGGAGTATCTGTTAAACTATTTCAAAATTTAGAAACATTTTAGGCAAATATTCGAGTTTTCTTTTTATCGATTATTGCAGTATTTTGCTTATGCAATTCAACGCATTTCAATTTTCTAAAATTTTCCCACTTCTCCTAAAGAGAGCTCACCCTAGATGAAATATATTTTTAAGCTACATAGTGACCTACTCTTCAGCAAAATAATACAGATATTTCGAAGTGTACGGGAACAGGTAGTTAGAATGTCCAGAAACTCAATATTGGTTTCCGTGAGTAATGGCTCTAAACACAAACAACAAATTAAAAACGGAGAGTGATATATAGATCACTCGTATAAACTAAGAAAAAAAGAATAGAGAATTTTCAAATGTTGTGGAGAAAATTGTTAAGGAGAATAGAAAATTAAGGCAGCAATGACAAATAAAACAATAAATTCAAGAATATTTATCAAGACTCTCACCAACAGAAAAGACGGATTATTTACTGTGGAAAGCGACTAAGAAGTTGAAACAACCACACCAACAAAACGACAAAGGTTTTGATGGAGAATATTAGCATTATTGAAGTATGGATGACAAAATGGTGAATTAAACTTAATGAAGCTTTCCATTGAAAGAATGATGTATGTTGGATGATTTTCATAATTTAAAAATATCTTAGACGAGTAAACGTCTTTATGCGCGCTATATCGCATATGCGAAAATTATGAGGGTAAGTTGATAAATGCAATGGAAATGTGTAAGTATAAATCACTCTTCATACGATTCATGTGATTGAGTTAACTGATGCGGAATTCGTAGAATCCGATTTTACGATTCTGACAAGGATCCTGATTATAAACCATGTTTTCATGGCAAGCGAAATTGCAGACGAATCACTAGCAGATAATCTTCATCAATTCAACGAAACCGAGGCTCAGCCAACAGTCTTAATGAGAGGGCGATTAAGGAACTAGTTAATTGTTGGAAGAAATTCAAAGATTTAATAATATTCATGAAAATACCAGATCATACGTTGTTTTGTTAATTTTCCATTTTATATAAAATATGTTTCTGCTAAAATATGTCGCCTAGCAACTTTCGGCTGAGATAGCCAAGACACTATCTGCATTATCGATATTTTTACTTTCGGCTGAAAACTTTCGGCTAACTTTAATAGTATCAGAAATGGGAATCAAAAACGGTGTTTAGATCAAGTTCTGGAATGCGGCCAATAAGAAAGAGATTTGGATTTTTCGTAACCGATTATTTTAAAATTTGACCTCTACGATCAAAACGGCATTCTGAAATGGTTTTTATATGATGTTCTGGAATATAGATAATAAGGATTGAACTTTGCTATTTCCTAACCGATTATGATGAATTTTTATTTATTAAATGTTATTTAGATGAAGCTCTGGAATTTCAAGTAAAATTGCATCAAAGCTGGCCAAGTCTCATCTTAACTGACCAACTTCCGGAGCTTCATACAAGAAAATGTTAGAATCTCATTTCAATCATCCAGGTCGAATTTGGTTAAGAAATTGCGAACTTACATCAGAACATCATCTAAAATTCGTAGTAGAATACCATTTCCATCGTACAAGTTGAATTTCATAACAATCGGTTAAATTACATTCAATTATGGCCACATTCCAGAATTTCATACAAAATTCATTTTAGAATCTCGTTTTCATGATACACGTCAAATTTCAAGCTAATCAGTTACAAAACATTCAAGTTCCATCCTTATTGGCCGTATACCTCAAATTCGTCTAAACATCGTTTTAGAATCCCATTTCCATTGCACAAACAATATTTTTGAAATACTTGCGATCATTAGACATTTTTTGATAGTTGCTTCAGTTAAAACATTAGTGAAGTTCACAATTATCTGTGAACCACCACTGGGACTCGCTGCGCTAAATTGGAGGTTCCAACAAAACTGGGATATGATTCTAGGTGTTGTAAATTATTACAATAAATTACCAATTTATCGATCAGTCTTATTGCCGGATTAATTGCCTCCTTTAAATATTTAAAAGAATGCTGAATTACCAAAATATTCAATAAAGGAATAAATCTCCCTTGAAAGCAATGGTGGGGTGAAATGAAAAAATAGTAAATGCTTTTACTTAAATTTTTTCAACAAATTGTTGTTAGTTCTCGAGCTAAATTGTTTTTTTTACTTGTACGACAAGCATTCACTTGACCTTTAAATCAGGGAGCTTGTTTTAAAGCGTTTCACACTAAGAACAAATATTAAATACTTGATTTTGTTAAATTTTGAAGCAATAAATTAATTTTTAATTAAAAAGTGTACCAAACCGACTAAATATTTAAAATTTCACACTCAAAGCTCGTCGGGTTAAGTGATAAGATACTAACATTTTTCAATAAATTAACAAATTTAAAGAATTTTGACAAATTAAAGAAATCAAGTGATTTCCTGAATTTTTAAAAATTTATCTGTTTACAGAATATTCAGATAATCATATCCTCAATCATTTATTTTAAAGAATATAATATCATTCAAAATGTTATAGACGAGAGTTCAGCTTGAAACTAAGCATCTCTTGCAACTTTTCCTAATTGGAGAATTTAATTAATTTTACGGTTCTAACAATTTTAAGAACAGAAAGATTTTTAGGATTTCAAGTTTAAAAAATATATTAAACCTTAAGTATTTTAGAGATACCCAAGATACCCTTAAATAGATTAAGATAGATTCCGGCTACAGACGCCACCAAGTTTTAATTCAAATGATGATTGCTGATTGATGGGGGTTTATAATGAATAAACCAATCTAAACAAAATACCATAACATTTTATTTTTATATTTCCAAATATATTAGAACAAATGAAGATTTTAATTAACATACACCAAGAGTTTTGAAAAGTGTGTGAACAATTTTGACTTCAGACAGTATCTCTAATATACTTTAAATTTAATTTTTTAAAATTTTACGAACATAATAAAAAATTGATAGAACCAAAAATTAAAAATAATAATTGTATGTAAATATATAAATGTAGGTATAACTAAAGTAAACAGCAGTAAATCAAACTTATACACAAAACTTTATGAATTTTTAATTAAAATATAAAAACTTTTAAATAAAATATTTTAATTAATTTATCTGTAAAATTTACTAGATAGGAAAATTTTGTGCAAATTATGTAGGTGCTAACTTGTTAACACTCTTAAAGTTGGTGTCGTACAAATAATATTTATGTATATATAGTACATACATACTTAGTTCTCTTCTCGACATGCAGATTAAAACGTTTACAAAACAAGTATATAAAAATGTATTTTGGCAAAAATTCAAAAAATAAAAAATTAAATCACAGATCGAAATTGGTACTTGTTGCGGTTGAACTTTCTATTTCATTTTATGTATTTTTCGTGTATAACTTTTTATAAGATCAAAATTGAAAATTTATTAGTGCAACAAAAAAAAAAATCGGAAATACCGAGAGATGTAGTTTCTATTGTGTTTGTTGCAAAAAACTTTACCAAAATTACCAACTGAATAATAAACCAACCACACAAAAAAAAACACCTTGTCGTATAATAATTATAAATTTTATAAATGATTCATAATATTGTAGCTATCTGACAAAACAATTATTTATTAAATTTTTTTTTTTTGTTTTTATTTAATTGTTCGAAATGTTTGTAAGCGCTTCATGTTACTATATACTAAAATGTCGAACAAAGCAATAAAATATAATAATTTCGTATATGGAAGTGAATCCCTCATTGTCTCCAATTTGTACACACTGTGTCTCTTAACACATACAACACACCGCCATTTAGCGTTTTTTATTTTTTTTTATATATTAGCGTAATCGTAAAATGTCAAGTTTTGTAACTTCTTTTCGCGCGATTAGTTTATACATTATACACGAGTATAAACATATTATAATGAATGCATGTATGTATAACAACCAGACTTATCATATGCATAATATCTTGGTATATAAACATATATTGCCTTTATTTAGGTCAAGGTTATGACGAAATGAATATATAAAAATTGTATATACGTAGATACATTACGAGTTATTTAATTTACTAAAATTTGTATATTGTGCGCGCTGGTTAGGTAGGTTAAGTGAACGACGATTTATTTTATTATTCCGCAGGTCCATTTGTTTTGTGTAATTATAGAACGCAGTTGGTTGGTAGTGTATAACAATGATTGATTTATTATCAGTTAGTCGTTCTATAAATAACCTAATTACAACATAAATGAGAACACCGTCTGCTAAATCCGTTTGCATGTATTTTGAAATCAAAAATGTTTTAGCTAACGTTAATGCCATAATTTCGTATAAATTTATTGCCACAATCGCATTATCGTATATAAAAAAAATATGAAAAATCTGAAGTAACAGACATCTTATCAAAAACATTGTCATAATAAAATATAATATAACTTAAATGTAGGGCAGTTAAATATTTTTTTGTTTTTTAACTAATCCATGTGTGTAAAAAACAAGATAAGCTGGGGGTGGGGACATTGAAAATATATGACTAATATAAAGTTTAAAACAAATTGGCAAATGAAAAACGTAAAATAACAAAAAAGTGTTAATGTTCTTCACTAAACTTGTGTAGGTGCGGGCAGACAGTCGATGGATTGATCTAACAGTTCAAATTTGATTCACACCCCATTTCCTTCACCAGTATACGAGATACTTAATATTACACAATTTTAGTGTTG
The DNA here is from genome assembly GCA_963556165.1 of Tipula helvola. Taxonomy (NCBI): domain Eukaryota; kingdom Metazoa; phylum Arthropoda; class Insecta; order Diptera; family Tipulidae; genus Tipula; species Tipula helvola. Next base: position 390,736,009 of record OY744482.1, read on the forward strand.
GCATTATTTACAGTTTATTTAGCTATTGTAAGGTTTTTCACAATTTGTCGGAAACTTCACACTGCGCAAAATATATGTAGTTATTGTTTGTTTGTTGGGAATGCTTTGCGTTACAAGCCCGAGAATGAATTTGCCTCTAGCCTATATTAATATGCAAAACATAATTTTCAAGAATTACTGAACAGTTGAAACAGCTGAGTTTGTCACTGGTTTTCATGATATTTTCGAAGCTTTGTAAAAATGTGTTTTCATTTTATTTCTGTTTGTGAAAATATTACTGAAAAACACAAAAGTAATACTTCATTTTGAACTAGCGATGATAATTTGGTCAAGATATAGGAAAATATTGTGTAATTCAAATTTCGTTGGACCTAGTCAACAATATATCTTTGAATAGTAATAATTCTAATGATTAAAATAATAATTGAGTTTAAAGCTAAGTGTTTCCCAATTAAACTAAAGACTAACATGGAAACTAAAATTAGAGAAATCAATTTAAAGATTTGCCTTTAAGGTTCTAACTGAACTTCAAACACTGTTTCCTCTAATGTACACAAAATATGACCATAATTATGTGACATTTTATGTTGAGAAATTAATATAAAAATATTTTTCCTCGAAATATAGCCATAGAATCATAGCATGAGAAACGATTTACTTCTAACATGGTAAAAATTATTGGTGCGTTCGAAATTCTCATTTTTAAAAAGAGAAATTTTTTGTAAATTAATATTCTGGTTGAGTTCTGAAAAATTGTGTTTTGTATAAGTGCAAATAAAAATGTAAATCCTCTTTAAAAATATTTCGGGCGCTGACAACATTGATAAAATATAATTTTTTGCAAGGATTTAAGAAAATTCAGAGGTGAAAATGTTTAATGATTTTAACAAAAGCTCGATTGTTTGAAACCTGAAAAAATTTCAAGAACTTCAATAATTCTAAGAATTTTAACAATTTAAGAATTTTATGTTGCAAATTGCAAGAATATTACAAACAATTGTGAGATCTTCAAAATTTTTGGAATTATTAAAAGTACCAATTTCGAATGTCCCTCCTCTAGTAAGCAGAATTTCAATAACTTTAAAATTTATAAAATTTTATGAGTCTAAGAATTTTACGAATAATAGAATTTTTAGAAAACCGAAATATAAATTTTTTTTAAAATTCCAAAATTGTTTTAATAGTTTTAAAAACACACTTCACAGCTTTACATAATCTAAACGCTCGTTTCGTAGTTAAATAAATGTATTCAGAGAAATTCTAGCGATTAAATCATTTATAATATGATCCATTTGATGATGAGACCGGACAAGTCGGGATAATTTCCCAACTTGATTTTAGGGTTTTAACTATTCCCTCGGCAGTATCTAACAAAATCCTGAATTTCAAGATTAATTAATAAATTTTAAATTCCAATAAAATTTCAAATTTAAATAATATCCAGATTATCATAATTTCAATGAAACTTCGGCACTTTTTAAGAAATTTAAAATTATTCATAAATTTTACCTAAAAATTTTAAGAATTTAACCATTTTTAGAATACAAATCGCACTATCCGTGCAATAAAACGATAAGTACTACTTATCGCGTTATTGCATGATTGCACTTTTGAAATCTGTGCAAGGTGCTCTATCGTCCTGTCTAACCAGTATTTACCTTCAAGTCCTCCTGCACAAGTAATTCAACTTTAATGAAACGTTTTTACATGGCATTCATTCATAATTTCAAACTTCAAAGCCTTCTCCTGAAAAACGATGTTTTTGAGTTATCGTTTTATTGCACGGATAGTGCGAAATATTAAAATCTCAATTATATCAAGATTGTAAAAAAACTGAGAATTCAGACAATTTCAAAAAATTAGGAATTCAATGAAATTTACAAATTTACAAGAATTTTAACTGCTGATATAGTTTTAAGAATTTGAACCATTTCAAAAATCTTAAGATTTTAATGCCCGGTAAAGTTTGTATTTGGTTAACTTGGTTTAGAAAATCATTAGTGAAAAATTATTTCACTAAATCTAACAGTCTTAAATCTCTAGTTAAATTTACGAATCTAAACATTTTTGAATCAATAATATCGACCATATCCTTTAACTAGCTGCTGCAGTTATATTTGTTATATACTTGGCAGTATCTAAGTATGTAAATAAATAAACTCTTGATAATTTCATAAATTCTAAAATCAAAATTTAAGAAAATCAATTATCAAGAACTTTTACAATTCTAATAATTTCAACAATAATAGAATTTCAAAATTTTTGGAAATTTTCAAATTTATTATATTTTCAGAAATTTTAAGAAATTTTAAAAAATTGCAAATTTTGAAAACATCCAAATTATCAGAATTTAACTTTATGATTCTAAAAATTTTAGAAATATTAAAATTTTTAGAGAAAGGAAATAAAAAATTGTAAAAAAAAAATTGTTTAAATAGTTTTAATTATTTCAAAAAATTAAAATTTCAAAAATATCGAAATATTTATTAATTTTAGTGAAAAAAATCATTTCAAATAACATAGCCTTTTGTTATTTGACGATGAGGTTCGATAAGTCGGGAAAATCCCCTAACTTGATTTTATGGTTCCTTTAGAACCTAAAAACTCTAGTAATTTAAGATTAATTGATTAAGAGTAATACAAATTTTAAACATTTTGTACCAATTTAAATTTTAAAACTTTCAATTGAGAGATTCAAAATTTCAAGAAATTTAACAACTAGAAAACATTGACAAAACACAAAAACCTTTAAAATTCAAAGTTCTTCAAAATTTCAAAATCTATCAAGAACTTTAACAATTTTAAGATCGTAAGAAATCTTGAGTTTTAAAAATTCAATATATTTACAATTTAGATATTTTCACGAACTGTAATTTCAAAAAATTATCGAAATTTCAGTTAAACAAATTTAAGCAATTTAAACAATATAATTTTAAATTAAAAAAATAACGAGTATTTAAATAATTTCAAAATATTACAAATTTCAACAAATTCACAATTTCAACTTATATCAAACATTTTAAGAATTTGCATCATTTCGAGAAAACTTGCTTCAACATACCACTAGTGAAAAGATATTTCACAAAAACTAATTGTCTGTTACTTAAATCTCCAGTAACTTAAGCAGAGAAACGTACACTCGGCAGTATCTAGGTAAGTAAAAATGTTTAAGATACTTTCATAAATTCTAATTTTTATAAAAATTTAAATAACTTGGAAATCAAAATATCAAACATTTTAAAAAAATATTTAAAAAGCAAAAAATTTGAATTTGTTTTAAAAAATTGAAATCTGCTCTAAGGATTTCAACAATTTTAGAATTTCTAGATTTCTAGAAAATTTACAAATTTAAAGGATTTCGAGATATGTTAAAAAAATTTTAAAAATTCCCAATTTTGAGAACTTCCCGATGATCAGAATTTAATTAGCTGCAATTGTTAATAGGTTAGAAAATTAGGTTTACTCTTTTTTAAGAATTTTAAAAAAGTTGGAAATTGTAGAATTTCAAGAAATTTATAAATATAAAATTCACAACATTTAGAGTTTCGAAAAAATTCCAAGAAACTAATTTTGAAATATATAGAAAATAAATTTTAATAAATTTTAAAAATTTTGTTGAACAAATTTTTATTTTTTTTTGGACGATTCTTGTAAAATTGAGAGATTCGAAATTCCAAGAATTTCAAAATACGAAAGAAATTAAAAAATTGTAAAGTTTTGGAAAGTTTTAAAATCTCAAGATCTTTGAACATTGCCAAAATTTTAATAATTTTAATAAGTTTTATATCAAAAAAAAATTTAAGAATATCCAGATAATAAAAATTTCAATAAATTTAAGAATTTTGTAATTCTTATAAAATTTAATTAATTTTACTATTGTAATGCCCGGTTACACATAGTTCAGCCAATCGCTTCTTTCTGTGCAACCGAGGCAAACGAATTTTAAAAATATTAAATATTTTACAATTTCAGGAAATTTCTTAATATAAAAATTCCTTATTCATAACCTTTAAAATTTAATTTTGAGAACTTCCCGATGATCAGAATTTAATTAGCTGCAATTGTTAATAGGTTAGAAAATTAGGTTTACTCTTTTTTAAGAATTTTAAAAAAGTTGGAAATTGTAGAATTTCAAGAAATTTATAAATATAAAATTCACAACATTTAGAGTTTCGAAAAAATTTCAAGAAACTAATTTTGAAATATATAGAAAATAAATTTTAATAAATTTTAAAAATTTTGTTGAACAAATTTTTATTTTTTTTTGGACGATTCTTGTAAAATTGAGAGATTCGAAATTCCAAGAATTTCAAAATACGAAAGAAATTAAAAAATTGTAAAGTTTTGGAAAGTTTTAAAATCTCAAGATCTTTGAACATTGCCAAAATTTTAATAATTTTAATAAGTTTTATATCAAAAAAAAATTTAAGAATATCCAGATAATAAAAATTTCAATAAATTTAAGAATTTTGTAATTCTTATAAAATTTAATTAATTTTACTATTGTAATGCCCGGTTACACATAGTTCAGCCAATCGCTTCTTTCTGTGCAACCGAGGCAAACGAATTTTAAAAATATTAAATATTTTACAATTTCAGGAAATTTCTTAATATAAAAATTCCTTATTCATAACCTTTAAAATTTTATGAGTTTTAGTAATTTCAAAAAATTCTAAGAAAATAAGAATTTATTAAAATTTTTAAATTCAAAGAATTTCAACTATGAAAAGAGTTTTAGGAATTCTAGCACCGGTTTCAAAAAACCAATAACAATTGTTTAATTTTGTTTAACTGGTTTTCCAAACATTTAACAAAACCTAGTCAGTAGGTGCTCTTCTAAAACTTAACCAGACGAATAGCATTAAGTAATTTAGTTTTACTAACTCCAAAACAAAAGCAATCCTTACGATAAGCGAACTGTCATTAAAGGTAAAACTGACAGAAAATATTAAGACAGTTGAATTTTACGTTTTGCTAGTTAATTACGATTAATATTAAATCTAAGTTTAAAAATTCAGTCATTTGTGGAATTGTTTTTGAGAATTATTGGTCAATGAAGAGATATTGCGATGAGCCTGCTGCTTTATATGATATTAGTAAAATTAATTGCAAGCTCTTACCTATTTGAATTATTATTTGGAAAAGTGCTAATTAAATGTTTTAATTAGATTTTAAGAATTTCAGAGAAACTAAAAATTTCAATAATGTTCATGAGCTTTCCAAGAATTTCAAAAAAAAAAATCAAATTTAAAGAATATCCAGATAATCAGATCAAAAAATTAACAGTCGGTTTACTTTATTCTATTGGCTGTCAGTGTGAAGAAAAACATCTCACAAAACAGATACATCTATTATTTAAAGCTATAGTTAAATCCAACCAGAAGAGTTTATCAACAATTCTTGTGGTGTTAAGTTCGATAAGTTCGAAATTAATTTACAAATTTTCTCTTTTTGGTAGAATTTCACAAAAATTGAGAGATTCAAAATTTTAATTTTGAAAATTTTAAAATCTCAATAAATTGAAATTTCATAAACTTTGAATAAAATACAAATTTAAGCATTATTCAATTTTTTAGAATTTTAACAATTTTTAAGAATTTCCAAAAATGTAAATTTAAAAATACCAAGAAAAGAAAACATTAATGTAATTTTACAAATTTACAGAATTTAAAAAATATCAAGGGATGATTCAAGAATTATAATCATTTCAAGAGTCTTGTTGTTGAGAAAGTGTTTAATTTAAATATAACTATGATCCTCGACTATCCTCCTATTTCTATTTAAATTCCAGATTGTGGTTTACAATAAGAAATTGCTCCAAATTTCAGTCCCTTGTTTGGCAGTAAAGAGAAACCTCGAAAATTTGTTTTATAAAAAATAATAATAAAATAAAATGATGAAATGTAACATATTTGCATTAAAATTAATAGCGTCAAGTAGGACTTCTTGTCAAAATTACAAAATCTAAAAAAGAGACAGGTTAATGCCATAAGACAAAAATTGGTCTAAATAGAAAGACAAGATAATACAAATTAAAATATGAAATATAGATATTTGTTATGTTTTTATGAATGGACGAACTTACAATATTAAGGAGGCTAATGCCAATTTTTAAGGTTTAGAATTATAAACATTTTTAAGTTAAAGCCTTTACCTGGATTTCAAAAGTTCCTTAGGGATTTAGGAACAAGTGTTTACTGTCAAACCGGTACAGAAATACACAATTTAACCTGTAATATAGGATCAAATTGTTGTGTTCTATTGACGCGAAAACAATTGAATTTAAGATTTATAAAATCTTCAGAAATCTAGAAAAAATTATTTTTTCTTAATAGGTAAATCGTTCAAACAGTTTAAATGGCTCTCAGAATTTAGAATTGTTTGGCTTACGTAATTTAGAACAGTACTTAAATGGATACCAAAAATTATTAGTGACTTATTTTGATTTGTTTACTATAATCTTAAATATTCAAGTTGGGTTAATTAATTGGTTAATAATTTTTAGCTGTATGTTCATAGGTTAAATTAATTCAATGTGAATTGTTGTGACACATAATTTTGAAAGGTTTGTTATTTATTGGTGTCACAAATAATGAAAAATATTCGAGATACCACTCATGAATTCCATTTAAATCAAATTTTTCCTAAAACTTTGATTAAAAAATGCAGTATTACATATTTAAACACACAAAATATCAGAATGCAAATAAAATATGAATCACTAAGTTAAATTACAACAAGTTTCAGATTTATTTTGTAAGAACCCAAATGAACGAATTTAAATGCAAAAAAGGGTTAATTAAGGGTGTGACCCAATTCAGTGCATTACACAATTATTATTTATTGCAAAATAATAAAAAATAAAAAAATTAATAATTCCAGAAACCCACCAAGCCAATTAAATTTCCTTCAAAATAGACATATACCGGTAGTGCGCGCACTTTAGAATATATTAGAAAGGCTAAAGAACAAATTTTTATCAAGAGAACAAAATTGAACTTCGCACCTTCAATTAAATATTAGTTGCGGCTATAGTGTACACCTAGTTAATTGCATAAACAAAATTAATATTCGGTTTGCTAATTTTTTAGATTTTTACGTCTATTTAATAATATAATTTATTCAGAAGATATATACATATATGCAAACACTATTTATTATTAATTTATGAATTTATCTAAAAACGAACCAAGGTTAACAAGATTACAATAATATTTTATTTTTATAATTACATTTTAGTAGCGCGATCTATAAATTACATTTTGCAATATTAACAAGTAAAATAGTTTGGCAGTTAACAAAAAATAAAAATAAAAAATCCAATTTAGCCGACGGAAAATAAAAACTATTAGTTGTTTTTTTTTCTAACACATTTAGCACTTGTATAATAAAATTAAATTAACCTAAAAAATAAAAATTATAAAATATGTAAAATAAAATATATATTCCGTATATATTTAATAATAAATGGCAAAAGTTTGTCCCACACCTCTTCACATATTCAATTAGTAACATTAATTTCTAAACGTACACGAAAATTTAAATACGGTGCCATCTTGTTTTTTTTTGTAAGTGGCCATATTTAATTGTGACATTTATTTAATCTATTAATGCGATAAATGAAAATCGTTCGCCTAAAATTTTTAATTTGCTAATTAAAAATTTAATTATTTTCTAAACATTTTTTTTTTATTACATTTTAAAAATAAATTAAAATTAATAAAAAAATAAAAAATATATTGATTGACTCATTAATCATTTTTTAAAAAGAAAATGTGCGCGGTATAAATACATAACTGATCTGGAAGATGAGATTAAAATTCGTATTCGCTACTTAAAATTAAAATTATAAATTTATGATTTAATGATGTTTATTTAGTAAAATTTTTTTTTTTAGTTTTTTTTTTAAAACTGTAATTTACACAAAACATAGCGAAAATACGAAAACTATACACAAAAAAAAAACATTTTTTACCGTTAGTTTTCTATATATTTTCAATGCATTTTACCGTTCCTTCATTTGGAAATTTATTTTTTTTTATTTTTTATATTTTCTAATTTTTATTTTTTTATATTGAATTTCACATGAAGAAACATTATACACTTTTTATACACAATGGCCGTATATGTGTATTTAGCTTGGCTAAATTTTATATAAATTATTAAAGTGTGACATTGAAAATTAGAAAAATTAGTCTATCAATTTAAATTAGTGTGCAATTATAAAATACGCAGAGATAAAAATTTCTAAGAATTCGAATTTTCCGCATACACATGTATACGAACGTATTGACATTTAAAAAGTAAGATTATCATGTCGAAATGTGGAAGAAACAGGTATCTGTTTTTATTTATATATAGTTATAGTTTATTAAACAACACACAAAGAAAATTCAATCATGTCGACAATAACCTTGGCTCGATTTACAATATTTTATTTATTTTGTTTTTAAATAATTTGTCGTATTTTTTTGTATGTAATTTATATAAATTATAAATTGATATTTTTATAAAATATAAAATTTAGAAAATGGTTGAAACCCAATGAAACTATTCCAAAGTTTATAAATTGCATAACAAAAGTCAAATTGTTGAAAATATGACGCATAATAAAATGGCATACACTGGAAAATTTTTGTTTAATAAAGAAAAGCAGATCGTGTATTAAATAAATACAAATAAATAAATTTGAGCAGATGTACATTGCGCGTATACTTGACACATTTAAATACAATTTTTTTTTATGTTAAATCCATACAAAAATTAATGAACTTTAACTATAAAGTAAACAAACGATCATACGATCATCTATTATATTTAAATGTAATGTTTGTAATTGTAATGCACCCTTCTACCACGTGTTTTGATGCAATATTTTCTTTTACACATTTATATAAGTACAGTACACATATTTAAATTTTCCTCCATTTAATGTTTTATACTTCCTTATGTGTTTTATATTAAGAAGCGCATGGTTAGAATTAGAATATATTGACAAATGTATTTTTATTAAAAACAATAAATATTCGTTTTTTGCGGTTTAATTTTAAAAATATAACATATTATTGCTAAGCCGAATTTTCTAGAAAAGTTCTAAAAATAAGCACACACACACACACAAACATAATATAACATATTGATTGAATTAGCATGCGTACTGGAAATAATTTTATTTTTTTTGTACCTAATGCGTATAAAATTTAAAAATATAAACGAAGTTAAATTACGAATAAATGCATTTGGCTAACACGTGATGTAAAAATTAAGAAAATTTTCCAAAAAAAAAATTTAAAAAAATTTTATTAATCCACTTACCTATAAAAAAACGATTTTTTCAATGAATTTTTATATCATGAAAATCCTCATTTAATACTAATTATTATAAAATCACAAAAAAATATTATAATTTAGCACACAAAATTTTGTAAACAAAATGTCCTCCACTTTCAGTTTTAAAATGATAAATGTTTTAATAACTAAAACTAAACTAAACTAAACTAAAAAAAAAAAAAAAAAATTTGAAAATCGCATTTGGAATGCGTCATACGAAAAACACTAATATATTTTTTAATTTTATTTAATTTTTTTATTTTTTATTTTTTTTTTTGATTAATTATTTAAAATTAATTTTTATTTTAAATAATAAATAAGTTATATAACTTTAAAAAAATTGCACAATAATAACTTTTAGTTTATTTATTTTATCTAATCATTGTTTAATTAATTTTTTTTGTTTTTATAATTTTAAACTTTTTGTTTCATTTTTAAAAAGGCACACATTTTTGAATTTTTATATTTTATTTTTATTTTTGTATAAAATTCTGTTTTAAGAGCTTCCAGTGTGACGTCACTATATTCATAAAATAAATTATTTAATTTATATATATATATATATATATATATATATATATATATATATATATATATAATACATATATGTATATATATTTATATATATAAACTGCACTAGATTTTTTATATTTATGTAAATAAACAAATACAAGAAGGCGAAAATGAAAACGCGTGCTTGGAAAATTCTGAAGAAAAACCGACGCCACAAATATTCAAAAATAAATAAATGATTTTTTTTTTTTTTTAATTATTTATATTCCATCAAGATCATAATTTTCCGTTATGATACGTCAAAATCTAACTCATTATTTTTCTTTAAAATTTTATTTTTATTTATTTTTATTTTTTTTTTTTATTTTCCCATATGAAGGAGAAACATTTTCTTACAACAAAATATATAATATAAAATTTTTATTTGGAAAAACTAAAACAAACAAATATTACAAACAATTTTTCTTTTTTTTTTAGTTCTTTACAATTTTAGAGCGACTCAGTAACTAAACGTATTATATATATTACAAATAGAGAGAAGCGAGTGTAACCTTCATTGCCTGCTTTTTCATCCTCCCCATACCCTTTATTTTTCTACATACAATTTCATTTCATCTATATTTTTTTAGTCCGTCGAATGCACTTTATGTATATACATATATATACATTTTTTTTAATGTATATTGGAAAAAAATATATATGCATTTCAATGCAATCGCATTGCACACACATTGTCTTATATTTTTTCATATATTCGTATATAAAGTATAGCTAAATACATAGTGCTACATACATATAAGCGATAGCAAGGAGTAGAGTAGTAATAATGACATTAATATAATTATAATTGTATTACAAATTTATTAATAACGATAATAATAATTATTAAAATTTAAAATTCACTTTTTTTAGGTTTGGTGGTGAAATTTGATTTAATTAATATTTAGTATAATGTATATAATTTTATACATATGTATATATTGGATTATTATTATTCTCTTTTTATATTTATTTGGTGTTGTTAATTTTCATTTGCATTTTCTATGTTTTTCATTATTAATAAAAACGAAAAAACAAAAAAAATTACAAACACAACCTTCTTATTGAATGATATTTAAGCACAAATACTTGGAAAATGTATGTACATATATATTTAAAAAAAAACATGCAATTGCAAATTGGCGCATTCATTTGCTTTTAAAATTTTGTGTTATATTCTACATATTTTTGTTTTTGTTTTGGCTGATTCTCTCCCTTCAAAATGTACTGTACTTTACACAATGTTTTTCATTTTTCATACAATAAACGAAAAATAATAATATAATGCATATATCAAACACACAAAAAAAAAAAAAATTTGCATACAGTTCAAACCGACAAACAAAGATACACACACACACACACAATTTCTAAATCTTATCCATCACACATCATGATGTAACATCAACCAAATTTAATTATAAAACCAAAAATTTCAATTTCCATCCAATTGATCATCGCATCTCATGTACAAAAAATATATGGGCTAATGAACGCACGAATATAAAAACAAACAAAAAAATTACAAATATGAAATTTGATCAAACTGTGTCATATATACATATGTATATGAAAAATTAATCTTAAAAATAAATAAAATATATAAATATAAATACAAAAATATAATCAAAATTGAAAATTGTATTAAAACGAAATGTAAAAAATTTACTGCCGTGATGCGTTTATTTTATAGTCAACGGTTTGTTTGTTCAGCAAAAATAATAAAATGCACTTTTCTTATTTCTTTTCTTCATATACTATACGCGATTGTACACATAGTTCGATCATAAGAAAAATGTTAAATAAGCAGCGACCAGTTTCATTTAAAGAAATTTTTTGTTAATTTGTTTAAAAATTAAAATTTTGTTGTAATAATGTTGTGTATTTACAGCTTCTATACTAATCTCTAACTATTTAGTGCTTATTTACAAAAAACGATTTATTAAACGCTTTTAGCAGGTTGTTTTTTTTTTTTTGCAAAAGATGTTTGCTAAATTATTTATGTTTTTTCTGTATTTTATTCGCGTAGAATAATTTTGAACTACATATTTGCTCATAAATTTTAACAAGATACTCATTTGTCACATTTTTTAGATCCCATGGACTAGATCGAATCGAAAAAATGTGTCCTATTATGAAACGAAAAAAAAAACCGCAGAGAATTTTTTCGAACACAGATTTTTCGTAAATGATAAATTAAATTTTTAAATAATTTAAATAATATTTAAAGGTAAAAATTTGAAATCGAAACCTTTCATAATAGGCCCTCAGATAGTTCTAAAACCAGAGTCTAATAGAAGTCAATTATAAGAAAATTTATGTAATTTTTAATAAATTTTTAATAAGTTAACATTACTATAAAAATTTATTTAATATTAATTTTTATATTGAGCTTTTACATATTTTATTGTTTAAGAAATGGTTCAAATTTGTACTACTTATTTATAGGCTATATGATAATTAAATATGTTGAATAGAAAATTTATGAAAAGAAACTTAACGGAATATATTTAGGTGAACCAAAACTCGCACGTGGTTGAAAGTTATTATACAAAATTTTCTTTCGCGAAAACGTTACTATCATGAAAAAAATGTTTAATTACTCACATACTCATAGTCTGCATCCAGTAGAGCTCTTCCGTTGCTTGCTTTGAAAAATTGATTATTGTTTTGGTAATCACCAAATATTTAGGTATTTACCCTAAATTGAGTGCAAAATTTGCTTCACTTTTATCTATTCTGAACACTAAACTTTTGAGCCTACTCAATTTAATTAACAATATTGAACTATGAATTCTTATATACAATTACATTAATAAACTTAATTAAATACTATTTTTATTGATTTATTTTCTTTAATGAATTTTAATTTATATATTTTAAATACTAAACACTAAACTATCTGGGTTTAAAAATATCGCAAAGTACACTAAACACAATCTTATAGTAGCAGACCCGTGTTGATCATGACGGCCGTTTAAATTCAATACAGAAGGTTTTTTACATGAATATCTACCCCGTAATGATTTAATTTTGATGTCACATTTTGGTACAACAAAACCGTTGTATAACATTATTCATCTCGAGTAATAAAACAATTAAAAATCATGATGAATTTTAACAATTTTCAGGGGTACTAAAAAAATTTGACCTATTTACATTTAATTATCAAAACTACTGTAAATATGTTCTTATTTTAGTTTTAATCGAAAGTTGGAAAATCGCCTTTTTGTCACAGTGGCGTATGTAGCAATGTACGGCAATAACTACATTAATCGCAAAAAATATAAAGGCTTAAGCGAATTATATAAATGAATAGCTATATTTCTTTGTTTGCTTCCAATGGTTCTACCATAAACACAGGCCATTTCGAATTTTTAACTCATGTATCATCCATAATTTCCCTTATGAAGTTAAAATTTGTCTGATTAATATGAAAATTTTCGACTTTTTATAGAGAATTATATTAATAATTATAATGACATACTCAATATTTTCGAGTTGGCAAATATAATTCACTAGGATGATTCCACATTGGGTTTTTTGATTTTGATTTTGTGAATATAATTCACTAGGTCAGTACGTTCTGGATTGATGCTTAGTGTATTAAGCGAGAGTTGAATTTTTGTAGTAGCTACCTGTGGACTAGTCCAACTTTTCAGTATGAAAACAAACTACCAAGAGGAACTCAAGGAGGTTTCTCATTTTAGAAGAGTAGATATATTGGTATAACTCTTGGGCTAAAGAAAGGGGGGAGGGGAGGATAATGATATTCCTACTTTTATTTTGCTGATTTACCAAATCAAAAATATTGAGTATGTTATTACGATTGATATATTTGTGTATAAAAAGCCGAAAATTTTCATATAATTTCCTTTGTAATCAACTTTGATCTTAGGCGAATTTTATAAACAAGGCAATGTATCTATTTCTTTACTTGGTTAATTTTTTTTAAAAGGTCTTAACGTCTATTGTCTATAATAGTTGCTTGTTCTTTTAAATTTGTTAACAATAATGTTGAAGTTGCTACAGCTATTTAAAGTTATCTTCAGTGGTTTAAAAACATTTTGTATCTCGATGACATTGCTCAATATTCTCTCATCCACATTTCATACATTTTCAGTTTGCGAAGTGCTATTTTTACTAAGGAACCGTTCCAAGGTACGCTCTAAAGTACTCCAGCGAATATTGCTACAATATTCAGTTCTTTACACTCTATCTAACTCTATAACGTGTCTTTATTTATTAGAGCGTTGCACCCATCATCGGCGACTTTCTCATTAATTCCATTAAGTTAAAAAATGACACGGTGGAGTCTTGAAATTGGATTTTGAATTCCCGGGAAATGTTCACAACATTCCCGGAAAACGGGTATACTTTTAATTTCTTAAATTCTCGGGAATTCGATCCCGGAAATTTCAGAGATGCAAGTCGTAGCTTATAAGCGTAGCGGATAGAAAGCGGAGTCTTACAGGCTCTAAACAACCGGTTCAATAGATTTTCTAAGGCATCAAATTTCTAAAAGCCTCCATAGAATCACAATTGTATCAGTTTTATAGCGCATTGTCAATTACTTCGGTATAAAAAGACCAAAGAATTGAAATCCTAGCAAAAATTGTTGGCCCAAAATCACCTTTCTCGACGTTTTGAAAGTTCCTAGTCTGAAAAAGTAAAAAAAAAAAAAAAAAATTGTCCGTCCGTCGGTCTGAACGTCTGGATGTCTGTATCCCATGGAGTACCCATGGTATCTCGAGAACAGTGCTCCGATTCCGATTTTTTTTATCGCCAATCAGTTTCTATCATCAAGGAGATTTGAAAAGCTTTTGGAACCTGTACTTCAAGAGAATCGGATACTTGCCATACTAATTGGTCCAAAATACCTGGTCATATAAATATTTAGCAATTTTTATATATGAATTTAGAGTTGGGCATTGAGTTTGGGGTTAAGTCAAAGGTTGAATTAGGGGTCAATTTGCGGGTTGATTTGAAGTTAAGTTGGACTTGTGTGGGGTTGGATTCGCATATTGTGAGCAGTTGAGCATTTTATTATATATACTGATTTGAAGATGAACATTCACGATGGAAATGGTATTATAAAATGATTATTGGATAAACTTCTGGAATATGGCCAATTTCGATGGCTATTTCTGCGTTAACGTCTATTTCAATTGCTAGACGATCGAGATTATCTCCGTAATAATTTTCAAATTCGCCTAGAACTTTTCTCAGCATAATCATTTAGAAACTCTTTCCATCGCAAATCTTGAATTTCATCATAATCGGTTAAGGAATACTCAAGTTCCATTCTTATTGACCATATTCCAAAACTTTATCCAAAAATTATTTTAGCATTTTAGCAATTGGTCATATTCCAGAATTTCATCTAAACATAACTTACAACCCCACTTCCAGTGTACGTATCGAATTTCATCTTAATCGGTTGAGAAATTGGCAAGTTCCATTGTACTTGGCCATATATCGGAACTTAATCCAAAAATCATTTTAGACCCCATTTCTATTGCGGATTTCAAATTTCACTAAAATCCATTATAAAATAGATAAGTTTTATCCTAATTGGCCATTTATATAATTTGCCAAAGGTTCAACTTGAAGTATAAAACCTGTGTATGTGTAAGATATTTAAACAAATCAACACGCCTTGACTGATTTGAACTAAACTTTGCACAAATATTGTTTTTGGAGGTCGAGTTGAAGACTGACTTAAGAGGTTCAATTAGGAATTGATTTGGGAGTTGAATTAATGTTGAAGATCGAAGCTATGATCACCTCATGAGGTTTCAGCCCTTTATATTTTTATTGAGCGTTCAGGGATTGACAAACAAATTTTTTTCAATACAATTGACAAAAAAGATTGCACAATAAAATTGATAAAAGTATTGCGCATCAAACGGGTTTTAAATTTCAATAAATGAAAATCGTAAATTATCAAATTAGCTTTAATATTTGTAAATCTATCTACCAAAACCAGAATAAAACATTGATCGTATGGGCACATGCTCGGTAAAGGAATCAATCTTCAAGCAATTATCAACAAGAAAGGCATCTAAGTATTTTGTTTGTTACACGACCTTTAAGAAAGTTATTTTAAAGCCATGTAGAAATTAAAATAAAAATGGCATTTTACGTTTATTACTGTTAAAATGTTTATTACAATAAAATAGTTAGTCTATTCAGAAATGTGACGAATAAAGCTGTGCCTTTCTTAGAGTTCAAAATAAATTTAATTAACTACCTGTTTAATGGTGTAAAAGTTACCTGAAAAAGTACAAAAATAAATAATAGAGATGTCATAAAATAACCACAACTACGTAATTGGAATGTCCGCAAACAAACCTTAATTTCGCATTGAAACAAACACTTGCGTGCAGTACCGCGTCTAACTTCTAATAAATGGGACAGGCATCCTCACGTAAAAGTGATAAAACTCCTCGTTTTAGTACACTATCTTTATATTTTTCCAACCAAATGTTTGATGTCGTAACTCGAATAATTTAAAAAATAAATTTATTTTGCTGTAGTGTTTTCTGGAACTAGCGTCGTGTCTTTGAATGATCGTTCCGTCTATGTAGTTATTTTATAACACCCTTGGATTCGCGTCTGTTTGCATCCATCCAAAGCTATCAAAACAATTTTGTTTGCATCTCCATTTCTCAAAATAAAAATGGTATAAAAAAAATACAAAAATTCCACCTCAACCGCGCGCATATAATATTCAAAATAGCAAATTGCAATTTAACTAAATTAAGAGAGTTAGAAACAAAATAATGTACGACAATTACATATATGTGTTAATATACTTTTTTTTAATTAACGTGCGCGCTCACACAATTATGTCATACTTAGCTCGAATTAAACGAATAAGGAATTTTTTTGTATTTTTTGTAAGCATTAACTGAAAATTGGGAATATACATATGTACATCTAATAAAATGTAGATTTCTAATGCCACGCAATTTTCGGATAATAGTTCAATAAAATATATTTTGTATAAACAATTTTTATTTAATTTTCTGAAAAATATCAAGACGATCAAAAGGTTATCAAAAATTATTGAATTTTCTAATTATAATATAATTCGGACCTTGTGTTTTGCTATTTTTTTTTTTTTTTGCGCGGATATGATTAATATTTTAGTTTGTTTAAATGGAGATAACGATGTCTTATTGTGGTTGCATTTCTGTACGTATATGAAGGCATCTCGCGATTTAAAAACTAATAAAAATAATAATAATAATTGTATTAAACAAACAAAATAGCATTATTACTATACACATTTCTAAATTATACATTTGTGTGTTATCATAATTATATTTTCCTCTTTGATAATTTTTAGAAAGTTTAGATTTTGTTTTTCTGCTACTCGTACTTACGATTTTTTTTAGTGTTGTTGAAATTTATTTTGCGAATTTCGCGAATGCATTTTTTAGTTTTTATTTTATTTATTTATTTATTAAACGATTACAACAAATTATTATTATTATTATTTTAGATACATATACATATACCTATATATTCATAGAGCAGCAATAGAGTGTGTTTACATATAAATACGTTAAATTTACAAAAAAAAAAATGCTTTTGTATATTTTCTTCATCTTCATCGTCTTGCAAATTTGTACACACACATTTTGTACACTGTGTGCAAATATATTTTGTGTATGCATACGCTCGTACATGCAGTAATCAAAAACTCCACTGATCATATTTTAATTTGGCTGCATTACAATTGCATTTAATTGCATTCACAAAAAAAAATAATAATAATAATAATAATAAATGTATGTGATCTATCTGTATGTGTGACATTTGAAAAAGATTTCTACGTTTTCATTATTTTTCTTTGTAAAAATTTTATAAAGATTTTTGTTGTGTATTAAATTAAGACCAAAAAAAAATTTTTTGCATGAAATTTTCAAGTTTTGTGTATAAGTTTTCATTTGAATCAAATATCAAATGTGTTGTGTTGTTTTGTATATATACGAAATATACAGTTGAAGTCGTACAGAAATATGTAATCATAAGAAATGATTTTGAATATGGAATTCATATATCTTATAAACACGAAACTCGAAATTTAGTATGTGTGTCTGCGTTGTTAAGGAAGGAATTGAGATGATATGTAAATAGAATGTAGGGAATACAATTTGTTAGGTTTATTTTTTATTTTTTTGGTTGAAGATGCAAGGGGATTGCAAAAGGATGAGTACATTTGTTTGTGGTTATTATTTAATTGACGTATAACAATGTGTCAACAGGATTTCTAATACATAATGAGCTTGGTGTGATGACTAAAAATTTTTCAGCATGCACAATTTTATCAAACTCGTTATTTCCGATGAAACTATTATTATTTTATAGTCATAATAGTTTTAAATGAACAACAATAGGAGTGTCATGACGAAATATATAATTTCACTCTAATATAGATTAGGATCCAGCAACAATATCAATATTGCATAAATCGTATTTCCTTACTATTATGAAACCAAAAGGAAAAATAAAACTAAATTTTATTTAAAACAAAAAAAATATTGATAGCGTTATCATGAATTTAAGTCAATAGTGTAGAAAATTGATAAATTTAATATTTTTAATTAGTTTGTTACGGCCACTTTATGTATATTTTATATAGAATGCATAAAAACTAATAAAAATTATAAAAATAAATATTTTTGTACACACAAAGAACAAACACACACAATTTTTATGTAAAATGTACATTGCAATTTTTCTATTCGCATATTAGTCAACGACACATTATTTACATGTCAATTATCTTTAAACTAATAAAAAATTGACTGGATTCGAACTTTTCATAATTAATGTATGTATAGTATATATATATATATATATATATATATATATATATATACATATTTTTATAAAGTGTATAACAACAAAAAAAAACAATTTTTCTAGGTTAATGATTTTGGGATTTAATTTTCTGAAAGAGTAAATCGGTCGGGATTTATATAGATTGGCATCGTTCTATACATTATGTACGCATTTAAACAAAACAAAATTTCAACAGTCGCATAAAAAAAAAATTCAATAATCTTGTAAATGTTAAGTTTTGAAAGAGCTTCCGGTAGCAACCTTACTATCTCCATATAAGTGTAGAAATCCAGCGTCTATCGTGAATGACAACGACTACTTAATCAACCGTACCCGTTTATAATTAACATTTCAAATTCAAAATGTTTTTTTTTAGTAATATACGATTTCATACTATAATTTCTCCCGTTACATAAAATATCTGTGCAGGGCCGTAATTGGCCCTTAGTCATTTTAAATATAATTCTTTGTGACTGAAAATATTCTGGTCAATACAGAGCTAAAGAATGTTTCTTTCACTTGCTCTTATTATTGCTGTTAACTTTTGTTAAACAGTTTAATTAAACAGACTAAAATCAAAACTGTTTAATGGTATACGAGTAAATAATGAATAAATCAAGTTTAGTTTAAATATGCTGTCGGTTATAATTTTCAGTAGTGCTATTCTTGAACTATTACGAAAACTTTCGTATGGCGAGCACTTTTGGGCGAGTAAATTACGCTATGTAATTAAACGTAGAAACGTAAAAAACTATACCGTAAATTAAATATACTGACTATATTTAATTATTTTTATTGAATAATTGTGAAATACGAAATACGTACAAAATAATCCATTTTAATTTTTTTGGTATTTGTTTTATATTTTGAATAGCTACTCCTATCTTAAAATATTACGAACCCCACCCAACTGTAAAAAAGGTATTGTTAAGTACATATTTTAATAAAGAAATGTAAACAAAACTTTAGGTATGCAAGTATATTTTCAAATTTGTAATTCGGGAATATTTTTTTTTTGTACAATTCTAAGAAATGGGGGAGATTCGGTCGTTATATTTTGTATTTTCTCGTAAAGACCGGTCTGCCTCTATCCCCAAAAGGGCCTAAAATGAGACTTGTCGAGTTCTGTTCAAATTCGGGTATCGAACTCCTGTTATATAATTCTGTTATACAAATTTAAATTTTGGAATACATATCGAATTCAGACACAATATATCAATAACCGAAATTCTGATGTCATAAAATTAATTTCTACCACAACTTATCGAATTCTGATGTTTTATCGATTTCTGGTATGGTTATCGAATTCCGGTATGACATTTTGAATATTGACATCTAAACTCAAACTCTGACATGAATTATCGAGTATGTACTGATATCTTAAAGACTTCAGAATTCAATATATCATTCCAAAATTCAAGATGCTATGTCAGAATTCGATATACCCTAACAAAATTCAATAAATTGGTTGAATTGTGGGATGATATTTTCCAGTTCTTATATGATATGGACATCTCGAATTTTGAAATAATATCTCAAATTCTGAAGTCATGAAATGATATATCAAATTCTGATAAGACCTCTCGAATTCTCACCGAATATATCGAATACGGAAAAAATTTAAAAATCGACATGACATATAAAATTTGACTTGTGATATCGAATACTTACGTCATATTATGTAGAATTCTAAAACCATAAATTGAAATTCTGTTATAACATATCGAATTCTCACATAACATATCGAAATTTTTGATGATATACGAAATTCTGAAGGCTTCAAGATAGATTTATCAAATTATTGTGACAAGACCTCTGGAATGACATACATAACGAATACATGACATACATAATGAATTTAGACTTAAATAACTGATATTCTGACATATCGAATCTAATTTTAACATAACATATAAACTTCTGACATTATAAATTCATATTCTGACATGTAATATTGAATAAATTCAAATACTGGTACGTCATATCGAATTCTGGCTTGTTATCATGATAAATAAATGTTGACATCTAATATTCAAATTCTGATATGACCTATCGAATTTTGCCATGATATATCGAATTCTGGCATAATATATAGACAATTTTGAGAGAAGATTCTGATATCCTAAATACAAATTATGATATTGCATAATCTACTGATGATAAAGTTAGGAATTCTGACATTATTACTCAAATTCTTTCATCAAAAATTCAAATTCTGACATGACGTATCGAATTCTGATATGAGATATCGAATTTTGACATCAAATATTCAAATTCTGCTAAGGCATTATCGAATCCTGACATGCAACCCATCCTGATATCACAACACAAATTCAAATTCTGACATGACAACGAATTCGAAGATGACAAATCGATTTTTGATATAACAAATTCAAATTCTAAACTTCAACATAAGACATAGAATTCTTACATAAGACAAAGAATGCTGACATCATAAATGCAAATTCTGATATTAATATATCTAATTCTGAAATAAAGTAAGGAATGCTGCCATGAGATATCAAATTTTGACACTAAAGATTCTAATTCTGGCATGGCATATCAAATTCTGATATGATTTATCAAATCCGGTTATGAAATATTTCTCTCTGGAATAAAAATTCAAATTCTGACGTGACATATCGAATTTTGACATAATACTTCGAACTCTGCTGAGATATGTTGATTTCTGATATAATTTATTAAATGGTGGTAGCTGGCATAAAAACAAATTGGGTTGATATAACATGCAGTTAATTTTTGTTGGTTTATCAACTTAATTTTTACATTGAACCTCCAGCCAAACAATCCAAGGAAAAGGACTGTTTTGATTTGAACGTTACTCTGTTGAGGGTGTTCGATTATACGGAGGTTTTTATTCATCAACCTCTCTAAAATTGATCGAAAATAACAGATGTATTGATGTGAAACTTTTTCATAAACGGTAGCTATATTCGAAAAAATTAAGAAAAAGAAAACATCTGGCATAAAAAATTTGAAAAATTTGATTGAAAACACATCACAGTCATTTAACGGTTGAAATGACACATTCCAAAATGACTGGAGATTCTAAAATGAATTAAGTTAAAGTTTAGAAAAGTTAATGCGAGGAAATTTAGGATGGAACTTGTTTAATTCTTAACCGATTTAAGTGAAATCCGACATACCAACGGCCCAATTAGCAAATTTATGACGTAATCCAAAGTCTGATGGCTTTATTTTAACATGATAACGGCTTACCTCAGAGCCGCAATACGTCATTAGGCGGCAAGGAAAATCGCGCTGCGAACCTCTGATTTCGAGCAATTTAAATGCTTAAGCCACTGTAGCGAGAAAATGGCTCATCCGATCGGAGCAATTCTGGTGTAAATTTTTGCGTAAAGAAACAGTGGTGGTTAATTTATTTTAAATTAGAATAAATACCACATAAATTTAATTCAAATTACAAACTAAAAAAAAAACGATTTGCAATACTTGAGACCAATGTAGTGAAAGAACGCTTTTACATTTCTTGTCCGTACTAAGTTTGGTGTCAACATTTACGTAAAGAACTCTCAGCAGTTAATTAATTTCAAATTAAAATAACAAATCTCCATGAAGCTAATAATACGTAAATTGTTGTTAACAAACAAATGCATTCAAAGATCTTCATTGTGCAAAATTCTGAATTAAGTTATTGGTGGAATGTGTAATTGCTGTGAACAAATTGATTTATCGAACAAGTATCTAAAAAATTTCCGACGATGTTTCGAATAGCCACAATTGAAGGACAATTTGTTCTTCCATATTTGTACGACATTCAGGCGCTATAGCCTGTTGAAATGGCTGAGAATAAGTTTTTCTTAATTCTCATCGAAACTGAATTTGTCAATTCTCTTCGTAAAAATAATTATCCAGGCTCCGTTATCCAGAAACCTATTGTTTCATTTTAACTTTAATTTTACGTTGAATTTTAATTTTAATTTTAATTTTAATTTTAATTCTATTTTTATTTTTATTTTTATTTTTGTTTTTTATTTTTATTTTTATTTTTATTTTTATTTTTATTTTTATTTTTATTTTTATTTTTACTTTTATTTTTATTTTTATTTTTATTTTTATTTTAATTTTAATTTTAATTTTAATTTTAATTTTAATTTTAATTTTAATTTTAATTTTAATTTTAGTTTTAATTTTAATTTTAATTTTAATTTTAATTTTAATTTTAATTTTAATTTTAATTTTAATTTTAATTTTAATTGTAATTGTAATTGTAATTGTAATTGTAATTGTAATTGTAATTTTAATTTTAATTTTAATTTTAATTTTAATTTTAATTTTAATTTTAATTTTAATTGTAATTGTAATTTTTATTTTTATTTTTATTTTTAATTTTTTAATTTTATTTTTATTTTTATTTTTTTTTTATTTTTATTTGTATTTATATTTTTATTTTTATTTTTATTTTATTTTTTTTTTTATATTTTCATTTTAATTTTTTTTTATTTTAATTTTTTATTTTTATTTTTATTATTACATATTTTAAATTATTTTTATTTTCAATTTTTAATTTTATTTTTATTTTTTATTTTAATTTTAATTTTAATTTTTATTTAATTTGCTATTTTTTTATTTCTATTTTTGTTTAAATTTTTATATTTTTTTTATTTTTCATTTTTAATTTTTATTTTTATTATTATTTAATTTTTTATTTTATTTTAATTTAATTTTTATTTAATTTATTATTTTTAATTTATATATACTTTTTTTTTTTAGTTTTACTTTTATTTTTATTTTATTTTAATTTTAATTTTAATTTTTTTTTTTATTTAATTTGTTATTTCTATTTTTATTGTAATTTTTATTTTTATTTAAATTTAATTTTTAATTTTTTAATTTCATTTTTATTTTTATTATTATTTTAATTTTTTTTAATTTTTATTTTTTTTTTGTCTCTATCTCTGCAATCTTTTCTGGAGCTCAAGGCACTCCCAACTCTTTCGCAGTTCCCTTTTAACGTCCTACCTTACGCCGTTGCCAGCTAACTCGAGGACGTACGGCTACAGCCCCGCTTTTGTTTAAACCACCTGCACTTGCATTGCTTCATGCCAGCATATAGTACTGACATGAAAGGTGGGTCGGCCCATGGATTCCGCACTCTCAACATGGGGTCATAGATGTGTTCGTCATCACCGATCGTAATCTTTTTATTTTTATTTTTAATTTTATTTTTAGTTTTATTTTTATTTTAATTTTTATTTAATTTTTCATTTTTTATTTTTATTTTTATTCTTAATTCTATTTTTATTTTTATTTAATTTTTTTTTTATTTAATTTTTTATTTTTTTTTTTTGTCATTTTCTGTTTTAATTTCTATTTGAATTTTTATGTTTATTTTTAGTTTTAGTTTTGGAAATGTAGCAAAACAATCAGAAATTAAGAAAAAAATTAAAGGTTTTGCTAACGTTGGTTTTGTCAAAAATTGCCGCCATGTTTACACTAAATTTTATGTGTATGTGTCAACCGAAAATAATAAAATTGGTTCATGTCTCCGCGTGTAGCGTGTGCCGTATGACGAATGTCAAAATATTCGTTGTAATTGGCTATAGCTCTCCTAAGGAAACTGAGTAAAAGAATTTTCTTACAACAATACCGTAGACTTATACATGAATCGCGTGTCGATGGCAGCCAAACATTTGTTTCTTGAGATTATGTGAACAACCCTATTTTATATATTTCAATTTTTGCTAAATCTCATCAAAGCTCTGCGTGATAGCGTGAACCAGTTGAAATTTATCCAATATAGTTTGCCTACTTCTTAGCCTTAAAATGCCACAAATTTAGTTTATGAAGCTATTTATATAAGAAGCTGGGCTGGGGCTATTTACTCTAGTACGTACATATTAAACAGTACAGGATGGATTGGAATTTATAAGGGGTTTTGGAATCGTTTATTGACACAGTAGAAAAATTTTCAGAAGAAAAAGTTGTTTGGTATTTAACCTATTATTTTAACTTGTGATTCAAAGTCTGAGTAGATAACACGGTTTTGGTTAGTACGGTGTTTTCATGGAACTTAAACACAATGTTATAAGAGGTTACCTGACTTTTTTAATGTTTTTGTTTTTTAATTTTAATTATCAATCGCAATTTAATTTGCCTAGACTACGGGCAACCCCAGAGAGTGTAATTTAATAGCCGAAAACTCCATATGCACTATGTCTCAGATGATTTCGACTCGACATGATGTCCACTTACTGTGGTAGACATTTGAAGATCTGCCGCATGTTGTGGTTTGAGCTACAGGCCCATATATGTATGTATGTACATAGCCTAAAATGAATATTTCTGATAATTAATGGATCTTAAGAACATTGAGTGCCTATGAATGCAACCTCTGTAATACATTTATAAATAAATCCTATATATTAAATCGCGTAAATCTTTTAAAATAATTCAATTTAAATAAAAAACCAATTTTTTCAATACTTAATTTTAATGTTCCAATTCACTCTTAAAGGCTTGTAATAGATTTTTACAACAAAATTAATTTACTTTAAATTGTGTAAATCGCGTTTTTGTGGTATTTACAATCACCATTAAAAATAAATATTTTTATTTTCACTGCCATTTTTGGCATCATAACGAGTGTAAAGAGAAGCATTTACGTACCGCTGAGGTTATAATTATTAGGTTGATTGCTTACTTTGATAGAATCAAATATAATTTTGAACAGTTTCTTTTTACTTTCTAATTCAAACAGACATCCGAAAATAATACAGGTAGATTTAAAATATTTCTGGGCAGTAAAGTGATCCATAGTGGCCATATCCACCATACATCTCTTACTGTAGACTCTATTTTACATGATTTAAATTGGAATTATTACGTTTACTAGCAGCACTAAAAAAGCCACAACACAAGTATTTTTCCTAATGACATTATATCTCTGTTAACCAAATTTTGTGGGAATTTCTTGTAATTTTTGTATGCACAATTATTTTTATGCATATATGCACGCATCTATGAAAGGGTTTCTGCTCAGAAATAATTTAAAATTAGCTTATTCATTCACTAAATTCAACATAAATGCTTATATGTAGTTATGCAGATATAATATAAAGTATGATAATGGGAACCTTTTGCCTTTATACATTTTTATTAGTTTTGTGTTCGCCTATTTACCATTTAAAAGCTTAACGTTACGATACATGTATACGTTGCTCTCCTTTTTAGTTCATTTACTTGAAAACACACATATTTTTTCTTCCATAAAACAAAAATTCACTTGGTGAATTGTAATAGAACCGAACCGACGCATAAAATGTGCATTTTTGTAGGATACGTGTGTGTGTGTATATGTGATTATTCAGAATTACCTAAAGCTGAATTTGAACAAAACAAATATTTCTATATGTGTAGTATATGGTGGATATATCGTAAAAAAAATTTCTGTTTGGAGCTATACATGAAGAAAATTTTCCCCATTATAACAATTTTCAGTTTCATTATACATAATATCCTAAGCTCACCCACCATTATTATTTCATTCATATTATGCTCATCATCATTTATATTTTAATTCTGATATGTTGATGTTGATCATTAGAAAAAAATGATTGCATTTTTTTTTATTTTGTATGTACACATATTTTTAATTTTTATTTTTTTATTTGAATAATACAACACGAGTATTGCTACTCTTCTATTAAACCATATAATCATTCATCCATCAAACCAACCAACATTTAAAAAATAAAAATAAAAACCATCATTACAGCAGCATTTTAAGGAAAAAATAAATAAATATACACATACACAAGCACACAGAAAAAAGCAAAAACAACACACAGTCATAATGCGTATTCCGTAACGCATAAAACTTTTATACTAAATTATTTTTTATTTTTATTTATTTGTATTTTTTTATAAATGCTGCATGATATATTAAACTACGCCATTCAAAAAAAAAAATAAAAAATCGGAAAATGTAAAAAATAAATTTTGAAGGACTTTTATTTTGATTGTTAATATTTCAATGAGATTTAAAAACAAAAAATACAAAAAATTGTGTATTCTGAAATAAATAAAAAATAAAATAAATATTTTTTTTTTATTTTAAAATACAAAAACAAAAATCAATAATATATTAATCAATAAATGAATATATATATACAACTAAAAAAAACTCATTTTATTTTAAACATAATTTTTAGTTTTTTTTCTATTTTTTGTGCATTTGAATTGATTTTGTTATTCCAATTGTTTTGTTCTAGTGTACAATATATTATGAACATCATGAATTCTAGTTCATCAAATTTTAATTAAATCAGGCATAAATTAGCTTTTGTGGGTGCTTTACTTGTTTGGTATGTACATAGTATGTACGAGACCGAGTATAACTTTTAAGAGTTTTAACTTTTAACTATATTTTATTCAGTAAACCAAAAACGATTTAAACTTGTTTTATTGCAAATTTATATTTATTTGTTAATTAATATGAAGAGATGGTTTGAATTTGTTATTCTTAAGTGACTTTCACTTAATATTTTTTGAAGAGCAAAAGTACTTGAAAATATGTTAATTTTACTAAGCATTGTGAACAATGATTAAAAAATGGAACGGTTACATTAAAACAGTAATCTAATGTTATAACAGAATCAGCAAAAGCTCCTTGTGACCAAATATACGCTGGTGTCAAATACTGTAAGTAAAAGATAAGTCCAATAAGTTATTATCTCTTTCATTCGGAACACATTCAAAAGCATAACGATCAAAATCGTATAATATGTGCAAGAAACGATCAACGACTTACTGTTTCTTTTTATTTATTTTTATTAGGGATGTTTGGGCACCTGTGAAAAATTACCTTTAGTAAAAATTGTTCACATTTATTTGAAAATATTCCCCTACATTCTCAATTTTTTATTACGAAGAGTAAAAGAAGTTCGTTTAGAATTTAAAAAAATAATAACAGTGTAGTTTACACCGTGTAGTTCAGTGTAAAAATTGTTTGGTATATTTTCCCGTTTTATGTATTACATACTTCAGTTTAGTCACAGTAATTTTAGAATATCTCAAAAATAGATGATCTCATGCTAGATACGCCTATTATTTAAATATTCGTTGATTCGAATTTACTTTATTATCAGTTCCTCAACTATTATTCGTTTATAACCGATTAAGCGGCAATTGTCAGATTTCTCGAATTTCTTTTCTAATTTCTAAAATAAAATGTAATCAGCTTTTATGAAATAATTATAAGGTCTTTCACAGAGTAAGGTTCAGATTCACTTTATCTTGAAAATCCCAAATTGTTATTTTTCGAAATACCCCGACTTTTTTTCATAAAACTCGGCAAACCCATATACTGAAACTCTTTTCATTAATAATAAATTTACGAGGAGAATGTCGCCTACATAAATATGTAAATAGACAGTTGAATAATTATTATATGCCTTGCTTATATTCGAAATGTTTTTACAGATTATTGGGAGATATTTATTACTAGGGTTCCCAAATTAAGTTTCTAGTTCCTTAGTGAACACATGTGTAAAGTCTTCAGTCTGTAGAAATTTTCGTTTTTCAGCATTATTAAACACTAGTGCGATGTGTTTCAATTTATTTTAATTGATTGCCTCCATTTTACTTGCTTATACATCCTTTTACTACCATAACCCTAAATGATAATTACAATTGAGCCGTTTATTTTGAAAGTGGCTTAAGTCCATATTTTGTTGAAACGATATAATGAAAGAATAGAAAAACAATAAATGAAGAAACATATGGGATTTTGAATTTTTTGCACAGGTGTTAGAGATTAATTTTTTTTTGTTTTGACAATAAATTATTTACCGTTAGAAAGATTATACTGTTATTTATCTACTGTTATCATTAACTTGATTTTTTGAAAAATGGACTTAGGCCACTTTCAAAATAAACGGCTCAATTATCCTTTATTATGTCTTTTTGTTTTTATAGATGAATTTTCCATTGTACTTTTTTACTATACAACCAGAACCAAACATTACCCAATTGGGCAGAAATGATTTGTCACAAATAATAATGATTTAGAACTAAATAAATAAATAAAACATCTTTGAGGCCCAGCTGAAATAAGACTAAATAAAGAAACTCAACTTTCTCACGAATATTATTGCTGATAAAAATTAGCACATTTTTATAATGCATGATAAAATTTAAAAATTTTAGTGTTCAAATCTGCGAATAATTTTTGAACACGTTCCATTGAATGGAAATATGTAAAATTGTACATTTAGAACGTTTTGATTTTTAATGAAATATTTCCTAGATGATATTATGCATATTCACGCGAATTTTACCTTTATCGTTATTTGGATCTGACTTAGAGAACATAGAAGCTTAAGGGCTTGCCTCTTAAAGAAAAAATTTTAACACATTGAAGGTGCCGCAAAGGGTTTATTTGTCAACTGAGGGTTTCTAAATTTACATCCAAAATCATGTGAAATAATCAACGTTATTCACATTGACGAGCGTTTAACTGGTTTTGATACGTTAAAATAAGCAGCCAAACTTAAAGAATAATTTTTGGCACCAAGCGGCTTAATTTACGATAATGGAGGTCAAATTTGCCAAACTATGTATAATCATTTTCAGCGGAAAAAGTCAAAACAACACAAAGATAATTGAAGTTGATGCATCATAAAAACATTAGGCATATTATGAGGCTTAATGTGCGGATATGTAATTGTGGTAAGGTGCAGCTAGCTGAATCAAACATAATATGAATCTGAAGTTGATGACCCCTTGTGGTATTATTTAAAATTATTCTTCAGAAATCGTGGAAAGCTTTCTACGATTGTATGGAGCAACTGGAAGAAATTAAAATTACAAAATGCTTAACTACCTTGAAAAAACAACATCCCGTCAATTAGAAGTGACTTACGTGGCAGAGTGATACGAAAATGCGGGCAATTTAATATTTCTTTTGTATGTGCAAACAGTAAAACTTTTTATTAAAATTTAGAAAAATAAAGTCACGACAATCGGAAATATTTCTCCTAGATGTACAATAGTAAATGTTAATTGTTAGTCGATGTAATATTTCAGAAATAATGGAAGCTAAGAAACCTTTAGACACAATTTTCATCAGTTAATGGGGAAGTAAACCTTCACAAAAAAGAGTTATTTAAAATTTGGCTTAACAAAATTTGTTGACTTGCAAAAGCAAACAAATTGTTTCATAAAATTGGTTCGTGTAAATTTCTCCTTTTAAATGTTTGTTTGTGCTTAAATAATTAAATTAAAAAAATTTAATTAATTATGACGTAATGGGCGAAATATTAAAAAAATTAAATCATACAATGTCGTAATCTTTTGTATTTGATTTGTGTATTTCAATGATACAATTTTAAAAATAACACGAAATTGTACCGAAATGTTTACGTAATGTGACGTCAATTACTGAAGTTTACATAATTTTTGCATTCATTTCACTGAAAGGCAAAATGACAAACAAATTAGTCAAAATAATACCGATATGTATGGGTAAGATGACAATTTCAAATTATTTAAATTATTTTTGTATTTTGCGATTTTTGGCGTACATTTCAGCGATTAAAAAAAACAATTTCTTAAATTACGTCTGTAACTGAAATTTATTCCTAACGTCAGAAACCAGAAATAAGTGTCAACAGTTATTTTGAAAAAATGTATTAATGACACGTACGGTTTAAATAAAAAAACAGGTCACCCACTGTGATTTATTTCTAATTTTAAAAATATCCGTCTTTGATTGTTTTTTTTGTAAAAGGAATCCTTTGTGAATTATTGATGGTTTTCGGTTTAGTGGAGTCACAAGTTTTAGTAGAATTTATCTATTTGAATATCAATATTTATCTGACTGAAACTAAATTGAGGAAGACGGTGTAATTAGCAATAAGGACAATTTGGTTTTTACTTTCATTGCAGTTTGATTGTAATTTTTCAACACTTTTAAGTTTGAAATTTTTTGTTGGCAAAAATAGACAGACTTATGTGAAAACATAGGTCTGTCCTTACGAAACGAAATTGCAACCGATAATAGTGACAGAATGATATACTTTGCGAACGTACCTGATAACATAGTGATTAGCACATTCTTTCAATGCAAAAAAATTCATTTAGAAAAATGGACAAATCCACGCTAGACTTCCCAATGTCAAATTTACTACGAGTTATTTTCAAAAGCACTGAAGAGAAGAAAATATACAAAAATAACATCATTTACTCTCATATAATTTTCTCGATTGCATCAAAATTCAAATTGCTTTTTGAAAGTATTGGAAAAATGTATGTTGCCTAAAAGCATGCATGGCATTCTGGCGTTAATATGGGCTCTGATTATATTGTGAATAAAGAAAAAAAAGTGGAAATTAAGACGTCGAAAGTGAGAAGCGAAAAGTGAAAAATGAGATATGGAAAGTTAGAAGTCTAAAGTGAAATGTCAAAAATGAGAAGTGTTAAGCAGAAAGTGAAACGTGTGAAGTGGAAAGAGAGAAGTGGAAGGTCAAATGTAGAAAATAGGACTTGAGAAGTTAAAAGTGGGAAGTGAAAACTGAGAAATGATAAGTAAGAAGTGATTTTATTAAAATTCATTAGGATCAAAACAAATTAGGAAACCTTGAAAAAGTAAAAGTATATATTTTAAAGACTTCAGTAGTCACTGTCCTCACTAATTTATTCCATTCCAGACACTGAGCATGTTCACTGGTATGTTCTTTAGGACTTTTTGCAATTACCTGCTTTTTGAAAAAAGTAGACCACCAAACCTTAAAGTTTAATATTTTATCATTCATTGATAAAATATTTATTTTTTGTAGTGTACTTGATCGGTTTATCAGGGCCCCATATTCCTCCGGCAAATAAATTCTGTAAATTTTCTTTAAATTTCTCTTGAATACTCCAAACATACGATCACAAGGTTGAAAACTATGGCCTCGAACGGGGAAATACTGATAGATTTTGGTCCAATTTTTTTCAATATAAAAAGTTATTCGAAATCGTAATACCATGTTATTACGATTTTTACCAGGGCATACATCAGAAAAAATATGAAGTTCGGTAGTCTCTGGTGGTAAATATTTTTCTACGAAATCTCTATGCTATTCCTTCGTAATAAAGGTACATTTCGCTACATTTCCTCTTCAAATCATAGATACAAAAAGTTTGCATCCAAAGCTACCGATAGTAAAAAATTTCCTGGGTGTACGTCCGAGACATGTGCCCTTTCTAGAATAAATGATTTTTTTTTTGCAAGGTAGGTGCCGTTCCATTAAACATATGGTAATGTCGTCTTGTCATAAAACGTATATACGTGTCTGTGATACATAACCGTCATAATACGAATTTTGACATAAAGTGGACATGAGCCCTTTCAATACTAAACGATTCAATTATTTCGTAGTGAATAATTTTTATAGTTCGGTATCTATTGCTTACGATAGAAATCGTACAGGCCTAGATATTTTTTGAAAAACATTTTCTAACAGAGATTTTACGACTCATTCTTATTGTTCACGCCTACATTTTTATACTTTATATAAGATAATTATTTATTGGTCAAGATCATAAATCCTAGTTAATTTTATACAGGAAAAATTACGGCGCGTTAAGAAAATTTGTTTCGTATTTCCTTATTGCACAATATGTTCAATGATAATAACAGGTTTGGCTGGTTGGAACCCGTAACCCGGCCCTGAACAGAGGATGTTGAACTAATTTTTTTAGGGGTTAATTTCCATAAACAAACACAGTCGCTGCACACTCATGGCGTGCCTCTGTAGCGAGGCACAGGATAAATTACATTTGAATTCAATTTGACACAACCATGCCACCGTAAGTTACTTTATCAATAATTTTTCAAGTGTGAGACGACGTTCAATTATAATTGAAAACCTAAAAGCCGGGGGTCCAATTTATTGTGACAAACTCTATATGATTCCTCAGCAGGACATCCGATTATAAACATTGTACTTTTGGCTTAAATGCGTGTTTGCCTAATTTATATGAATATAAGAGCTAATCGCCATAATTAGGTTTAACTACAATATAACAACAAAAGAGGTAAAAAAATAAGAAACAATTTATTGCTTAAGGAAATATTTGAAATTTCTTATAAAAATCTAATCTTTACCCAATTGCTACCAATACACAAATCTTTTAATCTTAACTGAAATGATAAAGACAAGTGATACTATGTTTGTATGCGTTAATCATGATACACGTTTGAAATGATTCAATCTTCGATTACAATTCATACATATTTTATCGGTTTTCCTATTTCTCTCATCTATCAAAACCTAAAGTGCAGTGCACACATAAAAACGGTTGCCCACAAGTCATGGTCAAATTTAAAAATTTTTATACACTTAATAGTTTTTTTGCTAAAATCTTGTTTATGATGGTTTTAATATGTGTAGATAAAAATGTACGCTTTTAGTGTGCTGCACACATTTATATACAAAAGAATATGAAAATTCGCGGTATATTTACTGTTTTAATTTGTACTTACAAAAATCATGTAACCTTGAGAGTTTTTTCAACGTTTCGTTGTATTTACTTATTATGTTCTCTTTTTGTGTTTTTTGTTGTTGTTAATATTGCAAATTACATTCAAGTATGTTTTTTAATGCATTGTGTGTGTGTGTGTGTGTGTGTGTATTTAGCAAAAAATATCTCCTCTACTAAACTCACACACATTTAACCATTATTAAATTTTTGCATCAGAAATCGAAAGAAATGTAAAACTCTTGATATCTCAAACTCAACGGCTTGTGATAACACAAAAACGACAAAAATGTAATACCAAATCAATCTTACGATTTATTATTATGAGTACAAAAAAAAAATGTTTGTACATACATAAGTACATACATAATGTAATATAAAATCTATTTGTTTCATCATTTTCCAAAATAAATATAAAACGCGAACAAGTTTTCTGCTCTTTGGTGTGTTCATCAACAACGACGATGAATATTATAAGCCGTGTGCACTAGTTTTTACTTGCTATAAACAATTTTTTTTTTTTTTAGTTTTTAGTTTTTGCTGCTTTAATTAAGTATGTTGAACCCGTTTTTAATTTAATGAATTCTTTTTGACTGAAGATTACTGCTAGAGTTATTGAACATTGTTAAAGCTGAACACAACACAAAAAAAATCCGCTGACGAACATTTTATTGTACATAAATTAAAAACACAACAGATAAAATAATAAATTTCCAATCAATCGAATGTGAAGCGAAAATATTTGGACTGTATACGTATAGTAGTTATATTACACTACAACAACTACTACTAACACTATTTATTTATTTTTGTTGAAAATCATTTGGCTCTCATTCATAAGAATATTTTAAATAAAAAAATTTTGTGTTGCCGAAATACACAACACATTTTTCATTCATCATCACAAACCAATTCATTGTAGTTTTTTTTTTGTTTTACTATTTTCGAATGTGTACACACTACACATGTATTTTACCAAAACAAAAAGTACAATGAACTGCCAAAAATAGACGTCAGAGTGTGTACACAAAACACAAATATTTTGTATGTGCGGTAGGTTAGTTATGTTGTACAAGCGTATTGGTGTATGACCAAATTTTTTTTTTTTGGCTTAGAAATTTTTTTTTATTGCTTATGTGCACACATATTCTTTGTGTGTTTGCATATTTTGCGAATTATATTTTAAGGTCTTATGGTGTCATTGGCACTGACTGACTCGCTATATGTATATACTCGCACTGTAATATACTATTGGCAGAATATGCAGACTAATATGATCATATTTTGTAAATAATGAAAGAAGACGCGTTGTTGTACGTAATTGATAAAAAAAATATAAAAAAAATGCGAGATGAATGTACTCTATAGATAATACGCTGTGTAAACTTTTAGTGTGTACAATGTGTATTTTTGGATGATTTATATTCGAATTAGTAACAAAAAATGTATTTGTTGTTGTAACCTGTCTTAAAAATTTGGCTAAACAATTTAAAGCTGTTACATTGGTCGTTTTGGACCACAAAATTCTTAGTAAAGTATCTGTTTCCATTCATTGCATTCGTGAAACGGGGACAAACCGATTGACCACAATCAATCGAGAATTAAGAACCGCCAAGAATTACGGTTAATTATTCTCAAGAACGCTCAAAGACAGAAACCAATTCTCTTCATTTATCTATCGGCCCGCAAATCGTCATTGGCGCCAAACATTTAGAGTGCCAAAAACAAAACTTTTTGGGAACAAGATAGATAGAAATGAACAAAATTTCCCTTAAAAGGCAGAAAATCAATAATTTTGCGAATTCGCAACATTAATGAAAAATAAAAAAAGAAGCATGGTGTTAGTATTTATGTGCCAAGCCCAAAGATGAACAAAATTATACAATAAAATTGTTTGTATCTTCTTGAAAAACATATTTCAATGACTGATTGATCAATTTTTACATATTAGGAACTCTTTTAATGGGGCAAAAAAAATGCACGCGAAAGTTCTTGTGACCTTTTGTCCTGAACGATTCTTTGCCGAAAATCGGTAGCATCGAATTCTCCTAATTATAAAAATTTCACTATTATTGAACATAAATAAAAAGTTATAAACTATGTATAACAAAAAAATAAAAAATTAGGTAATAACTCTAAACAAATTCGATACATACCACGTTTCCAGTAACCAATTTTTTGCTTCAACCAAAAAGGACCTTTGGTT
Organism: Tipula helvola; assembly: GCA_963556165.1. Classification (NCBI taxonomy): domain Eukaryota; kingdom Metazoa; phylum Arthropoda; class Insecta; order Diptera; family Tipulidae; genus Tipula; species Tipula helvola. The sequence continues at coordinate 390,771,461 of OY744482.1, forward strand.
AATAAGCCTTCTACTAATACTCTCAGGTAAAGCACTAAAAAAAAAGTACATGCTGCAAGAAGTATATAACGGCGGCAAAGTGCGTTATTAAATCGTGGCACACTATAAATAAGCTCGTGATTAGCACAGAAATTGTAACGGGGAGCAGTTCTGATAATATAAAGTTCGCTGCGTCTATAAAAAATCGGATTCTTCAAAATTTCTTGAAAATGGTATGCAGAATCACTAACTCTGCACTGAATATGCTGTTGATTTGGCTTATACTACTAATTCTCCTATACGGATTTATTGTCTAGTAGTACTAGTCTATATAAATAAGTGAAATTGATTAATTATATACATGTTTTGTCTTATGCGTGTAATCATAATATTCTTTGTTATATCAATAGGAATAGGATGGTTTCAATGAGGAACAAACATAAGCAAATCGCCGAAGTATGGAATTATTTCAGCAAAATTGGAAATGAATTTGCAAAGTGCTTCAAATGCGAGAAACTAATTGGATGTAAAGAGCCGTCGACGAATGGATTAAGTCGTAATTTAGCATCACAACATCAACTCATTTTCGGGGAAAGCTCATCTAAAAAGCCAAAAATTCTGCAACAACGATATTAATATTTACAAAAAGGCAATCCCTTTCAGAAGTTGTAGCAAGACTGCAGTGGATGATTTCTCCACAAACGCTATTTGTGCTGTGTGCCAATTTATTCGTGATTTGTGTTTAAATTTTCAACTGAAAACAAGGCTTCACTTGCTTGCGGGAGACATTATTAATTTAGGACTAATTAAAATAAATGGTGTAGTTTAGTTGATGAAAAGCTTACAGAATTTGACAGACAGTATCACCAGCAGCATTACTATCACTCCCTAGTATCACCAGCAGTATTACTATCACTCTATCACTTTTCTGTGCTTGATATTAATGTCTTTAATGTCATTAAAAAATAAATTAACCCTCAAAAATTTCCCGTATTTAATCACATTTATTAACTTTATTTATAGCTCTAATGAGTTTTCGAGTGCCAGGAAGCGGTTGCGATGAGTTCCGATTTCGGGAAAGCCGTTTTAGGAGGTCTTCCGTTAAGGTCCAGGTTCTTTTTCTTTTAATTTTTGTTTCCAATTAGTGTGGTTGCACGTTGTTGACTTTTATTAGTTTTATGGGATTCCAAAGGAAAATTAAAAGGGATTTAAATGAAATTAAGCATGAGTTTTGAAAAAAAAACCGAGTCGCCGTTGAACGTGGATGTTTATGTTTGTGGTACCAAAAATATATTTTTTTTTCTAATTTTGAAAATTTGCCCAAATTTATAAAACTAATCTGAATATATCTAAATATACATATGTACATGTAAATATTGTGTTAATTGTGAGTGTGATGTTGGTTTTTGTTTTGTTCATTCTTTTTTTTTTCAAATAATAAAACATTTCCGTGAACTGTATGAAATGTGATTTAGCCACTGCAAGTGAGAACTTTTTAGTTTGCAGTGGTTTATGCAAGAAAGTTGTACACTACAAATGTGTACGTTTGAGGAAAGCTGCATTTGCATGTCATTAAATTATTGGAATTGACAAAGATAACGAGAAATATCCATATCTCAGTCATGGTTAAAACATGCTTTGAGATTGAGGACTGCAAAGTATTTATACTTGTCTCCAAACTTCGCGATATAGAATCTTTGAAGTTTGTTTGCTACAAATTGGGCATAAAAGCAGATTTTCGGGCTAAGGCTTTTGATGCAAATACTTGGCCGACCGGGGTACACACTCGGGAATTTAATAATCAAAATTGTCTGACAACATTGTCTCCACGAGTGAAGTTTCGGAAAATCGCTGCAGCCAACAGTACAACACATTAAATTATAACAACTCGTATTATAGTAAAACTGTTCCAAGTGATAATCTGCAGGTAAATGTGAATTGTTCTGTAAAATTTGGTCATTTAAATGTCCGTTTGGTTGAACATTTTAATGAAATTGCTATACTGTTAGAGATACTCAAATTAGATTTTCTCGCTTTATCTAAAACTCTTCTTAACAGTAAAATTACAAACAAGTCGCTCCATATCAATAATTACAAACTAATACGTTTTGATCGTATTAATAATACGCAATGGGGTGTTGTTGGTATTTATTTTCGGTCTATTTTGGGGGTCAGCAAATTGTTCTCTGGTGCCTCTGATAAGGTTGAAGTTTTGTCATCTGTACTTGTCGGGCGATTTGGCAAAATTCTTATTTTGGTTATTTATAACTGGCCTCCTACTTGTTCTGAGGATATTAATAATTTACAAATAACTTTTCTGAATATTTGCCACAGTATGAAAAAATTATTTGTTGTGGTGATTTTAACTTTAATATGTTGTTTAGCAAGAAACTAAGTGTTTGCTTGAGTTTACCTAAAACCGACTAGATTGGATAGCACCCTATTGGATTTGATAATTTTGTATGAGGCTGATAAGCATAATATTATTTCCTTTGGGCAGCTTGCTTATCCTGCTATTTCTGATCATGACTTGATATTTGCCTGCTATAAGTTCAGTCGTACCAGAGATAAAATTTCTTATACCGTTGTTCCTAATTATAAAGCAATCAATCATGAACATTTTATAAGTTGTTTCTTTTCGTTAGACTGAAATTAGATACTATTTGTGTGCCTCGTAAAACAAGTATAAATAAATGACCCACTGCTCCGTAGTTAAATGCATATATTTTGAGTTTAATGCAAGATAGAGATTTGGCTTACAAAAAATACAAAATATTTGGATTAGAGCTCTATTTTGAATCATTTAAATATTTTAGAAATAAAACCAACAAATGCATCAATCAACCTAAAAATACATTTTATTTTGGGAATAACGCTAAAACAACGTGTAGCAATTTAAAAATACCTCGTATTTCATGTAAATCAACCGAAGCAGTCATTGACTTTTCTGCTGAAGAAAGTTTGGTAATTTTGGTAAACTTAACGAGTCGCTAGATGTTTTGCCTTTACACGATTTTGAATAATTGTGATATATAGTTTTGGTTTTGCTTTTGATTGTGTCGATGAATTTATTTTGCCTGCTCTATGTAAGGTCCTGGACAAAATTATACAGCTACAAATTCTTGAGCACCTCAATATATGTAGTTACCTATGCAAATTCCAATCTGGTTACAAATCTGGTCATAGTACTACTACTGCACTTGTGCATATTGTTGATGATCTGATATTGTTGAAAAAAAAACGTGAACCTTCGCGAGTTAACTTGAGTCCAAAGAGGTAACTTGAGCCCAAGGGAAATGCAGTCCATCCAAAAAAGAACTTTATGCTAAGATTCATATTTTTTACTGCGTCTAAGATTTTATCAACATTTTCGATCAGTTTTACTTTCTGTGTTAGTTTGTGCATTTTAATTCCTCCTTCGACAGAGCAGCCAAGTTTCGTTTAAACATATTCCATAGGCATTTTGAGTTTTCGGGAGAACCAAGGATTAGGACTAAGACTTAAATTATAGACCACCGAGCCAGATCTAACATATAATTGAATCGGTCTATGCGAAAAGGTCACATCTACTTTTTATCAGAAATACCGCTTTTCTTTCTACTACACTCTAAATGAATAAACTGACATTTCTAGTGCAATCGGGAAAACCCACAACAGTTGTGGGTTTTCCCGTTTGCACTAAAAATGTCAGTTTATTCATTAGGAATGTAGTATAAAGAAAAGAGTTATTTCTAAAAAAAAGTACATGTGACCTTTTCGCATAGACCGATTCAATTAGAGTGTTATTCTCAAGGAGGAAGGAAGGTTCCGTTAATTAAAATCACCACGTACAAATACAAATGTGTCATTGATGAAAGTTTCTAACCATGTTAGAATTAAAAGTAAAACCCTTGTGTTAAACGAAGTGAAACAGAAATTGCTAATAACTTGGAATTTAAAAATTGAAATTTTGAGAAGAGTCAGGTTCCTGCAAACAATTAATAATTCTTTAACACATATGACGTAAATATAAACAAAAACGAAAAAGATTTTTATCATCTCTATAATTGAGACGCAACTACATATATATTTACAAAAATGGTAAAGTAAACGATTTGCCTGCCAACAGCCACTTGTATCGCTTTTAACGCTATAACCAATATTTTATATTCGACAACAAAAAAAAAATTAAAACTATAATTTGTTAAACATTGTGCAATATTTACAAATGCACTCGACATTATTAGATTGCATTTGGCTTATCACGAATTTTTTTACTGCTAAATATTTTTTTTTTTGTTAGATAAAAAAAAATTTGTGTCTCAATTTAAACTAAACTATAAACTAAAAAATAAAAATTATTGGAATATTTGTTTTTCAGCTATCTCATGTACATGTATGTACACAAAATGTATATAGAACGAGCGCGTTAGAGTTACAATTTCGTATGTATGGTTGTTTAATTGAAATTTATTATAATTTTTTGTACATGTATGCTTTATATATATTTTTTGTAATCAAATGACCTAAAAAACATTGAAAACGTCATACGTCATATTAATTTTGTTTATACACAAATATATTATAAAAAACAATTTATATTTTTGCTACAATAAAATTTGTGATCTCTTATATATGTACATATGTATGTATGTACAATTATTATTTGCATATTTTTGTGTATGCACTTGAATAAATAAATATAAATTTTTAACACTGAAAATAAACGATAAGTACAATAAACAGAATGCAAATAAAGTTACAATTATGGTGTACTTGTGCATGTGTATGTAGGTACAATTAAATGACGTTTATATTAAAAACAGACCTTAATATTTCGCCTTTTTCCAAAATATCCTAAATACTTTGCATTAAAATATCCTAAATACTAAACTTTGAACATTTTGAAATTTTACATTATGATCCTCGATATCCAAATCCGATTTTGTTAATTTAAAATAATTCGCTTTATAAGCTCGTCATTTTATGGAATTTTTTATTGTTAAAAAAACAGATTGAAGCGGGTTGCGGGGGCTGAAACCCCCCTGAGTTTCACTTATTATAAAATCATTGCATGGTGATGTGTTGATCCACGCACAAAATAATTTATAATTTGAATAATTCAAATAATCATTACCTACCTGTTATAGTTATAATACATGTAACCTATTTTTGATTCTTCACGTAAAAGAAATGTAAACAAAGCAACATAATATTATTAGCCGTGATTTTTATAGATCTGTGTAGACCTTTTTTAAAATTAAGTAGAAATTACATTACCTAAGCGAAGTTAACTAAAATGTTTAAGAGACCGTCAGGTATCTACCTGTTGAACGCTTGTACCTATAATAACAAAATTAGCACAAAATATTTGTCAGATTTTTACGGTACTCTTAACATGTATAATCTCTCCAACTGGAGAGTTCCAAAACTTTCAGGAAGTAACTAAATGGATAGACATAATTAAATATTCCCAGAGATGTGGATATATAAATAGAAGTGTGTCACGACTAATTAATATAAAACTATAAAAAACTAATAAAAAATTGAATTGAAATAAATTCAAATGCATTATTTTCTTATCGAAATTATTTATATATAAATTTGTAGGTCATCAGCGAAAATGAGAAATGAATAATGGTGAATAGAGGATTCTAACATATGTCATTAATGTGCATAGAAAACAATAGAGGACCCAGCACTGAACCCTGCGGAAGCCGGAAATCATAGGAAGGAAATCACAGAATTGTCGATAAAACTGCCTGAAAACGATTAGAAAGATAGTTAAAAATCAATTTGGCAGCGCAAACCGAAAATCTAAACTAAGATAAAATTTTATTAAAAAGAATTCTGTGATTAATAGAACCAAAGACCTTAGAAAAATCTAACAAAATTAAAGAAGCCAATTCCCTATTATTCATATTATGCCTAATATAATCACATACATTTAAAACCGCTGTAGAAGTGCTACGAAATTTTCTAAACCCAAATTGGAAGAACTAATTAAACTATTGCTATTTAAATGCGATTGAATTTGAGTTTTTATAACTAGTATCTCGAAAGCTTTAGAGAGAGAACATAAAATGCTAATTGACCGCAAATGGGATAGCTCTGAAGAATTACTGATCTTTGGGATGGGGATTATTTTACTTAGCCCTTTCAAACGCCATTTAAAATTGACTTTCTTCCAAAAAAAAAAATACGTAGCACAATTATGCACTACTATGATATGGCATTGCTCATAAAACTGTAGTGTGAACATAAATACATAAGAGAACGATCGCACAAGAGAAATGAGACAAAAATTAAAAATTACGGTTGGTCGAAGCGATGAAAGTTGATGTACAATATATTGTACAAGGCGTTTGAGAGGGTTAGCTTCCACTGATCTGGATAGGAAGAGGATGTGAGCATTGTATGTGCCATTTATGAAATCGTTGACAAATAAAAACTCTAAATCCGATACGAACAATTCTGAAATAGCCTTAATGTAATCTAATCACCAACATACATAAAATCAACATATTAAACATAACATATAAACATACATAAATAACCATAATTAAGGGGAAGTACCATCCTAACTATCCTAAATATATTAAAACCTTCTACGACAAAAGCTGAATTAGGGATATTTGGGTTTAGAAGGTCTCAGAGAAACCACCAAGTATGTCGACTGTCAAAAAGTAATTCCGGAATTTTCGAATTTCAATGTTCTCGATTTCGGAATTTATTATTTTTTAAATATTCTCTAGAAAAAAATTAAAACTCAAAATTTTTCAACATACAACAAATTTCTTTTATTTCGTTTAAAATATTAGATATTTTTATAATTAATTCTCATATGTATGAAAGGTACTAAATCGCAGTTACGATTAGGATATAAACAATTTATATAATTACAAAAATTTATAAAATTGATAAAGTTTGCAGAATTTTTAATAATTACACAGAAAAGAATAAACAGATATGGAAGTTTCATGTCAAGTATTTACATCTGTTTATTCTATTCTGTGGTAATTATACAAATTCCTTGAACTTAAAAATTCTTCAACCGCTATTAATTATATCAATCCTATAAATTCAGTAAATTCTACAAATTCTGTAAATTCTACAAATTTTATAAATTCTATAAATTAATTAATTATCTATAAGTTTTAATATGTCTATAAACTATGTATATAAATTTAATGAATTTTATAAAATCTATTCATTTTATAAAATCTACCAATTCTAAAAAATTTATAAATTCAATCAATTTTATCATTAATCTAAGTTCTTTAAATTTTGTAGATTCAATAAGTTCTGTACAACTTATACCTTCTCTAAATTCTATGAATAAAATTTAAAAATGCATGTGCTTTAAATTCTACAAATCCCATAAATTCTTTAGTTCTTATAAATTCTGTAAATTCAATAAATTCTAAAAATTTTAAAAGTCCATAATCATTTCTATAAATTTTATAAATTCTCTGAATTCTACAAAGTGTATAAATGTTATAAATTCTAATGTTTTTGTTAAAAAAAAACACAAATTAAATATTAACATTGATAATAAATTCTAATATGTTTATAAACTCTATAAATTCTATAAATTCTATCTTAAAAATTCTTCAAATTTTATAGATTCTATGGGTTCTTTGACATGTTTCAAGTTTGTCAGTTCTATAAATTCTACAAACCCAAATTTTAGTTATTCTAAAAATTCCATAATTTCTATAAATTTTATAAATTCTTTGAATTCTACAAATTTTATAAAATCAAAAATTTCGATAAATCCTATAAACTTTAATAATTCTATATATCCAATAATTTCTATAAATTTACGAAGAGGAGAAATTGTTAAGAGTTTTACAATTCAATTCGATCTGACGAGGATTTTTATCTCTCTGGCTAATTCTGGAATAACCTAATGTTTCAAATTCTACAAATCCTATGAATAAAGTTTTAAAATTCAGTAAGTTCTTCAAATTTTCTTAAATTCGATGAATTCTATAAATCCTTAAAGTCCAATAAATTCTATTGTATAAGTTTTAAATCTATAAATATTATAAATTCTAATAAGTTTTTAAAATCTATAAATTTTCTAAATATTAAGAATTTCATAGATTTCATCAATTCGTCTATAATTTTATTAAATTGTTTGAGTCTCTATAAATTCTACAAACTCAAATTTGACTTATTTTAACAATTCTGTAATATCTATAAATTCAATAAATTCTACAAATCCAAAAATTCTGTAAATCATTTGTATTTTATTAATTTTATAAAACCTAAAATTTAGTAGGTTATGTTAGATTAGTTGGAGTAGCACGGAATTAATCCCCTTCACCCTTACTGGAACCATTTAGAGCTGCTTAGGTGGCGTAGGATATCTCACACTTTACTGTTTTTGAGAGCCGACAAGTTGTCCATCTTCAACTTGCCTAAGTATTTATTTATTAAAGTAAATGATTACTACGCACTTAAAGGTGCAGCAATTTGCTTCTACAGAAGTCATTAAGTCATTTGCCTGTAAACCCAGCCTTCTTGCATGCTCTCCAAAAATGCTGTGTCCCATGAGTATTCTTACGACCGTTCTTAATTCACCAGGTGTTTGGGAATCGTAAAAAGAAAAGAACACAAATTATCGGTTAACAATAAAATGCAATTGCTTAATTATTTAAGTTTTTCGTCTTATATTCCGTATTTAATGCTGTAAAAATAATAAATTAATGAAAATCTATTACACGATACTTCCATCTGTCCATGGTAGTAAATGAGTATAAATTCAATCATTAAATGCACTAAAAAACCTAAACAATGTAACCATAATCACTACTGCCGACAGATGATCTCATAATTGTATATCCCACAAAATTATATTTATTTTCGTATTGGAATGTAGAGGACAGCAATGAGCTTAAAAGCACTGCATGGATATTAGTAATCATTTGTAGGGGACAATGGTTATGGAATGAAACAACTTCAAATAATTTAGCGAATAAGAAAATTAATTTTGAAGAAACGTTCAATTCAATTTGTTAGATGATAAAATAGATATAGTTGTGATTATTTAAATAAAACTTTATTCAAATAAAATTCTACGTACAATACAACTTGTACAATTTAAATTTTTTTATTAAAAAATACAAACACGAGGGATTAATCTTCTGGTGCGTCTAAAGTCTAGTTTTGGCCAGACTTGTCTAGCTTCATTACAAGTGAGGGTGTCAGTCCATCTTTCCTGTTTAGGCGTTGTGATATTACTAAATCGCTGTTAAAATTAAACGCTTATAAAAATATTTTTAAACAAGGATGTAATTGCTCTTTTTCTCATTAAACCTGACGCATCGAGACTTGTGTCGTTTAGGCTAGAATTTTGGTGGCGATATTTCCCGCTGCTAAATACGCTCTTTTAGCCTCGAAGGGAACTTCCATCGTTCCAAAATTAAATTTTGTATTTAGGTTTTTGATATTTTTCAGGAAACTGGAAAAACCAGCAAATTTGTCATAAGAATCCAACTGTTCGAAGGCTCGAATACGTTCGAATCGAATTCACAAATAGCCTCCCAGTTTAAAAACTAAGAAAGAACGAACACATATTTGGAAGGGGTATTTTAGAGACAGGTAAAATTAAATATTTAAATGCATAAGGCAATTTTCAGGGGCAAAAATTTATTGTTTCGTAATCTGTTTATTAGATGTCATGTCATGGTAAACGCAAAAGGACCTCCATAGATTGACCAACATTTCTGGGTCCCTTGAATAATGAATTTAGAGAAGTTTCCATATATTTAGTTTTTTTTAAGTTCAAGACAAACTATAATTACATAAAATTATGTTGGAATTACTTAAATTAGTGTGAAAAATGGAAATTCATTAATTCCGGAATAATTGAAACCAAAATATTGGAATTTGGAATTCCGGAATTGGATGCCCTAGTCAGAAGTAGATAATGTTGATGATTTAATTTCTTATGCCGATACTCAAAAACGGGAAGCAACACCCAAAATTTTACGACTGTCTGTTACATGTATTATTTCAAGCATAAAAATTTTCAATATTTTATCAATGCAACAACGGCCTTATTTTCAGGTGTCGTTTGTGTTTTCCTTGTGTCCTTTTTTTTTTTTTTTTTTTTTTTTTTTTTTTTTTTTTTTTTTTTTTTTTTTCAGTTTCCATGTGCGCTTTTTCCTGGTCACCATTTTGAATATGTAAGAATGAAATGAGTAGCTTTCAGAATTCGCAAGGAACGTGATAAAAGGCAATTTTCCCATTTCAAAGGCCCATTAACTAAGACCACCCCCGACACTATCGAAAAAGTTCACCAAATAATACTGGAAGATCTTTCGCGCTTGCTCACTTTTAACAATAAAAGCACTCAAATGGCTATATCGACGAAAATTGGGTCCACCACTACACTCCGAAGCCGAAGGATTAAAACAAGAATGCGAGAATGGTTTCATCGGCCGGAGAAGGGATGGTTACAGTTTTTTTGGAATAGTAATGGAATTATTTTCATCGCCTAATCTGAAAAAATATAATAATAATGAAATTGTACTTAGCATCACTCGGTGATGTTAGGCTCAACATTTTTAGAGTATTAGTTACAGTTTCAATAAAAAATCTAACGAGTTCAAAATCTCTCCCTCCTATTTATATGGCATAATTCGCCTTGAAAATGGCATCCAACTAAAAAATTATTTGTGTTGCTTTCTGAAACCAAGCAAATTTTGCATAAACCACTTGTTACTCAATTACCATTTTTGACGATGAGCACTTGAGTGTAGAAAGGAAATGAATCAGGAAAATTTTATTTGGCGCTTCTTTATTTTTTTCACTACCACGAGCTTTTTGTCTATTCGTAGTGTAAGACTAATATTAATTACGCAGTTGAAAAAAAAATTGTCTGAAATCTGACTCATTCAACAATTCAAGTTTTTATTCGAATTGATTTAAATACATCATGGGAGGTCAAAATAATATTTTCAGTGTGCAATAAAAACCTGCTTAAAAAAAATTCGCGAGCTTTAAACCAACGATTTTGGTGCAGCAGCACACAATTTTTATTGTAAAGTCAACGATGTGTAACTCAATGACATTAAAAATAAAAATCTATAAAATACATATTTGTATGTATGAGGGCACTGGATTTCACGGGCAATAATTTTTAATACTGAATGCAGTTCATGCTAAACTAACATACTAATTGTGAAAATTTATTTGCAATTTGCATTTTTTTTTTTGTTTGCATATGGTTAAATTTAAACTGAGATGCCGAAAATGGTATTTTTGGAAAATCTCTGCATAATTTTGTACATACCAGTGCATTTTTTAAATGCAGTAATGTAAGGCCTCCGCAAACATTTCTTATATACATAAATACTTGCTTACTGACTGAAAGAAGAAACCACACACAATCTTAAAGAAATTTAATAAGTGAAAATGACAAGAAAAGATATTTTTTTTTGTATCCAAAAACGCCAAAACCCATACACATTTGGTTTTTTTGTGTATAAATATTTGAGCCACACATACTAAATAAAGTGGGTATATATAGAATACGACGAAAGAATACATAAATTGGAAACGAAAATACACCAAAAAGAAGAATAAAATATTTTTGCCAAATTAATATAACCGAATATCCGACCTAGGCCAACCGCTTTAATATTGAAGTTGTTCTTCTAAAAATAAAAAGTTTTTTTTTTTTTTGCTGTACTCGTTCGTATTTCGTTTACACATAAAAATGTTATAGTACGTCAATTTGTGTAGAGTAAAAAAAAAATTTTGTTTCAACATTCACAAAAATAAAATGTTGATTTTGATTTTTTTTTTGTGGGGATAAGAGTGAAATTGAAACACACATACACACACAAACACACACAGTACACACCAAAACTGAAGAAAACATTGTGTACATATACAAATGAAATCAAAATGAAACCAGACGGAGTGGAGTGCGGTGGGCGAATATGATGCGCATGACCAAGGCCAAATATATTTTGGCTGTCTGAAGTATGGTTGAGCTCATTTTGTGTTTTTTGTTTTTTTTTTGTTTTGTATATTATTTCTCATTTTCATGCTTTTATTATTATTGTTTGTTGTCTGTTGGAAGTTTAATAATTTTTGTGTTGTTCAAGGTCTTTAAATTATTAAATTTGCTGTTTTTGTAGTTTTTGTTTATAATTTTACAAATTCAATGCGTTTTTTTTGTTGGCTTTTTGGTTTGTTCGCTTTTCGCGTATATTTGGTTGTTAAATTCGCGTATTTTACAATAATATTCCTATATATAACGCGGCACAATACTCATATACATACCTACATATACAATTATTGACGGAAGGAAGGTTGGCGTATGGGAGGTGAAGGAGGGTCAACAATAAAAACGAAAAAACCAAATTTAATACATAAATTATTTATTTCTGTTTGTTGTTAGTGTTTTTTTTTAATTGAAACAATAAATTTTGTGATTAAAAGAAGCGAAGAGAGACTGAAGGTTATCAGTTTGTTAAAAATTTTTGATGCATTAAATAATTTGACCTAATTTGAAAAAAGTATATAATGGATGTATGCAATTTGGTATAAGGCGTCGTGTTATTGTTTATTACTCGTAATAGTACATTTAGCGTATATTTTGGGAATTTAAATTTAGCGTAGTTTAAGCAAATATTTTATTGACACAGAATATGTCTGAACTGTATATCAGACTTTCGTTAACGGTTGGCTACCCTATCCAGGAAAAAAGGAAAATTGAAAGAAAGATGTGACAGAAAAAAACACGTTGTTGAATCTCGGGATTCGTAGCTCATACACTATATGGGCTGAAAAGTTTCCTGTATTGATAATAAAACGCAACTTTTTGGTAATTTTTTATTAAATCTTCGATCTCCTTTTAACTCACCACGATTTTTCTTTCATTTTTGATGTCTTTTCCTCCAGTCTTGGCAGAGGAAGCAATTCGAAGTGTCAGGGGCTTACAATTTCGTTTGGTACCATACCGTTCTAAACAACAATTTGTTAAATAAAAAATTCTACGGTTTCGATCCTTGAAATTTTGTGACTTGGCCACACACATAATGAAGTATCCCAATATCAAAAGATACCTTCCTTATTTTTACGGATTTTCAAGGGCTTGCTACCTCGTTTCCTGCCATAAATTCTCTTAATTTAATCCTAGAGATTTTACCAATTGGTCACATATCCATAATGAAGTGCAGCTTCAGAAAAAAAGCAACAAGAAGAAACTCAGCTGGTTGGAATTCCTAAACATGGAGCTAAGGAAGGCTGAGTGAAGAATTTTGTCGAGGATGGAGAGATAGAGACCTCCTCCAACAGATAATGTCAATTTCGTTCAAGACCACCGAGACTTTAAAAGACTCAATTCTTAAGATGAACTGGCTCTTTGGAACTGTCTATTTCAGCCTCAAAAAGGAGAGAAATAGAGAGATGCGGAGACGATAAGAAAGCTGCAACGATTACAAGACGGTGACACCAAAGGTTCATGCTAAAAAAATTACATCCCATATAACCACGAGTTGGCGGGAAGACAATAAATTGGACACTTCGAGCACTCAGCGACTCCAAAGGGGCAAGAGTACGATAAACATCGCATAGGCCACTTTTTGCGGGGGGGGGTGAAAACGATTCTAAATAAAAAGAAACGACCCACTAGATAATTGGCTTGTAACAAGGCACATGAAAATGTATTTCTATATTTTTCGTTTTTAGATCCAAGAAGACGAAAAATGTACCGTTTGTCTGCTCTTTGCTCTGTCTCTACCCGTTGACCGACAATCACGAATTTTATCCGCCACGTATCTCAAATTCCCCCAGTAGGACCGCCCAAAATGAGTTAGGCAGAAAATAGAACGGTTAGTAACCCGCGTAATTGTTGTACCACGAATATAGCACGATTACCCCCTCTCGACAGGCAATGTAAAATTTAAAAAAAAATGTTGGGCGCCACCATGGACTTCCACGGAGCCTGTTTACGCATTCACGGATGACCGTGCTTGCTCAAACGAACATTCCACTCTGGCGCAGGTGTAACAGGAGAAGTGATCAGATCGCGGTACAAATCAAGGCAAAAATAGGTATATATGTATATATAAGTGAAAATTGTGACTTACCAACGGTTACTGGAATCTCGCGGCCTCTTCAACTTCTTCACATATACGGTTGTATGTATATATCGACAATGAATGGAAATTGCAATAGTAGCGTCTTGGCCAGTGTACCACGCTTCGCGATCTTCACGATCAAGCGTAATGCTTCACCTAGCTACACGCTAACAAAAACACTCCGTTTTCCCATGCACAGTGTGCGGCACTATACTAATTGCACTCGATGAAATACTCCGCACACAAAATGTTTACACTTAAGCAACCATCACAAGTTTAAGAACAATCAACAAGATCAAACACTGATTGTGCTCACTTTAATTTATTATTATTGTAAGTACTATTATTGTTTGGATTCACGGCACTTGTATATTATCACGCTACACGTACAATAACACCTCTATTGTCAGTGAATTGTTATTATTAACAGCCATATAATTTCACTATGAAGAAGCATAAACTAAATATGTTCTTATATTTTGATTAATACACCGTGTATAGATGTATGTGGCAAATGTCATGCTCAAAACATTAATTCTTAACTTTAATTTCACACAACAAACAAATCATTCATTCCGAAAAGAACATTTACCGATATTTTTATTTTGGAAAACGATTAAGCAACCATATCTATTGTATATTTTTTTATTGCTGGTGAAGCCGCTGGTGCACTACACTACCTTATCTTAGCAAAATCCAAAAAACACTGACTCCCGAATCAAGCGGTCGTTCACCTTTTATCACATTATTATTTTCGTCGTATTTGTGTTATCGATGACGATGTCTCTTTCTATTCCCTCGTTACGTCTACCAGCATCAATTTTTAATATGTATTTCCACTGATGTGATAATTTCCTACTCAATAAAACCTTATAATAGCATGGTAAGGTAGAGATTCAGGAAATTGAATGTTCTCAAAGTTGGAAGCTTGGATATCCATGGAATTTTTTGTGACCGGACTAACCGATTGGTGATCTGATTTTCCCTTCTAAACCTTCATGCCATAAGCCTGCTACAAAATACCAGGTTACATTATATATACATCCGATGTGAGATTAGATCCCCTTAAAATAAAACTAAGTTTGAGAATACCACAAATCAACTGGCCTGTCGACAAGGAAATACTTCATGAAAATATTACAGGTCTACGCAGATGGTTATCAACTCTATGTGGATTTCGATAGTGCTGCTTATGATCTTAACGAGGGAATAATCAGTGCATATCATTAAAGCTCTCAGTAAATTAAAGTGTTCAGAATTTATCACATCGTTGGCATTATTATGAAAGGCTTGCTAACACATTTGAACAAATTAAATTTAAACCTTCAAGACACAAACCTGCCGATTTTTCAAACTTGAGGAAATATTGATAGTTTTAAACTAAAACTTAAAATTGTTAAAACTGATTTAGAACAAAATAATTTGGCATATTTTAAATCTTGTTTTGCGGTATTTAGAAGAATTTAGAAATTCCAAATTGTCAAAACTTGTTCCAAAATTAGAAATTCTCATTCAACAAAAGATTTCAAGAATTTGAAGATATCAAATTGCTTAGTGAAATATTTTGGAATCCTATTCACTGCACAATTGCAAATCAACCAACAAATTTTCAGTTAGTTAGAGCTTTGCGATTTACAAACCAATGTTACTTTAAAAAATTTGAAAGAAAGCGGAATTGAATTTTAGAAGCTCACTTGCCCATCCAAAATTGGTTTGATGCAGTTATAAAATCGTATTCTTTATTTTCAAGTATACTTACACATGCAAAAGTACATTTTCACATATGGCAATGATAAACAATCAATACCGAAACTGTTTACGTGACGAACAAATTCAAAATATGCTTTCTATACTATCGCTATTTCAATAGATTTTGATCATTTCGCCCGCTGTTTCATTGAGTTAATAAATTAAATTTAAAAAAAAAAAAATTTTTGTTGGTTCAATCGTTACTCGTACTGTTAGCAAGAATTTTTGAATTCGGACATAAAATTAATTGGCAAGCACAAAAAATATTAATCACTATTTCCGAGCCTTTACCAAAGTTGTGGAAATTCAAAGAAAAGGAAAAAAACGTTTTTTACATTTTCCTTTCGCTTGTTGCAATTATATGTAGTGGTAATCGCTTTGCATCTGTATGTAATATGTATATCCGCCCGAGTTTCATGTTCTTCTTCTGTTAAAAATATGTCGCATAGTTTTTGAACAATTTCGCCAGTAAACCGATAAATGTTATTGTAATTGTGTAAGAAATTAATTTTACGAGGTCGATAAAATTTCGTTTTTCTTAAATGTAATCGAACTCCTAATAAATTTGCCATTTTATCGACTAAAAGTTGCTATTTACTTTACTTAAACTTTTTAAGTAAACAATTGTCATTAGAAATTTGAAGATGGCTTTTATTCACATAATTTTAAGTACTAGAAAATTTTTAGTTTAATCAGTAGATACTTGGTAAAAATCTGCAAGTAAGTTTTATTCATTTATTCGGTAGTATTTACTTGAAAAAGTATTTACTTTTCTTTATTCACTCCGTTCTTCAGTCAAGACATCCATAATAAAATATTTTAATTTTGAAATTTGAAATGGATATAATTTGATTGATTAGGATGTACGGGCAAGCATTATAGCAGGAACTTCCGAACTCCCGATGATTGTTAGTTTGGACAGAATCGACCCGGTTACAGACACCTAAGCGATCGATAAGTTAGTAAAATGTTTAATAATTATATAGTAAAATAGTTAGCACAGGGCAAGACAATTTCTAAAGTATACAGCTTATTCACTACTTGTTGATCCTGAAGGGATGACTTCCGCTAAAATTTTAATTCTGAAACTCAGGATTAATTTTAATTCCTATAATAATGATTAATTCTGGAACTATGTTCTATTCTGAAAATTATATTATTTATTAGTAAACAACAAAAGAGATTCCTATAAATAATTTTTAAACGAAATTAATTCAAAGACATTAATGAACAAAATAAATAAACAAAACACAATATATAAATATTACAAAAAAATTGTTATGTTATGAAATCAAATCAATATAGAGACTTTCCCAATTATTAGCCAAAAATTTAAAAGAATGTTTAAAACTTAGAGTTACAAACTAAGGATTAAATTCACAGTGCTTGTTTCAATCGTTACAGGTATGCTGTACCAAGTTAATTGATTGTTTATAAACTATACAACTAGATTTAAAAATAAAAATTAAAAAACAATATTTTACAATAAACAATAAATAAAAGTAATATTGTTAAATTTTGTAATTTAAATAGAATGAGATAATTTAAAGTTGTTTATGTTACGTTACGACAAAAATCTAGGATACATAAATACTTTAGTTGAATACTGTATATACTAACTATATTTAGGCTATTTACGAATAAGGCTTAAATAAAATTTCACGGGCAACTCTGTAACCAAAATTAATATTTATCCATTATTACCAATTATTTACTACTTAATTAATAGGATTTAAGTTGTAAAAATTTGCTAGTGATATATATGATAAAATAGTTATCACAAGAGAGTTCACAAGAGAGGTTTCTCCAATATTTCTGAAAATCCTATTCTAAATTAAATTTTTATCTCATTTGAACCCTCCTGTAGCTCAGAGATAAGCTTACATTTAAATATAATTTATATCAGCTACTATTCTAAAGATTACCCTTCCTAATAAATAAATAAATTAATTTGAGTAATTTGACGACTACCTACAACCATAATTTCCACTACCACACTATCCTTGAACCTTAATAAACTAACTGAAGACATCCTACAACACAACAATTCTTTCTATTCATTTCCATTTGTACTCCCATACACATCTCTTAAAGATGGAAACGGAAAAACCTTCAAAACGCAGAAAAGAACCACTCAACGATGAACTGCTAAGAGCATACATAATTAATTAAATTCAACATCATAGTCATTTATATCACTGAGAGTGATCATCATTAATTCCAACTACCTTCAAACTAATGTAACAGTACACTACCTAAAATAATAAATCCAATTACTTTCATTCACCTATTTAAAAGATCTCCGTCAATAGATCAAAAGATACACGTCAATTAAATAATAAATCAATTAAAGGAAATTAAAAATTATATTCTTAACAATTTTGTATGTGATAACTGCAACCTAAACTCCATTAAATCAATCCAGTTAATTTAATTCAGTACATTTGGTATCATGATTATTAATTTACATAATTCAACGATATTAACATTCCTTTGCTCAAAATTTGGCCTGCATAAATAAATAAATACGTCATTAAGTGTAACAAAACAAAACTTAATTCAACCCAAAATTAATATTTCTATATTAGTATTTTATTTCTAAAATTTATTTAATTTATAATTTTTAAAATTGATTGATTGATTGATTGATTTAGTGTGTACGACCAAGCCTAAGGCAAGTTTCCCGGATACGCCGGGTCCACCGTACACCCTCTTACGAATAACAAAATCGAGGGAAAGGAAAGGTATGTTAGTAACAGAGACTCAACCCGGTTCCAGACACCATGGCGGTTGATAGTTAGTAAATAAGACAACACAAGACAACACAATTTCTAAACTACATGATTGTTAACTGCTTGTTGTTCCTGGAGCGTTGAGTCCGGCTATACCTTTATTACTGAAAATTAGGATTAAATTTAATCCCTTTAAGAATGATTAATTCTGGAGCAATCTTAAATTCTGAAACAAATTAAATTATTCATCAGTATACTTAAAATAAACCCCTCTAAACACCTAAGATTTTATTAATTTAAGTATACTTAAAATTACATCCGCATCAATCCTAGCCTAGGCCACTTAAATAATTCAATAAATAATTTAAAAAATCCTCTAGTTGGCACCCCTACAAATTTTAACAATTAATTAATTTCATCAGCTTACAAAATTAACACAATTTTTAATTTCAGCTTCTTCACTCCTTGTTGATCCTGGAAGGTTGATTTAAGCTGGAATTTAATTCTGAAACACGGGATTAATTTAATCCCTAATAATTACTAATTCTGAAACTATAATCTATACTTGAAATTAGCTTCTTTATTAGAAAGGATTAATTTTAATCCCTCTAATAATGATTAATTCTGGAACTGAGTTATATTCTGAAAATTAACTTATTAATCAGTGAACTAAAAAAGGAACTCCTTTAGATACTATTCACATATTAACAAAAATAACTGATAAACAAAATCAATAGGGTGCCAGTCCTTCCCGGAATCCCAATTTCACCAATCCGATCCAAAAAACTACAGTTTAACTCAAAACTACTATTATAAATGAACCATTTTCGTGAACCTGCCACTTAAAGTATAGAAGTTTCATCTGTGATGACTTTTCTGGAATGAATTACAATTAATATCACCAGTACCCAAAATTAAAGTTATAAGAACTAATTAGTTTCTGAAGTATGAATTCAGTTTAGGAATTCCGTGCAGTTCAGTAAAATTAACTACTCCGTATTAAAAATAATCATGCTTAAATAAACAAAAAATTTTTATATGAACAGTGAAATCTCGAAACAGCGCAGCCAAAGGAACCGGAGAAATGTATTTAATTATTTAATAATTTAATTTAGTTGTGTATTTACATCTGCAAAGTTTTATTATTTTATTTCCTTATTAACCATATATTTTCACATAAACACTTATCACTTTGGCGAATAAAATTTCCTTGCGAAATTACAATTTCCTTAAATCAGTATTCACTATAACTAGACCTCACTGTATTACATACGATAGTTTCTGGTTCAACTCAAATTTACTCGATAATACAAAGTAAACAAATCCCATTAGAATCGAACACAAGAAACTTTTAATTCTAATTAAATTTCCAATTCAACTCAAATTACTCGATTATACGTAGTATAAGAATCTTATTTGAATTGAATACATGAAAATTTTGCGTTGTGTAGTTCATTGTATATAAAGAGCACTATAAACACAAAGAATACAACAACGCCAAGTAAAAATAATAAAATCGTATTACAGTACAAAACTAAAACCACCAACGCACATAGAGAAAACAAACGTTTTCATATAATCCTTCACGTGCGCAGCAGGGAAAGTATCGATGTGTACATAGTGTGTTTTGGTACATGCCTTCTCTATATTATATACATATATAATAGGCTTCACTATATTATATATTACTGTATATATTTCCGAAAATAACCTCGTACACTACACATACACGACCGTGAATACAATTCAGAAGCAAATATCAACAATCGAACACTATAGAACCAATGTTGTCTTGATAGAAATTATATAATAGAAATTATATTCTTTTTATGTATATAAATAAAGAATATATGTGTTTGTGTCGTTTCCACATAAAACAAAAAATACAACACATACATAATCTCGTAAGAGGAAAGAGAGAAACCGAAAACTTGTATATTCATGTACAGAAACAGAAATTTAATGCGCAAATTTATTTATTCGATTTTAATTAAATTTAAATACGAGATAATGTATTTGACCATTCGAATTTTATGCACCAACTACACAAATTTAAGACATGCATTATTAAGCGAGAAAGCCAAAATTTGACTTGTTTCGCTATAAATATGAAAATAAAAATAAAAATATAAAACAATGCCTGTTGAATGCATCCCGATGGATTGCATTCTATCCATATTTAAATTTTCACTATTCTTATGCACACACTTTTACTTAAATAACTTAAATTAAAATAAATTATATATAAATTATATATTTAAACACTTTACACTACATTAGAAAATAAATAAACTAAAAATTAATTAAATTAAAATTTTTTCGAAGAAGACGACAAAAACACGTCCTTCTTCTTTGAGCGTCAACGACCGACCCCATTTAATTTATAATTTTTAAAATATATTTAAATTAATTTAATATAATTTATATAATTTAGAGCTATTTATAATATCACGTATTAAACTTAATCAAGTCTAAATAAACAATTGTATATGTAATAAATATGGTAGTTTCCGATTATATTCAAATTTACTCGATTATACGAAGTATAAGAATCCCATTTGATTCGAATACAAGAAAATTTTGCGTTGTGTAGTTCATGGTATATCAAGAGCACTACAGTTATCTATCTCATATATACACGGAACACGAGTGAAAACAACGCCAAATAACATCAAAAAAATCCTATTATACATAATACTAAAGCAACCAACACACATATAGAAAATAGATGTTTTCGTATAATCTTCAATGTGCATAGCAGAGGACGTATCGATGTGTACGCGTCTTCTCTATAATACATACACACAATACACTTATAGATAACAAAATCCAATTATATGTATATAGATTTATTTAAATTATATGTAGAAAAAAAAAATCATACAAATATTCCTGTTCTATATATCCAGGAAAATATATGTATATATATATGTATATGGTCATAGAAAATACAAAAACACGTTCAAGTATGCGTAAAAATAAAATAAAATATGAAAATTAGCTGCGTATAACAAATTGAGTCAATTTCAATTTTAATTCGATCTAAATATGGGATATTTGTATTTAAATTGTATGCATAATTACACAAATACAAAATTCATTCATGATTAATGAGAAATCAAGAAATTTGATTTCCTTCAGTATAAATTTAAAATATTGCCTGATAAATGCATCCCGGTGGATTACATTATGCCATATTTAATTTTTCACTTCAATAATTTCACAACACTAATTAACTATTTATTAAAACGATTTATGTTTTTTAACTTATTTTTATTTTGAATATACCCCTACGTTTCGATGGTATATTCCGTCATCTTCAGGGGGAAATTAATTATAAACAAAACAAAATTAATTTCCCCCTGTAGATGACGAAATATACCGTCGAAACGTAGGGGTATATACAAAATAAAAATAAGTTAAAAAACAAACAATAATTAACTAAATGAAACTAAAGCTAAATTAAATTAAATATATATATAAATAAATACTTTACACACTTTTTTAACACAAAACACTTTATAAATAAGATAAATTAATTAATTAAATTTTCTAAGAGAACAAAAACCAGAGCCTTCTAGAGTATTGAGCCATAATCATTATGACGTATTTTTAGAAGCTTTTTTGGTGGTATAACCTTTTACTGATTTCCATAGCAATCCAAAGTAAAAATGGTGTTTTTTCGCTTCAAGTTTTTCAATAAAAAGAAACAAAAATATTATAAAACGTTTACATAAAAGTTTTCTACATATCATTAACAACAATATACAAGACGGCTACATTGGTATTAAGTAAATATTAACTGCAGAAATATTAAAATTAAATTATTTCGAAAATATTTTTTCCAATTTTCATTTTGAAAAATACATCAAAGTTGGCTCTGACGAATTAAAATAATACTTGCTAAATTTATCTTTAGTTTTACTAGTGTACGGTAGATGTCTAAGATTTATACAGAAAAATACGAAAAAAAATTGTTTATATTTTCTGAATTTTTTTTGCTTTTCCTACAATTTTTGAACTTGAAATTTCCCCAGCTGACAATTTTTGGGACGATTTTACAAAATTGTTACTGCCGTCACCGCCATCTATGTAATGTATATTGACTTAATGCACACGATTTGTAGTAAGCTTTCCTTTTTAATTTGACCAGAATGCTGTTGTTATGAACTTTTTTTTATATTTTGGTTTAAATAAATCAATTATTACAAGAAAATGAAAACGATTTACTTAAACAATATAATTCAAACATTTATGCAAATATTTCAGAAATCATAATAGAGAATTTGTAACGTTTTCATTTAAAAATTTGTCTAAGGAAAAAAGTGATTTCCCATATGTTTTATGTGTTTTACTATGGAAATTTTGGTTATTTCCTAGTTTCTAATTCCCTTATAAAAGCTTTGTATAATCAAGGTTGCTTTGCAAAAACACGTCTATTCTATTCGAATTTCAATCGCTCAACACCGAAATTTAAAATGTACATAAAATTAGCCGCTTAAGCTGCGCTTCGCCTCGCATGGAAACTGGATTGCTCAAAAAACAAAGTATACTTTTAATCCTATTGGCACAATGTACTATTTTTGTTTTTTAAAAGTTAAGCAATCCGAAAAAATGTGAAAATCTATATTTTCTCTAAACGACTTAAAAGTAGTTTGTCTTAATGATATGAGTGTTAAAGTTGGCCTTTTTGTTACGATTATAATACGTGTAGTATACATGTTGGCAGGCTATACTTTTAATCCTAGACGTAAATGTTCGTTTAATACTGTTTTCAATATTAAAAGTAATTGACCGCAAGTTTACGTAAATATTCTACTGAAAAATTTTCAGCAGGATTGCATCCAATTTAAAAATATTTTATTCGGAAAGGGAAATTTATTTACGAAATAGGCTACGTCGATCGGTTGCTTGCTGAAAATTGTTCAGCAGAATATTTTCGGTAAAATATACAAACAAAAAAATTCAAGGCCTTAGCGATATAAAATATTTCAATAAAATTGTCAATATTTAAATTTTAAATACTTGGAATTTGTACTTTTTAGGCATTGCCCCATGCATAAACGACAAACCGGCATTTTCAATATGAAAATTATTAAAAAATAATTTGAATCTATACGATCTACCTAAGTCGTAAGAAATTTTATTAAAATTGATTTAATTTCATTTACAAAACACCAATTTTATATTTTGATGGACGGATTTTTGCTTGACGGCCGGCAAAACATAAAATTGGGGCTTTTTGAATGAAATTAAATCAATTTTAATAAAATTTTCTTAGAATTAGGGGGAACTTATAGATTAAAACTATTTGTTAATAATACATATTCATATTACAAAGTGAAGCAACTTAACCAAAAAATGGGTTTGGCGGTTCTTAATGCCGGTTTTCCGTTTTGCATGGGTCAATTACACTCGTTTTACACTCACCGGCAGAGAAAACGGGCACCCTAAAAAAACATTTTGTTTTTGATACGAATATCTTTTAACTAGCTGGAAACTTGAACCAAAAACCGAATTCAAGGTCATTAGTCATACTATATGACTAACCAAATGGCTGAGTTTTTTTACTTATTCCACAACGTGACTCATAATCATAACTAAATTTTCAAGTGTGATTTCCTTTTAATCCGCACTAACTGAGGCACTATTCTGGTTTTCCCGGTGAATTGGGAATTGATTTATTATGATTTTTTAGTATATTTTGGTTTTGTTTTTTTTTTAAGCAAACTGAGCGATTGGTATTTTGTTCCTGTTTTGGGAAAAAATAGCTTCCAACAAAATTTTTAGGGAAAAATAAACAACAAAATTGCTATGAAATGGAACTATTTTTCTTCAAAATTTGGTATGCTTTGGAAAAAACAAGGCCAAAATACACTGAAAAATCATAATAAAACAATTCCCAATTCCCAGGAAAACCTGAATAGTGCCAATGGGAATATGAAACAGAAACCAAATCTGATTTTCTCTGCTGGGGTGCGATTCTGGTTCAGTGATAATTTTAAATGATAAAAAAACTTTTCATTTTAATCTAGTCATCCGTTTTAATTTTTTTCATTACACAAAACAAAATTATGCATGCCTTATTGCACTAGGATGCGATTCTGGTTCGATGATAATGAAATCTGATAAAATTATATCATTGTTATACACTGTGTTTTGCGATTGCAAGTAAGCGACGAATGATAAATTTATGATGAATTAGAAACAAATTCAATAAATTTATCAGACTGGTTTTTGTCGATGAAAATTTTTGTCGCCAATGATAAAATTTGTACGCATACAAAAATGGTCACTGAAATATAGTATGTAGAAAATATTTAATTAGTTTCCAAATAAATTATTTCTTAAGAAAGGTGATGTACCAAATATGTGTTTGCATTTGGATATTGTGTACCTACAAACGTTTTTCTCTCAGTAACTTTTTAGGATCTAAATAATTTGTGTAATTGAGCAACTGCAAATTCAAAATTAACGGAAAATCTACTCTAGGAAATTTAAAAAGTCTTAACACATTTTAATTAGTGGAAAGAAATAAGTGAAAAGTGACCCTGAAATACTTCCACCAACTATAAAGAAATATTTTGCAAAATAAAAATAATACAACGTCTTATTAATTTAGCTTGTGGTGCTGTGTATTTAAGAATTCTTCAGAAGAATTAATGTTAGGTTTATTGGCGTTACATTATAGTACACAATCCGGGTTTTGTTTGAAAGAAATTCGATTTAATTTTTTCACGTCAGGTTGGCGAAGGAAGATTCGTCAATATTAAATTGTTGTTAAGTGAACTGAGTGTTTGGAATTCGAAAAATAATTCTCGTTCGACACGTGAAAAACAGGTAGGGGCAAAACTGTTTTTGGCCGGTGCAATGTCGCTTATACTATATATAATTAATTGTATAGATATTATATTCTGTGGTATTACCACCTTTATCTTCTGAAATGGTTTCTGAAAAATTAAAAGAATATTGGGATTTTTTAACAAACCCATCAGTTGAATATATTCCGATAACGACGTTAAGCATCCTTTGAAAAATATCGAGATCCATTTTTCGGAGTTTGCAAATTTTTAATATTATAATTTATTTGAATAAGGAATTCCAAAGTATCAGGTTATTTAATTTAAATCGAATGTCCACTACAAATCGAACGACAGCACAAGAAAAAAATTGGTTTATGAGCAAGGTTTTGTTACCCTAGAGGGCCTAGTTCTATTTACATTCGTGCTCTAATCCAATCAAATCAAACTTTTGTGACTATTTCGCTGATTAGGTTGGTTTTGATAGAGTTCAAACGTAGATACCAAGGATAAAAGCCATCATCGGGGGCCAACCTTCAAAAACATTTTGGTACTTCATCATTCATTTGTCGCAAACTATACAAATTCTTTCACAATGTTTGTATTGGGAGATGCAAAGAGAACATACTGCTGTGTATATATGCACTAGAATAATAAGTGAGTATTAGATAAATAACTTTGTTATGATTTTATCATCTTTTTGTGTTGATGCTTTGTATGTCTCTATATTTATCGTTTCGGTGTAATTTATTAGTAAGAAGGTAAGGTATCGTAAATAGATTCGTAGAAGCAATGTCTGAATTTACCGCTTATCTATTGAATGGCATAAATATAGCAACTGCAGCTTATAGTGTAGAATACTTGTAGAATACTTCATACAATATTATAGTGTCGTGTGTCGCTGTAAACCTAGCATAATGAATAATTATTTTGCCTTTGCTCTACTTCTTGATAAAATTGAAACTTTTAAATTTCAAAGTAGGCATAATACGAAAAACAATAAATTCTGCTTTTTGCTTTGTTTACACCGTTTCAAATTTATCATATCATTTTATCACTGAACCGGAATCGCACCCCTGGTGAGTGTAAAATTAGTGTAAGCAAGCAACGAATTTTCTTCGTTGGAGATAAAACAGAACATTATGTATTATTTGGATTAAAAGTGGCTTTGTTTGACTCGTAATCTTTGTACTTGCTTCGCACTACGTGCAATTGTAATTACCCGTCAAACAAAGTAACACTTTTAATCCTGGTGACACAATGTACTATTTTCTGTCTTTAAAGCGCTTTAACATTATTAGTTAATAAATTTTTCCTATGCTTACAAATTATCAGTTCCTCATACATTATTCCTTTTTTTGTAACTCATCCAATTTAGTATTCATACATACATAAGAACATAATTGTTCTGACTTAAAGTATGTGGAGAACAATAAAGTTTCTACATTGGGCAAACTGGAAGATTATTAATTCAAATGTTTAAATTCATCAATCTTCTTTCAGGTTGCCTAACAAAGAAATCTTAAATTTGTACCTTACCTTATGGGTTCTAAAAGTCTAAAATTCGATTTTAATATTTTCCCACCTGCAGATCAGTTTCAATCTCAAATATGTATATAAAAAATGTCACCACACTTACCATCCAACATTAAAAGTTTCTAAAATGGCGACCCAATATTGTAATTGATTGCTAACCGTCATTTGCTAAAAAAAAATGTTTTCACACCGTTTTATTAAAAAATAAAAATACACTTAAAATTTAACAAGTTTTAAATTTTAAAATATTTTCTTGTGCATACAGTAATGCAAGTATTCATGTACGTACTCATGTAATATATATTTTGATACATATATAATTTTATTTTTTGTAGTTTTTGCTTGCTTAAAGAATCTTTGTTATAAAGTTTTTTTTTGTTACTTTCTCCCCACCACTATTCCATAGCTAAAAAAAATTCTATTAGTTATTTTATATTTTATATATTTATATATATATTTGGAATGTAAAAAGCTTATTTTTTGTTGTTTCTAAATTATCATTTGACCATGATAATTTGACTCATGTCAGAACTGCAATGCAATAATGCAATAAGCACTATTTTATTATCTTAAAAAATATAAAACGAAATTTTTTATATTAAAATATACGCACACATATAAATGTTTGGCTAGATTGTATTTTAATGTACATACATACATACACAAGCAAATTCACATGCATTCGGAAAAATTAGTCTCAAACGATGGCTAAAGCCGCAACTAATTATTATACAGAACAGAACGCAATTTTTTTGTGGTTGTCGTTTTTCCTTTATTTTCCAAAAACGCAAAAAAAATGTACATACTTACATGTATGCATTATCAAGGCCACATTTACACGCCTGATAAACAAATTATTAATGTACATTTTTATTTTTTTTACATATTTAATTGAACATTTAAAAAAGATAATTTTTGCCAACTACCAATATACAAAAAAAAATATTTTTCCCATTTTCATATGAATACAGATAAACACAAAATGTAAAACAATTCATAATAATAAAATATATAAAATTTATAAAAAAAAATGTTTCAAGGTCGACCACGATTTCCTGGTGCCACTATATACTCTATACAAACTTTAATTTTATTTTTGTATTCTTTATAATATTTTGATTGAAAATATAAAAAAAAAAATGTAGAATGGAAAAATTAATAATATTTATGTAGTTTATATATAACTCTATCTCAGTTTCTATGAATATTTATCTTTTCTCGAGTTTCATCTTATATTCGCTGTTTTGTTTGTTACGCGACTTTTAATCAAAATTATTAAATTAGAAATGATTTAGAAGCAAAAATAAAAAATCTGCATATTTTAAGAAGAAAAAAAAATCTGTACACTGGCCTCATGATAATTTAGACCTTTGGACTCAAAATGCATTACATATACCAAATACATTTATTTAGCGATTCTCCGATTTTATAACTTCTAAACATTTTTATCAGTTTATCATGGTTTATAAAAATTGTGCGAATTTGTTAGAATTAACTGTATAATTTGTTTTCTAATGCCTATGTATATTTTTTTTTTTTGTTACTAGTTTAAATTATATTTCTATTTATCAATTATAATTTAACAAAAACTACATTCACGATGCAATTGTGTTGGTGCACACGCTTAAAAATTCTATTTTTTGTTTGTACAATTTTCCAATTTGCCTTAGTCACACATAGAGTTTTTTATTTGATATATAATTTGACCAAAACAGAATTTATTTGGAAAAATACTAAATGACGTAATTTTTTTTGTTAATAATTTAAAGTTCACGTTTAGTAACTAAGCAAACTTTTAAATAAAATTGATTTTAGTTTTTTTAGTTTTTTTTTTTATAATTTAGCAAAGCAAATTTTTGTATTTGTTGTATTTTCGTTGCAATTTGGAAAAATAAAATAAATTTTAAATATGTAGTTGTTGACACTTGAGGTTTGATTTGATTAAATTCAATGTTATATATATTTTATAAGAAATTGTTGTTTTATTTTAATTAAATCGATTTATTTTAGATGCGAGTAGAATAAATTGGAGGCGACCAAACCAAGCAAAATTTTTAAAACTTCTTTGAAAAATTTATAAAACGCTAATTTTTATCTTGAAGATAGATAAAAAAAATAAAAAAACGTTATTCTTGTATACATAACAATAATTATATCTAACGAGATTAATTTTATTTTTAATTAAAAGATCAAAAAAAAAATGTTTTTTTGGTTTTCTGTATAAAAAAAAGCTGGATGCAAAAAAATCTAGAGAAAACTAAACACGAAACATATTTCGTTTTTATTTTAATTAAAAATCCACTTTAACAAAAGTATGTACATACAGTATATATATATGTATGTACAGAATATGTATACAGTATTAAGGTGCATTCAAAATTAAAATGAGGGAGCATTTATTACGGAAAATTGAAACAATATTTTTTGTGCAATTTTATTTTTGTTGTTATTGCATTATATGCATGTTGTTTGCTTAACAATGCAACAAAAATTGAAAATAATGGTATAAAATAATGTTATGTTGTATATATGTTGCGTTTCTATCTACGTATAATATATAAAGCGTATACGCGGATATTTGGTATATAACTCTCGCTAAAAATTGGTTTAATCGATTCAAAATCTTTTTGTGCAAAATACTCAAAGCGAAAGGCTTGAGTACAAGTTTTGATATGAAAATATATTTGTATGGGGTATCCAGAATTTGTCATATCACAAATAATCTATGTAACAAGAGAAGCCCTATTTTTAAAATCTGTGAAGAGCCCAAAAACTAGCCCGAAATAATTTAGTTCACTTCTTAATACAGTAGATATTGAGCGTCACAAAACTTTCGAAAAAATTTTATAACCTTCTCCAGAAATAATTTTTTTTTAAATTTTAGCAGCACAAAATTTTCTAAAATTTTTCAAAAACACTTGATCTTCATCCTCAGAGATCGATTATACAATACATTGACGTGCGTCCATTGACATGCAAGCCAATTAAGATTCATAACAATCAGTTTTTAATCAATAAGATTATCTCGGCGTTTTATAGACAAAATATATTAACAATAATGGCATTCACAACAATTTTCGACTTGTTATTGTTAATCAGAAAAAATGAAGAGGCCAATCAGTTATAATATATCTACTAAAAAAGTAGAAATATCAAATCCCTCCCGTCAATACAAAGTGTATCGACTAGAAAATTGAAAACTTTCTTTGAGTTTTCTCTGTGGTAAATGGTTTCGTACTGATAAACTCGCACGAACAAAAAATTTGGTCCAGTCATCAGACAGCTACGACCAAACTACAAAAATAAAATTCTACCTTCATACATTAAGTATGTATTGACTTAGCGAATCATATTCACTAAATCAAAAATCAAAATTATTGTTAATATATTTTGTCTATAAAAAGCCGGAAGAATCTTATTGATTTTAATCCAGACAGGCTTCTCAGAAATGAGAGTTTTCCTGAGTTTTTGATTTTTGATTTAGTGAATATGATTCGCTAAGTAAATACATTCTTTCCTCATACTTAATGTATGAAGATAGAATTTTATATTTGTAATTTGGTCGTGGCTGCCTGATGAGTAGACCGAATTTTTTGTTCGTGCAAGCTTATCAGTACGAAACCAAACTACCACAGAGAAATTCATAATCATGAATAAATAAGTTCGCCAGTACAATTCATAGCTACAACTTTTATTTAAGGGTTTACTTTTTACACTTTCTGCCGTAGGCACTTGGCGAAACACACTTAATACACACATTTTTAAAATTTTTTAAAAACACTTGTTAAATATTTCGCAAAATTACAAAAAGGTTTAAAAAATCACTCGATCGATTTCGGCTTATTAGGCCATCTCGAAATAGACTCGAATGAATTCGAAAAGCTCGAGTGATTTAGAATAATTTTTAAATTCTACAGTTGTAGCTAATCTTCAATGTTTAGCGATCCAAAAGCAAGAAACCGCATTTCTCCTCAAAATAACTGACAGTTGATAATTTTAAATAAAATCTACGTTAATCTAAAAATCTAGGATCGAAAATCTAATATCGAAAATCTTGAATAATTTTTCTATGCTTAAAATAATACTCAACACCGAATAAACCTCCAATGCGCTTAAAAACCTCGAAAAATCACATAAAATATCGAGAATCCCGTTGTACCTACAATTCGGTAACATTTGGCGCATTCAGCGGCGAACAAAATTTAACTTTATCTTTGAAAATTTTATAAAACCAGTAAATCCAAAAACCATGGTGGCTGATTTTGTGAGCATTATATGAGTTTAGACAGTTGAAAGAAATTTTCGTAATACCAAAATAACCGCATTTTCGCACAATAAGGTACTTTGTTAATTATGAGTTCTTGACACTTGGAAGATAATAACCGACACACCCAAAAGGGTAACGTTTTTTTGTAAAAATCGAGTGAAAATTGGTTACCAAATGAATGAAAGATCTGGCACGCCCAAAAATTAGGAGTTATCAAAAATCGACTTTTTATCTATACATATTTATTCTTACACAAAAAAGTAAAAAGATGAAAAAGAGATTGGTAAAGCCCAAATATGAAAATGCTGGGAAATGGAAAATCTTAAAATTAATTTGATATAACCACCAATACGAAAAGCTCGAAAGAAAACAATATATGGTGATAAAATATTTCCACATTAAAAATATTTTTGTTGGATATTTAGTTTAGTTGTAGATTTAGTGCAGACTCTGTTTAGTACAATAAATTAAGGAGCACGTTTGATGATATCGGTAGTTACTAAAAAATAGCAGCCAATGGGAATTGTTACTCTTATAGAATGAGAATCATCTTCAATTTGCTTGATCTATGTATCCAGAGGGCTCTGACATTACTCAGAATATTTTTTTCGCTGCCTAAAGATCTCAACAAAGAAAGTAAAGGAATTTTGGCTTTGGAAAATAAGGTATTGAAGTTTCCTACCTTTCCAAGCCAAACACCCAAATTTCAAATGTTTTAAAAACTATAATTTTCTTTTCCAGGTTCAATTCTAACATTTCCTAGTTTTAAACATTTTTTAATTTCATTATTCTTCAATACAGCGTTTCTCTAGGAACTTCTAAATTTTCTAAATTGCGAGTTGAACATTTTGAAATCTACTGTAAATTTCCTATTTCAATAATTCCTTTAATTTATATTCTAATTATTAAAAACCATAAAACAATTTTTAAATTTCAAAATTTCCTATTCTAAATTGGCAAAATTTCTCTAAATTTGCCAAGTACGTAACTTCCTTATATTCAGTTCAATTCTGATTATAAATTTTCTTTATTCATTCGAATGCTGATTTTTAGTGAAACTGCGGCACTGGAGCCAATATTGTGTTTTGGCAGCGGGACTAATTCTTTTTACTGTGAATATTGACACATTTTGTTCATGGCAATTGTATAAATGAATATATTTTCATTTAGTTTAGCTAGCTTGCTTGCTAGCTAGATTGAGCATATACCTTAATTTTTGTCAAATTGTTACAAATTTCTCTAAAATCCAAGAGGTTTCTTTCCGGTTCACTGCGGTTTCACCATACGCTTTGAAAACTGTTTTGCTATAGCTTTTGGTATTTCGAAAACAAAAGATTATAAAATTACAAAATTTGTAACATGTTGAATTCCATGCATTATTTACTTCTTGTGGCCCAAAATTTTACAATTTGCATTCTTTTCTTTTTGGTTTGTTGCTTCATGGTTACTGATAATAGTGGACTTTACAGAGAGGCTTAATTTTAGGTTTAAATAGTCTTGTAAATTCCAGTTGGCGCCTGTTGTTCTTGATATGTCAATTAAATACAATTATCTAAGTTACCATAATTTCTTAACTAGATTACCATAATTCCAATGCTAAATTCAGATTACTCTCGGATATTTTCGTCTAGTCAATATATATTGCCTGATATTTCAAACCATGATTTACTGGCGATCTCTTATAAGGCTAAATCAAAGCGCATTAAAATGGATTATAGGCTTATCTACGACTATAGTCTGTTGGATGCTGAAATTATTTTTAAAAAAATTTCTGACGTTAACTAGAGTTTATTGCACTCGTCCAATAATGTCAATTTCACCTTCCAATGTTTTTATGATTGCATACATTATTTTCATAATAATTGTGTACCAACGAAAAAAATAGTTAATAGCCAATCTGTTGTATGCTAGCGAGATATAATGCTTATATTAAGTTTAGGAGCCGATGTCAAGAACTTAGTAATATATCGTAATGAACGCAATAGGGTAACTAGCTTGATAAGGATCTCAAAACAGAAATAGTTTTTTGGAACTAGTAAATTAACCATGAAACGAATTTGTAATAATTGCAATCAAGTTGGATTATGGGCTGGTAAATCTAGTACTTTGACAGATTTAGACCCTTCAATCATCAATTCTTATTTTAGCAACGTACCCATTTTGTCTGTTGATATTTCTTTATCTGAGTTTGAGTGCACAGGTAATCTCACGTCTTTCTCATTCAGCTGCAAAAGGAATTTTGATATTTCCCAAGCTGTTTATCTTATTAAATCATATTTATCAAGTCACGATAAAATCAACTTAAAATTTCTTCGATATTATGGTTTGGAGCTCCACAATAATATTTGCCCTAAAAATACTTTATTGCGAATTCCTTTTATAAAGTTGTGATTCTGGGTCAAATGGTTTGCTGCAAGTAACTTTGAACAACATTGTGAAATACGTTAATGGACTTAGAAGATTTGATTATGTATCAGCTAAGTTTAAAGAAATTTTCGGTTGCACTATGGTTCAATTCTTTTATTACAAAGCATTATTGCTTTTATATAAAGTCATTAATAATCGAATTCCTTTATATTTATATGATAAAATTAAAATTGGTTCTAGTCGAAATGGTAGAATAATACTGCCAGTTAACCATACAAATATTTACAATAATACAATCGATTGCATAACGCTAGCACACATCTTAATTGGGCGAATATTTACAGACATAGCAAAATATATGTAGCAACATTTCAGGAAAAGATGCCATCACGAATATCTTATACTATACTGTTCATAAAAAGAAGCAAATGGACCAGCGCATCTAACAACCTTGAAGTAGACGATATCGTTCTCATTGCGGAATTGGGCCATTATAGGAAAAATTGTTCAAACAAATCCATGACCAGTTGGACGACTGGCCAATACTAGAAAAATTATTCAGACACCGATACACAAAGTGTGCAGATTGTCAGGTCAATCATATGAATCAGCCGATAAATTATGTGATACTCGAACACTCACAGATGCGTAATACAACTCGTTTCAGGCTTCTACTTGTGAGTGTAGTGATGATAATGTTAATAGTAGCCTGGAGTGGCATTAAAAAGTAAATCGCTGAGTTGCGCACCAGCCGCACTCTGATATGGCCAAATTTTAAATGAAAAAATTGAAGCACAGAATACTGGTTTGGAGAAAATTACACTTTAGTGTGATAAATTTGCTGAACTTGAAGCTACAATTCGCGCTAATTCTGACAATGCAGCTATTCGCAATGAATTATTAACAGTTACTAGCAGATATAATTTTTTGGAGAAACGTATCAATAAATCTAGTTCCTTAATTTACGGTGTCGCATCGGTGAAGAATGAAAATCTGTTCAATGTTCTGCAAGTTATCTGTCATGCAATTAAATTAATCAGAATGTTATTAATACTGAAATTTAAAACACTATCAATGCAAATTAAGAACATGTTTAAATAGTGTAAGCTCTTTGAGCATGATTGTAACATAATTGTTACGTATTATCTGCCTAAACATAACCGCTCGTTACTTAATAAAACCAGGAAAATATTGCATGCGGAGCCACTTAACTATCAATTTGTTTGGGCCACAGATGGTACCATTTTAGCCAAGAAGGATGAAACCAGTAAAACATTTGAAATTACCTCAGCAGCAGATTTAACGAATTTAGATAAGTTTAAGAACAAATGTAATTGATTTATTGTGTTGATTTAATTTTTCTGTTTTTGTATTTTTAGTATCATTATTGTGAATTATGGATATCTACTACCAAAAATTGCCATGGTTTGAAAACTAAATTATTACATTTTGCAGCATAACTTTGATCTGATATGTTAAGATTGATGGTGGAGGAGTTACCATTATGTTCAAAAAATCTATAATGGTTTCTGAGCTTGTGCATAAAAGTTAAGACTTTCGATGATAAATTTCTGATAATTTGTCTAGTTTATTTCCCTGGCTACTGTAAGTTAGAACACTATGAAGCATTTTGTAATAAACTTTCTAACTTTATTTTAGATTCTACTGTTGACTGTCAATATTTAATTTTTGGTGATTTCAACTTGCCTATAGTATACCTTAGAGTACTGATTGTGATGCTATCTCTCCAGCACCTTACTTTAGTCAGATAGTTAATCAATTACTTAAAATAATGATATTTATTGAATTAAAGCAACATAATCATGTCAAAAATATTAATGATAGAATCCTGGACCTTGTCCTGACTAACCTTGACCGTAGTATGGTTAATATTTATCAAAGACGTATTGTCCAGATTAGATGGGCATCACCTCCCTTATTTGTCAGATATGAAAAATGTTAAATTTTATTATTGTTACAATTATTGTTTATTTATTATTAATATTATTATTGTATTTATAGTTAAGATTTCTTTTTTTTCTTTTCTATACTACTTAGAAGCAGTGTGTAACTGTAAGTCTGTTCGATAAAATATTTTATAACTCAATAGCTTTTTGGCTTGTCTTGTCCCGATTATGGCTTGTCGGAGTATTTCATGGTTTAAGACACTCAATATATTGCACATCTCGTTTACCACTATAGTCTAATTAATTACATCACCATTATACGTCAAAGATGTCCACCACACCCTAAATTCATTTTAAAATACTCAATAACAAGAAAAAATCTGGTCACCCAACAAAAACATATTAAATGTATTTAAATCATGAACAATAATTAATTATAAATTCAAATAAAATTTCGTATTTCAAGGAATTTGTAAATCTTTGTTTGTAAGTAGTAGTTGTTAAAAGTATCTAAAAAAAAATTGCACATTACAATACTTTTTTCGCCAGTGTAAACTATTAGTACATTAAGATTTTCGCTGCATTATAATAATATAATATTTTATTTTATTTTACATT
The DNA here is from genome assembly GCA_963556165.1 of Tipula helvola. NCBI lineage: Eukaryota > Metazoa > Arthropoda > Insecta > Diptera > Tipulidae > Tipula > Tipula helvola. Next base: position 390,807,500 of record OY744482.1, read on the forward strand.
TTTATTACATTATAAAATAAAAAATTATGAATGTCATTCGTATGTGTGTGTACTCGTATTTGGATATTTTTTTGCTGTTGCATTTTAGCGTACAAATTTTTATTTTTTTTTTTGTAAATAAGATTTTCTTACATACACTTATACACAAACCAACAAAAAAAGGCATAATATAATTTTAAGACTGGCTTAAAAGAAATAAATGAAAAAAGTAAGGTTGTGAACATACAGAAACCTAACTGCTGTAATAACCTTAAACATTACAACAAAAATGAAAATTGTGTGATTTTTCGCCTTGAATTTATTTTTATAGTTATATATTAAATTTATTGTATTAAGTTAAAATTTAGCCAACCGAAAATGTATAAAATTAAATTTTTTTTTTTTTAAATTAAGTCTGGATGGTAATTTTGGGATTTTCTTTTGTATCGCGCGCATATTTTATTTGACATCGTTATTTAGTTAAGCGGAGATGCACGCAACACATGTACATTATATACATTTCTTTAAATAGGCTAATAATTTAAGTGCTAATTTGAATAATTTTATCTTGAAAAATAGAAAACTCATCATATTTTGATGTGGATATAAAAAATGTAATTTAACGAACAACAAGTTTTTTGTTATACTATATATTATGTGTATAGCGCTTTTTGTTAGAATCATAACTTAGTTTTGTTGAGAAAAACAAAAAAAAAAAATTTGGAAAGAGAATTTATCTTACGTACAAAACTGTAATATACAAAAACAGAGAAACGTTCAAATATGTATCATATATATGAACAGAACACAGTAGCAACCTGTTGAAAGTTAGAATGAAATCAACAAAAACTAAAACTAGCATTTAAATTATTTTAAAAGAATTATAGTTTTATATTGTATTTATATGTGTTGTTGTGTGTGTGGTTTACAACTTAAGTATGTACAGATATGTGCTTCCGCTAGAAAGCTAGCCATTCCCCAAAAATGGTTATTTATTACCTAGGATGTATAAAAATAAATGTTACCACCATTAGCAATCTATACATATTTATTATATACATATTGCGTTATTGATCTTCATCATTAAGCAGACAAGCAGAATCATTTCATTTATATTATGTACCATCCTTTTACATCATTTCAAAAATTTGAATATACATACATACATATAAAATAAAAAAATGAAGCTGGTAAATTTTTACTCACCCCACACAATATAATAAAAAATAAAAAAGTAAATTAAAATTAAAAAAAAGCAAAAAATCATAAAAAGCACCATCACTCAAACCTAATCTACATTGTTCGAGAAGAAGATATACAAAAAGCTCAAAAGTAAGAGGTAGATGTTAATGGTAAATAAAAAAATAGGAAAATATCTGAAAGAAAACAAAGATGATTTCTCAATATAAAAAATCGCGTGTGAATGAGATATGAAAACCACCTAAAAAATAAAGCGCCCATAATATAGCATGAGTAGGGATCATATAATGGCGGAGAAGGATATGCGCGCAAGACATTTTTTTACTTTTCTGGATTTCTTTTTTTTTTTTATTTTTTTTATTTTTATTTAGTGACGAAAAAACTGATGGTGAAACGTAAAAAAATATAAAAAAATAGCAAACATCCCTAGAAAAGAAGATATAGCACACAAAAAAGTTGAAGGAAAAAAAATCGAAATTATAAGAGGAAAAGAAAACATTCTAGGAGATATGAACCGAATGATGAATACAGAAAAAAAAAATAAAAACAAAAACATAAGTTGAAGAGATCGGGGTGAAGAGTCTACATGTACAAGTAGATAGATATGTACATGGATATATATAGAAAGAAAATGTAAAATTGGTTAGATTTGGGGAAGTGAAATACACACAAAAAAAATGCAATTGCAAGTCATTGCGGTCGTCTTATTTAAGACATTTCATCCAATGTTGTATATAGTTTCGCGAAAATACCTGTAACCCGTTCGAACATAATTTTGGTGGTGGTGGCCTGAGTAATATTTACATAAAACCAATATACATATAAACGAATAATTTTTTTTTTGTTTTGTTTTAAAACAGCGTTCAAATTATGCACCGCAAAATGCAGAATATTAAAAGTGCCACGTACAATGCAATTTTTGTTGTATATATAGTATGTACGACACAGAGGAAAAAAAAAATATTATGATGGAGCTAGTTAAAAATAGGGTGATATTAGATTACCCTGACTGAAGAAAAATTAAAAAAAAAAAAAAAACGAATGAAGAAATAAAAAATTAAATTTTGTTTTTGAACGAAAAAATGAAAATGAATAATAAAAAACAACGAGGTTATACTTTTTTTGTTAGGAAAAATTGTATTTTTTTTTTTTTTTTTTAACAAAAGCAGCAAAAAAATTCATCTCTGTATATTTTTTCTCGTTCCACTAACTAATTTTATTTTTGTACAAAAGAAAAAAATGTCTTGATTGCATTTTTTTTTATTTATAAAAAATATTGATTTTTTCACTTTTTATGCATAGCTTGAAATTATATTTTCTTCCTTGATAAAAAAATAAAAATGTGAAAAAAAATTTCTTCTCTGATTATTCGGCGGTCCTTACCATACACTCATGCAAATATATAGTTGCATAGTTGACGACGTTTTTTATTGACCATCGACTAATCAGTAGATACATATAGACTTGTATGTAAACTGTAACTGTACATAAACTAACTACATATAATTATTTTTGGCTTAAAGCTAAAATACATAATCATCTTTTAAAATGCAAAAACAAAATACGAAAAAATAAAAACCAGAGAGAACTAAAACCCAAAAGAAACGGTTCATTTTCCATTTTATATTATAATTGAAACTGTCGTTTAAACTTACAACATCCGGTTGATTGAAAAAAATTAAAGATGAACGAAAGAATAATAATATGAAAATCTAGAAATAGAAAAGTTATCTTGAGAACAATTTTTTTATTTTTTATTTTTTTTTTTTTTGTGATTATTAAGTGATTTAAAAAATTTATATAATGGGTATGGCGTTTGCCTGTTTAAAACTACTTTTTCCTTCTATACTATACTACTTTAGTTTTGCTGCGATTATAATATATAATTTGTAATTAATATAATATATACAGGGTTTCCGTGTAATATGCACAAAAACTTGAAGATTTAATCGATTTTGTGAAATTATTGAGCATAAATTAGTGGTCAGCTTATCATAATCGTTCCTGCACACACATACATACACATTACACATATAGTCGAATCATAGTGTGAGTCATTTCGATTTATAGTTTATCAAAAAAATACGAAATGTGTTTAACACAATATGAAGATGAATGCAGGTGAAGATTTATCGAAATCCTCAAGCAACTATATAAACACAAAAAGTTGCGCAGCTGCTCTTATGTCACCTGTAAGTTTTTTTTTTACAAAATTGTATAAATTATTAAACACAAAATATTCATCAAAAATTTGTCGTTGACCCAGATAAAAGCTGAAACGTACAAATTCTGATGTGTATGAAGTATGCATATGAAATCTATGGTGGAAAAGCTCTGCTAAATTAATTTTTGTTGTTGTAGATATTTCTTTTAAAACCAGTCCTACTCGAAATATATTAAAATTTAACGTACAATCAATGGTGGCTGCTGTCTTAAGTTTTGACGTATACAATAATTCTTAAATTGTTTAAGCAATTTTAACTGATTTGCAAAATATATGAGAAATTGCTGGCTTTTTGTATAGGGCATTTTCTCAATGTCGAGGGAAATGAGAAAACCAGAGAGTAGAAAATCTGTAGATATGTATACCATTTAACTACCACATAGGTGAAGACAAACTAGACACAGAAACCGATAGGATCTTGAAGAAAAAAAAAACTTCGAAAAGGTGGTGTTATTTCAAAAATTAACTCACAAAAAATAATAAAAAATATATTATGTAGCTATATGAGTTATTCCACGGTAATACAGTTAATTTTTCAATATTATTTTTTCGTACTGAAAAGTTTGATCTACGCAACAGGTAGCTATGATCAAACTACAAAAATACAAATCGAATACGTTATATATAAGTAGGACCGTACTGATTTAGAGAATTATTTTATTCGCCGAAAATAAAAAACCCAAGGAAAATTTCTTTGTGTGTATTACAGCCTACACTATTGTTTTAGAAATTTTGAAAAGTTGTCTGTTTTTAACAATATATGGCTTCTTTATTTCACTGGCTCACCAAGTCGTAAATATTTAAATGCTATTAAAAATAATATATTTGTCTATAAATAAAGCCGAAAATTAATATTAATAAAAACCGACAAATTTTCAAAATTTCTTAAACATTAGATTGTAATACACACAAAGAAATTTTCTTTGAGTTTATTATTTTTGGCGAATATAATAATTCGCTAAATCAGTACGGTCTTACTTATATATAACGTATAAAATTCGATTTGTATTTTTGTAGTTTGGTTTACCTAATGAGTTGATCAACTTTTCAGTACGATACCAAACTATCTTAAGGAAGGTTCTTGTTTTTTTAAGGGTATATGGGGGTAGTGGTGGTTTTTTCAGTAGAATTGACTGTCTGAAAGTACGTTAGTACAATCAAGTATACAACTGACCTTTTTCCTCATCTGTCAAATACAGTGATGTTTTAAATGTCAAACGAGCACGTAGGACAAATTAAAATAAAAAATGTATTAAATTGAAGTAAAAAAAGTATAAAATTAGCGATTATAACTAATTTTAATTTTTTTTTATTTGGTAATTAAACAAAACAATTATAATTATAATATTTTATAACATAATAAATAAAATATTTTAATATATATATAAGTGTTATATTTTGTGAGAATGCCACTAACGTGTAGTGTATTTATAAGTGCCAAATGAGAGCAGATAAACACATAATTTGATTATTGGTATCCACGCACGAATAAATTGGTCTGTGTGCTGGCCAGACAGGAAGGCATCGATAAGAACTAGTTCTGACACCTACAAACAATTGTTTGGAATTAAACCAGTATATGGTATAATAGATTGCTTTGAAATTCATTCAGAGAAACCCGGTATGTATTTATATTTTAAAATTTTAGTAAGTAAACTAACAAAACCATTCTTATTACAGGGAACCGTTTAATCATACAATCGAAGGAGATGTCATTCTGGCGGATCGAGGATTTTTAATCGAAAGGGCCGTTTAGAAGAAAAACGTTAGATTTATTATGCCATCGTTTAAAAACTGTAAATCCCAACTAGAACCGATCACAATAGAAAACAACAGAAAAAATGCAAGTGTAAACATGTTGAGCGATATATCTTGCGCAGTTTTCAATTTGAACCCACCAATTTTAGGAGACAACGAATAAAAGAGAATCAATCAGAAATAAGATTATTAAATTATGTGGCAATATGACATAAGGGAATAACTCTAAAATTCGCATTTTTCAGGAAAACGTTTTTAAAATTAAGAGTCGTTCAAAATCGTATGAGTTTTTTGAAATCTTGCTTTTTAAATGATTATTACGGTTATTTGTAGTTACTGGATTATCACAAAAAATTGGTATGATATGAATTCGAATATGGAGATTTCGAATTTGAAATAATATGCAAAAGGGTATAACTTGAATTATTCCCTTATGGCATACCTGGATTTTTGCTCCTTTATATTTTATTTAGATAATATGGCGATCCTCTTATTATCATCCAATTCTACAAATTCACAAAAAATTATTCAAAACATATAAATTTGTTGTAAAAACATAACCTAACACTTTAAAATAAAACACTCTTTTTCTACTTACTTTTCAAGAAATTTTTATAAATTTCTATTAATGTTTATTTCTAATAATGTTGAGAATTAAATCACAATTTAAAATAAGACATAAACCGCACTAAATTATTTAAAAACACAAAAAATTACACAGCTGAAAATTATCGTTTGTCCTACACCTTCAAAACACCAAATTTTATCTGTCAATAATTTTGGAGGAAAAGGTCTATTGTACTTTTTCGGTTTTATAAATAGTACACCAGAGTCACCATAGTACAACAAAAATGTATACGTAATATTTTACTATGTAAAAAATTTACTGAATTTTAAAATTTATAGAAATTAGAGTTTATAGAATTATTAAAGTTTATAGGATTTATCGAAATTTTTGAATTTATAAAATTTATCGAATTTATAAAAATTATGGAATTTTTAGAATAAGTAAAATTTGGGTGTGTAGAATTTTTAGAACTGATAAACTTGACACAATTCCTAGAAGTCATTGAATCTATAAAATTTAAACAATGAATAGTATTTGTGGAGTTTATGTATTTTATAGGATTCTTTGAATTTATTTATCAAATCCATAAAATTTATAGAGTTTATAAATACATTAGAATTTATAACATTTATAGACTTTGTAGAATTTAGAGAATTTGTAAAATTTATATAATTTATCCAATTTACAGAATTTATAAGAAAGAAAAAGATTTGTAGAACTTCAAGCACTCACTGAATTTTTGAACTTTATTCATAGAACTTATAAATTTTTAACGAAATTATTGAATTTACAGAATTGGTAAAGATTTTTCAAAAATTTTCTAATTATAAAAAAAATAAAATTCGAGTTTGTAGAATTTATAAAACAGACACACTTGAAACAATTAATACAACACAAAGAATCTACAAAATTTAAAGAATTTATATTATTGATAAAATTTATAGAATTTACAAATTTTATAGAATTTGTAAATTTTAAAGAATTTATATAATTCATAAAATTTAAAAATTTATAGAGTATATAGACATATTAAAACTTATAAAATTTATAGAATTTATTTGATTTATAAAATTTACAGAAATCTATAGATTTAAGAAACTTGTTGGATTTTTAGACTTTATAGAATTCATAGAATTTATAGGATTTACCGAATTTACTGAATTTATAGAATTCAAAGAATTTATTGAATTTATAAGATTTATAAAAATAAAAAGAAAAATTTAGAAGCATGTAGGGTGTAAATAAGTCAAATTTGAGTTTGTAGAATTTATAATACTGACAGACCTTAATAATATATATAACCCATAGCATCTATAACATTTAAAGTATTTATCAAATTTAAAGAATTTATAGGGTTTAAAAGTTTATTAGAATTAATCATTTTTACAGGCTCAAAATGTATAGAGTTTAGTGGACTTTTAAGATTTATACAATTTATCGAATTTACAGAATTTATAAGAATTGAAGAAACTTGTCTGAAACTGAATCTTTAATGATCAAATTAACAATTTCGGTCTGCATAATTATAACCTGTTTGCTAAATGTAATGAGAATTATAGGTCCGGTGGTGTTGCAATTTACGCGATAACATGTTAAACTGTAAGCAGTTCAATCTTGACTTTAGGTCTTTTGATGGTGTTGGTATAACATTTCCTTGGTGTTCGAAAATGCTATATGCTGTGTGTATTTACAAACTGCATGACGTTGATATTCCAGTTTTCATTAAAGATTTCACTAGGCAACTACAAAATTTGCCTTATCCGAACTTTTGAATTATGGTTGATTTTAATATTGATTTTGTTCGGAAAACTACGCATGTAGATAATCTTTTAGTAATTTCGCCTAGTTTTGGTCTTGAGATATTAGTTGATGAACCTACCAGGATTTTTAAAACCTCGGCTACCTGACCACAGATATTTTCAAAATATTTCATACAAAGTCTATAACTTGAATATCTCAGACCACTGTCTAATCGGACATACTATACAGAGCTCGAATATAGGGCAGACTAAGACAAATTTGAGGCAGATGTCTCCAATAGATTATAATTGTTCAAAAGAATTGCTTATAAACGAAGAATGGATCAATGTTTATAATAAGTGTAATGCGTCGTTAGCCTACGACAATTTCAGAACTATTTTCAACGGTCTTCTGGCTAATTGTACTAGTTTAGTTTCAGTCAATAAAGTAGTCAAGCTTAAGCCATGGATGTCTGATAATTTATTAAGAGACATGCGTAAAAGGAATAGAATATGCTACCTAGCGAAAAAGTTTCCCAACAATAATAGACTAGTTAACTACAGCCGCAAACTGTGTGATGTGATAAACCTTAAAATTAAGCAGACTAAAAACACTCCCATTCTAAACAGTATGAAAAAAATGGCGAAGATGCTCGCAAAAGCTGGCAGACAGTTAATAATATAATTGGGAAGTATTCTGGTTATCCAGAAATCAAAAAAATGAATTGTCATAATGGTGTTGCTATTTCGGATTCTGTAGCTATTGCAAATGAATTTAATGATTTCTTTGTGTCTATAGGGAACTCGAATGGTCTGACTGTGATGGATGAGTTGGAAAGATATCGAATAGTTACCGAGAATTATGAGGTTACGAATTGTTATTTTTCGCCTGTTTCTCCAGGGGAACAGTACAATATCATTATTAACTCTCTAAAAAATAAATCGTCTCCTGGGATAAATGGAATTTCAAATATTGTGGTCAAAAAAAGGCTCGATTCCTTGTTGATATTGTGGTCAAAAAAAGGCTCGACGTCTTGTCTTTTGTCTTTAACTTAACTGTAGAAACAGGAGTTTCCAATATCTCTTCTTTTCATCTTCTCTAAAATATTTGAAAAGGCTATGAAGAACAGGATTATTGATTTCTTGGATAACAATGAATTTTTCTCTCCGAAACAATTTAGATTTCGAAGCAATAAAAATACTGAACAAGCGATTTTAGAATTTCTGGAAAAGATTAGCGATAGCGATACCATTGATCGGGGACTTAAGGCTTCAGCATTGTTTATTTTATTTTCTCAATCAAGCTTGATAAAAAATTTAAACGTTTTGAGTCGAACTCAGTGAAATAGTGTAATTGGTCATTCAAGCTGTTCAAAAATCGAACAAATGATCCGGGATCTGCGACAGTTTGGGTCATCTTGCTTCTAGTTTGCCCGATGGTTTGTGTTGCAATCGTTGTTTTTTTTATAAATTAGTAAAGTGGTTTCTGAAAACGAGGTTGCCTAAAATAATCAATATTATAGCAATTATTATTTAATTTATTATTGTAATTATAATTACTATACCTGCAATGAGGTCGTCAGTTGTATTGATATTTTGAAATTTATCTATTTGTTTTTTTAACTACACTGCGCCAATTAAAAAACGGAACAGAAATTTTCTTCGAAAAAATACCCAGATTTGAACGCTTGTATCTTGGTGAAATAACACCTTTCAAAAAAAAAATTTTGTTTCTAGTTGAAGGAAATTTTGTTTTCTTTTCGATACTGGAAACTGTTTTATTTTATTTTGTTTTTTTATGACTTTTTTGTGTAAAACAAAAGGTGTCTAAAAAAAAAAAAAAATTGCTGCTGTTTGAAACTGTAAACGAACTTGCTCGACATTTCATTCAAAAATCCAAATCGGCCATTTTATAGTGAATTTAGAAACCTTGCAAAATGATACTAGGAAAATTTCTGTGCGGCCACTCCTTGTCGAGTTATTGAAGTTTTAGAGAAAACGTATCAAAAAGCGTCGAAGTAAATTTTTTTTATCTTGTAAACTTAGCACTCTACGATAAAATGTTAAGTCACTTTAACACTAAAACTTTAACACACTAAATCTTCAATAACTCGACAAAGAGTGGTCGCACAGAAATTTTCCTAGTATCATTTTGCAAGGTTTCTAAATTCTCTATAAAATGGCCGATTTGGATTTTTGAATGAAATATCGAGCAAGTTCGTTTACAGTTTCAAACAGCAGCAAATTTTTTTTTTTTTTAGACATCTTTTGTTTTACTCAAAAAAGTCATAAAAAAACAAAATAAAATAAAACAGTTTCCAGTATCGAAAAGAAAACAAAATTTCCTTCAACTAGAAACAAAATTTTTTTTTTGAAAGGTGTTATTTCACCAAGATACAAGCGTTCAAATCTGGGTATTTTTTCGAAAAAAATTCTGTTCCGTTTTTTAATTGGCGCAGTGTATTATCCTCTGGCTGTGTCGTTTTTCGCCTTCCTTTGCACTGTGCCTACCCGTATTTTCACATTTTCTTAGCGGGATATTTTATGATCTATCGAACCAGGTTTGATTTGAGCACTTTTTATTTGGAATGTGAACAAATTTTAGCTGGAAATCTAAAATTCAATTTTTCGTAAAATATCGTATAGGACAATTTAGTACTCACAGGACGATATGTTGGTGTGGAAACCGATGAAATTGCATATGCCACAATTTTCTGAAATCTTATTGTTGCATTTCGGCGCGTAACAGTTTGGAACCATTTTTTAAACGTCTTCTTTTCAAATAGAGTTAAAAGAAAGAACAACTTTCTAATAGGCATGCAATTAACTAATATTATGTATATTTCTCTACCGTGCTACTGTTAATTTAACTTTTGTAATATATTAAATGAATAAATTTATTAAACTAAACTAAATTAATCATACATTTTAGTATAAAATTCAAATGTCAAATGTAAAGCTATCCTTTAAACTGACGTGCTGCCACCAGGTGTTTGGTAAAAGTAATAATTTCATTTTGCATGCCCCATAGCAGATTAGTTTATTTCTCCATTTGAATCCGACCAATTAAATGTTGACAATTTCGCAGACTTAGACTTAATAAATTTTTCGGATCCAGCTTGATAGCCTAATAACCCTTAACAATAAAATTACTGATTACTTGGTTGCTCAAGGTTACAGACAATTTCAACTTACACGATATCCTCAAGACGCAAACAACCGTAAATTTCCCCAATAATCATTTCTTCTGTGTATGTTCTTGCTAATAATGAATGCGTACTGACGGATATTATATTCTGACCTTTTAGGAAAGAAAGAAAGATTTAAACCCGAGAGATTATGGGGTTAAAGTCGAAAACAATGGCACGTCGATACAAAGTGTGTTGAATAAAGAAGCGGTAGAAGAAATTCAAATGATAATCTTAGCTTTAATTCAAATCATACAGTTCATAGTTAAGCTTAAGATACAGTTAATGACTGTTATGAATGAACCAGTCGTCGGAGCTACATTTCGAGGTAATTAGAAACCAGGGCTACAAACGGAATTACTGTAAATCCTAAAGCAAAGAATTTAAAAACACAGGTGCAACTTATTAAAATGGTATTTCAGGCGGAGTTCAATTTAAGGCCTCAAGTAGGAAATATTTGAGGCGTTGATCCGCTCGATTAAATTGGCAGGCATGCTTAGATAGATAACACCTAAAGTTAGAGTAGCTTAGTTATTAACCTATACTAAGAGGGTCGTGTTTAGGGTCGCGGCCCACAGCTACCAACTAGATAATAAATTAGAGTGTAAGGTATACAAAAACAAAAAACTATTAAATTTAGTTTGTTTATAAAGTGCATTTTGCTAAGCAACCGCATACGACACATTTTTTACGTGTGAATCAAAAATTTAAAAATTTTTAGAAAAAGCACCACAAAAATATGTTCGTACAAATACATACATGAATTTAAATAGTATGTACACAAAAAAAAAAGAAAAAACTATTTTTTAAGTACATACAATATTATAAATGTACGTGTACATTTATATGGCATTAGCTTGGTATACATGAACTCATTTACCACCACGAAATTATTTATTTTCGTTATTCTTGTAAATGGTTTTTATAAAGTTTCTCCAAAATAAAAAAAAATATTTTATTGATTTATTTTTATATGTAGGTATTATGAGTTGAATTTCTTATCACACTTGGAAAATTATTTTTTCTTATCAGTCAAACTTAATCAAGGAGTTTTTTAAGGTTTTTTTTTTTTAAATATAAATTACACACACACACACTTTGGTATTTTTATTCTACTTGAAATTTATTGGTGTGGGCAGGGTGTAAAATACTATTTAGTACAACAAAGGTTTGTATTATTTTTTAGGTTTGGTTTCAAAATTTGAAGGCGATGCAGTTTTATTGTCCGAAATTTATAGTTTTTTACCTACATATTGTTCATATATTGAATAATGTATAATGTAAATTTTTAATATTTTTTTTTTTAATTTCTCAAGCCATTTAAATTATTTACTATGTTAGATTTTTTTTTTATTTATGACATGCGATTGTACAAAGTATTTTTTATAATTTAATTTGAAGTTGGTATGAGCCCCACGCAAGCAAAAATTAACCGTCAAATATACTTATATAGCTTACTGCACAATCTTTTAAATACACTTCCATTTTCAGAGAAATCGCCTAATTAAAATTTATCTGATTTGTCCAAAAAAAAGTTTTTTCAAAGTGTGATCCATCGACTCCGCATAATACGTTTCTGATCACAAATATTAACTCTTGTCGTTTAATTCAGTAACCAGTCTGAAAGTTAGTGTAAGGTCGTTTCAATGACCCTTTCAAATATGGCAATTTTTGAGTTGGACACGACATTGGCTTGGAAATAAAAGACTTTAAAGGACATTTCGACTCCTTGAACTTCATTGCCATACCCAAATATTTTACCTTCCACGCTGGAGTATTCTTTAACTGGCCAATCCGACTCAACCGAATTCTAAATGTTTCGAGGTACCTGTATCTTGGTTTATATCTGTTTCTTAAGGCTTAACAGAGAAATCTCTGGAATATAATGAAACACGGTTTAGTTAGTATGTCAACAATTAATATTTATTTAATACTTTTTACACAATGTTTGCAACTTTTATATACTAATTTTATAACATTCGTGCTTTTTTCAATAAAAAATTTGAAGCTAGACAACAAAACTTTTACTACGGTTTCCTATGAGAAGCAGTAAAATGTGAAGCCGCTAAGAAAACTGCTCAAATAAATATGGCTAATGAGTACGGCTTTATAATCTAGAAGGATTTGGTTTCAGTCGTAAAGAGGACCTTACAAAATTATACTGCAACAAAACTTCGGCAGCAGCCATTTAACCTTACCAGACAAGAAAGATGTTTGTAACAGTGTTCCAAAGTCTGAAAATTGTTGGTAAATCTACTACTGGAATCTTCTTCCATTTACATTTTCTTAAGTTCCACCAAAATATCTTCGAATATTATATCTTCCATTGTTGACATGTTTAAATTGACAGTGAAAATTCTACCAATATTTTGGAATATAAACCAGTATTAGTGGATATTTTACGAATACTCAATTTTTTAGCCATGAAGTTGACTAGAAATAGCGGCTACATTTATAAACCTGTCGCGAAATTAAATCGGAACAAAACCTATTTATCAAACATTTTTTTCAAGATTTCACATTAGATTAACAAAATTTATAAAATGTTCATAATAACATCATTCTACACACATTTTGAAATTACACTTGTTAAATATATCGCAAAATTTGTGTTTCGCCAAGTGCCTACCGCAGAAAGTGTAAAAAGTATAACATCATTTTAGTCAAATTGAAATAGAATCTTACTATAAATCGAGTGATTACTCAGTCAATACACATTGCGTAGATGGAAGCACAAATCTGAGAAAATCAAACCAACTATAGACATCTGACGCACACTAGTAAAACCAAAAATAAATTTAACAAGTACAATTTTACTTCGTCAGAGCCAACTTTGGTGTATTTTTTAAAAATGAAAGTTCGAAAAATATATTTTAGACTTAATTAAATTTTAATACTCTAGAAGGCCCTTATAGTAGTCGCTCTTAAGAGCTTCAATTATTAAATGACGTTCCTCAAGTCAAATCCGTTTTCCTTGAACAAAAAAACTTTTTGAAAGGTTTCTTTGTCCATTTAGCGCTTAAACAAAAAGAGTTGATTTGATGAGACGGACACAATCGAAGGGCCACTGCTCACTAATTACTTACCAGTTTCGTTAACAATACTGATGTGTCCTCAACTTACCTGTAGTGATTTAGTTCTTCCAACATGTTATTCTAATCAAAGCGCCCTCGCAATATTTTTTGAGGTTTCCTAAATAAAAAAAAAAAAGCAAAAGCAATTTTAAATTTTAATTAGTTTCGGAAAGGTCTTTATCACAAAATATTAAACCAGATGAGGTTATATTTAATTACAAACGATTTGAATTTAGAATAATTAGCCTTAAAGATGAGATCACGAGATCACTAAAAAAAATAACAATCTCTAAATTATACTTCAGTTTTTTTACAATTTTAGGCTTTTAAAAGCTAAGTAAAAGATTTGCGTCAAAATTGGTTTTAAGAAAATGAAACTACAATTCTCAGACTTAAAAACTCTACACAAATTATTTCAAATTTGCTGGGAGCTTGCTACCACTTTTATGAGTGCAAGAGAATTTCAAGGCCAATATTGCGATCAAATATCTTTTACAAAGAATTTTCTTTGGCGCATTTTATTTTTACTAAAGCTTTTTAAGCTTTAGCGACAATATCAAAATTTGAAAGTTCAAAGCTTTACAGAGCTCAATAAAACCTGAAATATTTTCAGTGCAGATATGTTTTTAAGGTTTGCGAAGCTTTTATGCGAATATATAAGCATATTTCGAGGTAATAGTTTCATTAAATTCAAAAAAGTTTTAAATTTATTTTTTTTCAAATTTTTTTTGGAAAATAATTCAATCCAATCAAAGTTTTTCATATTTAGTAAAGATACTAAAAGCTTCCAAAGTGTAAAAAACCGTTAACCAGCTAAAAGCCTCTTCACAAAAGCCAAGAATCACAATTAAAAGCTTTTATAAGTTACTTTAAATTTAGTTAATCTTTAACATAAATTAAATCGAATAAAAGCTTTTAATTTAATACTTGGGTGAACAAGTTTCCTTACTCAATCTAAAATAAATCCGTTCACTAACAGTTTACTCAATCTAAACTAAAAGCATTTGTTACCAAAAAGATTTAGGTAAATTTTCAATAAAGGAAACTAAAAGGTTTCTACCTAAATGCGAACATAAGCTGATATCATTCACTATAAACCTTTCACAGTACATAACAATGGTTTTTGACATACTTGGACAAATTATTAAAATATTGTATCATTTTTTTCAAAAGAAAGCACCAAGAGGTTCACAGACTGAAATTCAACAAAAACAAAAAAAAAGCTTAATTTCAAATTTGCTTGCTTACAGGTTTTATAAGGTTATTAGTACGTATTTCGAAAACATTTCAATGTTGGATTTAAAAAGTATAACCATAGTTCTCGACGTAAGGAGGACCGTAACTCCTACCGGATTAGTTATTTCGACCTTAGTAACTCGGAGGTCATTAAATAGTTTATATTTGTGTCTAAAATCTTTTAGATATTTTAATTACATATTTCGTTTCTTTTAATTTATTTACTCAAAAAAGCTTCAAAATTGAAAAAATGAATGCGTTGTACTTGCAGAGCTTAGGCATCCACCTGAAAATATACAGCCATTCAAAAAAATTAAAAGAATTGGTGAGGTTTTTAAAAGCTTTTGAAATTTAAAAAACAATTGTTTGATATTTCTGAAAGCTACAAGTCAATAAAGAAAGAAAGGAAATTTAACAAAGGCACGCGTCATGTTTAATAAACGCTTCTATGATTTATCATACTTTTAACCCGAGAGACATTTTCTAAGTCTGAAGCTTTCAGCCTTCATAGCCTTAAATGAAATCAAAAAAATAATTTAAGGTATTGCCTACTTCTACGAATATAAAGGGTGACCCGGTTTAATCGATGGATCCAAATATCTCCTAAAATACGCTAGGTTCAAAAAAATGTCAAGGTCATTTTTTTGAATATGTATTTTCCATAACCTCCCAAGGTCGTTTGAGGAATATATTTCAGTTATAATGCTTATAATTTGCTATGAAATCGATTTTCATCGCAATTAGTTCAAAAAATAAATTGTTTCCCAGTAAAACTTCAATTTTATCATCCTTGTAAATCTGACAAATCTGAATCTTCTAACAATTTATTTATATTCCAGTTCAACTCTATCATTTTTTTTCTTTTGAGACCGCGTCGCTGACAAGCTTTTCTGTTACGAACATACTTTGGATCCGGAGTCCCAACTCTTGACCAACATTTCTGCCGTTGATAAAATAGGTAGATGGATGAATATCGTCTAATAGTAAACTATTGTTAGGTTTATTCTGGAAAATGCTGTATCTTCTTTTGCTATTGCATTGATGATTTCAATTTATGTTGCGTTTTCTTGCAAAATAAACTTATACCTGCTGTGGCACTAACGAACCTATACCTGCAGCGGACTTCTTTAAAAACTGCTGTCACAATAATAAATGTTTGACAATCACTGATCTACACAAAATGCTAGAATCGTAGCCTTCCAAAATAATCGTGCGTAAACCTAGTAGCTGATCGCGTAATTTATAGCCGCAAATACGGGAAGAAAACTTTCAGGTCAGCAACAAACGAAAACTGAAAATTACAAAAAAAAAAAAATGTCGTTGATGGAATATAGCAAAATTATTAACATTTTTTGTTGTATATGTTTTTATTTTAAAATGTGACAAAAAATCAATAACATTTTTTTCATGAAGGAAATTTTTTTTTTAATAAATTTTAACAAAACAAAATTGAAATTTAACCACCCCAACTAAACCCACGGTAATTTCTTTCACATTTTTTTTTTTTTACCACCTTTTAAAATAATCGACCACCACTGTATATATTGTACGATATATACACTTTTATTTATTTATTATTTTTTTGTTCACTATTTTTTTTCAATCCACACCCATTCTTACTATACACCGTAAGAACATTTTTTTTTGTGTGCATGCATATTAGTATATTCGAATATTTTAGACAAATAAAGGAAGAGCTAATATTAATGATCTTCGTCGTGTACATTGTATATATAAAACACAGCACAGCGTATTTCCTCGATAGTTTTTCATCCATTTTGCATATTTCGATGGATTTTTGCGTTGTCTGAAGATGGAAAATTCATCAATCAAATATCGTTATATTTGATAAATGAATCATATATAAAAAAAGCTTTTATATATTAAAATACGTTGTTGTTAGAACAAAGCATTAAGTACTACTTCAATCATAATGTACGCACGTCACCTGGTAAATTCTATACAATATGGCCTAATTTAGCATGAAATCAATTAAATTTTTCATTATGTAACCATTAGGGTATATAATGTACACACTCACATTTGTATGTAAGCGCGAATTGATTTTTGTTAAGAAACACAAAAAGAAATGAAATGCGTACAGTGCACATATTGAATATATGTACATAATAAACATATATACAAAATACAAAGAACATAATCATAATTTTCTATAAGCCGTTTTTATTTTCACATCTTTAAAAATGTCTACGGTTTTTTTTTTTTAACATAATAATTGTAATGCAGTTTAAATTGCTACGCAAGAAGTAACAAACAAAAATTGTACGTACATATATATGTATGGATGTATAATGTTTACGTACATAATACGATATTTCATTAAGCTGAATAATAAAAGAGCTAACAAAAACGAAAACTATTTTTTGTTTTTGTTTTTTTGTTTAACTCACTAAAAACGCATTACAATATGATAAAATAACCAACTAACTATATAATATACGAAACCTATCCCAACAAAATACGAATTAAAGCAAGTTCAACAACCTAATATTAAAGTTATTATATTTTTGAGTACACCAAGTTTGATTACTTTTTCAATGTGTGCGCGCGAATTTGTAGTAAAATAAATATTTGTGTATGTTTGTACGCGAGTATATGAACATAAACACATCAACATTTTTTTTTTTTGGTGTTTGCTATAAATATTGCATGTATTTGTGTGTAATCTTTGTTTATTGGTGGGCAAATAATTTGGTGTACAAAAAATAAATGACGATTATCGTCATATGCGGATGACAACGAGAATTGTTGCGCGATATATTATTATTATAGCTAGCTACACAGGCCTTAAACATACCATAACCGTTTATATTAATATTATTAGTATTATTATGTATCAGTGCTTCTCAAACAGTTGATTTTTTGTCACCAAATATTTTTTTCAAAATAGTTTGCAACCTAAATTTTACTAGAACATGACGCTCCCATACAGAGATCAACATTTCGTTTCTCGAAATGGTTTGAAAAATAAAATGTTTTAAACATTTCAAAATTTCAATATCATAGACGGCACATAATTTCCGATTTAATACGATGCTTGCCAACAGGTTTAAAAAAATTTATGGCATTTTCATGTTAATTATTTGTCGTCTTTCAATTGGTGATTCATTGATTTTAATTGTGACAAATGCATTTTAGACTTTTTGGAGCTAGGCCTTTGTTTTGTAGATCTAGTTTTGAAACAAGATGCGTTTAAAATGTAACAAATCACAACTCGCGATAATTACAAATTCATAAAGGATAATTTGTTAAGCTGAGCAATGAACAATTGATTAACACTAGAAAGAATTACATGCAGGAAGATAATAAATTTTTTCTGCCACTCAATAAAAATTATCCAAATAAATTATGGACCAAAAATTCATAAAAAATAGTTATTTTCACTAAAAAATGGGAAATGTTAATCATTGTAAAGAATTAGAAGTAAGAAGAGAACATTTTAAATAAAATTTATTCTAAAACTTTCAATGCGATCCAATAAAAATTACCCAAATAAATTATGGATCATTAATGATACTGAGCACGACTCGCAATAATGATAAATGCATGAAAGATAATTGTTTTAGCTCAGTAATGTAACAATTGATTATCACTTTAAAGAATTACATGCAGGAAGTGAATATGTAAAATAAAATTTAATAATTAATTTACTCTGCGACTCAATAAAAATTATCCAAACAGATATAACGGTAATACCAAATTTATAAAAGAAAATTTTTTGAGTTCAGCAATACAATTGATTACCACCATAAAGAATTACATGCAGGAAGAGAATATGTAAAACCAAATTTACTCCCATACTTTCCCTGCGAACCAATAAAAACTAGTCACACAAAATATGGATTATAAATGATGCTTAGCTCGTTTTGCGATAATGATAAATTCATAAAAGATAATTTTAATGAACAATTGACCATCACTGTAGAGAATTACATGCAGGAAGAGAGTATCTAAAAATAAATTTACTCTCAAACTTTCTCTGCGATTTAATAAAAATTATTCAAACAAATTTTGGACCACAAATATATTAAATATAGTATTTTATCTCAAAAACTAAAAATTGGTTATCATTATAAGGAACAAGAAGCAGGAAGAGAATATTTTAAATAATTTTAATCTAAAACGTTAACTGTGGTCCAATAAATATTATCCAAATAAATTATGGATCATAAATAAAACTGGGCACGACCCGTGGTATTATGAAATTCATAAAAGATAATTGTTTGAGCTCAGCTTTATAGTGAATTACATGCAGGAAGTAAATATGTAACATTTAATTAATAACTAAATTTTTCTGCGACTCAATTAAAACTATCCAAACAAATTTTGGACCAAAAATTCATAAAAGATAAATACTTTAACTATAAATATAAATTTGGTAATCATTGTAAATATGTAGAAGCAGGAAGAGAGCATTTAAAATTAAATTTATTCTAAAATTTCACTGCGATCCAATCAAAATTATCCAAACAAATTCTGGATCATAAATGATAGTGAGCACGACTCGCGGTAACGGTAATAATAAATTCATAAAAGAAAATTCTATGAGCTAAGTAATGAACAAATGATTATCACTGTAAAGAATTACATGCAGGAAGAGAATATGTCAAATCAAATGTACTCCTAAATTTGCTCTACGACTCAATAAAAATTATCCAAACAAATTTTGGACCCCAAATATATAAAAGATAGTATTTTAACTCAAAAACTAAAAATTGGTTATCATTATAATGAATTAGATGCAGGAAGAGAACATTTTAAATAATATTTACTGTAAAACTTGCAATGTGGTCCTAAAAAATTTATCAAACCAAATTATGGCTCATAAATGATACTGAGCACGACTCGCGATAATGATAAATGCATTAAAGATAATTCTTTGAGCACAACAATGAAAAATTGATTATCACTTTAAAGAATTACATGCAGGAAGTAAACATGTAAAATCAAATTTATCCCTAAACTCTCTCTGCGATTAAATAACATTATCTAATCAAATTATAGACCAAAAATTCATAAAAGGTAAATACTTTAACTAAAAATATAAATTTGGTAATTATTATAAATATGTAGAAGCAGGAAAAGAACATTTAAAATGAAATTTACTCTAAAACTTTCTCTGCGATCCAATCACAATTATCCAAACAAATTCTAGATCATAAATGATTTTGAGCACGACTCACGGTAACAATAAATAAATTCATAAAAGATAATTCTTTTAGCTCAGTAATGAACAATGGTAATCACTGTAAAGAATTACATGCAGGAAGAGAATATGTCAAATTAAATGTACTCCTAAATTTTCTCTGCGACTACATAAGAATTATCCAAATAAATTCAACGGTAATAATAAATGCTTAATAGAAAATTTGTTGAGCACAGCAATGAACAATTGATTACCACCATAAAGAATTACATGCAGGAAGAGAATATGTAAAACCAAATTTACTCCCAAACTTATTCTGCGATCCAATAAAAACTAGTCACACAAAATATTGATCATAAATGATGCTTAACTCAACTTGCGATAATAATAAATTCATAAAAGATAATTCTTTGAGCTCAGTAATGAACAATTGACCATCACTGAAAAGAATTACATACAGGAAGAGAATATATAAAATCAAATTTACTCTGAAACTTTCTATGCGACTACTTAAAAATTATCCAAATAAATTATGGACCAAAAATTCATAAAAGATAGATATTTTAACGCAAAACTGAAAATTGTTTATAATTGTAGAGAATTAGAAGCAGGAAGAGAACATTTTAATTGAAATTTACTCTAAAATTTCAATGCGATTCACTTAAAATTATCCAAACAAATTATGGTAATGATAAATTCATATAAATAATTGATTAATCACTATAAAGAATTACATGCAGGAAGTAAATATGTAAAATCAAATTAACTTCTAAATATTCTCTGCTGCTCAATAAAAATTACCCAAACAAATTTTGGACCACAAATATATAAAAGATAGTATTTTAACTCAAAAATTAAAAATTGGTTATCATTATAATGAACTAGAAGCAGGAATAGAACATTTTAAATAATATTTACTGTAAAACTTTCACTGTGGTCCAATAAAAATTATCGAAATAAATTATCCAAATAAATAAATAATCCAAATAAATGAAACTAAGCCCGACTCGCGTAACGATAAATGCATTAAAGATAACTCTTTGAGCTCAGCAATGAAAAATTGATTATCACTTTAAAGAATTACATGCAGGAAGTAAACATATAAAATCAAATTTACCCCAAACTTTCTCTGTGACTCAATAAAAATTATCTAGATAAATTATGGAACAAAAATTCATAAAATATAATTAATTTAACTCAAAAATGAAGAATTGGTTATTATTTTAAAGAATTATAAACAAAAAGAGAAAATTTGATATGAAATTTACTCTAAGGCTTTCACTGCGATCCTATCAAAATTATTCAATCAACTTATGAATAGTTAGAGTGCGATAGAGTGAGCATTAAATATGAAGATCGGAACAAAAAAATTATTAATTTTATTAAATCAATTAGGACCTTGGAACTGCATTATTGCCAAGGTACCATTGCGAGACGACAATATCTCAGCGGCGTCCTTTCGATCGCGAAATTGTATAAAATGTTCATAAAAGCTAATCCGGGCCTTTCTCTCATCAAAGCGTCTTATTTCCGGCTAGTATTTAGGGCGAAATTTAATTTAAGTTTTAAGCAACCCTCAACCGATAAGTGCTCAACTAGTTTACAATTAAAAGAAAATTTAAAAATAGAACGAGATTCAGCAAATTCTTTGAATTGCTAGATTTCGAAAATGAAGGGCTATGGTTCTGTCTAAAGTTGTGGACCAGGCGGCTTATTATAGTCAAAACTCACACAAAATAATGTTTTCTTGTGCCATTGGATGGAAAACGTACACTAAAAAGGATCTAATGAAATTTTATCTTGTGTCTATCACCGCCTATGTAATATGGACCTTCAAAATATAAATACCATCAGATTTGTGTCTGATTAATGTGCTGGTCAGAATAAGAACGGCACAATGATTGGCATGCTGTTTTCCTGGGTGAGATCACAAGTATCCAGAAATTTAAAGCGAGTGGAACTAATATTTCCGGTTGCCAATCATTCTTTCATTCCGAAGGACTGCATGGTTAAAAGCTAAACAAACCATCAACGACGTTGCAGATTATATAAATATTTAACGTGAACATGGTACAACTTTTAGTGTTGGTAAGGATTGTCCAGTTCTTGATTTTAAAACTGAGGTATGTAATCACCTAAGACCACCCGGAACATAGCACTTTAAATTTATGGAGTCAAAAAGAATGATACTAACCAGGAAACAGAATGGAGAATGTGTAATAAGGGGAGAAACATTTTATAAATCTGACATTGGCGTAGTTAGATCGGTTCAGAAAAGAGGTAAAACAATCAGATCAAATCGACCAGCCATGACTCAACCAGTAGTGACCATAAAGAAAGAGAAGCTGGCAGACGTCGACAGGCTTATACAAAAGCATTTTGGGGTTGAATGGAAAGAAAATCCAGCTTTAGTTTTTTGCAAAAACGTAATGCAAAGTGCAGCTGAAGAGCCAATTATCACTAATCGAAATGAGGCTCAATTTGTGAGGAGAATCTGGAAGTCGATGATCTTCGAATCTAACTTTTATTTATTTTATCCCAAGTATGAAGAAGTAAAACCAGCCTCTTATGTACGCATGATTAATTCATTTTTAAAATCAGTCTATTCCTATAGCTTCGGAGCAAAACGAGCATATTCCATTTTTATTTCAATAATTTACCTAAAACCAATAGTTTTTCGATTTTCA
Source organism: Tipula helvola (assembly GCA_963556165.1). Lineage (NCBI taxonomy): Eukaryota > Metazoa > Arthropoda > Insecta > Diptera > Tipulidae > Tipula > Tipula helvola. The sequence goes on from OY744482.1 coordinate 390,830,320, forward strand.
GCTTTCAGATATTATTTCTTAAATCAATTTTCTACAATAAAGAACAAAAGCAAAATATAACCCTTAAAATGTTAATGTAATAACAAATATTATAATTAGAAGAAATCAACTAAGATGGAATGGACACCGGTTTGCTTCTAAACGACACATATATACGTTTTTATTCACAAACATCTGAGGGATGTGTATGTCACTATGACAAATCAACCAGAGACTTCGTAAAGAAGGCTGCTCTAGTACAGGCATTAATATACACTCAATTTTGTTGTAGATTTGTTAAGCAGAAGGAAAATTTAATTGCTTTAAATTATGGCGGGACCTCCAAGTTTATTGGAAGACTAGATAAATACCTAAGATTCCGTCATACGTAAAGAATGATAGTCCACTCCACACACAAATCTTATGTTAAATTTTATTTAAACAATAATTCTATCTTTAATATTTTTTTATTTTTTTTAAGTTTATTGAAGTATAAACTATATCTTGTGTACGCATATAATATGATAAAAAAAAATTGAAATAATTCAAGGCCAGAATAATTCATCACAGATAGTATTACTGTTTAGTTATTTATTTTTTAAAGTGCAGTTTAAATATAATACATGTACGTATGGTATGTATGTAAGTAAAAAATGAAAAATTTGAAACTAAAATGGGTAAACTCTGTGTGTGTACTACATGCAATTTTATTTTTTTTTTTTTTTATTTTTTATTGTGGTTTTGTGCTGCTCAACACATTTAAAAATGGTTATCTATCCAAACTCAAAAACATGTTTGTTTCGCGAGATATTGTTTTTTTTTATTATTATTATTATTTCTAAAGATTTAGTGTGGTTTTTTATTGTAGTTGCTGTTTTTTTTGTGTGCGCTCAAAAATGTCAATGTACGGATATTTTCTATTTGTTTTGTGCTCGTAGTTTATATACGCGCGGCGAGTACATAACATTATAGTCCCACCAATTTCTCAAAATGAATGGACACAAAATTGATTGCTTTAAAATCGCATCATAAAAAAAATAAAAAATTGTATTCAGAAAGAAAAACTTGTAATTCAACAATTGGGTAACAAAAAAAAAAAAATGTGAAAGAGGAGAAAAATGGAAAAACGCTTTTATTTGATTATTTTTGCATTCTTTATTTTCATTCTCGTCAAATCGACCAAAAGAATGATGACTTAACAAAAATTGTAATTGATTGAAGTGATATTAAAACAGCAATGATAATAGTAATAAAGAGAGATTGTGTAGAAAAAGATGAAAATAATGATGTTACACTCTGGGTACAGTGGTACAGAGAGAGGAGGTGTATAAAGTGAGGAAAATATTTGAATTTTTTGTTTTTCGTCTTAAAAATATCTATATATATATATACCTATATATAAGAAATATTGTGGTAGGACATGAGATGATGATGTTAATAGAGATGATGATCATTTTATGTCATTGAACTTTAGATGTTTGATGGTTGCAACTATTTTATACAGATATTTAATGCGAACCTATGTATTTGTAAATTTTGTGTATTGATAAATAATCTCTTCTTGTGTATAGTAAGATGATTAATTTATGGTTAATTTTGCCTCTTCTTAATTGTATAATGGAAATCGTATTATACAGTTAAGTTTCATAAACATCATTCGTATAGCATGAATAAAATATGTACACTGTTTTTATTATGTTTTTATGTGCATGCATACATATTTACAATGTGTCAGCGCAATTACAAAATTTTTAAGACAAAACATTTTCATTTTTTTTTATAAAAAGCCCAGACATTTTTTGTTTGTTAAATATTCATGTGTCGAATTATACAATACACATATTATATTGTACTCTATATTAGTAGAAGCAGATGAATAAGTGAAATTTTAATCGCAAAAACAGTTTTTGTTTCATACATTTTCATCCAAAATTTTATGCATTTTGATCTACATACATCAGCCAATCTTAAACTATCAATCGCGACCCAAAAGAGCGTCGCCAAGAGCTGTTTTCCGGATTAACGGAACCTATTGAATTTTGCCGGTTTATAACTAAGCCACTGTAAACACAAAACCCGATTCTCATGTGTGTGAGAAATTTGTACTAAATTGTTTCTAAAAATTAAGAAACGTTTAGCAAGTACCAGGTAGCTGTATTTCCCGATGAGAGCGCCTTCAATTTCTTTTAGATAAACACATGCTGTCACAGATTTTCTTGTACATATTTTATGGAAAATAAGGGCTAAAACGGGAAAAGAAAAAACCTATTAAAAAACTTCTAGTTCAAATGAATCAAGGCTTTCACCAAGTTGAAGCTGAAAAGACCGTCTTTCAGAATCAATTCGATCGCAGTCACTTTTCTACATGTTTGTTACAACACTTGCTTAAATACTCTATTCGCAGTTTGTTAGATTGTAAATGAATAAATTTACAGGTGATCCAACTCGTGAGCACTCTACCTATAGGTAATTACGTATAATGTTCACGCCACAATATCGAAATGTTTGACCTTGTGCTTTATTGATGGTCATACAATAGGCCAATTTTAATTGGAATTGCAATTGTTTAAAATTGAAGGGCAGTTCGGTGGAAATTAAAGATATTCGCGGCTTAAGTACCATTTTCCCTTTTCCTTTGCCGGTCATTGTATTCGCCTCCATGATGTTATTTCGCAGATATTTGATGCAGAGTATGGTGTAATTGCACAATTTTGGCGAGTAAAATGACCGGTGAGCCATCCTTCAATTTAAGACAATACAAAGGCATTCCTGGTACATTCAACGGATGCAAAAATTCAGTAGGAAAATGTTCACTTTGTATTTCAACGTTCATAGTATCTATTGAAGACATTCTAAGTCGGTGTAGTTTTTCACGATGCCCGGATATATTTTGCTAATGAGTTGTTCGGGTGTTTCAACGATGTTGCACAACTCATTCTTCAATATGATTTGCCAGGAATTTTCGTCTACTAGGTATGTGCCTATTTGCAGGAGTTTTTCGGCAAATACTTGCGCTCGTTCGCCTCCCAAGATTCGCTCTCTCATATTTGTTGTTAACTTAATTTTTTTACGTGCTACCAGATGGTTGAGTGATTAAAACAGCATTTATATCGGCTGTTTTAATATTTGTCCACGTGTCGGCGATCTTGTGATATTACATACCGGGAATTCATGTTTAGCGAAATTTAATGGTAATTTTAGTCAAGAGTGTACTGTTCGTCGACCGCTATTTCCTTGTTCGAATTTCGGCCAGAATTAGGTTAATAAAAATGTATTTCCTGTATCACCAGGTGCATCCAGAAATATTACTCCACGTTGTTGTGTTTTGACATGGTCCATTATTATGTCATATGCCTGTTTTTGATTGTGAATTAGTAAGAGTTCCATCATTTCGTTCTGATGACTTGACTCAAAATCTTTGTTGAAAGTTTCGCCGTCGAAAGTGATTTCCAAATGCGGGTTTTGTCGTCGTAGTTTAGCCAGGATATCATCGCCCGTACTTTCCCAATATTACAGTCATAGATGATTATGATTTGGTGGGTTACATGTTGTTAATATAATCACAAATTGTTCGCTTATTTGATCTGCTATTGTCACTTTGCACTGCCTCTTTCATATTATACACAAATATAGCCGTCGAAAGTTCTTAGATCTTCAAATCATGTCGGGCCATGAGTCTTGTGAAGCAGTAAACGCAAACAGAAGCTAGCTTTCAGCGCTTCTTGGATGCACTATACTCGCCATATCATCTCATTCTTAAACATTCCGTCCTCCTTTCACCAATACCAAATCGGTATCCGAACCTTCCCGTAATTATTCCGAAATAATGCATATTTTGAGCCCCTATTGACTCGAATATAAGCCGAAATACAAAACCCTCAGAGGGGAATCATATAAGGTCAGGTTTTTATCCTAGAGTATTTTTGCCGATCTCCTAAGATAAATTAAGCAAATCACAATTTTTTATTTTCCACCATGCAAGAGAGAACTCAACGAATTTGAAGCTCGGAAAAAAGCCTAGGATAAAAATTAATCGTGATTTTGTTTTATTAATAAAACAGAAAAGATGTTTGAAAAGTGTTTGTTTATTTCAAAAATCTTTATTGAAAAATTACGATTATAAAATTATTACCCAACATAAATTAATTTTTTCTAAATATGAAATTAAATTGATTCGAACTCTCAATAATTAGATTTTAAATAATAATTCCGAAAACTTTTAATCGTCTCTAAAATTTTGATTAATTGCTTGCTTGCTTGCTGGTCATGACAAAAACTTCCAGTGTACCATTTTTGCATATCATCAACACATCTGCTAACTAAAAATATAGAGTATACCATTTCTCGCAGTTTTGCAAAAATTGCTTACATATTTGCTTGCTAAAGCATCGAGTATCTGGTGAAAAATTTGTGAAATGAAAAATTCAACATATGCAAGTAAAAGTAAAAATAAAATAAAAATAAAAATTAGGATTAAAATTAAAATTAAAATTTAAATTTCAATTTAAATTTAAATTTAAATTTAAATTTAAATTTAAATTTAAATAAAAATAAAATTAAAAATAAAAATAAAAGTAAAAATATAAACAAAATTTAAATTTAAATTAAAATTAAAATTAAAATAAATAAAAATTAAAATAAAAATAGAAATAAAAATAAAAGTCAAAATAAAAATAAAAGTTAAAATTAAAATAAAAAGAACATAAAAATAAAAATTTGATTTAAATTTAAATTAAAATTAAAATAAAATTAAAAATAAAAATAAAGTTTAAATTTATATTAAAGTTAAAATTAATAATAATTAAAATTAAAATAAAAATAGAAATAAAAATAAAAGTAAAAATTAAAATTAAAGTTAAAATAAAAATAAAAAAAACATAAAAATAAAAATTTAAATTTAAATTAAAATTAAAATTAAAATAAAATTAAAAATAAAAGTAAAAATAAAATTTAAATTTCAATTTAAATTAAAATTAAAAAAAATAAAAATTAAAATAAAAATTGAAATAAAAATAAATTAAAAATAAAAATAAAAGTTAAAATAAAAATAAAATGAACATACAAAAAAAATTTAAATTTAAATTAAAATTAAAATTACAATTACAATTACAACTAAAATTAAAATAAAAGTAAAAAAAAAAGTAAAAATTAAAATTAAAATTAAAGTTAAAATCAAAATAAAAATAAAAATTTGGATTTTTTTTTAATCTTTATTTATGTATCGATTTGCTTTAATAAAATTAAAATTAAAACTATAAAATTAAAATTAAAATTAAAATAAAAATAAAAACTAAAATAGAAAATAAAATTAAGATTAAAACTAAAATTAAAATAAAATAAAATAAAAATTTAAATTTAAATTAAAATAAAACTAAAAAAACAAATAAAATAAAAATTAAAAACAAAATCAAATTCAAAATAAAATAAAAATATAAATAAAAATAAAAATTAAAATAAAAATAAATAAAACGATAAATAAAAATAAAACTAAAAATAAAAATAATAATTAAAATTTAAATTTAAATTAAAATTATAACTTAAATAGTGCTCCTTCAAAAATTAACTTACCAAAGAAAAAAACATTGTAACATAATTTTATGAATAAAAAAACAGAAAATTGAAAAAAATTGTTTACGTGTAACTTTGTTCTCTTTTTCTTAATTTGTTTTTGTTTTTGTACAGATTTCTCTATTTTGTTTTGCTTCTTAGCACGTTATACGGTGCTGCTCAGAAAAAGACGATTTTGAAACAGCTGTCGATCATAATCAGTTTATCGTGCCATATACCTATATTTAGTGTTATTTATTTTAATTTAAGGACCACTACAAATATGTGTACATATTTGTCTGAAAAATCCACAAACTACTGGAAAAAAAATTCGGAAAAAATATTTTGTTTAAAATAAATATAAAAAAATCAATTTTATTTTATAGACATATTTAAATCTTTGTCACAATTTAAAACATTTGTGGAAAGCGCTAGGAGCGATAACATTTCTTTGATTTGTGCCTGCAAGGTTGACGAAGCATTTTTCAATTTAATACCCAATTCGCTTCAATATATTCGTCGATGCTATACTAACCCTACGAATTAAGTTAACCAAAACAAAATTTAGAAGCGATAAGTGCGATATAATTCCTTTAAAATAATTCATTAAAAAAATTTTACCTTTTCTTCAAAATTTAACTTACAGAATGATAAAATGAGCAAAAAAGATTAGCGGTAAGTTAATTTTTGAAGGAGCCCCATTTAAATTTAAATTAAAATTAAAATAAAAATAAAAGTAAAACTAAAACTAAAACTAAAATAAAAATAAAATTAGAAATAAAAATTGAAATTAAAATAAAATTTAAAATAAATATAAAAATTGAATTAAAATTAAAAGTAACATAAAAATAAAAATAAAATTAAAAATTAAAATTAAAATTATAATTATAATTATAATTCAAATTAAAATTAAAATAAAAATAAAACAAAAAAAAATTGAAATTAAAATAAAAGTAAAAGTAAAATAAAAATAAAAATAAAAATATAATTAAAATTAAAAATAAAAATAAAAATTTAATTAAAATTTAAATAAAAGTAAAAGTAAAAATAAAAATCAAATAAAAATCAAATTAAAAATAAAAATGAAAATAACAAATAACAATTAAAATTAAAATCAAAATTACAATTATAATTAAAGTTAAAATTAAAATTAAAAAAAAATAAAATAAAAATAAATATAAAAACAAAAATATAAATTAAAATAAAAATTAAAATTAAAATAAAATATAAATTAAAATAAAAATAAAGGTAAAAGTAAATAAAAATAAACATTAAAAATTAAAATTAAAATAAAACTAAAAATTTGGTTTAAATTTTTATTTATGTATCGAGATTTGCTTATAATTAAAATTAAAATAAAATAAAATAAAGGAAAAATAAAATAAACGTACTACCTAGTATCTTTTTCTCTTTCTTGGTATTCTTGGTGGCTCATTTAAATTTTGTGCCATATTATATTGAAAAACAAGATTCCAGGAACTTCGCTGCTATAGTTGTGATGGTTATTTCCGATCTAACCGATTTGATCAATTTTGTAGCTCTTTCTTATTTTTTCAGATTAGTTAGATCGATTTTTTTCGATTTGCAAAAATATTCCGATTTCTCAGATAGATTTTAGTTTAGCTAACTTCACGTAACCCAAATCGCTGACTTTATTAGGCGGTGCATCTGTCATTTGTTTTCTTTTATCAAACGAAATGGAAATACATAGAAGAAAATTATAATTATATGGATGAAGGTAACTAATTTTATTAAATAATCAAATAGTTATTTTATACAGCCATATTCTTCATAGAGTGCCAACGAAAAACATGTCGTCAAATTCAAAGTTTAAGAGCCAAACTAATACATATTGTGTATGTATATCAGTTATCACTGAAATATTAGTAAATTATTTAAAAGAAATTTCAATAAAGTTTTATTTTTTCGTTTATTTATAAAGAGTTACATATTATTTGCCATTTATTTAAACCAGACGATTTGCCTAGCTTAAAATTCGTTTATCGGTATTTCGTTTCCAATGTTAGTCAATAAAAATCCTTTTAAATCAATATTTAATTTTCGCGTTGCTCACTATAGTAATGAAAATAATTTTTTTTACTCTAACAGTTCGATGACGGTTGATAATTTTTTTTGATCTACCAAATCTGAAACCTGTTTTTTATTTCAGATCGATCTAATTTCAGATTTCAAAATCTGTTCGATCTACGTATTTAAATAAGAAAGAGCAGGAAGAACAAAACAAATTTACAACATATTAAGAACGTGTGACAATTTTGTGATTAAATTGTATATTTTTCTATAAAAATCTTAGACATCTGGCGTACACTAATAAAACTAAAAATACAATACATTTAGCAAGTATTATTTTAATTCGTCAGAGCCAACTTTGATGTATTATTTAAAATGAAAGTTGAATTCTCCATTTACAAATTTTGTCAGAAGATTTCCCAATGGCGATGGTCACGGTGGAGTCTCTTGATAATCTCTATTTTGGTCTTTTCAGCCAATGAGATTTTAGATTTTCCGGAACACTTGTTTGTAAAATCTGAGAGAAAACTCCCTTTGTTTATCTAGTAATTAACTTTCAATTACTTGATACCAATAGCTACAATTAAGTGTAGTACAAATGTGAATTTTGCAATAGAACAATAAAATCGTTAAAATAGTTAATACATTTTGTTATAAGCCAATTTGTTGATATCAGTGTTGTTTTCGTAACTACGTGTCTTTAATGGCAAAATTAGGAGATCATGGCAAAATGTTTCAAAACATAAGTGAACCCAATCAAGTGAAATGAAGACACAATTTCGAGAAAATTCTCAAAACTCGTATGATGCTTACGTAATCGATCCACAGGCGTCCCGATTTTCTGGCTTAGTGGTTTTATATGTACTTGTATTTGTACCTGTATGTACTTAAAAATGCTAAATGTTAAATATTAAATGTTTAATGTAATAATATGACTTCGTTAACTTTTAATATGTCCTATGCTTCATTTAGCTTATGTTGAACTAACGAACTTGGCTATTAGTCTTTTTCTGCTGTTAGAGAAAAAATGTTATGCGCAACGCGTGGCTAGGTTTTTTGGCTTTTCTCGATGGAATTGTAGGCCTCGGCTAAGGCGTTTTTAATTTTATTTGAGAAGTCCGCAGTTATGATCTATTGATTGATTGATGTATTTTTATTCTGTACATATGTACAAACCGCTTCTAATTCAAATGGGGAATCTTTTTCGAATAAATGTCAAATATTAGTATATAGATTTGGTTCAAGTGGATGTTTTTGTAAGATTTTTCGAACTTATAAATAAAAAATAAAAAAAATTAACTCCATTCTCCATCCATTTCTTTCTCAATATTTCCTGTGCTAAATATAAAATATTTAGCCAATGATATTATGTTACATAAATCATGTTATAAATGTACGTACGTGTATACATATGTTTGTAATTTGTTCAAAGGAAATGATATAGATATTTCATTTAATTTATTAATACCGAAAAAAAACTGAAAAGTAATCGAAACTTAATTAGATTTGAAAAGAAAAATAATTTAGTTAATCCTAATTGAAAATTCAATAACTGAATATATATGTATATGTACGAGCATAAAGTATATAATGTAAGTAGGGTGTTTAAAAAAATATTTTCGTTTATATACACATATACAAATATGTATGTAAATATGTTTTTTAGCGAATATACCTATCATCATTACCTTCCTGGGTTTGATGTTTATTGGTTTTGTGATGTAATTAAGTTAAACTTATATATTTTGTTTTTTTTTATGCAAAAATATTATGTGCATAGATTATATCTTGTACATAAATTTTACTAGAAAACATAATACTGAAAAACTACTTGTTATACACATACATTTTAATTTGTTAATGGAATTGGAATAATTTAATATTTTTTAATATCATTAGATTTATTTAGTAAAAAATTATGTTTTTATAATACCAAAACACCGTTTATCTTGCACATCCACACACATACTTTGTGTTTTAATTAATTAACGCATTTATATATTGTACTATTCCTTCTGAATTAATGATTGTTCGATATTATTTCGAAATAATGATCAAACATATTGCACCAACAAAAAAAAATTATTTGTAATTAAGAAAACTTTTGAAAATGTGAAAGTTAAAACATCATCAAAATAAAATAAATAAATATTTTTAAATAAGATTTCTAATCGATTTTTTTTTTGTTGACAAAAACGACACACACATATGTTTAATTTAAATATTTTTGCAAATCTGTCATCAAACATATTTGCGTTTTGTGCCAGTGCCGGTCGCGTGATTCTGCGTTACAGAATTGAACAAAAAAAAACTACTTCTGAGTAAAACCCATTACATTTAATTTTTTAGTTTTTTTTTACATATGCTCAAGCATACATTTGTTCTGGAATATCTTTAGCAATGACACAAAAAATGTATGTTATTTCCATAGGGACTATCGTGTCTAATGGATTAACTTAAAAGTATTAAACGTGAATTTCCCTGTATATACGACGTGTATAAAATTTGTTCAAAAATGTTCACATATTATACGAGTATGCAATTTTCGTATGCGCTTATCAATTTGTTTATTTTTGTATATATAAGTATTATTTATTTAATAGTTTAATGCGAAAAATAATAAAGTTATTACATTATTTGCAAAACAAAAAAAAAATAAAAAATTATGCGTGCAAATATAGCGAATTATTATAGAACCGCATCGTGCACCTGATAGCTCTAATATACACCACTACTGCTGTGTGTATACTGTATATATTTAGCTTCTAAATTTTCTAACTTTAATATATTGTATTTATATGTACATACTTAATTTTATGATATTTTAGACATTTTACTTGAAAAAATGTAGGGCATTCCACATATGTATAAATATATGTAATAAAAAATTGTTTAGTACATACAGAGTTTTTTTTTTAGTTTAAATTTGCTTTGAACTCTTTTGGGCGAGAATAAAACGAAAAACTATTTTACTTGTTTTTATTTTTTTGTTTTTATTTTTAATTATTAATATCAAAACCCCTATTTATGTATTTTATTATTATTTTGCATGTGTAACATATTATATGCCAAAGGGTAGATAAATAAAATATAAGTTATTTTTATCCTTTTATTTTCGTTTTCAAACAATTATTATTTCAATGTAAGTATAATGAAAATGTTGCATATAATATGTAATTTGTACGTTTATATTGTCCTTAAGAAAGATATTGGCTCAATTTTGTAGATTATCTTATATCCAACTAAATGAGATTAAACATGGATAATTAATAAATTATCTTCCAGTTTTGTTTGAACCCTTTGTTTTAAATCAGCTGAATATGTAGATCAAAATGGAAAGTGTACACAAATCTTTGTAAATTAATAAGTCAATAAATCATTCTGATCTGAATCTTTCAAAGTGTTAATTTAAAAGTATTAAAGCCTATTTTAGAAGGTGTGGTTCGTTCATAAAAGGCTTCTGTCCATATGAAAATTATGAGAATAAATAAAGAGCAACTAATCGTAAAATCAGTAAATAACTTCGTTACAATCGTTTCATAGAAAGGTTTAATTCTCCCGGAAATAAAACCCTAAAAAATTGTGATTACAATCGCGTTATGCCACATTCAACTAATCACCACAAACTATATCAAAACAACAACCGAAAAAAATATGTCTGAAAATGAATAAAAGTTAAACCTTTCTGTTGGCCCTTTAGAGTGTGTTCTGATGAATTACATAATTCGTTGAATCAGAGAAATAAAAATGAGATACTGCAAGAAAACTAATCGAATAATATCGGGTATTAGTAACTTCACTAACGTAATTAATTACCAGAAGAGAACAAACGGAATGTGCCTGGTGTCGCCCAATGCAAAAACAAAACGCTAAGTAAGTCTACTATGTATTCGTATCTGGAATTAATTTTTTCGGAATTCAGAAATTTGCTGCAGGAAAAAAGAAAATCGGATTTGTTTCACAACACATTATACTTTAAGATTAGTTTAAAAATGTATGGGGGTGTATGTATATTGGCTCTTTCAGAACTAGATTAAAAGTATTGGCAAAATTGCATTCTACGAAATAAAATAAAAAATTGAATGAGGCAACCCTTATAACAATAAAACCATATTTAATCTTATGTAAAATTAGATCAGCCTAAAATTTTATTAAAATTAGATTAGATGGGGGGGGATAGAATCAACCAATTTTGTAATTGAATAGAACTATTGTTAAATTTTAAAAATTTATAATAAAATTTTAAAATTTTTTAAAATCAAAAATTTTTGGAAGTCATGTTTTAATTTTGTGATTTTTATGTTATGAATTTGTAATACTGGGTAAAAAAAAATGTTTGTAGAACTCACTCGATTTTTTCTTGTTGTTGTGGACTTGTGGTTGCAATAGATACAGTAGGTCAAAATTTGTGAATTTGTTGAAAATGGTAAGTGCATTTATGCAAATATAAAAAAAAAGTATTTATACGAAAAATATACTTTAAAGGTGAGCAAATAAGGGAAAATATTTTAAAAATAGTACCATCTTTAAATTTTTCATTTTTAAAATGGCCGCCAAACGGGTTTTTCTCAATTTTCTGGAAAATCGTTTTTTTTTTTTTTTTAATTAATTTTTTGCTCGCCATTTAATTCTTTTTTCGTTTTCTTGCAAAACACATTTAAGTATGACAATCTACAAATTTATTATATTTAATAACGTATTTTGCACGAAAACGAAACGAGATGTTGTCCTGATTTTTTAGTATATTTAAAAACAAACAGTTTATGGAATATGATTTTTTGTTGTTGTTGGTTTTCATGTGTTTGTTTTTTTTTTTTGTTTTTTTATTATTCTCACCATTTAGTTCTATTAGACATTCTACAAAATCAGGACAGCTTCTCGTTTCGTTTTCGTGTAAAATACGTTTAAATATAATAAATTTGTAGATTGTCATACTTAAACGTGTTTTTGCAAGAAAACGAAAAAAGAATTTTGGCGAACAAAAAATTAATTAAAAAAATCGGTTTCCCAGAAAATTGAGAAAAACTAGTTTGGCGGCAATTTTGAAAGTGGAAAACTTAAAGATGGTACTATTCTTAAATTATTTCCTTAATCCTTATTCGTTCACCTTTAAAGTGAGCCGTATTTTATATTTTTCGGATAAATACTTTTTTTTATATTTGCATAAATGCACTACCATTTTCAACAAATTCACTAATTTTGACCAACCTTATCTTTTACAACCACAACAACAACAAAAAATCGTATTCTACAAAAATTTTTTTTTACCCATAGTACTACACATTGAATATTTAAAAATCACAAAATTAAAACATGACTTCCGGTCCCATATATTTCTATTTTAATTTTAATTTTAATTTTAATTTTTATTTTAATTTTAATTTTAATTTTTATTTTTATTTTTATTTTTATTTTTATTTTTATTTTTACTTTTACTTTTATTTTTATTTTTATTTTTATTTTTATTTTTATTTTTATTTTTAATTTTATTTTTATTTTTATTTTTATTTTTATTTTTATTTTTATTTTTATTTTTATTTTTTATTAAAAAAAAAATTTTATTTATTAAATTTAAACTTAACTAATTTGACAGTTTAAAAAGAATAATGTGGATTTAATTTTAGGATTTTTGAAGAACCAGAATTAGCCTCAAGGAACGTTACAAAGCTAAACGTGAATTTGTAATTAGAAATCGTGTGATCTTGTACTAATAATTTTCTATACATACACAAAAATATACTAACTATCGACTACTTTGGTGTGTGGAACCGGATTGAGTATTTATTACTAACATATCGTTCCGAGTTTGTGTTATGTAAAAAGGTGTACGGTGCGCACCCGGCGTATTCCGGGAAACTAGCTTTAGGCTTGGTCGTACATTCTTCAGTAACTCATATGATAGTCGTGTTAAGTGTAAGTTAGAGTTTTATTGGAGGAAATATTTTTTTTTTTGCAATTTACGATGTAAGTTACGATGTAAAAATGACAATGTGTTTTTTTGTAAAAAAAACTTTGTTTCCCTTTACGTATATTCTAAAATAAATCATTTTTTTAATCGGAGTTTAAATGAAATATGGAGATATTGTTCTTCTTGTATAGCTTGTCAATTTTGCAGGAGGAACATTTCTATAAAATTAATATTTTTCTTGGAACTATTCAAAAATGCACCAACTAGTATTTATAGTCATTTTGGAATAGGTGGTGCGATGCGCAATCTTATCAAAAACAATATTGAAAAGTACAAGTTTTATACAGTGCTATTTTACCCTTGTATTGTCAAGTGTCCCTTTATCACAGTTTTTGATAAAAAAAACTAATAACTTAATTAAAGAGTATTAAAACTTTAACACTTTTTAATGGTTAAACCGATCAGGAAATGATGAAATATTTTTTTGTAAAAACTAATTTTTTTTTCATAATAAATCAAGTTCAATATTTTCTTGCATTTTCTAATTTATTTCTTCATCAGCGTCTTCTTCATTTTCGTCATTTTCAAAAAAAAAAATGTATTTGTAATAGCCTGTATTTCCTTTTGCGTTATTTTTAAATACAAAAAATTCATTGATAGAAACAAAATTTATGTATATTTAAATGGGAAAAACGATAATTAAATTTATATGAACAAAAAAACAAAAACTATTTTCGCATAATAGAAAAAAAAAAATTAAATAACAATTATTATACAATATAACATCTCTCATAACTATAATATGTACAGTATACTACACATAATTTATAGATGTATTCAATTTTTATGCCGGCTTCATGAGTATCATGTCTAAAGTAACTTAAAAATCTATTTTTAATTTTTTGTCTTTCCATTACTTATATTTTGTTTCGGCCTTGAAGACGGCCAACGACCACAATATCAGTTTTTATTTTTTAAGTTATTCTGTATTTTTTTATGTGTCCGTCCGTTTCCGAAGATTTTTTTGCGAATAAAAAATTATAAAACCTATAAAAAATTGTTGCGCTGCTTATCCCAGGTTGTACACTTTTTTTTATATTGATTTGGACAATTCTCTATAAAAATCTACCTATACAAAATTTATTATTCGATAACGAAAATATTTCAAAACAGAAAATCCGAAAAGCCTATTTGAAACTTTACGAATTTTGCTTATTATTGGATTGGGTGAGCGCACACACACATAATACATCCCATACGTTTTTATATTGCACGTCCGTATATTGCAAAATACATCTCTGCTTTAATAATAATTGTTTTTGAGTATGGCAAGTATTTTTTTTTTTTTTCGTTTATATATTGCGTTTAGACATTTTGTTTTGTTATTTTTATAAGAACGAAATTTCAGTTTTTTTTTTTTTAATACATATAAAATATAATATGCGATGTAACTGACCTCGTTCAACTCTCTCAAAATAAAAAATAATAATACAAAAAATATTATTGTATACAGTGAATTTGGCGGCATGGTCGATTCGATGGTCAATGAACTCACTAATATTTGTACAAAATTAAAAGTAATAATAATATTTCTCAAGTCATGTCGTTGTTTTTTTTTTTTTTGTTTTGTGTTATTTTAATCGCTTTAGAGTTTTTTTTTATTTTTTGTTTATTTTTATTATCTTTTAATTTTTTATTTAAACTTTTTGTTGGTTAAAATAAAATACATTATACAAAATAAAATCAAGAGTTCTAAATAACCTACCACAATATAATTTGGAGTGAGGCGAAAACAATTTTTTGTATTTTGTTATTGTTGTTGTTTTTATTGTTAGTATATGAGCGCTACATATTTTATATAATTCAATGAATTACAAATTTATTTAAAATAAAAATTTTTGTGATGATGATTGTACACATAATTTAGAAATGGGTTTGTGTACGTAGGTTTTATGTTTGGGGTATTTTATTGGATTTCAACAATGTGAATAGTAACCAGCAAACAGGATGTTTATAAGTCTCATGGTAACATTATACAATACAAACAATTTACGTACGTACGTTTATAATGTGTGGCCCATTTCAACCCCTTTCGCATATTATAATTAGTCGAGCTCCAGCTGTAGATTTTGATCATTTTAATTATTGTAGTTTTATTAGTTTTATGTAAGTGTATGTTGTGTGTAAATGTACTACACATAGTTAATATATTCATATACATATTTTTTCTAAAATGAAAACAATAAAAACTGTTCACCACTACATAACATATTATGTGCATATAGTGCAATTATGCATATATGTATATACTCGTATACAAATTACATACATATATAATTTTTCATGCAACTGTGGTTTTTAAAGATTTTTTTAGTTTTAAATATGTACAAAAACAAGTTATTATGTTTTTTATTCTGATTAATCAGTTATTTTCAAGATCAAATTTGATTAGTCGATGTGATGAAATTGATGTAAAGCATATTTGATACCATATAAAATCGCTACTGGATTCGAATTCAAAAGATGTTTTTGTTGCTTGAGCAAAAATACGTGCCTAGATGAACACTTGTTGTTTTTAACAGGAATACTAATTTGATCAGCCTCCGAGGCTGCGAACGGGCTAAAGAAAAATAGAGGCATCAAATATCCACCTAGAAAGATGCTGCTTACAATTGCAAATGGGGTAATAATTTCGAGATAGTTTTAAAATAAATATTATTTATTTTATTATTTATTACAAGAATTACAATCTGTGGATTTAAAAATCCAGTGTTGATTGATAAACCATTTTAAGAACAAATTCTATACAAAAGACTATACTTAAAATACAAATTACTAAGTTATTCCAATAAAATAGAATACAACTTAAAACAACTAAAACTACACTTGAAATTCAACGATTTAAGATGATTTGATTGAATTTTTAATTAAGCAGGTAGATTGTTGAATATTTTAGGAGCCAGGACCAAAAATAAAATTTTAAAATTTCTTGTCAAGAATGTTGGGAGCCGAATATATTGATTATCTCTCAGATTATATCCTGTGGACCTGTGCTGACATTTGGCTGTGTCTCTTTATAAATAAATAAAATAAAAAAAACAAATAATTGCCGTTGCTAGACTCCCATCGGGCGCGTCCCCAGGTGGCGGATAGGGGAAAACTCTTACTGACTTGTCGGGCGGGTAGATGGGAAATAAAATACCATTCGCGGACCAAAACTAGCTAAGGGTGGTTCCCTGAAAATAATAACCAATATGGGGGACTCGAAGCGAGATAACCTTACGGCGCAGGGAATCGGATACCCAGTGCCGGCGACTTTGAGGGGTGAGCAAGCGGGCTCCCAGTCGTCGATATCCAATGACCGCAATACTTCAGAGCTGATGAACTCTGACCCATTTGGAAGAAGTTCCATAGTGCAAAGATCACCAACATCATTAGCTAGAACAGCTGAGATAGAAAATGCAGAACTACGCAGACAACTATGTAACATTGAAAAAATTACGTCGGATTTAATGAACGAAGTAAAATCTCTTAAGTTAGAAAATGAGAAACTGAAAAATTCTTTACAATTAAAGGAACCTGAGGAACAGGATGCTTCAGTTTTCCATGAGAAAAATGCTTTGCAACCCAAGAAGCCAGAAGAACAGTGTGCTACAGAGTACCACACTGACGAAGAAGAATTAAGAGAAGAAACTGACTGGATCTTAAAAAAGAACAGGAAGAAAAGACCTGCGAAAAAACGGAAGGCAGAATCTTCTCCAGAGATTGTAGCTTCAAGCCGCACTTCAATAACTGCTGTATTAAATCAAAATCAGCAAAATGTACCAGCTCAGGAAAACCAAACTGCCAAAATTAAGGAAAAGGCTCCACCACCAATCAACATTATTGGCGTAACTGAATATAGTACTATCCAATCGTTAATGAAATCGGTGACTACAAAAGATTACAGAGTTGTAGCACTGAACAACAATATTTGGAAAATCAATACAACAGATATTGAAAGTTATAGAGCCTTGGCTTCAAAGCTGACAGATGACGGCAAGGAATGGTACACATATGAGGACAAAAATGATCGTCCGATTAAAGTGATGGCCAGAGGTCTACATCCAACCTGTGCAAAGCAGGATATAATGGAAGACCTTAAACACCAAGGCTTCAAAATAGAGGATGCGGTAAATATCCTAAAGAAAGAAAAAACTGTAACTGATCAAGGGATTAAAATGAATAAAAGGGGGCTCCCATTGTTTATGCTTACTTTTAATAGCACGGAAAAAGTGGAAAAAATTTTCAATATTAGGGCAGTCCTTAACATGAGAGTTCGAATAGAAGCGTTAAGAAAATCCACAGGCTTGATACCTCAGTGTAAGAAATGCCAAGGATATAATCACACGCAGAAATATTGCAAACGAGAGCCTAGATGCGTGAAATGTTCGGGAAAACATCTCGCCCAAGATTGTAGGTTCACAAAAGCTACGCCTCCAAAATGTGTAAACTGTAATGGAGAGCATCCCGCTAATTATAGAGGATGTGAAGTAGCCAGGGAACTTCAAAATCTGAGAAATAAAAAACAACAAGGCCCGCTAAACCGTGGGATGTTCAATAATAAGACAATATCTAAAAATCCAGTGGTAGAACTACCACTAACAAGTGCAATATCAGGCCGAAAAACATACTCCCAGATTGTACAACAGCGGGAAGTAGTAAGTAACAACGAAGACGGTCAAAGCCTAATTCTTGAAAAAATTTTAAAGAATATAGAAGCATTAAACTTAAGGCTACTAAAACAAGAAAGAAGCCTGGACGCTTTAAATAAGCGGTTAAATAAGCAAGAAACAGTGAATGAAATCACTTCTATGATGTACTAATCTATGAAGATGAATAACACATTCAGAATCGCCAACTGGAATGCAAATGGGCTGTTGCAACAAATTCCAGAGTTAGAAATTTTCCTAAATATAGAAAAGATAGATATATGCCTAATTTCAGAATCTCATTTGACAAAAGATTCATTCGTTAGAATTTGAGGATACCAGTGCTATCACGCCATCCACCCGTCAGGAAAAGCGAGAGGAGGTTCAACCATATTTGTGAAGGAAAACATCAAACATTACGAAGGAGTAAAAATTGAAGAAGAAATTATGCAAGTAGCCACCATTAATGTTCGAATAAATAGTCAAAAGGTAATCAACATATCTTCAATATATTGCCCTCCACGTTATAATCTGACTAAAGAAAACTATGTTACGTTACTCAAATCGCTCGGTTTTAACTTCATAATCGGAGGCGATTTTAATGCTAAAAATACATATTGGGGAACAAGGCTAACAACCCATAAGGGTAAGGAGCTATTTGCAGCTGGTCGGGCACTAAACTGCGAGTTCCTGTCTGGAGGTAAACCAACATATTGGCCAGCGGATACAAATAAGATACCAGTTTGATAGATTTCTTTGTAACAAAAGGGATATCTGTAAACTACGTATTACTCGAAAACAGTGAAGGAATTTCATCTGACCACACACCTGTCATTATGACACTCAGTGATACCATTATCAAAAAAGAAAATTTACCTAGGTTAACAAATAATAAAACAAACTGGGACCTCTTCCGGAAAATAGTCGAAGACAATACGGAACTACAAGTACCAATTAAAACTCCGGCAGAACTTGAGGTTCAATTGGAGCTGCTGAACAACAGTATTCTGCAAGCAGCATGGCAGAGTACTCCTCCTACTTGTAATCAAACGGAAAGTTACATCAACTACCCAGTAGAAGTGAGAGATCTGGTTAGAGAAAAGCGGAAAGCTCGAAAAATCTGGCAGAGGAATCGAGCACCACAAAGCAAATCACGACTTAATTATTTAAGCAACAAATTAAAAATGCTTATCAAAGAAGTCAAGAACAAATCTTTTAATGAATACCTGGCTGGCCTTTCTGGCAACAAAGACACTAATTACTCCCTTTGGAAAGCAACTAAAGGTCTTAAAAGGCCTAAAGTACAAATAACTCCTATCAAGAATGACGATGGAACTTGGGCTAGAAGTGCCAAAGAAAAAGCTGCATTGTTTGCAGACTATCTTGAAAACGCATTTCAACCCCTCCCAAGGCAAACAGCTGAAGAAAATATAATTTCAGTAAATAAAGTGGATAACCTAAACATAAAACCTGTAACACTACAAGAGCTAAAAGATGAAATTAAAAACAACTTAAGTTCAAAAAAATCCCCTGGTTATGATTTAATCACTGGACTTATAGTTAAAACTCTCCCAGAAAAAGGAGTACGAAAATTACTGCAAGTAATCAATGCAGCCTTCAGATTAAAATACGTTCCATACCAGTGGAAAGTGGCAGAGGTGATAATGATTATAAAACCTAGCAAGCCGCCAAACAAGAAAACATCGTACAGGCCGATTTCCCTACTTCCTATAATTTCAAAATTATTTGAAAAGTTACTACTCAAGAGATTAAAATCAGTAATAGAAGACAGAAAACTCATTCCTCCTCACCAATTTGGATTTATAGAGAGACACTCTACCATAGATCAAGTGCATAGAATCACAGATCTAATTGAAGATGCTCTGGAAAATAAAAAAATATGCTCAAGTGTATTCTTGGACGTATCTCAAGCCTTTGACAAAGTATGGCACCGAGGCCTGGAATATAAACTACACAGAGATCTGCCGAAGCAGTTTTACCTGATTTTAAAGTCATATCTAGCTGATCGACGCTTTCGTGTGAAACATGAAGAGGAATACTCCGAATTAAAGAAAATATCGGCGGGAGTTCCACAAGGGAGTGTTCTGGGGCCGATACTCTATATACTTTATACGCGAGACGTGCCAAGCACAAAAGGAACAAATATTGCAACATTTGCGGATGATACTGCAATCTTGGCAACTGGAAACAACATAGAGGAGTCAACCAGCAAATTACAAAACGCTGCTAATTCATTGAGTAATTGGACGAAGAAATGGCGCCTTCAACTCAACGAAACTAAATCTGTACATATAAACTTTACCAACAAAAATGTTAATTGGTTACCTGTTCGACTGAATTCACAACTTATTCCACATGCAAACACGGCAAAATATTTAGGAATGACCCTTGATGCTAAACTCAAGTGGAAAGAGCATGTTAAAAAGAAAAAAGAAGAGTTAAACATCAAATATAGAAAAATGTATTGGCTCATAGGAAGGAACTCTGAGCTAACATTACATAATAAACTGCTATTATATCGGCAGATATTGAAACCTGTATGGACGTATGGTATACAGCTATGGGGCTGTACCAAGAAAACTAACGTAAAAGTAATTCAAACTTTTCAAAATAAAGTCTTGCGTAGTATGGTCAACGCACCATGGTATATAAGGAATGATAACCTTCATAAGGATCTAAAGATGGAGTACGTCAGTGAAGAAATTAAGAAATATGCTAGGAAACACGTACAGCGCCTCAGTCAACATGAAAATGCGGATTTGCGTCGTATGCTGAACAACCAAAATCCAGTAAGACGGCTTCGAAGAACGAAGCCCTTAGAACTAGGACAGATAAATTAATGAAGTATCCAACCTGGAGCTAACCGATGGGTTATTCTCCTCAAACAGTTAACATCATTTAATATAGATAAATTACTAGATGAAATTGTATTCAGTTGTAATATTTGTTAAATAAAATAAAAAAAAAAAAAAAAAAATAATTGCCTGAGAGGATATTTCCTCTAATATCTCTAGCGACTGAAAAAACAGGACATGAGGCAGCAATCCTCTCTGCATTAAGAATAATTTAAATTATATACTTTTGAGCAGTTATAGGTGACAACAAGTGCAAAATATATACATATTTTTCAACACAGCTGTAGAGTACAATTAGAGATTGAGCTTTCACTAAAAATTGGATTTCTTGAGAAAGCGAGAAATTTGTTTCAAATTGTTTCTCGAGTATTTCGGAAATTATCGCGAATTTTTCTATTTTTTAAATTTTTTATCAAAAAAATACTTTTATTACATCGATTTATTTGAAGTTTACTGACGAAGCAATATTTTTTTCATTTCGAGCTGAAGTATAGGCCGTAGAGTTAACAGAGCATATTTTTTGCATTGATGCTTTTGAAAAAATCACAAAATTTTGGAATCCATAAAAGATACAAGATAATATAATCCCCTATTGTTTTTTTTTTTTGAAAACTTCTCTCTACAATATATCAGGGCCGACCACAAAATATTGCAGCGGATGCAAGAACCACCTGGGCCCCATAACGTAACTGAAGGGGCCTCTTGTAAAAACTGAGGAAAGAAGAAACTACCACATGGATATATTGGAAAACAAATGGAAGATCCAAGGTTTATGAGTGCAATAATTCCTGTATAAACATAGAAGCGGTTTTCGACATGTGAAATAACCATTTAATATTTGTGTTTTTTGTAATCGTTGAAATAACTGCGATTATAAATCAATTTTGTAAAATGAGTGTGATGTCTTCATAATTGGTTTCAAAATGAATGAATTCATTCATTTTGTCGTTGATTTTTATCCCAAAAATGTATTGCACCGAGGAAACTTGATGAAGAACGCCGGCGCTGTACTCCCTAAATAGGATTAATGAACAAATCAGCAATCGTAAGCGACGTTGTTTATGAGATAAATAATGGTGAATTGGGTTGATGAATTTTTTTAAGTATTTCGGTGAAATTTAGTATCAAAAGATATGAATTTAAAAGAAAAATTATTTCTTAATCCAATGATGTCAGATCATAATTTAATGCAATTTGTATTTATTTTGATGTCGATAATATATTAAAATTATATTATAAAGCCTAGACGGTAATGTCTGACGGTAAACACCGGTGTGAAGTTTTGACACATTTTTAACCATATATCGGACTCGCATAGATACAACATAGGATGTGAAGAGGACACATTAGGCTTTCCAAATCTGTCCGTGATATCTCATAATTTAGAGTTCAACTCTGATGATAAATTTTCAAGTGGGCGTTCCGTTCCGCTCGGCTTTTCCGTCCCAATTTATACTCTATAATTTTGAAAGAAAGGCAAAAACTTCTATATTAAGAACGAAGGGGAATAAAACGAATGCCACATTAGGATCAATTTTTAAATTGGCGAAAAGCCGAGACGAACCAGATAAAAAGCGAATAGATCAGAACGGAAACGCACGTCATTTTATTTGAACCTTTATTGAAAATGTATATCACAACAGACGTAAAAAGACGTAGGGTTGCCAGATGAAGGAATTCCGTATATTTAAACTGAAAAATACTGACATTCCAATAAGACAACCCTATATAGTACTAAAGATGTTTAAAAAATATTAAATAAAAAAAAATGAGAAGGAAGCATGAAATTATAAAAAATATGAAACGAAATTATAAAATGAATTTAATAAGATGATCACGATTTGTCAGAGTTGCAATTCCAGTATGACTCATGAGTGGCTCTGTCCGGTATTGCCAACTCCTTCTTTACTATATGCGCAAAACACTCCGCCATTGACTCGTGTAGAAACCGTAGATGATGCGAAAGAAAACATCGCAGGCTATTTAAATCTATACGTAATATTCCATTATTAATGCTTGGTTGTAGTAGTAAAATTAACAAAACTATTTGGGCCATACCACGATTAAATGTTTATGGAAAATTATACCATTGACTATATCGTGTATTGTTAATCAATGATGATTATTAGGCTTAGGATTTAATATGTACAATGTATATATGTGGTAAAGACATGTGAATAAAATGAAAAATGTTTGTCAAATTTTGAAAAGAAAGCCAAAACTAGAAAATTTCAATTCAGCATAAGGGGATTTCAATTTACTCATTAAAAAAATGTCTAAGATTTTGGCCGTTCGCTAACGCCCCTGGGTTATAAAGGGCTGGAGGGGTAGTCCAAAAATGATTCCACATCTCCAAGCACTTAAAAATGGGCACGTATAGGCCCTACGACTAAAGTTCACTGTGACTGTAAGGACGGTTCTCGCCATTAGAGTAGAATTGTATTTGCTATGTTTTCAAAGTTCAATGTACGCTTGTTTGATCTATTTAAATTTCGAAGAATTCCTTTACATACATTTC
Organism: Tipula helvola; assembly: GCA_963556165.1. Classification (NCBI taxonomy): domain Eukaryota; kingdom Metazoa; phylum Arthropoda; class Insecta; order Diptera; family Tipulidae; genus Tipula; species Tipula helvola. The sequence goes on from OY744482.1 coordinate 390,853,870, forward strand.
CCAAATTTTCGTCTAATCAGATAAATTTCTTACGAAAATTATTTCATTTTTGATAAAGATACGTTTACATAGTCCAAGAGCTGGTGAACGTTTTGTTAAAATACATAGTTTTATACCGACTGAAAATTTGTGATAATGTTGTTTTTTGACCTTAAACGTTATCGAAAACTTAACTTGACCACTCTGGGCCTGAGCCACAAATATAGGCGGTTCAAAATGAAGTATATATACGGGTTGGCTACATAAGGCTGGTTTTCAAAATTTCGCTTTAACAAAATCTCGGTTTTTATAAATTCTGGAAAATGGGGATCTTAATTTTAAAATGAAAATAAATAAAACCGAAATTAAAACCGAGATTTTGAAAAGCAGGATTTCGATATGCTCCTGAAGTATACCTTTCAAATTTTGTATAAAATGATCCATCAATCCCAACTACTTGCGATCGAAAAAGCGTACTGAAAAGGTATACGAGCGGAAAAACTTCAACGTCACTCTTCGAAATCCAGCATAGTAAAGCTCTTCTAATGGCACAGTATTGTTAACTTCCACAGACCGTGTAGACGGTAGACAACGAAGTGCATACAAAACAAACTGCTTCTGAACACTTTCTATTCTATCCGAATGACAGTGGTATGATGGTGACCACACCGGCAATGCATATTCTAAAATTTTTCATATTCATTATTTTGAGGGTTTGATTTTCGGTTTTGGGTTTATTGATAATTGTGGCTTTAGTTTATATTAAATATTTTTAACTTTTCCAAATTAATTTTTCAATAAACATATTTATCACTTTGCAATCGAACTAATGCAAAACACAACAAACGACTGACAAGTCACACAATAAATCAATCGAAAATTTGTCCGCCTTAATTTTGTTGTCGGTATTTTCTCGCTATCGAATAGATGGCCAAAAATTATCGTGTTTTGTGTTCTCAACTTCATGATGCGTGTAAAAACTGTTTCGCAAAAATTTTTAATTGTGCTCCGCTATCGATTGCAGTTCTAGATATAAAGATAGGTTTCGGGATCTGTAATTGTTGTTCCACCGCGGATTTAAATTGCTTGATTATTTCCATACATTATTAATAGAAAATTAGATTTTTTTTTAATCACCTTACTACAAATCAGCAAGTTCTGATCCACAACAACTGGTGAACTTAAAACAGCCAACGGGTAATATTTCTTTATATAGAACTCTACTCAAATCTGGAAGATTGCAATTTCACACAGTAATCGATGATGATTTCCGATTGTTGGAGAAAAAATTGAATATTTATTGTAACTGTTAGAATCGCAAATATTCCTTTGCTGTTTCCATAATGATAAAAGTGGCATAACAAAAATGTTCTTCAAATAATTATGATTTACTGATTCTTTTAATTTATTTTACACGAATTTATGGTATTATCGATAAATTAAAATGAACAGTCAATTAAATATTCAGTAAATTACATGATAAAATAAAATTTCAGAAAATCTTGAGAATCTCGAGAAAATTTATTAGAATTCTCGGTTTTTCGAGAGTCAAAATTGAAAAAGAGAAATAGTCTGAATTGTTCCATTGTCTGAATGAATCGTTTGGACTATCTCTTATCGACTTGTCAATATTCGTAGAACATTGAAGAAACTTTCCGTGCTCAATTCCATGCAACCCTCTAGGTGAACAGCCTTTGTAGCCAAGCAGCAAACAAAGACAAAAATGTATGCTTTTACTTCCCAGAGAAATCGATGCCAACAGATTTAAATACGTAATTGAGTCTGGGCTTTTTTTCTACAAGTTGACCAATGATTTATTGTGGTGGCTATGGATTTTGCCGAAAGTAGTCAATACAAATTCTGTAAGCCCCAAATTTTTCAATATTTTTCGTGCGCTGTCCTGAATCGTACTCTCGCATAAATTCTTTGCGCAAGATACCAAATTGATGATCTCGATTAAATTTCTGCTCCGTAGCTCGTAATTTAAACTTGCTGTCTGATAAATATATTTTAAATGTGGTGCTAACCTTTTAATATGTAGCTTAGTCGCGAATCTTTCAGTTATGTCTCGTTTAGTGGTTTGCTTAAGAAAATCTTCTCTCGTCGTGTATTAACATTCAATTGTTTCAAACAGTCTCATTCGCCAGAGTCTCTGATGCTTTACCTTCTTGCAATAAGCGCATTGTGCCGTGTAATTTTTAGTGCTCGACCTTGAGGTTGTGTTCGACTGAGTACTGAATTTAACCAAAGATGGGTAGTGTCTATTACTAGTATTTACGGCATAGTTTTTTACACTTTTTGACACGATTTCTTGACAGTCTTTCAAACTTGTGTTTTCGATACTTTTTGACAGGATTTTTCGACAGCGAACTATGAACAGTTTCAAAAATTACCAGTATATTTGAAAATCTTGCTCACGAAACAATAAGAATATTTTATTTCCTTTTTCCCAAAATCACTCGGACAGGTTTTCCACTTTCCAACAGTTTTTGACACTTTTCAACAGTGTTGACCATAATTTAAGGTTTTTCACCTATTTTTGACAAACATGTCAAAAAGTCAGATTTTTTAGCGTTTTACTCATATTTGGATTTAACCGATTCCAGAGCATTCGTTCTCTTTGTGAAAAAATCCAAAAATTTTTAAATGAATGGAAATTGATTCTTTGTTGACTGTTGTGCCCATTGGTTGTTTGTCTCTTCGTTAAGTTTGTTAATGATTATACATATATAGGTTATACCATTTTAAAAGACCCACTGAAATATTTCGTTATTTGAAGCTCAACTCTTATTTTTTTATGAAAATCAACGTCATTAACGACCCTCAAAACGAGAAACCATACAATTTTAATTTGCAAAATTATAGCTTAATTAGTTAATTCCAGAAATACCCTTAACGTCAAATTAAATATTTAGCTACTTTATTCTAAATTATTTTCAATCCATGCCCCAACTTTATCTACTTGCATCTCATAAAGAGTAAATTGAAAACAATTCTATTCGATTCTATTGCACAGTAAACGAAAACTTTGTATTTATAATTGTATAGATGCAGCGTAGGCGAAATCAGAAGAGACGCACAAATCTATATATAAATTTATTAATGGATGGAAATAAAACACTTCACTTTATGTAAAAATTAATTAATTTAAATTCACAAATGTTTTATTTATTATTATGATAACTAAGGTTTAATTTATTTATTACAATTTAGTTTTAGTTCTGTCGTTTTGTAAAACCGCAGCAGTGGATAAATAATTTTTGTTTTTTATCTTCGTTGGTCGAGTGGTCGAGCGGTTGCGGTTGCGTTGCGAGTAGGTGTCATGTACATGAGAGCGCTGTTATACGTGTTCGATTATTCTAGCGGAAAACGAATGCAAGTATATTTTTAATGAGTGAGCCGCTACAGGACTCCGCCGCAAGTGATTCCCCTCTCCCTAGGGATAATTGTATGAGTTGAGGCAAAACCGACGGTTTTCTGTGTTCGATGGTTTGATATTTGATCAGCTGAACGGAGAATTCTGTAAGCTGATTTGAATCGATCGATTGATATGTTATGGTTTTTACCATTAATCGATACAATGAATTGCTTGCATCGTCGACGTATAACTTTATACGGACGCCCCGGTAGGGAGGAGATAATACCATACGAACCTTGTCTGTTCTATCGAAGACAAAATCACAGAATTATCGATAAAGAACTCACCAGGTAGCTTGATGGTTTGTCCTTCCTCAATAAAAATTTGATATAAAAATATGTCAGTCTATATATTTATATGAAGCCGCTATCGGGAACTACTTTCTAATGCAATTACAGCCGCTAATCACCTTACCCATTTTTTTAAATTTAATGTTTGCAATCTTCATTTTACAAATTTGCATTTATACTTTACGAATCGTAAAACTTAACGGTTTAATTTAATAGTTGAGGAATTTAATTTAGAGCAATTACATTTTATGGCATCTGCTTAAAAGTTGCTAAATTTTGCCGAAAATGAACTGTACAATTCTCCAAGAAATGTTCTTTTGGTTTTTTGAGTTAAATATTTTTACACAACACATTTATATCGATTAACTGTCAATGAAAGTTGTACATACGTAAATAGTTTTCCGCTTGGATAATGCGAATTCATTACAGTCAAAGATGCATATAAAAGCTGTGATGTAATTCACCGGAAGAATTTCTAAAAATCGAACATTTATAAGTCTGTGTGTATATTCACATTCGAGCTTTATTATGACTTGGTTGCGGTTTATAATTATAAAAATAAAAAAAACATAATATTTTGAACCTCCTTGGTTGTTAAACCGTACCACAGCATAAAATATTAGACGGAAAGAGATCTATCTCTCTATTTTGTGATATTTTGTTTCAATTCGCATAAAGAAAACAAAATTTACGCATTTTCATTAAATTGATGAGAAATTTGACGATGAAAAATACGTTGCTATACAGATACACTACAGATACATCCGTTTATTAATTAAATTTATTTGTGTTTTTATATAACCGGCATATACTCGAACAATTATGAGAGTTTCATGTATGTAAATAAAAATAAAAAAATAAACAACAATTTCTTAGATCAACCGTTATGTTAAAGATGATTCTATATAAATTATTAATTATACAAAAAAATTTAAAAAATTCATTAAATTATTTTAAAAAATGTAAATTAGTATGTATGTACTACAATTTTTAATCGAATGCAGAGAAGAAAAAATAGGAAAATAGTCAAGCGACGCACAACACTCACATTGCACTTGATCTTATCATATATACGTATACAAATATATACTTTGTATGTATAGATATTGCCTTGTCAATGTATTTTATATTTACTCGTATGCATTACATACAGTCTTTTAATATATTTCTTATACTTTCAATTTACTCGGCCAAGTTTTTTATTTTTGTATCTATAATTTATAGCAGCATGTAAATTGTATATGTAGAACATAGAATTCTAACATACATATACAAAGAGAACACAAAAAGCTGAAATAAAAAAAAACGATTATATAAGAGAGTTTTTGAACTACAATCATGAAAAATAAAAAAGCAAGTTTTCCCCCCCATCTTAAACTTTTTTTTTTTTTTGTAAATCCAATTCATTCAATAAGCTCTATATTAAGCAACATACATACATATATATGTGTGTATGTACTACATAATAAAAATGATGATTTCTTTCTAATTTTCATCGATTCGAGTACATAAAAAAAATGTGGCTAGTTGCTAATTAATTTGATAAGCCTGTGTACACGGTGTGGAGATTTTGCGTATACCCACCCCAAAGAAAAGTTCAAACGATTTTTTTGTTTTACTTTAGATCGTTTGGTACCTACTATATACACGTATATTAATTATAAAAAATAATTTTATTTATGAATATTATTTTTAAGTTCATTATAATAGTTTTTTAATGTTATTATAAAATCTGCCATAAGATTTTCCTACGTACATATAATTATGTGCCATATACTTAAATAACGTACGTTACATATTTTGACATTTATTTATGGTAGAAAAGTTTGTTTTTAAAGCACACATTCTTTTGATCTTTTCATTCATCTTTTGATGCGTTTTTTAAAACTTTTTTTTATTAATATTTTATATTTAGAAAAAACCACGCATTATTTATAATGAAAAATAAAACTAAAAAAAAAAATTCTATGTACATATTATAGGAAAACAAAAAGTACATAAAGCAGCGTATTTTATGAAATATGTATATTTATTACTATGTGCCATGTGATTAGAATTATTTTATATAGGTAGGTAGGAAAAAAAATCAGCATATAATACCTATGCGTTTGATGAAAATAGGTTTCTGATAATTAAAAAAAAATTCGTTTTGTTTTTTTTGTAATATGATGAACGAGTATTTTCATAAATGGAATATTCTGTAATATACTATATCGCACTTCCGCTTCAACAGTGACATAACTCAAAAAATTTCATTTTGTGTAAAATCGATTTATATAATTTGGTCAATTTTCATTTTGGACAATTTCTAGACAAAATCTCGCACAAAAACTGAGACAAATTAAAATATGGCTCTTTTTCATCGTCCATCTTCTTCAATTTAAAACGCACAACTAAAAATATGTCCGTTTTTATATTCGTCGTTACGGTTATTTTGAATTAATCAAAAATGACACACGCGTTTTACTGCTATCAGTAGCCAAATATCAGTTGAGTATTTTATGTAGATCAGTAGATAGGGTTATTTAGTACAAAATAAAGCATTAAAACCAAAAATCGCGTTTTTTGAGTTGTGACACTGTTGAAGCGGGGGTGCGATATGTACTATGTTTATAGGAGGCTTAAGCATACAATAAAAAAAAAAGTTGCTAAACCTTAAACTAAATCAGTTGGTGAGTTCGAGCTCTTTAATTTTAATACACTCGCAGTATATACGTGTGTACGTTCGATTAATTTAGTTCATTATTATGCTTAAAGCCATATTATGAAAATTATTAGCAAAAAACAACTTTCAGATTTTCAACAGTCGAAATACAATATTTGATAGAATTATTTGAAGGTATAATTTGAAAGCACGTTATACAATATTTTTACCACCAAATATTTGTCACCTACTATTTTATTGTATTTGATTGATTGGAGTGTTTGACCAATTAAAATTGCATTCTGGCCACTAACTTAAAGCTTATAAAATATAAAACAGTAACTCAGATGTGACCTAACATAATAAATATAATTAGTATCAGCTATACTTATTCAAATGCATACTGAGCACTGTCCCAACTTAGAACTACAATTTAGCTTCAATTACTATTATGGTATAAATATAGAATTTCCGCAAAACTGCCTCTAATATTATATAGAAGTTTGATCTGTGATCGACGCAGTTCAGGGAAGAATTATAATTAATTTTACCAGTAAACAAAATTAAAATGATAAGACGCTTATTAGTTAAACTACTAATTCACAATTAATACTTTTCAAAATGTTTAATAAAATTTAAAATAAATTAAAAAATAATTATTTGTTAAAAATATTTACTTTCTTTATGTAATAATCTTAAATTTTTAAAAATGGAAGACCGGTTTCGGATATTCATCCATCATCAGTTCCAAATGATTCCAAATATTCAACATACATCCCCCTTTAAACGAGCTGTTTCAAAATGATAATCCATGGATGGAAAGAGGAATATTTGAATTTTATATGTTATTGTGACGGTGTCCTGTGTGATTTGTTGTTTATAGAATTAATTTTTATAGGGTCTATTTTTTAATTCAACCTGAGCAAGCAGTGCGCTATCAAAATTATACACTGCGTTTTTTTAATTCAACCAGAGGAATTTTACTCTATGCACTGTATTTTTTAATGTGAACTGAACATACTCTGAGCTTACTCCGTTTGTAAATTTTTGCTCTGAAATGAATGTAAAAGTAGGGAAAAAGCAAAACATTTAAAAAGAAATATTTTTATAAAAACAGATTATAACAAATTTATTTTTATAGAAACATTTACGCTCTGGATACACTGGACAATTTGACACTGTCTGTACTCTGTACTCTGTTTACACCGGTTGAGTGATTATACTCGCTCGGGGTGAATAAAAAAATAAACCCATAGATTTGTTTTGTAATGTTTATAGAAATCTGGATAATCATGGTGAAGTTTGGTGTTAAGCTTCAGCTGACTTCTCTGACGAAACTGGTAGAAGACAGAGTTTATGTATCGGACGTTTGAATTCATTGTTGCCGGATTTTAAAGTAACCAGTCTGACCAAACCATCAGATCCGGGATGAATCTGTATGATCCTTGCAAGCGGCCGCAGTGGTTGACAGGTAAGTTTTTGTCTTTTATTAAGACAATATCGTTTGTCTGGATTGATGATTTTCTGGTCCGCTATTTGGACCTTTGCTGCAGCGAGGTGAAATATTCTGAATGCCACCTGTACACACTTGGGCGATGATTCTCATAAACAACATAAAATTGTATAAACTCAAACACGTTAATTTTTATATTTTATTTTATTGGTTCTTATCACTTGTTTTATTTTATATTTATTTGTTATTTTGTTACAACTAACAACATTTTCTAATATGTCCGTACTATTTGCTGCTCTTTCGAAGGCTGAAGCTAATACAACAAGAATACCATACTCGCCAAAAAGTGACAGTTCAAGCAACACAAACGGAAAACCCTATAAACCGAAAATAGTGATGCATATTTATAAATCAGATAAAGCAACAAAAGGTAATTCCATATTTTTTATATGTTAGTCGCTACGTTATTTTGGTTTTCCCTTTGTGTCATTGAATATCCATTTACACTCACTGCAAAGCGTGCACACCACCTTTTCCAGAAGTGTTGACCCATTTGTTGAACGAGTTGCCACCGAGTTAGATGTGATTCTTTTAAATGCGTAATATCCACTTCTGAAATTTTAGTGTATGGATGCCCGATTACGAAGTGTGATGGTGTAAGTGGATCGATGTCCGTGTCGTTTATGACACATAGAGGTCGTGAATTAAGAATTCCCTCTATTCAGCAAGAAGAGTGTTCATTTCTTCGAGCGGCAATATATTTTTTCCTATGACTCTCTTGATGTAAAATTTGGTAGACTTAATAGCTGCTTCACACAATCCGCCAAAATGGGGAGAGCTCAGTGGAATGAAATTCCATGTAATGCGATTTCTGAGAATGAGTTTGATGAAATTTTCTCTCAGTTTGTAGTCAGCACCAACAAAATTGGTACCGTTGTCATTATGCAATTCGAGGCAAACCCCTCGCCTTGCGGTGACCCTTTTCAACGACGCTAGAAATGCATCACTGGACAAATCGCTAAGTTTTCTGTCCTCATCCTTTCGCGAGATGTCCACACAAGATCTCGACAGGCTACCTATTAATTGTTCTTGACAGTGTGCCTTAAACTTTGTACACGCAACACAATTTTTAAATTGTTTCTTATATTTAACCATAGAATCTGCTTGGCATTCGTGATTGGATCGTCCCAAGTTAAATTGTTTGTCCAAAGCGTCTGCAAAAATATTTTAAATGTTATGACGACGGGAGATAGCCAACCTAAAGGATCGACCAGCCGACTTGCTTCAGAAAGGACTGTTCTCTTTGTAAAATTAGTTGAGTCTGGTAGTTGGGACGGTAAACATGAAGCAGTCGATTCTCGGATTCCAATTAGCCATTTGCCCAATATCGATTTTAGTTCATTTGTCCCCCCGCTTGGGCAGCGCTGACTACTTTTTTTTTTTTTTACATGCAAAAACAAGTAAAATCATGTTTACAAATACAAGTTTCTTGTCTAAATTAGTGGATGTCCCCCTACTTTTTTTTTATGATTAATAAAATTCAATATGTTGTGATTAATAATAAATAACAAATTTTAAAATTAATTTAGTCGAAATTAATAATTTAATGAAACATTCTAGACACATTTTGACCATATAAAACTACATATGAAATATTTTAGCCGCCAGTCAGCAAGCGTTGCAATTATATTTGGGAAAGTCACTAATTGATGCGCAAAAATTTCACGGATTCTGCATATTGTGTCGTATACTCTTGGATGTTTTTATTATTTGTTCGTTGATGATCGCCAGAAATTTTGCGTAATACATTCTCGCTGTTACATTTCCACTTCCTGAGTTGGAAACCGTGGCCTTCTGCTATTTGCTTAATCGCTCTAGTTCCTAGAAATGAAGCAGATGCTAAACCGAAGGTGACTGTCAATAAACAGAAATGTCGGATCGGTTAAGATGGATCAGAGAGATAAACAATTTTTTGAAAATTTATGTCATTTGGAGATACACACACCTGGCGGTACATTTTTCCCAGATCAGCAGAAAACGCTACCTTGTACTCCCTGTTGGACCAATCGCCAAACAATCATTCAGAGAAATGCCTGAGCTGGATTTGACGGATCCAACGAATACGACTCTTATCTTACTGGTTGAGCTAGAAGATTTAATCACGCCATGATGTGGTAAATAAAAGTCGTTTTCCGATGGCTTTGGCGGAAAAGTCTCAATCATGTGATTGAGTTCTTGGTATTCGGTCATGAATTCGTGGTATAATTTTGCGAAAATTGGATCACGAATAAAGCGGCGTTTCATTCCTCGAAACCTTTATATTATCGAGGCTAACGAGTTGCCTAATTGAGTGGGTGACTCTTTAAAAGGAAGTTTAACGATGAATCGGCCTTCTGAGTTCCTGAGAAATGATTTTCGCAATATGATTCCTCTGGTGAGAGAATTTTTTGTTTATAATCAAGAGACTCTAACTCCCAGAACCTTCTTAAACTTTGGTCAATGTTATAAAACCATTTCCATTCCACTATTTGCCTGAGTTGACAATGAAACTAGCTGGAGGTCTTTGGGGGGACTGAATTGTCCCGATACTATCCAGCCGAATACGGAGTTTTGTAGAATAGGTTCATTAGGACTGGTTCTGATCTGGCCATTCTTGATAAGGCTGAAGAAATGGTCAGCTCCTATTAGCAAATCAATATTGTTTCGCTTATTGAATTGAAGATCGGCTAATTTGATTCATGCGAATAATTTCGTATTGGGCTTTTAATTTTGGATAATATAAGCGCTTCGATGGAGAGTCCAGGGGCGAGTTCTGTTCGATATTCCACAGTTAGTTTGATCTAAGCCATTAATTGATACTTGTGCAGTCTGCTTGACCTGGGATTCAGAGTCTAACAAGGTTCTGCAGGGTATCACTCTTCCTAAGTTGTCGACAGTACTTACGATTGCAGTTGGAAGTATTGCAATAACATGTGAGCTATTCGCATGAAGTGTAGTGATATCAGCTGATGAAGTAGTCGGCTTAGGTAATGGCGATTCAGTTGATGCTTCCTCCTGATGTAATAAAGTGTTATGCTTTTTGCCACATTTTTGGCAATGGCATTTCGATAGACACTATTGAAAATAGGATGATTGCTGCCAAAACAATTCATACATCTGTTACTTTTTTTATGAACCCCTTACGTACTTCTACATTTAAAGAATTAAAATCTTTGCAATAAAATATGGAGTTCTCTTTGTCCTGGCCAGAGCACATTGGAATTTTCGACTTCCAAGGAGAAAATAAAATTAATCCATTGTGCTCCATCAACATGCAAATTTCAATCCCCTGAATAGGAGGGGGTTTGTTTGGAGTTCGATGTACGATAAAGTAGGTCAGCTACTATATGTATTATCGGAAAATTAATTCAAATCTCTGGCAAGTGGTGTTAAGGCCCATTTATCAGTTTCAGTCATCAAATGATACCTAAAGTTCCCAGACTAATTTATTCCTCTGGATACAGGGATTATGTTTGCGGTTCGATGGATATTGACCGGTAATACGAAGTTTTCACATAGTCTCCGTAAATCCACCACTTTTAGCGGGAATATCTCTCCGTCACTCACCAGTGACGTCGATTTCAAATTATTTTTTAATATGCAACGAAGTTCAATCTTTCCTCCCCATCTGTTGGTTGTAGGTCCTGCCCGAAGTATATTATTTTATAAGCGCGGTACCAATTTCTTAGTAAGGCAGATTTAGCTCTAAGACGTTGTATTGAGGAAAACGGATTGGCTTCAAAATATGCTAGCATTTCTGTATCAATATTTTCTTGATTGTCAAATGTCAGAAACTGAATTCGGGAGGATTTGCTCTTCTCGGCTAGCACTCAAAATTTAAGGCAACAGAACAGTCATACTCCTATAATAAAATTCTACAAAATTAGTAACATAAAAGCATATTTAGATTGGAACATAATTATATTGGGACCGGATGAAACAAAGGGCCCTCAACCAAACATAAAATACAATAATCAATGCGAAATCAACAGAAATGTTTTCATTTTGATGAACTGACGCTGGATCATCATTTTACCAACCCATATGCTCAAAACAAACTACCATATCATCTATTTATTATCATAATGTATCCAGTATTCGAGGAAAATCTAACTTGTTTCTGTTGAGCTTTATCGACAACGATTCTGAGGTCATAGTTATTATTTGTGAAGAATGGCTTACAAAAAATTTCAATTAATATGAAGAATACTTTCCATCAGATTACGTGGCCAGACATGATTTTACGCCTTAAGAGAGACGGTGTATTGATCGCCGTGAAGAATTCACTTTCGAGTGAGGTTATAGCTGTCATCCGATATACGCCATTATGTCTGTATCTATAAATCCGATATTTTTTATCTTCATGATCGCTGGATATGTATCCTGTGGATCAACTTTAGAAGTTTATCTTGAATTTATTGATTTTTTCAAAACTGTAAATCTTCAGTACATGTTGGTGAACAACTCATGATGGTTGGTGATTTCAATCTTCCACACATTGTATAGTTTGACGTTGATAATGTTCTGACGGCCTCTTATAACGATCAAAAAGCTTTAGCCGTCACCGATTACTTTGCTAGTATAAGCAATTGAACCAGATAAGAAAAGTCGAGGAAAATTATTTGATTTGGTGTTTTCATCTGATGTTATGTTTTCGGCTATTTCTTCATGTGATTACTTATAGGTACAGGTTTTACACTTTAAATTGAACTGTTTTTCAAATTGATGCATGTACGGCCAATTAGGATGGGACTTATATCTATTTCTTAACGGATTTTAGTGAAATTTGGCATCCGCGTTGGAAATGAGATTCATCCATGAGATGACCAAGTATGATGGAACTTAGCTATTTCGCAACCGATTATGATGAAATTCGATAGGTACACTGGAAGTCTGATTTTAAAATTATGTTTAGAATTATGGAATATGGCCAATTAGGATGGAACTTATTTATTTATTAACGGATTTGAGTGGAATTTGGCATGTGCGTTGGAAATGGGATTATACAATTATTTTTATGTAAAGTTCTGGAATATGGCCAAGTAGGATGGACCTCAACTTTACAAATCTCGATTTTCTTCATAATTGGTTAAGGAATAGCCAAGTTCCATCCTACTTGGCCATATTCCAAAATTTCAATCAAAAATCATTTTAGAATCCCAATTTCATCGCGGATGTTAAAGTTCACTAAAATTCATTAAGAAATAAATAAGTTCCATCCTAATGGATTATATTAAAAGCTGATCGCGCTCAAAAATTTAAAATGGTAGACGATCAAAAAGTGTGTAGGGTCAGATTGACCGAGAGTGTTATATTCAAAAAATAAGTGGGTTCTCGGAGGGTTAAACGAATTTGTTGTCAGCTCTGGAAAAATGGTGTAACAAATTTCATTCATTATAAAGGCTATATTGTGCTGAGTTTTATTCTAGAATCAATGCAGCTCGAAAGGAATTTAAAATTTTAAAATAGGTAGTTCCAATAAGATAACTACATTTTGCAGATTAAAGTTGATTTAACGACCAATCCAAGAAAATTCTGACATTTCCTAAATGGTAAAAAGCAAGCAGTTTGGTTTCATTCACCAATTACCAGAATTCAGTGGCGAATCAGCCCTCTGATATTTGCAATCATTCGCCAAATATTTTGAGTCCATGTATGAACCATCCGCGTTGTCATTTCCATCACATAACATGTCTCCACTTTAATTTTAATTTATTAAAATTCACTGAAACGGAGGTTTATAACTGCTTGTTCTTCTTGATATAACTAAAGAGGCTTAATTCTTCCGCTGACTCACATCTTTAATGAAAGCTTTCGGACTGGGAGTTTTTCTGATCCCTGGAAAATATATTTCATTCGCTCGGTTTGTCAATCTGGCAAAAGATGTGAAATTAGCAATTATCGAGGAATTGCTATTCTTTCTGCCATAGCCAAACTTTTAGAAGCCATGATGCAGAAATTTTTGTTTTTTCATAGAACGTGGATGTAGTTTACACTTATTTTTCAAAACTTAGAGAAACTAAATTGTGAGTTCATCCCGAGTGTGAGTTCAAATGGTTGTAATCTTACCTTTCTGGCCATTCACAATACGTTAAGATTATTGATTCTGTTTCTCATTTATTTCTTGTAAATTCTGGACAACCACAAGGTAGTCACATTAGGGCACTTCTGTTGTCATTATTTATTAATGATGTTGTAGATGATATGAAAAAATTCGCTCCGATTTCTACATCTTCCTCTACTGTTTACAGCGCATCGTAACACTTCCTCATTTTATACCTCTTTGCTTACAAACTTTAATTTATTTGTCAAAGTATGTAAACAAAGAGAATCATGTCAGGAAGTATTGCGATGCGCTGTATACATGGTGTGAACAGGCTAATTAGACCACCGAAGAGACCGTAGCGTGAAATTAAAAGTAAACAATTTGTTTTAAACTAAACTCGTTGTGAATAAATTGAGTTTTCTGTAAAGTAGCCCCAAAATATCCATTGCGCTAAATGCGTGATTAAAGTGGTGTAGTGGCCTATGTCAACATACGTTGAGCCACAAAATATCCACACGATCACCTTGCAATGCGCGAGCCGAGCTTCTATTTAAAAAATATGCCGAAGTATAAACAGACTCGTTTCAAAATTGTTTGTCCAATTTTGCATCACAAGTCATTGTACTTGCCTTTTCTATAATTGTTCTGTTGAATCTCTCAGGAACTCCATTCAGTTCCGGAGTAAATGGGACTGTTTACTCGAGTTGAATTCCATTCATTGAACAATATTCTTTGAATTGACCTGATGAATATTCACCACTATTGTCCACTCTAAGTTGCGAGAATTTTGTTCCACCGCCAAAATGTGCCATACTCATTGCCACATATTTTTGAAATACATCAAATACTTTCTTTTATTTTTCACCATGAGATTGGATTTAATGGTCCACAAACATCACTATGAACCATCTTCAACGGTCGACTTGAACGATTTTCTTTAAATTCTGAAAATGGTTTTCTTGTTTGTTTTCCAAGAACACATGGCTCTGAAATTTAATTTAGTATTTTTAATATTTCTGATTCCATCCACCATATTTCCATAGATTAGCTTCACCAAATCGTTTGCATTCAAATGTCCCTTTTACGATGTCAGATGTCCATATTTTCCTCCAATTTACAGATTCCACCATACTTTTAGGAATTTTTCCTAAATTCCAATTCAAATTCACATTTCCAATTGAGAATCACAATAGAACTAAACGAAGTACGAACTACTTCCTATATACATATATTAGATTGCATAGTAATTAGAAATACTTTACTCAACATGAAATTGGACAAAAATTAATTTCAAAACTTCCTTTAAGTATTGTATAGATTAACATCTAGAACTCTTTAGAAGAAAAATCGAGCACCCATTCCAATAAGAAAACGTCTATATTTTCGTTCAAACTAATTTGCGTTTGTTTGCAATTAATTTCACGCATTAACCTATTTTATTATTTCACGGTACTTTACGTAAATTCATATTTTAGAAATATTGAAACTTTAATTATTCAGTAAAAGGTAAATAAAAAAAAATGTGGCAATTACTATTTGAACATATTTTTCTTAACATTTTCAAGCGTACGTAATTTTAATTTTAACCAATTTTATATTTAGTTATATATTTAGTTACACACTCCTAACTCCGTTTGCTTTTTATCTTCCTACCTTAAGCAGTACCCAAGATTCGAGGACGCACGACACATTACACAGCTCTATGCCAGCTTACTGACAGTGATTCGGCATCAGGCATTCATTGTGAAAATAATTTTTGCTTTCCTCCCGAGATTTAAACACTCCAGCTTTAATCACTGTGCCGTTTGCTTGATCAAAAACATGTCTCAAACAAATGAAGCGAATAAGTTTAAGTAACGGTGATATTTAAATTTATTTGCTCAAAATAAAAGAAACCGTTGAAAGTGTGACATCTAGCGTTGAACACGATTTGGTGATAACAAATACTCTAGTACAAATTATATTATCCCAGTTTTTAATGATACGTCGAATAAAAGTAAATATCAAAAATAAAATTGCTTAACACAGAGATGTGCAGTTTCGGTACTTATGATTTTAATCAAGTCACAACAGTCAACAGTAAAATTAAAAAGAACCGGTGGTTAAATTTAGTTGCTCAAAGTAAAAATAACCGGTAACGATTTGCACGTGGTAACAAAAAGCTAAACAAAATATTCTAGTCCATTTTTTTGTGCATAACAAAACAACACGAAGTGTCAAACTCAAAATATATTTACATCCAGAGACATCCCGAGATAAATGGAAATGCAGGCGATAACTAAAAGTAGTTTAAGAAAAGAGATAAATGGTAAATATTACTTAATTTGTGTTTCTTTATGTAATTCGTAGTCACTGTATTTAGTTTAATAAATTTCAAAGTATTCACAAATGATAAAATTGATCATGCCGACCGATTCTGACATTAGGGGCAATGGCGACCTTCAAATGAGAAGCGTCCCAGCAAAGCCACACAAAATACTAAATTATATACCGAAAATCGAATGTTTTGATTTGAATGGGCATAAATCTCTTTTTTACTTTACAGCTATTTTGGCAGATGCAGATCTCAGTGAAATTTCCGCAGTTAAAGTAAGACAGCAATTGGAGAAAAAATTTCAGATCGAATTGATCACTCTTCGCAGTCAAATCGACGAAATGATCATGGAATTTGTGAATTCAAAATGTAAAAGTGCCGAGTCTGACGATGAAGCGGATTTGGACAGTGATGACAAAGATGATGATGATGATGATGATAAGTCGGAAGAGGATACACAGAAAAATTCTTCGGAAAGACCAACATCAACAAAAAGATCTGCCGCAACAAGGTCTCATGACTCATCAGACGATAGCGATTCTGATTCGGGCGACGACGATGGTAAACCAGCGAAAAAAAAAAGTAAACTAAACAAGAAGAAAGTGAAAAATCAATCGAACTCTGATTCTGATGATGGCAAATCAAAAACGAGTAAAAAATCAGCAGCCAAAAAACCAGCTGGCAAAGGCAAGGGTAACGGTTTTACAAGGGCTCTTACATTATCGCCCCAGTTGGCAAAAGTTATGGGCTCTGATACGATGGCACGACATGAGGTGGTCAAAAAAGTTTGGCAAATTATCAAAGAACGGAATTTATATGACCCCAAAAATAAACAGTATGCCATATGCGATAGTGAACTTTTGACAGTAATAGGTGTAAAACGATTCCGAACCTTTGGCATGTTGAAGTATTTACGAGATCATTTTATTGTTGACTAGGAAGAAGTCACTCGCTAGTCAACAGAAAATTTGATATTTAAAAATATTTTTTCGTTTTATTAATTTTTTTGTTTAAACCTCGGTATTTTATAAAATAAAATTTTGAACAGGCACTTATGTACCAGCACAGGCGCATGTTTCAAATAAAGCTGGATTGAAATCAATAATGAAAGTGTTTTTATTATTTTGTATACCTAAGCGGCCTTATCCAACTGTATTAGGAATTTTTTAGAGGGTCACTATTGTATTCGCCGTTCTTAGCCGAGACATATCAACATTTTTGTCCAACAATTTTTTTGTTGGCACAGAGCTACACGCAATACAAAAAAATGTACACGCGATAAAAAGAGAAAAGTATAAAACAAAAATGTCGGTTGTGTCAAATTTTTTGGCGGTAAATACTGCGCTGATCAGTGTCGACACTAGTTTATTTGTCAAAATTATGGCTTTTTCGGGTAAAATGAAAAAAATGCGAACGTAAATTTTATTTTATAAAAATCAAACATTTTAGGCGAATTCGATTTTGGGGCATAATTCGTGTCGGTATTAATCGGTATTGGAAAGTCGTGGTGCCACAATTTGCGTTTTGACATTTCTCGTCTGCTCGCTCGGTTGTGTTGTGTTGTGAAAACCAAATAAAAAAAAATTTATCGCGCTTTGTTTTCACTGTTTTCGTTCCTAGATTTTTTTGTGTTTTAAGAAAATTTTTAATTTATTGTGATTAAATTCATCCAGCCACAATATGTAACCCTAGAATACTGTTTACATCAGTCAATTTTAGAGCGCTTAGCCCGTGTGTACAAAGTGTTTATGGTGGACTGATTTTTTGGGGGGTACACTGTGGAGTGACAAAATTTCTCTGAATTCTCCATTTTATGTGATTTTTTTTATGAGAAAATTAGTGAAAATGTATAATTCAATGTTGTCGACACGCTATCCAATGACGAATATTCAGCAGAATGACATCGAGGATACGTATAATACGCTGGTCCAGGAGTGTAAGACATGCTCAGCCGAGAATAGACTTACATTGAACTTGCGTGAACGGCTCCAAAGGTAAAGCGAGCCAAAACCCTTCTTAAGTTACTCTGAATACTTAACCGTCTAAATCTATATTTTTAGCTTTCCATTTGAAATTCGATCAGACATTTGTAAACGGACCCGAGATGGAGCCGCACCACTTTTCATCGCTTGCAAACGTGGTAATTCACTAATCGCAGAGTATCTAGTCAACGATTGTGGTGCTTCCATCGAGCAAATAGGTATTTATGAAGTACCAGACGATCGTACTGTTCATTGTGTTACCCCATTGTGGTGTGCAGCTGTATCCGGGAAATTGGGGGTTGTTAAAGTATTGCTGCGTCTTGGCTCTAAAATTAACGCTCTCTCGGACACTGGATCCACGCCGGTCCGAAGTGCTTGTTTCATGACACACATCGATATTGTTAAGTATTTAGTAGAGAATGGGGCCGATATCAAAAAGGCTAACTTCAATGGAGGAACTTGTTTAATAAACTCGGTTCAATCCGTTCATCTCTGTATGTATCTAATAGCCAAGGGTGCAGACGTGAATGCCAAAGATATACAAGATAAAACTGCATTACATTACGCTATCCAAGAACATCGTCTAGAAACAACAAAACTTCTACTTAAATATGGAGCCGATCCGTTCGCGAAAAGTCGATATGGTGATGATGCATTACAAACTGCCTGCTTAAAGGGGGCCCATCAAATATTCGATTACTTAAAAGCCAACGTTATTTATACGGAAGAACGTTTGGCGAATGCACATGAACTAATCGGATCCACATTTCTCGACGAACATAATGAGACACGTTTGGCCATATTCCATTGGAGATCAGCACAGCATATACGCGCACGTGACGACCACTATATAGAGAAACGTCCCGCGATTCCACTCCGAGAGGCTTATAATAACGAGGTTGAATTCACCACCGTAAATGAGCTCAATAATATTGCGACAGATGTGGATGCAATGCGAATCCAGAGCCTATTGATATGCGAACGTGTTCTCGGTATCAACCATAAAGACCGATTATTCCGATTAATGTTTCGTGG
Source organism: Tipula helvola (assembly GCA_963556165.1). Lineage (NCBI taxonomy): Eukaryota > Metazoa > Arthropoda > Insecta > Diptera > Tipulidae > Tipula > Tipula helvola. The sequence goes on from OY744482.1 coordinate 390,873,070, forward strand.
TGCCTCGTACGTAGATTCTCTACGTTTCCAACGTTGTCTCGATTTATGGCGCTTGGCACTTCGAGCCCGAATCGGAAAACACACAATTCTGTATTCAGACACTTGTTTCACGGCCCAAGCGATCGTTCGTCTGATGCTCGATCTACAAGACAAATATATCAATATGATGCCAAATGAGATGTTCGATAATGAAATTCCACGATTTGGCGATGTGTACAGCGTCTTTTGGATGCTAACCGACAATATAGAAGAAAATCGGCGTTTACTAACTATTCGTCCGATCCATCGGAAGCAACAGGAGAACTTCGATAGGGTTCTCAAGTGTATCACACATCTAATCTATTTGCTAGTTTCAATTTCAAAGACTGACAGTGAGAAGGAATTGGTTTACAATGCTGTACATAAACTTATTCGATTAAATATACGCAGTTCATACACGAATGATACTTTGCTACATTTATCCGTTAGCCGATTAAATGTCATCAAGAGTGGCTACTTTACGGACGACAATAATCTAAGGGTAGCTATGGTAGATCATTATAAGAACAATTCTAAAATTTGGTTTCATTGTTTATAGATTGTCTTTCCTAATTTGGATGTGGTTAAGCTGTTACTGCAATGTGGCGCTGATATTAATGCACGAAATGAATCCAAATCGACTCCGCTACATATCGCCTCGGCCCCATACAATTATCAAGGGAATGTAAGTAAAATTTGAACTCTTATTATGAATAACCCTAACTAATTAAAAAAAACGGACTTAATTACAGTTAGTCTACGAACTGTTGGAGCATGGTGCTCATCTAGATCAACCGAATAAATCTGATGACCGGCCCTACAATCAAATAGCGAAGAACACATCAAATACCATCCCATTAATGAATTATATAACACTCAAGTGTTTGGCATCAACCGTGATCGTTAAATATCGTATACCGTATAGGAATCAAATACCAAAATCTCTAGAATTATTTGTTAATCAGCACGAACCGTAGTAGTTAGATAGATTTCTTTCTTTGTTCCATTTTTTTTTTTCGTTTGTATTTTTAGGTCACACCAATTTAGAGGCAGCATATATACAAATCTAGGCAAACATTTTTGTTTGTTTTTGGTATTTTATTCTTGATGTAATTTTAAGTATTATCTCTTATCAATTGTATTCATATTCCGCCATTTATGAATATTGAAAATGCTCTCGTATTTGAACTGCCCCCACTATATATAATATACATATAAAAAACATATATATACATATTTATTACACATTACATTATTATATACAAAATATAGAATACTCAATTTTTAAATACATTATACATAATATGCATATTGGACATAAATACATAAATTAATGTTACAATAAAAATAAAAAAAAAATATGAGGTTGAAGATCTTTGAAGATTTTAGTAAAATTTTATTGAATTAAAAACATAAATAAATTAAATATATTCTATATACATACCTAATAGACAAACTTTAAAGCAACAAATCATAAATAAAAAACTAAATTAATTCAATTATAAATCATAAAACAAATCAATTGCAATAATATATATATTAATTAATAAAACATTTAAAAACTTTTGTTTAAATTCCAGCTTGTTTCTAAATTCTAACCCAAGACCAGGTCAAAAACGGCAAAACCTGGTCGAAGTCTGGAAAACTTGAAAAAAAACAGAATATTTCGACGTAAAAAAAAACTTTTCTTCGTAGGGGCTTTTTGTGAATTCGATTCGCACGTATTCGACTCTTAGAAGTATAAGATTCGTATTTGATTGAATAATATGCCAATAGTTCGAAGTCTCGAATACGTTCGCATCGAATTCACAAGTCTCGAAATATGTTATGTATTGCATTTAAAAAAAAAAAAATCTGTACAAAATTGGTTTGGTGGGGCGACGATCATCAACTGGCTATCACAAAACTGAAGTGGTGAAAAGGAAAGGAAGGCAGAATCTTCTCCAGAAATTGATAGCTTCAAACCGAACTTCAAAAACTGGTGTATTAAATCTAAATCAGCATAATATACCCGATCAGGAAAACCAACCTACCAAAACTATAAGGAAAAGGCACCACCACCAATCAACCTCTTGCGTAACTGAATATGGTACTATTTAATCGGTGACTACAAAAGAGTACTGCAAAAGAGTTGTAGCACTGAACAATAATATATGGAAAATCAATACAACAGATATTGAAAGTTATAGAGCCTTGGCTGTAAAGCTGCCAGATGAAGGCAAGGAATACTACACATACGAGGACAAAAATGATCATCAAATCAAAGTGATGGCCAGAGTTCTTCATCCAACCTGTACAAAGCAGGATATAATGGAAGACCTTATATACCAGAGATTCAAAATAGAGGGTGCGGTAAATATCCTAAAAAAAGAAAAAACAGAAACTGATCAAGGGGTCAAAAAGGGGGCTTCCATTGTTTACGCTTACTTTTAAAAGTTAAAAAAATTTCAATATTAAGGCAGTCCTTAAAATGAGAGTTAAGGCGGGTTTTGAGTTGCAGTAGTACTTTCGTTCTGAAATTTTTTTTAATCCAATCAAAGGAAGACGAACGAAAAATTACGTCATTTTCAACGAATACGATTGATTAAAAAAAAATCAGAACGAGAGAACGAATGCAACTCAAAACCCGCCTTTAGCATAGAAGCGTTACGAAAATCCACAGGCCTCATACCTTAGTGTAAGAAATGCCAAGGATATAATCACACGCAGAAATATTGCAAACGAGAGCCTAAATGTGTGAAATGTTCGGGGAAACATCTCGCCCAAGCTTGTAAGTCGACAAAAACTGCGCCTCCAAAATGCGTAAACTGTAATGGAGAGCATCCCGTTAACTACAGAAGATGTGAAGCAGCCAGGGAACTTCAAAATCTGAGAAATAAAAAAACGACAGGGGAAACAGTGGGATGCCCAGTACTAGGACAATGTCCAAAAACCCAGTGGAAGAACTACCACAGACAAGTGCAATACTCTCAGATTGTACAACAGCGAGAAACAGTATGTAACAAGGAAGACAGCCAAAGCCTAATTCTTGAAAAAATTCTAAAGAATTTAGAAGCCTTAAACTTAAGGCCACTAAAACAAGTAAGAAGCCGAGGCGCTTTCACTGAGCGGTTAAATAAGCAAGAAACAGTGAATGAAATCACTTCTATGATGTACTAACCTATGTGGATGAATACCACATTCAATGGCCAATTGGAATGCAAATGGGATGTTGCAACAAATTCTAGAGTTAGAAATTTTCCTAAATATTGAAAAGATAGATATAATGCATAATTTCAGAATCTCATTTGACAAAAGATTCATTCGTTAGAATTCGAGGATACCAGTGCTACCACGCCATCAACCCATCAGGAAAAGGGAGAGGAGGTTCAACCATATTTGTGAAGCAAAACATCAAACATTACGAAGGAGTAAAAATTGAAAAAGAAATACTGCAAGTAGCCACCATTAATGTTCGATTAAATAATCAAAAGGTACCTAATTAACATATCTTCAATATGTTGCCCTCAGCGGTGTAATCTGAATAAAGAACTTCATAACCGGAGGCGATTTTAACGCTAAAAATACATAATGGGGATCAAGGCTAACAACCCATAAGGGTAAGGAGCTACTTGCAGCTGGTCGGACTTTAAACTGCGAGTTCCTGTCTGGCGGTAAACCAACATATTGGCCAACGGATAGAAATAAGATTCCAGATTTGATACATTTGCCTAGGTTAACTAATAATAAAACAAACTGGAATCTATTCCGGAAAATAGTCGAAGACCATACAGAATTGCAAGTCCCAATTAAAACTCCGGTAGAACTTAATGTTCAATTGGGGCTTCTGAATAACAGTATTCTACAAGCAACGTGGCAGAGTACTCTTCCTACTCGTAATCAAACGGAAAATCACATCAACTATCCAATAGAAGTGAGAGATCTCTGGTTAGAGAAAAACGGAAAGCGCGAAAAATCTGGCAGAGGAATCGAGCTTCTCAAAGCAAATCACGATTTAATTATTTAAGCAAAAAATTAAAAATTCTTATCAAAGAATTCAAGAATAAATACTACAAAATTCGAATTAGGCGAAGATCAAACTTTTTATTTCTCCATATTTCATCTGGGAACCTGGACAAAATCAAACCTCATAGCAAGGAGGGCGATTTATCAAGTAAACAGCAGTTCTGACAATTGAACATCATTTTTTGATGTCCATTAATAGGGAGAACGTTTTATCCAACAACGGAAAACTGATCCACTCCTCCGAAACTTTCATAACAACATTGTAGCTGTATAACTTGAACGCACTTATAGGCGCAATCTCATCACTTTCATGATGTAAGCTTTAACTGATCTACTTCGTTCCAGCCTTATTGTTATCAAAGCTTTAAGCACTAAAAAAATTCGTATCAGACCCAGAGTCTGCTTTTGCTAGTAACTAGTAAGATTACATATATCTATTGCGCATATACGATCAAGCCATGGAAGCTGGAACGTTGCGGCACCTGGAATTCTCTCAAAATTTCTTTGTTTTCTTTGTCAAAATTAATTACTTGTAATTTCTTAAATTTAAACTATAAATATTTTAACCATAGATAAATCTAAGTTAAGTGTATCATTTCTATGCTTTAAAGACCCACTGTATGGTTTCACAATGGACCAAGATGAACAATGAACTTTATGAAATATTTACGACCAATTTGTCACGTCGAATAATGGTTAAATCTTTTGTCATACAAAATATCATTTCTAGTCGATTTGACGACAATCTTATACATGTCTATTTTACCTACCTTCGTGCATACTCCAAAAGCACCTTTCACTTTTAATAAAAAAACAACCATTTTTTGTTTTGTTTTATAAACTAGACTTAAGTCAAAAATAGTTTCTTTTTAATAATAAAATTACAGATTTATATAATTTCTACAAAATACAAAAATTTTCACCGCGCGCTTACGCTCAACAAAGTGTTATACATACGTAACGTATCTAACGCTAAAAAATCACAAAAACGTTTAATTCCTAATAAATGTCGCCGACAGGATGAGTATACTGAATATTAGATGCTTATTGATATCGATGTTCGAGACGCCATTCTTGGCATAACTATCCACTATGTGAATCTTCCAACCCATGTTCGCGTGCGTAAAACTATTGTAGTATACAATGTCGGGCCACGATGTATTGGGAGTAATTTCTAAAATCGCTGGATCCCCCATCTCGCATTCGTAGATTAATGAACGATTGAATTTTTTGAATGTAGCAAAATTATCGTCCAGTCGACGATCCGAATTTGGAGCATGTTTCCCCACGCACAATGGTCCGGCTGCTGTTGGTTTAGGTCGACCGCGACGTGAAAATTCTACTCCAGCCAATACTCGAATTTCACTTTGTTTTGCGTCTGTTAATCGATCAAAACCGCCACGGGGTTCATCAGTTATTACTAACGGGTGATAGTATTCTGGCGAATGTGGATTATTACCACCTTGCACTTTGAACGAGTATGTTAAACCACGGCGCAACCATAACTCTGGAATCATAAACCCATTTATGTACCAAGCCAATCCGTTTGATACATGCCCAGTTATACCTTGATAACCGCGTTTTCCGCCAGCCGGGCCAAGAACCGCATTAAATGATCGAATTGTTCGATCGAATATTTGATATTTCTCCCATGTGTCTTTCAGCAGCAGCTCACTTCGTGTAAAACTGAAACAATCGTTTACCAGTTCGGACGTATTGAAGTGCATCAGAACATCCGCCTTTGGATAAACATCATGAAAAGCTGGTTCCTTATTTGAGTCTAGCCGTCCCATTGCCCAGACTACATGAACCGGCCGATCCAGCAGAAATTCTTTATCACCCGAATCAGCCGAGATGAGAGATCGCCGATACGTAATCGAATTAATCCCATTTTCTCGTGAAAACGTATGAATTTGATAACTATCAAGTCCACCGACGACATCATCCCGGCAAACACCTTTGTTTTGTCCAAGCACTTGAACGCAAGGCGCTAACGAAGTAATATTGTAATCGGTAGCGTATCCTTGATGGCCATCGATATACGCGACTACAACGTCTGATCCCAACATTTGCGATTTAATGTCCGATCCAGAAATTCCGAATGACATGTACTCATCTTCCATTACTTGGCCGGAAAGTGTAAATGTAATGGCGAACCCGAACACCTCCCACGATATTTTTAAATCTTTATGCAATTGGCGACAATTCGGTAATGTATCGTGATGCGTTTGCACTTTAATTAGGGATGGTGGTACATTAAGCCCATCGGGTATTAATACCGATCCAAAATTTGTATTCGTTTCAATATCAAAAACACTTATCCAATCAATATCGAATATTGTCATGTTACCGGGAAGTTCTAACATGATTGTCTCCTTGTTGTAGGCCCGAATTGAATCTAAACTGAAATTAGAGAATTTAGTTAGCGCATAAATATACCAAAAATATTAATGATCGACTTACTATCCCATTTCGTCTGGAATTTTTCGTCCACGATTACTCGGTTGTGGTCCAACTCCAACCCAAAAATACGCTTGAGCCCCAGTCCCATCATAACTGAAGCCTGGAATTTTAATCGTTTTCGAATCTATTATCTCGATATTATCACTTGCGACGCCATGACTTTTTTTCGAAAATGCTCCAGCCCGCTGTGAGACAGGCGGCTCAAATTCTTCCGGTATATAAATGTCGCCAAAATTATTCTGACTATTCAAATCGAATACAGCTAACCATTTGACTTCGGTGATACGTTTGTTGTCCGGTAATTTCAGGGTGAAATCTTTGTTTAGATAACGCTCCAGGATGTTTGTCCTGTGTGGAAAAGAAGGATTAACATTAAAATGAATCGACTGAATACGAGTTGTGCGCACATCGTAGCTTGATAGAAAATAGTCATGAAATAAATTCCGAAAGGTTATATACGAAACGCTTACTTAATTAGCTTTTGTTAAATAAGTAGAGGGTTTCAGTTAATTAGCTTATCGAAGATTAGACCTATAGTAACTTACGACCATTAGAGAAGTTTTAATCTATTGATAAATTGAAAAGAGTGTTGACAAATTTCAATCGGGCATTTGCGGAATCCTGTCACAACATCACCATGAATATATGGTCATCTATAAGGGGGGGTGGGGGGGGGGGGGGGGGGGTAAGACGATCAGTGTGTTTGTTAATCCCCGATATCCCAAAAGATCGAGAAAATCTTCATGCAAATTTTGGGAAATATCAATAGGGATCACGAAACCACCTATGGCAGTATGAACTCAACTGAAATCAACTCAATCTAACCTCACACTAAACCCTCAACTCGACCCCAAATTAAACACCTCAACCAAACTCAATCTTCAACTCAATCCCTAAATCAATAATCCGTCCGAAATGCTACATGCGACCCCCAGCCCAACACTAATTTAATCCCAACTTGATCACAAATTCAGTATTCAACGCAACGTTAAACTCAAGGCCCTACTCCATCCCCAAATCAAAAGGATCCGAAAAATACACGCGTACATGGGCAACTCAAGCTAACTTTCAACCCAATACATAACTTTGACCAAATAAATCCCTAAAAACTCAACGCTCAACTAAATCCCTAAATCGACACGGTCCGAAAACAGCATGTGTCCAGGAATTCAATCTCTAACCTTATCCCTTATTCATACATGAACCCAACTCATCTTGAGTCAAGATTTTGAATTTGATCAAGATAAATTTAGAACGACAGCTTTATCCTCTGTTTCCCCTTTCAAAGATCAAACCGGGTGAATGATGTTTCTCTTCAAACAAGACCAACTGTTCAGCAAAACACTTCTGCCAACCCAAGAGTTCGGGTGTCTTAATTATAGTCTTATGATTATACACTATATCAATCCGCAACAAATTAAATCCTTTTCCATCTACCTGCAAACTTACTCAGCAATATTCAGTTGGGCCCTTACGTGAAAACTGTGCCTCAGTATATTCAGGGAATTAATTATATTAGATAAATTCAATCAAAATTGGGGTTTGAGAAGTACGCTAAACTTATGAATCACCTGAATAATGCCGCATTAGAACAAGAAACACGCTACTGGCTATAACTCGGATTCTTGCAAGATGCAAAGTCTACTGTTCACAAATAAGCTAAACCAGATTACTTTATCCAAATGACCGACAGCACAAATTTTCAAATTAAAACTGGATGAAGCTTAACTTAACAGCACAAATTTTCAAAAACTAGATGAAGCTAAGGGTTATCTGGATATTATTGATAAAGTTATTTCTGATGATGGACCGACGGGACATATTTCATTTCATTTCCAAAAGCTTTTCAGGATCAAACATTGGGCAAATTCAGACGAAATAGTGGCAGCGAAATAATTGTCAATGGAAGGACTGCCAATAGCTCTTGGATTGTTCCGTCTAATTCATATTCTTCAGTCTGTCAATTGCCATATTCCTAATGTGGAAAGCTGTGCCTCAGTCAAAAGTGTCAAATACGTATACATAAAAGTTGATGATTCTGCTAATATACAATATCAATTGAAGAACAAAACGAAATTTGATCATTTTTAGATTCCAAGTATGGAATATTCAAAATACATTTTTGAAGTTAACATATTTTAATACCTACTGTGCCGCCAGTCAACAAATGTTATGTCAGTTGTTTAGCAGAAACTAATATGCGACAGGAATTCTATTTCATAGAAAATGAAATTGCTTGGAGCCATTTGTATGTTGACATCCCTCAGTATTATGTATTTTATGAAAGTAATTTTAAATGGAACCACTGACAAAAACACAAACACAAAACTATTAAGCTGTAAGTTTAAATGCAGATAAAGAAGAAAATTTTTGTTCTGCAAACAACGTCAAGACAGTTTTATGTATGGTATGTTATATCTCAGTTTTAAAAAAGCAACACTAAAACGAGGATTATTTATGAATGATGAAATTGGGAAAGAGTCTCTATTCGAGGGACAGTCTTCAGAAGACATAAAAGAAAGTATAGTTGATTTTATTTTTTGCGGTCCAGATAGCAGTGGCAAGAGATATATGTACATATTGCTTCTCAGCGCCATACGAAAAAAAGGAACATATAGGATTGGCCAAAGCATCAACAGAGTCCCCGTCCCTGCTGAAAACGGCACAGTATTTATTCTGACGGTCTGAGAACGTAAAGTTGAAAATTTTAATAATTGCTTAGTAAAGTTCCCGCACATATTTGAGACCACAGGCGCCACACCGACTGACTCCTGTGTGCTGTCTTTCAGTTGACTAAAAATCTTTTTCCCAAGTGATTAGCTGCCGAAAGAGTGATTTTGCAATTTATGTTTACCTTTACATTACGTGTAACACTTTGGCAATATGTTTTATGATCTCACAAGATTATACTAAAATAACAGGGTTATCTTTAGGCAATGACGTTAATTTCGCTTAATTTACCTAATTTAAAACCAAAATGGCTTTTAATTTCAATTTAGGTTTTAAAATAATTCCTGAAAACGATGGCTCTTCCACAAAATTTTATAAATTTATTTCATCTTGTGACACACGGTACATAAGAAAAAAAGTACTAGAATAGTCAGTGTGTGAAGTCGTGTTTTTCATTCGCTCCTTAATTTTTATCAATTTTCTCCTGTTTTTGCTTTAATTTAATTTTAAAAAGTTGACAGTTTGTTGTATTGTTGGGTTTTGTACCCGTTGCAATAAAAATTTCAACGTGAGGTTAATTGTTCCCATTTTTTTTTGCAATTTTAATTTTTTGATTGTTTTCTAACCTAAAAAAATTACACGAGAATTGAAAAGGAAAAAATGATAGATTTTTTTTTTTTTTGTGTTTTTATTTTTGAGTTGACTGATCGAAAATGTAGTGGTCTAAAGTGTTATGGTCGAATTAAAAAAAATCTCAGTGTGTGAAGTGTTTTAAATTAAAATTAAAGAAAATTAAATAATTAAATATGGGAAAATGTAGTCCACCGGGATGCATTTATCAGGCAATATCTTTAAATTATAATATTATAAAATTTACAAGATTAGTAAGATTCAAAAGATGAGAAAATTTATAAGATTCCTAAGTTTCATAAGATTCGTTTAAGTTCAAGATTCATAAGATTTAAATGATCCACAAGGTTCGTACGATTCGTAAGATTAATAAGATAAAGGGTGGTCCATCTAACGTTTGCAATTTAATTTGGCTCTAAATTCAAGCGTTTTGTTTTATTAGAAAGAGTATACATTGCCATTAAGTATGGAACAAAATTTCATTCAAATGACTTCCACGGCTGGCTTTACAGTACCACATTCTGTCAATCCAATTTTTCAGAACATTTTCAATTGTATGGGCTCCTATCTCATCAATGTCAACTTCAATTTGATCTTTCAAGTCTTGGATAGTCATAGTCTTTGAATGGTTAGCGTAACATTTATCCTTAACGGCTCCCCACAAAAAAAAGTCCAACGGAGTCAAATCGCAGCTGCGTGGTGGCTAATTGGCATCTCTGTTAAGGCTGATTGTTCGATCCCCGAAGACAGTATACAAAGTGCAAAAGACCGATTGTTTCGTTTGCTGTGTGGTAAGTTGCGCTGCCCTGTTGTAACCAAATGTCGTGGGTCCTCCTCTTAATTTCTGGATAAAGGGCTCAGTTTCTTACAGTTTGGGTAGAAGACTCACCACTTTAAAAGTAAGTTTTCAATAATTTTCAATTCAAATTGAAGCGTAAAGCAACCCAGTTCGTAAATGTCAAACATTAAACTTATTTTCTGTCATAATACGAATGGCGTAAGTGTTGCCTTACTCGAAATAACCGGTAGTTGAAATTGCAAACTCTAGATGGACCACCCGATACATGAAATTCATAAATTCATAAAATTCTTCAGATTCATAACATCAGTAAATTCACTAGATTCAAACGACTCACTGATAAGATTGGAAAGATTCATGAGATTTATCAGATTCATAAAATTCACAAGGTTAATAAGATTCATAAGATTTTTAAGACCTACGATATTCATAAGATTTCTAAGATTCATGAAATTATTAAAATTCATAAGATTCATTTAAATTCATCGAATTCAAAAAATTGTACGATTAATAAGTTTCATGAGATTCATAAGATTCCTCAGATTTATGAAATTCATAAGATTCATAAATACGATCAACAAGATACATTACATTCACAACTGAATCGATAGTGATGGGTAATTTGAAAAATTTAGGATAATTTTGTGAGATATTCGTGTTCAATTCAGAAAGTTTTGTCAACTAATTCAGTGTATGACGTTAAGGCCAATTTATCGAGGACACCGTCTATTGATTCACAGCCACTACATCTCTGTAAATATTTAATATTGCCAATCCATTTAGTCGCTTTCTGCCGATTGTGTTTCGTAGGTAATTCTTTTCTTTTTCCTTTTAGCCTAAAGTTGATTCAAGCCGCTAGCGAGAATAGGTGTAAAGGATGTGCATGAATACTAATGTGTCTCGGCTAATTTACTTTACATACTATATAGTACTTTTAGTGGTTGATTAATTCCAATTTTTCATCATTTCATGAATATTCGAAATGTATATTTTTGTAATTTAATTAGTGTGTTTACTAATTGAAAATATTAAGTTTATTAGGTAAACTTGTTTGCGGTTTGTTTACTTGGTTTAGCCGAATTACTTATTGCACTCGTCCAGAGACGTCCCAGAATCATTACCTTAATGAGTGACACCAACTTTTGCTCAATAACAACAAAAAATATGATGAAGTTAGTAAGTAACAGTGGTTCGCATTGGCGCATCTGGTAATCCGGCCTGAAGGAGGCATTAATCTTACTAAATAAACAGTTTCCTATGAAAATGTTACCTTAATTCAAACAATACTGCTAACTTTTGTTATGGAGAACAAAGAAGTTGGACAATTTTTTTTTTAGGTTAATTAAATCAGAATGTTGTTCACCTATGCATGCATAAATATGGGAAGATAAAGTGATTCAGAATAATTGTAATGAAAACCCCAAACTCATGCGAATTTTAAGAAAATTAATGATTTTGTTTGTATATTATGACAAATATATCAGCCAAAACTATATACGATCATAGCCTTGGCCTGAATATGCTATGTTTGTTATCATCTTTAAGCGCTATTTTTTAAACTGTACTAACATTATGTACACCAATTTAAACATTCTCAATTCCGTAACATTATCGTACATTTTATATTCTGGTGTGTTAAACGTATATACGAAGGCCATAAAATAATAAAATAAATTGTGAGGCTGAAAATAGTTTCAAATATTCTCAAGTGCATACACATAGGAAGTAGTCAAACCAAACCTATTTTCTCTGTTAGCTATTTTTGGTTCAAGGTAACAACATCTCAACTTTCTTTAATTTATAATATAATTATGTACAATAATTATACGATTTAATATGTATTATAAAATATAAACCTACTTTCCAAATTCGTCGGGTACAGTAAAACCTTGTGGTCCAGGCCTATTACTACCGCCTGACCAAAAAAATGTATCCGCACCATTCCCATCGTAACTAAAACCGGACAATAAAAATGTGTACTGATCTACGGCATAAACATCGCCCGACACTTGATGATGATATGAATTAAATTTTCCCAAATATTTTCCTTGGTATGGACCATCTTCATGTTCTTGGGTATCTAAAAAAAAAGATAAGAAAATAAATTACATAAATTATAGGGTAATCAAGTTTATGTGTACGTTAAGACATTAACATTTAGTTATAAGAAGGTAAACACACACACACATACAGTATTATCGACTTATTCTTATTTCACTTTCACATTAAAATTTATTGTTATTCAGGTTTTCTTCTTTTACAATTAGATACACGAGTACATGTTATGTTGTGTGATTGAAGTCTTTTGTTAAAAAGCAAAACAGTTTTATGATTTTTTGTGCAAAAATATTAGAGTACAACAAAATCGACAACACGCTTTTATATAGATGTTGTTGTTAAAACATTAATTCGATCATATATTATCATCGACTTTGATTCAATTTTAAAACTTTTAATTTTATGGTGTGAGGAGAGAGAAAGGCTTACAAAAAACAGAATTGTGAACAAATTAAACTGTAATGCAACACAAATAAAAGTAACAATACATATATGTAACTGTAAAAAGTTTCTTCACACAACGCTTAAAGGTATACTAATTTCGTATGCATAGAATGTCTACTTACTAACGGAACTAATAAATCCAATTAACGCATAAAATAGTAGAGGTTTCACTATTAAATTACAGCCGATCACATTTATAACACTCATTTCATACACTGATCGCACTTTTTTTTTTTTACCTCGTCTGTGTAACTTTTTCTTTTTATTTTTTTTTTTGCTCTCACAAATTTCTTAAGATCAACTTTGTATTGCAAATATTGCAAAGAATTAACACTGGTTTTAATTTTGATTAGCTCATTATTAATTAATTAAACTGTATAATGATTATTTTTAACTGTAAGCACATAATAACTTTTTAGAAATGACTTCGATTTCTATAAATTCTTACAATTAATTTACACAACGTATGTATTTCTTATTTAAGTCGCGGTTTAACACTAACACATAATTTCTTGAATTGGACAAAATTAAGAAAATAAGCATACACATAAATAAGAAATAAGAAAAAAAAGGTTAATAAAATGTTTTGTTTGTATTTATAAAAAAAATTATGGTGGAGTGAGCGTACTTAAATGGTTTTGATTTTAAGACATTCATTCGATTGAAATTAAAGACGCGGGAAGAGAGCAAAGTTTGCTGCTTGCTTGTTTTTTGTCAAGAGTTTCTTCCAAAAATGTGCCAAACGGTTCAGTTACCAGTGGTTGCCACGAGGAGGCAGCACGTACACTTGCGAATTGTTACCAGGTTACCCCTAACACAAGTGTACCCATCATGCGGACTCTACTGGAAGGTTACGGAACTGGTAGATTCATCTGCTCAAATTTAGTCCCCCCCCCCTCCCAGGCGCCAAACCACCACGCTGTTTCCTTATAATCGGCATAATAGTTTTTATAAAAGATGATGTGTACTCTTCATTAACTCATATTAATTAACGTTCGACAGGTTTCTTAACTAAAGTTTTGAGTTAAGTTTAACAAAATATGTCATGGTTAACCATAATTTCAACTCGATTTTAATTCAATTTCGAATTGGCTTTATTTTTCCCAATTACATAAGTGCGAACAACGCTAAGAAGAAAATTTGGTCCACCCTATTCAACCCTCCTGTTATAAAGTCGGCTGCCTCTGGAACTCATCAATCTCGCATCCAATGGAAGATCCATTCAGCGTTGATTGATGTCACTTTTGATTTGTTTACTTTCGACTCTTGAACTTAAAAGGTAAAAAGAAAAGAATAAAGAAAAAATTATAAGTGGGCGATTTCAGGTTGCACTGAAATGTTGCATTGAAAATCGCGTTGCCATGAAAATTTTACCATGTTCATTCTGTAAAGGGAACGCTAGTAAAGTAAAACGGTAGTACAAATACAAGCAAATAAATTTAATGTCAGTCAGATTTAATGATGAATCGATGTGATGCCCATTTCGGATCTGCTGCGTGGTTTCGGACTCAGACGGGTGTAGGTGGAAGACGCTCCATTGCATCGTTTTTGGGAATAAAATATGTGGTGTTGGTTTGTTTACAATCCCAGGAGCAATTTGTGATCGTTTACGATTGTAAATTGACGATCATAGATGAAGTCATGGAACATATTGATGTCGGCGATCTGGCTTGAAAAATACCACTAGTGAATCGGCAATACGTGCGACGAAAGTGCTTTATTTTAATAGTAGATCTATAAACTCTCTAAATCTATATTGTTCCTGCAGCTCCTCTTCTATTATACCATGAAATTTTCCTAGTTTAGGTGGGATCAGGTGGTGGTATTTCTCTAAAATATTCGAAAATTTCGTTGGTTGGATTAAATTTACCCCATGGATAGAGATTCTCAATTGTTCGAACCAATCCGGTTGACGGTTCTTATTAAAAAGTAGGGCCTGTCTACTTGGCTTTAGTGAAACAAAATTATCCGATTGTCACCTCTAAGTTTATAAGAACTCCTAGTCTCTAAAGGTAATGTCTTCTGATCGGAGTAGTCCTAGCAAAAGACATTTTAAGTACTGCTTTTTGTATATTGCTGCGTTCAAAAATGTAATGTTTGACGATATTAAGCGAGATTAAAATTGTATTTATATCAGATAAGTCAAAGTATGCATGGGAATGCTAGAAGGGCATATAACAAAACAAGGCATCTCTAATTCTAGAAGACCTTGCTAGGTAGCCATATTATTGTTCCTTCAGTTACATATTTCGAATAAAATGGCCGAATGTTGCGGTTCGGTATTAAGTGTTCTTGTTGTGAACCTAAATAAATTTTATGAATTATGCCTTCTTTATATCCTGCCCCCTTTATGTGATGGAAATATGAAAGTATTGAAACAAATTTTGACGAGGTATCTTGTTTTATTTATAAGCTCCTGCTAAAATCTTGCATTATTTCCATGTTTGGATCCAAAATTATCGTAATTCCTAAATCTATGGGAAGCTATGCTGGTCAGATCACAAGACATTTCGGGTTTGTTTGCAAATCCATTACCGTGGCTATTCTGAAGTTGACCAATCAATTAAAAAAGGAAAAGAACCGTCGACAAATCTGTGCAGTGGTATTTCTGTAGTTACTAGGAAGGGTTTTCATTTGGTGTGGTATACAGAGCTGTTGTCAAAAATTCCTCGTGAAGGTGCCTTAACACAAAGCTGGCATTTGCAGAGACAAACAAATGAAGTGAGTGACATATTTCCTAGATCAACCTAAATAAAAAAAAAACAATATTTAGGAATGGTGGTTTAGAAACAATTTCATAAATCATTCCTGAAATAAGAGCGTAGCTTCTCACGAACACTCTAATCACAGCTTAGGCCTTGAGTTACTGCTTGAAGTTCGCCTTATCTTTCAGCTCTCCCGTAATGCCTACGCCACTTATTGCAATAAGATGTACCACGACACTCTGGTTTAGGTGATTTTGATATTCATCCAGTTTGAGGTGAATCACGCGCTTTTATTGGTGGTTTGAACTCTTTACGCAGGTATCCCGTCAGATCATGCTCCACGATGTTTCGTTTTGAAAATGGTTTTCGCATCCCCTTGCAGAAGGAGTTTCGCGTACGTCACATTTTGCATCTCAGATTACTGACTCATTGATAAAATATTTACAGAGGCAGCAGCCGATCATTCTAAAGAGATGGCGATGAAATCTTAATATACAAAGCAAAATAAAGATATGCGCTCTTGGAATTTTTGTTCCCGATTTGATATGGTTTAAATTCTAGCGTTTGGCTTAGTACATAGCATAAAATGCTATGTATAGCGAGAGACTAACATGAATATTTGCTGTCCTGTGGATATGTTGGCACTTGGCACGTTCGTAGTATCAAATAGGAGTATCGATTGTTTCTCTTCGGATTCTGGTGGGGATTTTTCGGATTTTTTTTTTTGATGATCCGAGAGTCCGGAAGCATATATATCTGGTTCTGCGCTACCTATTATGGTTTTTAAGTTTTTAATTAACTTCGGCCCGCAAGAATTTCAATAATCCACTTAGCATCTGGATGACTGGGTATCTGTCTGTACCCAGGGTATCTCGAGAAAGGCTTTCTGTTTCTGTAGTCAAGGAGAAGAATTGAAAAGCCTTAGGAACTTGTACGTTAAGAGGATCGGTTAGGCACCATACGAATTGACCCAAAACCACGTGGTGGATAACGTTGACCAATATTTTATATGTCGATATAAACCTTAACTTTAAGAACTCAAGTAATATGTATGTTCATTTCTGCAATTTGTGGTAAATATATGTATGCTTTATTTGGTACCATAATCTTTTAGAACACTATTTCCAAGGACATCCCAAATATAGCGAAAATTCCAAATATTTTCGGATTTAGCGACATTCTTGTGGATATTCAAAATTTGTACGTAGCAGTTGTATGTTTGAAGGTATCGATATTTTGGTTTGAGGATTAACTTGGACGTTGAGTTTGAGGTTGGGTTGAGGATTGAGTTTGGGAAGTTGGAGTTGAGTTGGAATTGGGTTACTGTTTAGCGAGCAGTTCATTAGTCATTTCGGTGGTTTTTACACTATGTTGTTTAGGGAGTTGAGTTGGGTGTTGAGTTTGGGATTAATTTAACAGCTGGGTTGCAACTCCAGCTGCGATTGGGCTAGGGTTGATTTGAGATTGAGTCAACGGTTCAGTTGAAAATTAGTTTGGGGTTGTGTTGGAGGTGAGTTAGAAGTTAGATATGGAACCGCGTTGATTTCAGGATTGAGTTGGACGTTGAGTTTGGGGTTAAGTCCAGAGTTGAGTTAGAGATTGAGTTATTTTTAGGATACAGTTAAGATTTAGAAATTAAGTTAAACGTTTGGGGTTGAGTTGATTGTTGAGTTGGGAGATGAATTAGGGTAAAGTTGGGGTTGGGTGAGACATTCAATTGGGCATTTATTTGGGGAGAGTTGTGGGTTTAGTTGGAAGGACCTAGTTGATTTGAGGATTGAGTAGGACGCTGAGTTCGGAGTTTAATTGAGTTGAGATTTGAGTTGAAGGTTAGCTTGAATTATTCTGAGTTTAGTTCATGGACGCATGTGTAGTTGTCAGACTGTGTTGATTTAGGGAATGAGCTAAATGTTCAGTTTTGGATTGGCTTGGAGTTAAGGTTAGGCTTGAATTGACGGCCGAGTTGGGGTGAAATATGATTTGAGTTGACGTTGAGTTAGACTTGAGAGAGTTGGAGATTAAGTTGAGCGTTAGGATAAGACGAGAGTTAGGATGGGTCGTAGCTATACTGACAGGTCACTGTCTTTTTGGGGAACATGCGAAAAGGCTGGGTATACAGACGAATGACTTTTGTAGAAGTTGCATGGACGAAGAGGAGGAGAAGACTTTGGATCACTTCCTATGCTCATGTCCGGCGCTATCATACAGAAGGCATAAATACTTAGTTGTGTACGGTATGGACAGCCTTTCGGAACTCGAGGACTGTGGAGTGCATGATAGATATTTTACGCTACATAAGTAGCTCGGGATAGTTTCAACAGGAGTAATGGAGAGATATAATCCTTTGTTTAAATTTTTTATCATCCAAATTGGCAAATGCTTGTCCATATCAACCTGTATTTTGACTGACTGCTTCATGGTTAGCGTATCTAAAATTGGACACAATATTTTCTTCGGAATTATTAAATATTTCATCAATCTTCTCATCTGAAACACAAATAAAATTTAAATACCTCAATCAAAATTGTTTCCGAAAAAGCATAATTCAGTTTTCGTTTAGTTTTTTAATTAAGTTTCTCTTGCTGCACATTTTGAAATGTGAGATTGTGCCCGGTGGCACAGTGGTTAGCATGCTTGCTTTGAGCTCCGGATATCCCGGGTTTGATAATGTTGGATCAATGAATTAATCACTCATTATCCGTTCAAAAAAAAATTATTACGAAGTTTCATAATGAAGCGGCCAAATCCCTCTATGGGATCCAGCGCCAGCGAAAAAAAAAATACATCATAGCCAATTAAAATTTATCATTAAAACGCGAATTTAAATTTCTAGAAATTTATCAAATAATGACATTCTGATTGGAGGAGGAGCAATTCTGTGGAACGTATTCTGAAGAAAACAAACAGGAAATAGAGTTAGATCGAATAATAGTGTGACTTTCTTTCAAGGCATCATGGTATTGGGAGATTCAGTTGAAGTTGTGATACTATAATGCTGTACTAAATGCACTCGATGAAAACGAGATTCGACGTATATGCACGAGAGAAATTTCAGAATGATGCACTAATCTTCTACACTACGGCATAGTCAATCATCAAATGCTACTTTGATTGGCGTTAGGCCCAATTGTATAATCTAACCTCTATATGATATTTTGTGTCACTTTAGAAAATTTAAAATAGTCTTAACGCTCCTTTTCGCTCACGGCAATGTGACGTTCGATGATCTAGTGTGTGAAGAAGACACGATTGGTGAAGCAAGGGAATTGAAAAACACAATTAAGTCAATCTTAGCGTCTGATTGTTCGATCCATTAAGTTGGTTACCCTTATAGAGGCTGTTTCTTTATTTTTATTTTATAAAAATTCAACGTACAAACTATGCGATTAAAAGCCATATCTGCAAAATGACCACCACGGCACTGCTTAGAACCATTCTTTTGAGAAAATATTCCATCACTTTTCCGCACAATTACGGCCCTGTTTCACGAATGTAAGCTCTTATATTTTAAGCGTAAACTTTATCTTTAACTTAGCCTCAACGAAAAAAATCTGATCGCACGGTCTAGCTGGCTAATTGAAAGTGACTATCTCTCGAGTTGTGTGCATAAAAAAATGTCTCCGCAAAACCATAAACCACAATATCTAACAGTTGACAAGTAAAAAGTAGCCAGTTAATAAGAAAGGAAAGATACACAAGCGCACAGAAATGGTGAAAATTTTACGGAGACATTTTTATTACAAACATATGTACACAACTCGAGAGATAATCACATTATTGCGTTCAAAATTTCCTAGACATGTGATTTCACGAAATGGAGATTTCAATTAGCCAACTGTCTCTGAATTCTGCGTTTTCACCGAATTCCTTTTAAAATGGAAAATTTTACCTTTGATAAAATACTGATAAAAGAATAAAATGGTCTTGATTAACATAATTTTTATTATACCGTGTTTTCAAAACCTAAAAAAGATGGTCGACTATTTACACTTCATTGACAAACTTCCCTAACTACACGAAAGGATGTCATATTTGCGGCATTTTTGCGCCTCTTTTTTCTTGTTTGCTGTGTAATTACTTGCGCCGGCGTTACTTTGTTCGTGTGCAAATGAATTTGCTTTTACGATCAAATGAAACTGGCTTGGGGTAGTGTTTCATATTGAAACGTTTTTTGTTTATTTGTTGTTTTTGTTGTTGTTGTTTGATTTTTGGCCTGTGAAGTAGGCCACACTAGCCCGTGAAGTAGGCCACACTTTTATTCAATGAAGTAACGGACCATCCCATATGTAGAGCAAAAATGAATCTATATATACTTCTGGATCATGTTCGCTAAGTTCTAGTGAATTTTAATATCTTTGTTGAAAATAAAATTTGTTTGTTTACGTTATAATATAGTTATTTCATTCTTACCATAGCTACATATCGTCGACCGATTATTTATTTGTCTATGATAAAATGTTGGAGATCGCATTTCGAAATTTCAAAATTAATAAAACAAACAACTAGAATATTGATAACAAAGCGATCAGCAGATTCGAAGGCAACCACAAATCGATACATATAGCAAGCGAATTCAAAAATTGTAAATTGGTGTGTGCGACAAGCCATTAAACAGTCGACGATATACTTATGTATTGTTATGATACAGTAAGCATTTTTAGTTTTTTGTTTATAGTTGGCTGCGGTCTAATAAAGATTAATGTCTTACATTAGTTTTTGTTTTGATCATATGCTATCATATTTGTGTATTTCTATTTATACTAACTACTTGATAAAGAAAGGAAATAAAAAGAGATGACAATATTAAATACAAGTAGGGTAGCGATTTGTAACATTGTATGATATAAGTTGGAACATAAAGAATTTGCTTCACATAAAACAAAAATAAACTTCAGTTGTTGATTCCGCTCTTTTGACAATTTTTTGATTCAATTTTATGTAAATGTTTTTAGAATTTTATATGTTGGAGTTGGCGCCCGTCCTAATTCATAAGAAATTCGGCAGTAAATTCTTAGGTGACCAACTTGCAAAGATATTCAATTTCTGTGACAAAGATTTTAAGACCATCTACATACACATACGTCACGTTTACTATCGGCATTCAGAGTTCCTCCAAACCGTAAAGATCTGGTTGAAATAAATTGGTTTTAGATGTTTAGTTGAGATAAGTTTCAAATATTTTTGTATTTGAATTGTACAAGTATGGTAGGCCAACCGCTTGTGGATCATAACAACTACGAAAAACGGAGAGCTGTAAGCATATAGTTTTTACTCTGTAAATTATTCATTGAGGGAAACTAAACAAATCCAATAACATGTTTGTTTCGCTAATTTCTCCCAGAATCATGCTGATAAAATTAGTTTGATTTGCAACTGGAAATCTCGATGCATGTTCTAGAAAATTTAAAAAAAATCGAAAAATTCTGTAACACTATGATACTAAACTTAGAAATATGGAAAATTTTGAATGACAGAGTACTTAATCTTCAAAAAAGATTCAAATGTTGATTTCAATCAGCACAGACGTGTTTTGATAGTGTAGTGCCTCACTCAATACTAGTGTTGGTGATTAGCACATGAGTTAGAGTCTCTAACTCATGTATAAAAGACATTCAACAATGGAATTGTTATCAATTGGCGATTATGAATGAGCTCAAAATTATAAAATATGAAAGAAACTAATGTCAATTGGTTAAAATGGTATATGATCCAAACCATTATACACTACTGAAGGTTAAGTTACAGAAAAAAAAAAGCCGAATTCTTCTCATTCACTTTGGATGAGAATACAACTTCGCAATACATTCTATTTGGTCTATCATCCCTTCCAGTTAACGAAGTTGAACAGTACATATATAAAAGATGCGGGGCTTACTCCGACAGAATTGTCCGATCTGATGACAGCGCACTATGCTTTGTTTCTTTTCCAAAAACTACATCATTAAATCTACTTACTTAAGAAATCACAAATATATTGGTAACATTGCGTGTTCATGGGACTTACCTCACAGGAAAACAGAACGGCTCACCAAATGTTTAAATTGTTTCATGTTGGGTCACACATCTTCGAATTGTAACATGAAAACATGTGTAAATTTTGTAGCCTTATTCACTTGGATGGTGTGGATTGCCCGATTACAGAAGCTGAATCTGAATATAAGTGTGCCAATTGCAGTGGAAATCACACAGCGAATTCAGTGTTATGCCCAAAGCGTAATGAATTTCTGCGACTTAGGGAACTTGCCAACCAACAAGTTCTAACTTCCCTGCCTTGGCTTGAAAGCCTTCCATGAATTCAAACTTCAGAAGCGATCTTAGTAGGCTTACGAATTCTAACTCACCTTATATACTTGAAGGAGATTTTAATTGTTGAGGACGTATTCTCTACGATTTCCTAATGCCCAGGTACAAATTGTGTCTTACATTTCCCAGACTCTCCCACATAATATCGTTCTAATACATTGTTCCGAAACCGCACACTCGATTTTTATATGGCTAGCCCTTCGTGTCCCATTGCCTTTGTTGTAACAAAAAATGAAATGAACTCCGACCATCTGCCTGTTCTATGTTTTATCAATATAGAAACTTTTCATACCACCACGACTATACAAAGTCGTAGATTGGTCTTCTTTTAGAAACTTTATTGACAAAAATTCTAATGCAATTGATTCTGAATTAAATACAAATAAAATTGATGAATCCATAAATCAATTCACAGATTGTCAATTCAACAAGTGGCCTATTTCTCTGTTCCTACTAGTTATTCATCATCAAAGTATCAACTTATTCTCTCAGATCAAGTGCTATCCTTGATCAAACTGCGTAATGTTAGGCGGAGACAATGGATGAGAAAACGTGATCCGTTCTACAAAAATAATGTAAAGCTTTTGAATCAGATTATAAGGCAAAAAATCTATGAAATTGTTAATAATGGCAAAATAAACTTGAACGGCTCGTTAAACGATCTATCTATCTAGTCAATTTTTTCCAAAAATCATATGAAATCTCATCTGGTGTTACAGATGATATCCGCCAAAATATTCAGTGTATTAGCGATTCCATTGAACCCGATGTTTCTAAGTTTAATGTTTCAATTCAATACGTTAAATATATTATAAATTCCAGCCGCCCCTTCAAAGCTATTCTTATAAAACACCTGCCGGAATCTGGGTTTGTCACAGGAATGGTGCTTCTGATGGTGCTTGATTCCGTTTGGATTAAGGGGCTATTACATAAACTATTCCAATTAAAATTTCTATTATTTTTGATTAAAATGGTTAAATCTACTTTGAAGATAGAAAATTCTACGTACAGATTCTAAATTCGACTTCGTCTTTAATGCATACTTACTCGGGAGTTCCACAAGGTTCTGTGATTAGTCCCATATTGTTTTGTATTTTTCTGTATGATGTACCTTAGTTTGAAGGTTGTTAAATTGCTCTTTTTGCTGACGATACAACCATATATACCTCGGATACTTACTATCACGTTATAATTTATAGACTAAACATATTTGAATTTGCTTGCACTATATTTCCAATAATGGGATCTCAAGCTATTTATTTTTCGCGATGTAGATTACCTTCTAAACTTCTCCAGACAAAGTTAATCATTAATGGTCACTCACCAAACTGGGAGAAACAGGTTAAATATTTGGGTATACTCCAGGATCAAAAAGTCACTTTTCAAAATCATCTTAATTTTGTAGTCAGTAAAATCTCAAAATTATTTTTTACATTATATCCATTCATCTCAGTAATTGTGAGTGTAATTTTGTATGGTTCACCATTATGGTGGTATGTTGCTAAAACTCATATCAAAAAGTTGCAAGTTTTGCAAAATAAGTTCTTAAAACTAATATTGAATGTACCTAAAAGATATCGCACCACAGGACTACATTCTGAAACGAATGTCAAAATGATAAAAGTGCTAGCAATTGATCATTATAACAAGTATAACAGTTATCTTCCATTTATCGAAAATACATTGATTAATAATTTACATAATCCTGCAAATAATCGTCACAATGTAAGGTTTGTTATTTTGGCGTAAACTTCATTCCGATCCTTCGGATTCATGTCACGGATATAGAAAAAATTGGAACTCTCGAAAAATTAAATTATCGTGCCATTTCTCGGCCATGGTGCCAGTACAATCGTGAGAAACTATGTAACTAACTCAAATCATATAGTTACGTATAATTTCATATTTATAACGTTTTGTGAAATTGAAGCACTTTAGCTAAATCAAAATCACTTGATATTTTAAAATATACACGGCTTTGTTCAATTAGACATTTTCAATGAGAAAGGCGTGTTTTTGTCTTTCTCTGTAACTAGAAGGATTTGTAATTTTTAATTTTATTATGCAAGCAATTTGTGATAGATATTTAATGCATAATTTCTTATTGTTAGTAGGAAAATTTGTGTAATGATATTTGGTAATATGACACATGATTGTCAGAGTCTATCCAAATTTATTAAAAATTGGTGGTGTATATTTTAAGCCTGGCCACTCTCACATTGAGTGCGATTCAGTTTACTCTAACATCCAGGTTAAATCATAAAATATTCTTGTGCAGACCCTGAAAGGGTTTGGAGGAAATTTGACAATTGGATTGGAAACTGCATTCTTAAATGATTTTAAGTTTAAATTCTGGAATTTGGGCAATTAGGATATACCTTAGCTATTTTTAACCCATTAAGTATGATGAATTTTGACGTTTCCCACTAATAGAAGGAAATGTGACCCAAAAATTATTTTTGGATGAGGTTGTGAGGAACATGTCTATATTGCTTTTAAATTTTTGTCTAATGAAGTTGCTGTAAATCATGCAGCTATTGAAGTTTCTTTCAATTGCTTTAAGATCGAGATTATCTTCGGAATAATATTCAAGTTCGCCTACAAAGTTTTCTCCCCAATCCTTCGCTTTAAACGTTAGGGTACATTTCTTGAGTATTTATCGCCAGAGCTGTAAGTTTGGCCATGCTTAAAACAATGAAGTTTATGGTGGACACGCGCTGAAGAATTAAAACTACTAACGGTACTGGCTATATTCCTGAATTTCATCCAAAAATCATTTTAGGATCCCATTTCTATCGCGGATGTCAAATTTCACTAAAATCCGTTATGAAATAGATAAGTTTTATCCTATAATTGGCTATTATAAAACCTGTATATGTGCAAGATATTTAAACAAATCCACACTACTCGACCAATTTGAACCAAATGTTTGAGATTGATTTGGGAGTAGACTTAATTTTAGAGACCGAAGTTCTGATCACCTAATGAGGTTTTAGTTCTTTATATTTATTTTCTATTTCAGTAACAGGGAGGAAATATTTGAAATGAATGCACTTGACAGAAAATTTTAATTTAACGACATTTAACCAAACCAAATGTTTTTGGCATTTAATAACCAAATTCAAACCCTTCATCGCCATACAAAGTAAGAATACCAATTTCAATTGAAAAGAAAAGAGACCTAATGGAATTATGGAAGCATCCCATAAATTCGGGAAGACAATGGGTTTTCTTTATTTCGTATTCCATAAACAATTTACTGACAAGTGTTCTTTGAACTGTTTAAAATCAACTTTTAATTGGTGAGAAGGGCGACAAAGCCACTTGAGACGACCGAAATTCTGTCTGAAAACGTTGAATTCAGCCCAGCAGCCAAAGTCACTGTAGAGCAATTTGTCGTTCCTTTTTATAAAACTGAAAAAATGACAAAATTTCAGGTTGAATACTACTTGTTTCTTGTTTGGTGATACTTAAATATTGTGCCACCGTAAGCTGGGCCCGAATACCAACTAGTACCTCAATTTTTCTATCGTATGCCCACAGTACTATCAGAAATCAAGACGAGCATCATCTATGGTCTTGATCGCAACGCAAACACTATCTATAAATGCACCAACAAATTTCTTTTTAAAGCTTAAGAAGAATACCTCGGCTATTAACGAATCTAAAGAAAATTAACAATCGGTTAAACATAAATAAAACGATATCGAGCCACTACATACATAGAGTCATATATACATATTGGGTTGTCTGTGATAACAGAACTTAAAGTTTCCTAAAGAAATATTGTCAAAGCGAATTACTTTTTCTGTTTTTTTTTCTTTAACTTTAAGCCAGTTTTTGTTGTTGTTGTTCTTTAAAATGTTTAAGACTTTAAAAACAAGAAGTAAACAAAGACTTATACACAAAACAATTACTTTTTATTTGCAGTCTAGTTATTTCGCGAATCGCAAATCAACTTTTTGTATCGTACGAGTGTGTGAATTCACCTAATATGTATGTAGAATCGTTAGTCATATGCCAAATTTATGTCGTATGTTCGACTCGTTTAACCGCATGAATATATTTACGATTGTTACGTTACATTATTCCTAGGAAATTTATTTCATTGTGACAAAGACGCATTTTTATCTTCGCAAAACGTAATACTTTTTGAGGGGAGTTTTAATCTGCGTCGAAGATGACCAATTAGCCAATTAATTTATTTCATTTTTTTCGATTTTTTTTATGAATCAAATAATTGTTGTTGTTATTTTCATAAAAGTTGTAAGTTAGTAGATATGCTTTTTGTTAGATGTCATGCCAAGAGTTAAAATGTCCGGTTAATCCAATACTCAAACCAATTTTAAACCGATTGAATTTTTTTTTTAATTTATAGAATTCTCTCTCACTGCAATTTGTTGCATACTTAACTATAAAGTGTGAAATTATAACATTTTTAAAGAGAATTTAAACTTTACAAGTTTTATTTATTTTTAGTTTTCTTACGTTGAACATTTTTCAATCAATCCCAATGTAAACAAGTTCCGGTTGCCGCATTCACTCCAAAAATGTCATTTAAGTGCATAATTTTCATGATCACATTGACAAATTATTAACATGTGAAAGAAGTTTTTCGTTGCTTGTTGTTTTATACAGTAAGTAGATTAGATTGTACCTATATAAAAGGCGAGGGGAATGTCTTGCAAAACAATTTGAAAATATACGTAAGTCGCATGGTAAAAAGAATGTTATTCAAGGTTAGTGAGTGTTTCTGTGTTTGGGCGCGAGCTGCGGCGACAACTTTTTTTTGCTAAAGCTTTCTCTATACCTCATATCATTGCTGTAGGGTAAAAAAAAGTGTTTTGTTTTCGTCCGGGTTCGAACCGGAGACCTTGTGCGTGTGAAGCACACGTGATTACCACTACACTACGAAAACTGTTAAACAAGTTTAATAATTTGTTGTGAGATTTTGTTAATTTGTATTCAACATCACCGCTACATTGGACATGCTAATTTTATAGATTAACCTTGAATATTTAGTCAGCCGTTGATATAGATTGACACTCGTATGACAATTTAATTAATTAGGTTAGAATGTTATTTTTTTGCATTTTAATCTATTAGTTGTATTGTAATTATAACTGTTAATGTAGTAACTTATCAATTGTCTGATATTTTTTGAATTCAGCCTTACGATGTAGCTAGGATGACTTATCGTAAGAACGTAATAAAAATGTTATTCATTTTTAAGTGAGTATGCCGGGGTAGCTCAGTCGGTAGAGCATTGGACTTTTAATCCAAGGGTCCAGGGTTCAAGTCCCTGTTCCGGCGAATGATTTTTTTTAATTTTTTTTATTTTGTTGGATCTAATTTATTTGCTTAAAATCTAAAAATAAGTGATAAAATGGACTAATCTCCCAAAAAGCCGGTCGGCTTCATTGAAATTTTAGTTTTCATGGAGTTTCAGTTTTTGCCTATGTATTAGTCTTCGTCGGAGCCTTAATATCTATAGTTTTATTTATTAAATTGTAGTGCACCAGATCATGACGTGACCAGATCATTTTCCTCTAAAGTTTTTGTTGCTTCCCTTTGACGGAAGTTCGGGTATTACAATTAAGTGCTTCTATGAATTATTTTTTATATTGGCTGAAAAAAGTCAAAATTTACAAAATTCTGGCTAGAAGAGTTCTCACATTTTACTTTTCCGAAATGCATCCTCTCTGTCTAGTTCAATCCGTCTCTTTCTTTCGTATCCGGTCGTGAGATACTTTTCGAATAACTCATCCCATTTCGATCCGATATATCTATAAAGAATAATATCGGTTAATTTCGAAAATGTTCAGACTGCGTCTAAAAATTGTTTAACTAATCGCCGAAAAACAAGCCCAACGCCTAAATGAATCAATTTCTTGAAGAGGCTGACGTTTCTTTATTGTTATGTGAACTAAAATAACGATTGCTAAAAATAAATGACTGTATCTTTTGCCAGGCCAATTATGCTTTATGATTGAATCCCTCCAATCCCCTCTCTCTGATAATTATTGAGTTGGTAAATGTTTCCATAATTTTAACTAGATAGTGTAGCAAACAAATGTTAAAATAAAAACGGCTTTTTCTTGATGAAAATTTGAATTTCCACGGCATTTATCGCCTTACTTCATCTTGGATTTCTTAATTAAATCATGGCTGAAATTCAAGATATATCGTGAAACACTGCCAATAATATTTTGGTCAATACCTTAAATCATAAAATATATTCGCCAAATTCATTCTTACATACTGAGCTAATTCAGCCTATTTCTCGTATCAAGATTCAAAGCTTCAAATGGAGCAAGCACATTTGTTGACGGATTTTAGTGAAATTTTATATCTGAAATATTTTTTAGATATTATAAATAGTTCCTAATACACCACCTATTATTTCATGACCTGAAGGAGTTGTTTTGGACTTAAGGTTGGGCTAGGATCAGAATTTTTAAGCTAAAATATGGGCCACCGGCAAGAAATATTTTGGACCCCTATGCGTACGGTAATTCGTATGGTTGATTTAATATCATAAATCAAATAGGAAATTTGCCAATCCAGACAATTCTTCCGCCTCCAGAAACAAACACAAACATTTCCCGATGTATGAAATATTTTATCTGAGATATTAAGCCGATTCTATAAATAGTTCCAAACTTAAATCATATCTTGAAGAATTGGCTAATTGTTATGTATATACTTGTTTGTAGCAAAATTTTGAAAAACCAGAACATGCTCGGAGAAACCAGCACGTCTGATGATCGATGGTTTCAGCAAGTGATATACAAACACGAATCGTGGAGTAAAATTGGTGAACCTGCCATATCTCCATCTGTACATACAATGGATCTTTCAGCACAGTTTTGCTCTAAGATGATTTTTCAAAACGATGTTAAAGCAGATCCTTTCTGCGTATTAACTTATTCTAGCCTTAACATTTTTGCATAGG
Source organism: Tipula helvola (assembly GCA_963556165.1). Taxonomy (NCBI): domain Eukaryota; kingdom Metazoa; phylum Arthropoda; class Insecta; order Diptera; family Tipulidae; genus Tipula; species Tipula helvola. The sequence goes on from OY744482.1 coordinate 390,902,120, forward strand.
CTGGATTGAAAAGGTTAACTTATAGGACAAGTTACTTAACAGCATCCGTAAACAAATTCAGTCAACCACTTTTTTCATTGACAAACTCAAATCACAATTCTCTGATGTCTTCATATAGGTACATTGGGATGTTGCATGAAAACTTAAGTCATCCTTCTCCGGAAACCAAAACCTGAGTTTAAGACTAAGCGGCTACAAAAGTTAAGAATCATAATACCCGACCATTTTTCCGAATGGGCAGTACCCATTGTCATTCCATTACCACTACCAGAAGACATTTTCAGAAAAATGTCCAGTGCCGTCATACTAAGTAACAATCAACTATCACTGGAATTAAGTCAGCTACAAGTACCTAACAAATAATGAGTACTATCGTCCATGACATCGATGAAACAGCAGCTTTTTCTATTCGACAATATTATCGTTTCAGGAAAAACTGTTAACAAACAGAAAAAAACTTGCATAAAGTTTTAGAATGAATACAAGAGCTCAGATTTCATCTTAAAATTGATGAAAGCAGATTTTACATGGCTTCGATAAAATATCTGGGACATATAATCCATAAAAATGCGTTTGCGCCCAGATACAACTAAGGTCCATGCCATTAGCAACATGAACTTCGAAAACCATTGGATCGTTACTTATCCAAGGATCTATTGGGGTCAAGAATGTCAGAACTCATTTAACCGTCACGTATACTCGCGAAGGCTGAAAAGATGTACAGTCAAATAGAGAATCAGGCACTAGGCCATCATTTCACAGTACAGACTGACCATAAGCTCTTAATTGCGATTTTTGGTTCCAAAAAAGGAATTCCGGTGACAAGACAACAGCCAACAGATTACAAATATGGTCACTGACATTGCTTCTGCAAGTTTTTAACTTCGAAAATATCCCCACAGTACAGCTTTTTTAGGACATGAGGATGTAATATCGCGATTAGTCAATTTACACGTCAAACCACCAACGAATGGAAAGAACAAAATCACTTGCCGAGCATTGATAGTCATATCAAACAACTAGTTTGTTGATATAGCTCAGATTGCCGATTCCAGAAGTTTTAGCCGGCATATATACCACGCTGAACCCTTATAAAAATCAATAATTTCTGGTTATTGTCGATGCATATCCAAAATAAGCAAATGTTTACCTAACAAAGTCAACAACAGCTTCCAGTACCGCCAACATGGTCAACAATAGTCAGGATGCCAGTTTGCCAAACGGTATTAAGCACATCCTATCTGCAATATATCATCCGCAGTGTTTACGGACAAGCAGAACGCTTTGTCGGTACTTTAAAGAGAACTGCAAGGAAGAGAAAGTAGAAGATGCATTACAATGATTTCTTCAAATCTACCGAGCAACAATATATAAATCATAATGAGCAACCATAGATGAGAAGTCTCTAGCTGAAGTCGTGCTTGGTAGAAAAATGGGAATTTATCAATCAATTCTGCAATCATCATACAGATGCTACCATTTACATTTTCTCTTTTACATGCAAAATAATTCTTCGAAATCTTCTCCTAACCGATAACCAATTCATCATTGCTTTTGTTATGCCTTTAAAATTCATGTAAAAGATCATTATGCAAGATTTTCGAGAGGACCTTTGAACCCACATTTCCGCCATTTTTTTCGACCATTGCGTTTTCTGGTAATCTGTTCCTCCTTCCAATCTTATTTTTATCTCATTTACTAACACATTATCTATGGTCAGCTCTCGCACGGTGATTCATTTCCTCCTATAATTAAGAGATGAATTACCCAATTCAGACCGTAGCGTATATGTATTGGGGTACAATTAATCGCCCCTAGTATCGCTCTAGCACATGTATTCTCTAGTTTCATTAACTTTTCAAGTCACCATACACACTCTTCCCATAAGCAATTTTGGAAGACACTAGCGTGTTTCGCAGCGAATCAGTCATACTACGGTGAGTCCTCTTTCGGTTTACTCACCCTTTTGATAACATTTAAGTTGCTCTTTCAATTATCGGCCAATTTTTCCATGTGCACTTTAAAACTCAAATGCTTGTCGATCCAGATTCCCAAATACCTAGTCAAACTTGTCAACAACAAGACATCAAACTCAATGGGAAGATCTTGTGATTCAACAAGCTGTGATAAAACGAAACCTATCGCGAAATCGCTTGCATCACAAGATAAAATAAAAGGTATGGTCAAGTCTGGAATTTGCAATACAGGCGAATGAATAATGTAGTTTTTTATAATTGTCAAATTCATCTTGGCACAATGCATTCCAGACGAAAGTTTGATGCTGCTTCAATAACGACGTCATGCAAGTAGTTTCGCTAAATCAGCGAAATTTGAAATATATTTTCGGTAATATCCTACCAAACCTAAGAATAATATTCCTTGCATTTTGACGAATAAGAAATTTTTCTATAACATCTAAATATCATCTAAATAGACTAAGTATTTAATATTGTTAAGTCCACTCATGACAATGATTATCTTGCGTTGAGAGCTAAATGCAGTTTTTCCCTATCCGATTTTTCCAGATTTATTTGGTGATAAAACCGCTATAAAGATCAATAGATGAGGAATGTTGTGCACTTCCAAGTTTATCTAAAATATCCGAAATATTTAGCAAAGGGAAGATGTTATCAATCACAAAATTTTTGAGCCTCCGATAATCAAATACCATGCGCCATTTCTTTGATTGCTGGTGGTTTTTTTGGCACAACAAGTAGTGGAAAATTCCAAGAACTTGCACTATTTTCAATAATTTTAACGTTGAGCATTTGAGAACTTATGATTGGTAAATATTGTATTTATTCAGAGGTTTGACTGTAATGTTGAAATCGGTTAGAGTAACTTCGTCTTTAGAAATATTTAAGAAAGAGATTGGCATTGAATTTTTTTTTGATTTTATGAATTGAATTCGATATGAAAACGGAAGGTGCTACCTCCTGAGATAATTATATAAGCAAACGCATTCTGACTCATCGACAGAGTTGTGTTTTCCAAACGAAAAGAAATTTTGATAGATTGCGGACAATTCAATTCAAGTTCTTGGGATAGTCGCTTGGCGTCTATTGGAGGGAGGGGGCACGTGAGCTATTCTGGTCATGCATTAGGCAGCTACGTGATGGGTACAATTGTGGCAACCGCTGGTTGGTAACTGAGGACATTTAGCACATTTTGGTCATTTGGAACAGGCTTAAATATGGCGCTAAATCTAAGGTGAAACAGTATATACCGTTGGATGAATGCCTGATAGGTTGATCAGTCCAAAGTATGCGAATTCTGGATACCAGGCACCCCCCAGTTTTATTTAGCCTTTCTGTAGTAAAGCTGAGTGACCTACAGGCGACTTTCAATTTCCAGCAACTCTTAAGAGTAAAATCAAAACGGAAGACGGGGCAGGGGTAGGAATATACGGGAGTGGGACTGCCCTCTAAAAGCATTGAGAAGTACATGCCATAGTAACCATATAGGATCGCTTACTGGCCGGCAGTATTATCAGGTTCATTAAGAGCCTGAATATTGACTGGAAGGATAATGAGGCAAGTTCCAAGCACAAAAGATATTTTAGGTCACAGTGTGAGGTGGCTGAATGCTCACATGGCCCTTCAACAATAATAATAATAAGTTCTTGGGATAGATTTAACGAAACTAAAGAATTTCGCAACGGTATATTTACAACTAGCTTTAGAAAATCAATATTGCATTTAAATTTGTTGAAAAAGTTTAAGCCTATCCCGAACATGTTGTAATACGACATGTTTTGATGATTACTTTTATCGATTGGTCTAGACCCTCCTGAAACGACTGGAGTGCAATGTATACATTAAACTCTTGAATTGTTTTAGCTTATTTCTGCCCTTTAGAAGAAATGCAAGCTTCATTTAAATCGTGAACAAGCATCTCAACTCTAGTGGCATAAGAACGAACATCTACATCTCTGCCTGCCTGAAGATAACGTGACGGCTAATTTTTAGAGAAGCAAACACATTTAGTCCCTTTACTATAATGAAGTAGCGCACATAAAAAATCATAGTTTTGAGGTAATTCGCTTATAAAATTTATTTTTTTAAATCTTTTTCAAATAAAACTTTAAATGCAAATTATCTCAAAATTATGAATTTCATATATGCCACTTCATTACTAAAATGACGGTATTCAATGACTTGTAAAAATGTCTGAAAAATATAAATCTGTACTTACAATAAACATTTCTTTTTATTTCTTTTGCTCTTCTCTCAACCAAGCAGCTAAAACATTTCAACACCCGCAAAAAAAGATTGCCAGCATTGAACTTGTAGTTATTTATTATTTTTATTCAATCTGTGAATTCAAAGATCATCAATACTAACAAAAAAAATTTCAAGTTACTTACTACACTTGGAAATGCAACATGCCACAACTGAGGCTTCAAATAAAAATGATTTTAAACCTTTAATGTACGTGAGTTTTTTAATTCATCCGGTATAGCTTGAACCCCTTCGCTAATGATGAAAGCCGTAACTTGTTATTTTGAACAATAATTTTAATTGGCTGCTAATTGATGATTTAACAAAATTTATTTTAATTTTTTGGGTTCAATAATAATTCTGATTGACACTATAATAGAAAGTGGTAAATTGCTAATGTAAATCTATACTGGAGGTTAAACAATAAACAATCCATTATTTAGAGAAATTTTAGAGGTTAGGAGGGTTTAATAGGTAAGGAAATAATTGAAGCAATCATTATTTACTTCTCTTCTTCTCAGCTGCCTAGTATATATGTACGTGGGGGATGCTAATAATTAATAAAGATTACCCCTCTCTTGTTTAGTTGAAATGATGTATTATGGTTAAAAAAAGATAAAAAATTAAGGTTCTATTTAGACTCGCATTTATGTCCATATTTACAAATAATCGCCAGTATTTCTGGTTCAACCGTAATACTGATGATAAGATTCGGTATACAACTTGGTGGGTTCACTCTAGTACATCGGAGCATTAGATGCTATACATACACTCTCAATACCGACATTTTTCATTTTTTCTAAGCGGTCGCTTATGTCATTGATGGAAACAAAATTTTGCTATTTTTAAATGCCGATTACATTTTGTTTTAGATTTAAATATAACGTAGCAAACAAAACGCGCCATTATAATGTTACAGAAAACAAACGCAAAACGAAAAAAATAAATTCACGTAGTTCAAGTTCCCCTATAAATGCGCGATGTCGGAAGAAAATTTAGTGAAGGGCTTAGAAAATAACGGTGGCACATTGAAGTTTTTGGGTGATAATAGTCATGATATGGTCGGTTGAAATGTTGTGAAACGTAGTGAAAGTTGTAGTTTGTTGTATGAACGTAATGAAAGTAAGATTATCGGATTGCCGTGAACATGTGAGTACGGAACGATGATAAAAAAAATTATCTAAAGTTTTTGTTTCCGTCCGGGTTCGAACCGGAGACCTTGTGCGTGTGAAGCACACGTGATAACCACTACACTACGGAAACCTACGGTTGTAATCTTACTAACAAAAATGTGTTTACCCAAAACAATACTTGGTCGCATATTTAATAATCTAAGTCACAATCTCATCCAGGTGTCAATGATATTTATATAATTTGAAAGTTACATTCTGCACAAGAACATAAATTTGTTAAAATTGCAGATTATTACTAAACAATTTGACAACCAGTATTTCACCATATTATAGCAAATACCTAGTTGTTTATATAACTTTTGGTTGACGATTGTTGGCGTGTGATATACTTGAGTGATTCATGCGGTGTACCAAATATTTCATTATGATTGATATACATAAATATATTTGACTTATCCAGTTGAACTTTCTGCTTAACGATAATGTATATGCTTGTAGTTAAATACCAAAAGTTAAATTTTGTAATTCATTAAAGCTCCACCCCTGTTTTATCTCACCAGCCTTTTATTTCTTTGAATATTTGAAGACAATTCGTTAGTTATTGGTGCGACTGATGACAAATCCATAATATATTATTCTAAAATTTTAACTATTCTACACGCACACATTTCTACATATAAATATGTATATATATACTTAGATTTTAAACCGGAGATAATTAAGCAAACATTTTTCGGTTTATGTAACAACAATAAACCACCCACTCACCTAAAATATGGTAAATCACACATAAATCGCGTGCGTAAAATATCGGAGCTTTTTATCACTTCCAACGCATTAAGCTTATACATTTTAATAATGCGAATGACCCTACTATGTGTATCGTTAAATTCTTGACCTTCATCGATCGATGCCGCGGCGAATAAATTTATTTTTATGAAATTATAGATTGGTTTGTACATAGTGTCACAATTTTACTTAAAGTGTACACTATAATGATATTCTATACTGTACACATACACGTAATGTGTATCAACTATTTTTTTTGTATTTATAAAACTGAATATTTTCAAGGTGAAGGCGGTTAAGAAAGTTTTTTTGTAGTACATATAACTACATTACATATGTGTATTGAACAGTACAATTTTATTCTCAAAATAACCAATAAATTGTTGTTACGTACAAACGATTTAAGACTTTTACCATTTAACTACAATATATAACCTGATAGGTAGACATATAAGAAATCCGGAAATATATGCGGCTTACGTTTTGTTATTAAATCGTAAAACTTGAAGTACACACAGACGTAAAATGCCATGTGAAATGTAATAATATCTTCAAAATCTTTTGTAATGTGGGAATTGTTCGTTAATTAAATCTATAACCAACAACTATGTACTTAGGTGCAATAAAATAATGCGCGCAAGTTACAAAAATTTAATTAATTAAAAAAAAAATATTTCGTATCGTTTTCTTTATTTCTGATGAAATTTTGATAATCCATTACATTGTACTAAATAACTATTTACAACAAAATATTATTGTATAACAGTTTTTTTTAAAAACATTTAATTGCAATAAACTTATTGATTTTGTTCGATCAATGTTCTGCTCTAAAAAATTTAAATTTTTTACATAAATTCTCTCTGTACGGTGGTTAGTAGCGTGCGCGTGCGAGATACTAAAATTATGTACGTTAAGTGCTTTGTGTGTACCTACCTACTGCCTACATCGCAATTTGTTGAATAACTAATTTCGGTAATTTGGTTCTGCTGTTAATTTATAAAAATATTTAAATTAAATTCTAATTAAATTGTTTATGCATAAAGTGTGTGTAATGTTTTTGTTTTATTGTGAATAATTTCGAGTCAAGATCATGGTACAAGTTTTACAAATGGTTGCAAGTTACGGCCATTCAAATTTTAACTTAAAGCAACAAATATAACTTCTAACCAACTAGGGTTAAATCTTCAGGGTAATAGTCTAGAACTCTAGAGTTTAGATAAGAATTAAAATTTACACAAAATCTGAAATGAGACATCCAAAATACGCTTGAAAATTGTATTGTGGTAACCGTGGTCCTATCATTGCAAAACCCGGGAAAAAGTGTTGAAGGACTTTTCTGTGTTTTATATTGGTAAGTTCAAATATTAAACTGCATAGTTTAGTTTATTTTTTATAAATCCTATTTGTATTAAGCTTTGTAATTGTGCAAAAAATCATTTAACAAGTTAATAGCGAGGTTTCTCAACAGTAGGGCATAGACAATCATAATAGATCTCTCATTTGACTAAAAACAGAAAATAAAAACAAAAATTTTCCATTCAAATGTTATCGATGTATTGCATATACGTATTACATTTGCAACGCATTCTAAAATCATTGCCTTATAAAATACACAACACAACGATACATTGGAATTATCAGAAGTTTTTGTTTTTATCCTTTAGTTACTATGAAATGAGAAATCTAGTATGAATGTCTATGAGTAGGGTATCCAATACCGATTATCGAGTACCCGGGTACTCGGATATTTTGATCTTTTTTCGAGTACTCGATTACCCGGGTCATGATAAACCAATTAAAGTAGGTATGATCAAGCGCATGTATTGCTATCTCTTTCACTAAAAAAATTCTGTCGTTCGGTGCTTTTTTCTTGCTATACTTTTTTTTATAATCACTAGTTCATAGCAAAGAAAAACAAATCGAATTGTTTTGCGGTGATAGTTTTTGTGAAAACAACGAAGGCTTGTGATTTTATCGCACCGAATGACGAGATGCGCAAGAAAAGACGAATTTGAAACAGCTGTCAATCATACCTATTGAATTGGTTTATCATGACCCGGGTAATTTGAGCGACTACCCGGGTAACTTGATTCAAAGAAAATTTTGAAGGGTGATTGAAGAAAAACGTTGTTCTGAGAGCAAAATATTTTAGCTCGAGGGCACTTTTTCGATTTAGATTTTCCGTAGATATATCCCCCTTTTACATATATGTTTAAAGGTTTATTAGCAGTTTGGCTAATTGGCTGACGTTTCCAATTTGACAACTTTGGTTATTATGTTTGTTAGAAATGCCATTAATAATCTCAACATTGCTTGGCAAACGATTTTTTTAGATTTTATATGTGCAATTTGCAAGGTTCTTATTTTTTGACGGATAATGCATAAACATGAAAAATCAATGAGATTTTCTTGTTCGATTGCCGCCGAAATTGCGATTGCTTTTTCATAGAGAGGAAACAAATCAATCTAAAACGATATTAGTTTGTGTCGAGTGATACATGTGAATTTGATGCTTTCTATCAATTTTCCAGATTAATTAAAATTTCGATAACTTTTTTATCGGCTTTTGGTTATCTTTTAGATTTTTAGTTTGTTTTATTATTTAATTTAGAAAATCACGAGTAGATGGTCACAAATATTTTAAATATACAAGAACATAAATTCTTCACGTATCCATGAAGGATTTTAAAATCATTTTTTAATAATACATGGTAAAACAAAAATTAGTTGGATTCAACTAAATTTAATCAAGTACAATGATTCAATTTGATTGGCTTGTAGTCATGAGCACAACAGAAAATAATTACAAATTTTATTTGTAAGGCATTTCCGAAAATGTTAGGTTACGACAAAAATGTAACAAATATTTGACCTGATTTGATTTTAAAAAAATTGATCTAATCTATATATTCTAATGCATGCCATTAACAAATAATTCATATGAGACCATTTTAAGATGGAAGAGAAATAGGACTCAGAATGTAGTATGTGCCACTTATTAATCCAAAGAAAGGGTGACAATAGCATGATCTATGAATTTTTTTGAGATTTTTTGTATATTTATGTTTTTTGTTTATTACCCGGGTACCCGGGTAACCCGGGTATTGAAAAAACTAGTACTCGACTACCCGGGTACTTTGAAATTCGAGTAATTTGGATTCCCTACTCAACAGTAACTGTTTCATAAAAACAGTGTAATGCGAATACGGACTACCAAACGATCTCATGTTATACATATAGAGGGCAATATTTTTCAAATTTAGCACTAAATTCAGTCCGAGAATCACAAAAAACAAGCCCAGAGTCTAAAAAATCTTGTCAAGAGAATCAAGAATGCGAAGAGAAACAACCGCAAATATATTAGTGAATTTGTAATACGAAAGGTAATGGTGATGTACCAAAATATTATTTGAATCGCTAGTCGGCAGTTATATTTTTTTAGGAAAAAACTAGGAGTTAATATATGTAAAATAAGTAACTATTTAATTAAAAGTTTGGGACCTCATTGGTTAATTTACTGAAATCGGCAATCCAATTACATATACTGGTAAAGTGTCAAGACATCGTAAATGTTTCGTTTACTAAATTAGATAAAATATATGAGTCCACTGGATTTGGCCAAAACAACCATAAAACTAAAAACTGGGGTGCCAATCTCTATGAAACAAAAAAAGATGAGTTCTCCATTTGACATAATTTTAAATAATAACCTACTTTCGGAACAAACATCCCTTGACATCATTAAATTATGAACTGATTAGAAAATTTACCAATATAAAATTATGATTCAATGTATTGTCCAAATATCAAAGTATGAGATTGATTCAATCATTTTAAAATAAAGGGATTGAATTTTAATTTTTGTTGAAATAAAAACCTTGATGCAATTTTGACTTCAATTACATGAATTACACGTTTTATCTGTAAAAGTGCAGATTGAAAGTTGTATTTATGACTTTATCTTCATCGCGCGCTCTAAAATTATACCTAAATCACTATAAGTTTTCCTTGACTGTGTGGGAGCAAATGAATCAATGAATCGATTTTTTTTTTAATTGACTGCCAGTGAAGAACACGAACTTGGAGTATTACAACCGGGTATGCAAACACTTTTTATTTGTGATTTTGGACATAGAAATTTATTTTAGATTATTAGAAAGTTATGCGGAATGTGTTTAGATCGAGTTTTACCTAGAATTCTGTATTATTTAATTACCTGTAGAATACCTGGAATGCTCTCATTTTAACATTCACTTGAGGCAGTCTATAATGTTGCTGAAAATTCCTTACGAAATTCCAATTCTGAGTGACGGTGGTTGTAGTCACACCCAAAATATTATAACAAAATATATACGAGTATATGTGGTGAATGCCAAAGTGCGCGCGCTTTGTTGAAATGAAGATAAAAGCAATATCGCGAGTGAAGGACAATAATTATAGTGTGAATTACGATTAATTATCTAGACTGCGGACTCAAACGCCGGATACTAAAATACTAAATACCTATGTAGACGAGGAAAGTTGTTTTATATTTACATAACGTCTAAAATTGGAAAATTTAATATTTTTGTTGGTTTAGGCATATAATTCAATGTTACAACCGTTCACAAGGCAATCACCTCATTTTTTTTTTGTAATGAAACAAATTATGAAGTAAAATTGGAAACAAGGTCATGGATAATTAAATAATTTCCATCTGCCAAAGAATCAAATCTCTTGAAAATTACAATTTTGTTAATAATTAATGTTATCATTTTTAGATTAGAAATGTGTCTTATGTAATAATGTTATATAGTATGTAGTTCACTTTCAAATAATTTGTAATTTATGTGTGTATGTGTGTAAAAAAAAATTTCTCCATGACACACATACGAAAATTGAATTTCCTGGTACATTTTCACGTACAGTGGATCTAATTGTTCATTTTTCAAAGTGTGACTTTGACAATTTGTATCAAGTTTATGAAATTTGAGATAATTAAAGACCGCATGCAGATTATCATCGACCACAAAATATTAGAGCCAAGTACTAACGATATTATACGACAGTTTCACATACAAATATTGAAACAAACACAAAGAGAGCATTAATCGGGTGTGTACGATAAACACGCGGTGTACACAACTATCAAACTATAATTAAAGTACTAAACAATAAAAATCGTATACCAAAAAAAAAAAAAAAAAAAGTTAATAAAAACAAGAAGTTGAAAACAAAAGTAAAAAACATAAGAAAATATAAAATAAATAAGAAACATGCTGCTGAAAGGGGTATTTCAAGGTTCAATGTTTTTTTATTTATTTTTCTCCTCCACTTCATATAAAAGAAACTGATTTGGCCCCATAATAATCAGTTCCTTCATTTTTCTTGATTAGTGAAATTAAGACTGTGTCTTGTGTGACTTACAACAAAAATTAATTTGAAGAAAAATTTCTATAACTTTATAAAACAAAATGTTTAGATTTGTGAGTTAAAAATTAATGAAAATTGTGGATATTTAATTTTAATTACGATTGTGAAATATGGAATACGACATACTAAAATTTTTGGATTATCTCTCGTATAGGTTCTTCTCGTCTCGTGCTTGGCACTCATCAGCGCCCAAAATTACAATCAAAATCCAAAACATGCTGCTATCTTGAGCGAACAAAGATATTTAGCTGGTGATGGAAAATTTGGTGCCGCATACACCCAAGAAGATGGAACTGAATATAAAGAGGAAACTGATTCTGATGGCACACGTCACGGATCGTACAGTTATATTGATCCAAATGGTCAAAAACGTACAGTCAGTTATACAGCTGGTAAAAATGGGTAAGTTATATTACAACAATCATAAAATTAGATCAAGCGTGTAATGTTATATAGAAATTTTTGTATATGCGCGATTACATAATATTTCAACATTATGCTTGTTATATAATTATGTTGGAATTTTATCGAGATCAAAAAAAAAGTTCAAATCGCGATTGTGAAATAATTTACGTTTAATTTTTTGTACTTTTATATAGTTTCCAAGCTACTGGTGACCATCTTCCAGTAGCCCCACCAGCACCACCACAACCAATCCCACAACCACAATACCAACCACAACCCCAATACAATCCAGCACCACATCAAAATTATAATGCTCAACCATCTAGTCGTGGAAGCAATGATTACGATGATGGTTCATACGATCCACGTTACAATGATCCAAGTTTTGGACAAAATGGTCAACAAAGTTCATATCGTGCTCCAGCTCCAGCACCAGCACCTGTACATGCACCAGCACCACAACAACCACAATATAATTACAACAATCAACATCAACAACAACAAAATTACAACCAACAACCACAATACAATCACCAACAATATCAAACAACGGAACCCCAACGTAATTTCCAGCCACCAGGCAAATTACAGTTGAACCGAACCCCAGATGGTTTCAGCTACAGTTTTAACAAAGTTTAGAGATTTAGGTGCGCCCCAGACTTTATTTTTTTATTTAATCAACTTTCTTCCTGTGTACCATCGTAATTTTTTTTTGTATTGTATATTCTATATCACAAAACTCTTTTACTCTATATCACTATTTTTATTCTTCTTCTTCTGCTTCTTCTTCAAAACTATAAATTTATTTATCTATCTATTAATTTCATATAAAATTTCAAACTTTTTTGTTTTAAGCAGTTTACCTGTATTGTGATAAACGTAGTGTTAATTATATTGTAAAAAAAACGTGTGCTGAAACTACATGACAGGAGAATTTTTTTTTATAAATAAATTAATTACTTAAGTAAGTGAATTATATGATTTAGAAATTACTAAAGCTAATTTCTAATTCTTAAAAAAAAATGATTTTGTTTTATTATTATTTCCCGGATGTTTTCCGCTTACGCACCTACCTACATACGTAAGATTCTTATTCTTTGTGCACAAAAAAATTTGTGTATGTATAGCAACTATATGTAAGTAAAGTGTTAAGGTCGGAAGAAAAAATAAAATGTAAATGATACATTTAATAATAATAAACCTTGAAATAGTTTTCTAGTTGAATAATAACGACTCGCGTACATACATATTAAAAAAAGAAATACGGAACTTTTTAAAACAACTTTTGATTTTTTTTTTTTTTTGTTAAATTGTTCAATACAAAACATTATTTCCAGTTTATTAAATTCATGTACATACAAAAAAAAAATCAACTGTACACAATATTATATAATTAATTATTAAAAACTATTATTGTTGCATATTACAAATTACAATATTTTTGGTACTCGATGTAACAATAAATCACTTAAAGGTTACCCTCCTACAATTTATAATGCGAACTTTCTATTTTATAGTAGTACTCTAACAAAATGTAAATGGGAGAATTTTTTATTTGAGGAAAATTACTCCGCCTAGGTAGTTATATTACACAAATATCGAGTATGTAAATTATTCGGATTAATTAAATTTATTGGAAACAGTTTTAATTAGGTTAAGTTGAATACAATGTACACGGTTGTGGTGAACAATTAAATGTACATTATATGTAATTTAATCCTGTTTTTAAGGTGTTGCCATGCAATTGACAGCACATTATATTATAACCGCATGAACAATCCGAATACAGAAATTCAGTACTTAATCAATAAAATACTATTTGCTGGAATATTAGAAGCTCAGTATTTTAGACAAATGACATTGACCCAATACAAAGGCGATCGCCTTCACTCGGTTAGTATTTGTTTGTTATGTTATTTAATCATGTAAAGATTCAGGTATATTATTAGAAGTGGGTAGCAAAATCTTTGATGCGCCTGATCCATGAGTGGGTAGAAAAACAGTCTCTACAAGTAATTTTCGGTAACCGGGCGATTCCACTAGCACAATTCCACTAGACATAATTCTACTGGACGCAATTCCACTGGGACAATTTCACTTGACACAGTTCGACTGGGGAATAATTTATCTTGCACAATTTAACTTGCATTATAACTGTGTGGACTCAAATTAATTATATTTTAAGTCACCACATTCAAAATTTTTCCACCAAAAATCATAGTGCAAGTAAAATTAAAATAAGTGTCGTAATTGCTGTGCTTAAACGGGGTCAATTCAAGCAGCAACTATATTGGTGACGTCTACAAGGACACAAACAGTCATACGCTACATTGCTGAAGACGAATTGAATTGAACTCGTACATATTCATATTAAATTGTGTAAAGCCACATCGAATCGAACGACGAAGTTTGCTTCTGGAAAATAACACAGGGAAATTTTTGAAACGAATCCCTGAAGAAAACCAACGACAAAACAACAAAAGCAAATCCGATTATCAAGTGCCTATTTAAATTCAGTTTCATATGCAATCGCTTCATATTTTCGGTGATTGAAACATAGTGATAATGATAACATACAGCCAACAACAGATGCCAATTACCAGCAGTCAGTGATCGCAAATACGTAGCACGCGTGCGCCAAACTTGGTAAGTTTAAAATCTTTTCCGGTACGCGAAAAAAGTTTGAATTTTAAAAAATCGACATTTTATGCAGTTATTCTAACAAAAAATGGAAAAGACGTTTCTAGAATTTTGATAAAGCCCAAATACATATTGAAATGCTAGGAAATAGGAACCCGTGAAAGCAATGTTGTTATATAACCACCTTTGGAATGAATATCAAACATTTTTGACAAACTCGGAAAGCCCGAAAGAAATTACTTGGTGGTAAAATACTTGGCTTTATCAAAAAATCGTTCAATTTTACAATTTCGCAGGTTGTTTAATTCCAATTGCCACAATTGCTTTTTGGTTGTGTTGGTACACTTTTCTTCATGTTTCTTAGCATTTTAAGCCATATTGAATACTTAGTTTATTGTTGGCTGTCGGAAAGGTTACACAGTTTTGTTTTAGGTGTGCTCAGTATCCTAACGGTGTTGATTTTAGCCAAAATTTACTAACAAGCAAAGAAGTGTGAGCGGGCGTATTATAATGGTACAATGGCCATGAGTTGTTTCCCCACAAATCGAGGCGTTTCGCTCGGATCGCTTCACACAAACAGCGTATAACTTTCTTATAGTACTCCTTATTAATCGAAATACCTAAGAACTCATGTTACACTACTTGACGAGCTTTTTTTGGTTTTGCGTCTTTAGGAAACTTTCAGTGGGATTGAGCCTTACTTGCGAAGTCATATTCATATAAACTTCTGTTTTATCATCAGTTATGACCCGTTTGAGCAGTTCTGGATCGTCGTTGACTTCATTCAGCAATTTCTGCACTTTGGCACTGCTTTTGGTCGAAATTCAACAATTTCAGAGGGTGTTTTACTGTCACACGTTTCATGCCTGAAACCAGAGCCTTCTAGAGTATAGAGCCATAATCATTATGACGTATTTTTTAGAAGCTTTTTTAGTGGTATAACTTTTCACTGATTTCCATAGGAATCCATAGTAAAAACGGTGTTTTTTAGCTTCAAGTTTTTCAATGAAAATAGCAAAAATGTTACAAAATGTTTATACAAAAGTGTTCTACATATCTTTAGCAGCAATATACAAGAAGGGTATATTGGTATTAAGTAAATATTAATTGCAGAAATATTAAAATTAAATTATTTCTAAAATATATTTTTCGAACTTTCATTTTGAAAAATACATCAAAGTTGGCCCTGACAAATTAAAATAATACTTGCTAAATTTATTTTTAGTTCTACTAGTGTACATTAGATGTCTATAATTGTTGGCAGAGAAATACGAAAAAAAATTATTTAATCACATAATTATGACACGTTCTTAGTATTTTCTGAATTTGTTTTGCTTTTCCTACAATTTATGAACTCAAATTTCCCCAGGTCGCAATTTTTGGTACGATTTTTCAAAATGTTTACTACCCACTGCCATCTATGTATATTGACTTAATGCATACGATTTGTAGTAAGCTTTTCTTTTTAATTTGACCAAAAAGCTGTTGTTATGAACTTTTTTTTGTATTTTGGTTTAAATAAATCAATTATTACAAGAAAATGAAAACGATTTACTTAAACGAGATTTACATATGTTGAAATTCAAACATTTATGAAAATATTTCAGAAATCATAATTAAGGATTGGCAACGTTTTCATTTACAAATTTGTCTTAGGAAAAAAAGTGATTTCCCATATGTTTTATGTGTTTTACTATGGAAATTTTGGTTTTTTCTTCGTTTCTAATTCCCTTATAAAAGCTGCGTTTTTTAGATTATGGCTTGTATAATCAAGGTTGCTTTGCTGAAACCCATTTGAAATTATTTTTGTTAGATACCGAAATGTTTCAAATAAACAATCGCAAATTTTGTATTGCGATACATTTTTATTAATATTTTCTTCATTGACTTATGTAGTTTAAGTTCAGTGTATGCATTGGTATTAGTTACAAGAAAAGAATAGCCTAAGACGCTAATGAGAAACTTAACACATGCAAAAATTAATAGGCGCTACTGTTATGGGCAATTTAACGCCTTCCGCCTTTTATCGCAAGTTACAACAGTTGGCAGGTTCTTCGACTGCAATGAATGACGACCTTATTAAAGCATTATGGTTAAAACGTTTACCGGACCAATTACGATCTATTTTTTAGTGCAAGAATCTGAAACTATCGGCAAATTAGTTTAGCCGATAAAATTTGAGAATATTATAGCCCATCAACGTCATCATCGGGAGTCTGTGGTGCCTCTAAACCAACCGAAACCTCCACGGCCGAAACGGTAACCTTAGAAAGCCTTGCGGTCGTAATTAACGAGATCATTTTCAAATTCACGTAACCGTTCTTCCTCTGGCAGATGAAAATTTTGTTATTACCATTTCCGATTTGGTTCTGTGGCCAGAAAGTGTGCAGGAGGTTCATGTGAATTCGTTGGTCAATCCCATAATAATATAATAGAAACGGAAAGCGCAGGAAAACTAACTAGTCCCAAAGTTCTCGCGACAAACGATGGAACGCATAATACTCGTCGCCTATTTATTAAATGTTCTAAAACTAACTTTAGTTTTTTGATCGATACAGGGGCCGACGTCTTAGTTGTTCCTGTAAGTTATTTCTAAAACATTACACGCGACTCAGGTAGTAGAATATTTGCTGCAAACGGTTCTCCTATAGTAACTTATGGAGTAAGATTACTCGGTATTAATTTAGGTCTCCGCCGTGAATTCAAACATCCTTTTATAATTGCGTCAGTAACCAGGCCTATTATAGGTGCTGATTTTCTGACTAAGTTTGGAGTCATGGTGGACTTAGGGAACAAGCGGCTACTTGACTCGAACACATCGTTATCTGTCAATAACGATTCATTTTTTGAAGTTTCGTAATCATTTTTTTTAAACGGATAATGAGTGATTAATTCATTGATCCTTAACTAACCAGCCGTGATTTATTCATCACCCGCCGGGAATCGAACCCGGGACCTCCGGAGCTTAAAGCAAGCATGCTAACAACTGTGCCACCGGGGCGGCGTTTAGACACAGAAAAACACAGGGTAGCAAAGAGCGATTTTGAGTACATGAATTCACTAGGCCTGTGCAGACAATTAAAATCATCCGTCTCTTCACCTTTGCACCTGGTTCCTAAACGCGACGATGTAACAGTACCAGACAGATATCCCCTTCCCCGTATTCAAAATTTTTCACTGAACTTGCAGGGTTGTACTATTTTTTCAAAGATAGACCTGATTCTAGCTTACCACCAGATACCAGTAGCAATGGAAGATGTATTTAAGACAGCTATCATAACTCTTTTTGGACTTTTCGAGTTTATGAGAATGCCATATGGTCTGCGCAGACTTTTCAGTGTTTCATGGACAAAGTCACAGAAGGGTTGATTTTCGTATATACTTACATATATCGACGATATTTTGGTGGCTAGCCGGTCAGAGTCCGAATACTTAAAACACCTTCGCATCCTTTTCCAACGCTTTACAGATTTCGGCATTATCCTAAAACCCTCGAAGTGTGTGTTCGGTGCAGCCTCGCTATATTTTCTTGGTCACGAGATCTCTAAAGATGGAATACGACCATATTCAGAGAGAATCGTGGCTATAAACATTTTCCCCCAACTCACATCTATGATTCAAGTGCAGCGTTTTATCGGAATGGTTAACTACTATCACCGATTCATTCCTCACTTAGCCGAACTGCTTGATTCAATGCACTCTCAATTAGCAATACTTTAACAAGACAAAAAGAAAAATTTTATTTGGCCACCTGATTGTTAGGCAGCTATGGATAAAACCAAAGCTGCCCTGGCTCAGGTAACACTTCTTGCCCATCCCCTGGAGCGTAGAAAATTCCGGATAACCACGGACGGAGATTTGTTTCGTGAATTTAATGAATTATCCTAAAGATAAAATGAACTTATGATGGCCTCTGAACAGTCACTCGTATCTCTTTCTAGTTATAGAAACAGATACCATTATGAGTTGATGACGATGATTACTAAAGAAGTAATGAAATTATTAAATGTCTTATGTTTTAATTAAATGTGAAAAAAGTAAATTTTATATGTGAGGCAAAATTAAATTTAGCACACTTTTGTTCTTATAAAAAAATTAGTACACAAATTGAAGGCTATTTCTTGTAAAATATGCTATTTGTATAATCACTCGATACACAAACCATTAAATTATAACATATATCTTATACAAGAAAGTGCCTTTCAAATAAATTATTTGGTGTTGCGTAAAACCGGCCGTTTTGAATATGCATCTTTTGTTTCATTGAAATGTCATTTTAGTAGTGAGTGTGTGTGCATCGATGTAGTAAGAATCCATTTGAGTACGCGTATTTCAATTTTATTTATCTTAACAATTAGTATAACTGTAATATTTATTATTAAAATAATTTGAGTTTATTGCAAAAAATTGTAAATTATTGTGCAATAACCTACAGTGCAGTGTAAATTTAAACAAACCAAAACCATTGGCGTTAAAAGTTTCATAGTGACGCCATAAAATATTTAAGGAACTTGGCGAAATTATTTCTGTAAGTAAAATTTGAAGATTATAATATTATTTGTGTTGATGTAGATTTTATTTGCCTGTCGATGGAATACAGCAAATGACCGTCATAAGATTGCTGTAACGGAGCTTAAACGCCATCGATTTTGACAAACATGAATGAACAAGTTTTGAGTTTAGGATGGATAAAAGTTGTTTCTACGCTTCTCGTAAATTAGAAATAAATTTATGTTCATTGATATGTTTAGTAAAATTATTGAACATTATTCTCAATTAGAAACTGGTTTAAAACTTACTCTCATATCTAAAAGAATGGTGTAGTAAGAACGTCTATTCCCTTAATTTCGAATCGCAATACATACTATGTTTCGAGCCAAGTTTGCCACAGGATGGTGTGCTGTAGTTTTTATTTGTTCCAAACAAAAAAATTTCCTAATTCTTTAAAAACTAAGGATTCTAATAAGTTATCATATATAACTTCCTCATTACTTCTCAGAGAACTTTTGGTATGTCTCAATATTTTTTTTTTTTGCTGTTTGACACTTCACGCAGCTCCTTGCCAAGTCTTGCAGGGCCTCAAAGGTTACTGTCTTCTATCAGCAAGAGATTGAAATTTCTCGGCGCGTTTTCGTTTTTTTATGTTCGTCAAATTGCCAAACCGCTTTCTCGTGACCGGCAAAAGCTCTTCATGTCTAGCTATTTGATGATGAAATCATAGGTGAGCAGGATGAGTGCGTATCGCTGTAACCGGGTTTAATCTTTGACCACTAAATATAGAATGACTTAATTTTATTTATACCAAAATATAAATTATGTTCTTCAAGTTTGCAAAAATCCTTGTGAAAGGTAGGTACGATTCTCTGTAAAATTTACAAAATGTAGCGAAAGAATAACAAATATTTTGTACTTATGACACAATTTTAATAAATTGATAGAATATTTTATAAATTTTACAGAATCATTTGTAGAAATCAATTACTTTTTTGTTATAAACACATTATTTTTTGTGAATTTTACAACTGAATTCGCAAACACAATTTACACAAAATTTTGTAAATTTTACAAATATTTTTGACTTTTACAAAATTTCTTTATAATTTATTAAATTTTACTAACTTAACTACTTTTCTGTCCCAAAATCCACCTAACCCTCTAATCGCATATCATCCCTAATTTCTCAAACAAGCAATTGAATGAATGGCTTCCTCGATTGGTTAATGTATTAAAAAATTAAAAAGGATTCCCGAACCTCTACTCTAATAGAGTAATTGATATTTACAATAATTTTTGGTTTAAACTAATCAAATCAATAATTCCTTCAAAATTGCCTTATTACCAAGTCGAATTTAAATTAAATTAGTTTAAAAGTTTGGCTTAAGAAACAATTTACGCTGTGAAAAATGCTTATAAACTATTAACTTCCGATTTTTGCATATCGTCAATTAGGTAGGTTAGCTTATGATAGACGATTAAATTCTGATGATATAATATCAGCTAAACGACATTCATGGTTAATAACTTCATGTTGCCGCTGATACTTTAGCCGTTTGCTGGAGGTATGGTTTAAATGATTTTTCAAAACTGCCAAATATTTTAATAAAAAATTAGTATAGGTTTTTCGACTAATTAAAATTATGAAAAGTAAAGAAACATAAGTTAATGCATTTTACAATATTCATTTTATAATCGAAAAGATATTAGGGTAGGTACTCGTAGTTATAAATTATTTTCAAATTAATTCGGATCCATAATTAGTGACGAGGGATGAAGGATGAGTGTATATGGAAGCTGTGTTAAGCCATACATTGGAATAGAACTTATACGGAAGTGATTGTTGGAGGACACGGCATGCAAGAATTGTTGGATAGTATGGATACTAATATAAACGTTTTGGGTTCAGGTAGTGAATAATTTTAAAGATTCTCCATAATTAGAAATTTCATCGTCTGCGCAATCTTTTGTAATAACAGTCAAGGGACAACAGAAGTTTAGGCCACGTAATTATTCCCATTCCGTACTAAAATTCCGTACTATACCTATAATACGTTTGTATGTCGCTCTCGCACAAAGCTTACAACAATGATTATATTTTTGTATACATTTAGAAAACATTCGGTTTAGCTGAAGCCATGATAAATGAGTTAGCCTATTCTATCGCACATCCTGTCGAAACATTATGGTGGATTTGGTAAATTTAACTGGTAAATTTTTTTTGAGTGTAAAATGAAGGGAAAGAACGTTTCTATAACCTTAGAACGACTTAAACCAGCATACATGACGGACTGCTTCAGTGAAAATAACGATCCACTTGTACCAAACTTAAAAAGGAAAATACATTTTAAGATATAGGCATCATTTAATTTTATAATGCTTTTACTGCGGAGTGAGTGAATGTGGTGACTCAAAATATCATTAATTTGAGTCCACACAAAAATTATATGTTCTTTGCAGACCAATCACGGTTTTCCTCGGCTTCTGGTAGACACCATCAAAAAAGTGTACAGTTATTAATTTAAAATGTATTTCTTTCTTATTAATTTAACATACTTTTAATTAGTATTACATCAATCATCGACTTTTAATTAATTAATCGATTCCTTAATTTAAATTCAAAATCATGCGCTAGATCGCATTTACGTAACAATAATACTGGGCATTTATAAATTTGTCGCGCACTACACAGTGCACACATTATAATAATTAACTATGTGGACGACAAATATATAAATAAGTGAATATTTTAAATATTTTTAATAAATAAATAATTAATTTAAATTAATTAAATTACAAAATTATACATGGAAACCGTACGGTATTTTAAATGTTGTCCGGAATGTACCAAGTCCTTGACTTGTTGTTGGTCGCTTTGGTGGACGACGACCTGGATGTTGTGAATTTAAATTGGGACGTGAAAATGATGCGGGTCTTGTACGTTGTTTATTCGGTTGCTGTTGAAATTTTAATTGATCCTGAATATATTGCTGTTCAATTTTTTCATCTTCCGTTGATTTCAAATATTGTTGGTATTGGCCTAAATTGGCTGGATTTTTACCATTTGAAAATTGTAGCTGACCATCTTCCTCTTGCGGTTTACCCTTTGGAAAATCATTGGCCGAAAAAGATGGCTGATCGGTTTTGAAAAAATTGGAGAAATCAGGTTGCTTAAAATTTTCCGATTTGAAATCATTGAATTCGGGCGCATTTTGTGTTTTAAAATCATTGAAAGTATATTCGGGTGCTTTGTCCGATTTGAAATCGTTAAATGTGTATTCGGGTGTTTTGTCCGATTTGAAATCGTTAAATGTGTATTCGGGTGTTTTGTCAGATTTGAAATAGTTGAATGTGTATTCGGGTGCCTTGTCCGATTTAAAATCGTTGAATGTGTGCTCGGGTGCCTTATCCGATTTAAAATCGTTGAATGTGTATTCGGGTGCCTTGTCCGATTTAAAATCGTTGAATGTATATTCAGGCGTTTTCTCTGATTTAAAATCTTCGAACGTGTATTCAGGTACATTTGCTGGTTTGGATGCAGCTGAGTGTCCATGATTTGGTGCCGCTACATCTTCAATTGTAAATTTAGTGGTTGGAAAGTGTGGAAGTTTTGTTATTGATGGTTTGTTATTGTGATAGTCACTTAATAGTTTGGTTGTATCGAAGCTGGTTAAATCATCGCCAGATTGAAAATTTGCTTTGTCGTAATGGGAATTTTCTGGGATAGGGTGAAAAGGAGGAGCGAATCTATGTTGATTTCCTGAGATTGAGAATTTTTCTACTGGATGTTTAATTGTGAATTTAGTCGTGATTGGATTATGTTCTTCTTCGTGGTAGTATGGTTTAAATGTAGGTTGATATGTCGGCGCTTTTGTGGTGAAATATGGTTTACTAGTTGGTGGTCTATAAGTACTATATGAGTGGGCATCAAAAGAATTCTCTTCCTCATCATCCTCATCGTCATCATCATTAGCATTGTGCTTATTGGTTTCTTCATTTTCTTGGTTAACATAGGAAACAGCATGTTCATTTTTGCCACTATGTGAATTTCCATTTGATTCATAAGACTCATGGATATCCGGTTTGTAGTGAAGCACCGGTTCAGGGCGATAGTGAACATCTGGTCTCTGTGTCGGTCTTTGAATTTCATGTCTAATTACAGGTGATTGGAAACGGGTTTGTGATGTGTAAGTCGGCGTTTCTTGGTGGGTATTGTATGAAGGAGATTCATGTTCTTGACTAGATGGTGTATAAGATGAGATTTCCTTATGGGTTTGGTACGAAGGTATTTTTCTATGTAAATGATATGAAGCATGTGCTTGAGAATCATCACTGCTGGGGTGACCATTTTTTAGGTTAGTATTACCTAGATTGAATTCAGCAAAATGATCTCCTGTAGCCTGTATAGGTAGCAAAATGTTGATTGTTAGTAAATTTATATAATTTCAAACTGCAAACAAAAAATTACCTTGAACCCCTCTTTACCGGCAACATAATTCACCAAAACTTTCTTTCCATTAGGATCGATGTAACTGTAATGCCCCTTCAATGAACCATCGGCTTCTATCTCCTCATGCCGTTCATTACCATCCTCCGTTTGATAATTTGTTGTGCCAGAACTAAGATGTTCGCGTTCACGTGCTGCAAGTACGGCACTGGACAGGGCAACGACCAGTACAGTTATTAAAAGCTAAAAATAGAAGAAAACAAAAATCAAGTTCATCGCAGAAACACAATATGTATTCGATTTTTTTTTTATTTTCACTTTTATTCAAGATGATGCGAACACAAATAAAAGTAAATGCGGAAGAAATTTCTCAAATCATTTCAAGATACACGCGTCAAATTTCAATAGAGGTTGATCGGTCATCAGAATAATTAAGTGATTCGTCTTCATATCTATGATCATATCATTAAAAAATTGAAAAGTAGTCCGGCGGCGGGTAAATTTCGGCTGTTGTCTTTTATACTTACTTAAGTATACGAGTCTGTATGGAAAGATTTAAATTGACCAAAAAATGTAATAAATGGAAATTTGATATTGTTGTCGTTGTGTTTGTTTGAAAAAAGCATCATTAATTGAATTTTCATCATAATTAAGATTTATCCGAATTAATAATCTTGATGAAAGCGCGAGCTTTTCAATATTGGTTTTGTTTTGTTATATTTGTTTAAAAAAATTCATAATTATTGAGACTCTTCCGAAATCGAGGCAAATATATGTGCATAAATAATATCTGGCCTATACACTTGAAATCGGTAGACAACGCAACAGACAAAACTCTCTTCTCACATATGAAAATGTGTATATGAAAGAATTCGGTCAAGACATTTTTTGTTAAGTCATCATTTTGGGCCACACAAGCATGTTAGCAATGAGCGTATAATGAAATCGTGTTCAATTTTAATTGCGATTTACGATCGATTTGATGTTATTAGAGAATTTTAAGTGAAACGCGGTTGTAAAATAATTGAGGTATACGATGGCAGTGATCTAACCAACTAAACTTGCTAATGTCTCGATATGTTACACAGCTATTCTACTTTAATTTGTTTCGAGTACGATATTGTCTCAAAAAGCACTTCGAAATTTAAAATTACGTTTTTTCGAACTTCACTATAATTTGGAAATTGAATTTTACAACTTCTCGATCAATTGCTTCAAAATTAATTTAATTTACAGTTATCGCATATGAATTCGAAATTTACTGGGAATTTATTTTCGAGCATCAAAAGTATTCGAACAAAACAACTCCGAACACAAAATTGAATTTGAATTTATCTAAGAATTAACATACAAAATTCGGTAACAAAGACTTGAGATTTTTCGAGTTCCAATTTGCTTTAGTACTTAATTTTTGATAATTGAATGAATTTCTCTTAGGGTTCGATAAGGTGATTTAAACAAAGATTTAACTTGGAACTAAGATATTGACATATAACTGGGCGTTTCAAACAGTTCATCGAATTTTTTTATCATCGCCAGCCACTTCTAATTGGAACCCTTCTCATGTGGAATCTCAAAGGATTACTCGGAACAAAAGCGAAATTTGAAAGTCAGTTGGTGCGTTCCAAAACAACCAAGCCAAGATTCAAATAAATTTACAAGTTTTGAGTAAGGGTATAGTGATTTTACTAAGGCGTAAACTCGCGTAGAATTATACTAAGAATTTCAAGCTTTAGTACATTTTTACAATCTAAAATTTTACTTGATCCGATTTCTTTTAAAAAATTGTCAATTACACAA
The DNA here is from genome assembly GCA_963556165.1 of Tipula helvola. Lineage (NCBI taxonomy): Eukaryota > Metazoa > Arthropoda > Insecta > Diptera > Tipulidae > Tipula > Tipula helvola. The sequence goes on from OY744482.1 coordinate 390,927,460, forward strand.
TAATGAGGCACTACAGTTAGTTCCTAAAAAACGTCGCCTTATTTCACATTTTCCAATTAAACGATGCGCCAGTTAAGCAACATCCAAAATATGTATATTAATCTCACATATGTTAAATATTTGGTACAGTTTCACTAGAGCCCTACCAAAAAAAAATTACATAAATTAATCTTGAGCACATTTATCAATTTTAATTAACAGTCTTAATTAATATAATATCACTTAAAACAAAATTAAATCACTTTCTTTTGAAACAACAAATTCACCGTTAAAAATAATTTATTAAACTTTCTATTAGCATTATCCGTTACAATAATAATCTTTAGATATATTTTCGCAGCATGGTTAGAGCGGCGCGCCAAATAGAAAACGAAATGAATCCAAAAAAAAAAAAAAATTCTACAAACTTACCAAGTATTTCATTTTATCCACTTATATATAACTCTTATCACGTTTATCTATTCGATTCGAGTGTTCAATAAAAACTGAATCTTAAAATTTGATGTCGGAAGCTTTTATACCAAGCATAAAATATTTTATGTTAATTTATAAATTTTTTTTTTAGTTGAAGATGATACAAAAAATTAAATTAAAAATTTGAAAAGAGTTAATTTTATTTATAATAACGAGACATACAAATTTGAAAACAACAACAATTGAATATATAATTAATTAATGATCGAGCACATCTCTTAATTGGATTGGGTTCATAAATTTGGTGGTTTTGGTGAATGAAATGTTGTTGATACCCGGCAGTGCATCGCATTATTGGAACGGAAAATTAATTAATAATTTTGAAAAACACTTTGGTTCAATGTTGAAAATAATTTTGTTTTTATTTTGATACTTACCGTTAAAATGAGTTTTATTTCAATTAATGACACAAAAACTTTCTCGCAATGATGGTAACTTTTCTAAATATCAAAAAAAAAAAAAACAGTGAGAGCTTTATTTTGAGCGAAAGATTGAGGTATAGCCTTATAGAATATGGAATTATTGGTTTTTTAATTACTTGACCTAACACATCCACATGTTAGAAGTATGTAAGTAACGGATTTCTATGTTATTTTAACCACATAGTTATATACAATACAAAAAAAAAATATAGCGAGCAATTTTTTAGTACATAATAATCATCTTAACATGGCCCAGATACAGAAGTAAACAGCAATAATTACATCTTAAGCCAAGCGAGTTGCATTTTTATCACTTTCGTCGAAAACACTTATGTCATGCGGCTAATATTTAGTAGAATAGTCTTCAAGCAAGATTAGATGATTTGAATCCAAATTAATTAAAGTGGTCTCAAAAATTATTTATGGTAAAAAAAAATGATTTAAGTGAATTGGTTTTGTATTAATTTAGTGGTTTTCGATTTTATTTGGCTTATCAGTCGAACTTTTGACAATTTTAATAGAAAAAATTAATGAATTTTGAGAAAGTGGTTATTTACGAGTATGTGAATATATTTCTAGGGGATTAAGATGCGCGCCTGCTAATAAAATAGTTAATTTGAGAGAAAAGTCGTTTAAATTAAGATATTTGCGCAAAAAATAAAATATATTTTGATCTATCTATTGTTCGGTGATTTTATACATTTTAAAATGCTTTAAGCTTATACTTATTTGATGAAAAGAAATTGTTTGAATCTCGTTTTGAATGATTAAAAATTCATCTAATAATTTGCGGTCATTTTTAAATGCCTCAGCGATGCCCAAACTTATTTTTACTCGGACCAAAAATTTGAAATTTATAGAATTTTTAAAATCATATAACATAAAATTACTATTCAGCTTATATAGTGAGGGGTGAGGCTAATTGCTAATTGATAACAATTCAGTAATATTAGAATCTAAAGCAATTCTTAATATTTCTCTTGTTAGATGTTGCTTTTGGGTTCATTTCAGAATACAAATTATACGTTAGAAAGTCAACGAGGTACTTAGATTATGTAATTGGGAGTTTAACCATAAACTAAAATTTGCGAGGACCATGGAATATTTCTACTTTTGCTAACAAAAATTGTCCACAATTTTGAATGTTATATATGAGATATTTATGTTCAAAAATGTGTTTAAGGGTGGAACATTGGGATAACTTTTACCCCGTTATATTAGCGAGTTAGCACTAAAAAAAATACGTGACTCATACTTTTTTGTGGTTTTTAACATTACAAAACTTGGAAATAATCGATGACGTCTATTAAAAATTGTCCATAATTTTGAATGTTATATATGAGATATTTATGTTCAAAAATGTGTTTAAGGGTCGAACATTGGGATAACTTTTACCTCGTTATATTAGCGAGTTAGCACTAAAAAAAATACATGACTCATACTTTTTTGTGGTTTTTTAACATTACAAAACTTGGAAATAATCGATGACGTACACCTGGGGTACCTTTTCGACTAAACATTTTAAGGGTAAAACGAGTTCTCTTTTTACCCTCATGGTCGGTCTCCACTTGTGTATTTTTCTCGTGACAAAAAAAATCTAGTCCATATTTTTCTCGTGACAATTTTTAGTACATTTTGCAAAATACATACACAAAAATGGTTTTGAGCATGCGCATTGAAATTTTGTCAAGAGAGGAAAAGATTAGAATATTCAATATTTTTGTAATGACGTTGTGCCAATTGAGCATAATTAGAATTTTATACTCAATTTGTTGTCATTTTATGTTGAAAATTTTGACAACCAAAATGAAATTTTCATGTTTTTTCGGGAGAATTTTAGCCTTTTAATAAATTTTAGGTGAAAATAAAATAAAATAAAATAAAAATTGTGTTCTTAAAATAAAATATAAATAATAAATTGTGGAATATAAAATATAATATTCCAAAAATTATATTAAATTGAAAAAGGAACCAAATTCAAATTTTTTTTCTTATTCTCAAAGAGAGAAATTTGTTAGATTCTTTATGTTAGTATTTGTACAAAAAATGTCATGAGCCGAATGTCATTTATTTTTTGTCAAGAGAAAAATATCCAAGTGGAGACCGGCCATCAGTTTACAATTTTTAATGTACTCGAATACTACAATATATTAGTAACCTCCAGATTTCCGAACTCAACTCCTACGATTGCTTGTTGTTATTCTAAAAATAAATGTTGCTTATAGCGTGATTTCCATGAGAAAATCTTACTGACCAGTAAAAATAAAGCGAGATAAAAATATAGTTTTACTTGAGTGTAAGAGGGAATTTTTTTTTTTCAGTACTCGAAAAAAATTGTTTTTACTGTACTATTTAACCATAATTTACTGGTGTACTATAACCATAATTTACTGAAGAAAAATATGAAGCGAAGTATATTTTTTCAGTACTTTACAATACATCTACATACAGATTGTGTAAGGATAGCAAATTTTTCTCGCACACCGAAGCACTAACTATAAAAAAAAAAAAACTTCACCCCATCCGACATTTTTATAGTATATAGTAAATATAAAGTGACGTTTGGTGTTAAATTCGAATTTTAAACAAGAAATAAATTTAATATTCTGTTTTAATATATATCTACATAAAATAAATATATAAAAATATATACTTATTGTTATAACATTACATTGTTTATTGAAAAATTATGAAATTTATTGGTTATGTTAACAAAAATCTGTCAAAATACAACCATTTAGTTTTGCTATAAAAAAAATTACTGTCCTTGTCACTCTAATGGAATTTTTGGTTGTCTTTACTCCTCTGTCTTTTTCAGTACTGAATACTGGTCAGTAAGATTTTCTCATGGAAATCACGCTTATAGGAATGAAAAATAGGCCAACGTATTTTTTATTTTATAGCAAAATTGTTTTGCTATAAAATAAAAAACAAAAAAAAGCGTTGCCTTTGTCTCTTATATGGAGTATCCGATTATTTTTCTCTTTTCGATTTTTTTGACTGTCAGTCAATTTTTTCCATGGAATTGAGGCATTAAGCTAGTATTGGCAAATTGTTTACTGGTTGCTACGTCGACTGGAAACTTCATGTTTAATGGTTGCTTAGATATAACCGCTGTGCTTTAATAGAAGTTTTCATAAATTCAATTATTACCGAAAACGTTGTGAGATAAATCATCTAATTTTTGCAATACAGCAAAAATTGTTAATTCACTGCAAGCAGTGCAAAACCATCGTAATGGTTTGGATTTCGTCAGTGATTAAAAGTGGCGGTGCTAACCCTAGTGCATTTGAGATGAAAAGTTTGTTTGCAAATGCCGTTACATGAGCAGAAATCTTCACGCCCATTCGACTCAAATTACATTTACCACAATTTTCTTGCATTGTAATATGCGATAATAATAATTAAATAAAATCAATAAATAACGTTTATTAGCACAATTTTAAAATATTAAAAAACAAAATTTTTCACTACGATTATATTTTGGAATTTGTAGCAAACAGCTGATAATAATCACGCAGTATTGCATTAATGTTTCTCAAAAAATCAATTTACAGCAAGAAATTTTGTCTAACTGCTACACTGTTATGCAATCTCGATGCTTGTTATTGGTTATAAGTTTATATGATTTACATATGTTAGCCGAACATGGTCATAAAACCACAACTTATTTAACTTAACTTCGTATATAACCCTTAATAGCAAATTACTATGGGAGGCTTTAAAATAATATCACGCCATTAGGGTGGAGCAGGTTGGGGAGAACTGGGAGATATATAAAATGAAATGCTATATGACAAGGAGGTGGGCTTCGATAACAAATCATAATTAACGTTAATTCTGATTTTATATTAGTGTTTTGAATGCCAGTTTTAAATAATCTAACATTATTTGTGAGTCTGTGATTTAGCGGCATGAGAGTAGAAGATTTATATTATCGTGGTCAATTGTGTTATTGTGGAAAAGGTCTCCAAAATTTAAGAAAATCCGTGACATATTTTAAGGACCTTGCCTGCCCAAAATAACGGAAAATGTTTGTAAAATATGAATGATTGGTTTGGTGATCTTTAACGGATCCTTTCTGGGAAAAGCATCGTCCGAGAGTCGAATAGACCCAATTTTTTTCTTTTTATATTTATATTTTTTTTATTATATAATTTTTTCAGCTCTCTCTTTCTCTTTCTCTCTCTCTCTCTTCGTTCCTCTTTCTCTTATGCGTTCCTTCGTGGGTTTTGTATTTCTTTTTTGTTTGTACTTTGAATTTTATCCGGAGTATTGAGACTGATGAGAAACAAATTTTTTTTTGCGTGGATGATATTGCGTGATGGTGAATGTAACAGGGTGAGTGCGTCATAAATGATGCGTTCCGGTTTTCGTTCCCTTCCTTATGCGACTACCCCAGCTCCAAATATGCTGTAGAAATATTTAATAATTCCACCTAGAATTTAATATTTATAATTGCATTTTTACTAAAAGATTAACTATATGATTTATGATAACTTTTATGCTATTGTTTAAAAGCAACGCTCTGGCTATAATACTTTCCGTAATCAATCCCATTCATCTTGTTTAACAATGTTTCAAAAGCGGCAGTTCCTTAAACGTTTTGTACGGTATGAAACAGAAGTGATTTTTTCTACCTGATAGAATAGCAGCTGGCAAGATCCATCTCTAAGTTCGAAACAAAATTTGAAATGAATTGGCAATTTGGCACAAAATTGGAAAAGTAAATTTTAGTGGAACAAAAATTTTGAGCCAATTTCCTTTATAATGCTAATCTTATTTGATAAAACCTTATGAGAGTGACGCGCACGATTTATTAATTTTTTGGACAAAATATAAATTAAATCAAAAACTTAAACATTTATAAGCATTTTTTTAATAATGTTTTAAAAACATGATAAAATGTCGTAAATTATTTTTATATTCAATTATTTATTTTATTGTACCACATAATTTTTTTTTTTGCTTACTTTTTATGTTTTTCTTTAAAATGTTCAACGAGTTTTTGTTTTGTGTGTGTTTAATTATTAATTCTAATTACATTTTCGTATTTAATGTACTTAATAGTTTTTTTGTTTTGTTTTTTTTTTTTCAAATTGTATAAAATTTTATTACATTAATTATTTTATAGTTTTAATTTATAATAAATATATACGATATGTTTTTCACATACAATATATTTTTATATTATTTGTGTTGTTTTATTATTTATAATAACACAATTTATGTTTCATTTTTTTTGTTTTGTATTTGATTGATTTAATTTGGGTGTAATTTTTACGCGCGCGGTTTTTTTTTTTTTTGATTTATTTTCAAAAATATAAAATTTGGATTTTAATTTGTTTAAGGTATTCGATGATTTTAAATCTCAAAATTTTTTTTTGTTATTTTATATTAAAATATATTACCAATTAATTAATTAATTATATATAAATTTATGTTTATAATTTATTTATTTATTTTATTATATTAAATATAACTAAGTTCTAAAAACATTATTACATTAAATGTTAAAAATAATGTAAACAAAATTAATTATAACGCAGAAAGGATATTTGTTTATTTTTATTTTGTTTAAATAAAAATATTGGATGGCCGTAAACATATAAATTGAAGTACCTACTATGGTTAAAAACAAAGATCACAATAATTAATAATATTTATATAAATAAGTTAATAATTATAATTAATTATAAATAAATAAGCTTTACATGTATATTTAATAATATATATAAACTTCATAATTTTTCATTTTTAATTTTTAGGTACATAATCCCGAATTATCCATTAAACTTCGTGCCAACATATCAGCTGCGGATAAATCACTGACTGCCATTTTACCATCAACAAAATGACTTCGAATATGTAACATAAATTCGGCCCGCGAATTGAAATCCTGGCGGCACATAAAACAATAATTGGATGTACTGTACGCAAGCAGATGTTGTGAGTTATGTGGTTGAAAGTAATTTTGGGTGGTTTGCATCTGAAAATTAAAAAAAACCAAAAAAAACGTTTTTTTTTCTAATTTTGCGAACTACAAAAATTTATAATATAAATACCTGTTGTGTTAAATTATTTACAATCGTATTTTGTAACGGATTTTGTAGTTGCTGCTGTTGCTGTTGCTGCTGCTGTTGTGCTGTATTCATCACAACATTTTGATTCCGATCTTGTTGACCCTGTTGTTGCTGTTGTAAGACATCATTTCCGATACTGTTTCCAATAACATTGCTAGTTGTATTACTATTGTTGTTGTTCGTTGAGGGTGTGATACCGCCATTCATTTTTTCCTGGTGTCAATACTGACCGTTAAAATCATATATCAAATAACCAAATGATTCGAAATCAAATATGTCAAATCAAGTTTTTTTTTACTACGACGAAGAATTATAAAACATTACCTCTAGATGGCTTTTGGCATGCAGCGACCATTCATCACGTGTTGAAAACATTCTCCCACATAACTCACAACTCCATGACAGCTGATGATGGTGATGCGGTATACTTAAACTTGATATTTGGGCTGTCGACTGTTGAAGTTGATTCACCTGTTGTTGCGATTGTGATTGCTGTTGTTGCTGTTGCTGTTGTTGTTGTTGTTGCTGCTGCTGCTGCTGTTGTTGCTGCTGCTGCTGCTGTTGCTGCTGTTGCTGATTTTGCTGTTGTACCAAATGATTTGTTGTATTCGTTTGTTGTGCTATACTTTGATGGATACTCTGTTTATTATTCTCATCATTTTCCTCTTTTTTCTTGACTAGAATCAAAAGTTATCGTCTATATAACATGACCGCGTCACAAATATCACCATGACCTATATTTTAGTTACCTGCCAAATTATTGTGCCTTTTACCCAGTGGTGCAATATTTGTTGGCGTTATGTGCTTAAATTTGTTCATATGTATCACAAGTTTGTCTCGCCGGGCGAATGAATTGTTACACACTTCACAAATGTACGGCTTTTCACCCGTGTGGATTCGCATATGTATTGTTAATTTGTCTTTTCTTGCTAATCCTTTGCCGCAAACCGTGCACTCGAATGCTTTATTGGCTGTAAATGTACAAAAAAAAAAATGTTGTTACTGTGTCCGATATACAACAGCGAGTTATGTTACCATTATTTTTTGAAGGTGTTTGTTTTCGAATACCCGACGATGCCTGCTGCACTTGTTGCAATGCTTTTAGTCTGCTGGCCGGATGCATTGAGCCACCTTCTACATACGGCTCGGTAAACGGTATTAAATTAGGACGTGGCACATTCAACGGTATTTCAGGATTCCAATTCCCTAGACTTTGAAGCACACGAACACCGCCCTCATATCCCATACCTACGTCATCCGGTACCGTAAAAGTACTATCAGCACCCCCTGAATTCGATGCACTTATCTGTGGCACTTTTATTGTATTTCCATAATGTTGTGTCGAACTAATCGATGGTGAATGTTGTGGTTGGCCTTGTTGTTGCTGTTGTTGTTGTGACTGTTGATTACTCGGATTATGATCATTTCGTTGCATTATCTGATGTTGTTGTTTTATTTGCATGGCTGCTTGTGCCATGTGTTGTTGTACGGCCATATGTGCTTCGAGATAAGCGTTTTTTTGCGCGACCGTCATCTTATCCATGTTAACTGTCCCATCCTGAAATTAATGAAAAAAGAGAAATTTAAGAAATCATTCGAAGAGTGTAAATCCTATAATAAAAGATTCTTAGCAGTGAAGGTGGTACAATTCTTAGATACCCGTATTTTTATATTCCAAATGTGTAATTTCTTAGAAATACGTCAATGTAAGGATTTTGAAATTAGAACAACAAAACAACAAACGGAATGATTGTAAACATGAAATTTCCTTCATCTTGCTTATCGGAAATAAACGTAGGATCTGACAGTTTTATTCAGTATTAGAAAAATTGGATGATTGGTTATTACTGAGAAGTACACAAGAAGGTGGTTTACATTAAAATTAAGGGGAGGCAAATTTACCTAGAGTGTATTTGTAACAGAGAAAAAATGTTTTCTGTGTCCGACCAGTTTGGTGTTTTTGTCAATAGACTACCCTTCATTAGTGTTAATATACGTAACATTCGATTTTCCCATTGTGAACATAAGTAATTTTCTGGCCTTCTTCGATACGATAATAAATCGGCCACTTCTAGCTACAAACACTTCAACTATGAATACCAAGTTTCGATTTAGTGTTGAACTCAAAAAGTTTTGCTGCTAATTTACCCTTAATGGCTCAAAATGTTGGTCGCGTGTGATACAGTAATATTTGCACTCCACAATGCAAACCAATGACGTGATATTATCGGAACAGGACAACAGTTAATGTGCATGCGGCAGCAATATTTGATGGCATTGTTTATATGGTGGTAGGTCACTCTTGCTAATGCAACCGCCGATGCGTATGTTTCCAAATCTGTAAAATAATGATGTGAGAGCATTCAAACTACTTGATCGCGAAATCTGTCTCTTAAATTGCAAAGCTCTCTTCTGCTCAACAAATGGATTACTTTGAACTGCATGAACGAGCTTGAACAGCTTTGTAACTGAATTGGAGTGCAAGTACAATCGGGTGGTTCTTCAATACATATTGCACATAGTCGAGAGATGCTATCAAAAAGGTTGCTCCATGCCACCAGTTATTGTCGAATGCCATACTCGAGAGGATAGTCACGTGAAACGGGATCTGTAATATTTCCCTGGATATTCAAATGATACTAATTTATTCCATTCGTGGGATCCTGTATCTCGGATAAAATTCACACCACAAATCCTTTCAGCGTATATGCGTAAAAGTACAAGCGCCCCGCACAATTCAAGCCGAGGAATAGTCTGATGCTTTAGAGGAGTGCAACCCGACCCTTGGTACATAATAACATTGTTGAAAAGTCCCATCGCGGTTAATAGCTCGAATGTAAATTGGGCCCCACACGTGGCTTAACTAGCATCTGCAAAACCATGCCAAAAAATCATGAAATTGATTTAGGAAATCTGGCGACAGTGTTTGATCCCATGAAACCTGATGAAGCCAAAGCTATTGCAAAATGATCTTGGCTCTGATGAGTACTGGTGATGCGAGACCGAGCGGTTCGAAAATGCTGGCCACGATGGAGAGTATCTTGCCTTTGTCGTAGGCTTCCTGTGGCAAAAGTCATGGAATGAGAATATGTATAAGCCTATCGTTCGATGGATCCCAGCCTAAATAATTGTATTAGGGCTCAATTGATCAGATGAGGTTCAATATCTATTTCATCGGCAGTAATAGTACTCAAAAATCGTGACGAGTTCGATACAAACTTCCTTAATCTCATTCCTCCCGTGTCTAACAGCTCGCATAACTGGGTTTTTATTGGATCTCCTGACATGACGTCATCGAACGGCTGTTGCGAGATAGACAGTCGGTTTAACATCATAAGTAACGGTAGTGAGTTCATAAGCTATGCAATCGATACCTATGGGGACTCTCTGTACAACATTCTCTCAAATCGTCAAAGTTCAGGAGCGAGTTCCACTTACCTATACATTTTCTCGATATTACCCGAGAAGACGTATTTTGAAATTTGAAATCGCAGAATAATGTTGAGTATATCATCCAGGGTCTTGGTCATCATCTCCAGCAAACCAGAAAATCGTCAAATATGATAAACATAGAAGAGGACAGAGTAGGTAGAAATGAGATCGATAAATGTTAAGAATTTGTGGGAATAATTGAGGTAGCGAGCGAATTATCATGAAAGTTCATTAACATTTTTAATTGAAAGAGCATTAACTCATGAAGGCTATAAAAACATCGAAGCAGTGGATTTATGTGATGAGCTTCAATCTATTTCAATGCGCATTGAACCGGGTTCGTCATCAAAAGATGTCCTATATTTTATTTGCGAAAAAAATGGTGCGATATTTTATCCAAATATTTTTATCACCTTAAGAATATTTTTAACACTACCTATTTTTTTGCTTAGGTAAGGAGGGCGCAACAAAAAAGTTTGCCTAGGGCGCGAGGATTACAAATTTTTTTTTGAGCTATCCCTGATTAGGAAGCAGATTAAACAGCAGATAACAGGTAGATTAGGAAGCAGGTTATATTTTGCCTATATTGTTGATATTCTACAACTACCTATATTAGAAGCATACATTTATATTGATCATAATTATGTATTCATCTTTATTTTTATTTGTATTTACAACTAATTACAAAAAAATAATTAAAACAACAACATCTAAATTAGCTTGTAGTTATCTCATTCGTTCGTAAATAGTTGAATAAGTTTGTTGTTGAAGGGGTAAATTCGCCGATTTATTTCTACCCTCCTCGTTTAAAAATACGGGCCTTAGTCTCGATTACTTATTTCAGATCAATGTTTCTTCGTTTGGAACAATATTTGAAACAAATTCTACGTTCAGCGATACAGTATCATCTTTCAGAATCCAGACTCAAAAATAGATGCTTCCATTTAAAAAAAAACTGGCTTGACCTTGAAATGACCTTGCAATTTAACCTCTAGGTTAAATTGGAGGTCATCATTTGATTTTTCCCTAAAGTTGTGCAACTTTTGTATCCACACTTTAGGCCTTCCACTGTGAGTTATTTGAGTGGTTCTTTTAAAATGGGTTACCCTGTATAAGCATTGTTGATTTTTGCAACCTAAGCGTTTTGAATATAAACAAATATGCCCTGCAGTCTATGCTCGTTATACTTTCATTTATAACTAATTGGTTAAAAGGCCAGCTTTAAAATTTAGATGCAAGCTTCCATTATAAAATATAACGGAACTAATTCACAGGTTTGTGTCAAAAAAATTAAAATACTGAAGATCGGAAAGAAAGAATATTCGGAGCCATATGGAGATCGAATCGTTGAACTCTGATGACTTTGAATGTTAATTGGAAAACAAATGTCATAAACTCAAAGAAAAGTACCAGCTATTGAAGTCAAGCCAGAAAACGACAATTCGTTCTACTTAAATTTTAGCTACTTGAGGGATATCACAAGACTCCATATTAGTCCTTTAGATCTTTATAATTTTATACTCTCTTGAGACTTAATTGGTTAAAGGGTCACAATGAAAATTCAAATGAAGCTTTCTTTATAAAAAAATAATTCAACTAGGCGATTTATTAACCGATAATAATGAAGTTACAGATGTGAGATGGAAAAGGGATTTTAAAATTATTTTCTGACGGAGTTCTGGAATATGGAAATAATTAAACGGAACTGTGATTTGAGTGTCCGTACACTTTTTACACATAACATTTTACACATTAAGGTGATGCCTCTTGTACAAATTGATTTAATTTCATTCGAAGAAAGCCAATTTTATATTTTGAAGGACGGATTTAGCTAAATCGCCAGCAAATATAAAATTATGGGTTTTGAATGAAATTAAATCAATTTTCATAAAATTATCTAAGAATAAGGTGGTACTTATAGAATTAGTAAGATTTGACGTTTGCTGTTTTGCATGGGGCAATGCCTTTAGTAAAATATAACTTAATGAGAGAATATCAGCACAGGATTGATGACTGTTAGGGCTCAAAAGGGTTTAATCAATCAAGTTTTGTATGAACTTCTGCCAACTTTAAATTAATTGTTAATACTAAATGCTACGGTAATACATCATGTCACAACAACTCTACCATTAACCAAGCATAAAATTCACATGAAGAAATTTTCCTAATCACGCGATACCTCTGAGAATATTTTCTACCCACCTTGAAAGTGAGACATAGATTAGTATTTAACTACCAAATGTATTCTCATACAGTTAACTAAACTAAATTAATTAAGCCGAACAGTGGTACATTTTCAAATTAATCAGGAATTTCTATAGAGGAAACGTGATAGCCTTAAATACTTGATCGCATTATCCTATAGAAACGAGATAAACCGCTATACTAATTTAAATTTTAACGGACTGCATTTTGCGATCTCAACTTTGATCTCAGGTAATGAAATATTCAACGTGCATCTGGTTTTTTTTTGTTTTGTTGACAAACCACTTCACCGTGTAGGTACTGGAAATCAGTTTTTATGAAAAATTCTGTCACTAAAAAAAATCATAATAAACCTTGTTGAAGGGAGTGTCCTGAGCTCGGATTGAAATTGAAATCGTTGGAAGTGCTGTTTTTTTGGCAGCAATTTTAAAATTTGACTCTTGTGTCAACACGACATACCCGTGTGCGTTTTTTGGTTTTTTGTAACTGAAAATTTGAATGAAGTTTTTTTTTAATATTGTTTCGATATTTAATATTTATCCGTCTTTAATGCAAAACTCTTGATTAAATTCATGCACACCAGGTGTTGAACGTGCTCGTGAGAAGTTGTTTTATTCTCGTGTTGACACAAAGGTTAAATAAATTTCATAATATGAATGCCTATTTTATACGTTGTTTCTAATTTAAGCATTTAAGATTTGCCTGTATTATCACGACCCATATTATTACGACTTATTAAGGGTTATACGATATATTGTATTATACCCTTTAAAAAAATGAGAACTTTCCTTAAGCTCTTGGTAGTTTGGTTTCGTACTTACAAAAATGTGGTCTACTCATCAGGAAGCTACGACCAAACTACAAAAATTCAATTCCCACCTTTTACGTATGAAGGTAAGAACGTAATTATTTAGCGAATTATATTCACCAAATCTAAAAACTTAAGGAAACCCTCATTATGTGTGTGTTAAGCCCACATTAATATAATTTAAGGCGGGACCAGACGATGTGACAATCGAACAATGTGGGTTGGTATCGTTATCCAAAATAAAAATAGGGAAATTACGGGGAGAGGGAATTTCTACTTTTTTTGTAGCCTCTTTGTTTTATTGAATAACAAGTCGTAGTAATGAGAATGCTATTAAAAATATATTTTGTCTATAAAAGGCCGAAAAAATCATATTAATTGATAATACAAGCAAATCTCAAACTTTTAAATTAAAAACGTCGTATAAAATAAGCTTTCATTTTATTTATTTATTTAATTTTTAAATTAACCACTGGGCAGCATACAGGATTAACCCAATTACATGCTGCCACATTTCAAAAGAAAAGAAAGTATTTTTCGGTGGGAGTACTATTGACAAAGAAAACAGACTTTCATCTTTTCCGAAACACCGACAGAGACATGTTGAACAGGTCAAAATCTGAAAAGTACAACATATGAATGGATTCCAGTCTATTAATAATTGAAGACAGACCTAGATTAGTTCTAGAGTTGTGTCAAGATGACTATTATTTATTAACTATTTTAAAAAGTAAGAACTCATCAAGTAGGGCCGTTCTATTTTCTAGTGTGATCCAGTTAAATTTATTACAACGAGTTTCGTAAGCCATAAAATTATTCGATGAGAGAAACTTCGGACATAAAAACCTAGTTAATCTTCTCTGAACACTTTCAAGTCTATTGTTATATTCTGAATAGAAAGGAGTCCATACTTGTGATAAATATTCTAAGTTAGTTCGAACCAGATTAAAGAATAATATTAAGAAACTAGGTAGACGGATTTTTAAAATCTTTACCTCGTCTGAATATAAATCCTAAAGTTTTGAAAAACTTTCGGCATAAAATATCGGCATGTAAGTCAAAGCGTAGCTTTGAATCTAATGTCACACCGAAATCCTTAATACTGTCCACTTTATTTAAGTTTGACATTCCAATGTTATAGCAAAACCCAATTTGGTCCCTTTTTCTGGAAAAAGTTGCAAAGACGCATTTATTAACATTTAGCGGTAATTTGTCATCAACAGACTATTTCCAAATACAATTCAGATCCACTTGTAGTAAATAACTGTCATCTACTGAATTTATAACCCGAACTATTTTTAAATCATCAGCGTATTACAAATGTTGCGATTTAATCACCGGTTAAATATCATTAATAAACAATATAAACAACAAGGGGCCTAGAATTGAACCCTAGGGAACTCCCGATGTAGGTTCAAACTCACCCGATATCAGCCCATTGAATTTGACGAATTGAGTTCTAACAGTTAGGTATGAGTGAATCCATTTATGCAGGAGCGGTGAGATGTTAAAAGGCGCAAGCTTGTTTAGTAGAATATAATGGGAGACTTTATCAAAAGCTTTCGAAAAGCCTGTATAAATACAATCAAGTTGTCCGTTACTATCTATAGTATTGCAGGCTAAGTCACAAAATTCAAGTTCATTCGTTTGGGAAAAAAACTGTGCTGCATTGGTGTAATCTCATTTCTAAGCTGATTGAATAGAATGTTGAAAACCAATTTTTCAAAAATTTTGGCAAGTGCATTTAAAATGGATTTGGGCCTATAGTTTTCAATGTTCGCCAAGTCTCCGCTTTTATGAATATGGGCACCAAAATTGATGCTTTCCATTTAGACGGAAAGATAGAGTGACTAATTGACAAATTGAATAATAACGTTATAAGAACTATACAAGAACATGTCTCAAATGTTTTAAAAATAAATTGGGTAATTGATCTGGACCAACCCCTTTATTAACATCTAACGATTCTAATATATTTAGGACCTCATTTACTAGAAACAAAGGTTTCTTTTGTATTGAGGTACAACTGTAAAATGTATGAGAGATCGAGTTCACAAATTTCGGATTGGTTTTGGGATAACTTACTTTGCAGAAAGTGACTTCTGATAGTTCTAAAATAATTTAGGGTTAATTCTTAAATCACTCTCGATACTCGTAACATACGAGTTCCAGCATTTTGTAATTTCACATTTGACCTTTCTTCTATTCTAGAATAATCGACCCGATTATTGTACGACCTAAAACGCCTTAGAGCACATTCTTTATGTTTGATTAGAAACACGAGGTAGTTCGAATACCAATTAGGAAACTTTTTCCTTTTTTCAATGACTCTATCAGCGTTTTCTATCAAAGAAAATAAAGTATCGGTGCATCATCAACCGTCAAGTTGTGAAATAAAGTTTCCCAATCAACACAAGCTAACTTTTCCTCCAATTCAACATAATCCCATTTTTGAAAATTAATATGCGAACTTAAATAACACGGTAGGGTTCTATCAACTTCTAATGAAATGGATGCAGAAAACGGTGGATGGTAACCATCAACTTTTGCAAGTAAATAATCATACTTCTTTAATGAAACGTTTTTTGAACTTAAATTTGAAAGAAAAAGATCTAGGAGTTTGTTTTGAATGTTTCTTACATGGTTATTTTGAGACAAAAGGGTCAATTCCAGGGTGTCGATTAGGTAAGCTGCAGGACGCGCTTATAGATTATATTGTATATTATTTCTACAGTTAGAAGCAAAAATATTTCTTGGGTCAAGAGTGTTCCATTCGATTGATGATAAGTTAAAATCCATTAAAATAGATAACGCAAATAATTAATGTTGACCCATTTTAAGATTGATTTTAGCCCAGACGTCGTCAGTAACATAGCAAAGATCCAAACCTAATAATCTTACAGCATGTAGATCCTTATTAATAGCAATGAGGGCACCACCCCCGTCGCGCTTTTTATGACATGTAAAGTCACGATCGAACTGTTCACGACAATGAATTTTTTTAGTGACAAAATTTCTCATTAAAACTGATTTCCAGCAAACCATAACTTGCGAAACGAAAACGTTCAGATTTTCTGTTTTATTTGAATCTTTAAATATTATTTATTTTACTAATGAGATAAAATAATACTAATTAATTTTTTTTAAATATTCAAACAAATTCAATAAAAAATTTTATTGATTTAGAGTTAACTTGAAAAAATATTTGGAGAGATAAAACGAAAATTAATACAAAAAAATAATTATTTTCTATTTAAACAGAGCTCATTTTCCAAATAAATAAAATTTTATGTTGTCACCAGTGACGTGAGTATACATATGTCGCGCGCACGTGGCCCGATACGCATGATTTTATGCAGGGTTATGGAATTATATACATAGGTACTACCTTGACTACACGCCTTTCACGCTAATTTTCAAATTTACAAATGTGTGTGGATAATAAATTTTGGCAACCTCTGGCTAATTTTTTGATCAATTTTATGATTAATAATTGTAAATCGATTTTTTTTTTTGTAATTTAATACAAAATTATTTAACTGTTGCACTTCATTAATTATTATCCAAGAGAAGATAGATACGCATATACATACATATGTACATACGTTAATATTTTATTGCGTTCTAATCAATATTTCGGTATACCGTGTAGTATATAAATTACAAAAAAATTAGTTGTTGTCAATTGTTAAAAATTGGGTATAGTAAATTCGTACATATACGATATATAAACTTGAACTATTGAAAAATCAAATTGTGACACGAAACTATTTTGTATCCTTATAGTAATTTTTATAACCTAAATAAATTTATTTCGTCTATATAAAATTCTGGCAACATTGCGATTCAATAATTAATAAAACATTTTAGTTTCGTCTCTGTTATTTAATATCCCCCTTATATTTATATACACATACTATATATATATCTATATATTATATTCATTAAATGTAATATATTTTATTTTTTATATATTTCGATTTGCTATTATACTCGTATATACATAGCTATGTATGTAGGAAAAACACATTTTATATACAAAAAATGTTCCAACTACCAGATTGCTTTCTAGCTATCTCACTTTATATTATCGGGAAAATTATATATCCATACTCGTATTATATACTTAATATATGTAGATATGTACAGCAAATATATACATATGTAGTCATACATAATATATGTGAAGAAAAGCGGAAATAAAATTTACAAAAAAAAGGAAAAATCCGAAATTAAATTTTCAATTAAATTTTTTTTTTTTTAATTAGATTTAAGAACTTTTGGAAATAAATATTTTTCACCTGTTCGTGTATACATAATTTTATGGAACTTTGTACGTTACAAGCATAAAACACTAAACAGCACCTATAGAAAAAAAAAAAAAAAAATTGAAACTCACAGTTTTATTTTTCCGCTCTTCCAAAAAAAGAAATAGAAAATCTTCCACACTTCTAAAGTTATTTTGCTGGTTTGTTGAGTTCTCAATTTTGCCGGTTTTTATATATTCGACGAGTTATGTTTTTTTTGTTCTTATGTTTATTATTTTTATTAAATACAAATAATAAATAATAAATTTTAATTTTAATTTATAAATTAATTAAAATAGCACACACATATACACGCACGCACACACTTTATAAATTTAGCACAATTTGGTTTTAAAACTATTAAATATTAATATTAGTCCGCGCGCAATTTGATAACACAATAATTTTGATGGTGCAAAATTAATTTTAAATAAATAAAAAAAAAATTAAAAAAAAAAAATTTACAAATATATCTTTGTTTTATATAACTGTATGTACAATAAAAATCACACGTTAATATTCAAAGAAAATTCCACTGAAAATGAGAGTATTTTCTCATTTTCCTATAATTTAGTATTTTAATGCTTTTCATTTTTATTTTGGTATGTTTACAATTCGATACATGGAATAATATACACATACACATTTATATTAATATATATATATATAACTTATGTATATGTATATATACAAATTATACATACACATATAAAATACAGAAAAATGGGGTTGGAAAATTTGTATGTTCTTTGTTTTCCTCCTCAATGTTTTTTTTTTGGCATACAGAAATAATTTATATCTTTGTTATTTTGGGTATGATAATGAAGGTATATTTATACACAGCATTTATTATTGCTTTTCAATGAAAATGAAAAATAAGGCTTAAGTTTCAAAGTTTCCCAAACCAGTAATATTTGTGTATACGATAAGACACATTTTTATTGTAACGATAATATTAGTTGAACAAATTAAATTTTGTGTTTTTGTACACACACTTAGTGTATTGCTTTGGTAAATTTATAAAAAAATACAACAACAATTGCATTAAATAAATCCAAAAAAGATTCAGCTAAATCCAATTATTTTTTGAATTTACTTAAATCAAATCCGATTTTTAGTTTCAATACCTACCACTAGAATTTGCTTCATATGAAACACATCAAGCAAAAATTAAATTTAAAAATAAATCTTTGCGGGTTGCTTTCTGAAATTTTAAATCCAAACCTAAATCTAATCCTTGTTTACCAAAGCAATACACTTACTATATATACAACAGCATTTCCAAGAAATGGGTTTTCTTTTTTATGTTGTTTATTAATTTCGATTAATAAAGAGATTTTTAATTGTAATATTATGGGGAAATATATAATTTTGTACCACGGTTATACACTCGGCCCATATATAAAAAAAAATTTAATACATATGGGGAGGCAAAGCTTATGTGTAGCCACTATATTATGGCGATAATTTTTACTTATGGGTACACAGGTGTTATGACCGTTAAAACCCCCAACTAAACGTTTCTCTTAGTTTAGAGCAATTTGTGAAATCAAGGACGCATTTCGTACTACTAGGGATTGCAAACTTTCGATCACAGGCACACACACAAAAAAAAAAGTCGTGACTTAGAGGGTAGAGCCCACTATTCCTACGTTTCCGAGGTCGCTGAAACCGAATATGACCATATGAAATTAATCCAAATGCCCATTTTCCCGTTTCCAACCCCCCCTCTGAGGGCAAGGCTGGGCGGTAATGTACATGTATTTTAATTACTCGTTTTCAAAGTAACAGTATCTTATATTTTAATTACTTAAATTCTAAGTACATAATTGTAATTTGTATTTTAGTTACATCAGTTTTTATAATTTCTTGTTAACATTTTTGCAAGGCTTATTAAGATTAGTTTCCAAAGCCATCATGAATATTGTCAAATCAAATTTATCAATTTCAACATACAAATCAACATTATCAACATACAAATGTACATCCATCTCAATTTTGCATGGAACTTGAAATTTCGACTCCCAGGGGTAGGGGTAACGGGAAAATGGGCTGTTGGAATCATTTTGTATGGTCATATTCGGTTTCAGCGACCTCGAAGACGTAGGAATATTGGGGTCTATCCTCTGGGTCACGACTTTTTTTTTTTTTGTGTGCCTGTGTATTTTTTTTTTAAATTTATCGATAAAATTTTTTTTATTCCTTTATGTTTAAATTATCCTTCAGTGGTAAAGATTCTCAAACATTCGGTTAAGTTGGTAATGGCGCTCTTCTATGCCGTTTCCCTTAATACACAGACAGATATTCCAGCAAGTCTACAATTTGCTGATAAACTAAGAATTTGCTGACTGTTTAAATTTATAATTATTCATAATTGCTCTTGCTCATAAGCTGTTCCTTGACAGTTAAGGTTTTCAACATCCGAATTCTTCAGCAGTTGATTTCATACTTCGGAAAATTTGAAAATTTTGAATCTTACGAGCATATCAGACGAATTGTTCCATTTTGTTTTGGAGTAGCAATTTCAATTCGGCTTCTTAAATATGCCTTTAATATATTTCTAAATCATTATTAGTGTTGCCGATACCTATCCTCTTTGCTAACAGTTTCTAAGCCATCATCGTCAGCAATTATATCCTCTCCAATTGTAAGAACGGTACTAACTCGCAGTATCAATTAAATCTATGTTTAAAAATGTTTCCGAATTTTGCTTTCACATTCATATTATAAGGAGTGAGTATGATAAATGTTTAAACAAGCATTTAATTGTAACTGCGATTTAGTATCGTTAGTTAGTCTGGGGAGTCCTATCGCAGCGCTTAAACTGCGAGAAAAATGGTTCCAGTAAGGGTGAAGGAAATAAATTCGGTACCACTCCAACTAATCTAACCTAACTCAATGGATTTTTAGGCTTTATAGAATTCAGAGAATTTAAAAAATTTACGGAATTTATAAAATTTTAAAAATTAAAAAATTTTTAGAAACATTAGAATTTTTTGAATTTATAGAAATGACAGATATGAATAATTTATAGAGACGATAAGGATTTATAAAATTTATAGAATTTATAGGTTTCAAAAACATACTAGAATTTATAATATTTACAGACTTAAAATTTATAGAATTTATCGAGTTTATAAGATTTTAAGAATTTATGAAATTTGCAGAATGTTACTGATAAGATAAGATATATAGAATTAAGATTTATAGAATTTATAGAAATTATGGAAGTAAAATGTACTTGTATATAATTTTTAGAACTGACAAATTTGAAATATTTTAGGAATTGTTTCAAGTTTGTTAATTCGAAAAATTCTCTAGTATACACCAGAATCTATAAAATTTATAATATTTGTGGTGTTTATGTAATTTATAGGATTCTTTGGATTTATTTTTCAAATTCATAAAATTTATAGAGTTTATAAATAAGTAAGAATTTATTACATTTATAGACTTTGTAGAATTTAGAGAATTTACAGAATTTATAAGAAAGAAAAAGATTTGTAGAATTTCAAGCACTCACTGAATTTTTGAACTTTATTTTTAACGAAATTATTGAATTTACAGAATTGTGAAAGTTTATAGGATTTTTCAAAATTTTTCGAGTAAATTCAAGTTTGTAGAATTTATAAAACAGACACACTTGAAACAATCAATAGAACACAAAGGATGTACAAAATTGAAAGAATTTCTATTATTGATAAAATTTGTAGAATTTATAAATTTTATAGAATTTGTAGATTTTATAGAATTTATAAAATTCATCAAATTTAAAATTTAGAGTATATAGACATATTAAAACTTATAAACTTTATAGAATTTACTGGATTTATCAAATTTACAGAATTTATAGGATTTATAGAATTTATATAGAATTTAAGAAATTTATTGGACTTTTAGATATATAGATTTCATAAAATTTAAAGGATTTACAGAATTTACTGAATTTATAGAATTCAAAGAATTTATTGAATGTAAATAAGTCAAATTTGAGTTTGTAGAATGTATAGAACTGACAGACCTGAATAATATATGGAACCCGTAGATTCTATAAAATTTAAAGAATTTATAGGTTTTAAAAACATATTAGAATTTATAATATTTACAGACTTAAAATTTATAGATTTTATTGGACTTTTATGATTTATAGAATTTATCGAATTTACAGAATTTATAAGAATTGAAGAATTTAAGAGATTTGCAGAATGTAAAGAACTTATTGAATTTTAAAACTTTATGCAAAGGATTTATAGAATTATTCATAGAATTTATATCACCAATGCCATGCAAATTTAAATCAGAATTTGTTAAAAGCTAAAAATTAACAAAATTAATAATTTAGTTAATTTATTTATTTATTAAAGTACAGAAATCGATTTTGCTATTAACATTTATGATTTCTATAAAAAAAAATAATCGCCAATTATTAAAATTTAAAATTGATATAAAACAAAACAAGAAATTTAAAAAATAATAAAATTAAGGACCCGTCCGAAGTTTGTGATAATATTTTTTATTGTAATAATTTTTATGTGTGAAATAATTCTCTCTTCCATATTTTGTAATAAGTTCGTTTGCGTCCGAATATGCACTGATATAATTTTGACATTATAAATTTAACAGATATTGCTTGGAGCATACAATAACACTAAAATAGCGCCCAGATCAACTCTTTTTTTTAAATTTTAACCCCAATAAAGAAATCTACGGATCACAGAAGAAGCAATTAATGAAATTTTAGGCGCGCTAAACGAAAATTTAGCATTTTTAAACAAATGAAATTGCAAGTTGATCAACAATACTTGCTGTATATTAATAATCTAAAAACCGTCATTTAACGATGTAATGGCAATGAATTTATGAATTATGTACTTATAAGGTAAAATTAGGGCTTGCTGATAATATTATATATACAATATTACACAATTTTTTGTGTAGCACAAAAACGAATAAATTGCTCACAAAATGATTAAAAAGCATGATCACTTTTACGAACGATTATAAATTTATTGGTCGTAAATTTAATTTCATCAATGCAAAATCTTTTTACTAAATTCAACAAAAATTATTTCGGAAACGTCAAATTATAACATACGGGTGCGTCCGATTTCTATGAGAAATAATTTTTCTGTGATAAATTAATGTTGAACTGTACGCAACCATATTATCACAGCACCGGTGTGTAATAATTTTGACATGTCGGAAATAATTCTTGTTTCTGCACCAATGAAGGATGTTGATTTTAGTAACAAGATTTTTGTATTGATGAAATTAAATTTACAACCAATAAATTTATAATCGTTCGTAAAAGTGATCATGCGGGTCTTTATTCTGTTCTTTTTTATCATTTTGTGAGCAATTTATTCTTTTTTGTGCTGTACCAAAATTTGTGTAGGTAATATTGTATCAATATTATCTGCAAGCCCTAATTTTTTCTTATAAGTACATAATTCCTAAATTCATTGCCATTACATCGTTAAATGATGGTTTTTAGATTATTAATATACTACAGCTTAATATTGTTGATCAACTAATAATTTTATTTTATACAAGACCCATTTGAAAATATTGAAGTCTTCATTAACGCCAGAAATTATACTAATGTATTTTGAAACGGTAGCTATCAATGCATTTAAAAAAATATTCGCAAATGCTTATTTAACTGCGTTATTTTCACTTTCGCGAGGCATTTTATATGTTCTCATGGATCCAAGCCTAAATATGACACCAACACAACTTTCGCTAAATTTTTTAACCTTGTTTAAGCTGAAAACCTTATACTGAAAGACTTGCTAAGTTATTTTGAGGATAATTTTATGGGACGATTTATACTCGATAAAGCTCCAAGATTTGCACGATTTGAGATTTTAAAATGGAATCATTACAATACAATGCTAACACAAGGCAATAAAACAAATAATGTATTGGAAGCATGGAATCGCAAATTCAGCTCTGCGGTAGGAATGGACCATCCCAATATTTTTCGTTTTATTGAAAGCCTATAAATGGAGCATTCAAAAAACGAAATGATACGCACACAAATGCTTGCAGGCGATCAAGGGCCACCGCGCAAATGTAATTACTTTGACTACAACAGCAGGATTAATCGAATCCTATAATGATTTTAATCAAAAGCCACCATTACAATATTTGAAAACAGTCGCTTATAACATTGATATAAATTAAAAAGTGTTTAAAAATTAGATTGTTGCTGTGAATTTCGCTTCTACTTAAATTGTGGGGAAAAAGTTGCTCGCCATAGTTCAACCGTAACCCATTCGCGTACATGCGTGCGTCATTAAACTAGTACGATTACGAACGTACATAAGACGGTTGATTCACGGCACACCGTCAATTTTTTATAAAAAAAATTAAAAGTGAAATGTGAAATATTAATTGTACATACTGTGAATTTTGCAGCGTTAATTGTGTGGACAGCGTGAATTATTCGATGTAAATTGTGAAAAATGAATTATGCGTCGTGAATCAATCGTCTTCCGTTAAAACTAACGTTTTCGATTATTGTGACTCATAGATCAGTAATCTCTTCTACTATTTGAACTACATTGCCATTGATGTTGTATGTAGTTATTATCGGGTTCCTTTTACGGTGGACAGACATAATTTTGCACTTATTGATGTTTAAGTGTAATGAATTTTGGTCGCACCACTGACTAAGTCTATTGTGTTGTCAACATCACAAATTTGTTCAATCGTACGATAAATGTTTACATCATCAGCAAATATCAGAAGATTTGGTGTATGATCTTGGTTATCCGATCCATGAAAACAATAAAAATCGAGGGTCCAATAAGGGATTCTTCAGGAACACCCGTTAAAGGTCACCATTCTATATGGAAATGTCGCTTCCATTTGTTCATATTCAAGAATCTAATAAAAAATCTTTTTGTTGGTGAACGTCGAATTTCATCTGAATCGGTTGGTCTTTTTCTTTTACTACGGCGGTACATCCCGCAAGTTGGCCAAACAATTAAATTACTTTTACATCTATACCGGCATCGAACATAAGAACGGATCTTGAACGAGCAACGGGCAAACGAATTTCATCAAGTTTAGTGAGAAGAAGACTGGTTGAATCTGCATGGCTAACACTTGAAACAGTCCAGAAGCCAGAGTTCGCAGTATGAGTCAAACAAAAATAGTCAAAACAGTTTGTTTTGCTCAGGAGCGTTTTTTGGACTCAAGAGAAGTGAAATAGCGTGATTTTCTCCGATGAATTCAAATTCAGGCCGCATGTTGGAGATGGTAGAATTCTCGCACGAAGCGAACCTCGAGAGAAGCTTAGCAGCGAATGTCATTTAAGAGTTCCACCGAAAACTGAAGGAGTTGTAGTCTGGGGAGTTTTTTCTGTTTATCTGCAAGTCCTCCATAACGGATTAGAGCTTTTCGACGAGACTTTCAGATTTATTTTTCAACTCCATGCAATACTGCGGAATTTGTGAGTAACTACTATGTATATATTAATTTTGAATTGTAGATAGTAAAATTGATTAGATAAACAACAATAATTGATTAAAATCCTATTTTTTCTTATCTCTTCATTTAAACGTAAAAATATACTTCGCAGAAAAAAAAAACATCAATGTGTTGGACTTATTCCATTACTTTAACTTTAATCAACGTATTTTGAATATTTTGGCATTTTTTCGGGGTTCCCACTAAATTGCAGGTACATTTCTTTCAAAAAATTGAGTCATAAATGTATTTAAAATGAAACTAAGCATAAATAAATCAATTGATTTCAAATGTTGTGAAATTTTAGCAACCAAGACTAGGTACACAATCTTTTTGTGCCATTCTTTACTTGCAAAATCAGATTTGCTTCAAATGAGTTGCTAAGTGCACTATAACAATATTTCGAAAATCCGGCTAAAATTGAACATTTTTATGAAAAATCCAAGTTTTAATTTATTTCTTCCGCTGGATCTACTCCCATACTCCAGCAATTATGTAGATAATTACAAGTTCGTACTTTTTACAATAAAAAAAATTGTATTCCGTTGTTTTATAAAAGATCGACATTTAGTGTCTAGACAAACAGCATTTATAAAGTAGCACACAGGAACTTTGCATGTAGGCGAATTAAATAAAAAAAATAAAAAAAAATCATACAACAGAAATACGCATGGGAAAATCATAAACAAAAACAGTGTTTGTGTATAGTTTCCTGAAATTTACCCCCGCATACAACACCTACAACGTATGTACATCTAAAAGTAGAACCAAGTCAAATTATTTAGAATCACAAGAGTTGTTTATCAGACTTTACAACTTCGGCATTGTTTGTTTTGTTCTCATCAAAAATAATTTCGTCTTTTTTTTTTGTTTCGTGATTAATTTAGCATGAAAGGGATAATAGAATTGTGATGAATACCTACCAGTGTTAGTACCCAGTGTAAATAAAAGGGTTTCAATTTGAACTGACCTATCAATCTTAATCATTATGTATATGACCTACTTTTACAGAAAAAATGTTGGTAAATAATTTTTAGGCTCCCATATCAAGCCTAACTTTATAAATATTTTAAAGCTTTTTGTTCCCATACACATACACAAACATATTGTAATACAAATATCGAGGTGGTTTCTATTAT
This sequence comes from Tipula helvola, assembly GCA_963556165.1. Lineage (NCBI taxonomy): Eukaryota > Metazoa > Arthropoda > Insecta > Diptera > Tipulidae > Tipula > Tipula helvola. Next base: position 390,953,806 of record OY744482.1, read on the forward strand.
TAGATTTATATGTATGTGTGTATTTATATTTTACAACCCATTTGCCATATCGCTTCTTCAGCGGGTAATAATAAATGTTTCTTTTTGAGTAATAGCTTTTATGGCTGTGGGGTGGTTGTTGCCGCTGTTACAATATATGTATGAACATATACGTATGTATGTATGTACATTATTCAGTAAAATAGTTGAATATTTTATGTTTAATAAATACATTTTTTAAGTGACAAAAATCTACTGTACATACTCTCAAATTCTTCTCATTTGAATGAAAAACATGTTCGTATATAAGCTATATAAAATACATATATACATATGTATGTATAATTTATATACAAGTGTAAATATATGTGTCCGTGTGTGTATGTTTCCCATCCATATTTTAAACATTTTTCATTAGGAACTGGAAATTCTTTTTATTTTATGTACGTACGTATGAACGAGTATGTATGTTTGTTTTTCCTGTAACACATACATTAATAATCAAATTTTGTTTGTGGAAAAAGTAAAAAGAGAAAAGCGAAAAAAATTGAAAATTTATCCACTTTACTTCACGTAAATACAATAGACCGCCAATCTCAAGATTTAACGAAGACATTGAACGAAATAAAATTTTTTGTTTGTTGTAGCTATACGTTATACTGTACTATTTTCTGTGTGTTTTTCTTCGTGTTTTTCACAATTTCGATATAGGAGACGGGGGACGGGAAATAGCAAAAAAAAACGTGAAGAAGACTACTATATTGATCCTTCCACCCTACAAATTTTTCAAGAGGGTGAAATTTTTTTTTTTTTTTTGCCTCTCTCTCGTGTTGTTTAAATTATGCGAGGGTGAATTACTATTATATGTGTATATGGGGGTTCGGTGGGGAGAGGATGGGGGATGACGGCGGGATGAGATATTTTATTATATATTATGTACTACACACATATACTATATATATTTATTTGTACAGTAGGTTAAAAAATTATCGAGGAATTAGATATTTTATTTCTTTGTATTTTATTGTTGTATTTTTAGTTGTTAAAGCTATTAATGTTGAGCAAGTAGTTTTTATTTCCGAATTGGTATAGTTGGATAGAAATTTGATATTTACAGTATACAAGTGGTATTATCGCTGGGTCTGGTAAACAATTAGAGGAATGGGAACTGATGACGTTTTTAACACTTATATTTGTATTATGCAGCAATCCCCTTAGTAGCTTGAAACTTAAATGAACAAATAGCATTACCTGCCTTAAAATGACAACCCACATATCTACTTACAACTTATACAGAAATTTTGTGCTTTCTTTAAAGCTACGTTATACCTAAATTCTCTAGTTGAGCATATTTAAAGCAAACAAATTGCTAGGAGTTGTTTTAATTTTTTTTTAGACAAGGTAAGAATTTACCAGCATAAAAATTAAGTTCCATTAATCTAGTGGTATATACTAATTTAGCTCAGAAAAAAATTACTGAACAACTCTAATTTAAAATAAATGAATTTGTCTATACTAAAGTTGGTAAAACTTTTGCAAGTATTTATTAAACATGACATCCAAAATTCAGAATAACTGACCAAACTTCCAAATTTGAACTTTGAATTTTATTTATGCAAGCACACGTCTTTCTTTTACAAGCGGGTCTAAAATCTATAATAAATAAAATTACTGATACTTAGGGACTTTCAAATTGTATAATTTTGTAAGTGTTTCCTGAAAACATTTTCTATAAATTGTAAAATATTTTTTAATATAACATTTAAAATCGTAGTGTAATTAAAATAATATTTGCTGGGGTTCAAAATGCGTTTGATAAATATTGCAATATCAGTTGCGTGTTAAAACAAGGGAACAACTCGTAGATCAACAGATTCCACAATGAAAACAAAATATTGAAATACGTTTGACAGCATGCGATTCCAATTTATGGATGTTGCGGGTCTAAGCAAGCTGAACCTAGTCAATAAGTTCTGTTATTTAGTTGTTAAGCTAATAAGTATTAAAGTGCCGTACCATTTTATAGTAATTTTTACGTTTACTGGAGCATGATTTCTTGTACATATTTATTAAAGTCTTACCTAAATAATCGATCTTCCAAAACAACAATTGGTCAATTTGATTCAATAAGTATCTCCTCAACAATCGACATGCTTTAAAATTCTAAAATGTTCATTCCGCGAAATTTTCATAACCCGTTTGTTGTCAGAATTACAGAAAATTATTTCAGCGCTGATATCAATTTTGTGTTCAATAAATGTTTAATTTAACTGTCTACGTAGTTTAACAATCAGGATGCTACTCAATTTGTTTAGACCGCAAATTTGGTGAATAAATTTGCATTCCATAATTATTGTCATGAAACAAACTTTATGTTAAAATTAAAATATGTAGGAGTAACTTATATTGCTCATTTCAAAGAGCCCCTGACTATTACTACCCTAGGGTACGTTCTACCTCTAAAAAATCATCTAGAAATATTTATTTTGAAAGGTTTTGTTTAACCAACAAAATAATATTTCTAGCACGCTTCTTGTTTTCATTTGAGTTCAAAATATACTTCATATTTTGTTGAAATAAAATGAGCTGTGCCAAATTTTACTTGGTCAAAAAGTACGTTGAGAGACTTTTTTTTCAATGCATAAACGGAATGCAGGATTTTGAATAAACAATAATGCACAATAGTACATTTAATGAAGCAGCCACTTTGAGCGAAGCATACAAGTCGCTGTCACGATTTTCCGCCTTGGATAACTCTTTTGTTATATGTATAAGCTAATTTTTAAAACAATTTATCTGTATTTTGCTTGGCCCAAACAATGAAATTTACAGAACTAGAACTGGGGATTGGGATTGAATTGAAGATCAATTAGTACCTATTGTAAGAATCTATTTTCCTTATTTTTGATGCGCTGTTATAGCAGTTATTATTGCAGTCAGTGCCAGGTAATGCTGCAGGCGGTAAATAAAGACTGAAAAAACTGCATAATCTGCGCATTTGAATACATTTTTGAGTGCACCCTGTATAATTTCATATTACTTTGAATTTTATTACTGTAATTATATAATGATGATTCGATCAACAAAATTCTCAAACAGTTTAAAGATGGGGGTCAAATTTGGCCAGCGGACCGTAATTTATGATTCGCTGGTCTAAGAGGTTTCTGAGGCAGTGACATTCCAGGGAAGGTGAAATTAAATATTGAATAAAAATCAATGTATCGCAGAATAGACCACGGAACCTCGGAATACTTTCCGACCTTATTTCTTTAACCCAGAGCAAGCAAAACTTTTGTTTTAACACAAAAGTTTGCTGTTTTGTTGTTTTTAATTATTTATTTATTATCACCAACTTATTATACACTGGTTACATTTATCAAAATTTAGTAAAATTATATGCATACAATAATTCAAATACAAGTATAAATCAAATATAAAATATAAAATTTACCAATCACCTGGAAGATGCTTCGACATTAATTTCTTAAATGGATCTCTAGATATAGATTAAAGTTAAAGCCGACCGTACTTTATTAAAAGAGGCTGATGAATGAGAAATCGGCTCATATTTACCGTAGTTTTACCTGCAAAGTGGAAGCTTGATTTGGAAATCTTTATCGCGCAGCACACGTAAAGGAGTATATTTGTATATCGAGCCAACACAATATTTCTGAACAATCGATTTTTGATACTAGTAAGTCTCGAACAAAGTTTGCGCTAATTTGCATCCTACGAATAAAAAGAGGCTCAATATTTATTAATTTACATCTACCTCGATCCGCTGGATGCTGGAAGTATGAAAGCAGGCACGCTTGTATCTCTAGGTAGCCTTCGTAGAGCGTACATTAAAAAGCGCTTTTGTACTCTCTCAACAATGAATTAACAAACGAGACGTATAAAGTTTTAATCACGTAAGGACCCTGAAAATTTTTGAAAAGCCTTTTAACAAACCCAAGCGTAGAATTCGCTTTAGAAATGCAACCCTCAATATGCTTATGAAACGATAGTTTCGGAGTAAAAGGTATACCTAAATCCTTAAACATATTGACAATTTCAATAATACAACCGTCAAAAAAGTAATCCTATATAACTAGCGGGTAAGCGTCATCGGGTTAAACCCATTGTTTCGCATTTAGAGATGTATAGCATTAAATTATACGATGTACACCAAGCTTTAAAGTTTGTCAGGTCAGATTGAAAGTTAATTGCATCATTGGCGCAAGAAATAGTTTTGAAAATGTTGATGTCGTCCGCATAAATTAGAATGTCGGAATGACTCAGACAATTAACCACATTATTTATAAAAAGAATAAAGAGCATGGGGCCCAAATGACAACCCTGAGATACTCCTGAAAAAACATTAATCACTCTTGAAGTGAAACTATCAATTTTAATAATTTGAGTTCTAAATTCCGGATAAGACCTAATCTACAATAATTAATTGACAAAAAATTACAACCCAAAGAACCAAGTTTCCGCAGCAGCAATTTATGATCGATCTTGTCAAAGTCCTTGCAGAAATCAGTGTAAACTACCTGTAGAATATTACCATTTAATAGTGCATTTGAAATACAGTTTGTAAATAAAACTAAGGTAGTAACGGTTGACCTACCAGTGAAAAGTCCATGCTGTCTGGGAGAAATAAAAGTCTTAACATGAAACCCCAAATGTTCTGTAACTAGTTTCTCAAATAGTTTTGGTAAAACTGAAATAATGCAAATACCTCTATATAGTTCTCCTCATTGCTACAAGACCCGGATTTGATACCCGGCTTAATAAGAGAGCGTGTCCATAGGATAGGGAAGCAACCTTCAGCGAGACTTCGATTAAATAGGAAGGAAATATGGTCAGAAATAGCATTACTCATTAATTTCAGAAAAATTTCAGAAAAATAGTATCTTCTTCCAGACGAAACATTGAAAATTTTGACTTACTTATAACATTATTTAAATTACAAACATTTGCTTTTGAATTATAAACACTCTCAAAGAAATCGGCAAACAAATCACAAGTATCCCGCACGTTATCGGACGAACGATCATTTAAAATCAGCGTAGAAGGGTAACCATTCGATTTTCTTTTGTAATTACCAAAGTGCCAAAATTGATTTGGCTTTGATTGTAATCATTGGTTCAAGTTCCAGAATATAACTGAAAACGAACAACGAACGAGTTGTAATTAACAACATTAGGACGTAATTTATATTTTTTGTGAGCCTTGTCTTTCCTATTTTTTAAATTTATCAACTCATTATTATACCACAGTTCCTTCTTTGCACATAAAGCTTTCATCCTAGTGATAAACATTTCAATACCTAGTTTAAGGCATAAAAATCGACCAATCATACACATCCAGACATGCATTTAAGGAACTGTAATCGCCCATTTTAAAATTAAAATTCCATGAGTTCACATTTTCTGTGACCAACTCGCAGCATTCAAATAAAACTGAAATATTCAGTTGAGAATGGAAAATACTAGACAATCCAGTTAAATCCTCACACGCAGAAACTGTCTTCTCATGATCAAACGGTACAAAATCCAGATCCAATACGTTGCCACTATTATTCTTAACATTGTTACATTGTTTTAAACCCAGTGAAAATATTTCAGACATGAAGTTTTCCATTTCGTCGTTCATGTTAATAGGAGTCAAATTGTGATCAACAATCTCCCATACAATATCTGGTATGTTAAAATCTCTAAAAATAAAAAGACGATCCTCCGGCTGAAGCAATGGAACAATATTCGATTTTACAGTGTCCGCAAACCTGTGATAGACTGACATGCTTGAATATATATATGTGAAACAGATGATCAGCGAATATAAATGGAATCGTATACGAACACCAACAATTTCGTCATCGCAATTAGCCAATGTTATCCGACTAGATGGATATTTATTAGAAACTGCAACTACAATACCACCACTCTCGTTATAAGTGTCCATTTGCAGATATATATATCTCCGAAAAAAAGCATAAGACGACGGAAAATATTCCTCCGTTTTGAAATGGACTGACTGTTAACCACGACTCAACGATGCAAATGACATCCAGACATCATAATCTTCCTCTAAAATTGACATATACAGAGGTTTTGATTTGGCTCGGATGCTATTCGAATTGTGTTAGTAGATATGTATTTAAAAATGATAGCGGCTGGAGAACCGTTTCACTGCTACAACGGATAAATGATGTTGGAGTGTTGGGTGCCGTAAAAGTTACTTTAGATAGATGTTGATAAATGGTCCCAGTCCAGTTTTTTGCTATGCGTGGATAGATTGTAAATGGCCGGATTTATACACCAGTAGGCTAAACGTCGGAGTTATTGAGTAAGTCGAAACGGGACTCCTTCAATCCAATTTTGAAGGAAATAAACGTCAGTGAATTGTCCATTACCCGATCTTTGGAGAGTAACAGTTTACAATTTACTTCCTCCGGTGAGAAATTTTGCAGTTTTTCCACAGATGTATTTAACAATCAGGTCTGTGACACGGATGGTTCAATACGACTGATATATAAATATTTCTTATCACGCAACGAAATAGTTTTAATCGAATTGACGAGTGTGCCCATCCCCACGACAGCTTGCACAAGTTGCACTGGCCTAATCGGATTGCTCTCATTGGAGTTGGAGCCAGACTGAATAACTTTTGTCAATAAAGGCTTAGCGGTGTCATCAAACCTATTTATCAAAGCATTGATTAATTTACAATTTTCAGCAACCTCCGATTCAATATTTTTTAAGTCCATATTTTCGGCGGCCCTGTCCACAATCACGTCAATTTTCTTCAAAAGATTGGAAATGTTCTTATTTGCGACCAATGGTTTGCAGCAGTTGCCAAAATAGCGCATAGTTGGATACTTTTAATTGAATTGATCGTAGCACGACAATCCCACTGCAATTGTAGCATAATTGGTTATCGCACAGAGTACATGAAACGATGTCCACACACTTAGCAGCAAAATTTTGTTTGCAAGTATTACAAGACATTTTATCCGAAAGACCGGAAGACTGGTCTACTGTTTGTTTGTTTAAAGTAATCAAAGTACCCTGTACTCAAACCCAGAAAACATAAAATCCCTATCCTAGGAAAATTAAATAAGTTATCTATTAGTGGCGTAATGCCGGGTTATTAAATTCGAATTAATAAATTACACATATTGCACCTTTAGTACGAGTACATATAGTACCGGACAAAACTACAGCATGAAATGGTCTTTATTCGTATTTTGTTAAATAAACTAAGAAAATAAATTTCCATTTTATTTTATTTTGTCAAATTTTAAAAGTTTTATGCATCGGCTTTAACATAAAATAATATAATTGATATTGGGCTAGATACTCGATAGTCAGATAAGCAGATAAGCAGGTATTTTTTGCGAATTTGCTAGAAATGTTATACACGATAATTTAGCAATCCAATTTGTTTCTGAATTTCAGAAAATGGGCTACTTTAATGCACTTTAACTTTTGTGCTGAATACAAAAATATACTTTACTTTGCTAAAATAATTGAGTAGTTTACGCAAGCAAATTTTCGATTAGCAAATCCGCCATATTTGCCGCGTTGCGAATTGCTAGAGTATCGAGTATCTGGCCCATTATCTCTCAATATAAAAAAAAATCGAATCTAGGTTCAAGCTGTATTGCACATCTTCGAATCTTTTACTCAATTACAATATAAATTTCTCTCTGGGGATGGCATTCTAAGCCTACCGAAATTGGTTAAAACTTTCTAATTTTTAGAAGATCTGTAATTTGATAAACCAGTCTCCACAGCTTATCGTTGGAGGCATGAAATGTTCAAGCTTCAGTACCAAAAGTGAAAAACCTACGGCTCCGGTGAGAGCATACACGACAAGCGTTGCGATAAGCAAGGAAATGCGGTCAGCGGGAAAACTAAATACATGCATTTATTTGAGCTTTTACTATCTGTAGAAGAAGAAACCATGCAAACAATTTCGTTTGATAATATCATTAAAACGCTTGCTGAACCAAAGACAAGACCTATTAAACTCTAAAGTCAATTTCATAGTTGTCTTCATTCATTCATTCATTCAAGGCTATGTGTTTGACATTAAAGAAAAATACCATAGTTTTCATTTCCAAATTCCCTATCAATCAAATCACTTTAAATGATATAAGCCATACCTGCTTATTTCATACTTTAGTTGCAAAAATTAGTAAAAGTATCGATCTATCGACTATGGTATTTTCCCTAATGTCGTGAACACTGCATCAGTGATTTGTTTTAAGCATCATATTGCTAAAAAATGATGGTCTGTATTGAGGAATATGATTCGCTTAAACAATCACTGAATGAATGAATGACTGAATGAAGGCAACCGTAAAGTCGATTAAATTACTATATGTACGTGGGTAAATACAATGAAAAGTCAGATATTTTCTAAGAGATAGATACAGTATTTTCTAGGGACGCACTACGCACACAAATTTCAAACCGATATGACATTTAAATTTGTTTTGGAAGCTATCGGAAGAAAGCGAATTTCGTTGATTATTCACTAATATAAAAGATTCCGCGGGAAAGCTATTATGCCCCTTCACATTTTACAGTTCATAAAATCATAAGTAGTTTACTACATTTTGATGGGGTCGAATCAGTACAAATGACGTTTTTCACTCACAACGCCCCGTTAAGCTCACTATTGACGAAATGGTGAACAAAAGTCAAGATATCATGTTCGCCTATCGCCGAGTGATGCTTAGAGAAATTGTTAGAATGGTAAACATACTAAAAGAACTAGTATGGGCGTATGGAATGCCCTACATGAATGTTTGAGCAAGAAAAAGGTGTCTTCCGAAACGATAATGCACCAGTTCACTCATCCGCAGTCGCCAGCGCCAAATTGACGGAATTACGCTATGACCAGCACCCGATTTCTGGTTCAATAATAAATGAAAATGAGAAATGACTTGATTTTTTATTTCGCCTGCACTAAATAACAATGCAACCGACTAGTTGAAATAAAAAATCAAGTCATTTCTCATTATCATTTGTCAACAAACCGGAATTCGGGCGCAGGCTGGTTTGAAAAATAATTCATTAGTTTTTCATTCAAATAGTAGTTAACATTTCAGTCTACCCTTGTATGCATCGCTTTAATTTAATTTTAAGCTTATAATCTAACATTATGCCGCTGCCTTATCGTCGGAAACAAACTTTATCGGAATTTAAATAATTTGTAATATCTTTTTCAATATTTTATATTACTTTTCATAGTTTTGTCCGATATTTTGTTGGAATCGGTTATCCGAGTAATCGATCAAATTACCTGGGTAGTCTAATAGTCGAATATTCGTAAAAAGTCCAAAATAACCGAGTACTCGGGTACTCGATAATCGGTGTTGGATACCCTAATTTCGCACGTTTCCTCTCTTTGTTCTTTCATTGGCATATTTTCTGTCCTGTTATCAGTCTATTAGAAACAAACGGAGCTAATGGATCTCAAAAACATCCAGAACAATTTTTATGTATGAGTATATAATTAGAAAGAACCGTTTCGTTAGTTTTTCGTTATTTTTAATTTTTTTCTGTACACAAAATAGAATTGTGTGTTGCAATTGAAAATACTAATTACTTCAACATTTGAAACAGAAAACTGTGATTTTAAATCGATTAATTATCAAAATGATAAAAATGTACAAAAAAATCAGTGTTCTTGTGTTTTTGAAAAGATTTAAATTTAGAAATGAACAAATTTCATTCTTAGCTTTACGATTTTTAAAGTTATTAATATGTTTACAATATTCTTCTCACTGGAAGCGTAAGAATTATTTGTATCTTTTCCATAAATAATAATAATTGAACAATTGTTATCTATTGTTTGTATGTCATGTACTCTATAAAAAAACGTAGTAATTTACGGAATACGCACATATACTATCTAATTTATCTTCCCTATCTGATTTCCCGTCCAAACTGCGTTCTATTTGATGAATATCAGCATCTTACGTTGTTTCCATAAATGTTCAATTCCTACTTGATCGTCCAAGCAACAGAACACGCAGCATCATTCACAATCACTCACACAGTTGAAATTTAATTTTAATTGCAAATTCATGATAAAAAATTATTTTTAATAAAAACTAAATTTTTAAGGAAAAAAAAAAACACAGCCGTTTGACTCGAAAGTCATGGCCAACTGCACAAGTTTTTTGGTCAACGACTGTAAATAAAAGTCGCATAGTTATTGTTTTGCGAGCGCTGCAAGCTGCAGTATATTGCACAGGAAATTAAATTTATAGAATTATTGGATTTCACCGTAAAATACCTAAAATCAGGAACTTACGTTCATCAATTAACTGGCTATAGCTGCTGCCTGCTGCCATAGTGCATGCAGTGAAATAGAAAATATTAAATTCGTGAAAGTCAATATCAACAAAGCCTGTGTAACGTTCTCAGTCCATTGAATAAAAACACATGTACCAAGGACTTCGTTGCAACTTTTTTAAACAAAAAATAGACCAGGTATCACCGAAAAAAACGTAAAATAAAGATGCCAAATACTATCTTACTGGATATCAAGCTATAGCATGGATGTTGCAATAGATAAGGTGTGTAATTTAGCAGGCCGACTTAATTCATAAATCAAAAACATTTTCGAGAAGCTGTTCAAATTTTTTTAATAATGAATCTGTCAAATTTATTATACCCAGAACTATCTTGGGATTCTATTCAAAAATTTGTTCGATTATTTATAACTAAAGTAGATTGTCTTGCCTCTCATTGGAACTAAGTGTTAATTCAGTGCCACCGCATTTGTTGTTGGTTCCTATACAAGCCCTCGGGGCTATAACTGATAGATAAAACATTTAAATAATAACACTTGTGGTGTTTATGCTATTTTCAAAATATTTTAAAAACCTAATCAATGAAGAGTTATAATCAGACATGGTAAAATTTATGCTCCACTAGTATTTGAGCTTGTCTTTGGAATAAAGTTTCACAGTACAGGATATAAAAACTGCTCAACTGGTATCTTCTTATTTAAATACAGCACCCTTACGTAACCGTACTCAGTAATATTAAACGACGATAAAAATTCGATTTTTTACAATAACTTAACAATGTCCCTGTGTGATTTACTTACGTTATTATACTCGTTACCCAAAGCAGTACTTTGTCCAATTCATCGTAGTATTATTTGCATCAAGAAAGTAATAGTGGAATCGACAGAAAAAAAATGAAAAAATGGCTCCAGGAGCTACGATTTCTCTTTAAACTCCCTTAGTCAAATTAGCTATTTTGCCTTTTTTGGCTAAATCCCAAATGTTATATAGTTACGTTGTGGGAACCAAAATTGAATTTCGTAATTACCCGTAACATGCATAATTATTAATTTCACGTTCCACCTGTTAGTTAGTTAAATATACAATTTATTTATCATAGCTAAATGACATTGAAACTGCATTTGGTGCTTACGAGTATATTATGTAAGCATAATAGTATGCAGTAGGAAGTTAATAATTTTTGTTTTTGTTGACGTGACCCCCTTTCAAATTTTATATACTATCTCGTTTGTATATAAATCGGTATAAATATTATAATCCCCTTTTATACACACCCTCACACATACACACAAACACACAATTAAATTAGTTATAGTTACCGCAAATGAGTTGGGTACCTGGAAGTTGATTGTAGCTGTTACTGCACGCATTGATTCTGCATAATTTCGTAATATCGTGTCCGTTTGTATACAATTGTTACGCCAATCGAATAACGTTTCCAGCCGATCTAAACATTTTTCACAAATTTTTTTCGGTAAAAAATCATCTTTTGACACCTAAAAAGGGAACAACAACAAAAATATTAACCGTAAATATTGTTAATTATATTATTTATGTATAGCAGCAAAAAAAAAAATTAGTTTTTATGGTTTTAGTCAACTCACAACTGTCGGTAGTATTGAACGTATTTTAAAAAGTAGTTGACGCTGTTCAGCCTCCTTATCGTACAGGTGAATTTTTGGTCCACTTTTTAATGAACAAAATCGACATAAATCAGTGAATGCAGTAAAATTCAATTCATCATTTTGTAAATCGGTATTCATTTGATCGGACATTTTTTTTTTTTTTTTTGTATTTGTTGCCGCAATCAATTTTTGTATATTAGATTTTCGTGCTCGAGACACACGATAAAAATTTTCTCCTAATTATCCACACAATATACAATTTTTTTTTATATGCCATTGATTAATCGCATTTTGCCAATAATCCAGCAGAAAATTTCTCCACCCAAAATATGCATTATGCAAAATCGATATTGCACACAATAAAAATACGAAAAAAATCAAAATCAAATTGATTTAAGAATATTGTAGATTTCTTCTTCGACGTCTTATTATTTATAATGAAAATGTAAAAATTTAAAGATTCAATTCAGAGATAAACATTTTTATGAACCACACCGACGAATCACTCTATATCGAATTACTTTCTATTATTAAAAAATTTGTTTTTTTTTAAATTAATTAATTTCACCGATTAATTAACTATTTAATTTATAAACTTAACCAAAACCACAATATACAACAATTTTTTTGTTTTTATGATGATGTTTAACAGAAGAAGCAAAACACTAATAATATTAAGATTAATTATAAGTAATCACATGTGCAGCTGTTTAGTCTAGATCTTTACTTTTCGCCTTTTTTTTTGTTTTAAGTAATTGAGATTTTCTTTTAAATATTATATTTAAGAATTTATAAAAATAAAAATATAAATAACAAAATTTTCACTGTACATAGTGTAGTATATATACAATGTATATTTTCACTGGAAAATCGTCAATGATTGAAATTGACAGAAAACTCAGAAAATTTCCGCGCATGTTTTATTTATCAAAATAGTGCTCGCGCCAAAAACCATCAGTGGTGATAAATTATTATCATTCTTGCTGTATTTGTTTTATCAGTGTGCGCAGTGGTTGGCTAACTAGAGTCGATGGGCTATTTGAACTATATGCACTCTGGACTAGAAATATGTAAAATGGCATTGCAAAATACCGTCCGAAGAAAAGAATTTTGTAATGTTCGTTTAATAATTTTTTTTTTTTTGGGTTAATATTCCAAAAACAAAATTTTCGAAGTTTGATAAAATATCGAAAATTACTGTGGTGATGTTCAAACATAATACAATATAGGGGATAGGTGACTAAAGTGTAAAATAAGATTACTAAGAAGCTTGTGCTTAATAAATGGCTTGCTGTTGATGATGATCTTCTGCCACTAAATGGTGATTTAATTTCTTTAATTCTAGTGTTCTTATTGTTTGGTTCAATCGCTGACGTACCTCTTCAATTTGAGTTTGGCGAATGGAGTATTTCCTTCAATTTAGAAATTCAATTTCATTAAATCAAATTTCAAGAGTGGGCGGAGATCAGACATTGAAAATTACCGAGGTATTTCAATCTTATCGGCTATTGCTAAATTATTTGAATCGATGGTCAAAGACCGTATCTTTTTCTTAATAAAAATTCCATTTCTGAAAACTAGCATGGGTTTACCCGGGACGATCAACTGTGACTAATCTTGTTTTGTTCACAAATTGTTTGACTTTAGCATTAGAAGGTGGTGAGTGGTGACAGTGTTCAGGTAGTATTTACTGATTTTAGTAAGGCATTCGACAAAATTGACCATGTCTTACTTGAAAAGAAACTGGAACAACTCAAGTGCGATGTTCTTCGATGAACCGTACTCAAAAAGTTATTTTAAATAATATTTTATCTATAGAGATATAAATGTTTTGTCTGGTGTCCCACAAGGTAGCCATCTAGGGCCTCCTTTATTTATTACATTCATAGACGACATTGTGAGTTTTTGATTTATGCTGATGATGTAAAAGTATTTTGCAAGATTATAAATAAGGGCGACCTGTTAAATCTACAACAGGAATTACATATTTTCTGTGAATGGTGTAACTTAAATAAGCTTTGCCTAAACGTTTCAAAATGTAAAGTTATGAACTTTTCAAGAAGACGAAATGGCTGTGATAATAGCTTATTTTTAAATGGAGTTATGATTGATCGGGTCCATTCTTTTATAGATGTAGGTGTCTTATTTTCTCGAAATTTATCGTTTATAGACTATATTGATAGATGTATCAGCAAATTTAATTCAAGGTTAGGGTTTTTATTTCGTTTTTCAAAAGATTTTCATGATCCGTATACTCTAAAAGTCCTCTTTGTGTCATTTGTTTGTTCGCTCTTGGAATATGCCTCAATTGTCTGGAATCCGTACTATAACAATTCCTCTAGCCATGTAGAATCAATTCAGAAGCGATTTCTGATGTTTGCCTTAAGACAACTCCCTCGGGATACAAACGCTCTTAGCTTAGGTATGTGCTACCGCCATATTTAGGCCGTTGCCTGTTACTGAATATTGAACCATTGTCCATCCGTAGGCAAGTTTCATTGGGCCGAATTGATAATTCACAACTACTGTCGTTGTATTCATTACGCACTCCCATGCGATCACTCAGGCACTGAGGCCTTAGAGATTAGTCTCCGCTTCCATAGGTCGAATTTTGGTATGTCGGATCCAATCTTTAATTCAAGTCGTATATTTAATGTGTTTGATTTGAATTTGTCTAGAAACGAATTTAAAAGTGTTGTTAAGAAATTTTTATTAAGCTAATTTGAATTATATAGTTTGTATTGATTTCATGTTTCCTTTTTTATAAATACCAGATGTACATGGTACTGTTGGCTAATAAATAAATAATAAACTATTAAATTTGACTCCGAAAAAGCGAAGCGTTAATTTCCAACAAATTATAATTTTAGTTTGTAAGAAGTAGTTTGTCATAAATCCTATATAAAACTAAACTTTTGATTTTTTACTTTAAGGTTTAAGGTGACATTAGTGATTTTCTACATCATATTAACAATTGAATAATGTAAACACTAAGTAAAGGGCACTTTAGTTAAAGCCTTGGCTTTTGGTTTGAGAAGTATGGTGCTTACATTTCAACAGGGATTTATGGAAAAAAAATATTTTATGTAGTAAAGCAAAAAAAGTTGAAGACCTATTATGGGGGCAACGCTATAGCTCAGTTTACACCTCTCGTGAACATGAACGTGAACAAATCATTTTTTGTTGATAAATCTGAAATTACTTGATTTTTTTCATTAAAACTGATTAAAATAAACTTGAAATAAAATTACGTATCAAATAATTATGAAAATAATGAATAAAATGTCATTATAACAATATTTTTTTCAATTCCCCGATGAAATGTCTGTGAACAAAATGAAATCATCGGGGAATTGAAAAAAATATTGTTATAATGACATTTTATTCATTATTTTCATAATTATTCGACACGTAATTTTATTTCAAGTTTATTCCAACCAGTTTTAATGAAAAAAATCAAGTAATTTCAGATTTATCAACAAAAAATGTTTGTTCACGTTCATGTTCACGAGAGGTGTAAACTGGCCTTAACTTCTAAAATTTTGATGTTTTGTTTATTTTTTTTACTACAAATTCATAAAGGAAACAGGGACGTTCTCCTTTTTTAATAAATTAATATGGGTTTTGTTTCGTGTTTAATACAGAAATGTGAGCATTATCTTAAGACGACCAATATTTCTGATATCAAGCAAAATGCATTCTGCTGAGGATACCATTACCAAACCAAAGAAATCTGGAAGTTCCAGATCATTTTCAAAGTTATCAGAGAATCAGAGAATAACTCTATTTACAAATTAAACTGAATTGCAACGTACAGTGGCGTAGGGAAAGGCGTTCAGAGTTTAGACCTCCCCCTCCCCCCCCCCCCCCCCCCCTCCTCATTAAAAGGTTACCTGTCGATCCACACAATAAACAAAATCATTTATAAGTTGAATAAGGGAAATAAATCAGTGTAGATCTTTTTTCCAGATTAAGTTGAAATTAGATTACCTAAGCGAAGTTAATGAAAATGTTTTAAAGACGATCAGGTAGGTGTTGAACGCTTCTACCTAAAATAACAAAATTAGCACAAAATATTTGTCAGATTTCTAGAAGGATTCATAACCGGGATAATCTCTCCAATTAAAGAGTTTCAGGACACTCAGGCGCCTTACGAATTACCTACGAAACACAATCGGCGAGGAGTGACTAAATGGATTGGCATTATTAAATATTCACAGGGATGTGGTTATATCAATAGACGATGTATGTGATGGGCTCCACAAGAGGGATTCCATTGTATTCTAAGATTATCGCAATGTCCCTCGGAGAACAAATGAATTAGTTACATTTGTTTGAAGGCTAAATTCGTATAGTGAATGAAACATTGCGCAGACTGTCTACTATGCATTCCGATCTGAAAGGGAATTTTCATGAAGATTCCAAATCTTCTTTCGCTTTAATGCAGAAATTTTTCGAAATCGTTTTTTAATTACATGATTTAATCGTTTAAACAAAATATTTATTGGCTATATTCATGTCACTTCGGTGGTAAATATAAACTCCTGATCAAAATTAAAGCAACACACGCATTTTTCATAAAATTAACCAAGATCCAAAATTATGTAACTTGGTAAAAATTTGAGATCATATTTAGATCTTTTGCTTTAAATTAAAGATAATTACAATCTGTTCAACAAGAAAGGATCACCTAATCTCGTTAATTTTTTTATAATGATAACGGTATCTTATGTAACTGTACTAATACAAATATTATGCACACTGATGACTAAAATTAATTTCATTTGTAGTTCAATAGTGAAGTGTATAAGTCATAAAAAAATGAGTGCGACTTACAAAAAACATTTTGATGTTTATTTCCTCACAAAACACCCTGAAGGACCAAAATGAAAAAAAAAACATTGGACTGTTTATTAAAAAGTACAAGATTGCCTAATTGTAGTTATGACTTTGTTTGTAGCCATTTTGTTCATTGTTGTAGTCTTCGCAGATAGTCGTTACTCAATTTCTTTCGAAAATCTTGTTTCAGTTTTTGTAATATCAACCATCTTGACAAGCGATGTACGTTTGAATCTGCTAGGTTTTCTTCTGGAACTGCGATTGAGCCAATCAGAGATGAGCCGATTATCAAATGGCCAGGTGTTAGAACTTCAAGATGTGCTACATGATTTGATATTGGACATATTGTCATTGAATTTAGAATAGCATTTATTTGATTTAGCAGTGTTGTTAACTCCTCATAGGTGAAAGTTGCATTTCCCATTATCATTGTTAGGTAGGTCCTAACTGATTTCACACCAGCTTCCCATAACCTACCAAAATGAGATGATGCAGGTGGTTCGAAATGGCAGCTTATTCCCTCTGTTGCTAATTGCCGAGCGACAATATCGTTGAAGTTAGTTATTCGACTTTTTTGTAAATTCGTGCCGTTGTCACTATGTAAGCTCCGTTACTACTTCTACATGTATGCATCGTTGCCAATAGAAATGGTATTGTAGTAATTGCTGGTTTTCGAAATATTATTCGAAGATTTTTCTTGAAAAACTGCTTCTAATGCCGTAAAACGCGATTCAAGAAACTTCATGAAATTTTCAAGAGTTTGAATTTCTCTTGGATTCTCCAAAAACATTTCGTATGAAGAGAGTTGTGCTCCAGTTTTTTGGCTATACGTAGATATCTAGGTATGAATGTATTTCGTTAGGTTCATCCTGCGATTATCGTACCTCTCTTTGATTATGTATATTTCATGCAGGTTCATAGTTTTCTCCCACGGATTATATGTGATTTATCAGTCTGACTCCCTGATCTCCAACGTAGATTTTCAAGTAATTGATCTTATGTGTGTTGATTGTGGGTGCACTAATTGTTCAAAATCGAATCATTTCATCGTACGCTTTTCGTATGTCGTCGTAGTACTCATCTGTGAAATATTTGGTAGTTGATTCTTTATACTCTGTCGCTTGAAAGCAGAAGGCGTCGTGAAAATCTCAACCTGATTCATCATTCTCTCAATATGAGTTAATGATAAGTTTAATGACGTCTCAGCTCCTCATTTTAATATCTTGTTGTTTCAGTATTCAGCTGAATGTAGTCTGCTTCTCGAACGGTTCTGTTGTGAATGAGAAGGGTATCCCAAGTTTGTTGTTGTCCGTTAAAATTGGTGTGGCCACTATTGAGACGTTTACGCATTTAATTTATGAAACTGTTGTGTGTCCACTACTTTCTGTCAAACTTGAAAATATTGGTGGGTTGTCTCTAATGATGGTGTAGGATACTCGCTGTACAATGCTTTCAATGCTGCTATCTTGAATTCAAGACATTTTATTGTTTTTCGCGAGTCTCCATCCTTTTTATAGTTCATGTGCAGCTGAAATAACTTTTCCGCTATCTTGCCTTGTTGGATAAATGGCACCATTTGTTCTCTGTTGTTATGTATAGCTCTTTAATTATAATTTTTTTGCCGCTTTGTAATAGCTTGAATGCCCAATGTAATTTTCAACAAGTTTTTAGCCATATAAGCTAAAATTTATAATTTGTTGGAAATTAACGTTGGTTGCTGTTTTGTGGATAATATTTATTTATCACTTAAAATTAAAACAATATAAGCCCTGTTCACACATGAAGTAAACACTAAGTTATTAACAATTTTGAGTTTGACACATTGGCGCAGATGGTGTTTCAGATATGGTACACTGGCTCTACAACGCAGGAGTCAGACCCATTATTTTGTATGGCAATACTGCTAATTGAAAGCTGTTGATTAAAGTTCAGAGAACAGTCTCAGTCTCGTTACTAAGGAGCACAGCCACACAGGTACTGGAGACTGTGCTAAATCTGACTCCTTTAGACATTTTGGGCAAAAAGTTGGCTGGTATTTAAATACAACAATAACATGGGGGGTCTATCGTATTTTCAAAAACAAATCAATCGAAGATATGCCATATGCATTTATAGTGGCTTTAGATATCTCTATGCATTTTATTTAAGATATCACATGAGTAGAGGTATTGGAATTTTAGCCTCGTTTTGATAAATTTTCGAAAAGGAAAATCAAACTAAATTAGTTTTGGTTTCAAATTTAAGAATTTGGTTTTTCTTTATTCAAAAAAAAAATAAAATACCTAATAATTATTATTATTATTTAGACTCACACATTTATTAATTTTATCCATCACATTCTTTTCACAAGTTTTATCTAAACGGTTATATTGCATTCTTTGTGTGACTTTGTGGGTTGGTATAAATAATTTGAAGCTGCAATGTATGTATTTTTCTTTTTCGTGTACAATATATCACCGTTTAAATTAAGGCTAAATTATTGACAAATTTAAATAAAATAAAAAAAAATCAACGTCTTTCATTATAAAAAGGGGGACAAAAATAAAAACTATTGCAGTAGCTGTGTAGAACTTATATATAAAATATTTGTTGTTACTTAATGTCGGCGACATTTACATATCTTCGAGTTTTACATATCCGTTCTTAGACGAAGGATGGCACATTCCAATTTCTATACACACATTATCTGGCTGGGTAAATGATTTTAACAAATTTAAAATACTTATTCCGTAGATTTCCACTAGATCTGTACATTTTTTATTATATTTAGCTGGAAGACTATTGCACGCCTTCTCGAATACTTTATCAATGTCTTCGTCAATTTTGGGATCATCCAGGATCATGTCCACAGCTTGAACGGCTCCGTGGCACACTGCACATTCAACTATTTCAGCTAAATTAAAACATAATCAGTAACGAGAAAATTTAACACGAGCATAAAAATGTTTATTTACCTTCACCCGTGAGGTGACGTGCTCCGCATAACATCATTTGGGCACAAAGCTCCTTTGGTGGTAGTGAATCCAAAAGGGTGATAATCAAATCGGCGTATTGGTCCACAAATTTAGTACAATCCGCATTTATTGTCTTAGGCATTTGCTTGCAAATATTTTCTAAGGCATGTTTAATACTAGCCTGTGTCTTTTTATCGGCTAACTCTTTTTCGAGGCGGCTCATCACGAATTCACATAAAATACACTCGGGTGTTTCGCTATATCGGCTAATTAATTGACTATTGTACAACGGTACTTTGGCCATTTCCGATGGTGAGGCAACAACTGAGACTATCAAGGCTTCGTCTAAAGCGACTTCGTTGAGAAAAAAAAAAAAAAAAAAAATTATAAAGATTTGGTCATCTAGAATTGCTAACTTTTAAAATACTTACGATCATCAATATTTTCTTCGCTAGACTCGGATGACAAACACAATCCCAATTGCTTGCAAATTTCTTTTGGCGCATAATCCCTCATGATAAGATCGACAATTACATCTAAATGTTTATCAATATACTCTTCACACTTGGTCTTGAGTTTCTTCAATTTGGTGCAAGTCTTCTCGAGCGCATATTTAATCTGGTCCTTTGATTTTTTGTTCACAATCCGTTTTTCAGCTTCGGATAAAAATTGGACGCACAAATTACACTCCTTGCTATTATCATATTCAAATTCGGGCATAATATAATCACCATTTATGGTGTTATCAAAAATTTCGTTTGTTAGAATTTCCTTTTCCTTTTGAGCTGGAATTTGGAATCGATCTCCAATTTCCGTGTAAAGCTTTTGTTTTAGTGCTATTAGTGAAAGATCTGGCTTTTTATCCGAACATAATTTGAAATAGACACAAATTTGTTCAGGCGTAAAATCAGTTGTTAACATATCGATTAGTTCGTTTGAGTAAGTTGAAATGAAATCGTTACATTCGGGTTTTAATTTTGATGGTAAATGAACACATAGTGAGCCAAGCACTTCTTTGATGTGAGCTTTTGATTTATCACTGCGAATAGATTCAATGGCTTCGGTGACGGCGAACAGACACAAAGGGCATGATGATTTATTATTTGAGACACCATCGTTGTTGAAGTTGATCATGACTGGTGAAAAAACTTCAATATCGCTTGGATTTTCAATATTTGGACACAGTTTAAGTACTGGACACATTTGTGATGGATCGATATTTTGAATGATTAGGGCAATAATGGCATCTCCGTATATATCCACGAAATTATGACACTGACCGGATACCGATTTTGGTAATCTGTTACAGGTTTCACCAACTACTTTCTTCACTTCATCCTCGTTAGATGGTGACGCTAAGGTTTCTTGTACATAATGCCAAAAGTATTCACAAATTGTACACCATTCGCCATGTTGTACTAATCCTAGTGAATTCGGCGCTCCCATAATACGGTCGATGGGGAGCTGAGCATTTTGAATTTCTTCGTTAGTTAATACTGGCTCATCCTCACCTAATAATTGTTTAACTGTTTTTCGTGTTTCATATAAATTTGCAGTGTGTACTGGAACAATAGGCGTCAATAAAGATTTTCCTTCACTTTGATTACCTTTTTTACAAACTCCAATCATGTAGCAAGCGCCGTTAGCATCTAAATTATTTACTAACGTGTTATAGATCTCATCATAATACTGATCAACAATGCTTGTGCATTCGCTCGAAAAGGTTTTGGTTTGTTTGCACAATCCCTCGAGTACCATTTTGAATTCGGATTCGGTTGTGTTGGCAACGAGAACATCGCGTAAATGTTTAATGAGCTGTTCGCATAATTCGCATGGAATATCATCACCACCATTAACTTTCACATAACCTACTGTGCTTTCCGGGATAAATTCGATTTGAACATCACCTTCATGTTTATGGAAATCAGCAGCGCACACACCAGACATATGGCACACATTTTTAGCGTTAAAATTTTCCTTCATATGGTCGTAAATTTCATTGAAATATGTAATCACAATATTTGCACAACCATCTGCGAAAGACGATAGTGTTCCGCAAGCCTCAATCATATTCTCGAGAATATCATCACGATTTGCCGCCTGGAATTTAGCCTCAAATTGTGCTCCAAATTTATGACAATTTACACACGATAATTTTCTATCATCAACATAATCAATTATTTGTGGTGATTCCAAAAGCATTTTATCAATTTCGATATTATTACAGAGTCCTGCTACCGAACATACTACATTTGGATCCATTTGTGAGGCTAATGCTTCAATTAGTTCAGGAATAAAATCATCCACTAGCTTATCACATTCTTTGGCCACTGGCTTGATTGGTATTAAATTGCATGATCCTTCAAACACTTGACGTAAATCATCCTGGGTTTCGTTACTTTCTAGCTGATCACGAGCTTGTTTCACCATATCGAGACATATTTTACAAATCGAATCGTTGTCGACTGGATACGTATGCTTTTCCCATACAGTTTGGATACAATGTGTTACGGCATTACATGATTTTGCATTACTGAAACGAAATAATAAAAATAAAAAAAAAATTAATTGCAGCTACTTATAATAAACCACCCGTTTTCGCCGTCTCAAAATATATTTACATAAATGCAATTTGCATACACTGTATTACAAATTATTAATTTATTTGTTGGCTATTTAATTTTGGCAATTGATTTTTGTGTTGTTTACTTTTGTAATTTGCGTTTTGTATGTCGTAATTGTACGTAATTAGATCATTATTGTACGTATTAACTTAAAAAACATGAATTAGGCATGTTGTCTGAATTTGGAAACATTCGTACAAAAAAGTCGATAAATTCCATTTTGAATGACATTTTTACAATGTAAAAAAAGATTTTTCTCGATCAAATTAATTGCGCGAATATAACATGTGTGATCATCGTATTTTTGGCAGGGGTGTATCCATATCCATCATATAAATCGTATTGTGACCATCCAATTTTCTTGATAAACGTAAACAAAATTTGGTAAAGAAAGCGATAACAATCTTTCAATTTTTTGTGTTCAAGCTTTAAATTGTGCTTATCATGCAGAATAGATTAAGGTTTGTATTTTTGATTACTGATTAGGCATCGCGATTTTTTTAGCATCTGTACACTTTTTTTTGTGCATGCATTTTAGTTTTCCCATTATTAGATTATAAATGTAACGGTTTCCTTCATTATTTTTGCCGTTTCAGCTATAGTTTGTATACTGTACAATTCCACAACAAAGATAATGTATATAATCTTATTAGAAATCGCATGATTCAAACATTCATAATAAATATAGCCTTGATAGTAGGTATTACTTTTTAAGTAGAAAATTAGACGGTGACGTATTTAAAAACTGTTTACAAATTTTTTTTTTTGCAAACAACGCTTCATGTTATGCTTAAAATGGAGAGTGCGACTTTTTATTATTGTAAATATGTTTATAATCTTCAACCAGATATTTTGTCTATCAAATAAAACTTTGTTTCGTTCACCTCTAGTTTTTTTTTTTTTAATATTAAAGACCTTATTAATGGAGTGCAGGGTGCAGCTTATAATATGGTGTGGATTGTTTATGAAATGCGGCTAATTAAAAATTTTCTAAGGGTTTCAGTAATTTTCAGCCAGCCACTTATTAGAGCGGTACGGCTTTTGTGTGTCTGCTGCAGCAACCTAAAAAGGGATTGAAACTCGGGTCGAAAACAAGAAACTCGTGTCTTGTGTTATGTTAATAACTGCTATACCTTTTTGCTTCGGAATAAAGCTAACAAGTTTTAGATTTACTTCTCTTTTAGTCAATTCCTTTTTATTGTTAAACCCTTTGGAAATTGAGTTTTCTGCCGAGTAGTACCCAATTAGCAATTAGGGCTTTTTCTTCAATAGTTGCTTTGCCGTCGCGTAAACTCGTTTGGAATGGTTGGCTTATTGTTTACATATACATACATAGTTCAGATATTCAATTTATACCGTAATCAAACGATCCAAACTTTTCATTTACCATATTTGCCTGCCTGGACGGTATCGACCACTTAACTTGACAGCACTAAATAGCTCGAAAATTAAGCGTTGGAGCCAAATATGTTAGAAAATTAATTGTTTGGTCTTGAGATGTTCGTGAAGATTTATGCGCTATCCATCGTTCTCGTTTAGTGTTATTTTTCGCTTTAGGTTGCACTTGATAAGCCCATGAATTTTTGAGTGTAAAATATTCTTGGGTTTATCAAGAGTAACTTAGCTATAGTTAATTCTAATTATTTATTGCTAGTTGTTACCGTAATAAATATTTATATTAAGTACACTCACATTAGCGCTGTATGCATTTTTTTACGATACTTAGAATAAAAGGAATTTAAATTTTATCGAGTTCTAGTGCAGTTCTCATGGAAAACACGACAAAATTATGTATTTATAATGTACGAAACGAAAGTAACTTTGTCATTACTATGAATAAATAAAAACGAAATAAGCTCGTAAAATATTGAAATAAAAATATTATTTGCATACTAGTAATTACATTAAATATTGTTAGGGAACCTCCTAAATCCGTCTTGGTCACTGTTCGTTTGTCAACCTGTAATGTAATAAACTATCAAATATTACCAAATAAATCTATCGGCGCGGGAAGAGGAAGGTTCTATTATTCATCAAAGGAGACTTGATAACTGTATTTCGCAAACACGGGTGGATTAAAAAAAATCGCATCGAATCGACTAAAAATCAGACATTGTTAAGGAAGTACAGTCAACCTTTTTGGACCCTACATAAAATACCGACTGCGATTTAATAAAGCGAATTTAAATACATTATTTGTATTTTGGAAAAAATTAATTAAATTAAAAGTTATCGCATTCATTAATTTATCAAAATGAAGAATTTTAAGTAATGTTGATATTTGACTTTGCTTTGCGTTATTACCATTGAGGAAATACTTGTATTGCTCAAAATGTTATTACTAACTTTAAATTGTTTTAAAATCGCGTTGTGGAACCAAAAATGTGCTTTACAGATAACTTAAAAAAAAAAATTAATTATCACTTACAAATTATTTATTTTATAACTATTTCGAATTACTTCTATAAAACGTGACATTGTTAATTAACAAAACTAATTTATATAACTTAGAAATTAAATAACAAATTTTCATTTCTAAAGTCCAAAGTCAATGACGCAGCCGTATGAGAAGTACTTTAGCTTTATTTACTTTATAATAACCAAACTTAATATTAGCTATAACTGAGTTTTATTTCATAGAGTACCTGATCGAGTTTAGCTAAATCAGAGGCGGAGTCATGAAATCCAGGCCGTACATTTTAGCGGTAGTAAACAATTCTATGAAAAATTTAAAAAATATTTACAATTTAATACAAAATAACTTTGGGTAACTTTAACCATTTTTTGAATTTATGCAAAATTTTTCTTAGAATTGTTTACTACTGCTAAAATTTACCGACGGGATTTCATGATTCCACCCCAAATTTATTAAATCTGGTTTAGTAGTCTGGCTCGATTATAGCTCTGACAGACTGCGGTTTAATAAATCTGATTTAGTTAATTTTTCGAGTTTAGTCGCAGTATGGTAAATTCTTTGGGGGAAAAAAATCAATCCGAATCAAACAATTGATCTGGATTGACAATTTGACATTACATTACATATTCTTTCGAAAAAAATAAATTTTTTTTTTTTGATCCGAATCATTTGTAACAAATCCGGATTTTTTGGTAGATTTTATCAAAATTTCACAAATAAATAGAAAAGTAAACGTAAAAATGAATATACACAAAACGATGCCATTGGGCGCATCTAGCACACGTAGGGTCTACATTTGAGATAGTCTGAAATGTAGACTAATCTCATTTGTAGACTCTAAATGTGCTGGATGTAAATATCTACGTGTCTAGTTTGGTTTTTGTCTTGGATAACTTGTTCAAATTATGTAAAAAAAAATTAACATTTCTCTGTGAGTTGTTTTTAATTTTTTACTAAATAATTAAAATAAATGATTTGGCGCATCTACCACATGTGGAGTCTACCGAAAATATGAACAATATGAAAATATGAAAATGCAAATGTCAAAAAAAATCCAAGTCTCAAACCAAACTAATCTACATTAAAATGTAGACAAACATTTTTAGTCTCACTTTAACTGGTAGAGTCTACATATTTTTACTGAGATTTTTTGCATCCAGCACATGTAGACTTGTAGAGTCTACGTATTTTCGGTAGACTCTACGTGTGCTAGATGCGCCCAATGTCATAAAACGTTTGTGGTTAAACGAGGGCGAATCAAAATGTCTTGCAATGTTGCAATATCATATGAAAAAAAAGAGTGAGTGAGACCGCAATATTTTTATTTTTCGACATAATCTCCTTTAAGGTTTATACATTTGTTACATCGATCAATTAACTTGCCTAGGCCCTCTAAAAGAATGTTTTCTTTTGCTCCATAAAATATTCGTTTACAACAGACTGTTGACGAAGCCGCAGTTCTTTAATGCAGCTTGAGCAACTTTAGCCTTGTGCACTGGTGCATTGTCGTGAAGAAATAAGGTTTTTTGTAACTTTCTTTAGCCGTTTTTCCTGGATCGCTGTTTTCAATTTTCACAAAACTTCTACGTAATAGATATCTGTGATTGTGGTTTTCGGTGGCATATAATCAATCATCAATATTCCTTCAGAATCCCAAAAAATTGTTGCCAAAACCTTACAAGCAGACGTTTGAGTTTTGAATTTCTTTGGTGGTGGTTCAGATCCCAATGATGAATCCATGTTTCATCGCCTGTTATTATGTTATCCGAGAAATTTTCTGGATCTTCTTGATACATGTCTAAAATCGCCTTTGAAGTTTGAACACGAATTTTCTATTGTTGTGCAGTCAACAAACGGGAAACCCATCGCGCACTTACTTTTGACATGTGAAGGTGGTTGGTTATATAATATGGTATAAGTGAAAGGGAAAGGTCTCCATGCTAACCGCAAAACAGAAATACGGCGGTCCTCCAATACAATTGATTCTGCCAAAACCAAAAGTATGTTTTCATGGCTAATATCATCTGCGGGACGACCCGGGCGGTTATCGTCTTCTAATAACTCCCGACCACTTTTGAACAATTGTACCCACCTTGTTACTATGGAATATGATGGTGCAAATTCGCGGTAAACTTTTGTTATATACTAATTGAATATATAAATTGCATTGCGTTCATCTTTATAGAAAAATTTAATAACGGCACGATATCAAATTCATTCATTTTAGAATTTTTTCAAAACACGTGTTACTAAATTGAAGAAAACAAACGAACTATAAAATTTACATCAAAATTTGTTTCTATAAGTTTCATCGCAACAAATTTTTTTTTAAAAAATATATAGTTGTCTCATTCACTCTTTTTTTTCGTTAACCGAATTTTTCCGAAAATTCGTAGAGATTTTGTAAATCGGGGGATGGGTGTAGTTTACCCAATAAATCAACATTTTGTTGCAATTTCTTTAAACCTTTTTTGGAAATGAAACTAATAATTTAGTTTATAATTTTTAGTCTCAAAAGTGCAAATTGCAACGTGATTAATAATAAAATAATAGAATTTCACAAATTTAAACTAAACTATGATTTAGTCTGTTATCGAAAAGATAAAACAACATAACATTTAGTTAACTTGGCTGTTAATAAAGTTCACTTCTTGAAATTTACTTCTCAGTGGAATGAAATTATTTATTCTGGAATAAAAATGCACGGCATTGTTGTTGTAAAATTCCCAAAGTAATAGCATTAACAGACTAGGGATTAGCTAAGCGGGATTAGTGATTTTTTCGAGATTAGTTGTAGTGTGCCAAGTTGAAGATTAGCTAATTTCGTTTTATTTGAGGATTAGTGACTAATCGAGATTAGTGCACTAATCTTTCGAAAGTTTTGAAGTTTATCTCGTTGTATTGGGTTTCAACATTGCTGAAATGAGGATTCGAAGTTTAGAAGTTAAGTTAACCTTTATAGGTTCGCTTGCTATTTTCTTATACATATAACTTTTGAATCCATGAAAATTACATGAAAAATTTGATATTGGCGTAAAATTCTCGGTAGCCTGCTGCGATCCTCATCATCGGATTCATAAAACCGTCAAGGCTAAGATGGTTTGGGCACGTACTTCGTTCACAAAATCGGACGACCAAATAGGCCTTGGAGTCGATGCTAACGAAAGTAGGACCTCGAGGGAGACCACCTACCCGATGGATGGACGACGTTGAAAGGGACCTATACACACTCGATCACCGTGTCCGACGTTCTCTTGCGGCGATCGAATTATTTGGAGGAGCATCGCTGAGGCGGCCAAATTCCTTCATGGGATGTAGCGCCAGCGGAAGAAGAATTTTTTGCTCGCTCCATTCTTTCAAGGTTCCAAAAGGCAGGCCAAATCAGTTATCAAACGACCAATCCAAGAGCAATCCTGGCGTGGGACAGTCTCAGTGATTTTTGCTCAATCCAGAACAATTGCTTTAAACTGGCCGTGCAATTTCCGACCAGTACCTTCTGGGCGTGCAATTTCCGACCAGTACCTATGGGATTGGTTCGCCTTGCCGTTTTTCCCATCACCACCATTTACAATTTCTGAACGATTAGCCCAGTGTCCCAACGTTTTAACGAAACTCTAAAAAGGCTAGATTTGGACTTTGCTTGCTAATATCGATAAGATATCGTCAATTGTCGGTCACTCCGAGATGAAACTTAAATAACTTCGAAATGCATTATCGGCGTGGGGTCATTTAAGCTACACAATTTCGAAAGCGAGTGTTCTGCCGTCGAAGCCCTTTCAAACTTTGCAGCTCCAACATCAATTCACCAAATTCATTAGTTCGTAAATAAGGAGAACTATTGCCATGGCATAATTTGAAATTTTTCATTCTATCTCTCAAGGAAATTGACAAGTTTACGAACTGTGATGGACAAAACGACAAATTTGAACAAACAAAGCCCAAATGTAACATATTCAAATACATACTTCTGTCTGCCGTGTTGACATATTGCTTAAAATATCTCCAACCGTTATCAGATTATTGTGGACACGGGCGGATGGACAGACAGCAAACGGAAAGACTGAGAACTTCAAATTCTCTTCTTTAGTAATAGCAAATTATGAAGCATTTGTGCAATCTATTATGTAATATAATACAGACCCGATGTCTGCCTGTCTGTTTGTTTGTCTATGTGGTAAAGACACTATTTATCGTTCCAACCATGCGAGTATTTTTTCTTTTATTTGTCCTTTCCTTTTGTCATTGACACATCGTCAAAATTCTTTCACAATTTATTTGTACCGGGCGGGACAAATACGTTATTTGGAACAAATATACATACGTTCAGATACGATTGGGTCAATTTTGAAATCTTTTAATTTATTGCGTTTTGTTCGTACGTCTGTTTGCCCAGGCTTTTTCTTACTAGTATTGCATAATTTGACACATATTTGATTAGGTAAATACCAAAACAATTTAATTTTAGTAATTTAGGAATTTAAAAGTATAAACATGTACTAAATCAAAATAAAATAAAATCTTATTCGTAAACATGAATTACGTAATTCGGCCTTGATAACAACGTAGATGGTCAATGACGAATTTGACAATTTCTTAGACAAATAGATAATTTCTTAGGAATAACAATATCGCATTTTACTATTTTTGGGAATGATTATTTTATTAATTTGAATGATTGTAGATCAGAGTTGAATTGGCTTATCGGTTAGGCTAAAAGGGTAATTTTTCTATTGAGGTTTAGTTACATGGCGAATATAGACACTTAAATAGCCATGGACAAATAGCCATGGACAAAATCATTAAATGTTTGTCCATGTGTATAAGCGACCATAATTGAACCAATCTTTTAACATTTCTCCTGCCCGAAAACACGTTATAACCGTTCTTAACCGACATAAATTAAAGGTACTTTTAATTCATTCCAATGTTTTGATTGAAAAATGGTACAAATTCAAATTTTAAGTTTTAAAAATTGTTTCAATTAATAAATTCAGAATTATTTTAATTTATTAGAAGTTTTGAATTTGAGCACGACTAAGAACTAAACATAAAGAAGTTTAAGAAATTGGCAGTTCAGAAATTTGGATTTGAGCAATGTTAGAAGAAATACACAAAACTGAACATTAACATCGTGCCTCGGTGTTTCAATAAAAAAATGTATCTTTGCCATTTGTACTAGCGATCAATTTAAAATTTAAATTAATACCTACTTAGTCTTTATTTTTACATTGACAGAGTCAGGAATTATCAGTTGAAAGATCTATCTAGGTAGTTTGGGACTAATAGTCTAAAACAAAAATTTAATTTACTTCGTATTTGGAAAACAGAATAATTATATTCCAAGGGGTGTTTGTAGATAAAGACAAGTATATTACAATAAAAACCTGACTCGAACGTAAGACCTCAATTATTCATGTCAAATCGTTTGTGCAATTTTAATTAAACAACGATTGGAAGTTTCAGAATATATGACTCAACTACCCTATACGTAGTTAATACACAATATGTATTCTCATTTCAGCATATGGTGCACCAAGCAAAATTGTTTATATTAAGATTAGTTGCTAAGTGGATTCCTTAGAATAGAAATGAATGTGTAATTTAGTCCAGAAATACATCAATATATTTTGAAAGCCAATAAAAACAAAATTATTGTGATCTTGTAATTTTATCACACAACAAACAATAACCAACATCAACAAATTTTATATCAACATACATTTTGGGAAAACTTTTAGTATTTATAGACAGAAATCTTATATAGATATAAGTTTAACAAAGAATTAATGTATCCTGCAAGAGATAACCAAAATCATTTATAAAAAACAAAAACAAACAGTTCGAAGTTCATCCAATACAAACAAGTCAAGTTCGTGTTCCAAATGTTCATAGACCCTTTATTAACGCTATAAACACCTAAAACTGTACCTAATGATTATTGTCTCCAACGTCAAGAATTAATTTGGCCTTAACTCTTTCTCTTAACTGGTTCTTCATTCTGGTATTAATCACCAATTGTACAGAGTGCACGATATAGTAGACCAGTTATGACCTTAGTAACGTTTTACTGGTGTTTTTATAAAACAACTCGTCTTATCAGTATCGGTCAACGACGAAACAAACAAACATAAAGAATGAAGTAGTATTAAAAGACATATGTGCGATAATATTTTGTGTATAAAATGTGTGGCGTATCTGATTATTTATTAATATTGAGTCAAGAAATTAGTGACTGATTCATCAACAAATTTTTTTTCTGAGAACCGACAGTTTATTTCTATTATATAGTAAGATTTCGACTATCTACTTAATTCGTAATGGTAATGAATGCAATCTGAGTAACCATCATGAATTTTATACAGGAAGGGAAGTTGTACAAGTTTTATACAATGCCACTAAAAAAATAACACCACCGGCATAACATAAGTGACATGCAACGTGACTGGCTATCCCATAACTAAATTATAGATGGTGGTAATAACATTAGCCATAATCGACAGCCTTTATATTAAACACAATTGATAAGAGAGTTAAATCAAACGTAACAATAAAACTTTTCGAATTATTAATTGTCGAAGAAAAACCCAAATACATAGTTTATAAATAATAACACATCACAAGTTAGCGATTTTTTATAAATAAAAACAAAGAGAACACAATAGAAGTTAGGTAGTAGTGTTATGACGTCACCAATCGCCATTTATATTGACCAACAATTTTGTTTGCATGAAATTTATTGAAAAAAAAGAGAGCGACTTACGTGATATTGGAACACCAGTAAGATGGTCCCCATGTACATTCCTTAGCACCTAGAAGGTATGTATTTTGATGTGAATTAAGCACCACTGGAGTAGCAATCACTAGCGTAGCTGGAAAATAAAAAAAATCGACACAAAATTAATTTTCTTTAAACAAATTAATACGACGCAAATTTTAAAACTCACCAATTACTAACCCAATTAGGGCCAAATTTAATAATTTCATATTATTTTGTGTACTATCACCTCACTAATTTAGTAAATTGATTGAACTTACTAGAAAATATTTAATTTTTTTATTAAAATTTGCTTTATTACAAAAATTTATTTTTTCTCTCTATCTTGTATGTTGTTGCTTACTGTTGATTGTTGTATGAATGAATGAAAATGAATGATTAGTTTGCTGTTTTTTTTTTTACAAAATGATATGGCAGTTTATATGGAATTTTTTGGAATGTCATAAAGGGTGACATCTATCGATAAACATTGTACACCAGTCTGTGTTACCGATAAAAGTGAGTTACTAAATTTTTTGTAGATGACTCGAATATCGGCATAGAGAAATTCTATTAAATTAAAAATATGTATTATGATAATTAAATTAGAATGTTCAAAATAAATTGGAACAAGTTTAGATATCGAGCGCCAACGAAACGACGGTGGCGCTAAATTGTATACAGCGGAAATAATGGGAAAACGGTTTGAGTGTTTGCTAAGTTTGACATATCTTGTACTAAAATAGAAAATGTATCTTTTGGAAAATGCGCATTTCATTTTTTTTCCTTAAAAATAAAACAAAATAAATATCTGGAAAATGGAGATTTCATGTTTTTCCCAAAAAATAAAATTGAAAAACACATAATTTAACAAAAAAGTGTGTTTTAATGTTTTATTTTTAGTTCTAAAAAATTTATTTTTAGTTCTTAAAAATTCTAATTTAAAAAAAAATGCGCATTTAGTTGAAAAAAAATCTGTTTTTAAAAAATTGGCGCTGAATTTCATTTCGCGTCGGATATGTAAACCTTAGCCAATAAATTAGTTAATGTTTTAATCAAATAAATTATAAACCGTTATAATAAGTTATTATAATTTATTTGGTTGTAATATTTTGTTTTGTATAATTTAAATCGTGTCTAGGACAATTTGAAGTAAACCTTGGACATTTTTTATTTATAATGTTAACGTAAAGATAGCAGCATACCAATTATATGTACAGCGGGCAAATAAATTATAATACCCAAATAAATTATAATAACCTATAAAGGACATTCTTGTCAAAAAACGGCGATAGATGGATTAAATCTAAAGATGGCAGTAGTAGTTTCTTTTACATTTTTTTTTTGTTGTATCGAAACAAAAATGTAAACAAAAGCAAAAAACACGAATAAAACTTACAACTACCTAGACATTAATTATAAAAAAATTAATTTAATTTGTTATTTATTTACCAAAAATTAAAAATTGTTAAGCTGACATCTTTTGAAGTTATCCCGTAGATTTATCATCATCTGATTATGATCGATATTGATGACGATGAACACAACTATGACCCCCTGTTGAGAGTGCAGAATCCATGGGCCGACCCACCTTTCATGTCAGCACTATAGGTTGGCATGAAGCAATGCAATGTGCAGGTGGTATATACAAAACGGGTCTATAGCCGTACGTCCTTGATTTGGCTACTACTGCGTAAAGTGGGACGGTAAAGTTAACTGCGAAAGAGTTGGGAGTGCCTTGAGCCCCAGAAAAGATTGCATAGAATAAAACGAAAAAAAAAATAAAAGTTATCCCGTACTAGGTTTTCACGTATTAAATAATACTACATTATCGATGAATCTTCCAATATCTTTGACCGCAAGTTTACTATGGAAAAGTATAGTTATGTCCTTTATAGGTATGTATTATAATTTATTTGCCTATAAAGGACATTCTTGTCAAAAAAACGGCGTCAGATGGATTAAATCTAAAGATACCACTACTTAGTAGTATTTTTTAAATTTTTTTTTTGTTTTATCGAAACAAAAATGTAAACAACAGCAAAAAACCGAATAAAACTTACAACTAGACATGAATTATAAAAAAAATTAATTTTATTTTTTATTTATTTACCAAAAGTTAAAAATTGTTAAAGCTGACATCTTTTGAAGTTATCCCGTACTATGTTTTCACCGTGTTAAATAATACTGCATTATCGATAAATCTGCCAATATCATTGACCGCAAGCTTACTATGGAAAAGTATAGTTATGTCCTTTATAGGTATTTATTTGATAATACCTACAGTGGCGTAACTACAAATTTTGGGCCCCACCGCAAAACTTAATGTGGGCCCCTAGACTACCCTCTAGTGATGGCTAAGTCGGTTTTTTTTGTTAAAAACTTAACAGAAATAAGCAAAACAGAACAAAAACAACCAATTTACCACTACACTACTACCCTCTCTGCACCTTGCATATCTTTGTCATTTCCTCCTTAAGCATTGACTTTACTATCACCAATTGTAGCGGAAACTCGTCCAATAGGTCGTCTTTATATTTTTCTTGTATCGCTCCTGGAGACTTCATGAGATCATCATCATTCATTTCCACAAATTTATCAGGCTGCATACAACATTTTAAAATAAAATTTAATGTTTTATTGTTAAATTTTGACTTGAAATGTATATTGTGGAGTGTATGAAACAGTTCTTCATTATAAGAGCAAAGACCACGGGACCCGCTTTGCGGGCCCCCCATCGTTGCGGGCCCCCCCGCAGCGCGGGGTTTGCTTCCTTGTAGTTACGCCGCTGAATACATATAAACAAATAAATTATAATACCTATAAAGGTCTTCGCTGTCAAAAAACGGCGATAGATAGATTAAATCTTAAGATGGCACTAGTAGTTTTTTTTAATTTTTTTTTTGTTGTATCGAAACAAAAATATAAACAAAAGCAAAAAACACGAATAAAACTTACAACTAGACATGAATTATAAAAAAAATTAATTTTATTTTTGTTTTATTTACCAAAAATTAAAAATTGTTAAAGCTGACATCTTTAGAAGTTATCCCGAACTATGTTTTCACGTATTAAATAATACTGCATTATCGATAAATCTGCCAATATCATTGACCGCAAGTTTACTATGGAAAAGTGTCATGATGTCCTTTATAGGGTATTACAATTTATTTGCCTATAAAGGACATTGCTGTCAAAAACAAATAAATTATAATACCTATGAAGGATATAACTATACTTTTCCATAGTAAACTTGCGGTCAATGATATAGGCAGATCTATCGATAATGCAGTATTATTTGATATGTGAAAACCAAATAAATTATAATACCTACAACAAATAAATTATAATACCCTATAAAGGACATTAACGGTCAAAAAACGGCGATAGATAGATTAAATCTTAAGATGGCACTAGTAGTTTTTTTTAAATTTCTTTTTTGTTGTATCGAAACAAAAATATAAACAGAAGCAAAAAACACGAATAAAACTTACAACTAGACATGAATTATAAAAAAAATTAATTTTATTTTTGATTTATTAACCAAAAATTAAAAATTGTTAAAGCTGACATCTTTAGAAGTTATCCCGTACTATGTTTTCACGTATTAAATAATGCTGCATTATCGGTAAATCTGCCAATATCATTGACCGCAAGTTTACTATGGAAAAGTGTCATGATGTCCTTTATAGGGTATTATAATTTATTTGACCTACAAAGGTCTTCGCTGTCAAAAAACGGCGATAGATAGATTAAATCTTAAGATGGCACTAGTAGTTTTTTTTAATTTTTTTTTTGTTGTATCGAAACAAAAATATAAACAAAAGCAAAAAACACGAATAAAACTTACAACTAGACATGAATTATAAAAAAAATTAATTTTATTTTTGATTTATTTACCAAAAATTATAAATTGTTAAAGCTGACATCTTTAGAAGTTATCCCGAACTATGTTTTCACGTATTAAATAATACTGCATTATCGATAAATTTGCCAATATCATTGACCGCAAGTTTACTATGGAAAAGTGTCATAATGTCCTTTATAGGGTATTATAATTTATTTGATAATAACCTATCAAGGACATTAACCGTCAAAAAACGGCGATAGATGGATTAAATCTAAAGATGGCACTAGTAGTTGTTTTAAAATTTTGTTTTTGTTGTTTCGAAACAAAAATGTAAACAAAAGCAAAAAACACGAATAAAACTTACAACTAGACATGAATTATAAAAAAAATTAATTTTATTTTTGTTTATTTGCCAAAAATTAAAAATTGTTAAAGCTGACATCTTTAGAAGTTATCCCGTACTATGTTTCCACGTATTAAATAATACTGCATTGTCGATAAATCTGCCTATATCATTGACCGCAAGACGTTTACTATGGAAAAGTATAGTTATGTCCTTTATAGGTATTATAATTTATTTGGTGTAAACCAAAAAACAAATAAATTATAATACCTATAAAGGTCTTCGCTGTCAAAAAACGGCGATAGATAGATTAAATCTTAAGATGGCACTAGTAGTTTTTTTAAATTTTTTTTTTGTTGTATCGAAACAAAAATATAAACAAAAGCAAAAAACACGAATAAAACTTACAACTAGGTAGACATGAATTATAAAAAAAATTAATTTTATTTTTGATTTATTTACCAAAAATTAAAAATTGCTGACATCTTTAGAAGTTATCCCGAACTATGTTTTCACGTATTTAATGATACTGCATTATCAATAAATCTGCCAATATCATTGACCGCAAGTTTACTATGGAAAAGTGTCATTATGTCCTTTATAGGGTATTACAATTTATTTGCCAAAAAAATTACTATAATATGTACATACCTATAAAGGCAAATAAATTATAATACCTATAAAGGACATTGCTGTCAAAAAACGGCGATAGATGGATTAAATCTAAAGATGGCAAAAGTAGTAGTTTTTTTGATTTTTTTTTTGTTGTATCGAAACAAAAATGTAAACAAAAGCAAATACACGAATAAAACTTACAACTAGACATGAATTTGATTGATTGATTGATTGATTGATTTAGTGTGTACGACCAAGCCTAAGGCAAGTTTCCCGGATACGCCGGGTCCACCGTACACCCTCTTACGAATAACAAAATCGAGGGAAAGGAAAGGTATGTTAGTAACAGAGACTCAACCCGGTTCCAGACACCATGGCGGTTGATAGTTAGTAAATAAGACAACACAATTTCTAAACTACATGATTGTTAACTGCTTGTTGTTCCTGGAGCGTTGAGTCCGGCTATACCTTTGTTACTGAAAATTAGGATTAAATTTAATCCCTTTAAGAATGATTAATTCTGGAGCAATCTTAAATTCTGAAACAAATTAAATTATTCATCAGTATACTTAAAATAAACCCCTCTAAACACCTAAGATTTTATTAATTTAAGTATACTTAAAATTACATCCGCATCAATCCTAGCCTAGGCCACTTAAATAATTCAATAAATAATTTAAAATTCCTCTAGTTGGCACCCCCACAAATTTTAACAATTAATTAATTTCATCAGCTTACAAAATTAACACAATTTTTAATTTCAGCTTCTTCACTCCTTGTTGATCCTGGAAGGTTGATTTAAGCTGGAATTTAATTCTGAAACACGGGATTAATTTAATCCCTAATAATTACTAATTCTGAAACTATAATCTATACTTGAAATTAGCTTCTTTATTAGAAAGGATTAATTTTAATCCCTCTAATAATGATTAATTCTGGAACTGAGTCATATTCTGAAAATTAACTTATTAATCAGTGAACTAAAAAAGGAACTCCTTTAGATACTATTCACATATTAACAAAAATAACTGATAAACAAAATCAATAGGGTGCCAGTCCTTCCCGGAATCCCAATTTCACCAATCCGATCCAAAAAACTACAGTTTAACTCAAAACTACTATTATAAATGAACCATTTTCGTGAACCTGCCACTTAAAGTATAGAAGTTTCATCTGTGATGACTTTTCTGGAATGAATTACAATTAATATCACCAGTACCCAAAATTAAAGTTATAAGAACTAATTAGTTTCTAAAGTATGAATTCAGTTTAGGAATTCCGTGCAGTTCAGTAAAATTAACTACCCCGTATTAAAAATAATCATGCTTAAATAAACAAAAAAAAAAAAAAAAAAAAAAAAAAAAAAAATTTTATATGAACAGTGAAATCTCGAAACAGCGCAGCCAAAGGAACCGGAGAAATGTATTTAATTATTTAATAATTTAATTTAGTTGTGTATTTACATCTGCAAAGTTTTATTATTTTATTTCCTTATTAACCATATATTTTCACATAAACACTTATCACTTTGGCGAATAAAATTTCCTTGCGAAATTACAATTTCCTTAAATCAGTATTCACTATAACGAGACCTCACTGTATTACATACGATAGTTTCTGGTTCAACTCAAATTTACTCGATAATACAAAGTAAACAAATCCCATTAGAATCGAACACAAGAAACTTTTAATTCTAATTAAATTTCCAATTCAACTCAAAATTACTCGATTATACGTAGTATAAGAATCTTATTTGAATTGAATACATGAAAATTTTGCGTTGTGTAGTTCATTGTATATAAAGAGCACTATAAACACAAAGAATACAACAACGCCAAGTAAAAATAATAAAATCGTATTACAGTACAAAACTAAAACCACCAACGCACATAGAGAAAACAAACGTTTTCATATAATCCTTCACGTGCGCAGCAGGGAAAGTATCGATGTGTACATAGTGTGTTTTGGTACATGCCTTCTCTATATTATATACATATATAATAGGCTTCATTATATTATATATTACTGTATATATTTCCGAAAATAACCTCGTACACTACACATACACGACCGTGAATACAATTCAGAAGCAAATATCAACAATCGAACACTATAGAACCAATGTTGTCTTGATAGAAATTATATTCTTTTTATGTATATAAATAAAGAATATATGTATGTGTTTGTGTCGTTTCCACATAAAACAAAAAATACAACACATACATAATCTCGTAAGAGGAGAGAGAGAAACCGAAAACTTGTATATTCATGTACAGAAACAGAAATTTAATGCGTAAATTTATTTATTCGATTTTAATTAAATTTAAATACGAGATAATGTATTTGACCATTCGAATTTTATGCACCAACTACACAAATTTAAGACATGCATTATTAAGCGAGAAAGCCAAAATTTGACTTGTTTCGCTATAAATATGAAAATAAAAATAAAAATATAAAACAATGCCTGTTGAATGCATCCCGATGGATTGCATTCTATCCATATTTAAATTTTCACTATTCTTATGCACACACTTTTACTTAAATAACTTAAATTAAAATAAATTATATATAAATTATATATTTAAACACTTTACACTACATTAGAAAATAAATAAACTAAAAATTAATTAAATTAAAATTTTCTCGAAGAAGACGACAAAAACACGTCCTTCTTCTTCGAGCGTCAACGACCGACCACCAAAAAAAAAAAAAAAAAAAAAAAAAAAAAAAAAAAAACTTACAACTAGACATGAATTATAAAAATATTAATTTTATTGTTTATTTATTTACCAAAAATTAAAAATTATTATAGCTGACATCTTTAGAAGTAATCCCGTACTATGTTTTCACGTATCAACCAATACTGCATTATCGATAAATCTGCCTATATCATTGACCGCAAGTTTACTATGGAAAAGTATCGTTATGTCCCTTATAGTATTATAATTTATTTGTCAGCGGTACCAAGTATTAATACCGGGTTTCCATCGTCAATAGTATAATAGCAATAGTTAGCACATTCGAAAAGAGACCATAGTAAATTTATAGTAAAATTTATTTTTGTTATGTTGGTAACAAATTTACTAAAATTGCCTTGCCCATACAAAAAGTTAAAATATATAAAATTCAATATCGAAAAAATTCGAACATGCATTTTCATGGATAATCCGTAATATACGCCACAGAATCGAAATAGATTAAAAATGGAAATCTACCATCTTTATAGTAGGTAATAATGATAATAAATCGCTTGCCATTTAAAACATTTTATTTTGTATTTAATTCGATATAAAGTTAATTTTTCGTCACACAAATCCGGCCATAAAGATTAAAAATGTCAAAATAATAAAAACAACAACATACAAATTTACTATAAATTTACTACACATGTTCGGAAAAAGATTGACAAATTTTATCTTCGAATTTTACTATAAATTTACTTTGGTCTTTTTCCGAACATGCTAAGTATAATAGCAAATATTATATTACCATTCCTTAGCACTTCCATCATTTGGTGTGAAGTTAAAAGCGTTTTAAATTTTTGTGTTTGAATTTGGATGCAATCCATTATTTTGATGGCGAAAAATGATCAAAACCTATATATTTTACTCATATTTATAATTTCTTGAAGAAATCTTAAACACACACTACGACCTCAGCCTAAAAAAAATAATTTGAATAAGAATTCAAACAAATCTATACACTGCCATGTTTGCACTGTTAAAATTACAATTTGCTACCTATTATATTTTTGATAGCTAGTATAATGAAATACATATTATAATAAACTATTATACTATCAACTTCGAGTTTCCATCGTCATATAGGCTATTATACTATGACGATGGAAACCAGGTATAAATTGGTGTAGAGTTGTAGTTGTAGGCAAGAACAAAATGTAAAACAAGAGAAAAACGAAAGAAGGTATTATTCGAAAAATAAATGCTAATGGAGGAGACAACATAAAAAGTGTAGAGCGCGTTTTATTTTAAAAAAGTGAAAAAGTTTAAAAAGGATTGCTGGTAAAAATACCAAATAAAGCACAACATTAACAAAATATGTAAGTTCATTATTATCTTATATACAAGTTTCATATCGTGTATCACATGATACGAAAGCGTTTGTCAGAATGTTTCATTTCAACGAAACAGGATATTGTTGTGATGAAACCTGCAATTTTGTTGATATTACAGATTTGGGTGCAGAATAAGTTTCGAAAAATTATCGTTTTAACGAAATTAAATAATTATAAACCACGTGTAACTGCAATTAGGCTATTTTTTAAAAAGATTATATCACAAATCTAGATCTTTTTTGGTTTACTGTCAGCAAAGCTTTGATGTTCTTGAAATCAGTAGATAGTATGTATAGCCGTTACATGATTAAGATAATTCTATGGTCACGCAAATTTCTTAGTAAATCGCTAAAAATTTCGAAATAATAAAGGCCGTTTGAAATTGCGTGATCATCAAAAAATACAACAACATAACATTTTTGGGCGTCGCTCCGGAAACAGTAACGCTTAGGTTGTACATTTTTTCAGATATACGTATAATGGAAGTAATTAGGGTGAGAGTGTAATACCTACATAAAAATAAAATGGTAAAAGACAGCAGTAAAAAAATGTTATCTGAAAGTTTAGTGAATGGCTTAAAAATAGTTGAATTCGGCACCAAAGCAA
Source organism: Tipula helvola (assembly GCA_963556165.1). Taxonomy (NCBI): domain Eukaryota; kingdom Metazoa; phylum Arthropoda; class Insecta; order Diptera; family Tipulidae; genus Tipula; species Tipula helvola. Next base: position 390,994,807 of record OY744482.1, read on the forward strand.
CAAGTGATGACATGATAGGAAACTTACTACTTACTCGATTGCCATTTCCATATCATTGGATTTGATTAATACGGATGACGGACGCACTATAAAGTCACGTTCAAGGATGATTTATCTCGGGTTCTGAGATTCAACTGATAAAAAACAAATCCGAAGGAGAAATAGTTCTGAAGAAATAGAAAACAAAAGGAACAAATTTACAAATTTTCTAAAAATAGAAGGCATCGAAATGATGATGATGCCTTTTAGTTCAGAGCAAAATGGAGTGGTGGAAAGAAAAAGAAACAATCAGACACTAGATCAAATCACACGCATATGTTTCGACGCAAATTTCTCATATAGATACTTTTTTGAATCACCACAAGAATAACGAAAACAACTCTATTTGAACCGACCAAACGGCGCAGTGGTTAAAGCTACGGCGGTTGGATCGGGAGGTACCGAGTTCGAATCCCTATAGGGGCGGGATGCAAAAGGGATTTTTCATCATCTGATTACGATCGGTGATGACGATGAACACATCTATGGCCCCCTGTTGAGAGTGCGGAATCCATGGGCCGACCCACCTTTCATGTCAGTACTATAGGCTGGCATGAAGCAATGCAATGTACAGGTGGTTTAAACGAAAGCGGGTCTATAGCCGTACGTCCTCGAGTTGGCTGGCAACGGCGTAAGGTAGGACGTTAAAAGGGAACTGCGAAAGAGTTGGGAGTGCCTAGAGCCCCAGAAAAGATTGCAGAGATAGAGACAAAAAAAAAAAAAACTCTATTTGAACTTTAGAACGGTGTTAAACCAGAATTTTGCTCATATACATATGTACTTACAGAAAGAAGGCAAAAGTTGGACGAAACAGGAATCGAAGTAAAATTCCTTGGTTATTATAATAATTCAATAGCAAATCGATGCTATAATCACATTACAAAAGTTATCGTAATTCGTAATGTTAGATTCATTATCGACTCACAGCCAGGAAAGCAGTTATCGATGTAGTAGAGATTCGTGTAAAGAAGAAGTTAATGTATCAAGCGGGAACATCGATTCAAGAGAAGAAACTTTTCTTAAGGAGAATCATCAAGAAGTGTAAAATTCACGAAGGGATTAGCAGGCAATACTCCTGATCGATCCAGTTATAAAAGAATTTGTCCAGCCCTAGTTATAATGAAGCGATTTCATGCAATGAAAAGGAACATTGAATTAAAGCGATGCAGGAGGAGATGTATGCACTATGGAAATGAACCACAGGTATGGCAACTGTGCGATTTTACCACATGGAGGAAAAACGATAGCAAGCGGGTATACAAGGTGAAATTTAACATAGACAAAAACATTTATCGGTACAAAACTCGTGTATTAGCGCAAGGTTTCTCCAATAATTTGATGTTGATTGGGCGACTGTTATATTTGTCCGTAAACCCAAGACCTGACATTTCAGTGAGCTTGATCATTTTCACCGAAAGAAAATTGGAGGCAGCTGAACCGAGTATTTAAAAGGAATTTCGAAAATAAAATTGAAGCTAAGTAAAATCGAAAAAGAGAAGAGTCTCTGAGCGGATAAGCCTATACCTTACTTTTACCGAAGACAGAATTAACCGTAAATCGAATAGCAGAATTAAATAGGGGAAATTTTTTTTTTTAATGAGTGCGCCATAATCTGAACTTTTCGAAAGTAAATTGTGATGTATGACATTTTGTTTTATTCTGTACGTAGCCAATATTCACTTCTTTGTTTATTAAAATCAGTAAAGATATTAAAAGTAAAAAATAAAGTTTTATTTGTGCTTTGTGAATAAAGATTATTAAAACTGTATGAGTGTACGGACAGAAAGTCTTGTTGACATATTCAATTAAAATTGGAGACTTGCTAATCATTTTAAAATCGTTCAAATTGAAGATCAAGTTTCAAAACAAATACACATAAATGTGTAATATATATTAGTTTGGATTCTTTGGAAAGAATAGAATTAATCAGAGTTAAGTGGATTAATTGATACTTTGTGTGAAGATGTCAAAATATTTGCGAATTGTAATCAAAGGCGGTTTAACCTGCGAGTTATTTTCAAAAAACCTGAAAATAATTACGCCCTTCAAAATAACTTTGATGTCCTGTTAAAATAATTTATTAAACGCTTCAAATTGACGCGAAAAAGTTCAAACGATGAATTTTGAAACAAAAGTGACGCGGATTGTAGCACAACAACATAAGAAAACAAATTTTTATCAACAAATTCAAGGTTGATGAACTTGAACAAAAAAACTGAAATATTATTTAACATGTTACATTTGCGTAAGTATGTATATAGTCATGACGCTGTTGACGTTGAAATCTTACTGCATGCGAGACATTTATTTGAATTGCAGATTTCATTATCTTTTCTAAAGTTCAGTGGCGCGTTTTTGATAAAAGTGAAATTGATAAAAATCTATTGATATACATACATTCCACATTTTCTGAAGTATAATAAGAACAAGGTCCGTTGATTCAAGAGTTTCTCATAGGGTATATTTGCGACATTCGTTACGCATGTCATCCTTTTAAAGGTTTCTTTATAACACCTAAAAACAGGGTTTCGAACCCGCACAATTTTGACGAATAGGATATCTCTTAATGATTCTTCTCTAAGGTGTACCCTTTGTGGTGATAAACTAAACTTTACAGCCGAAAATGCCCATTACACACTGGTTTGTGTTGCAGGAGCGGCTAACACAACTTGCGTAGCTTCGTATAAAAGTGGAATTTCAATTTTATGGTTTTCCAGCACCATTTCATAATATTTTTGAATCCTTGTGGATCCGTGAGAAGAAGTCATAAACGGCAAATTCCTTTTTTACGCTTATTTCAAATCAACTCGGAACCCGGTTGAATCGAACCCGCGAAATGTTGGGTTCGGATTGTTATCCAGAAACATCAATACAATACCGTTCAAAATACTCCAAAGATCTTCTTGATCCAATTAACTAAATAAACAACGTAATCTTGCTTGTCACAATGTTGGATTAAACAAAGTTTAGTTTTAACAATTTCAATTACGAGTAATGGGGGAACCAGCGAGTTAGTAACAACTTTAAGTAGGAACGCGAAATACAGACAGTGCAGGTTACTGATCAGCGAACCTTTAAGAACTTTTCTTTCAGGCAGTCCATCTGTCACTTAACATAAGGATATGTCGGAATACATCAAAATTTTCACAGCACACTTTTCCTAAAAATAATAAATTTTGCTATTCACATTACAATTTGAATTCTGTATTTGTCGTACCGTAATAATGGAAATCCATTATTAAGTACTTACCGTAGCTTATATCACGTTAAATTTTCAAAGTTAAATTAAATTAAATAAATATATTATCACTATAAGGAAAGTTTCGCTAATGTTAATTTAATTATTTATGTTAAATTAATTTAACTTTGTGTATTTGTCAGTTGCTAACGATTCGGTGGCCAATATGTCAAATATTCTGTAAGGAAATAATTTCGTCAAATCGTTTAAATATCCGGACTGATTCGCTGATTACTTCTTAATTATACATTTTTGTTCAATTTTACTTAACAACTTAATAAAAACTTATAATATTTTAAAATATAAGAAAGTAAATTGAAAACAAATTTTTAACTCATGGAAGTAGGTTAATTAATTGTGATGAATAATTTATAAGAAAAACTAAGCATACTTTGATTTTTATAATTAAATGACAAGAGTCGCGATGTTTAAATTTACATAAAGCGATGAGTTAAAATTCAGGTTTCTTTACTTCTTTTTTGTATTTTTTTTCATGAGGTGGACTGAAGCTGAAGGGCGAATGTGTATGCAAATCGACCTTTAAATTCAAAATCTTTTTTCCAGCATTGTTTTTCAAATTTCATTATTCGTTGATTTGAACTATTGAGTTTTCATTTTTTTTCAGTTTGGGGTCATGTCGCTGATGGGAAGCTTTTAGTATACGATCTGAGAAAGGTGGATCTTGTTGGGAGGGTAAAGGGATCTAGTTTACGAAAAATTAAAAAAATCATATAGGGCTTTATTTGTTTGTTTGTTACTTGTTAGTGTTACTAGTATTTAAATTTTATTTATTTCGAGTTTTAGACTAAAGCTTGATCACTATAATATCACTAGTATTGTGGAATCCCTATCATTAACCCTGAATTTAAATGAAGAACATGCCTATTTGATCCAAGGATTTCTGATAAAAGATATAGTTACGCAATTTATATCGTTAACATTCTGTGATTGTCACTGGCTTTATCAAATTTATTGTAGGTATAGTTACCTACTAAATTATGTATATTGGGGTGCGGTGTATACACCCTGCGCCATTGAAATGTTCGGTTTGAATTTTTAAAGTAAATTTTGGAAATACCGCCGCTTGCTTCAAATGTATATGGCAAAAATGATAGATTCTGATTATCAACACAATTTTTACACTATTCCAAATATATGCAAATAAAAAGAACGGTCATCCGACATTTTAGACCTACATAACTTCGGATAAGGAATATGTCCGCGCCCTACCTCGTAACAATTTGGTAGGTCTTTACAGTGTTTTTAGCAAAGTTATTTCAATTGAAAAATAGTTTGTTCATAAAATAAGGATTAACAGAAATAAAATAATTCATGTCAACCAAAATAATTTAAGAGAAATTGCTCTTTTTAAAATCAATAATTAATGACCCCGCCCTTGGCTTTTATGATGGCCTTAAAACCAGGATCGGCGTTGAATTGTAAAATTTGGTTAAATAATACATTGTTATTTCTTCAAACCACACTTTTCTATAAGTTTTTTCCGCTCTTTGGCACTTTTCAGCTTGTATTTTTTGATCTTCTTTCCCATGAAAGTTTTTCCTCTTTGCATCAGAGAGAGCCGACTCATCGCGCAACTGTTTAATTTTTGAAATAGTGCCTTAAAACTTTCTAATTGCGGTTTGGCTACACTAAGTTACTCTTGCAATTTGTGAATGTGTGTTCTTGTTTGCCTTTAGTTGGAAAATTTTGGCTTTTTCGTCAGCATTTAATTTAGAGCGACTCTTTTAAAATTAACTCTTTCACTACTTAATTGAAACCAAACGAATAAGTCATCCTTAGCCGTCTTACTTTGGTAAAAGTTATTCCTACTCGGATAGGAATGAAATTTTGCCCAAAGTAAGATCAATTCTTCTTCAGAATATTTTTTTTTTTTACTTCAACAGTTGGTACCAAGCTCTAAAATATAAAATAGTGATGATAAATTATTGAATAAAGTATAATAATTCCAAATGATAATTAACAAAATTTAAAATTTTGATTTATCGAAAAATTGAGAATTGTTATTTAATACCAACTCATAAAAGTAAATATAATATGTAATATATTTACTTTAGTGGTAAACACTACAACTACGTGAAAAAGAGAATTTTTCTATACCTACTTCTCAGCGGAATGAAATTATTCATTCCGAAATGAAAATACACGGCATTGTTGTTGTAAAATTGCCAAAGTAAGACTAGACTTATTTTGGGTTTAAATACGTCAAAAGACGTGAAATATGCAGAAAAAGTAAAAAACAAACGAAAAACAAAAAAAAAATAGTGAATAAGGTAAAATCTATGAGAGAACTGCATGAAATAGTTAATAATCGAAACCGAACATTTCAACGGCGCAGAGTGTATAATATGTTTCAATTTTTACTCTTCACCCTAAACTATACCTACATAATTTGCAATCCAGTATAAACATATTATGTACATTTATGTATTGTTATTTCTTTGAAATTAATAATTTATGTAAAACGTAAAAATATCTGAATAAATATTTAATAATCAAACATAATTTAAAATTCAACTCTTAAAGACCACGGCGAATCAATTAATTTTATGATCTGCTTTCACGAAGATTAAAAATCCCATAGTCAATATTATTGAAGGACACAGTGCTCTTTATGAAAATATATGCGCGAAAATGGCTTATCGCATATGAACGATCGCAAATTCGTATCAAACGTTGTAAAAACAAAATCTTACTGAAGGCGATAATAATTTTTATCCTAACTATTTGTCTTTTATCGAGCAATTTTGAATTTTAAATAGTTTATAGATAGGCATAAAATTGGTTTGCCTTCTAATCAACAATGGCAATGATTTGATTAAAATTAAATTAATGTGTAACCTTTACAATAATTTTAGATTATGCAATTATATACAATCAAGTAATTTAAGTATCGATCCGCTTTGTTGCAATGGATTGTCGTACTACAAATTTTGAAAGTTAAATGATTCATTTCGTTTTTATTACAAAATATGTATTCTTATAACTTTGATATCTCATTCGGATTTACTATGTTTAAGTGCTAATTGTTTGGATGGGGTTTGGCATTTTTATTTTAACTTGCTTGAATTAATTTTATTCAATATTTCGCCAATAAAAGCGGTATCACTGACAAGAAAATGCTAAAACTAAAAAAAAACTTTTTACTCGAAATCGAAAAGTTCACTCTGTGGCCCACTGAACTTTTCAATTCATTTGACAAATTCGTTTGTCTGCTTCTTTATATTATTGTGTCTGAAACAAATTGAATAGTGTTGGGAATTTGTTAGAGGATCAACGACTTCAGTAAACATGTTTTCGATTAATAGATAAAGTTGCAAATTTGTACCATGAGAATGCATCTTAATAAATTGATTCCGCCGATTTTTAGTATTTTATTGCAAAATTGGGATTCCCAAGAGCACAGAGTCAATGAATATTGAAGAATTCATAAACGATTAGTTTTACTATAAAATGTTGTAGACGAAACTTTGTAGGTGTGTAAAATTTTTTAAAAGAAGGCGGCATAATGGAATATCCAAAATACATTTAAAGCAATTAAAATACACAGTTGAATGAATTTTCAACTCTTGAAAAATTCGTAATTAAGTGCTTCGTTTGAATCAGGTGCATAAACAAATTTTGTATGTTTCGCTAATATGAAATTACATGTATTTTAATTTTAGCGGCGCTTCGAACGGTGTCTATGTGTTTGGAGCATTTTGTATGTGAAAGAATTTGCTGAAGAGTCAAATTAGTGAGACGCCATTTTCTTGTGCTTCGCGCCAAATTCGTAAACCATGTGCTTTTACCGTAGCAAAGTTTTTAATTTGTACATTTGTGATTTATGTGTTTAACACCATTTTAAAAATATTGTTCATGCGTTATGGCATTTGGTATAATCAAAATATACCAAATGCTATAATGGTCATGGCGCATACTCGAAAAATAATTTCAGTAATTTTTATAGTAATTTCCTTACAGTCGAACTTGACGGAAATACAATTTTCTCAACTTTTATTTAATATTTTTCCCCTCCGGTATATGTAGGTGGTAACCTTACTCTCAAATGAAAAAAAGTATGTTTTTTAAATTGGGACCATTGGAACTATTCTGGTTTTCCCGGGGAATTGCGAATTGGGAATTGATTTATTGTCAGTTTTAAGTGTACATATTTTGGTTTGCTTTTTTCGAAAGCATACTGAGCGATTGGTATTTTGTTCATGTTTTAGGAAAAAATAATTCCCAGTCAAATTTTTAGGGAAAAATAAACAACAAAAATGCTATGGAATGGAACTATTTTGCACCAAAATTTAATATGCGAGAGGGGAAAAATATTAAATAAAAGTTGAGAAAATTTTATTTCCGTCAAGTTCGACTGTAAGGAAATTACCATAAAAGTTACTGAAATTTTTTAAAGAGGAGGAAATTGATTATGTACATTGGCCTTGTTTTTGGTCATGCAGCGGATACTCCTAGATACATATACTGGTGGGCATGATTGTGTGTTCAAGAACAGAGCCGACTGACGAGCTATCGCCGTCTTTCACTATACTTATCTGTGTCCATTTTTGGAACGATCCGGGGGTTCTAGAGATGGCGATAAAACGGAGTCTCGGCAGTCTTTGCTCATTTATCTTATTTCCCGTTTTTATTTTTATAGGCGATTTCAATCAAACAAATATGTATATTATTGTTTCTTAATATTTGAAATTAATTTATCCCCATTTCGTGAATTGCGCACAAAATTTCAGCTAATAAAGAACAAAGTAGTGACAAAAAGAAAGCTGCACTTTCAGAAGAGGAAAAAAATAATCAAATTTAGAGATGCACGAATCTAACGAGAATAATTCCACAGATGACTTACTAGACCAAGGGTGATCAAAAATTTTCGTCTATAGCAGAAAAGATGCCCGAAATTACATTGCAAGCCATTAAGGATATGATGGGTTTCGTCACTCACTATGAGTGAAATTTTGGGCCCAATTTAATTCCCTCATTATTAGAAGAACGTGATTTAGTCGGATCAGCCCCAAACAGGATCCGGGAAAACTTTGGCATTTTGAATTCTTTATATGGAATTAATCTTCAAAGCTTAAATTATCGTTTTCGCTAATCGAAAATTTTAAGCAGAAAAATTGGCAAAAGGTGTCAATATTTTGGTGGCCACACCCGGCCAATATTAATGTTTTACCAAGTAAGTTATTAATATATTTAAATTATTTTCCGTCCATTCGCTAAATATAAAAATTCGTTTCAGAACGCGCATTTGTGTACTCATGTCGTTGCGAGAAGATTGGTTGGACATTCCAGCGGTAGACTGGATTGTATACAGCATGATCCTCCACATGACCCCAAAGGAATAGAGTTGGTCGAACGGTGCATGTTGAATGAAGTTCCGGTTTGCGGTGGCACAATTTGTTAACTTAAGTACTTAATATAAATTAGTACATACCTATATAAATATCGTGATAATAATTTTATTACTTTTATATTTCATTTATTCAATAGATAGTTGGGGCGGCATTGGAACTGGCAACACCAAAAAGTACGTTGCAAGAATCTTGTATCTTGTACATTTTTTTATTATTAAAATACAAAAATCACGTCGATATATTAAATTTAGATTTGCGTTATTATTATACGCATTTTTTTGGTGTTGCCAGAATTGCATTATCCTGTGCAGTATTATAATTATTTTATTAGTACAGTAATTTTTATAAAATTAGTACCGGTGTGGGCTCCGTGACGTAATATGTTCAACGAGCCAAGAAGCACACAATTTTGTAGTCCGAAATTCATCTACCTCCAAAACATCAGAAATTTTGTTTAGAGCCGCCAACAATTTAGGTTGAGAGCTCCTCATGTATCCTTTCATTGGCGGATTAGATGAAATTTTGGTATTTCCAATAACTACCAATGCTCTCGTTTTAACTGGGCCGATTATATATTTAGCTAATTTGTGTGCCTTCTCCACACATATACATTTTTGGAATTATAGCCGAGCTCCGGACACCCTCCTTGTGCCGAACTTTGAAATTTTCTAATTGGTATTTTGTATAATTTAGATAATTCGCCGACATTTGCGAAATTATTTCTTTTTTTGTGGAAGGTGTCCTTTTTTTTAATTTTGAATTTCGAGTGTGGGCCCCGGTCATTTCCCGAAAAGTAGAATTTTTAAATTTAATGGGTTCGTCGTTACAAACGCCACCAACGATTCATTTTAAACTGGGTCCAGGCCAATCTGTTTGACGTATCTATCAAAATTGTCTCTAATCATTTCTAAATTTTTTTCGCCTGTATTAAATCTTTACTACGTTTTGGCCTAAAGGGAATTTTGGGTTTTTCCATCGAAAATCTTATTGACATACCGTCCGTCATCATCGAAACGTTGAATTTTTTGTTTTTGTTTCTGGGAATTTAAAAAAATTTCGCCACTGTTCTTTTTCACTTTGGAATTTTGGCCAGGATACTTTGAATAATTTGATTCTACATAGAAATTGCTTTTTCTAACAATACTAGAACCTAAACATAGAAATAGAATTTAAATTTCTAAATTTACCTAAAATACTTTGCTGGTGGCAAATAATATCGTAAACATTTAAAAATAATTATATCTAGTGAGCTTTTAAATATAGCAAGATATTCCAGTTTCTATGACAATGACATTTTATGACATTTTAATGATTGCAATATCAACGATATGTTGATCGATACATGTGGATACTCTCTGAATGGATGGAGTAAATTAAATTCGTAAGGATTTTCAAAAGTATACTAGAAATGTTTAACTGGATCTAATTGTTAAAGGTCGAAGATGAAAAATGGCGTCTCTAAATTTAAGAAAAGCCGTGACATATTTTAAGAACCTTGCTTGCCCAAAATAACGGAAAATGTTTGTAAAATATGGATGCTTTCTGGGAGTGTCGTCCAAGGAGCTGGATAGACTCAATTTTGTGTATTATTCACAATGTTGGATTTTCTCAACCTGTACAAGTGTATGTCGCACTTTTTGTTGAGGTGTAAATAAATAAATAAATAATTAAAACGAAGAAGTGTAAGTATTTAAATATTTTGCAGGAATTCCCAAATATTTGTCTGTCATATGAAAATAAATTGAATCGCACCTTATCATCCGACTATACAAAGAATTACCATAATTTCTAATTCGTAATATTGGAATTTTTATGATCCGAATTGATAATTTTAAATAACCTTGAATTTTTGTTAACATCTATGAATAATAAACGAATAATATTTGGTTAAAACGTAAAGTTGTGTCGCGATTTGTGAGTCGTAGTATGTTGTTTGCAAACAATTTAAAGATTGACCACAAAACGGCTAATGATGAAATTCGTATAAAAAATGATTGCATAGAAATTCTCATAACTGCCTATACAATTGATTTAAGTATTACTTTTTATCAATATTTACAAAACATAAATGCATGTACATAAATGTACGAAACAATAAAGGGACTAAAATTGATCATAAATAAAAATAAATTTTTTTTTTGAAAGGTTTGGTTGGTGTTGTTTGAATTTACAATAAAAATAATAAAATTTATGTTTGGTGCTGTTTGGCTGTTAGATTAATAATAAATTACACAACAACAACAACAAAAAAAAAACAAATATTCTGTGATTTTATTTCGCTCACGTTATTCATCATCTCGTACAAAAATACAATAAATTTTATTGGGAAAATGTTTGTTTTGTATTTTTAACCAAACAATGAACCGAACAAATAAATTGTGTAAGCATATACCAACTATGAGTATATCGAACCGTAAAAAACAGGAGTACATACGTACATAATATATTGTCCATAGGTAGGCACAGGCAGACTCAGAAGCAAACCTAAAAATACCAAAAAAAACAAAAACGGAACAATATTTTCACGCCGATCCTTTTGAGAAACGAAAACCGCACTACATACTTAGCTCATTTACATTATAGGTTACAATATTAATAATTTATTATATTTATTTAGTCTTTGTTTGCTCACACTAAACACATTTTTCACACTAAACAAAAATAAATAAATAATAAATAATAAATGTCAGGGTACTACTATACGCCACAAAAACTGCAACGATTGTAATATTATCTAGCGTGTGATTTATATAAAGTAACAAAACACACAGACGAATAAATTTGATTTGATTAAAGTTTCAATTTCCATTTCACATCTAACGACACAAAAATTGGTTGTATAGTCACTAAAATATAAGTGAGTATGTATATGTTGCAAGGGAAATTATAATCCTTGGACCATAATATCATTCAGGGGTTTGAACTGGGCGTTTTGCCGATACTAGTAAATTCGATATAAAAAAACAACTGTTTGCAACTGTTGATGTGATATCGCATGATGTACATGTCGCAAATAAACAAAAGGGAGTTCAATAGATTTCAAATGTTTATGAATGATATGTGCAACCGTCAAATCGATTTGGGGCGGAAAATTATACAAAAAATTATTGGTAAATATTTCTTTGCAATTTTATATTTATTTTGTAACATAACCAAATGTTCGATTTTTGCTCATTTATTTGTTTGTAATTTATTATTTATGTGGGTTTGTATTGCAAATATTGCGGCAGTATAATGTTGTTTGATAATTAATCATTTTGCAGACAGATTGTGTAAATAATATATCTGATCTAAACGATTAAAATACGTAAAAGGAATATTTAATTATTATATTTTATACAGGTTGACCCGTGGCGAGGTACCATCACTTAAAAATTAAAATTGAAGAAACAAAAACTGGATAAGTAATTGTTGATGTACAATTTTCACTTAAAATTAGATTGCTAAAATTAGCTAGATTTTTTAGCTTAAATATTTTCAATTAATTTTAAACATTTTAAGTAAAATTTGCTACGTTAATAAATAAATTTAACATATTTTATTTTACTCAGATAGTTTTTGATCAATGTTTATAGACGATTTATTTTTAATGTTAAACTATTTGTAAATCATTTTAGAATTTTTGTTAATTAAGCTTTAGTTTGTTATGCAGTAATAGAATTGGACACAATTTTCAAATAAAATTTGCACAAATTTTATTTTAAATTCAACAGTTTTGAACATTTCTTAAATTATTTTGGACGATTTTTTACTCTGTTTGTAAATATTTATTTGGGCGGATTTTAGATCAACACGATTTGGATATTATTTTTCAAAATGGCCACCCTCTGCGCAATTTTAATTTTTCCTTGAGAAATTTCTTTCTTTTTCCTTGAGAAGTGTCTAGAGTTTAATGACGTATTGTAATATTTGGGATTCAAATTGATTGGTCGTCAATAGATGCTGGGGTCTAAAAAGGCAAAAATAATGAGTGATATATGCATAGTATTTATGTTTTGTAGTAGGTCTCGTAACCATTAAATGCGTGCTTCTTCCCTAAATTGGCAAAACAAACTCTTAACTTCAATTTAAACATTCTAGTTATCCGACAAAATGAACTGTTTAAAGATTTTATTTAAGATATTTATTTAGAAATAACTTTTTTGACAAAATGTTGCTCTTAGAACTATAATTAAGGTGATTGTAATTACCACAAAATTGCAGAAAATCAAAACAAACAGTATTACTCTTATTGCTTCTAGGGCTTATTTGACAACTACATAATTAGCTGCATTAGGCTAAGAACAGGGCCGTTCTTATATAATTAGGCGCACTGGGCTACAAATATTAGGCGCCTTTGTAGAAGCAAAAAAAAATTCCCAAGTCCAGAATTTTCTGTTTAAAAACCAGTACATTGGACACCATGAAATTCTAGAGAAAATACAAGACATGAAGTTCAAACAGCATTTAGAAAGAGAATCAATTAATTTCAGAAACGACAAAAATTAGTGATTTCGACGATCGGAGACGATACAATGAATAAAATGAGACCACCGGATGATTGTAAAAATGCGTACTAGCATTGACACCTCTATCAATAGGCGTTGAGATCTGTAATTGTCATACAAACGGCCATTTGGATCGGTCGAATATTTCTACACGTTTCGTGGAAAATTCAATTTTTTTGAAAATCAACTGAACAATAGCCCACAAATTCAGAGCAACAAAAATCGAAAATCTGCAAATGTGCTCCGATTTCGATGATTGATACCTCTATCAATAGGCGTTGAGACCTGTAATTGTCACACAAACGGCCATTTGGATCGGTCGAATATTTCTACACGTTTCGTGGAAAATTCAATTTTTTTGAGAATCAACTGAACTATAGCCCACAAATTCAGAGCCACAAAATTCGAAAATCTGCAAATGTTTTATTTATTTTATTTTTTATTTATTTATTTTTAATCACATAGAATTTTGGTCAGTTACACATTAAATCTTGAGCATGAGCTCATTACAAAAAAATGTGCAGCAATAAATGTCTAACGTAATTATATAACTATAGTTTAGGATAATGTTTTCATTGCCAAACAATATCTTCCTGATTCAGAGATTTTTCTTCCAGGAATGTTATTTGCTTTTCAATCTTCTTAGTATATTTATTTTATTTCCCAAGGATTTTTATGGGTCCCGCAGTTGTGGCATATGGTCATTTTGCATAGGTTGCATATATCAAATTTAAATTTTGAAATAATTCCATTAATTAAGAAAAAAAAAAAATTCGAAAAATTAACAAAAAAAATTAAACTCCAAATGTGCTCCGATTTCGATGATTGATACCTCTATTAATAGGCGTTGAGACCTGTAATTGTCATACAAATGGCGATTTGGATCGGTCGAATATTTCTACACGTTTCGTGGAAAATTCAATTTTTTTGAAAATCAACTGGACAATAGCCCACAAATTCAGAGCCACAAAATTCGAAAATCTGCAAATGTGCTCCGATTTCGATGATTGATACCTCTATCAATAGGCGTGGGGACCTGTAATTGTCACACAAACGGCCATTTGGATCGGTCGAATATTTCTACACGTTTCGTGGAAAATTCAATTTTTTTGAAAATCAACTGAACAATAGCCCACAAATTCAGAGCCACAAAATTCGAAAATCTGCAAATGTGCTCCGATTTCGATGATTGATACCTCTATCAATAGGCGTTGAGACCTGTAATTGTCACACAAACGGCCATTTGGATCGGTCGAATATTTCTACACGTTTCGTGGAAAATTCAATTTTTTTGAAAATCAACTGAACAATAGCCCACAAATTCAGAGCCACAAAATTCGAAAATCTGCAAATGTGCTCCGATTTCGATGATTGATACCTCTATCAATAGGCGTTGAGACCTGTAATTGTCACACAAACGGCCATTTGGATCGGTCGAATATTTCTACACGTTTCGTGGAAAATTCAATTTTTTTGAGAATCAACTGAACAATAGCCCACAAATTCAGAGCCACAAAATTCGAAAATCTGCAAATGTGCTCCGATTTCGATGATTGATACCTCTATCAATAGGCGTTGAGACCTGATATTGTCATACAAGAAGTCATTTGGATCGGTCGAATATTTCTACACGTTTCGTGGAAAATTAAATTTTTTTGAAAATCAACTGAACAATAGCCCACAAATTCAGAGCCACAAAATTCGAAAATCTGCAAATGTGCTCCGATTTCGATGATTGATACCTCTATCAATAGGCGTTGAGCCCTATAATTGTCATACAAACGGCCATTTGGATCGGTCGAATATTTCTACACGTTTCGTGGAAAATTCAATTATTTTCAAAATCAAATGAACTATAGCCCACAAATTCAGAGCCACAAAATTCGAAAATCTGCAAATCTGCTCCGATTTCGATGATTGATACCTCTATCAATAGGCGTTGAGACCTGATATTGTCATACAAGAAGTCATTTGGATCGGTCGAATATTTCTACACGTTTCGTGGAAAATTAAATTTTTTTGAAAATCAACTGAACAATAGCCCACAAATTCAGAGCCACAAAATTCGAAAATCTGCAAATGTGCTCCGATTTCGATGATTGATACCTCTATCAATAGGCGTTGAGCCCTATAATTGTCATACAAACGGCCATTTGGATCGGTCGAATATTTCTACACGTTTCGTGGAAAATTCAATTATTTTCAAAATCAAATGAACTATAGCCCACAAATTCAGAGCCACAAAATTCGAAAATCTGCAAATTTGCTCCGATTTCGATGATTGATACCTCTATCAATAGGCGTTGAGACCTGTAATTGTCATACAAACGGCCATTTGGATCGGTCGAATATCTCTACACGTTTCGTGGAAAATTCAATTTTTTTGAGAATCAACTGAACTATAGCCCACAAATTCAGAGCCACAAAATTCGAATATCTGCAAATGTGCTCCGATTTCGATGATTGATACCTCTATCAATAGGCGTTGAGACCTGTAATTGTCATACAAACGGCCATTTGAATCGGTCGAATATCTCTACACGTTTCGTGGAAAATTCAATTTTTTTGAGAATCAACTGAACAATAGCCCACAAATTCAGAGCCACAAAATTCGAAAATCTGCAAATGTGCTCCGATTTCGATGATTGATACCTCTATCAATAGGCGTTGAGACCTATAATTGTCATACAAACGACCATTTGGATCGGCCGAATATTTCTACACGTTTCGTAGAAAATTCGATTTTTTTGAGAATCAACTGAACTATAGCCCACAAATTCAGAGCCACAAAAATCGAAAATCTTCAAATTTGCTCCGATTTCGATGATTGATACCTCTATCAATAGGCGTTGAGACCTATAATTGTCATACAAACGACCATTTGGATCGGCCGAATATTTCTACACGTTTCGTAGAAAATTCGATTTTTTTGAGAATCAACTGAACTATAGCCCACAAATTCAGAGCCACAAAATCGAAAATCTTCAAATTTGCTCCGATTTCGATGATTGATACCTCTATCAATAGGCGTTGAGACCTGTAATTGTCATACAAACGACCATTTGGATCGGCCGAATATTTCTACACGTTTCGTAGAAAATTCGATTTTTTTGAGAATCAACTGAACTATAGCCCACAAATTCAGAGCCACAAAAATCGAAAATCTGCAAACTTGCTCCGATTTCGATGATTGATACCTCTATCAATAGGCGTTGAGACCTGTAATTGTCATACAAACGGCCATTTGGATCGGTCGAATATTTCTACACGTTTCGTGGAAAATTCAATTATTTTCAAATCAACTGAACAATAGCCACAAATTCAGAGCCACAAAATTCGAAAATCTGCAAATGTGCTCCGATTTCGATGATTGATACCTCTATCAATAGGCGTTGAGCCCTATAATTGTCACACAAACGGCCATTTGGATCGGTCGAATATTTCTACACGTTTCGTGGAAAATTCAATTTTTTTGAAAATCAACTGAACAATAGCCCACAAATTCAGAGCCACAAAATTCGAAAATCTGCAAATGTGCTCCGATTTCGATGATTGATACCTCTATCAATAAGCGTTGAGACCTGTAATTGTCATACAAACGACCATTTGGATCGGCCGAATATTTCTACACGTTCGTAGAAAATTCGATTTTTTTGAGAATCAACTGAACTATAGCCCACAAATTCAGAGCCACAAAATTCGAAAATCTGCAAATGTGCTCCGATTTCGATGATTGATACCTCTATCAATAGGCGTTGAGACCTATAATTGTCATACAAACGGCCATTTGGATCGGTCGAATATTTCTACACGTTTCGTGGAAAATTGAATTATTTTGAAAATCAACTGAACAATAGCCCACAAATTCAGAGCCACAAAAATCGAAAATCTGCAAATGTGCTCCGATTTCGATGATTGATACCTCTATCAATAGGCGTTGAGCACTATAATTGTCATACAAACGGCCATTTGGATCGGTCGAATATTTCTACACGTTTCGTGGAAAATTCAATTATTTTCAAAATTAAATGAACTATAGCCCACAAATTCAGAGCCACAAAATTCGAAAATCTGCAAATTTGCTCCGATTTCGATGATTGATACCTCTATCAATAGGCGTTGAGACCTGTAATTGTCATACAAACGGCCATTTGGATCGGTCGATTATCTCTACACGTTTCGTGGAAAATTCAATTTTTTTGAGAATCAACTGAACTATAGCCCACAAATTCAGAGCCACAAAATTCGAAAATCTGCAAATGTGCTCCGATTTCGATGATTGATACCTGCTATCAATAGGCGTTGAGACCTGTAATTGTCATACAAACGGCCATTTGGATCGGTCGAATATCTCTACACGTTTCGTGGAAAATTCAATTTTTTTGAGAATCAACTGAACAATAGCCCACAAATTCAGAGCCACAAAATTCGAAAATCTGCAAATGTGCTCCGATTTCGATGATTGATACCTCTATCAATAGGCGTTGAGACCTGTAATTGTCATACAAACGGCCATTTGGATCGGTCGAATATCTCTACACGTTTCGTGGAAAATTCAATTTTTTTGAGAATCAACTGAACAATAGCCCACAAATTCAGAGCCACAAAAATCGAAAATCTGCAAGTTTGCTCCGATTTCGATGATTGATACCTCTATCAATAGGCGTTGAGACCTGTAATTGTCATACAAACGACCATTTGGATCGGTCGAATATTTCTACACGTTTCGTGGAAAATTGAATTATTTTGAAAATCAACTGAACAATAGCCCACAAATTCAGAGCCACAAAAATCGAAGATCTGCAAATGTGCTCCGATTTCGATGATTGATACCTCTATCAATAGGCGTTGAGCCCTATAATTGTCATACAAACGGCCATTTGGATCGGTCGAATATTTCTACACGTTTCGTGAAAATTCAATTATTTTCAAAATCAACTGAACAATAGCCCACAAATTCAGAGCCACAAAATTCGAAAATCTGCAAATGTGCTCCGATTTCGATGATTGATACCTCTATCAATAGGCGTTGAGCCCTATAATTGTCACACAAACGGCCATTTGGATCGGTCGAATATTTCTACACGTTTCGTGGAAAATTCAATTTTTTTGAAAATCAACTGAACAGCCCACAAATTCAGAGCCACAAAATTCGAAAATCTGCAAATGTGCTCCGATTTCGATGATTGATACCTCTATCAATAGGCGTTGAGACCTGTAATTGTCATACAAACGACCATTTGGATCGGCCGAATATTTCTACACGTTTCGTAGAAAATTCGATTTTTTTGAGAATCAACTGACTATAGCCCACAAATTCAGAGCCACAAAAATCGAAAATCTGCAAATTTGCTCCGATTTCGATGATTGATACCTCTATCAATAGGCGTTGAGACCTGTAATTGTCATACAAACGGCCATTTGGATCGGTCGAATATTTCTACAAGTTTCGTAGAAAATTCGATTTTTTTGAGAATCAACTGAACTATAGCCCACAAATTCAGAGCCACAAAAATCGAAAATCTGCAAATTTGCTCCGATTTCGATGATTGATACCTCTATTGCTCTATTAATAGGCGTTGAGACCTGTAATTGTCATACAAACGGCCATTTGGATCGGTCGAATATTTCTACACGTTTCGTAAAAAATTCAATTTTTTTGAAAATCAACTGAACAATAGCCCACAAATTCAGAGCCACAAAAATCGAAAATCTGCAAATGTGCTCCGATTTCGATGATTGATACCTCTATCAATAGGCGTTGAGACCTGATATTGTCATACAAGAAGTCATTTGAATCGGTCGAATATTTCTACACGTTTCGTGGAAAATTCAATTTTTTTGAGAATCAACTGAACTAGCCCACAAATTCAGAGCCACAAAATTCGAAAATCTGCAAATGTGCTCCGATTTCGATGATTGATACCTCTATTGCTCTATTAATAGGCGTTTGAGACCTGTAATTGTCATACAAACGGCCATTTGGATCGGTCGAATATTTCTACACGTTTCGTGGAAAATTGAATTTTTTTGAAAATCAACTGAACAATAGCCCACAAATTCAGAGCCACAAAAATCGAAAATCTGCAAATGTGCTCCGATTTCGATGATTGATACCTCTATCAATAGGCGTTGAGACCTGATATTGTCATACAAGAAGTCATTTGAATCGGTCGAATATTTCTACACGTTTCGTGAAAATTCAATTTTTTGAAAATCAACTGAACAATAGCCCACAAATTCAGAGCCACAAAATTCGAAAATCTGCAAATCTGCTCCGATTTCGATGATTGATACCTCTATCAATAGGCGTTGAGCCCTATAATTGTCATACAAACGGCCATTTGGATCGGTCGAATATTTCTACACGTTTCGTGAAAATTCAATTATTTTCAAAATCAAATGAACTATAGCCCACAAATTCAGAGCCACAAAATTCGAAAATCTGCAAATTTGCTCCGATTTCGATGATTGATACCTCTATCAATAGGCGTTGAGACCTGTAATTGTCATACAAACGACCATTTGGATCGGTCGAATATTTCTACACGTTTCGTGGAAAATTTAATTTTTTTGAGAATCAACTGAACTATAGCCCACAAATTCAGAGCCACAAAATTCGAAAATCTGCAAATGTGCTCCGATTTCGATGATTGATACATCAATAGGCGTTGAGACCTGTAATTGTCATACAAACGGCCATTTGGATCGGTCGAATATCTCTACACGTTTCGTGGAAAATTCAATTTTTTTGAGAATCAACTGAACAATAGCCCACAAATTCAGAGCCACAAAATTCGAAAATCTGCAAATGTGCTCCGATTTCGATGATTGATACCTCTATCAATAGGCGTTGAGACCTGTAATTGTCATACAAACGACCATTTGGATCGGTCGAATATTTCTACACGTTTCGTAGAAAATTCGATTTTTTTGAGAATCAACTGAACTATAGCCCACAAATTCAGAGCCACAAAAATCGAAAATCTGCAAATTTGCTCCGATTTCGATGATTGATACCTCTATCAATAGGCGTTGAGACCTGTAATTGTCATACAAACGGCCATTTGGATCGGTCGAATATTTCTACACGTTTCGTAGAAAATTCGATTTTTTTGAGAATCAACTGAACTATAGCCCACAAATTCAGAGCCACAAAAATCGAAAATCTGCAAATTTGCTCCGATTTCGATGATTGATACCTCTATCAATAGGCGTTGAGACCTGTAATTGTCATACAAACGACCATTTGGATCGGTCGAATATTTCTACACGTTTCGTGGAAAATTGAATTATTTTGAAAATCAACTGAACAATAGCCCACAAATTCAGAGCCACAAAAATCGAAAATCTGCAAATGTGCTCCGATTTCGATGATTGATACCTCTATCAATAGGCGTTGAGACCTGTAATTGTCATACAAAGGACCGTTTGGATCGGTCGAATATTTCTACACGTTTCGTGGAAAATTCAATTTTTTTGAGAATCAACTGAACTATATAGCCCACAAATTCAGAGCCACAAAATTCGAAAATCTGCAAATGTGCTCCGATTTCGATGATTGATACCTCTATCAATAGGCGTTGAGACCTGTAATTGTCATACAAACGGCCATTTGGATCGGTCGAATATCTCTACACGTTTCGTGGAAAATTCAATTTTTTTGAGAATCAACTGAACTATAGCCCACAAATTCAGAGCCACAAAATTCGAAAATCTGCAAATGTGCTCCGATTTCGATGATTGATACCTCTATCAATAGGCGTTGAGACCTGTAATTGTCATACAAACGGCCATTTGGATCGGTCGAATATTTCTACACGTTCCGTGGAAAATTCAATTATTTTCAAAATCAACTGAACAATAGCCCACAAATTCAGAGCCACAAAATTCGAAAATCTGCAAATGTGCTCCGATTTCGATGATTGATACCTCTATCAATAGGCGTTGAGACCTGTAATTGTCATACAAATGGCGATTTGGATCGGTCGAATATTTCTACACGTTTCGTGGAAAATTCAATTTTTTTGAAAATCAACTGGACAATAGCTCACAAATTCAGAGCCACAAAATTCGAAAATCTGCAAATGTGCTCCGATTTCGATGATTGATACCTCTATCAATAGGCGTGGGGACCTGTAATTGTCACACAAACGGCCATTTGGATCGGTCGAATATTTCTACACGTTTCGTGGAAAATTCAATTTTTTTGAAAATCAACTGAACAATAGCCCACAATTCAGAGCCACAAAATTCGAAAATCTGCAAATGTGCTCCGATTTCGATGATTGATACCTCTATCAATAGGCGTTGAGACCTGTAATTGTCACACAAACGGCCATTTGGATCGGTCGAATATTTCTACACGTTTCGTAGAAAATTCAATTTTTTTGAAAATCAACTGAACAATAGCCCACAAATTCAGAGCCACAAAATTCGAAAATCTGCAAATGTGCTCCGATTTCGATGATTGATACCTCTATCAATAGGCGTTGAGACCTGTAATTGTCACACAAACGGCCATTTGGATCGGTCGAATATTTCTACACGTTTCGTGGAAAATTCAATTTTTTTGAGAATCAACTGAACTAGCCCACAAATTCAGAGCCACAAAATTCGAAAATCTGCAAATGTGATTGATACCTCTATTGCTCTATTAATAGGCGTTGAGACCTGTAATTGTCATACAAACGGCCATTTGGATCGGTCGAATATTTCTACACGTTTCGTAAAAAATTCAATTTTTTTGAAAATCAACTGAACAATAGCCCACAAATTCAGAGCCACAAAAATCGAAAATCTGCAAATGTGCTCCGATTTCGATGATTGATACCTCTATCAATAGGCGTTGAGACCCTGATATTGTCATACAAGAAGTCATTTGAATCGGTCGAATATTTCTTACACGTTTCGTGGAAAATTCAATTTTTTTGAAAATCAACTGAACAATAGCCCACAAATTCAGAGCCACAAAATTCGAAAATCTGCAAATAGTGCTCCGATTTCGATGATTGATACCTCTATCAATAGGCGTTGAGCCCTATAATTGTCATACAAACGGCCATTTGGATCGGTCGGAATATTTCTACACGTTTCGTGGAAAATTCAATTATTTTCAAAATCAAATGAACTATAGCCCACAAATTCAGAGCCACAAAATTCGAAAATCTGCAAATTTGCTCCGATTTCGATGATTGATACCTCTATCAATAGGCGTTGAGACCTGTAATTGTCATACAAACGACCATTTGGATCGGTCGAATATTTCTACACGTTTCGTGGAAAATTTAATTTTTTTGAGAATCAACTGAACTATAGCCCACAAATTCAGAGCCACAAAATTCGAAAATCTGCAAATGTGCTCCGATTTCGATGATTGATACCTCTATCAATAGGCGTTGAGACCTGTAATTGTCATACAAACGGCCATTTGGATCGGTCGAATATCTCTACACGTTTCGTGGGAAAATTCAATTTTTTTGAGAATCAACTGAACAATAGCCCACAAATTCAGAGCCACAAAATTCGAAAATCTGCAAATGTGCTCCGATTTCGATGATTGATACCTCTATCAATAGGCGTTGAGACCTGTAATTGTCATACAAACGACCATTTGGATCGGTCGAATATTTCTACACGTTCGTAGAAAATTCGATTTTTTTGAGAATCAACTGAACTATAGCCCACAAATTCAGAGCCACAAAAATCGAAAATCTGGCAAATTTGCTCCGATTTCGATGATTGATACCTCTATCAATAGGCGTTGAGACCTGTAATTGTCATACAAACGGCCATTTGGATCGGTCGAATATTTCTACACGTTTCGTAGAAAATTCGATTTTTTTGAGAATCAACTGAACTATAGCCCACAAATTCAGAGCCTAACAAAAATCGAAAATCTGCAAATTTGCTCCGATTTCGATGATTGATACCTCTATCAATAGGCGTTGAGACCTGTAATTGTCATACAAACGACCATTTGGATCGGTCGAAATATTTCTACACGTTTCGTGGAAAAATTGAATTATTTTGAAAATCAACTGAACAATAGCCCACAAATTCAGAGCCACAAAAATCGAAAATCTGCAAATGTGCTCCGATTTCGATGATTGATACCTCTATCAATAGGCGTTGAGACCTGTAATTGTCATACAAAGGACCGTTTGGATCGGTCGAATATTTCTACACGTTTCGTGAAAATTCAATTTTTTTTGAGAATCAACTGAACTATATAGCCCACAAATTCAGAGCCACAAAATTCGAAAATCTGCAAATGTGCTCCGATTTCGATGATTGATACCTCTATCAATAGGCGTTGAGACCTGTAATTGTCATACAAACGGCCATTTGGATCGGTCGAATATCTCTACACGTTTCGTGGAAAATTCAATTTTTTTGAGAATCAACTGAACTATAGCCCACAAATTCAGAGCCACAAAATTCGAAAATCTGCAAATGTGCTCCGATTTCGATGATTGATACCTCTATCAATAGGCGTTGAGACCTGTAATTGTCATACAAACGGCCATTTGGATCGGGTCGAATATTTCTACACGTTCCGTGGAAAATTCAATTATTTTCAAAATCAACTGAACAATAGCCCACAAATTCAGAGCCACAAAATTCGAAAATCTGCAAATGTGCTCCGATTTCGATGATTGATACCTCTATCAATAGGCGTTGAGCCCTATAATTGTCACACAAACGGCCATTTGGATCGGTCGAATATTTCTACACGTTTCGTGGAAAATTCAATTTTTTTGAAAATCAATCTGAACAATAGCCCACAAATTCAGAGCCACAAAATTCCGAAAAATCTGCAAATGTGCTCCGATTTCGATGATTGATACCTCTATCAATAAGCGTTGAGACCTGTAATTGTCATACAAACGACCATTTGGATCGGCCGAATATTTCTACACGTTTCGTAGAAAATTCGATTTTTTTGAGAATCAACTGAACTATAGCCCACAAATTCAGAGCCACAAAATTCGAAAATCTGCAAATGTGCTCCGATTTCGATGATTGATACCTCTATCAATAGGCGTTGAGACCTATAATTGTCATACAAACGGCCATTTGGATCGGTCGAATATTTCTACACGTTTCGTGGAAAATTGAATTATTTTGAAAATCAACTGAACAATAGCCCACAAATTCAGAGCCACAAAAATCGAAAATCTGCAAATGCGCTCCGATTTCGATGATTGATACCTCTATCAATAGGCGTTGAGCCCTATAATTGTCATACAAACGGCCATTTGGATCGGTCGAATATTTCTACACGTTTCGTGGAAAATTCAATTATTTTCAAAATTAAATGAACTATAGCCCACAAATTCAGAGCCACAAAATTCGAAAATCTGCAAATTTGCTCCGATTTCGATGATTGATACCTCTATCAATAGGCGTTGAGACCTGTAATTGTCATACAAACGGCCATTTGGATCGGTCGATTATCTCTACACGTTTCGTGGAAAATTCAATTTTTTTGAGAATCAACTGAACTATAGCCCACAAATTCAGAGCCACAAAATTCGAAAATCTGCAAACTTGCTCCGATTTCGATGATTGATACCTCTATCAATAGGCGTTGAGACCTGTAATTGTCATACAAACGGCCATTTGGATCGGTCGAATATTTCTACACGTTTCGTGGAAAATTCAATTATTTTCAAAATCAACTGAACAATAGCCCACAAATTCAGAGCCACAAAATTCGAAAATCTGCAAATGTGCTCCGATTTCGATGATTGATACCTCTATCAATAGGCGTTGAGCCCTATAATTGTCACACAAACGGCCATTTGGATCGGTCGAATATTTCTACACGTTTCGTGGAAAATTCAATTTTTTTGAAAATCAACTGAACAATAGCCCACAAATTCAGAGCCACAAAATTCGAAAATCTGCAAATGTGCTCCGATTTCGATGATTGATACCTCTATCAATAAGCGTTGAGACCTGTAATTGTCATACAAACGACCATTTGGATCGGCCGAATATTTCTACACGTTTCGTAGAAAATTCGATTTTTTTGAGAATCAACTGAACTATAGCCCACAAATTCAGAGCCACAAAATTCGAAAATCTGCAAATGTGCTCCGATTTCGATGATTGATACCTCTATCAATAGGCGTTGAGACCTATAATTGTCATACAAACGGCCATTTGGATCGGTCGAATATTTCTACACGTTTCGTGGAAAATTGAATTATTTTGAAAATCAACTGAACAATAGCCCACAAATTCAGAGCCACAAAAATCGAAAATCTGCAAATGTGCTCCGATTTCGATGATTGATACCTCTATCAATAGGCGTTGAGCCCTATAATTGTCATACAAACGGCCATTTGGATCGGTCGAATATTTCTACACGTTTCGTGGAAAATTCAATTATTTTCAAAATTAAATGAACTATAGCCCACAAATTCAGAGCCACAAAATTCGAAAATCTGCAAATTTGCTCCGATTTCGATGATTGATACCTCTATCAATAGGCGTTGAGACCTGTAATTGTCATACAAACGGCCATTTGGATCGGTCGATTATCTCTACACGTTTCGTGGAAAATTCAATTTTTTTGAGAATCAACTGAACTATAGCCCACAAATTCAGAGCCACAAAATTCGAAAATCTGCAAATGTGCTCCGATTTCGATGATTGATACCTCTATCAATAGGCGTTGAGACCTGTAATTGTCATACAAACGGCCATTTGGATCGGTCGAATATCTCTACACGTTTCGTGGAAAATTCAATTTTTTTGAGAATCAACTGAACAATAGCCCACAAATTCAGAGCCACAAAATTCGAAAATCTGCAAATGTGCTCCGATTTCGATGATTGATACCTCTATCAATAGGCGTTGAGACCTGTAATTGTCATACAAACGGCCATTTGGATCGGTCGAATATCTCTACACGTTTCGTGGAAAATTCAATTTTTTTGAGAATCAACTGAACAATAGCCCACAAATTCAGAGCCACAAAAATCGAAAATCTGCAAGTTTGCTCCGATTTCGATGATTGATACCTCTATCAATAGGCGTTGAGACCTGTAATTGTCATACAAACGACCATTTGGATCGGTCGAATATTTCTACACGTTTCGTGGAAAATTGAATTATTTTGAAAATCAACTGAACAATAGCCCACAAATTCAGAGCCACAAAAATCGAAGATCTGCAAATGTGCTCCGATTTCGATGATTGATACCTCTATCAATAGGCGTTGAGCCCTATAATTGTCATACAAACGGCCATTTGGATCGGTCGAATATTTCTACACGTTTCGTGGAAAATTCAATTATTTTCAAAATCAACTGAACAATAGCCCACAAATTCAGAGCCACAAAATTCGAAAATCTGCAAATGTGCTCCGATTTCGATGATTGATACCTCTATCAATAGGCGTTGAGCCCTATAATTGTCACACAAACGGCCATTTGGATCGGTCGAATATTTCTACACGTTTCGTGGAAAATTCAATTTTTTTGAAAATCAACTGAACAGCCCACAAATTCAGAGCCACAAAATTCGAAAATCTGCAAATGTGCTCCGATTTCGATGATTGATACCTCTATCAATAGGCGTTGAGACCTGTAATTGTCATACAAACGACCATTTGGATCGGCCGAATATTTCTACACGTTTCGTAGAAAATTCGATTTTTTTGAGAATCAACTGAACTATAGCCCACAAATTCAGAGCCACAAAAATCGAAAATCTGCAAATTTGCTCCGATTTCGATGATTGATACCTCTATCAATAGGCGTTGAGACCTGTAATTGTCATACAAACGGCCATTTGGATCGGTCGAATATTTCTACAAGTTTCGTAGAAAATTCGATTTTTTTGAGAATCAACTGAACTATAGCCCACAAATTCAGAGCCACAAAAATCGAAAATCTGCAAATTTGCTCCGATTTCGATGATTGATACCTCTATCAATAGGCGTTGAGACCTGTAATTGTCATACAAATGGCGATTTGGATCGGTCGAATATTTCTACACGTTTCGTGGAAAATTCAATTTTTTTGAAAATCAACTGGACAATAGCCCACAAATTCAGAGCCACAAAATTCGAAAATCTGCAAATGTGCTCCGATTTCGATGATTGATACCTCTATCAATAGGCGTGGGGACCTGTAATTGTCACACAAACGGCCATTTGGATCGGTCGAATATTTCTACACGTTTCGTGGAAAATTCAATTTTTTTGAAAATCAACTGAACAATAGCCCACAAATTCAGAGCCACAAAATTCGAAAATCTGCAAATGTGCTCCGATTTCGATGATTGATACCTCTATCAATAGGCGTTGAGACCTGTAATTGTCACACAAACGGCCATTTGGATCGGTCGAATATTTCTACACGTTTCGTAGAAAATTCAATTTTTTTGAAAATCAACTGAACAATAGCCCACAAATTCAGAGCCACAAAATTCGAAAATCTGCAAATGTGCTCCGATTTCGATGATTGATACCTCTATCAATAGGCGTTGAGACCTGTAATTGTCACACAAACGGCCATTTGGATCGGTCGAATATTTCTACACGTTTCGTGGAAAATTCAATTTTTTTGAGAATCAACTGAACAATAGCCCACAAATTCAGAGCCACAAAATTCGAAAATCTGCAAATGTGCTCCGATTTCGATGATTGATACCTCTATTGCTCTATTAATAGGCGTTGAGACCTGTAATTGTCATACAAACGGCCATTTGGATCGGTCGAATATTTCTACACGTTTCGTAAAAAATTCAATTTTTTTGAAAATCAACTGAACAATAGCCCACAAATTCAGAGCCACAAAAATCGAAAATCTGCAAATGTGCTCCGATTTCGATGATTGATACCTCTATCAATAGGCGTTGAGACCTGATATTGTCATACAAGAAGTCATTTGAATCGGTCGAATATTTCTACACGTTTCGTGGAAAATTCAATTTTTTTGAAAATCAACTGAACAATAGCCCACAAATTCAGAGCCACAAAATTCGAAAATCTGCAAATGTGCTCCGATTTCGATGATTGATACCTCTATCAATAGGCGTTGAGCCCTATAATTGTCATACAAACGGCCATTTGGATCGGTCGAATATTTCTACACGTTTCGTGAAAAATTCAATTATTTTCAAAATCAAATGAACTATAGCCCACAAATTCAGAGCCACAAAATTCGAAAATCTGCAAATTTGCTCCGATTTCGATGATTGATACCTCTATCAATAGGCGTTGAGACCTGTAATTGTCATACAAACGACCATTTGGATCGGTCGAATATTTCTACACGTTTCGTGGAAAATTTAATTTTTTTGAGAATCAACTGAACTATAGCCCACAAATTCAGAGCCACAAAATTCGAAAATCTGCAAATGTGCTCCGATTTCGATGATTGATACCTCTATCAATAGGCGTTGAGACCTGTAATTGTCATACAAACGGCCATTTGGATCGGTCGAATATCTCTACACGTTTCGTGGAAAATTCAATTTTTTTGAGAATCAACTGAACAATAGCCCACAAATTCAGAGCCACAAAATTCGAAAATCTGCAAATGTGCTCCGATTTCGATGATTGATACCTCTATCAATAGGCGTTGAGACCTGTAATTGTCATACAAACGACCATTTGGATCGGTCGAATATTTCTACACGTTTCGTAGAAAATTCGATTTTTTTGAGAATCAACTGAACTATAGCCCACAAATTCAGAGCCACAAAAATCGAAAATCTGCAAATTTGCTCCGATTTCGATGATTGATACCTCTATCAATAGGCGTTGAGACCTGTAATTGTCATACAAACGGCCATTTGGATCGGTCGAATATTTCTACACGTTTCGTAGAAAATTCGATTTTTTTGAGAATCAACTGAACTATAGCCCACAAATTCAGAGCCACAAAAATCGAAAATCTGCAAATTTGCTCCGATTTCGATGATTGATACCTCTATCAATAGGCGTTGAGACCTGTAATTGTCATACAAACGACCATTTGGATCGGTCGAATATTTCTACACGTTTCGTGGAAAATTGAATTATTTTGAAAATCAACTGAACAATAGCCCACAAATTCAGAGCCACAAAAATCGAAAATCTGCAAATGTGCTCCGATTTCGATGATTGATACCTCTATCAATAGGCGTTGAGACCTGTAATTGTCATACAAAGGACCGTTTGGATCGGTCGAATATTTCTACACGTTTCGTGGAAAATTCAATTTTTTTGAGAATCAACTGAACTATAGCCCACAAATTCAGAGCCACAAAAATCGAAAATCTGCAAATTTGCTCCGATTTCGATGATTGATACCTCTATCAATAGGCGTTGAGACCTGTAATTGTCATACAAACGGCCATTTGGATCGGTCGAATATTTCTACACGTTTCGTGGAAAATTGAATTATTTTGAAAATCAACTGAACAATAGCCCACAAATTCAGAGCCACAAAAATCGAAAATCTGCAAATGTGCTCCGATTTCGATGATTGATACCTCTATCAATAGGCGTTGAGACCTGTAATTGTCATACAAAGGACCGTTTGGATCGGTCGAATATTTCTACACGTTTCGTGGAAAATTCAATTTTTTTGAGAATCAACTGAACTATATAGCCCACAAATTCAGAGCCACAAAATTCGAAAATTTGCAAATGTGCTCCGATTTCGATGATTGATACCTCTATCAATAGGCGTTGAGACCTGTAATTGTCATACAAACGGCCATTTGGATCGGTCGAATATCTCTACACGTTTCGTGGAAAATTCAATTTTTTTGAGAATCAACTGAACTATAGCCCACAAATTCAGAGCCACAAAATTCGAAAATCTGCAAATGTGCTCCGATTTCGATGATTGATACCTCTATCAATAGGCGTTGAGACCTGTAATTGTCATACAAACGGCCATTTGGATCGGTCGAATATTTCTACACGTTCCGTGGAAAATTCGATTTTTTTGAGAATCAACTGAACTATAGCCCACAAATTCAGAGCCACAAAATTCGAAAATCTGCAAATGTGCACCGGAAATAATGTCTATTTAATTTGAGTTGTTATTTATTAAAATTGTGGTGGTTGGAAAACCTAGTTAATCTATTATGTAGTTCAAAGTGTGTTTTTTGTATATTTGATTCAATTGGAACAGTTTTATCGTTTTAAATGCTGGAAAACCGTATTTAAAAATTGCAGAAATTTAATGTTAAATTCACTATAAATACATCTTTGAGTCACTAAACCTTTTTCAACCTAAATTAGAGCATATTTACCACGTTTTAATAGATAATTACAAGCCAAAATTTAATATTTTTAAAACAGTTATTATTTTAGTATCAAGTAGCTTAATATCAAATTTATGCAATATTTAAGCAAAATTTTTTGGCATCTAAAATGAAAAAGTGGTACCAAATGAATCAAATATACAAAAATCACACTTTCAACTATGTAATAGATTAACTAGATTTTCCAACCATCACACTTTTAATAAATAACAATTCAAATTAAATAGACACTATTTCCATATAACTTCATATAGCAAATTTTTGTTATTAGAAGTCTCATAGTTCACTATTGTCCGCTTAAGGCGCTTTTTCAACTTTACCAGTCGTCCGTCAGGCTTGTCTCATGAAAATTGGTGGGCGACCCATGTACAACCTAACAAAGTTAAAAAAATTAAAAATGTTTTATTTTATGATAGTAATATCAATTCTACTTCTACAAAGAACAAATAAATATTTAAAGCAACAAAGAACAAACAAAGAAAAATCAAAATGAATTGGTTTTCTGTGAAGGGATTACACATTTTTAACTTTTTTTAACTTTGTTAGGTTGTACATGGGTCGCCCATAAATTTCATGAGACGGGCTTCAATGCATAAAATAACTATCGCGACTCGTGCATTCCAAGCGACGAATAGAATAAATTTATTATAATAAAACGATTTGCATTTCCTTTGAAGTGAAAAATGAAATTCAAATAAAAAGATGTTCTCTAAAATTGACTAGGTCTTGGACATTTGGTGGCGCCCTAATAATGCGGCGCCCTAGTGTTGCAGCCCTTATAGACCCATGGTAAAGATGGCCTTGGCTATGAAAAACAACGTCTACCCTTTTCTTTCGAAAAACGCCCAAACAGAGTTTAATTTTAAGTTTTTATTTTAATTTAAAGGTTATATTAATCGTATAAGTATAAAATAAACTTCATTCTTTTATTTATTTATGTGTACGTTCTAAAGAAATACGCATATCCGCATAGCCCGTTTAATACTTTTGATCCAGGTACCATTCTCCTTTATTCACCATTGTTCCATATAAATATAATAATTTTATTTTCGGAAATATAGCTAAATTCATGACATTTAAGAACCTCTGGCACTGATTGAACAGCTTTCTTCTCATTTTTTCATGAAGAGAAATGAAAAGACCCTAATTTTAAAATGCTTTTTTGCTCAGTTGTAACTTGCCCAGTAGCTTGAGGTGTTAGTATCGCGTCTTATGGTTTGGTAATTAAGATTTGCTCTGCATCGCATGCTCATTTTACCGATTACCTAGAACGTTAAAATAACATCGGTCGTAGCAACAATTATCTTTAGTCCTAGTTTCCACCGCAAATTTCGTTGTAAATTTTGCAACAGGGAAATTTTTGTTCTATGATTATGTTAGTGAATCGATATAACATGTATTAGTATCATTTTGACGTTTTATGAAATTAGCAATTTGCTTTATCTCTAGAAATTTGTGTATTTTTAAATATTTAATAAATAAATATTCATATTGGGGCACATACCATAAATTAAACATAAATATATTTTAATATTTTTAACAAAACATTTATTTAACAAAACAAATACATATTATGACGTTTAATGCAGGGGTGTCCAAAAAATGTCCCTTCTATTTTAGTACCAATGTAAAAAATACAATGGAAAAAGTTGTAGCCATTAGTACAAATCGGTTGTATTTTCCAAAAATCGGTTGTATTTTCCAATATTTTTTTTATATGTGTGAGTTACAAATTGTGTGTCGAGACACAATTTTTTTTGGAATGTATACTATCCATGTGAGTTTCGTTGTAAAAATTACAATGGAAATTTTGGTGGAAACGTACACTTAATCATAAAGCAATATCAATCATTTTTGTTTTTTACATTCCAGCCTATTAAGGATCAATCAATTTGAATTCAATACACCATTAAAAACTAATACTTCACTGAATCTTTTGAGCTCATGCAAATATTTTTCAAGCAATAAAGGCGGAGGGAGGGGTGGCTTTTTTGAAAAAGAATATGCCACATGTAGGTGTGCAGGTAGAAACTCGGATCTGAAGTTGGTTGCATTAAAAATATATTTGAACGAATCCAAATCTTCCGCCATTTAGGATATAATTAGCTAACCCTCCGATTAGGACATAGAGTCACTGACTAGAATACAAGTAATCTATCTTAGTTGTCATTAGTCTTACAAAATGGTCCTATGTGAGACCGATAACTTTGATGGCCTTAATGGTCTTAATTTAACATTTTTCTTGTAGCAAAATGACGTCGCTTTTACAACAAAGCGCCACCATAAATTGTGTCTTTCACCAAGTTTCAATCGCGAAGGCATTCATTATCTACTCGATAAATGGCAAAAGACCATAGATAGTAATGGCGAATATTTCGATTATTAATCTTTGAAACAAGTATCTTTTCAATCAAGTTAAATTTGAACAAAAACGCCGACTTTCTACTTGCACACCTAATATCTTTTTTTTCTTTACCTATACATTATGTAATTTTAAAGTTGACGATTCTTAAAAAATTCTCTAGATACGTTTTGCTCAAAATAGGCATTGAAAGCAACTAGAACATAGAACGGTGGTTCGGTGCAATTAAAATTATTACCAACACGTAAAAATCGAAAACGCTATCTTGAAGCTTTATGAGGAGCGTAAACTCCAAACCTCTTAAATAACTCAGGGCAGTCCATTTTCGAGTAAAGAATATCCCGGTAAATACAGCAGAAGACACTTCACGCCTGTGTGCCAAACTCTGTAAATTAAGCGATATAAACCGATTTTTATATTATTCGTGAATATAACCCTTTGATATAATGGCATCCAAACATCCGACGCATACTCTAATTAAAGTAAAGGATTAAATGATCATAAAACAAAAACTCAACAAACTATTCAAAATAATAGCAATCAAAAATGTTATCTTACAAACATAAACCGAATATCTTTATTTTAAAACAACCAATCTTTAGCCAAAAAAATGAGAGGCCGAAAAGAATAAATACTATGGTAAAAAGCTTCAGAGTTAGATAGATCCTGAAGCAGAAAATAGTTTCTGTAACTATTACGAATGTAAACAGCACTTTGAAAACAATAATTTTGTATATGTTGCAATGGTAATACTCTAAAAAAACATAAGTCAAACTGTGTATTCATGTAAACTCGACTCCAACAATATTCAATCCATTGCAAAGCCATAGATTTAATACATAAGTAATAAAAAATTAATAAAACTGAGGACGCTCAAATACATGGCACACATAAAGAAAAATTGATTTGCTCTTAAATCTTAGCATCCAAATGCAAACCTAAGTACTTGAAATTATAAACAGGTTCAACTTGAATGCAAAGGATTTTACAATTACATTTTAGTTTTCTCGCTCAAAATCACGGAATGCTCACAAAATCACAATCGGAATGTATTCTTATTCAAATTAATAAGGCTGGATATTTCAGAAGGACTTGAACCATAAAAGCTTAATGCCTTATCATCAGCAAAAGCAATAATTTTGCCTCTCATATTCAATTTAAATTTTAATTAATGTACACTAAAAATATCACTGAGCATGGGGAAACTTAAAACCTGTCTTAAACGGCAAGCTAAAATAATTGCCAATTTCTGATTCCAAAGCCACAAGTGCTTTAAAATAATATGAATAATTTTTTACCAGACCTAAAGCCATAAATTAACTTTAAAGCCTTTCCATAGTTTTCATAATTGTGGACTGCAAAAAAATATATCGATAATTATCTTTAAGCGCAGTTTGTCGCCCTGTTTTGAACAAGTACCTATCTCACCATCAGCAGTAACTATACCGTCGAATTTCTTGTAGCATAACGACAGCATCCATTTATGCAAAGAACAGATCAATTCTTCAAATCATTATGTAATCACATCTCACATGAGAAATATTTTCACATAAACATAAGACTTCATGGGCACGAACACTGATTACATTTTGGTTACAAGATTTGCAGCGACATTTATAACAAACACAGAATTTGAAATTATTTATATAATTATTACGATCGATTTTATTAAAATTTATAGCGCGGTTAAAATTATTAAATTTATATGCATCATTAATAAATTTGTAAGAAAGTGAAAGTAGCATCGCAAGGTTGCTGCTTTGTACAATATTCCTATTTGCTGGTTAACATTATTTACAAATATTTGACCGTTGAAACCACAAAATGCGACTAAAATTTTTGAATTATAAATCATCAACACAAGATAACCTTATCCTGGAGTGACATTACTTTACACTTATTTGCTATATATAAATCGTAAATTATGTTATGTTCGTTTTTAATAAGTTCGGTAGCAATAAAAGCTTTAACATTCGCATCCATAAAGGATACCGGTATATGCAAGACTCGTAAACAAAACAAAACTTAAAACTTTTTACGAAAGCATTAATACAAATTATAAAGGGTAATTGACTCCCTTATGGTACGCCAGATGATACATTATTCGTGAACAATTTACAACCTGAAATATTTGATGATCGTCCTTACGTCATCAAAACATGATCATTTTCATTTAATTACGGCAACAGATTCTTCTTAATAAAATCGATAAACACTTTGTAGATAGTTGATGCATTAGCAAAAGGAATATAAACCTCAACAAACCGCATTTAAGCTGGACAACAATTGATTTGGTTGGTACTACCGCAATTGATGTCAAACTGGTCACTTCTCAAATCCATAATCACAACATCCCCTTTGAAATTGATATCAAAGTTGTTGGCCGCACGATCGCGCCGGAATACTGAGTAGCTTGGAGGAAAGTACATATTTTTCAGAATTAAGACAAGAGTTATAGAGGGATTTTTTTTTTAGAGTTCCTTAACACGTTCGCCACTCAAATAAAATTCTCGTTAAATAAAATTTAATCTCATAAAAATCCGTGCATGGACAAAAAAAAAATACTACACGAATCATGATTACATGAATTCATATTAGAATCCACATTTTCATATTCAGAAATACAAATAGTATAACAACCCCAAGAATACTGAAATAATTATCAATCTAAAAAATAAAAAACTTGCATATTATGACTGACAAGGCATACATTTATAGAAATTCCGACATACGAGTATATAAAAACAAAAAAATCGCGACTTTCATTTTAGTGGGATTATGTAACCCAATACAAAAAAAATGACGGAAAGAAAAATTAATTAGAACAATAATAATTAACAGAAAAATTTGCTTGTGTCAATTCTTTTATTTCCGTATATTAATTTATTTATTGTATAGAATAGTTTTTGTTTATATTTTGTGTATATTTAAGTGTACAGGGTGTTATTTACTATACGTTAGTATTGTTTAATATTTTCCAGAATATGAATTTGGAAAGAAGCTCATTGGGAAAGGTAACTGCAATTATAATTTGCATTAAGAATCTGAAATAGAATTTTTGTATAATTACAGTAAAGTTCTATTCCTATGTAGAATTCTGTGCTTAATAAATTTCTAGGCCTCTCTAGCATTTCTCGATTAATTACTGTTAGCTGCTGCCTCGAACATCAAGTATGTATATGAATAAAAGATTGACGTTTAGCCTAAATGTGAAACATAACCTAAAAATCAAAATTTTAACATTGAAGCCGACCGAAATAATTTAACAGTTTACAGTAATATACCCGAAAGAGTTCTGATTCTCTTAATTTTTCTCACGGCAGAAGACCGCTTCGTTTTAATTTTATCTTTATTCTTTTCAAACGTTAGGGTCGTCAGAGGTGGACAGAAAGTTCATCTAATTGAAGATTATTGATGAAAGCTTATTCTTTAAATGAAATGTGGACATGTGTTATTCTCTTATACCAAAAGTACATAATTATCAGTAAGCATTAAATAATTCAAAAATTCATGAAATTCCATAAAGGTTTGACAAGTTGTATTTCTGATTCGCTCGTTATACTCATTAAAGGCTTTAGCATCTGAGGACTTACAAAGAAAAAACAAGCGAAATACAAAAACAAATTCTGACACAAGCAGTATTTCAATGAGAAATATACAACAACAATTGTACTAAATAATACCGGCGATGAATTAAATAATCGTAAAAAAGTTTGAATTTATTTAAATTTATTCCTAAATTTAGTTATCGCATTTCACACTAGATGTCTTTTTTCGTTTATTTTATTTTGAAAAGTTGGTAATAAAAAAGATATTTTGAAAGCATAGAATATCAACAATTAAATGTCATTTGCCACTTAATGTTACCAATTTTAAAATATTTAAACGTTTTTGTTTGGTTATTTACTAAATTCCATTTTTTAGTTTTTGATAGCCGCCAAACTGGCAAGTAAGGCTATTTCAATGGGGAAATAATAAATCAAAAATAATCCTAATTCTATTTTCCTCATTAAAATACAGCTATTAATGTAAATCAAAGCCTCCTAAATTTTACTGCCCAAGGCTATAATAATTTATCCAACTTTCTTGTTTTTTTGTTGGAAAACCGTTGAAAATAATCCAAAATTTAAAATATTCGTGGCATTATCGTACTGTAAGCTACTTATTTCAAGGGTTTATAACCCTAAATGACTCATTTAAAGCTTCCCACAAAATTCACAGATGAGCAAAACAGATTATAAATATAAGTGTATAATAAATTAGGAAATTAATATTATCGGAAAATTAAAGCTGCTGCAATATAATCCGTGATAGTTTATAACCCCATTATTGGTAAAATGTTATCATAACATATCATAGAAACTGTTCAATATTTCTTCTCAGTCTATAAAAAGGTATCATAGGGACAGACAATAATAATTTGGATGAGTGTGTTTTATCCCACAAATTATTACTGTGAATATTTATTACAGTATTCGGGCAATGCCTAAGGAAAAATCAAAGCCACCTAATATGTAGTGTCGATTTGTCGCTGTCTTGGATGACTTGAAAAATGCGGTTGAGTTACTTTTGTTTTGTTATTTTCCCAATTGAAATACTCGCTTATTTGAATGTTGAAACAGTTAAACTTCAATTGATCACTGA
This sequence comes from Tipula helvola, assembly GCA_963556165.1. Lineage (NCBI taxonomy): Eukaryota > Metazoa > Arthropoda > Insecta > Diptera > Tipulidae > Tipula > Tipula helvola. Next base: position 391,032,229 of record OY744482.1, read on the forward strand.
GTTTCGCTTATATTTTCGAACAATTTTTTCAAATCCCAACCTTTTTAGTCCAGAGGTTTTTAGTTACAAATTTAGTGAAAAACAAATTAACTTGTTGCGGTCTGCTCCGTGAATTAGTTCAAAATTTCAATTAAACCAATAAAACAGTATGGAAGAGTATGAAATCAGTTTCTAATTTTTCTTTATATTATAACTTTATAAATGGTAAATTTTACCTTTTTTATAAATGATAAGAAAATACAGAACGAAAAACACTGATGTGAAGTATTGGCCCAGACTTTCCAGAACACTAAAATTACTATTTTAACCCAGCCTATAACATTATTTCATACTCTAGTCGAGAAAATAAAAATTCTATATTTTAAAACTTGGGTCCGATTCAAGGTAAATGTTCAAATACAAGGTATCCGTTCCGTCCGCTTCGTTTACTAGACCTGCAAATTTGTATTAAAAAACGGCCGAGTGAACACAACGAACGGAGAGGGAAAAGTGGAGCGGCCACTAAACCCAAATTTAAAATTTTGTGGATTGATATAACAACAAAATATTTTATTTGTAACTGTAACAACATTTAAAAAATATTCTGGAAACAACCAAATTTAATGGCTCCTAACTAACGCTGATTTATTTCGAATGAAATTTTTATTTTTATTTGAAGAAAATATTTTTTATTACGAAATAATTTGACAAACGGAGGATGCATTATGTTTTGTTTAACTGACGGTGTAGAGCGAATAAGAAAAAAAATATTAAAAATGGCGTCGGGTGAGATAAACGTGCGAGACGTTATTTGGTGCGAATAAACTGGAATTTAATATTCCATAAGCATTCATTGTCTCTAAACAATTGAATTAATTTCATAATTTCCTCCTTTTCGTTCATTTTGAAAATATTTATTATTAAAACTTAATTTATTAGCATTAAGATTCAACACAGGCGGGATTACACTTGCCGTTACTTTGAATTGTGTATAAGTCGTATATGACATTATTATAATAACGAGTTTTGCCAAATTATTATAACCTGCTGGTATAATTTATTGATATTTTATATCATTTGTTGTCTCCACTAGCGAAAGAGTAAATATTAATGGTATAACTCAATGGTAGATTGCAGGTGGAGAGGCCGGGTTATTCCGCTATTATTTCTATAAAAACTTGATTGAATAAAAAAAATCCATACCCATTTTTGAATTGTTTGAATATCAAAACTACTATTAAATAGTACTATTGCTGGGCGTTTTTGATATTTCTAAATTTCACGTACTTTGTAATTTTGGAAAACGACCAATTTTTTTACCAATTTTGGCTGCAAAAAAATTATATCGATTTTTCTACATTATTTGATGATCGGTTTAAAAATTAATGGGCATCAAATAACAACCTTTGACAACCACCTCTTTGGCAACTCCTCCTGTGTGGTCGATATTTTAAACGGAGTTAACAAAAAATGTATTCAGCCAAATTCACGATTTCAAATCTTCTATCATGAATAATTCTTTGCCACTTAATGTCAAGGCTGGTGAATCTGTCATCTGAATTGCAAATATGTTTATGCTTTTTATTAAATACTAAATTAAAAGGTATTAAAATTTCAAAATGCCTCAAGGATATTTTTTGCAATAAAAATTTCACAACTTAAAAAATTCAAGGGTTGATAATGCCCCGCTACGCTTCAGCCAGGTCTTTGATTTTGTGTTTAGACATTGCTAAAGAAGTGTCACACAAATTTTCATACTGCCTCAAACACCTTCTCAAAATTGTCTAACAGCTCTTAGGCTGTTTTCCAATCACCGACTTATTGACTTATTCGAACTTATTCAAATAAGTCTGCTGAAAAGGTGACTTATTCTTTAGTAATTTTTCCTATAGAAAACTTATTTATTTTTGGTGTCATGGAAACATTCTGTCTAATTATTGTGTATTTTGATTTTCAAAAATTTTCAAAATAAGTCGATAAAAGCAATTGGAATGACTTCATTGACTTATTCAAGATGGCGTCAAATAAGTCAATAAGTTTGAAATAAGTCGGTAATTGGAAAAGGGCCTTAGACTATTATGCCGTTATTCCTTGTAGCCACAGAATTGTTTTGTTCTTCCTTCTGTCTTCTGTGTGTCACGTGGTAAAATGTGTGTCGCTGCACTATTGACTTATAAGTTTATTACAAACATTTCCTTGGTGAGATTTTACAAAAAATTATTCTTTTAATGAATTTCAATTTCAATGCCTTCAAATGAGTGGCAATCATAAAATAAAAAAAAAAATTTTGATCTTTATAATTCCGTAATAAATATTAAAATTCATAATTTCTAATTTACTAATACTCGAATATTTCGTTTAAAAAGTTAATTGTAAAATTTAATTCATCTAGTTGCTAATTTGATTAATTTTTAATTCCATTAATAATATTTAACTAAATCTTCAAAATTCTTTGAATTTCTATTTGAAATTTCCGAAATTAGTAAGCACATTAACTTCAAAAGTTATAACCTTGCTTAACACCACCAATTCCGAATTATTAAATGGTAAATTTATCGGATTATCAATATTTTTGAATCATTCGGTTATGAATACACTTGTTTCATACGATTTAAAATTTTCAAAAAACCAAACTTTACTTCCTGAAAATATAATTAGGAAGAAAATAAGCCCTGTTAGAACGTTATTTTTATTCAAACTACATTTCTAACCCCTTTTCCACTAAATTAGTGTTATTTTATTATTATTTAAACTGATTTGAATACACAAAAAAAATAATTCGATTAACTACTTACACGCCTTTTTGATGTTTTTTTAAAAATTATATTTTCCTCTCTACTAAATAGGGAAAACTAGGTATATATAGACGAACATAACAACAAAATCAAATATTTAATCTATTTGTGCAAATCTGCTTTTTTCGAAATTGGATCGATCAACAAGGAAACAGAAATAATATTTAGATATGTCACGTGTACACTAAACGGGAAAATCAAAGAATTTTTTTTCCATATACATACATACATAATATAGATTTTCACAAAACAACAAACTCTCACACCTTGCACACAAAACTAAAATTATGAGATATCCGAATGCACGTGCCCATTATTGTAACGTTTAAATGCCAAATATTTTCATTTCAGAAATTGTTTTGTTTTTTCTTCTGTGTGTCACGTGCTGAAGTGTGTCGCTTACACTATACAGCGCATACACAATTCAGTGCCTTTGTAGTATATTTATCCCGATGTTTGACTGGTAAATTATTTTAATGTTATTGTTATTTTGTGTGTATGATGAAAAATGAACAATCGGAAAAAGGGTACACCATTGAGTTGGTGTACATTATTATAGGAAGTGAAGGCGGAAGGATGTATTTTAACAATATTCCGGGTGTTCTCAATATAGAGAAAATTTTAATTTTGATTATTTTGGTATGAAACATTTATTTTGATTTATTATTATTGATGATTTAAGACTTAATTATTTTGTTGGCAATTTTATGGTTAATGTGGTCGGAAATGTTTATACGTTTTTCCGATGGGGTTAAATACAGTTAAATTAATGACAGTGTTTCGATCATAATTTTTGATTTTTTGGGACCTCGAACACTTACATTTGTTATCCCTTTATTTTTGTGAAAAATCACGTCGTTCTAATATAAATATTTTTTTTGTTGTTACTCAAAAACATATTTTTTAACAACACTTCAAAATTTGTGAGAATTTTAAAATTTAAACCAACGCATTATAACGAGGACGGTAGGGCACTTTGACCTGAAAATCAAATCGTTTCACACAAAAAACTAAAGTGTTTTTTGTGTTGAAAAATACACAGATTAGAAACAAATACATTTATGTTTGCTGCAATGGCTAGAGGATTACAGAACCTTTTAAAAAGATTATTGTTGGTATCTAAATAATATTGGTGTTGTGTTTTCTTTTTGCATTTTTAAATATTGAATTCATTTTACGAGTATACAGTATACATACATACATTTCCTTTTATCACAAAACACATTTTCCATTTTCTTCAAAATAACACTGAACACCAGGAAAATCACAAAAATACATCTTTCATTTTAAATGTACACAATCTCATCGTGTACACAGATTTTTTTTTTGTTTGTGCTTATAGTGAAAATTGTGTACATATTGTCTGTGTGTATGTTTATATTGTGTTTGCGTTCAACAAATAAAAACAACATTTATATTGTATTTAGGGAATTGTGTTTTTCCGTTTTTCCAATTTTTTTTGTGTTCATTTTGTTTATATTAGCAAGTGTTTTTCTTTGATTAAATTGTGAGAGAGATAGTATTAACATTTTGAGTATGTTGGTACATCTACCTAAAATATTTCATTTAAATCAATATTGTTTGTTTGGCAATTTACTTGTGTGAGATTAAAATGGTAACTTCTGTTGTATGTACTGAATATCATATGGAAATGGTTATTCTTGTGAGAATTTTTGAATAAGGAACTTTTGAGATATTTGAGAATTATGATTTTCAAGTAGGTACAAACCGTGAAAAAATTATTGTTTGGTTTTATTTTAAAACTATTAAGAATTTAGTACATAGATGAAAATCGTAAATCATTTTACGTCCTATCTCATTTTACGACCAAACTCCGTACTCTAACTGGAAACATTTTACGATCAAATTCCTAGGTAGCTCGAAAAAAAAACTCTCTAAACTCTAAAATACATTAATGAAATTTTCTACAGATAGATGTGGAAGAATGCATGTTCATTGGATTTACTGTAGCTAGAAAAGATGGTACAGAAGAGAGCATCGGCCCTCAGTGCTATTATTTGGTTGTAAAACTTGGGAACACATATAGAAGATAACTGGAAACTTCAGCTATTTCCGACCATAAGAAAAACAGACTAAGAGCGTGCACTGAGACAAATCTATTGGCACAGTAAATGAGTTAGATATCCCACACTATAGTAGAAACACAATGTTCTTAAATGGATAGAAAGAAAAAAATAAATCCGCATAATGGGTTGAGCAAACCTGTACATAAGAACGACAAGAGTAGTGTTAAATTAAATTTAATACGTGAACTTAATTACAGTAAAGTAAAAGGAAGTTTGGAATAAAGGGCCAGCCCTATTTTTAACTTTTAAAATTATAAAAGGTTATCATACGACTGAAATATTTATAGCATTTTATCAATCATTGTTTTTTTTATCCGTAACTTCGATGAACGGTTAGAAAACGTCGTTAGTCGTCTAACCAAAAATAATTTTATATTCGATATTTTAATTTCGATTTTAAAGTTAAATTTAAGATAGTAGCATCAAAGTTAGCTTAACAGATTTAATAATTACTAATTCAAAGAATATAAAATATGAAAGTCACAGACCAGAAAATTAGTGATAATAACATGCTAAGTGTTAATATAAACATTTCGAAAGCCAAACCCATAGAAGAATGTACAGCAGTAGAAGAAAGATCACAGAAAAATCATTCTGCTGAATCATCAACTAAAACTTTAAATTAAAAATTACTGAAATTCCTAGAAAATAAAGAATTGAATTAAAAAGCTGGAAATTTTGCATTAAATTTGAAAAAAAAAACTGTGTGAGTAAAGAATACGCTGACCCACGCGAAAGCAATAATTAATTTTAAAAAAAGATCGAAACGGTTTGGGTCCATAATACATGTAATAAGAGGATGTTATTCAATCTTAAAATTAACGGTATATAGAAAGAATATAAAGGTTCATTTAGATAAAAATCATAAATAAAATCAAGCTTCACGACTATTGCATTTGTGCAATTGTGTTTGATTCTAGATTCTGAATCAAATCTTACGTGAAACTTTGAAATCATTATCAAGTAAAAAATTGTGATTGAAAACACCACAGCAAGAATAATATTTAAAAATTAAGAAAAAATTGAAGAATGTCTTACCACTTAGAATTTGTTGTCATTCATGATAATAAAAGGTGGGTCCATCTAACGTTTGTATTTTAATTTGGGTCTAATTTCAAAGACGAATGAATATTTTTCAAAGCGGTTTATTTTATTAGAGAGAGTTTACATTGCCATTAAGTATGGAACACAATTTCATTCAAATGACTTCCACGGCTGGCTTTACAGAACCCCATTCTGTCAACCCAATTTTTCAAATATTTTCTATTGTGGGCTTATATATCATCAATGGGAACTTTGATTTGGTCCTTCATGTCTTGGAAGTCATGTTTTCATGTTTTCATTTTTAGATTTTTTTTGTTTTGAATGTGGTTAGAACTGAGTAAAACAAACAATTTATGGAACATCATTTTTTTGTTGTTTTTTAAGATACAGGGTGTCAAATATTTAAAAATTTCATGCACTTGGTATTGTAATTTTTGCTATAGAAAAAAACTAATCTTCCGATAATTATAAAATTGGCCTCATTTTATAGATAAATGAATAGGGATTATAAAAATGGTAAAATCTTTCATTTCTTCCTTTTAGAAATGGCCGTCGAAACATTCTTTTTGAATTTTCTCCCCTTTGCATCTTTTTCCCCCTATTTAATGCTATTAGACATATTAAAGAGTTAGCGTAACATCTCATTTCGTTTTCTTGCAAAATACGTTTAAGTATAAAAAAATTGTAGATTGTCATACTTAAACGTATTTGGAAGAAATGAAACTAGATGTTGCACTGATTTTTGAGTATGTCTAATAGAACTAAATTGGGAAAGAGATAAAAAAAGCAAACGGGGGAAAATTCAAAAAAAATGTTTCGACGGCCATTTTGAAACAGAAGAAATAGAAGATGGTACCATTTTTATAATTATTTTACAATCCCTTTTCATTTATTTTTAAAATAAGCCCAATTTTTTAGTTTTCGGAAATTTTTTTTTTTTTCTATAGCAATAAATGTAATACCAAGTGCATCAAATTTGTAAATAGTTGACACCCTGTATCTTAGAAAACAACAACAACAATAAAAAAATGATGTTCCATAAATTATTCGTATTTTATTTGGAAAGAGAAGTTTGTTGCCTGTATTAAATCAATAAGATTCTTTCAGGTTTTTATAGGCACAATACATTAACAATAATGGCATTCACAACAATCCAAATGTATCGACTCTTGAAGTGAAAACTTAGATTGAATTTTCTACGGAGTGTGGGGGGGGGGGGGGGGGGGAATTGATATTTCTACTTTTTTGGTAGATATATTATAAATGACTGGCCTCTTCATTTTTTCTGATTAACAAGTCGAAAAATGCTGTGCTTGTGAATGCCATTGTTGTTAATATATTGTGTCTATAAAAAACCGAAAGAATCTTATTGTATTTTATTTGACCAAATAATTAATTATTAGTCGTATTTTATTTGTCAAATAAAATAGCCATGGAATTCAATGTTTGGAATATGATTAGTAGCATTTTGATTTTGTTTTTTCGCGAATGCAATATTGGTATGTGGATTTGTTGACAGTTAGCGTCCTTAATAAATATTTTTTTACTTTTAATTGCCACATAAATATAGTAAAAAAAAAAAAAAATAAATTTCACAAAGCCAACCGATAGAACTAAAAAAAAGTGCTCTAGCGCACCCAGCGTAAAGTAGGAAAACTAAACTAAGAATTCGATTTTGAATTCCGTCTATTTAGCAGAAATTCGACGAATTCCCACTGAGGAATTCAATAGTGCAATTATTGTTGTAAATTATTATATAAAATACGGCTATTGTTTATTTTACTCAGTGCTACACATTCAAAACATAAAAATTATAAAATTCAAACGTGCCCTCCGGTCTCATATAAAGGATATGCGATTTTACGTATTTTCATCCATAAGGAACTCAAAGGAAGAAATGTCAAAATTTAGCTTCACATTGAATATGGTACTTGACATGAAATGAAGTTTTTCATATAAAAATGATACAAGCGAAATCGAAAATGAAAATTTCACCGTAAAATTGGCAGTTTAAGGCCGGTACGCTACTGAAGTGAATAGAAATTTTTCATATATTGTAAAATTGGAACAAGCGAAAACGAAAATGAAAATGTCACCGCTGAATTTCACTTTGCGGTACGCAGTTTAGCTAGCGAAATGGGATATTTCGTATTAGAATACAACAGATGTCTCTATTTTATCTCTACACATTTCTCACTTCATTTTTATCTTCCCGGATGATAAATGTGAAGATACATTTTGACAATTTCATTTGTTTTTGCGTTTTGAGGATAATCAACTATCGAAGTGAATTTTATTGTATAAATATGTTAACAGAGACAACATGAAGTTATACGCATTAAAATATTCACGAAACTCGCCAAGCTAAATTTTCACGTTAGATTTATCTTCATATTTTTGTAGACCAGTGAAAATCACTTCACTTGAATAGCGTACTAGAGGCTTTAGCTAGCGACAAATGGATTGTTCGTGTCACAACATAGATGTCTTTATTTCATCTCTACACATTTTTCACTGCGATCTTATCTTCATGTTTGATAAATGTTAAGATACCTTTTGACATTTCATCATTTGAGTATCTTATTATATTTTCAATCGCCTACTTTATTCAATTTTATAATGGTTTTAAACAGAAATTTGCAAATTCAAGTTATCTGATCCAAAATTTTACGAAATTCGACAAAACTTTTTTTTCACGTAATTTGTCTAGTTTTTTTTTGGAGACCAGCGAAAATTTCATTTCACGTCAACTGCTTACTAGACTTTATCGTGCATGCAGATATAAATGTAGTGATATATGTGTAGAGATAAAACATAGCCATCTATGTTCTAATACGAACTATTCATTTTTTCCTATTTTTTATGAAAAATTGTACACCCTTTATTTTCTGTAATACGAGATTTACAATTTCGTTGCTATAATACAATTTCTAAAATAATAATTATCAATCCGAAAATTCCATTTTTATTAAACTGGTTTTTATAATTTGTTTATAAATTAACTTATATCTCTTTTAACTAAACGTTGTTAGTTTTAAGTTAAATTTCCCGAAAAATTTATATTACACCGAAACACCCTGTATGTATTAATAGACAAAATGCCAATGGATAGTGAATCAATATATCTTTCCTCAAGCAATTATTTGGTTGCTGCTTGCTTTTTATATGTAATGATGGCTAACAAGTTAACAACAATTATTTTCATTCACAAGATGTTGGTAAACTTAATTATCACATAATATTGAAATTAAGAAGTTTCATGATTACCTGTTGTAAAACTGATTCAGAAATTACTCTAAGAATTCGCGCGCAGCATAAACCAAAGGCAAATGCTACACAATAATATTTAATGGTAAATACCATCATAATAAAACATTTATTACATTCATAAACACTAAATTTATGCAAACACTTAATTTAAATTAATTATTTTACTTTAAATATGCACAAATCACGTCCATTCCTGATTAATTAAAAACCACAACCGCATAAAAGAATTTGAAAACAAAAAAGTTTTTCTGTATGGACACATTTTCAAAGTTGCGTAATTTACATTCAATGTCGATATTGCAGTTAAGTTTCAACTTGTTTGAATCTTCAAAGAAATATTTTTTTGTTGAATAATTTATTTATTTTTACAATAATCTTCTGTCCAAGCTTCATTATTATGCAACAAATATTTTAATGAATTTGTATAAAATGTAGTTTCATAATTATTATATTTCGGTTACAAAATCTGGCAAACGGGGTTTTTACAAAGTGATTTTACTTTTAATATCTAATATTGGATGTGATATCTTATAAAAAATATTATTGCATAGTTATCCAGATACAAACGAATCGAATTTCAATTTTATTAAATTGTTTTGAAACCTTCTACATTGGTACGAAATAAACCTAACTTGTAATTGATTTTGATAAGTGCTTTGAAAACTAGTTTGATATCAAATGGTCAAGTATCTACTTTTACCAAGCCAAGATGAAATCTGAAACAGGCTTGTAAATTAGTTTGAGTTGGTATTACGAATGGAACTATCAAGTCATGTATTATGAAATTGCATGAAGAATTTGGACGTCAGTTGGTTCTCATGTTTGGTGTATATAGAGAGATGTGAACATTTTTTGTTAAGTTACAAAGAAGCGTCAGAATTTGGTGAATACCTTCATTAATCGACATATGAAGTTGAGGAGAGCATTGAGCTTTGGCAATTAAGAGAAAACAAATTAAAATCACTTAATAAAATTTTTAAGATTTTGTTATTAAAATCTTTTGAATATAATTGAAGTAATATCACATGTCATGTGACCATGCCTAGCGAAAGTTTAAAGACAAACAAAATCAGGTTATTTTTATGTGCTTATGGAGATAAATTAAGAATATTTTATTTTGTCGATTTATGGCGTTTCAATTTCGTTGGGTTTAATTTCGCGTTTTTGGTGTTCCTGTGTTTATTGAGCTTTTAAAGTAAAAACATTTTTTTTAAATAATTTTCAGTAAAATAATGATTTCATTCAAGCCGCATACAAGTTTTAATTTTATCCACAATGTAAGTTGATACTTAGATATATTTTTGATTGATTAAAATTAAAATATTTTTTTTTCTTGCCATTTTACGTAAAGAAATACGTTCCACAGAACAAAGAGATTTTTAAAAAGCGAAATGTTTAAATTACCAAAAAACGAATAAAAAAAATGTAAAACCACAATGCTGGTTGATCTTGAATAGATAAACATTCTTCCTCACCAACTTTGAATTTCCGCAATTTTGTTACAAAAAAAAAACCACAAACGGAAAGCTGCATCATAAAAAAACTGTTCTCAAACTAATTAACTTTTACATAATTTCTATTGGGATATCAACAAAATATTCCCAATGCTAAATTTTATGTAAATTTGCTTAATAACCAGGATACAATATAGAAATCATATACGATTTGGATTACCTGTGGTCATGAACTTTCACTTTCATTTCGTATAGCAATTATTCACATTAGTTCCCACAATTAAGCAGCCAGTGCAAGGTGAGATTATTACCGTAATATATAATTATTTATATATGTACTCACCTTTACCAAATTACTTGTGATTATATCATAAACCACCATTGCAAAATAAGTTGTTTGATACCTCGATTATATATACATACCTACAATAGTTGAAAGATTATATCACGTATTGCGTGCACGTAGTAGAAATAAATTAATTTATTATAACTATATACATCGCACCCGCGGCTAAACAAACAATCGAGACATTTGTTAGCAATTAACCATTTATTACTTACAATTATCATCAATGAATTTAACAAGCAAAAAAAAAAATGATTGTTGAACTTGACAGTCAAAATTTTTATGATCATCAAATAAAAAGATCAATACCATTTAACATATATTGACCCCGTACTGTACTACATAGGAAAATACTCTTGTATGGTAAATCACGTTTTATTATGTTGTTCGCGCGACTGATTACCATGAATGAAAAAATTTAATTGTCAAAAATAAATCATAAATTTTTTTGCCGTGCTCCTAAAACGTATTCTTTTATGATCACAGATTTTAACGACGCGAATATAGCAAGCGATTATCTCAAACACGTTTTGTTGATGCTTGAACAAATAAGCTTAACAATAGTATTTTGAAAGGAAAATTAATTACTACAAAATAAAAAAAAACTTGAATTAGGAAATTGATGTTTTTTGTACGAAGATCTGCTAGACTGAGCGCCGCCGTCTTTTGACATAATTTCTATTGACCTTCTTTTAAACAGCATAAAGCATCCAAACACTTGATGTAACTGAGCATATAAGATGAAATGAAAATGCGAGTGAATCACAAGATGATCTAGATCAAATTGACATCGGATTCTGGAAGCGTTTTATGAGGAAGTTAATTTGACTGTTACGACTAGTTTAACTGAGTGTACCATCGATGTACTACATCAATGGAACTTTTGCCTCCCGCTTTGAAAAGCGATAGCTCAATTTACACGAAAGCAATTGAAAAGGATAATATTGGCGTTCCAGCTAGTTTGCGTTAAGCTCTCAATTGCCTAATTCTAATCAGCCAATCTCAAGAATCGGTCAGGTGCCATCATTAATCTAATCAGTAAAATTTATTTTCGATCTTGTTATATGTATTTTTAAGGTACCTTTGAAAGATTTAAAAATAAATTAAAAATGCAATCATCTTAAAAACAAGGTGTAGCGTGGTATCCGTGTCTCTTTTTGTTTTTCAATTCAATCTCGAAAAGGGGAATAAGGTCACATGTAGCTCTCTGTAGTTCTCTACGGTAATCATATAGGTTACGTGATTGAGCTGTGGAATCGATGTCTTACTAAAAAGAAGGTTAGTTCCGGAGGATATGGTTCGACCTGGCACACTGATGGCGAATCTGAACCCGTTTGGACTTCACGTTTCTATAACAATATTGATTCGAGATTTTCTTAACTAATCGTAAAATTCATAATGTTGTGGTTTGTAATAAATGCTGGTATTTGCCAGGGTTTGGTTCTGTCCGACCCTGTGTCTGATAATTATTATTGATCTTTTAGTAATTTACTATGAAAATAAATTCAGGCTTGCCTCATAACAAGAAATCAAGTGCAGTGTATGTACTTGACTAATATCTGCACTTATAGCGGAAAAATTCGTCAAATTAGAAAATTAAAATTTTGCTAAAAAAAGTTTAAATGGCTGAAAATAGTTTATCCATGAAATCCATTACACCAGGATCCATTTTTGATATTATCCACCTTTGAATTTTCTGAGGAACTCTCTCTAGAAGTTGAAATGTAAATTCTGAAAAAAAAAAAATTAACTTCGGAAATTTATTGAAACCTTACCAAAAATTGTTTCTGTCCAAAACAATTTTTGTGAACTTTTTGAAAATCTCTGAATCCGGAAAAGCAAAAAACAAAATCTGCCTAGACATCTCCATCTATAAAGCTATTTCGAAAACCGCTTGTTCGATTTTTAATTTTTTTCGCCATTCTGTTGGTATGGACAAAGCAAAGAATTGAAACGCTTTTGAAACCAGTGCGAGTACTGCCATACGAATTGATCTAAAACCACGTGGCTATTAACACGTGATATTACCACGTGGTTCTTGATTCACGATGAACAATTTTTATTTTATGATAGTTTGCGGATCGAGCTGAGTGATGAGTTTAGGGTTGAGAGTTCAGTTGGGATTGAGCTGGAGTTGATTTTAGTTGAGTTTAAGAATGGATGTAGTTTTTGAGACCAATTGATTTGATACTTGATTTGAGCGTTGAATTTGAGGTTGAGTTAAGGGCTGAGAAGAGGGTCGAGTTGGGGTTAGATTAATATTGAACTGAGTTCATATATCCATGCGTTGTTTGGACCGTATTTAGTTAGGGATTGTGTTGAGCGTTGAGTTTGAGTTTGAGTTGAGCGCAGTGTTTTGGGCAATTAAATTATAATACTGTATACAGGAAATTAGGTTATGTTTCCATAGCAAAGTTACATCTTTGTCGTTAAACAGTTTTGTATTGTTTCACCAGGCGGCGCACTAATCATTTTAACGAAACAGATGCTGTTGGTGTTGTCGTTTTCTATAAATGTCAAAGCATGATTATTATGAAATAACGATATAGCGCTTTGACATTTGAATAGAAAATAACAATACATCGCTTCAGCGAATAAAACTGATGATAAACGAAGTAAGGCTACGGCACTATTAAAAGCTCAGTGAGAAGGTAAGCAGAAATGTGAAGAAGAAAAGGCAACATTATACCTACTTTGGACACGATTAAACAAATAATTAAGGATATTGAAGAAGGTATGCCGTACGAATTCAAGGAAGAGAACAGTGAAAAGATGGTGGAAGAGAAAAATCGTTTCCGGGGTCGCCCGACTAATTATGCTCTGCGTGAAACTTGTCCAATGAAAGAACGTGATACAGCTCAATTGCGCAGTGAGGATGATTTGGCACATGATTTGAATATTCAAATTCAATAATTAGAAGAATGTGCCAATAAATTAGATAAACGTTGCTCAAGTAGTATTAGTTCAAATGTCACGACAATGTGTGTTTAATTTCCCTGTACAAAAATAAATTAAGATTTATTTTAATTAATAATATTTCGTATACAACGACTCAATGAGTACATAACGAGACACCGAGCATTCACAATGAAAAAACTGTTTACTTTTAACTTACGGATTATGAATTTCCAACATAACGAACAAAAATTTTTGGAATGTTTAAAATTCATACAAACCTGTAAGTTAATAGTAAAATGTTTTCCATTGGGCGTATCTAGCGGGCTTAGACTGTCTCCATCCGCTGAATGAAATGTAGATCTATACATAATTTGGGTTCATAACTTGGACAATTTATCTCGTGTACATAATTGAATTTCTGAAATTTTGTTCGTATGTTGTGACTACTTCTTATAAATGAAATAGAAAAATAGAAGAAAATGGATAATTTAATGGGAAAAATACTTTATTGTTTTGCGCAAAGCTGAGAGCACAAACCAAAATGTAGAATATCTATACGTAAACTACATTTTTTTTTGTTTGAGATTTTGTATCCAGCGGGTGAGGCCTACATTTTTAGTGAGACCTGAGCCCGCTGACAAGCAGACAATTTGTTCACACTAAACATTGTTAGAAAATAAAAAATTTAAAAATTACATATTTAACATTAATTAATTTAATTATTATTTTTATAAACATTTTTATAAAATTTATTTATTCATCTTCATCGAACACGACCTTCTTGGCTTCAAATACATCTTTCCGGCTTTTCTTATTGACACTACCCACAAAATGATCGACTGCTCGTCTTTGAAATTGATCAATATTATCTTCTGGGTTGGCTAATTCCAACACCAATTCTCGACTCGACCGTATAAATGCGAACTCTCGCTTATTGCAGTTAACTTTTGCGGCAGTCGATCAGCTTTTAGTATACCAAATTGTACTTTAACAATCGGCTTTGTTTGTAGACAAATATATTATTTTTAATATAGCATTCCAATATTTACAACTTAGTGAGCCAGTGAAATAGAAGGGTATAAAGGGGGAGATGATATTTCTGCTTTTTTATTAGAATAGATATGTTATGAGTAGATATTTCACTGGCTTACTATGGCCCAACCAGCGAATCAGTAACAACTTAACGTAATAATGCGATATACAGAAAGTATATGTTACTGGCCAGCGAATTTTTTAAAACTTTTCGTTCAGTTCAGCTGTCACTTAACAGAGCGAAAATTAACGCGCAAACTGAAGGAAATGTCAGAATACATCAAAATTTCCAAAGCATACTTTTCTTAAAAATAATAAATTTTGATATTCACATTACAATTTTAATACTGCATTTGCCAGTTGTTACGGATTCGGTGGCCGATATATCAAATATTCTATAAGAAAATAATTTCGTCAAATTCTGTAATGATTCTTACTGATTCGCTGATTAGCCCATACGTCGTAAATATTGGAATGCTATTAAAAATAATATATTTGTCTATAAACAAAGCCGAAAAAATTATATTGTTAAAAACCAGACAAATTTTCAAAATTTCCATATAAGACTTGAATATATCACGAATTTCACTCTCTTTCGCCTGGGTACATTTTATTTTTTACTCATTTGTTCGTTATTCGTCACCATTTTCCTCGTCGAGGTACTACCACCGTGCGTATTTAGCATTTGATCATTTTGATTTAATTCCACTTTATTCCCGTTAATGTTTACATAAGGAATCTGGCAAAGAACGTTTTCTGCATCTTTGTTTCTTGAATTGAATAAAATCCATAGCCCAAAGAAATAATTTTATTTTTACTAAGAAAATTACTTACCCATCGTGGTTTGTTCCAGCCTGTCTTTTATTTCCGATAGCCTAACGAAAACTAAATAAAATACTGTAATACTCACGTATGAATTCCATCAAAGGTCCCTTCTGTTCTTAATTATGTGATTCTATAACAAATTATATATAATTTCTATAAAATGAAGTGTTACAATGTATTTTGAATGAAACAAAAAAATATACGATAACAATTTCAAACACAGTATAAATTACAAATCAAAAATATTGATTCATAAATATTTTTCTTCTTTTGTCAATTATTGCAGCATTTCAGAGATAAACATTTTTAAAAAATATTTAATTTGGCAAAAAATAGTAGTAGGTAGTAATAACTCCCAAAAATGTTGATTTCATTATTTATTTAAATTTAATGCAAAATACAGTCAAACTCGCTTTTAAAGTACGCCCAAGGGACTAGTATGAGGGAACGTTATATTCGGGGTGTACGTTATATCCATGATTTTCACTTTTTAAATTAAAAAAAATTTGTTATTAAGTGTACAAATGTTTATTTTCAATAATATTATACATTATTCCAGACCGTAATGTAATATGTACGTACACACCGTCTATAATTCACGAATTTTATGCAATAACTAATGGACATATCGGAATGAAGGTTATGTATACTCCGTTCAAAATGCCAATGAAAATAATGAGTATGGTTTACCTTTTCCCTTTCAGTAAATACAACAAGTAAAAGTAAAGAATCAATAAGCAAGAAGAGTACAAATATCCCAAAATATTTTCATTACATTTTGAACGAAGTACATAATGTTTACATATAACCAAAAATCAGAAAATACAGGAGATCCGAATACATATAAATAATGCTAACGGACGAAAACAAACGAATATTTTTAATCTGAGTACGTTATAAAGTGTACTATATCTATACATTTATGCTTAGTGGGATTACATCAAAGTACGCTATAACCTTATAAGCCGAGTTACGCTATATGCAAAGTAATTTTTGAGTAAATTATGTTGTAGAAGCAACGGAATAAATGTTCGTACTCTATTGGAAGTGTGTATTTAGTAAAAGGTGTACGGTAAAAGCGAGTTTGACTGTATATGATAAAACACGATAAATTTCCCAACTCAAAACCAGGCGAGAAGTATAAATACCGAGAGGGCAAAAACATCGAAAAACCCGGTTTCGCCTTATTCTACTCATTTCATACAAATTCTAAAGTCGGTCTCGAATTGATAATAATGCATAAGCTTGAAATTTGGTAGCCATGGAAGAGTTTAAAGTCAAACTAAAGTCAACCTGCATTCTCAATATGACAGCTCAAACGAAATTCCAACAAACAACCCCGTTTTTTTTTCTGTTGTTATAGCAATTAATATAAGTTTTGCATTTTGATTTACAATTTTTAATGCAGATTATACATTTTTGACCACCCATTAAAAACACATAATATAATTAATGCAGATTTTGGGAACTAGGTCGTTTCAAATGTCGATAATTATACTGACTTCATTTCAAAATGTCGAATTTTATTTTTGGATTGCTAGTTTTCGGTGATTAGGTATATTTATGTTATACATAAATATTGTTTACGATTCAAATAGTGCTAACATTAGCCGCATTTCTTGACGGATAGTAATCCGGATCAGATAAGTTTACATTGAAACCAACAACAAAAATTTAACAAATTTTTGTTTTTGGATCAAAATTTTGATCCGAGTAATTGTTTTTATTGCTTGTTGTTACATGAAACATGATCTGCGGCTAGTATGGCTGTTATAAATCTTTATATTATCGCGCACTGTAATTGCGATTATCAGAAATAAATCAATGAGAATTTTCATATATCACATACATCATAATAAAAATGATAGACTGTACGATTTAATGAGGTTTGTGGGTTTAATGTATGCTCTATAAAACTACATTTTATTTAATAATCGACAAAAAAAATTACACAAAAATATTGTAACCAGAAACAAACAATATTTCAATAGCTATATTCAATTTCAAAAGATACAATAGCCAAACAGCATAATCAACAAATCAAAACACATTGAACCGTGTGTGTTTAATATACATATATTGAGAATTAACTTGATTTGTGTTTAGGCAAATTAGCATATAAATTGGCATAATATTTTACCACAAAGCTAATACATATCACAAAGAAAATGTTTCTGCAGTTATCAGTAAACACCAAAAAAATCTTTTACGGAATTTCAATAAATATTGGTTAGCCTCGATAATATCCGCGTATATACTAAAACTCATCAGCAATTCAAATTTCATATTATATATGTATAGCCAAATACATAATATAGTGAAGAATTCTAACTTAATCGGTTCCTATAATCTTATAAAAAAAAAGTGGTCGAGTCACTTTACTAAATATCTAAACAAACGATGACAACACCGTTGAAAGTAAATTTCAAAACATTTCTCTTTGATTCATTCTTACTTCTTAACTTCATCGAGAACATCATATCGTCTCTAAATCATCTTCGTTATTAAAAGTATTAAGATTAATAATAATTAGACATTCACAAAAAAAAAGAAAAAAGAAAAAGCGGGAATCATTACGATATTTGTTTAACAGTAGGAGTGAAGGTTGTCAGTTTTGTGTTAATTTAATTGTTATAACAAACACATTTATACATAATATATACAAATATTTTTTTTTTTGCTTTTTTTTTAAATTGTGTCCAAAAGTTATAAATAAAATATCAATCAAGTGTTTCGGATCAGTTTAATTGTTATTATATTGTTGTAAAGGTGTCAACATCTATTGATTTAAGCGAATTAAGCTTTTTTAAAGTTTTATAAGTGCCGTTTTAAAATATGCAGTATATTATTGGAAAAAGTGTTATCTTAACAAAATGTTATAAATTTATTAATAATTTTTCACCCATCACGATAATCCTGTTCGTACTAATTTTTGTATACTATGTGACATACAAAAAAAAGCGATATCGTTTAGAAAAATTAATCGATCAAATACCTGGACCACCGAAATTACCAATTTTGGGGAATACAATAGAAATTAATGTGGATCATGATGGTAAGTTGGTGGTTAAAATTTTAAAAAATTTAATGCGCGCGCGGTGATGGCATAAGAAAATTAATTGACTTCAAGTGATATTTTAGTGCGACAAGTGAAAAGTGACACTCATTTATTTTGATTTAAAACCGATTAATTTATAGTGATTTCGCATTAAGTCATTTTTTTTGTATAAAATCTTACATAAATAAATCAAAATCAGCTTTGCAAGATCAAGGAAACAAGGAAATAGTTGTTTAATGTGGATTAGCACAATCGTATTAAATATTTTTAACCTTGATTATATGTTATTTAAATTCCCGCGATGATTTTGATCGAAACGTACGTCAAAATATTTTATTGATTGACAGATTGTGATGAAATTTTTTATTATAACATTATGTAGAGTTCAAATAATAATAATAATAATAATTAATAATAATCAATCGACTTATTTGTATTACCAATTTATAGAGGTTTTTGGACGCGTGTGCGCGGGTGGATCACTATTTAATCCGCCCATAATACGCGGATGGTTAGGTCGGAGGCCATGGGCTATCATTTATCACCATCTATTGGTGGAGGTAATATTACGCAACAATACATCATTCATTATCTAACTACTAAATAATTGCATGTGCATAATAACTAATCGCGCTTATTTGTTTATTTGGGGGGTTATTTTACAATTATTATCGATTATAATCTACATCCTTGCAAAATACAATAATATTTAAATATATTTATAAACAGGTTCAACAATTAATTTGCAAAATTTTTTTGTTTGTGAGATTAATTTACATACATGTTTCTACGAAAAATTAACATAATTTCGAAAAATACAAAAAAACATAAAATTTAATGCATATGTTGGTGAATAATTATGAATGAATTTAAATCTTTTTTTCTAAATGTCAAAATTTAACTATATCGAACAAAATTAACATAATTTTGTAACAATAACAATATTCAACTTTAGGAAGTTATTAATATCAGTCAACACATATTTAACATAACTTAAGAGAAAGAAACCAAATCATCTAAGCAATTTTTTATTTTCCGATAATATGAAATGTTAATTTAGCATTAAAAATTAGGCGTTATTAATTATTTAATAACAAATTAAAATTTCGTAATAAAAATTTTTAAAAATAATTGTTTAATTAATTATTATTGTTTAAAATAAGTTTTGTAAAAATTAGGGTTTAATTTAAGCATTTTCAATATTTTTAAAATAATTTCTAATAAAGTTTTAAAAATTAGATTTGGTTTTAAACTTGTTCCTTAATTATTTGGAAATAATTTAATTGCAGTATAATGTATTACATCAAAAAAGTTTTTAGTGTCTAGAATTCTTGTAGTTAGAAGTTTTTATTCAAATTTATCACCAAAATTCCAGAATACTAATTCCAGGCAATAAAAACGTTAGATAAATGTAATAAATCAGAAATGTATATTGGGCTGTATATCGGGTTTAAAATATCTTTGATATGATGTCATATATAGTTCGCTGTGGTTAAATTTCTACTTAAAGCTTGAACATATATTTCAAAAAAGCTGGCTTTGATACTCACCATAACAGTATAATCGCTTTGCAAAAATTTTATTCGCAAACATAATATACAAACAAATATTTTGATTTATATACGACTTAAACTTCTACATCAGATGAAATAAATCAATAGATTGGAAGTAGAAATCCGTCTAATTTATTTTAAACAACCTCATTTTTGGCACTTTACTTAAGGCTAACCTGTTATACATATTTTATGGTGTATATTTTATGATTTAAGCAATATTTTTTTGATTACTTAGAAATATGTGATTGATGATACTTGTGATTATTAGACTTAAGTTGGGATTTTTTGACATAAAATATAGCCAAGTAAATAATATGAGCAAAACTATACTTAGAGCAACTTCTAATGTCGAATAGACCTAAAACATCGATATTGACAAAGAAAAAATAAATAAATTGACAGTTTATCGTTCAGACATACATATAACTGATAAAGTTACCAAAATGTACACCAATTGATTTAGATTACAGCTACCTTTCGAATTACGGTTCATTTAAAACATCCATAACTAAATCGTAATGAATTTTTACCAAATCAATAAGGCACTCAAATTTTGTGACTACCTGAATTGCCGCCACATAAACTTAAGCTCAAGTATTTTTTTTTTTTGGAATTAGAATAGCACAAATTTAATAGATTTTAAAATAGTTGGGAAAAAAGTCAAAATTAGGAAATTACGCAAGAATGAATGACAGATCTAAAGCAAATTAACATTTTCTGACGTACTCGTAATTTCCGAAACAGATAGATAAAGAAACTGAAAACGACCAAACTGCAAAATTTTTTTTAATTTAATTAAATTGCTATAAAACAAATTTAAACGCTATATAAATTAACATCAAATGCAATTAAATTTCCTCTTTTCCACAATTTTTTTATTAAGCTAAACTGGTGGTGACATTTCTTTATTTATTAGGAAATAAGGCTCGTGGCCTTTATTTAACTTTTAGAAAACCAAAAATTTGAATTTTCATTTGCAAAAATACGTGTTTCAACTAAACCACGAAAAATTTTGGGTGATCCTTTATTTTAGAATTTTGGCGGTTTTGTTTTTCTTGTTTGGATTATTTGTTGTATTCATTTTAAGATGATTCAGCACAATGTACAATCGGTCATCAGTTATCAAATATAATTCTGTAAAAACACTTTTATATTTTACTGTTTATACGATATTGGTTTATTGGGTTAAAAAAATATTAGAATTTTAATCAAAATTCAAAATTGCAGAAATCTGAATCTATTCCGGGTTCAAATTCTATATTGGGCTAGAAAACAGATAAACTCGCATGTCGTACTCAATTGATAGTCGATAACACTTTCATAAACGGCAATTTAATTATCCACAGTCCAAAAGATCGAGTAAAGCTCATCTTAGTTATTCTTATTAAAGTGATCGCCGGAGGCCTCGAGAATAATTAGCATTTTAAAATGAAATCACCGACTAATATCAGTTTACAAACTACCGCATTTATATGCTTTAAGCAATTAGAAATTAAAAATTATTTATAACTATTTATTAATAATCGTTCTCTATTTCTTCTTTTATGAAAATAATTGCGATTTGTTTCATAATACAAATTCAATTCTAGTTAAGTTTATTTCACGTAGAAATATTTGTCCTTCAGTTAAATATTTAGTTGAACGAAATCGGCCAGTCAAATCCCGTAGCTTAGAAGATTTATCTGATTTATTTCAAGATTTATCCAAATGTGCCGGTACAAGTCGGTTTTTATATTTATTCACGCGGCTTTAAAGATTTAAATTGTATCACTGCCGTTTTATTTTTGTTTAATACAAGTTTTCAACAAAAACAATGTCTGATTGTTTTTAAAATCTGTTTTATTACTGATCCTTAATTTTAGTAGGGATCATTTTCTTTTTAGTCTCCCTTCTTTTTCTTTAAATCGTGCTCTTTTTAGCCCCCCTACCATTTTCGGCGTTCTAAAAAATTATTTGAAGTATTTCTCTTTAATTAAATTTGCTTCCACTTATAAGTGGCTAAGGGCGGCCATTTTGTAAAAATGGCCCTTATTCAATTGAATTATAATGTCGTCTGGAATTTGTAATCTCACCATTTCCCTAAGGATTATTATTTTTCATTTTGGGCAGAACAATCCCGTGAATTTTAGACCAACTTATGATATAGGCAAAGTCGTATACTCGTACTGCTCTCTGTGGATTGTAACTCTTATAAACTCTGAATGTATCAGTAAATATAAAAGACCAAACGGTAATAAATTTATTTGCCAATAAAAAAACAGGGAAGCTTACAACAAAACCATGTTAAACAAATGGAAACAGTTAGGGTTTAACATAAATCACATTATGTACATTTAAACAGTAATTTTAAAGGGGTGGCCTCATGGCAATGCAACTGCAATTAAATTTCTACAGTTTAGATATAAACATTTTAAAGTAAAATTTACAATACTTACTTGTTTGTTGTACCCATATCGTGTCTTTCCAAAAGTATGCATAAATATTGTTAGATGTTCCTACTCTAGGAATGCTTTTGAAAGTATTGTTTGTGTCATTATGAAAGTTGTAAGCATTCAATCTTCTAGTGTAGACGAAACGGTATATTCACCAATAACACAATTTTTTATTTAGTTTCATTGCGTTATTCCAAAAAAAAAAACATAAAACACAAGAAATGCAATTCGCTTTGTTAACCGTTCTCAACATAACCTATTTAAATATAAAAATAAAAACTGTACTCAACGATATTTCCATTTTAAATTTTATGATATGTAATAGTGGATCAAGTGTAAGAAGCCCATTACCAGATTTATTTAGGCCTAGCCGTACTCACTCTTTATTCAGTGATGAAGGATGAATGATGAATTGACTCATTTTTCAGTCATTATTCACTCACTATCCATTGAATATTTATTGATTAGTCACTGACGATTGATAAATTCACTCATTACTCATACCTTATTATTTCATTCTTCATCCATTACTCTTTTTTTTGCGTTATTTACTCATTCAAATTTCTTACTCAATATTCACCAATAGTTTCAAATGAATTATGCGTTCACTCATTGCTTATTTGCTTATTCCTTGATTATTCAATGAATGCTTACTAATGAATAACGAGTGAAAAATCAGTGGAAATTTCTTATTCTGAGCGACGAAGACTTCTTCTTTCTTGTTGTAAGGGTTTTCCATAAACAGTTTTGCAGAAATCGTATACGAATAGAAAATTACCCTTTCTGTCAACACTGTTTTATTGTTAGTCTAGTGACATTGCAAAACTTAGGCTGATTTATATTTTTTAGAAGCATAATATGAACTTAAGTATTAATCTGTGAATCAATTTTTCGGAATTGATTTGGATTATGGTCGATAACGTTATTATACCGTACAATACTAATGACTATTCTTCTTCCCTTATTTAAGATTACATGGCAAATAATGGAGCATGATTTTTTACCGTCACGAGGTTTTTTGTTATGAACACGGTTATTGCAAACAATATATATTTTATCACGAATCACAGATTATTTTCGAATACATCAAAGAAAAAAAAATTACGTGTAGTAAAATGTCTAGAATCGAACAGTATAAAGTTTTCTGTTATGATTTTTATAAGTAGCATTCTGTTCCCTGAAAATAAATCTGCTCGGTCGTTCTTGGCACTGAAAATCAAGCATTTGTAAATCAAACACTTTATAAAATGTTAACCGGTGATACTAGTAATTTACTGTATCGAAAATGATAATAATAGTTTTATATTTTAACTAGCAATAGATAATTTTGGCCGAATTGATAATTATTTGAACGGGTAAAAACTCCGGGAGAATGACGAAGTTCATTCATTGTTTTGTTAAATAATTAGGAAACGACTAACGTAAAACTTAATAATTTTCCCCTTGATTAGTTGTGCTAAATCGTAAAATTCAAACACACTTAAAACGGCTAAAAGTTTTTCAACGGATTTTTAATTGAAACAGTCTTCTAACAACACGACACCTAATCTATTAGATCTATCTGTGTTGCCACGCTTAAGTGTTTTAACTTTTCAGCAGGATGTACTACAATTTATCATAATTTCTTCAATAAACAGTCAAACAGTGTTACCTACATGAAATGAACTAAAGATGCTGTTTCACTTCTGTGATGTGATATTCCTTGTTTAGACACAACTTATTATTGCTTACGATAAAAGGACGGCTATTAAGGATTACAGTATTTCCCAGTTTGATTGCCGTTAAAACTTTTATTTTTAAAGTTGGTAAAATACAGATGATTAACGCTCTCTTGATCAAGCTTTAATCTCCTAAGTAGATCGAGCTTGACCTACTTTTATTTTTTTACCTAGCTCATTAGTTAGCTAAACCATTAATGTGCTTACTAATTATTCGTCAAATAGTAATAAACTGACGATATTGGTAGATATCATTTGGATCATGCCACGCACTTTTTTCAAATGTTTTGTGCATGAAACGTGTGGTAGCATAATTGGCTTCGATATTGTTAAATTTCGATCAAAAGCAGTACCGAATGGACATTGCTCAGTAGTCGCTGAATGAAGTGAACGACGATCCAGAACTGTTCGAACTGGTGTGAACACAGGAGTGTACGAATATGATGCCGAAACTAAGACGTAATGGTCCTAATAGAAACTTCCTGAAGAGGCAAGACAACAAAACGCTCGTCATGTTTGAAAGACTTCTTCCTACCAGGCAGTAACAATAAGGAGTGAAGTTACACTTCTCTGCTTGTTCGTAAATTTTTGGCCATAAAAGACACCGTCATGATGTCTCAGACTCCGTATTTGCCGGCCATGGCATGTAACTTATTCCTTTTTCAAAAACTAAATTGCTAAGAATCTTTTCTCATTTTTTTTGTAAGAATAACTGCAAGAAAGGTCGATTTTTGAAAACTCAAATTTTTTTTGGCGTGCCGGACAAATTTCTAAACGTGCCACGTATTTGCGATCAATGATCTATACTCCAAAAAATTACCGGTTAAAGCAACTTTATTGATGGATAACACGACTTGCAATGGCACTGATTTATTTACGTCTGTTGAAGAGATTAAATTATACAACTCAGAGGGGTAGTAATTGTATTAGTTACCATGAAATCATGAACTGGGCTGGTGGGTCTCAAGAGGCAAAACTTCATTTTTCTGGCAATGATGAAGTAGACCACGAATAGAATTTAGATAAAATTAATAAAATTATAAACTCCTTCAATGCTAAAATTGAATGGGGCGGATCAATTCCAGCGAATGAAATTTTGATTTTGCGTCGAATAAGAGGGCAAGCTCAAAAATCGTAATATTCATTACTATAAATATTTGTTATGTACCATTTTTAGAATTACAAAACAATGAAAAATATGAATTAATAAATTAATTACTAATTGTTTAATTTTTTAAAGAAAGTACTGATCAGCCAATAAATTTAATATCGTTGCGTGAATGACGACGGCCTTAAAGTGGATCGTATCTCTTTCATTGAATTGTGAAAATAAATTATTAACTTTCAAATCCTTTTTCTCATAAAAGAAACATTTTTAGAAAATTGTCGAATAGTGCGATTACTGTAATAGTAATTCAATAAATGAACGTGGTGTTCGTCCTTGCTGGAATATATACCGTACAGCAATCTAACGAACACCATTTTCTTATATAAAAACGATTATACGTGTTCTCTAATACCTATGATAGATTAGGGACTAGCTAAACACGATTAGTGAATTTTCGAGATTACATAGCTATAGTGTTTTAAGTGCAAGATTAGCTCATCGTTTTGTATTTCAAGTTTAGAGACTAAGCCCGATTAGCGGACAAATATCTCAATATTTTGAAGTTTATTCCTTTTTTGAGTTTAGTGGAAGCACAATTGGTGCCATTATATGTAAACGTTAAAATAAAATTACTATTTTTGATATTTCTAAAAGTTCCAAAAATTTGAGGCATACAAATTGAAAATGTTAATTAATAAATTAAAGTTAGTTGTTTTTATTTTAGTTTTTAGTCTATTAATGTAATTACATTAGTAGTAGATTAGCCAATCTAGATTAGCTAATCGTGCCTAGCTAACCCCTAGTCTGACAGTAGTATTTATATATGCTAAAAAACACAAGTAGCAGATTAGTAAAATCTAGGAAAATTATTTCATACTGGCCTTTGCCTTTGCTTAATAATTCACTAAATTATGTAAGTATAGAGCAGCATTTAATGGCAATAATTCTCATTGAAAGTTTTTATTCATGCTTTTAGTCTATCTCCTTCAAGTGATCTAATCGTTTATATTAAGCCACGCTCGATGGAACAACTAATATAATTATGTAAAATATGGTCCATAAATAATCAATTATGTTAGTCTATTAAAGTGTTTTCTATTTTTAACATGATAAGACATTGAATGGTCTACCTTCAGATATAATTATGCGGCAAACTTGTTTCCTATAGGTTTTCTATAAGTAACCTATGGAATAAAATTAGCTTTCAATTTAGAATTTATTTAAAATGATTTACATAACGGATTTATTTTAAATTCTGCACAAAACAAATCCTATTCCTTTTATTTTAGCACAAATTATTGATATTAAGGTGAACTTTTTGATTAGGTGTATGTTGCTGTTTTTGAATAGAAATATGCGAATTTATTATGAAATTCTACATAACATAAACATATTGTATAATTAACTACTACTTCATGAATTTGACTTGTTAGACTTTTCGCTTTGCGTTTAGCAAAGAGAATGTTTTATCAAGAGTAACGAAAATGAAGAATAATCTTACATAAATTGGGTTACGCAATGGGATCTATTTTCAATCAAAGCAATGAACGAATGGAAGGTTAAGGCAGAAATGAATGTTTTAAAACAAAAAGCTTATGATTACATTTTTTATTTGTTTTTGGCACTCTTGGGGCACTCTTTGTATTTTATACTCTTTGCTTTTAATCTTTCTTATAACTCTTCATTTTTTTTTTTGCTGATTATAGAAAAAAAATATTTCTTCAAGGTTGCGCATTTATTATTAAATTATCTAAGAAGTATTCGATATGTCTAATTAATTGTTAGGCTTAATTTATAAATAAATAAATCTATTTAATTAAATATTATACAAATGTAGTTTGACATTAAATACGGTATATTATAATTTATACTTGTCCTTTTATATAATACGTAAAAATAATTTATTGCAAATAGTTTTATAAATCAATAATAAATGTTTGTTTTTGTGTGAATAACCTGTGCGTATATCATTTTAATTGATTAGGATACCTACACTAAAATTATTTCGATTCAATAAGATTGATTTATAACAATTTAAAATTTATGATTAAGTAAGAAATTTATAAGATCTAAATATGTTAACGATGATATGAATAAATAACAACAAAATGATCTCATATTCGGTGTAATGATAAGATAGGAACCTGTTTCTCTTCATTTTTTTTTTTAACGAACTTGTGAATAAAGTTGGTCGCATGTTTAAAGTTTATTCACTTCAATGTGGGAAACACCTTTTTGACTCATTCCTTGTTTACATATTTTTATGAATGGTATGGGTTTTATTAATATACGAAACTAATTTTAACTCGGTGTTGTAAATCTGTTGGCCAGTTTATAACATTATTGGTTTAAGTGTTTTGACTAATAAAAACTTAAGTTAATAAACTTTATGCAAATATATTTTTGTTTATACCTAATTATAATGTGTGTGTATGTATATATATTGTATAGAATTATTCTCACGAATTTTGGGAATGAGACAGTTATGGGGACGACGACAAGGATTCAGCAAAGCTTGGGTTGGCTCTGTACCATATGTATTTATATCGAATCCCTCTATCGTAGAGGTAATATATCGAAATTTTTTATTATTTTCAACTAACACCTGTTACTGTATTTAATCATTTTAGTATTGTGAAATTATTTTTAAGAAATAATCACTAAACAAAAAAAAAAAATTGAAAATCCCTTACAGCCTATTCTAAGCAGTACAAAACACATTGACAAAAGTTATGATTATGAGTTCTTGCAACCATGGCTCGGAACCGGATTACTAACAAGCCGTGGCCACAAATGGCATCAACGACGAAAAATTTTGACTCCAGCATTTCATTTTAAAATTTTGGACGATTTTATCGATATTTTTCATGAACAAAGTGTAATACTTGTCAATCATCTTGCCAAAGAAGTGGGGAAAAAATCATTCAATATATTTCCCTATGTAACATTATGTACATTGGATATAGTTTGTGGTAAATATTTAATAATAATAAAAGTGTCCGTCCACTTTTGATATAAACTATTAAAAGTTATTATTTTATTTCAGAAACTGCCATGGGCCAACAAATTAATGCGCAAGGCAATTCAGAATCAGAATATGTAAAAGCGGTGTACGAGTAAGTATAATATCGATATCATTCACATTTGATTTGCATAATTTTCCGGTGTAAAGTTTTCACATAGTGTGTCCTTCACCAGGCTGGCAATGTCCCGGCTTTATTTTTACATTATGCCCGATGAAGCTTTCGGTACGTAAATATTAGTTTGAAGATATTTTCGAATTACTTTTGGGATTAGTTTACTCGTGGACGATATGGAACCTTTAAGTCTTGTCTGTAGACGAATTTGGCTGGAAAACACCCAATATATGTTCTGATGTTATTCTTCTTTTCTGAACCGTGAAATTTAATTGTTTACAAAAGTTCTTGCTATTGGTTAGTAAATTGGCTGAAGTAATTTTTTAAGAATGCAAGGTCGCATATATCTGGTAGATATAATATAAGGTTTACTCAGATTATCACAACTAATAAGTTCAAGCCTTCTGTTAGAACCTAAAGGATTACAAGTTCAAGCAGATCGGTTTCCTTCACCGGATCTTCCAACCACCTGATTATGTTTTATTTCCTGTATAAATTACGCGATATAATTAAGATGATATTCTTGGCCAGAGGTTTTTTTCATTCTGAAACTGAATTTTGCTCAGTGATCAGTGATCCTACAAATTTGAACACTTTCACCTGCTCATATTGTGTATTTCCTGAAATAACGTCTACGCGCGTCTACCTTTTCACGGAAAGCATGTATTTAGTATCCGCTTCCTTGTTTTAAAGGAAAATTTGTTGAGTTGTGAATTCTAACGGAAGGAGGAATACTTTCAGGGATATGATGTTGCGAACCAGAATAAAAATATCGTCAGCATATGCTAATACCTGTGTGGATTTATAAACAGGCAGCTGCGCTGCACCTTATTGAGCTGATGAATGAAGTACTCCATTGAAAGGTTGAAGAAAATTGCGGGTTTGGGTCTCGTTGCCGCACTCCAAATGTTATCTCGAGGGCATTCGGAATGTTGCCTTCTATATTGAGACATCCATTAAAAACTATCATAGACACCAGTTTTCACGGTTTAGGTAGGACCATAGTGAATAATTTGATAATGTCTGGGATATTTTCGACGATTTTACCAACACTTTCAAAATTAGGTACGGCTCTACTTTATGGTGTTCGACGATAATTTTTGGTGGCTAAAGCAAAACATTAAAAGGAAAGAAGTGTTTAATAGATCCTTACTCTCCATTCTTTTTCTTCCTTCGCATATTTTGTGTTAAGAACGATAGCCCTCAACAATTAATGCCACAAATCACACTAAAACCCGCGTACTGACGTGCTGTAATCAGTATGTAAAAATTAGAACGTATTCGTAAAATTATCCTTATTATTTTAAAACCGGCTAAAATTATCAAAATACCTACTTGATTTCGTAATTCAGCGATTCATTATTAAGCCGACAATTAAGTATATGAGAAAAAACTTTTCTTTAATCTTGTGCGACGGATTATAAACCATTGAAAGTTTTATTGGAATCGATTCTCTAACATTTTGCTTTCCCCGCACACCTGGAACCGATCAAACGTACAAAATTCCATTTTATAGATTTTATTGTCAATCAAATTCCATATACACCACAAATAATTTATCGGTACATTAGGTAATCATGATATGTGTACTATTCTGTATATATAAATTCCTTAGCTCTGTATATATTCATTTATCTTTATATGGGTTTTCCAATTTTCTTTTTTGTTTCGTTTCTAATTTGTTGTTTGAATAAATTCATACGAAACTTGGGGAAAACAAATAATTTACAAAAAAAATTGACAGAAATCGTCATAAATTCATTCTCCCGTGTAATAGATTTTCGTACTTCATTTCACGTTTTTCACTTTGAATTTTCCGTTCAAAATTTTCAAATACATAGAGTACATCAATCATAATATGCCATATCCCGAATTACTACTCAGTGATAATGATTTTCACGGGTCATTATAATTAGGAATCGCGCGTGTCGCTCTAATTTAAATATGCAAATTTAGTTAAAATAATTTTCTTTTCTTTTTCATTGCGACAGAATTGGAAAAATTGTGCTTAGCCGACAAGTGAAAATTTGGTTACAACCTGAATTTATATTTCGTTTCACCAGCGGTTATAAAGCACATCAACGGTGTATTCAGGTGTTGCATGGATATTCAAATGGGATGATACGCGAACGGCAAGAGAAATATAAGCGCCAACAAGAAATCCGAGCGAAATCCTCCGAAGATCAAAATAACAATAATAATAGTAAGAATAAGAGTGATAGTAATAATAATGATGTGATGGATGATGATTATTGTTATGGCAAAAAGAAACGTTTGGCCTTTCTCGATTTATTAATTGAGGCGTCACAAAACGGGACTGTACTGTCGAACGAAGATATTCGCGAAGAGGTTGATACATTTATGTTCGAGGGACACGATACAACTTCGGCGGCAATTTGTTGGGCCCTTTTATTAATTGGATCACATCCAAACGTACAAGAGCGTTGTATTGAGGAAATTCACGCGATATTGGGAAAAGACAAGGACCGAAGCATAACAATGACCGATTTAATGGAAATGAAATATTTGGAATGTTGCATTAAAGAAGCGCTACGCTTATATCCGAGCGTACCACTAATTGCACGCCAAATAAATGAAGACATATTATTAGGTGAATACACAATTCCTGCTGGGACTACAGCCTGTATTGTCACGTATATGGTTCATCGTAATCCAGATATTTATCCTAAACCGGAACATTTTATACCGGAACGTTTCTTACCCGAAAATTGCTATGGGCGACATCCATATGCATATATACCATTTAGTGCGGGGCCTCGTAATTGTATCGGCCAAAAATTCGCCATACTCGAAGAGAAAGCAATTATTTCGAATATTTTACGACACTATATCATTGAAGCGATCGATCGGCGAGAAGATCTGGTGCTTTTGGGCGAACAAATTTTACGGCCGAAAGATGGTTTGCAATTTAAAATTACAGAGCGAGACTAACTCTAGATATACTTTAAGATTATTTTTTAAGGCGATAAATTATATTATCTTTAATAATGAATTAGTAAAATAAATTTAGTTTATTTGGT
Organism: Tipula helvola; assembly: GCA_963556165.1. NCBI lineage: Eukaryota > Metazoa > Arthropoda > Insecta > Diptera > Tipulidae > Tipula > Tipula helvola. The sequence continues at coordinate 391,064,009 of OY744482.1, forward strand.
TATTTAAATTGTTTAATAGTTTTGCAAATAATTTAGAATGAGTATATATATTATGTAAAATGTCTTCCCATTTTCACAAAGTAAAAAAATTGTTTAGCCTTCTTACAATTTAAATAGAATCCAGATTGTCTGTTCCTGCTACAATTAGGTAAGAAGGTAAAGGGAAAAGGAAGGTAAAATTTAATAAAGTTACTAATGTCCGATTTTACAAAAAACAAGAGCCAATATTTTTAAGTGCAAGCAAATTTCTGTTTTATATGAATATTTTAATTGGAGAGTTATATATTTGACTGCCATATATCGTTTAGCTAAATATTTAACTAAAGGACAAAATACTTCTAGGTTAAACAAATATAATCAAATTCATGCAGGTTCTACGATGGAAAGAAGCGAAAATAGGCTATATTAATGCTACTGTTGCAACTGTTAAAAAAACTAAGAAAAGCCAGCGTTAAACTTATGAATTTTGATAGTGACGCATGGTTAAAATTTGGATATAAAATGGCCAACATGTTTGGCCGTACATCATTACTAGATCAGCTGCATTTTGTTTACCGAATATGAAAAATTTTGAAATTTGATCCTAATGATCCAGTTGACAGATAAATTTAATTTTTTTTTTGATTAGGTAGCATAGCACTAACAGGGCCGTTCTTATATATTTAGGCGCCCTGGGCTAAAAATAGAAGGCGCCTTTGTTGAAGCAAAAAAAAATTCTCAGTGCAGAATCATCTTCTGTTTTAAAACCAGTATATTCGACACCATGAAATTCAAGAGAAAATACAAGACATGTAATTCAAACAGAATTTAGAAAGAGAGGCAATGAATCGGATGAATAAAATGGGAACACCGGATGATTGTGAAAATGCGTACTAGCATTGATACCTCTATCAATAGGCGTTGAGACCTGTAATTGTCATACAAACGGCCATTTGGATCGGTCGAATATTTCTACACGTTTCGTGGAACATTTAATTTTTTTGAAAATCAACTGAACTATAGCCCACAAAATTCGAAAATCTGAAAATGTGCTCCGATTTCGATGATTGATATGTTTTCCAATAGGCGTTGAGACCTGTAATTGTCATACAAATGGTAATTTGGATCGGTCGAATATTTCTACACGTTCCGTGGAAAATTCAATTTTTTTGAAAATCAATGAACTATAGCCCACAAATTCAGAGCCACAAAATTCGAAAATCTTCAAATGTGATCCAATTTCGATGATTGATACCTCTATCAATAGGCGTTGAGACCTATAATTGTCATACAAACGGCCATTTGGATCGGTCGAATATTTCTACAAGTTTCGTGGAAAATTCAATTTTTTTGAAAATCAACTGAACTATAGCCCACAAATTCAGAGCCACAAAAATCAAAAATCTGCAAATGTGATCCGATTTCAATAATTGATACCTCTATCAATAGGCGTTGAGACCAGTAATTGTCATACAAACGGCCATTTGGATCGGTCGAATATTCCTACACGTTCCGTGGAAAATTGGATTTTATTGAAAATCAACTGAACTATAGCTCACAAATTCAGAGCCACAAAATTCGAAAATCTGCAAATGTGCTCCGATTTCGATGATTGATATCTCTATAAATAGGCGTTGAGACCTGTAATTATCATACAAATGGCCATTTGGATCGGTCGAATATTTCTACACGTTCCGTGGAAAATTGAATTTTTTTGAAAATCAACTGAACTATAGCTCACAAATTCAGAGCCACAAAATTCGAAAATCTGCAAATGTGCTCCGATTTCAATAATTGATACCTCTATCAATAGGCGTTGAGACCTGTAATTGTCATACAAACGGCCATTTGGATCGGCCGAATATTTTTACACGTTTCGTGGAAAATTCAATTTTTTTGAAAATCAACTGAACTATAGCCCACAAATTCAGAGCCAGAGCGTTGAGACCTGTAACTGTCATACAAACGGCCATTTGGATCGGTCGAATATTTCTACACGTTCCATGGAAAATTGAATTTTTTGGAAAATCTACTGAACTATAGCCCACAAATTCAGAGCCACAAAATTCGAAAATCTGCAAATATGCTCCGATTTCGAAGATTGATACGTCTTCCAATAGGCGTTGAGACCTGTAATTGTCATACAAACGGTCATTTGGATCGGTCTAATATTTCTACACGTTTCGTGGAAAATTCAATTTTTTTGAAAATCAACTGAACTATAGCCCACAAATTCAGAGCCAGAGCGTTGAGACCTGTAATTGGCATACAAACGGCCACTTGGATCGGTCGAATATTTCTAAACGTTCCATGGAAAATTGAACTTTTTGGAAAATCTACTGAACTATAGCCCACAAATTCAGAGCCACAAAAATCGAAAATCTGCAATTGTCCTCCGATTTCGATGATTGATACCTCTATCAATAGGCGTTGAGACCTGTAATTGTCATATAAACGGCCATTTGGATCGGTCGAATATTCCTACACGTCCCGTGGAAAATTCAATTTTTTTGAAAATCAACTGAACTATAGCCCACAAATCCAGAGCCACAAAATTCGAAAATCTGCAAATGTGCTCCGATTTCGATGATTGATACCTCTAGCAGAAAACAAGCTTTTAAATTTGGGGTGGTTTACAATTGACGACTGGTATGGTGTGCTCTAGCCGTAGTGGACAATAGTGAACTACGAGACTTCTAATAACAAAAGTTTGCTATATGAAGTTTTATGGAAATAGTTCCTATTTAATTTGAATTGTTATTTATTAAAAGTGTGATGGTTGGAAAATCTAGTTAACCTATTGTGTAGTTCAAAGTGTGTTTAATTTGACACAATTCTATAAATTTTAAAAATAAATTCTATAAATACTATCCTAGAGGTATTTATAGAATTTTCGAACACATTAAACAAAGATTCCTCCTTACTTCCTCTTCTAGATACTCTTTTCTGCCAGAATAAATATATGTATATGAAATTATCATATATTTTATTTCTATACCACGATAGACCATAAACAATGTACCGTGATATCACTCAGATTCGTCATTTATTCACTAATACGGCCCAACATAGTTCACTTCAGTCACAGTAGGTATACCTGTACTTTTATAAGGTTAGGCGTATTCGTGTATTCGGTGGCGAGCACCATTTCAATGACATGTCATTAATATTTACATCCCTGATACAAGTGACTTTCACGATCGAAATTGATATGAATTGTTCATCCTGAAAAGCCCTTTTCAACTTAATCAAGTCAATCCATAAATTTGTAAAAGGCCTTTTTGAGATCGAAATTTCAGGCTATAATGTGTGCATCATGAGCCCCGAATTTCTTGATGCCTAGTGATCCAAATCAGATCAAAGTTTACATTGAAAAATGTTGATCGTAGTTGTTTTTATTGCTGGTCGTTTCATAAAACATGATCTGATCTGGATCAGATCAAAAGTCAAGAAATGCGGCTACTTTAAACTTGAAATAGGTGCAATCATGTCAACGTAAAAACAAACTCATTGTAACAAAATAAAGATTGTTTATTAGTTATTACCTTTCAAGCTTACTCCGTTTTAGCATTGTTTCTATAACAGGAATAAAAGGCCGGCTACCAATGATAATTTTGCAGGAGATTTCTCTGAGATCGAGGCAAGAAATTTCGTAAATAACCATATAGTATGTTATATCATTAAAATTTTCTTAATTATGAAATTTCGTGCCACATGGCATTGTTAATGTACAGTTGGATTGAGAAATTTGGATTTCTATTACTAAAATTTTAAATTTGTTTACTGCTATCATTCCATAATGCTTATGAAATCGCTTTACACTTTAAACTTTGTTTTTTATTCAGATTTTAATTTCGGCCAGCTTGTATAATTCTAGAAATTCGGATCATCTATTTCACAAAACGTGACATCCTCTCCGTACCTCAAATTGTATTAATCGCACCCGCACCCACAATAATGCAAACAAACAAAAAACATCATTTATTAACTAATAAAATAAAACATTAGCAGCATTGTAATTCAAATAAAATTATTGCATTGGTTGCGAATGTTTATTGTGTCGGGGTCGGTTCCATATACAGTGTATGTACACATAATTTAGGTTATAAATATAAAATTGGGGGTTGGGGTGGTGTCGCTAAATAAAAATAACAACAGATTTAAATTGTAATTTTTTTATTATTATTTTTCCGTATTTTATTGAGAGTCGAGTAAAATATCACCCAACTATCTCGGTTGCCGTACATATCTCGTTTATTTTAATAACAAAAAAAAATTTAAGGGATTAAATCATATATAAATGTGCGAGTACACATAATATATGTATATATAGGGTGGAAGCCTTTTATTTAAACATCACAAAATTTTGCATAAATTATGCTAGTTTATATATTATTAGATCGGCTGACGGGAATAATATGCGATATAATCGGATTTGGTTTACACTCGTTTTTAAATATGTACGTAGGTGATGATTAGAAAATTAAAGAAATTTACAAATTATTTTTAACCAACAAAAAAATAAAAATTTGGAAACAATTTATGAGGGGGTGAATTTTAATGAGCATGATAATAAAACAATTGCGGATAATAATAGTTTTTAATGTACATTGTAATGTAGATAAATGACATGACATAATTGTACGTATCATCAACGCCCTGTGGCAGATGGTTTAATTTACTAAAAAAAAATAAAAAAAAAATTGTTTATTGATTTAATTTAAACAAATTATACTTATTTATTTATAACAATAATGGATGGTAAACATATTTAATTAAAATATGTACACACTATATGTAAATATAAAATACGCCAAAATGTATGCTAAGTAAATACGCGAACGTGTAGGTAACTCTAAAAAAATGTTGTTTATTATTTTACTTCCGTGAAGAAATTTTTCCACTTCATCACATCTTTTCTTATCTCTCTCGGCTACATTTCAAAACTTCTTCTTATTTATACGGCAAAATACTTGTGTCATTAGAATAAATTATATCTGATAAACATATCAAACAACGCAGATTCACGTGTTTTCTTGTTGTTAATTTAATTAAAAAAAAATAAAAATTATTGTTTTATAATTTAATTTATGATAATTTTGTAAATTTTTTTTCTATTTATCTCAAAAAAATTGTATTTCTTCTTGACATGATTTCGTTTTGATAAAATTTTTATTTATTATCATGTTAACGCTTTGGTTACCAATTGGACACTTTTACATTATAATGTAAATTAAAAAATTGGTTGATATTCTAACAAAATTGAATAAGCGTCAGTGTTAATCTTCCGGTGAATCCACAATACAGCTCTATAGTGGCGGTTCAATTGTACATTCATTAAATTTTGTTCGAGTCTTATGCGATGCGGAAATGTTCGAGTATGAAGTTGAGTTAAAATTAGCATTGTGGCAAAATAGATCGATGAAAAGCTTACAAAATTCAGGCCGCTAGCTAACATCAACAACTGATTCCAAGTCAAGGACCAAGAAAGAATGACGTCAAACTATGTCAAAATTTTGTCAGAGATGGTGGAATTCAATTACCATATTTTGAATTGGATAAGGCTTTCTAAAATTTTGGTTTCATGTCTCGATATTGTTAGTAACTATTTTCTGCTGGTTGACCTTATTCTCCGTTTAATTAACTATTTATCTATTTCGTCTAAGTTCTTGTAGATTTATTGATGCTGTCGTGTGTTTTTTTGCGAAGCTCTATCTTCTATAAGACTCGACACTTTTACGTAATTTGATCTTAGTAGGTCTACTTTATATTGTGGGGATGGTTGCTCTATTATGGAGTTACTAAAGTTTTTAATCAGAATTTTCCATATAAATTCTTGTGATCTTTCATAATTTTAAACTTGAATATATTAAAACAAAAATTCGATTCCAAAATTTGAAATTGAGGTTATAGTATAAAGCAACTCGAAGAAAAATTCTAATTTTTAAATAATAAAAATTTTATTTATTTGATTTTAAACTTACCTATTTTCTTTATTTTTCAAATCTCCGACGTTTCGGTGGTATTTTCCACCATTCTCAAGGAGCAATCAAAAACAATAACCATTGTTAAAAATGTTAACAAAATATTGTTGGTCCGGTTGGTGAAAATGGCCGAAAATAATAATAGTTTTTTTCGAAAACTGAGAAGACTATTTAATGGAGATGGTGTGCTACTGATGAAGAATTTTTTGAGACGAGATTTGACATTGGCCAAATCAATAAAGAAGAAGAACTTTTTAATACGTTGCAGAACAATTAACATGTAAACAATGAGAACAATTTTAAATTAGTTGAAGATAAGTTTATATTTTCAATTTTAAACTTCGAAATTAAGGAAACTTTTCAACGAATAAATTATTTAAATAAAACTTTAAACAAATTACGAGAATAAATTAAGAATAGCTGTTCTCAAAATATTTTTGAAAATTGTTTGGCATTTACAATAATTCGATATAAGAAAATTTTTGAAGACATCAAACAAAAGCATATCGAAATTATAGAATCATCTGTAAATCCTAATTTCGTCCAAAATGAAACGGTTGAGATAAGTTCCAGTCCAGTGGAAACAGTTGAAGAAAAATAGATAATCAGTTTAACAAATTTGAAAATTCCTTTGAATACTTTGAAAATTCTAAAATTAGGTAAAACATTTTGTCTGCCTTACAAAAAAGATTTGATTCCTTACAATAGTATATTATAGCAAATTTAGAGAGTTGTATTTCAAATTTAGACGAAGCGACCCGTAACATTATTCGGAATAGATTAGTTAATATGGATTATAATAAATTTTAAAACATGAAATAATTTTGGAAACAAAAAATTTTTACGCATTGAAGAAATGCAACAAATTCGTAAAGCTCACAAAGCGAAAACGTTTTTAAACAAAAATCCAGAAGTAAATGTTTTGAAAGCTGATAAGGGCATTGCAACGGTACTTATGCCGAAAACAGAGTATTTGGAAAAATTAAATGAATTCTTATCAGATAACAATATACATATATTGAAATACGGAAAGTTTGCATTTCTTCAATGCAAACCAATCTATAAATTTAATAATTACTTCTTGGGAATGTTTAGGCAAAATTAATAGAACGGTAGCTAAAGAACTTAGAAATTATAATAGTACGACTCCGCGGATGTATGATCTATCAAAGGTTCATAAGGTTGGATGTCCGGTTACACCAATCATTATAGTTATATAGGTGCGCCATTACATATATAACTTATCAAAACTTTTGTCAAATATTTTAAATTGTTTTGTGGGAAACATTTTTTTATCTGTAAAAAACGTGGAAAATTTCAGAAATAAAATTAAAAAGAAGTAAAAGTAACACAAATCTGAGTTTGAACGAATTTTTGGAAGCGTTAAAATTTGCTCTAAATCATACGGAAATTAGTTTTAATGGGAGGTGTTTTAAGCAAGTATTCGGTTCTCCAATGGATTCACCAGTTAGTCCAACAGCAGCCAATTTATTAATGGAGTATGTTGAATCTGATATTTTGAAAGCATCTTCCATTAAACCTGTTTTCTTTTATAGGTATGTAGATGATATTATTGCGGCTATTACAAATTCAGAAGTGGCTAATTTTCTAAATATTTTTAATAGTTTTACTCCTCGATTAAAGTTTACTTGTGAAATTGAAAACCAAGGTCGTTTAGCCTTTTTGGATGTCATAGTAATGCGAGGTGAAGATGGAACCTTAAAAACAGATTGGTACAAATCATAAAAATGTATGGTCAGGTCGTTATCTAAATTATAATTCTTGGCTTCCATTTTCATACATAAATAATACGGTATTCTTGTTAGCAGATACAGTTTTGAAATTATCAGATGATGGTTATCTGTTGTATCCGAAAAAAGTCATGTTTTGTAAAATCTAAGTATCAATGAACGTATCCGCCAATAAACGTACATACAAATATATTTTTATATATTGCGTGTACATTTGTTAGTTCCTCAAATCGATTGAAGCCGATAAGATATATTTAAGGCTGGTAGAACAATTTTTTAAATTGGCGGGAAATGGATGCGGATACGGGGAATTCATTGATCAGCTATGCGGACGTGCCAAAAATATTAGCAGTACATTCATTATTATTGAGTAACATTTTTGGGGAGCCCTGGTTTTCAAGAACCGCAAAATGATACATTTTTAAAAGCACTGGGGTAAGAGGAAAAACAAGATTCGCAAAGTGCCAAATGGATTTATGAATTTACAAATTTTGCAAAAATATTGGTATAAGCTGATGCTTTTTAAGGTATGAAGTGTCCTGGGATAGTAGTACTATAGGGCCGATGGTGATGAACAATACTGTTCCTACTTTAATGCTTTAATTTTAACAAAATTAATTTTTCCTGGTTCGCAAACATTCTTTTGGTTTCATATGAAAATTACATGCTTGCTAGAGGATTAAGTATTTGCCCCAATGTCCGTCAAAAACTGTGTTAGTAATGCGTTAACAATTTTGAAATTACGATTGAGCCTATCAATTTAAGCTTACCAATAGGTAAACAATTTGGGAGACTCTTATTAATGGAGAACCGGGGGAAATTACCTATACTGTCTCCCCTCAATAGGGCCTAGGTATAAGCCTGAACCTAAAAAATCAAACCATAATGTTGATAATCAGTCATTTGCTCACCAGAAAAACAAAGAAAAAGCTGACATTTTTGGGCACCCTCCAATCAAAAATCATTAAAAGCTCAGTAACATATTCGCATGCGTGCAATCGAAATCGGGCTTTTTTCCGGATATTATGATTTAATTGGTAGATACTTATTTTATTTTCCAATAAGATACGAGTAATATAAATAGTAGAAGTCCGTTATTTTCTTAAAGTGAGTTCATACCCAAAGGTTATAGTAGGTCGATGTACGGTATCAATTCAATTTTATCAAATGATTTAACATTGACATTTCATGACGGACCCCTGCAGTAGTATTCTTTGAAAATTTCCTTTAAACTTATGAGTTCAATGGTGATTCCAAAAGTGACCCTGGTGAATAGGGAGACGTGAGAAAATATTTTATTCAACGTTTATTAAGGCCTGCTTGTATGAACGATGATAAATGATTAATTCTCTGATTTAGCGTAGTTTGCCTTGTAAGAAACAATGCAAACTACGCTAAATCAGAGGATTAATCATTTATCCTCGTTCATACAATCGGGCCTTAGGAAATTCGAATCGCTGCATTGGATGGTGACATGAGTTTAAAGTATTTTAAAAATTTAGCAAATTTGAAAAATGACAGAAATAAGTTTATTTTAAAAAATGTATAATGTTCTAAACAAATTTACTTTAAGTATGAAAGTCATCTTTTCCCATTGCTCCGCTTCGACGATGTAGAAAATAAAAGTATCCGGTCCAGTTGTCTGAGGTCCGACCGCCTTTTCTACCAAATTCGTCTTCAAGCCCATTTCTATTTTCCATTCCCTCATATTTTACAAGTTCCCTTGCCAAGTCTTTTCCTTCACTATAGGTTATCAATTTCGCTGGCTTCTAATAACTTAAGTCATGAAACTGTTTACTTTCTGGAAACGATTCCAGTCTTTGTGCAAGTATTTATAAAAATGAGTGTTATATACGCATGATCCCAAAGCTTACATATTTCGGAATAAACAAATTTAATTAACTCTGACCACAAAGTACTAATCTGTATCTTTTATTGTAATCATAATACAAATGTTTTTTTGTTATGTTGATAATAATACATAAAAACATATGAAATGATATGTAATATACATATCCATATCTATGTAGTATATACAAAAGTTTATTTTGCATCCATAAATTATCTAATATTACACGCTACATTAATTTAACACAATTTTCCGAGGGTGTATTTTTCCATTTTCATATTTTAACTCTTAGTGTTGCTGTTGCTGTTTTTTAGGAGGCACACCACACCAAAAAAATAACAACCGGGAACCCTAAATTTTTGCATTTGTTGTATACCGCGCGCATTATGAGAGATGATATGATACATTCTCTCAAAAACATTTTTTCTTCAGTCTTTTTTTGGGGGGGCAACAACACTTTGTAGGCAGGCTGATGTATATTTCCGAGATGAATGGAATGGAATACAAAAAAAAATTACGCGCCGAAAAAAAATTGACGTAATGATGAATTCTAAACCACAGGAGGGCTTGCGATATCATATTAGGGTTAGAGAGTTACGGGGTTGTTTTATTATTTTATTTATTTTTTTGTGTGTGCAATTTTCTTATTCTTGTTCCTATTATTTTTTTAAAATTTTGCGAAATTGTTTGTTTACTGTAAATAGGATGATTTTATAGAATTTTTTGTTGCCTTATTTTTGGGGCGCGAATTTTTTATTTTTTTTTGATAAATCACTTTGTGATTTTTTGTTTATACAAAGATACAAAGGAGATGTAAAATAAAAAAGTGTAAAGTAATAAATTGTTGTAGATATACAATACAATATACATATTCCTGAAGTGAAAAATGAAAATGTCTGTTTATTATCAATTATCATTCGTTTTATTGTTTAATTGATGGTTTCTCATCATCATCAGCACACTTGAATTTATCGAAATTTATATATGCGTACTTTTCAATCAATCAAATTTGAGTAAGGTATAATTTTATTTTGTATCTTTTAATTTGTTTAAGGAATATCCCCTTTATGTGCGGCTTCGATAGTAATAACGCCGTATGGACCATACAATTAAAAAATAATTCATAAATTACTAAATAGAATATGCTGATCATCATTTCAATTTGTCAACTAACAAAAAATCATAAAAAAGAAACCCTTACAAGTTTTATTTACTATTCCTCGTATATTACAATGAATACTGATTTAATACGGCATATCCACAATAAAAACAAGATACGCGCAGAGAATTTTTCAACAGATGTTTACATCATTAAAACAATATTTACTTATTTTTCAATTATATGATAATTTAAATATGTATTAATTTTATTATCTTTGATTTTAATTTATTTGTAACAATAAATTAGATTCTGGGCCCGTATTCTTAAAATTCACTGAAAAAAGGCTTCGGTAACTTTTTGAGGGTATATTTCAAGAATAAGGGAATGATTTTGCCTAAACTAAGCACGAAATATGAAAATCAAATTTAAAAATTGTTAAATTTGTAAATATCGAAATTTGATAAAACTTTTCATTATTTAGAACAATGCCTCTCAAACTGCCGGCCGTGGCCCACTAGGGAGCCGTGGAGGGGGATTTTCAACATCAATTGCCTTTACATATTTGTTATAAGTATATTAATATTTTAATTATGAAGTTACTATTTTTCTGAAAAATTACAAGAGAATTTAATCCAGTTTCGAACTGATGAGCCTATGATTATGAAAAAATCAATCCTCTCATCAGGCCATGGCTACTGGCAGAGAATTTTATTACATTTTTGTACTAATTCTTAACACCTTTATCTATAGAAGTTAGTGATTTCCCAGACTAAATGCAGCCGTACAACAGTTGATAAAATTCTGTATTGCTGCTGGAGAAGTGTTGTATTCGCCCCCCAGCCCTCCCCCGAGTATATAGGCGCGTGCGATGTTTCCCGTGTTTTTGCCTCCTTTTGGATAGATGTGTCTCTATTGAGACACTATGATATCTGGGCATTGTGATACAGGAATAAATTTGATAATAGAGAACATCACGGTTTGGCGAGTAAATTACACTATGTAATTTACACAATTTTTTACAATGAAAAAACGTATAATTTACATAAGGCCATTTTATACATTATATATGAAAAACGTAAAAAACTATACCGTAAATTAAATAAACTGACTATATTTAATTTTTTTGTATTGAATTATTGTGAACACTTCGTACGAAATTATTATTAGTATTTTAATAAAGAAATGTAAACAAAACTTTAATTTTTGTTGTAATAAGCACCTACATTTTCAAATTTGTAATTCGAAAAAATATTTTTTTTTGTGCAATTCTAAGAAAATGATATATCGAATTCTGATATGAGATATCGAATTATGACATCGTAAGTTCAAATTTGGATATGATTTATCTAATGACTTATCGGATATATTCTGTCATAAAAATACAAATTCTGGAATACATATCGAATTCTGATACGACATATCGAATTTTGACATCAATAACTCAAATTCTGATGTCACAAAATTTATTTCTGCCACGACTTATCGAATTCTAATATGTTTTATCGAATATCGGCATGATATTTCGAATTTTGATATCCATACTCAAGCTCTTACATGAATTATTAAATTCTGGCATTATAAAGTCAAACGCTGAAGAAATTTATCAAATGTTGATATGAGATATGGAATTCTTTGATATATATCATCTCAAGACTTCAGAATTCGATTTATCGTCCCAAAATTGAAGATGGTATGTCAGAATATGACATGATATATCCAATTCTGATATGACATCTCGAATTTTGAGAAGATGTATTGAATTCTGAAGCCATGAGATGATATATCACATTCTGATAAGACCTTTCGAATTCTGACTAAACATGTCGAATTTTGACCGAATATGTCCAATACGGAAAAAGTTTAAATATCGACGTGATATATAAAATTTGACTTGTAATAACGAATTCTAAAACCCAAAATTAAAATTCTGACATAACCTATTGAATTCTGAGGTAACACATCGAATTTTGAGATGATTTACGGAATTCTGAAGGCTTCATGACAAATTTAACAAATTGTGTCAACTTTTTAAATTCTGGAATGACATTACGAATTCGTATTGAATTTGAATATAAATAACTTAAATTTCTTTCATGACTTATCGAATTCTGTCATCATTTATCTAATTTTGACGTAGACCTAGACATACGCAAAATTGCTCGCGATTTTCATTTATACCGATGAAAATGAAATAATCCTGTTTTTTGTGAAAATCGTGTAATGACAGACAGGTAAAAATCCTTTAATAATCTAGAATTCGCGATAATTCGTTTTGTGTCTACCTACGGTATAAAATATACAATTCTGACATTATAAATTCATATTCTGACATGTCATATCGAATTTTAACGCAATATGTAGAATTATGACACCAAAAATTCAAATTCTGATTTCAGAAATATCGAATTTAGACAGCATTAGCTCTAATTTTGACAGGACAAATCAAATTCTGGCTTGATATATCGAATTCTGAAATAACATACATAAATGCGAATTCTGATTTGAAATATTGAATTCAAAAATCATTTATTAAGTTTTCCATTGGAATGTCAAATTCTGACATAATATACTGAACTATATCATAACATTACATATCGAATTCTGACAAGATTTACCAAGTTTTGACATGATATATCGAACTCTGACATATAAATTCAAATCCCGACTTGACATGTTGAACTATGCCATGATTGACACATTTAATACATAAATTCCGACAACAAAAATGTTATAATTCTGACCTGATATATCAAATTCAAATGGGGTCATATATACAAATCATATATATTGACATCATATATACAAATTCGGACAGACATATCGAATTCTGGCTTGATATCATGATATATCGAATTTTGACATCTGATATTTAATTGATGACATGACGTATCAAATTCTGACATGAAATAACGAATGGTACAATTTATCGGATTCTGACATAATATCTCGAATATGTGACATGTCGATTTCTGACATGATATATTGAATTCTGACATATTAAGTATATTCGATATATCATCCCAAAATACAAATTTTTATATTGCATATCTAATTCTGACTAAGGTATAGAAAGAATTCTTCTTAATAACTCGAATTCTGGCATCAAAAATTCAAATTTTGACGTGACTTATTGAATTTTCATGTGATATTTCGATTGTTAACATAATTTATTTAATTCTGGTATGATGTATCGACATGATGTATCGAATTCTGACATCACAATTTTAAACTCTGAAATTTCATATTGAATTTTGGCATGATACATCGAATTCTGACATGATGTACCGCAAAAACTCAAATTCGGACATGGCGTATCAAAATCAAACATAATATATCGAATTCTGACATCATAAATACAAATTCTGATATTGCAATTCTAACTCTTACATCATTTATCGGATTCCGACATGATAATGCAAATTCTGGCATCAAAAATTCAAACTCTGATATGACTGGGATTCTGGCATAATATCTCGAATATGTGACCTGGCTAATTCTGACATGAGATATCGAATTTTGACACCAAAGATTGTAACTCTGGAGTGGCATAATTCATCGAATTTTGATGTAATATTATATGTCGATTTCTGACTTAATTTATTGAATAGTAGTAGCTTGGATACATAATATCTCATTGGGTTGATATAACTGGCAGTTAATTTCTGTTGATTTTGTGGCCGCAGCCGTGGATGAATATGTCAACTTAATTTTTACATTAAACCTTCAGCAAAGCAATCCAATGGTAAAGAACTCTGTTGATTTGGACGATACTCCTTTTAGGATGTTCGGTTATACGAAGGTTTTTGTTGACCAACCTCTCTAAAATTGATAGAAAATGAAAGATAAACGGTAGCTATATTCGAAAAAAAAATAAGAAAAAGATGTCTGGCGAAAAAATCATCACAGTCATTTTACGATAATGAATTAAGGTGAAGTTATGGCATATAGCCAATTAGGATATAACTTGGTTAATTTTTACCCGATTTGGATATGGCCAATTAGGATGAAACTTGGATATTTTTTAACTGATTGTGATAAACTATAATTATAGGAAGTTCTAAACTATGTAAGTTCTGATTATTTTGGATACAATTTGGCTATTTCTTTACCGATTTTCATGAAAAATAACGCATGTATACGCTGGAAATTGGATTAACTAATAGATACACAAACAAATTAAAATGTTTTAATTGTTAGCAAAATTATTTTATTAGCATATGAAACCCCCGCTTTACGATGGTAATTCGTTCCACTAACTTTATCGTATTGGGAAATTATCGTAAAGTGAACCACATTTTACATGACATAAACAACTTAATCGACGAGTCAAGATCACATTAAATTTTTTAATAATATCCCATTGTTTGCAAAATGTAAATCGTAAAGTGAATTTTTAATCGTAATGTAAGTTAGGTTTTTTTTTTTTTTATCTCTATCTCTGCAATCTTTTCTGGGGCTCTAGGCACTCCCAACTCTTTCGCAGTACCCTTTTAACGTCCTACCTTACGCCGTTGCCAGCCAACTCGAGGACGTACGGCTATAGACCCGCTTTTGTTTAAACCACCTGCACATTGCATTGCTTCATGCCAGTCTATAGTACTGACATAGACATTCATACTAGATTTCTCATTTCATAGTAACTAAAGGAAAAAAACAAAAACTTCTGATAATTCCAATGTATCGTTGTGTTGTGTATTTTATAAGGCAATGATTTTAGAATGCGTTGCAAATATAATACGTATATGCAATACACCGATAATATTTGAATGGAAAATTTTTGTTTTTATTTTCTGTTTTTAGTCAAATGAGAGATCTATTATGATTGTCTATGGTACTGACATGAAAGGTGGGTCGGCCCATGGATTCCGCACTCTCAACACGGGGTCATATATGTGTTAAGTTAGGTTTGTTTTAGCCCATCGTAAAGCGGGCATTTACTGTATGTTACAGAGAACAAAATTGTTACACCACAAAATTGATACACCAGAGAACAAAATTGTTTATAGAGTTCAGGACTGAGCCTTTTCGATCTTTTTTTAAATGCTGTTGACATCTTCAGAGAATTTCAATTTATGGTTCAAAATATACCTAATTTTTTAAAATCGGAAATCTTTTCGATTTGAAAACAATTAGCATTACTGTCGGAAATAGAGCAGCTCAAGGTACAGATATGTGATAATGATTATTCGATCAGTGAAGAGCGAATAATAAATTTTAAAGAGCGAGTTTTAGAATGCTGCATTTTTTACATTTAAATTTGATCTAAAATTTAAGCACTTTTTAAAAAATGATTTGTTATCTTACGTATCAGTAATAAAAAAGAAAATTAGTTTGCGTATCTTAGATATATCATGGTTCTATTTTTATATCGTAAAAAGTCTTCACTTTTAATTTGTTTGAAGATTTGTCGAAAAGGTCGCTAGATGGCGATGGTTAGATAGGGTATTGCATTATGCTATTATGTAAAAAATGAATTTTAAATGTAGGAAACTAAAAACTGTCTATAGTTCTCATATCTATAAAATGTAGGTTTACATATAATTTACATTTTAATGTAATTTACGTAGATTTTTACATTTTTTACTTGTAAAATGTAAAAAAATAAACACGAATATGTCCAACTGTGGAGAACATATTATGCTACTTCCGAGTTACAAATTGGTTTACCTGGTTTGTGTGGCAAACCTTTGATTTTTTTCATTGTTGGTCGAAAGCAATGTGTAGCCGGATTTCCCGACAATACGCACAAGATAACCGGCACATGACAAAACAATACTGGTACAAAATGACCCACGATGAAATGACACAAGGATAAAAGGACACATTTACAAAACGGTACACCGATAAAATGACATACTGATGGTCCCCGTTGTTTTATCTTTGAATCGTTCCGTAATGTGTCCTTTTATCGTGTGTCATTTTAAGTAGTGCCGTCTTATCTGATTATCGTATAAGTGCTATGTCCCTGTAATTTGTGTATAAAGCGACCTAGGTCGACTTGCATTAGGCGACCTTCAACCTGTAAATGTGAATTTGTACTGTCAGCCCTGACTAGACGGCTAGTACATCCAGCTCGAGACTGGGTGGATACGCGTGGGGTCAGACCGTGTCTTTCACACTTTGGGTCATTCTTCTTTTTCTCAATTATACCGTCGGTTTCTTATAGAATTCTCCCTTTTTATTAAAGCCAATGTTGTTTCGGCCTTGGCAACAACTGACGCTTCCTTCCCTCAAACTTCCCTCAAAAATTCCTGCCTCTAAATTAAATAGAATGAGCCGAACAGCAAAGTTGTTTTTAAATTGAAGCGCTTAAATGTCTCCGCGGTCTTATTTGACAACGTCAAAGCTAGATTGAGGAAACGTGTACTTTCTCGAATGTAACTTCCATTCCGCCTTTCCTAGGTACTTATTCTGCGAAACTCTATAGCCGGCGGAAATTTTTTTCATTTACTCAATTTTACAATTTGAAATATCGTTAAAAAACTTAAAGGCTTATGGGTTTTAATTACATATTCGGTTAATGAGAAAACAACAAAAACAAAATAAAAATGCTAAATTATTTTATAAATCAATTCCGGATTTTACCGGTACACCGATATTTAAAAATAAAATACCGAATACTGGTATTACGATTTAAGCCTGGTATTGACAGCCCTACTTTAAATTGTTTTGATTTCATTTTTATTTGTGCTTAATTATAAAATCAACGGTTCTAATTCCATTTAATTTGGTTTGACAGACAGTAAGTATATTTGCTTCAAGAGAATGCGTGACGTACTTAGTGTGCTGACGCATTCGTTCGCACCTACTCTGTGAAAGAACTTTCACCATATAATTCATGACCAAAGACAGACTCAAGTCGTAGCAAACAAAACAAAAATTTAATTTTTTTTTTTTTTTTTTGATAAGCAAGTGGTAGCAAGTGAACTTTATATTTTTCTTAACATATTTACAACCCAATACGCCCAATTATGTATATATGTATGTATTACGGTAACCTGCTAAATTAATAATTTTACAGCAATTAAGCTTTATTTCTATAGCAATTATACTCGAACGAAAACCATATATTCCTTCAGGTCACGATGACTCTAAAAGCAGTGAGCTAACTTATGTTCAAGAAATCTCTTTGAGTCAAATAGATCACTTTCAAACAGCAGAGAAAATTATTTACCGGTTTCGAAACTGCAAAGTAGAAAATGATTTTGCTAATAGTAATAACATGTTTTGCTTGTATTAAATTCAAACAATTATCTAGATATCACATTTTAATATTTTTAATTAACAGAAAACAAATCCAATTAGTTCAAAACTAATCTTTCTATTCTACAAACATCTAGTCTTTATCATAATTAACTATACATTGTATTATGTAAAGTTATATTTGGCTCTATTTTAATTATATCACAGAATTAACTGTCTAAGCCCGCGTTAAAATCAATAAAAGAGCTTCTGCCGACAAAATGTAGGTATATATGGCGGTCAATTATATAAATGATAAATTGATAACGCCGCATCAAAACCGACATGTATACAAAATAATTTATTAAATCATATTCTCATTCATAAAATAAAAAAAAAATAAAAAATATTAAACACAATTAATTACAAAAAATAATTTTTTATTTTTTTTTGAGAAACTCATACCAAACCAACCAACCACAACCACTGTACTCAAATCAACCATGTAATTAATTTTCTTGGTGATCTTAAATTTGACATTTGTTATTGCAAAATGGATTTAAACTGGATTAAATGATAAAAGTGTATAAAAAAATATAATTAAATATTAAACACGTCAGTTAGTGATTTGATTTATAAAAAAAAAAAAAAAATGTGTGAACATACGCTATCTACACACAATTCTATAATGTGTGTATGAATTTGGCGGTGAAATTCGTTTGAAGGATTAAATTAAAAAAAAATTATTGAGACGGAATTCAAATTAATATTTATTCTAAATATTTTTTGTATTTTTATTTTTGCATTATTTGTTATCAGATTGATAACAATTTTGTTTTATTTTTTAGTATTATATTTAATAATATTGTAATTTAAACAATTTTTAGTTCTAATTTTAATTTTTTTAGTCATTGTTTCGATTGATAAAAAAAAAATTTTGAAATAAAAAAAAAATTTGATAAAAATTCAATGTTTAGAATGATAACGAAATCGGTTAGATCATCGCACGCCTTTTAATCTATAATTTATTTTTGATTAATTTTGATTTATGCGCGGTGGCTTAAGCAATCAGCTAACTTCTAGATTTAAATATAAATCGACTAAAAGTGTAAATACTTTCACGTGTCGCTAAGGCTAATACAATAAATAGGATTGTGCTATATAAATTTAAAAAAACGTATACACTTTGCAGGTATATCGATATTGTTTTACTAGTCTTGTAAACAATTCGAAATTATGTTGGAGTAGACAAGACAGAAAAGTATGAAGTTTCAAGGAAAGCATGGTAAAGGTATTGACTTTTGGCTCAAAGGAGGCGACTTACATATATCTGGCAATTGATCTGATAATTTTTTGGTCACAAATGTTTTAAAGCAATATAACTTTGCAGGCCTCAAAATTCGAATTTCTAACTTTCAAGTCATAATTAAAAATTATTCGCCGCAACTTTCAACATTAAAACAATCGTCACACGATTAGATAAATCGCAGTCACCCCTAGATTGATATAGCCCAAAACCAAATCGATCAAAAATCAAAAATTAAAAAATGACCAAAAATTTGATCAAATGATTTATCAAAGTGTCTTAATTTTATTTTTGATCAATCGTGATTTTATCACGGATTCCGGTTCAGAAGGTTATAATACACCCCCTGACAAAATCGAAACTCTTCAAACCCGAGGTGTGATGGTCTTCAAAAATGCAACAGAATTTAGGATTTTTTTTTCAAAAAGGTTTATTGCCAAAATATTAATCAAAAGGAACAAACTTATATTTTTTTAAAAAGCTGAACGCTCAAGAACTAATTTTAATAATCAAAGGTCACCATTTAATAATTTTATTACTCAAATACCTTGCAAGTTTTTCCCACTTTCAGAAAAAAGTTTTCTACGGAAATTCGACCAGAATATAGAAAAAAATTTATATTTGTTAAAAATGAGTAAAAAAGAAAACAAATTAGATATATTTAAAAAAATCCAAAAAGGTAAGAAAGCAACGCAGAAGGCTAAAAATATGTATGCGCGGTTTATAGTGTTGATGTCGTATCAATAAGAACAGCCCATGAATGATTCGCTCGATTTCGTTCTGGAAATTTCGATGTCAAAGATGCACCTGAACATGTCGATGAAATCATGCAAAATGTATGATACAAGACAGGCATCAAAGCAGACATCACATTGCTGAGGAGCTCAATATTTATACATCATTTATACATTATTTTCACACGTACTATCAGCTTAAATTAATTAAATTTTATTAACTTCTTTCTCCAAAAAATGTTGATGACTAAAAATTATCAAAATGTGATTTTGTTAAGGTACTTTACCGAAACTATCACAATAATTACAAAATATTAGGATATGGTAACAGAATATCATTAAACCGTAAAAATTATTCCAACGACATGCTGTTAATAGTTTGCACAAAATTAACTTTATAAATCCACATTGCATTTTCAAATACAAAATAAAATTGCTGCAAGCCGATGCTAATTGGTTTAAATTATGACATTACAGCATTTTCCTGTAATATAACCTGTTTAAAAAAACGTTAAAATGAATCAACTATTTGGTGATTACACATATTGTTGTTTTAAGGCGAACAGTTATTTTCTTTCGATATGCATTCAATCGATTTGGCGTTGGTCAGTCTACTCAAAAGCCACTGACTCCGGAACGCTCGTCTTATATTTTTAATTTAAATGTCGAATTATTATAACTAAGTAGCCTAAGTGATAAAGTAATACATGTAGGTGTTGGTCGATTTGGTTTTGGGCGATATCAACCTAGGGATGACTGCAAGAAAGATAAATCGTGTGACGAATGTTTTAATGTTGAAAGTTATAATTAAAGTTAAGCGGCGAATAATTTTTAATTATGACTTGAAAGTTAAAAATTCGAATTTTGAGGCCTGCAAAGTTATATTGCTTTAAAACATTTGTGACCAAAACATTCTCAAAACAAATTTCGAAAAGAAAATGTTTCGAGTTCGGTGCTCACCAAAGTGCGTATTAATCTTATGCTATTTTAATTTCATAACGGCATTTCATTCTTTCAATACGAATTTTGAAAAACATAAAATTTTATGTTGTAAAACAATGAATATTATGTAACAATATGTAATAATACATTTTCTATAACTGGTAATTAACATTTAGGCTAATTATTTCATTCGATATTCAATTTTTTCAAATAAACTTTCTAGTTCGATCCCCACCAAGGACAATTTTTAGTTTATAACGGCATTTCATTCCGGCATAACGAATTGAAAAATATAAAATTTTGTATTTTATAAACAGTAAATATAAAAAATATGTACAACACATTTAGGATGTTATAGACTAACGCATAATGATGGCAGGCATTAGACAATTAACGGTTTTTGAACATTTTTTTTCTATCGAAATCATAATGCAAACGACACGAATAAAAATGGCAACTAGACATAATTTCTTTGTAATATAAATCCTTTTGCATTTGATTATAGACCAAAATTATTTTGTAAAAAAATATTTTATTTTTTATTTTTGTGCAATATTTCGGCTTTGTACGCCATTTTCAAGCACTAGATTAAATAACTAAAAATTTACAACAATTAATATTAATAAAAATAATAAAAATGACATAAATAAGTGTATATAATAAAAATATTTACAATTTTTCAAAAATAATTTCTTCTGACTATTTTTGTCTCCAAAAGTTGAATAATTTGTTTTCTTATACAAGACTAAACAAACAATTTTTATTTGTTTGGCTAGCCTTGACCTCTATTTATTTTTTTATATTAGACAAAAACAATAACAAAAAACAGCTGACTTTTTCCAAAATAATATTTCAAAATAACAACAAACACATTTCAACGTCACAAATTTAGGCTACATAGATTCTTTTAGATACAAAAATATTTTATGTGTAATTTTTAATAATGTTGAGGTAGCTAGCTTGTAATCTATTTGTATCAACTTTGTAATTAACAGGATTGTTTTCTAACCATATATGACACGATTCTTTAAATTGGCGCTTCAATTTTTTACTTTCATATTTTAAGATCGTTGCATTTTCAATGTCAAAATTATGTTTATTTTCACTGCAATGTTTTACAAGAGCTGATCTAAAATTGGTGGGTGGTATACCTTTGAGTTTTATTAAGTTCGCAACATCTCTTTTATGCTCGACCATTCTTTGGTTTAAAGTTTTTCCGGTTTCTCCAACATAACACGAATTACAGTCCTTACATAACACTTTATAGATTAACCCACTTTTTTGTGAAGATGGTATTTTATCTTTTAATTGAGTGTATGTGTCCGACGTTTTATTCATGATTTTGTTGGCTATTAACAAATTATTCGAATTTAATTTCAAAGTGTTACTAATTTTGTCCGTTAAAATTGGTATATACGGTAAAACTCCAAATTTAATTTCATTCCTAATTGTTTGTATCTTGTTTTGATAGGTATATAGAGATTTCGTAATTAATTTTCTTATTAATTTTGTTGGGTAATTATTAATTTTTAAAATGTTTGTAATTTTTTTAATTGTGTTTTGTCTAAAATCTGAATCGGTGAGATACAAAGCTCTTTTAATAAACGAGTATGCAACATTCCTTTTCATTATATAGGGATGAGCTGACAAAAAATTTAGAAGCGAGTTGGAAGCTATTTCTTTTTTAAACCATTCTGTTTTAATTTTTTTGTTATGTCTATGTAGTTTTATGTCCAAGAACGAAATGGTGTTATTACTTTCTTTTTCAACTGTGAAATTTAGTTTATTATGAAAAGAATTAAATAATGTTTGGATGTTTTCTATATTTTCATTGGATGTAGCCAAAATAATATCATCTACGTATTTAAAAACAAAGGTTGGTTGCTTGCTTAGCAATGGAAGCTTTTCTTTAAATAATTTTTCTAACACTATATCCGCTAATACCGGTGATAATGGATTTCCCATTGCTAGGCCACTTTTTTGCTTATAAAACACGTCGTGATACTTGAAATAATTATTTTCATTCACGCAGGTATCTAAGATTGACAGAAATTCATTTTTTGTTACCTTAAAATCATTAATTTTGGTCTATAATCAAATGCAAAAGGATTTATATTAAAAAAGACCTTATATATACAAATTAAATAATATAATTTCTTTGATTTATTTACGTGCTTAAAGATTTCTCTGAAATGATTGCAATATACATACATACATATAATAATAATAATAAATTTAAGGAATGCACAGGCTCTGTTTGTCAGTCCGTAACGAATCAAAATAACAATGAAAATTAAATTTGATTTCATTTATGGTTTGGGTTTTAGTGGTAACGCACTGAAGTAAGGCTACAAAGGTCGTCGGTTTGATGCTCCTTAACCCATTTGATCCCACTGTACCTGTATGGGTACAGAAAAATCACTTACTTTACGACGCCACTACTGCGGTATTTAATGTCAAATTTCAATTAGTATTTTACCGTTATATATGGTTTTTAGTTTATTTATCATATTTAAAAAAAAATCCATTTCGAGAAAGGATTTTGAGTGTTAAAAAATATTCAAAGTACAAATATTATACAAAATTTATTATTGGTGTGGGAACAAATGGGTTAAAGTTATGTCTTTCCAATCTTTTAGTGTTTTAAGTTTTATTATTATTTTTTTATTATTCATGTATGTAGTTACCAAATATTTGACTTTAAATTAAATATTGCGCTTTTGTTATTATCGTAGTTACAGACAGTACACACAAAAATAGGTTGTAAGCGTTTATGATGGGCCTAAATGTATGCAAACACTACTACATATTATTTAAAAATTATTTTATTATGAGACCCTGTTAAAGTTAGCCGAATGTTTCCAGCCGAAAGTAAAAAATCGATAATGCAGATTACCTTATTAACATTAAATAACTAGGATTCATGGTTTGTAATAAACAATTGTAAATAGTCTTATGTGGAAAACTTCATACGTAATAACTCGGCAGGTCTGGCCAAAGTTGAACTTGGCGAGATCCAAATAGCTGATCTCACTTCAGCGGAGTCAGATCAGTGTGGTTGTTGGAGTGATTACGGGGCACTGGCTCATAGGCATTAGGCAGATAAGCGAGTAGATTTGGTTTCTTCTCACATAACTACTGTCGTAGTTGCGAGGACGAAGAGGAGGAAGCGACAGTACTTTATCTTCTTTGCACCTGCCCTCGTCTGGCACGAAACAGACTGAATTTTCTAAGGGCACCCCTTTTCAACGACCTGACGGAGCTCAGCGGGAGGGACGTTAGGAGTATCCAGCGCTTCATAGCAAGCTCAAAGTGGTTTCAATGAGTTGGAGGAAAATTTTTAAATTGTGGTATGGCTTGGCTACGGACCTTTTTGTGCCTATGCCTGGTCCTGGTGGACCGCCACCCAAACCTAACCTAACCTAACCTACATGGAAAACTTTGTTTAACCTAATCGCGGAAAACATTGGAAAATCAGAAGAATTCACAAAATTGGAATAAAATCAACCTCTAGAGTGTATATCTGAAGTTGAATCGTTTTTATTGGATTTATCAATAGCCATCGCAGGAAGAAAATCAGTTCAAGTTTCCCGTGGGAAATCTCGGAAAATTCGATTTTCCAAAAATCATTAGAAAATTTGTATAAAAACAGCCTCTCGAGTGTGATGTCTGGAGATGTATTTTATTGATGTGACCTGTCAATAGTTATCGCAGGAAAAAAATTCAGTTTAAGTTTCCCGTGGGACTTGAACGGGAAACTTGAACTGAATTTTTTCCTCCAATAGCTATTGACAAGTCACATCAATGTAATCCATTTCCAGACATAACACTCTATAGGCTGACATTTATTTTTTACTTTCGGCTGGAACGCTTTTCAAATTTTCCGAAATTTTCCACGGGAAACTCTAACGGAATTTTTTGCCTGCGATAGCTATCGACAGGTCACATCAATAAAATAAATCTCCAGACATAACACTCTAGACTTAGAGGCTGATTTTATTCAAATTTTCTAACGATTTTTGGTAAACCGAATTTTCCGAGATTTCTCACGGGAAACTTGAACTGAATTTTTTTTCTGCGATAGCTATTGACAAGTCACATCAATAAAATCCATCTCTAGACATAACACTCTAGAGGCTGATTTTATACAAATTTTCAATGGTTTTTGGAAAATCAAATTTTCTGAGATTTCTCACGGGAAAATTGAACTGAATTTTTTTCTGCGAGAGCTATTGACAAGTCACATCAATAAAATACATCTCCAGACATAACACTCTTAAATTAAAATATTTTTTTGGGTTCCTCGAGTTTTCCACAATTTTCCACGAGGAACTGCAGTCAGGTTTTGCCATATATGAATATTAACAAAGGTATTCAATGATAATCATGCATCCTTAGTAGTTTTTAGGATAAACACTACCGATTGATATTGACTTCATTTTTTATTTTCGGCTGGGATAACACAAATCTGCATTACCGTGGTTTTACTTTCGGATGGAGTATTACAATCTGCATTATCGACTTTTCACTTTTCGGTTAACTTTAACAGTACCAATCATTTGCATTGGTTTATGACATTTTATGGTTTAAATTTAATTTTTATGTGTAAAGAAAACGAATTTTTCATTTGACGTCTGCATCTGCAAAAATGTTTGAATGTAAATCAGTCTTAAGTATAAATCATGCTATGTTTGAAATAATACACCAATGAAAATTAAATCAAGTTTGTTGCCTGGGTTGTGGCTTGGTAGTAGAGCAGCTAGGGTCTGAGGTTCGATTCTGCTCAAGGCATTTTAGATTTGTTTTTTCAATTAATTAATTTTTTTAATAAAAACCCAGATTCTGCCAGTTTGTCGGACTGTAAGGTTTTTGTGTGATGCTCCAACACATGTAAAATCATCCTTTAAAGCCCTTACTTTTTGGTTTAAGGTCTATTTAAGGTACAATCATCCTTTGCGCCGAACATCATGTGATACATCCAACCAATTAGAAACAACTGCTTCGCCGAATTTTCTGCACGGCGAAGACATGAACAAAATTTATCTTTTCGGCGCGACGACACAGATTACATACACTTACATACATTTTTTTAGCATCCTCTATTTTTTTTCGTTTTTCGATTTGTACTATTCCTACAAATAGCTTATGTTTTTATTTATAAATTATGTGTCAAAATATTGTTTATGTACAATATGTTTGTGTGAAAAAACTGCGCCGAAAATTCGTCGAAAATGTAAATCATTCGCCGGGCGTTCGCCGAATTTCCTGCGGCAGGCAGCCGCGCCGAAAAATTGTCAGATATCTAAATCCACCTTAAAAGCCTTTAATCTCGACCTACTTCTATTCGGCTAAAAAAATATCAAATGGTAAAATGCTGATTGTAGCAGCGGACGCAGAACATCAGCATTAAGCGTAATATCTTTAAAACATTATTTAACTAAAGTTATTCATAAAATTGTATCCGTCCCAGGACGGGCTATACCCCCTAGTTAGTCAATAAGGAAAGTGAAGGAAACTGTACTATCTGAGATTTTATGTCGATATACCATGGGGTAACCTTTATAGTTGAAAAACTGTCTGCTGAAAAACACTGGGAACTGCTTTTAAAGGAAATCAATCAATCCTTTTCGGAATCAAGGGGAGTAGTTTACAAAAATTAGTGGTTTTCTGTTTATTCCAGCATTCGACTTTCTTAAACAAGAAAGTACATTTTGTACGTCAGTTTTAAAAAAAGTTATTTTGGGAACCCAAGATTCCCTTGTCTGGTCGTTACCAAAATAAGAGGCATAGGTCCATAGAGTATACCCTCTATGTAATTCCAAAATTTCATAATTATAGAGGTGTTGATAATTACCAATTATCATGGATTAAAATCAGTATCTGTTTGTTTGCAAACTTATCTCATTCTCAACCAAGTAAAGAACGGTTTGAATGTTAGCTACACAGTTTGCTAGAGCTATATTGTTTCAATAAAGTAAATTGTAATAGATTGGTTAGTTAGAACCTGGAATAACAATATCAATATAACAAATAGATCGCTTTAGTGTTAGTCGCTAGGGGTTAACACAAATACGACAGACAATAAAAAGACAAAAAGAAAACATGTTATTACAGTACAGCATGGGCACATTGAATAAAGCTAATTATTGTCTTAATAAATTATTTTTTTGCGGTTACATTACGTAACGTACGCGCAGTTGAAACGGAAATAAAATGCACACAACTTAATAAAGTTGTTGCTCAAACATTATACATAATTGTGAAATTAATATTAAACAAAACAAAATTTCGCGGTATTACAATTTGGTAGAACATAAAGTGAGTGATGTTGCAGATGCAATGGTCGTAAGAACCAACTCAGTTGCTACAGATGCGTGATCAAAACCTGTCGACGTAAAATTGGCAAAACTGCTCCATTATAGCGGAAAATAAATACGAAAAATTTATAAAAATTTGAAATTTAAAGAAATAGAAAAATTAAAATCAGAAAGAGATTTACGATGTAGTAATAAAAAAATTGGGTCAATTTCTTATTGGTACCTACATAGACATCATCCAAAACATGTGTGTTTAAAGATGAAAATTCACCATTGAAGGATTGACATTTAAAAAAAAACGCCGATAAATGTAGAACATATCAAATAAATATGCAAAGCAGTTCTTCTGTAACGGTAGATGGTAAGAAAAATCGCCGGTATAGAGAAACCGATGATACAAATGGGC
Organism: Tipula helvola; assembly: GCA_963556165.1. NCBI lineage: Eukaryota > Metazoa > Arthropoda > Insecta > Diptera > Tipulidae > Tipula > Tipula helvola. The sequence goes on from OY744482.1 coordinate 391,091,561, forward strand.
ACAGTTAATAAATTTATGAGTAAAGGAAATTATTGTTTCTTTTATTTCACATGTCACTCTGTCATTTTTGAAATGTCGTTTTAAAGGTGGCTTTTATAGGTTATGATCGTAAAAAATTGATATTTGTTTATTCACGTCCGTGCAGTTAATGGCGATGATGCTGTATCAGAAAGATTTCAGAAGGATTTCGTTCTGGAAATTTCGTTGACAAAGATGAACCTCGCTCTGAAATCATGCAAAAAATGGGAACAAGTCTGCCATATAAGCAGCCATCACATGACTGAGGAACTTAACATTCATCATCAAATAGTTTTAAATCATTTGAAGAAAGTTGGATTCAAAAGCAACTGGATGTTTGGGTACCACATGATTTAACGGTGAACAATTTAATGGGCCGAGTTTGGAACTATTAACCAGATTACTGCGGGACAATTAAGGAAATTTTTGAGGGAAAATAAAAGGAATGGGCCAGAATTGATTAACAGAAAAGGAGTTGTGTTTTTGGAATTTTTAATAAAAGGAATGGGCCAGAATTGATCAACAGGAAAGGAGTTGTATTTCTGGAAATTTCAAATTAAATAAAGTACGAGTAAATTTTTAAAATTACATACTAAATATGTACATTTTCAATATCCAATTTCGCACATTTTCATAGACCTAAGTTCCTAGTAGCAGTTTCATTATTTCCCATTTCCTTAGACGGTGGTTAATTGCTTAACAACGCAATTTATCGTAGTTAATTGCGTTGCGTTTGGATGACTCAAGTATTTTTAAAATTGTTGATAACAATGGTTTAAAATCTTCCCGACGAATTTTTACGCCATTATTTTATTCTCGATTCTTGTTCCAAAGGATGAAAGTTAGCCACATCTATTGGTTACAGTATTAAAGTGGAATAAGGTAGAAGTGCTGTCTCTAATGTATTTTATCATTATTGCAAACCAAAAAAAAAACCATTTTTAACTTTTAGGGTGGAATTTGGTTTTCCGGTTTTAATGGAAAGAAAATTCATCACTCCTGTAAAATATTCAGAAATGTTAGAACTTTAAACTAAAGTAAACAAAACATCAACATTTGATTTGAATGATGAACAAATTTTAGTCCTAAATTTAAAATTCGATTTCTCGAAAATTTTCCAAATGGCATATAGGACACGGTCCATTCGCTCATATTTATTACTGTAATGAAAATTGGTTTTATGTCATTATTACCATTTTAATGATTCGAAAATTATTTATGAATAATTCGCCCATTTGTTCGGATATTAGTTGCCTGGTTTAGAATTAACACATTTGGTATATCTTCTTGTAGTAAGCTATGATTGATAATTATCTAAATCGGTTGGAACTTTCATAGGTTAAAATAACTTAATTGCGTTATCGATTTAGAATTTATTTTGTATAAAAGGGACTGTTTGTAATTATCAGTAAATTAGGATAAACACAACATTTCCATTAGGCTTATCTCTATTTTTAATGTTTTTCATAAATCTGCTGCTTGTACTCTCTAAATAAATAAAAGGTAATTATGACATTATAGTACAGCCCATAATTATCAAATTAAATTGTCCTTATTTCTCGATATGGGCCGAGTTGACCTTTTATGGTAATCATAATCGGTTCTATTTTCACTAATCAAAAATTAACAGCAAATTTATATCAAAAATACAAACATTTTATTCGTCAATTTGTTTAAAATTTTCGCACCCACAAGTCAACAAAATCAAAAGTATTCACCAATGAAATTCTATTCATCGATAAAACTTGAATTCAAAAATGGTGGAAATCTTTATCAAATAATCTATCTATTATGCGTTTATTGTTAGGCCAAATATAATTTATATATGGGTACACAATAAACACATACCTCGGTTGTTTATTTATGTCGAAAAAAATTTAATAAAAAAAAAAATAAAAAAAATTGTAATAATTCTATTGGCGTCAAAATAATTGATAACAAATATTCTATTATAGTCTGTGCTTTTATAACGCACCGCAAAGTAAATTATTTTCCACCTGTGTAATTTATTTACTCTCTGCGCGCCCGTAAAACTACCATATACCTTTATCAAATATAATATGTGTTATATATGTCTAACCGATAAATTATGTAACCCCCCAAAAAACGTGGGGGTAAATATCAAAAATTATAAATTTTAATTTTCAGCATCTTATGTACCTATATCTGCACGGAAAACCGACGATTTTTCACTATGTCTAAACGGTGTGAGATAATTAATTACACATCGTACACACAAACATCCACACACCCAAAATGATATATTACCTGTCTATATAATAAATTGATTTTTATCGCATAATAATAATAATTATATTAAATACATTATTCTAAAATCATTTTTAATTGAATTTAAATTTATACTCGTATAAAAATAACAAAAAAATGACCCCAAATTATGGCAGAACGAAAAATTAGAAAATTCATTTGTCATCCAGTTTTTATTTGTATCCTTCTTTATAAGGATAATATAATACAACAAAACACACAATAAAAATGTATTCCGCTTTTATTTATGTTTCCAAAATTATTGTTATTATTCTTTGCTATTCATAATTTTTATTTTATTTTTTATTTGTCATCCCTAATGAATTGAAAATTTTAATTTTTCATCAATTCATTTTCTCGTTCGTAATGTACCTACATATTTTGTATGGTGCTGAATTTGTGACAAAACAACAAAAATATTTTAATCGCAATTGTACGAGAGTAAAAAATTAGATCAACTTTTATTAAATTTATTGATGAAAATATCGCGTGATATTGTTTGGAAAATGTTACACTTGTTTTAGAAGTTTTCCAACAATTTAATTATAAAAGTATATTTTGGAGGGAGAGAAATGGACCATGAATTATTACAAGACCGATGTTAATTTTTGATGTTCTTCAATTATATAAGTTCTTTTTGGCTGTCTTAATATGGAAGCTCGGTTCTCATATCAAAATTTGGTATTTAGCAATTAAATTTTAGGTATAAAGTATAATAAATTTAGCAATCTATAATCCACCTCAAATAAAATTCGCGGACTACTACAAAATGAACTAAAAGTCTGAAGACCAGTACACTCGTTTTTATGTATCAAGAAGTGAAAATTAACTAAAAACGTCTGCCTTAAAATAATTTCAAATTAAAACGATGGAGATTCCAGCAAGACTAATTTCATCCGAACAAACCCAAAGAAGTACATTTTTGTTGTTCTGAATATTCTTCGAATTCTCCACGGGTTATAGTTATAGCATAAGATAATAAGATTTTTACGGTTTGCGTTACGTTCCTATTTTGTCATTTGGTTTCGGGTCAGTTTCGAATTTTATTGGTTTTTTACTCTGGTTATGATTTGGGTTCGAAACAGATTCAATCCTGTTTACAAAAAATTTAGAAGTATCATTTGAAAAATTTATTCTGTATTTTACTAGCCATAGCCATCTATATTATAATCGTCCTAGTGTGCCTGCCTCAGCATTTTATTTATAAAATCAAAAATAACGCAAACCGTACGAACCTTTTCTGTTTTTCATTTGTTGCATGTTTCATTTTTGTATATTTATATTTCTTCATGATTATTAGATTCGAATGTGATGATGGTTAAGGAAAGGTATGGACCTGATCCCAGATTCCGGTTCTATGACTAATGAGAAATGGTTTTTGGTGAAAGCAATACAACTATATTGTTGCGCTTTTTGTATAAATAAATATACAACAAATTATAACTAAAAATAACAGAATTAATAGAAAATTTGTGACTGAAAATTTATAAATTTGTGTTACACATTTCAAATTTAGCTGCATCCGCTATATTGTTCTGTATTTACAAAATTCGTACCTCGGCATAATTTTTAAGTATTTCCACAGGTTTTTCTCTGTTCCTCTAATATAATTTAGGATATTAGAGCGTGTACCAAACATAACTATACATAGTTAAATAAAAAGTTAAAATATTGACATTTATAGTCACCACAAAATGTTTAACAGCTCTCGAGGCTGATAAAAATTTGACGTTTCTATTCTCATGTATCGTATTCATATTCGTACTGCTAACGTTCTTTCGTTCAAGTAGCAATATGACGGAAAGAAATATGTACCTATTATAAATGTTTCACAAAAAAGAAAACGAAACCAGTATATAAATGTAAGTGATTCGAGGAAATATTTATTAAATTTATAAAAAGGATTTTTATTCAGATAATTTTTATTTGACCAGGGTCAGACGCAAAAAAATTCAAATTTATTGAAATCAGTATAGGGATTCCGTGCAAATTTAGTATGAACAATTTATACTAAAATAAAAGTTATATGTAGTGTGCTTTTGAAAACCCTCTACATGCAAATTGATTACATATTTTTATTTGAAAATTTATAGAAATTATTTAAAATAATCGTTGAAGGGATAAAGCAACTGATAAAAACTCTAGTTTAGTTAATTTTACTAAACTGCACCGAATTCCTGTACAGGACAAAGTACGAACATATAAGTTTAACGGCCCAACCGCAAACCAGAACGACGGCTGGAGGTAATAAGATATTTAATTAATGTAATCGTCGTGTCTATTTATGAAGCGCTTAATTACCCGTCGATGGCACCAACTGCTTTATTAAATATTCCAGTTTTCGCCCTTGTACGAAATTTTTCACCGATTGCTTTAAGCTGATTTTCTGCGGGAAATTTAACCAGATGCTTCATTTCATTTGAAAAAAAAATAAATATTTGTGAATAATCCTATAGTCTAAAGTGTTCACTGATGATATGGGATAAAAAGTACCCGGATATTTTTTGTGCTAAAAAACGAGCGCATCCAAAATATCGGTATATTTTTAACTCTACTTTTTGTGGATCTTTTCGGAGTTTTTTTGACAACTGAATTCTTTTATTCGCGTAAAAAAATCAAAAATTTCTGCCATTTGAGAAATATAAATTAAAATAATATAAAAATGCACCGATTTGAACATTCATATTAATAAGAAAATGAAACGTTCAAATATCAAATTATTGTATCAAGTACAAAAGTTGTCCATTCATGCCATCAAAAAAAATCCGGATATTTTATTAAAATTAAGTTATTAGCGGGAGCAAAATTTGTCCAAAATATTCAGATATTTTCTGCCAAAAAGCCATCTCAGTAAACATACGGAATATTTTGAATCGAAAACTGGCTTAGTTCCGCGAAATCGCCAGCAACCCTGTAACGGCGACCACATGCCATCTATACCTTTACAACTTCAAAATGACACTAACCAATTTTAAAATTTGCCTTTGGTCGTGGAAAATTACTCATCAACTGTAAGCATTACCTTTAATTTAAATGTATGATTTCATAGGTTCGTCCTTAAGCTTCATGCCTCATGCATAATGTTATCTTAATGACGTTCAGGCGGCGAGGCAAGCCGCGCAACGAACCTCTGATTTCGCTCGATTTAAATGTTTCAACAACTGTAGCGAGAGAATGCCTCATCCGATCCCAGCAATTCTGAAGTCAATTTTTGCGTAAACATATAATTAATTTCCACATTAATTTTAATTTCAATTAAATCTAGAAACTTGCGATTTACAATGCTTGAGAGCACTGTAGCGAGAGAACTATATATAGATTAGGAAGGACCTTGGCAATTTCTTATCCGATTTTGATGAAATTGATCATGTACGATGGAAACGGGATTCTAAAATGATTTTCAGATAAAGTTTTGGAATATGGCCCATTAGGAAGGAACTCTACCATTTCTTAACCTAAGAAAATGAAATTTGCCATGCACTTTGGAAATGGGATTCTGCAATTATCCCTGTATATAAAATGGCTAATTAGGAAGGAACTTGGTGATTTTTAACCGATTGTGATGAAATTCGGGATGCATGATAGAAATAAGATTCTATATAGTGAGTTTTAGATAAAGTTCTGGAATATGGTCAACTAGGAAGGAACTTCCCAAGGTGGTTTGAAAATCAACATATACGATGGAAATGAGATTCTAAAAAGAGTTTTAGATAAAGGTATGAAATATGGCCAATAAGGATGGAACTTGACCGTTTCTTAACCGATTATAATAAAATTCACGAAGTATGTTGGAAATGCGATTCTAAACTGAATTTTAGATGATATTCTGAAATATGGCCAGTTATAGATATTTATTTTTATTTTTAGTTTTATAATTTTTATTTTTAATTTTTTTTATTTTTTATTTAATTTTTAAATTAAAATATTTTTAAAAGTTGACAATACATTAAATCTCAAATTATATGTTCTACCGTTTATCACTAAAGTCATTACACTTTCTATTTGGTATCTATATATTCATATAGTTTTCACTCAGGTCTGATTATTTTTGCATAAGACTTTTTGCTTGATCTTTCAAAGGTACTATTTATGTTTTATCGCACTAAATTTAAGCTCAAATCAAACCTTTTTTGTAGCATTGGCAATGGCACCCAGTATCATTCCCTTATAATTTTTGGTTGTGACCAAACGAGCTATCTGCACAAATGAGGTACTCGTTACGTTGTAAGGTAAGAGCTTGCAGTTTTTTCTTGTTTGTAAAAGATTCTTTGGGATGAGCATTTTATAGTAATAATTAAGTGCTTTACGGTTATCACATCTTCTAATTTTGCTTATCAGATCTTTCAGCTGAACCACCAGTTTCTTGCAATTGAAAGAATGGTTCAAGATATAGGTATATAGGATCAATTTAATTTTATCTACTCGACGAACCAACATTTTCTACGGCTTAGTTAATTTCGTTTACAATTGGCATAAATTGGAGGAATTAAACTCAACCACATTCGTTATAATTACGTAAAGGAAAGAGCTACAAAATAAATTCATTGTGTGATTGAGTTGCTGCGTATATGCCGCAATAAGTGCGGCGATATTATTTGGCCCTTGTACATAATTATAAAATGTTTACTTCCATGATATTCAAGTCATTTTCTGTTCTAAAATCGCCCATTTAGCTCATAATAATATTTAGCATAGGTTTCGGACTGAGTCATAATGGAGCTCAATATTACTCTCCCATACTATTTCCAAAGATTAATGTTTTTGATGCATATATTCCTAAAATTCTTCAAATAACGGGCATAAGCAGCGGGTCTCACTAAATACTGTATAGAGCTAATCCGTCAAAAATGTAGAATAATCTGATTCGCAGACTCTACATTGTTTTGGGCACATAATGTAACTTGGATAAATTATCTCATTATGTAAATAGTTGCATTTCTGAAATTTGACAGCTAAATATTTTTGCCGTACCGTATGGCTTAAAAAAGTACAAAATAAAATAAAATGGATAACTGAATGGAAATGTTTTGCTTTTTTTGCAAGATGTAGAAAATATCTAAATAATATTTTTGTAGAGATTTTGTATTTAGCGGGTGAGATCTTTATAATAAGATCTCAGCCCGCTGGATATGCCCAATGTTCAAAAAATTCCTTAAATTCGGTTAAAACCCTAAAACATCTTTATTTTAATTTGATATAAAGATAAAGACAAGTTCACTGACTAAATTTAATGACTTACTAAACAAGGTTCTTATATTAAAATATATGGTTGTCCGTGTCCTCTTAACTGAGATAAAACTCCCTTGAAAAAACCAAACTTTTGCATATGTACATAGGATTTACAAATTGGATCGTTCAATGGAGGTTTTCGCTTATGTGAGTTTTCGTACAAAAATTAATAAAAAAATATATGTAACGCTATGTAAAATAAATGATTTTGTTATAATTATAACATTTGTTGTATAGTAGAAATGCGCCCCTTTACGTTTTTCATGCTATACGTATAACAATGTTTTCACAAAATTCGTTATAGGTATAACGTTGCTAGTTATTACAAAGTGAAAAAGTGACCTAAAATCATTGTTAAGGCATAACATGTTATAAAACATTTTAAAAAATGAATAAAAAAATGTATGCACATTATGTTATTTAAATAACGTTTTTATTAGTAACTATAGCAAATAGCAATGTTATAAAACAAATTTTATAAAAACATTGTTATATAAAATGAAAAACTTTAATGGTGGTACATAGCATTCGATTGGGTCCTTATCAAATAGCAATCTTGCATCACCAATGTTATTTAGCGATGTTCGAAATTATCGTGGAATTTCTTTACTTTCAAGCATCCCGAAACTTTTTGTAAGGCTAGTTAATGCCCGATTATTTTTTATAATTAAAAATGTTATAACGACAAAACAATATGGTTATTATAAAGGTCGATCGACGGTTACAAATCTCGCGATCTATAATAATTATGTTACAAAGGCACTTAAGTTAGGTTTCCAAAAGGATGTATTGTATACAGATTTCAGTCAGGCCTTTGATAAGCAGTTTGAGCACGATTTGTTAATTAAAACACTCTACCAATTAGATTCAAATCAAAGTCCAGTGGAAGGGATACGATCATATTTGACTAGTAGAAAGCAGTGTGTTAAAATTAACAACTCCATTTCCAGACAGTTTTACGCATCGTCTGGACTACCCCAAGGACACCCGGAACCACTCTTGTTTAATATTTTTGTGAATTATGTGATTGGTTGCTTGACTAACTCAGAAGTTCTTAGGGACCATTAGGGACATTTCTGATGCCTTATCATTTCAAATTGATATCAATAATTTCGTTGAATGGTGTAGTATAAAGTCCTTATATATTAGTAGGCATGTCATCTTAACTGAATATATTGACGGCGTACTAGTCGAGCGAGTTTCTGTAATTCGACATTTAGGAGTACTTTACACACCTAACATGTCTTTTAATTTTTATATTGCCAGCGTCATTGCAAAGGCTAACAGTATATACTAGGCTTTCAGAAAAGACAATGCCAAGAATTTAAAGATCCATACACACTGCGCACTTTATATATGGCATTTGTTAGATCCCATATTGAGTATACTGCTCTCATTTGGTCGCCCTTTAATCATAACTATTCGGATAGGGTCGAAAGCATTCAACAGAGTTTTCTTAAATATGCGCTTTGCTTCTTGCCTCGTGACGGCCGTGGCCGGATTACATTCTGAACTTTTAAAGTTTTATTCGTTTTATGTACCGTCTCTTAATTTGAGAATGCGTGCATTTTTGCAGTTACCTAATAGAAGTACAAATTATGGGAAGAATGGATTGATCTACAAATCAAACTTCTGTTGAATACGGTTGAAAATTTGATCGATTTTGAGATATCGCGGAAGGTTTTTCAGAGAAACATTCTCCATTATTTTTAAATTTTAATTTATGGTTTATTCTTTTTATATTAACTTTTAATTGTATTTTATGTTAACGAATGTCGATCAGAGGTATGTTTATACTGTTGATCTAAATAAATAAATGTTTGGGACAAATAATATTTTAGTGGTAACAAAACTTTTGTTTTTAGAAGATTTTTTATCCAGTTTAAATTCAGAGTAACGGACAAAAATTTACTCATCTATTTCTGATCTAATAGAGGAACTTCAAGGTAATATAGAAGTGGTTGTTAATTTTTTTCTATATGTACGAGATACGAGTATACATTACTTAATTTTGAACTTTGAAGAGCTACAGAATATTTTCTATTATTCAAAAAAATTAAATTAAAATTTCATAGACGTGTACACGCAAATAAATTTAACAATTCAGATCAAATGCCATTTCCAATTTTAGAGATTTTTGCTGAATGTATGTATATCATTCTTACTCGAAATATCTTCTTTTCTTTATAAAGGGTCTTTTAATAAGGACTCCCGATTTTTAAACGTAATTAAAACAATTTGTGTGAGATATCCACCAAATTTTTTTATTTTATTTGAAATGCCGCCACGGCTTTGCTTGGTGGTACGTACTCGGGAGGTACAATTTTCGATGACTCTGTCGCATAAATCTATCTGAATTTGCTGGATCGTTATGTTGACTTTGAGGGCATCAATTGTTTGCGGTTTATTCTGGGAAAAAAGGTGTGATCGATTGTTGTCTGAATTGATTTCAAAAATATCCAAATTGAGTCAATGATTGAGACCAATTCAGAAAGTTGAATCAACGAACAACTGATAGAGGTTTATAAAATTGTTAAGTACGTTTTTGTAAATTAATTTTTTCTTAAATTCCGCATTCATATATTTTCTAAATTGTACATATGTAAGTATGTACGAGTATTACCAAAGCAACCTAGGTTAAATAAAGCCATAATCTAAAAACCGAAGCTTTTATAAAGAAATTAGAAACGAGGAAAAAAGAAACTTTCCATATTAAAACACACAAAACATAAGAAAAATCACTTTATTTCTATAAGACAAATTTTGAAATGAAAACGTTACAAATTCTTAATTATGATTTCTGAGATATATTTATAAATGTTTGAATTTCAATATAAAGAGCATCGTTTAAGAAAATCATTTTCATTATCTTGTAATAATTAATTTATTTAAATTAAACCAAAATTTATAAAATTATCATAATAACATCATTCTGATCAAATTGAAATAAAAGCTTACTATATGACAGGTGGCAGTGATGGCAGTACAAATTTGGTAAAATCGAATCAAAAATTACGCACCTGAGAAAATTTCTAGCTTAAAAATTGTAGGAAAAACAAAACAAATTCACAAAATATTAAGAACGTGTGGTAATTTTGTTAAAAATATTTTTTTCGTATTTTTCTATAAACAATTAAGAGATCCAACGTACACTTGTAAAACTAAAGATAAATTTAGTAAGTACTATTTCACTTCGTCAGAAAATGATAGTTCGGAATAATATATTTTAGACATAATTTAATTTTAATATTTCTGCAATTAATATTTATTTAATACCAATATAGCCTTCTTGTAAATATATAATTGTTAGAGATATGTACAAAACATCCATATTGAAAAAGTTAAAGCTAAAAACATCATTTTTATTAGTATGGATTCCCAAAAAATGCTTCCAAAAAATATAATGACGTATGATTACGGCTCTATATTCTAGAAGGCTCTGGTTTTTTACATATAAATACATACTTCGTGATTTGAATGTGGGCATCCAACTACATAATTAAACTGCAAAAATATAGACATTAGGCAGGCATGCATTTGGTTAACGGTGAATAATTTATCAGGGTGCACTATACATAGGTTATTATACTAATACATAAAAGAACCACGCATCTGGCAGTTAGTATTCCCACACAATACACAAAATTAAATCACCTCGATAGCTGTAAACTTGTCACCGTTGCACAATGCTGATGCTATATAATATTGCCTCCATAAAGAAATCCCGCTCATAATTTTGGATAAATTGATACAGAATGGATGGGTAACAAAAATATTTATAAAATAACTAGTCATATAGGGAAAGAAGTTACACCAACTAGTTGGATGCTTGTGATTTTCCTGAAAATCTTCTTAAATCTGACAATGTTTTGCTCATCGTTAGTGCTTAGTGGTTAGTGATGATTTTATGTTAGAATAGGCCATTATTAATAACTCTGGCCAAACGTGAAAAATCCTAACGTTTTCCTGAACGGCGATAACGTCAACAACCATTAGTCGAGTGATAATTTTCTGTTGGGCCAATATCAATAATTCTGTTGATTTCAAAAAAATATTTGGGCCCTCATACATAAAATAAGGATTGAACATAAAGTTGTTATTGAATGTTGAAATGGATTTTTGTGTTTTCCTGATTTTATATATTCAACGTGTTCAACAAGGAATTTATTTGTTCAATCTTAATTTCTAGTAAGAATCCAGCGCTCTTTTTTTTAAATGAACAGGATTAATACCAAAAGTCTAGTCTAACAGAAAATCATCACTAGACGATGGTATTTTTAGTTTTCACCGAGTAGAAAAGCGGTGGGTTCCGTATTCAAAGTTCAACTTTGACTTTGTATTTAATGATAATTAAGGCTACATTTTTTTTGGTGAAAATGTCCAAATTATTGGCAATGGACCTAGTTCAATACAAAATCATCACTAGAACCAAACTCATTGATTTTCGTTTTGTTCTGTGCTCAACGTTCAACAACGATTTTATGAAGGCCCAATATTTTTCTCATCATGGACAGGATTATTGGTAATATAATTTGTTATTGTTTTCAATTTACTGTTTATGAGATGTAAGTTTGTAAATATGTTGGGGCATGGATTGAAAACAATTTTTATTAGATGATATGCGTTGATAAAATTTTAATTATTTTATTTTATTTTATTTTAGGAGTTTTCAAAATTTAAATAATAATAGTTTGTTCATAATAATTTTTCTTTGAACCGAGGTTGGTAGAAACTAAGTTTCGTCGGGCAAATTATGGGGTTGAATTTTAATTGAGTTAATGGAGTTATGAGCGAAATCATATATTTTATGCTAATTGCTTTTTCAATTGGTACTAGTAGGAAAATACTAGTTGGTTTTGACAACTTTGGGCTGTTGGTACTTAATGTGTTCCTGATTAGTTTAAACTGTTGTGTAGTAAGAGTTAAGCGGAATAGAGTAATAAGCAATTAATTATTTAATTTGATTTTAGAGGTATTTCTGGAATTAACTAATTCAGTTATAATTTTGGAAATTAAAATTATATGGTTTTTAGTTTAGGAGATTTTAAATTCGAATTTTAGAATTTGTTTAAAATTAAGGAGTTTTATTAAATTTTTGTGTTGGGATTTAATTGATAATTAGAAGCGGATTAGATATAAGTATGTATTGGGATTTTTTAAATTTTATTATTGGATTTTAAGTCTCATAGTGAAACCAGTCGCGGCTTTTTATTATTTATTTACTATTCATTATTTTTTTTACACTCGTTTTTTTAAGCTATTATTACTTAATATTATCAAGACTAATTTGAACTAATTTGCAGTGTTATTTTAGCAGAATGGAGTAACAAGCAACTAATTATTTAATTTTGATTTTGGTGGTATTTCTAGAATTAGCTAATTAATTTGTCGTAATTATATGGTAGAAATAAGAATATACTAATGTTGATTTACACCCAAATTATTTAATTTAATTTAGTATGGATAACTTAAAGCTGTCATTATTTAATATATTTAATGTGTTCCAGATGTAATTTTCAATTATTTGGTGTGAATTGAAGTGTGGTTTTAAGCAGAATAGCCAAAGCAAGATAATTTACAGATTTGGGAATGGAATTTTATAGGGTTTAAGATCTTTTAGTTTCTGATTTTAGAATTTTAGTTTAACATATTGTATTATAAAAAAAAATTAGTATTTAAATTCATAATTTAAAATTAAAATTTTAGTGCAGTAATATTTTATAGTTAGTGATTAATTTGCTGCCTTTCAATTCACATATGTACATAGATGCTGAATTGAATTTAATTTATTTAAGAGTGTTAAGGGCTGATTTGAAATCAAGAATTAATTGTAAAGCAAATTAAGTTTTGGGTTTCACTGAATTTGATAAAATTGAATTAAATTTAGTGAAAGTAATTTTTTGGTGTAGGTAATCGAATCATTAATGTCATGATGTCGGTATTGATATTGATGTTGGTATATTAAAATTGGTGTTAATGTTAATATTGGAATTAATGTTAATGTCAGTTTTAGTATTAGTATTGGTGTTATTATGTTGACATTGGTATTTATTTAATAAATTAATAAATAATCTTTAAAATGGTTTTAGAATCACCAGAGATACCCGACAAAGATGGCACTGGCTGAGGCGATAACGTGACGGGTGAGGTGGTAGTTGGTTTAGTTATTGTTATACAAATTATTAATGTTGATTTATTTGTATAGTACATAAAGGTTAATTTACAATTTATTTCAGAGAATTAAATTTATACTTAAGTAATTGTAGAATAGTTATTATAAAATTGTAATGACATATTTTATTGCTTTTATTTCTTGCGAGTCTTTTGTTATTATTCCACTGGGAAGAGTAGTTTATTCAGTATGAAAATCGTCGGTAAAAATTATAAATTATACGAAAATATGACTAACAATTCATAATTTCCGTATTTTAATTTATAAAAATCCTTTATTTCCAATTTTTAATAAAATTTCTTTACATTAGAATTTAGCAGTGTACTCTGCACCACTACATATTAAATCTATAATAATCCAATATAAATTCGTGTAATTCCAATTGGATTCGCATACGTATACGTATGGAAGAAATCGAAGAATCTCTGGAAAACTTCACGTGCTCAAATTGAATCGATTATTTCACATGTTATAGCACTTAATTTAACACAAAGGCATTTTATAATTTGTTCCTGCAATTTGCATTCAAATGAAATTATATGATAATTATAACATAAACCCAATAAATCGCAAAGTATGCGAATGTATGAATTCTTGTATATTTTAACCGTTTTCTATATCAGTCCATTTATTGTTAGAAGAATTGATCATCAGATCAAGATAATATTTCGATTTCCGTAAAACCTACTCTATATATTCTATAATTCACTCTTAATTTACAAGATATTTTGGTTTAGGTAATTTTATTTGTTCACCACGAATCTTCTACTTCAGATTATTCGATTATTCTCATTTCCTTTATATTTCGAGAAAATTGATACAAAAGATAGTAATTTAGCATTCAAAATTAGAATCCAAATTTAATTCGATTTAATCCTTTCTTACACAAAAAATTTGCTTCCGAATGTTTTTGATATTTTTTATAAACATAACATGTTGAAAACTAATTATTTATCATTGTCCGATATTGGACATAGGTAACTGAATAATATTATCATAGGTTTCTCGAAAAATAAATGCAACAATATTCATGTTAACGTCAATAATTTATAGAGGAAAAAATAAAAAAGCAAAATGGTGGCCAATTTGCACACTGTTCGCATAACCACTAAACAAAGAACTTGCAATATAAACACGCAATAATAACAAAATTCACTAGAGCAACAAAAATATATCACATACTATATAATGCACGTTTTATTTCTGTTGGTCGTCGGCCAAAGTATGTATAGACATGCTACTATTTTTAGAAAAACCACTAGTATACATATAGTAAATATCATGTTTACATAAAACAGTTAATACATAATTCCGGCGTTATATATATTTAAAAACTTTATAATAAACAATAATTAATGGTGGCCTTTACACAAAACACAGCGTTAATTCAATGAAAATTTTTCTTTTTGTTTTTGTTGGAAAAACTGTGTTACAAAAAGGAGAAAATATTCTTCAGATTTTTTTTATTTTTATCTAAAATCACGGAAGATGAAAGAAAAAAACATACGCATACGTACACTAATGCATAACAAGTTTTCAGTGAATTGGTGTATGTAAACAAAAACAAAAAATAAAGTACATGTTACTATGGTGACGCCCCCCCCTTACTATATAGGCGTAACTTTTTACTGTTAGTTAGTAGTCAGTGTGGAGTATAATAAAATCAACATTTTTTATTTTGTTTTGTTTTGGTGTGTGCTATTTGGTACGCCTAAGAATGGCACTAAAAGTCAAACGAATCAAATTTTTTTTTTGTCGGTTTGTATTTAATAAATTTAAATGTGATTTTGTTGTGTGTATACATACTTGGGAAAATTTATTTTCTCGCCAATTTATGTTTTATGTGTTGAATAAATATGTTTTCCCGATATTTGTTTATTGTAAAATATTTTTTTTTTATTTTTATTAATTTTAGAATAAAATTATCGCATACGCATTTTAATTTATTTTATTTATTATCCGCCCCTTGAGTCCGTATATAGTATAAATTAAATACAATATAGAGAGATATGCTTATACATGAAGGGAAAATAAATAGTAAACAACTTTTTTTTTTTTGTTTTTCCAAACATTAAAAAACTAAAAACAAAAATTATGGGATGGAAAATTTATGGGTATTTTTTATTTTTGATTTTCCCAAAAAAAATAAGTAGAAAACAAAATGATTTTTCACCACTGGGGTGAGAGTACATTTTCCCAAAATAACCTTTACTGCATACAACATATACATATTATAAAGGAGGAGTTTAATATATTCATTTTATATATTTGGCTCTGTTTATTAGTAATTCGTATTGATGAAAATTAAACCCGAATTTGTACGATGCTATTTTCCGATTAGTATACTTACTACACAGTCTTATCAATTATTATCAGTTCCCGGAATATATTTATCTCGTTCTAACCAATTGTAAATTACATGTACTTATAAAATTGTTTTTTTTTTATATATTTTGGAAAATATTACGATTAAGAGGGTAAAATTTGACTTTCACACATTTACAATGTATCACACAATAACATAGGATTGGTTAGTATTAGTTTTGTTTATTCTTTTTTACTTTTTAGTAGTCTAGTTGCTCTGTATATATACTTGACAGTAAAACAGTAGCACTAGGCTGTGTGTATATTGTATACGACGAAACGCAAACCGAGTATATTTATAACACTATATATACTTTAGTGAGTAACCCGTCCTCCGAATATCGAACGACGACGTCGAACCAACACCAAAAAAAAAAAAAAAAGTAGTAGTAAACTAAACATCACACACAAAAATATCAAGAGCTCATTATTTAATGCTATTAGTATATATTTTAGTCAATACGATTACACTATCTGGTGTGCGTCGGAAAAACAAAAATTATTGCATGTACTACACAATAAAAATAAAAAAATTTATTTATAAAAAATATACATAACCGCGCGGTTCATCGGGAAAATCTTTGTTAAAACCAAACAGATGATAAATAGAGCCCCCACGGTTTAAAACAATATTTACATTATTAGCAAAAAAAAAAAGTTTTTTTGTTCGGGTTTTTCGAGAGTTTTTCATATATTTTTTTGTTTTATTATTTATATCGGGTTGAAAAACAATTTATTTGATTTTTTAAAATTTTAAATACATTTTTAAATTTTTTATTTAATATGCGCCAAGATTTAATTTAAAAACGAGTGTCCTTTATAATTAGTACTTGTGTAAATTTATTAAAAAATAAATAAATAAATAAAACAAAATAAATATTTTTGTTTGGTGATTTTAAATTGTTAAAGTGTTGTTTTATATTGTATGTATATACAGTGCGTGAAATTATTAATTAATAAATAAATAATAAATAACTTAACATTAAGTTAATTGTTATACTCATTATAAAAGTGTTTATACCTACTTGTAATTGTGATAATATTAATTGTGGATATATATAAAGTTATACTTAATAAATAAAGTTTTTGTGTTTTTATACACTGAAAATACGCGACAATTTTGGATTTTAACATCAGTTTAATTAAAGGTTAGTTACAGTTTACACAAACTATATTTAAAAAAAAAAAGTGTTATGTTTACATAAAAAATTATTCAAATAATTAAATTACACATGTTAGTTAGAATAAATAAATAATACAACACAAAAATTTTGTGATAAGAAAATTAAATGAATTTTTTTTTTCTCGCGTATATCTATTTATCGTGCGCACAGTGTTCAGTATTTACTGTACAATTAATTATATTATGTATGAAATATATTTATATACATATATATAATTGTGTATGTACAGAAACAGGTGATTCGTAATGTTGTGATTTAGATGTGTTTTTAGTGAGTGGAATATTTTTTTATGAGCTGTCTGAATGATTTAGGCGACGGGAAATTTTTGTACGAAAAAATTCTGCCCGACGCATTTATTCTTTACTTCTGGATACGGCTAATATATCTGTGGCAATAACCCAAAACAATAGTTTTTCCAATTTATTATAATTAAGAACATTTAATCGATCGTTTCGCCTATACCAAAAGGTTCCTCTTTTGATGCAGTTCTTCCAAATTTTAATAAATTTGAAAAACTATACATTACTCGTATTATATTGTTTTGGGTTATTGCCACAGATATATGCGTAATGTGACGTAATATACGGTAATGTGTAATTAAAAATCGTATTTTCACCTTCGCTATAACGTTTCAGTTTCCCTTGATGATTGTCGAAACAATTTTCACTATAATATAATTCACTTTCTCTTGATGATTTAGCAGTAACTACCAATCGCAGTGGGGAACAAAGGGGCAACATTATTTGTTTTGAGTTAGACCATTTTTACTTTAATGTGCATTCTTGAACATTCTTGCCCGATTTGTATAATACATATACGATAAACATGTTCTAATATAACTTGTTCAATTTATTTCTTTTTGATTAATTTTTTTCTGTTTTACCCTTTCCACTATTTAATTTGTATAATGTTTTTATTGATGTTATCGATTGCTTTTACTTTACGTAACAAAGACTATAAATAAATAAATAATACTGTACTGGTCGCTACTTTGGTTTTCAGTGTAAAGTGAAAGTTAACCATTTTTTCATTAGGTGTTAAATTATTATATTTGACACTAAAAGCCATTCATATACTGCTGCAACCGTAAAAAGTTTTTCTTAACCAATAACATCGAAATCCTCGCAAAATTTTTTCCGCCGTCTCTTAAAAATTAGATTTTTTATTGACTCTCTTTATTTAGTAGCCCTTGCTCCATTCTACAGTTGAAGTGTAGCCTAATCATTTTTGCCAAGTTGCAAGCAAAATAAATCAAAATTGAAGTATGTAGTTCCAGCAAATTCTATCAAATCTCACTCAAGTTATTGCCAGAAAGTGCTTCAAAATTCAAATCAGAGTATGTAGATAATTTTAAAATCATTTAAGTTGTCATTTACGAATTGTTGACATGTGTAGTTTCGCCTAAAGATTGCCAATATATTACAAAAATTGTTAAAATATATTTTCCAATATAATAAAATTTAAAGCCCCTAATGATGGCTTTATGTACATTTTGCAAAAAAATATTCTGCACAACATCGTGAAGCTAGCCGTTAATGGAAGAATTTTAAATTTTTCCTCAATTCAAGTATACATATGCCAGTAAAAAAATCATTTGTATTTGAACTTTGATGTGGCTGGCAAATGTCAAATTGATAGATATATGAAGGAAATAGAACAAATATGAAATAATGCGATTTTTAATTTCTTACTTTTTGCAATATGATTAAATTATTTGCGCATCCAAAAAATATAATTATCCGAACGAGATTGTTATTAAAGAGGCCGGTGCACATGCAATTTATAAATTAACTATACAAGATAATAATGTAAACACAATCAAAATTACGACTAATAAACCTTAAAAGACAGAAACATCTATTTTTCTTGATAATTTCCTTTTATTATGACATCGGTCAGTTCATTTTTTTTCCATTTTGACACGATATATTGAGCAAAACCATAAAGCGAAAAATTATAAATTTGCAAAATTGGCAGAAAAATTGAGCAAGATTTATTTTGTCAATTTGGCACCCCTTCTGAAAATTAGTGTATTTTATTTTATATAATACATTTTTGCAATTTAAAGATATTTTAATCCGAAGGGGCAATTTGTTTATCAAATTGATTACGTCGATTGGTTGTATTTTTTTCTGCTCAAAATTTGGCTGTTCAAAATTTATCTGCAGAAAAAATAGGTAAAGTTAACATTAATTCAAATTTAGTTTTAAATTTATCTGGCTTTGTGAAATAGACGAGCGATAAGCAGACAATATCAATCCGATCGATTTTGTATAAAAGGTGTCATTCAGTAAAATTTATTTTTTCTAAGCACAATTTTGATGGTACTCGTATACAGCTACGATATTTAACACATATAATTTAGACTATAACTACGTACTTTAATCAAAACAATCTAGTAAAAAGCACAAAATTCAAGAGATTAATTATTCAGAAATTGTAGTCAAGAAAATTTGGACGAGGGCTGGGATCAAAAGTAAAGAGTTCTTACGAAGAGAGTAATATTTGACTTTTTGTTGAAAAGATTTCTCTTTAGCTCAGTTTTCTTTTGCTTCTTTACAATTCAAACCTTAAATTATTCTGGTACATTCCAGATTGACAAATATTTTACGAAGAGGAGAAATTATTAAGGGTTTTGCAATTCAGTTTCGATCTGCGAGCATAGATAAAAATAAATCATCTTTTAGTACATCTCATCAGGCTATAGCAACTGAACTACTAAACTTATATTACTTTGATTTATTCCTATATCAACCATGTACTTATGTATCAGCGAATTTTACCTTTCCTCTTTTAAAAACTTTTAACAATTTCAATTTTAGTGTATTTAACGCACTTCAATTAAAACCGATTTTAAATTAATGTCTGCAGAAATTATGAAATTCAAAAGTAATATTTAAAATTTATTAATTATGCCATTAAAAACCGTACTTTAAATTAAAAACTGCACACAAAATTTTAATTTTGCAGTACGAATATAGCGAAAATTGAAACTGTAATTTTTAAAAAAATGTAGTGCCTTACTTGGCGTCCTAAGTTTGTTTATCGCCGATATTTTTTCTTTGTGATTAGATTGAAATTTGTTGGATAATAACAAATGAGCCGTTAATTTTGAAAGTGATAACAATAGACAAATAAAAGTATAATCTTTCTAACGGTGAACAATTAATAGTCAAAATAAAGATAAAATAATCCCTAATGCTTGTTCAAAAAATAAGAAAATTCAAAATCCCGTATATTTTGCATTTATTGTTTCCCTAGTCCTTCATTTTCCCATTTTAGCAAAATATGGACTTGCCCCACTTTCAAAATAAACGGCTCAAATATTAAAAATTTTGCTAAAATCATCCCAGTTGATGCATTTTAACAACTTTTCCGAATTACATAATTGCGTTTCAAATTTATGAATGATTCATAAAAAAACTACTAAAGTGAAGAATTCCTCATAGATATGAGTAGGTTTTGTAGTATAGTCGCTTTTAGCAGTCAGCCTGATTTTCTGGAGTAGTAAAATATCGGTGAAAAATATTTCTTGTTTGTGCTAATATGCCACGAATCGCGTCATAACAAAAAGTCGTAGCTTTGATTTTAAGCTTAGTTCTGTAAATCAGTGGGCAAGTTAAACAATTTTAAAAACAAGCTTACGAACCATTTGCATTTTAACCAGGATGCTGGCGGACGAATAGCGAAGCCGCTTAGTAAGTAAGTCCTTACCTAGATTTGACATCAAAGTCACAAATTTGCAAATTATTTATTTTCTGACAGAAACAAAGTGAAAAATTGTTTTTTCTAATACAGCATCAGTATCATTATCAAGGTTAAGATTTATCTTAAAAATAAATAGGTATTTTCAGGGCCTTTATACGAGTAGATATAAAAATGTTATTTGTTTTTTGTAATTAGCTATTACAATTACAAATTAATGTCTCTGTTGCTTGACGTTGCCTGTACAGTTATGTACAGTAATAAACTTTAGTACAAATTTTTTATAATTATTTTTAAAAAATTCTCGTACATTCACAATTTTTTAAGCGTTGTAATTTCTTTACTTAATTCCCCCTTTTGCCAATTGTTTGTTTGAAATAATTGTCGGGCAAATTTGGGCAAAACTCAAAATTGTTGTTAAACTTCTATCAGTTTTACTGAATAAATACAGCGTGTTTTGTTCTTGAGTGTAAATATTTTCAGAGATGATTCCTTGATTAATTTCAAGCAAAAAATCGTTCCTGGAGGGGGAGGGGGGGGGGATAAACTAAATTGTTTAATATTTTTATGTTTTATGAGTAAAAAGCTATGAAAAACGCAAAATTATAGTGATATTTAAATAAAATTCAAAGTTTAAACATTAATATTTAATCAACGGAATGGGCTACGTACTTACATAATACATTAAAGCAAAGGTAATTCTGATCCCTAAAAATAATGTTACATTTGCTTGGCTTAGTCTACCTAATTTTGGAGTAATTAAAAAAAATATGCGTGAAGGTATCACCCCAAAGTAATTTTCTTTAACGGACTGTATCTCAGTAAATATTGAAAATGGGCCCTCCCCTCCAAGAACGATTTTTTGCTTGAAATTAATCACGGAATCATCCCTGAAAATATTTACACTCAAGAACAAAACACCCTGTATAACGAGAAATAATTGCACGGTTTCCGTTTCGTTACAGTTACGTATCGTTACATCTCGGAACAAAAATAAATAATTTAGCAGTTTTTTCTTATATTCAGATTAAATGTGTATAGTTTCAGGTTTTACTTTGTTAGGTAAGTAAAATTAAAATTCATGTTATGGTGTTTTCGTTACGTTACAATAACGTTTCACAATTGATTACTGATATGGTGTATTTGCTGTTACTGATTTACCAGAAATTTGGAAGACGATTTGCTTTCCAAATTAAAGTGCTGCGCTTATCACATTAGACTAGTTCACATTTTTTCGAAGGCGACCGTGTCGACTAAACAATTACTCCGTGTCATAATTAGGTAATTGCGCGTTTTTTTTTTCAAGTAAGGTTATGTGGGATGGGCTAAAAAGTTAAATATTTTAATTGTGATAAAAATAATAAAATTTCCCTCAAATTTTATCGTTTTACTGTACGAATTGCGACAGTTAAAAAATTTAAATTTTGACGTTTGCTTGGTTTTAACTTTGAGAAATAAAATTGATGAATTAATAAATAAACCAGAATATCCAAAACGAACACAAATTTTATTTAAATATTTGCTTAAAACTGTTTAATTTAATTTCAAAGTATCACTGCACAAAATCTTGAAGGTATCGAGCAATTAAATGATTTAATGATTACTTAAAATAAATAATTGAGAGCCTAACATATATTTTTAAAAATTGAAGTACTTAAGGTATATGAGATTAGAACATCCATCGCGACATTTAATTGCAACAAGATTAAAATTTTAACTGGTTTTACCTGGGACGAGTTAACATTTTTGTGGTCAATATAATGTTAAAAATGTATAACCTTCTAACTTTTCATGCAGTATTTTTGCTCACACAGACATTTATATGTAATAAAAACTATTTATCACAGGTTTTGGATGCAGTCTGCGTTTACACATATTGGAGTATGTTTATACAGAGAAAAGTCTACAAATTTGACTTGAATTTATAACATATTAAACAGGGTAGAATAAAAATTAAATTAAACAAAAAAAGAATTAAAATTGACATAAAAATATTTTTAGGTTGGAGCAAAATGTTGCTTCAACCTACGTTTAAAGCTGTCTTTACTTAACTAAAAGTCGAACAAATCGTCGATTTTATTAAAACTCTTCGACATCATGTTTACCGGTTCATTGTCACCATAGTTTGTTCTGTGTTTATTCAGATGAAGGAACTCATGATCTCTTAAATTCCTACTCGGTGCCTTTATTTTAATTGATTCCAGTATGGATGGTGCATCGATTTGATCAAGTAAAATATCTCCAATAAACGAAGACTTTAAAAGCTCTCGTCTATTTGCCAATGTTGTCATTTGATAGGTTTGATATAAGAAGGAGAATTTAATAATGTCTAGGTCAAAATATGATATATTTGGACAATGTTATATTGAAATTATAGGTACATTTTTTTCATTCAAGCGAAATTGTAGGCTAAATTATTAATGCATGGTGATTTAAGGTCTAAAGTTGAATTTACGGTTTAAATTACAATAACTTTGATAACTTTAACTTTACGATAACCTCGATTAATTTATACAAAATAATAAAATTAAGTTTCAAAATATCAACTTATACAAAATTCAAAAATTTCAAATAAATTTAAATTTACAAAAACTTAACCAGAATTTGAAATTTCAATTCAACATTTAATCTAGAAAATATTGGATGTAATAAAATCTTTTCAAAATTTCGTTTTTTAAATATATGCGTAAGCTAAGATTGTATTTTTTGAAATCGCGCCGCGATTGTATTGTGTTAGGTTTTAATTACTACACATTAATAATAAATATTGATGTAATTTCTAACGTTGTTTTACTAAATTCAAAATTTAGACTTTTGTCAAGATTTGATACATTCGACTTCTATTGAATGAAAATGAGTGCCCGTATCCACAAATTTGTTGTTTTAATCTTGTAGAAAACAGGCCATTACTGACCCTTAACATTCTCACCCCATCGGTTTCGATCCCAAAAATAGCTCTTCTTTTGTCCTGCAGAACCAAAAAAAATGCTAAATCGTTCTCGACGCTAAGCAGGCATCGTTGCCGATAACGACCTCTGCACCTACCAAAAAGTGGCTTAGCAAATTTATTTCCAAAACATCAGTTAATTTTTTTGAAATTTACCGAATAAAAACAATTATCTGATAATTTCTTTCATCTTATCTTATCGTTACAAATTGTAATGTAAGAAACTAACATTTTTTTGCAATGAGTCTAAATAAAAAGCAGAAAATTTTTAAAAACGTGGCATCGGCTAATTTTCACATGCATTTAGTACATATGCATTTTAAATTCATTAGTCGATCTGGTCAATGCAATTTTTTTGGCTTATTCCGATTTTTATGTTAGGATTTTCCGATTTTTTACAGATTACATGCTTTTTAAAATCCCTCCAGAGTTTCTATACTTTCTAAAATATGTATGTATAAAGCACTCCATTATCAGAAAATAGCAGTTTTGTTTTGTTTTTCCGGTTACATAATGAAAGTTTGAAATGTGCAATGGAAAAAATTCCTTAGATGTGCTCTTATATTACTATTACATCTAGTAAGGGAAGGCTAAAAATCGAGCATTTTCAATTTCATTTAGTAAATTGGCTTTTGAATCTACATAGATGGACTAACTATAGTGAACCCGTAGGAGAACGAAACACTTGTTTAAAATTGTATTGGATTGGATCAAACTGTAAATCAGCAGATTTTATTGAATAAGCTAACTGGAACACATTTGTGAATAAAGTATGCTCCTTTTTAATAGTTTATAAATACGAAGAGTAAAATCGTAATGATTATCTGGTTATTTACCAGAAGAACTTTAAATTCAGTTTATAAATAGTTCCCTCGCCATTGACAACGTGCGCAAAGTTTTACGCTGTAGTGTGCAAAACGAAACGTGTCGTAATGAAATTTTTCATGGCACACCTACCGTATTTTAGCTTATTAATTCTTAACGCTTGCGGATATATTTGAAAGATTAGATTTGTTTTCGATTGCAGCGTATCAAAATGTTAAAATCAAACTTTTTTCCTATAATTGTCTAAGTACACTTAAGTACCTATGACGTTTATTATGATGGTCTAATTAATTTTGGTAATTCAAGTCAAATCCTAATGTCGGACTTTATATGTCTAGTAGTATATTTGACTTAGATTACAGTTTTAATTGAATTACCTGGAATTTTTGTCACTTAATTTAAGCATTGATTTAATTTATCGGCTTATACGAATTTATTTTATACTATTATAGGTGTGGGTTATCTAAATATTAAATGTTCATCAAATTTTAGCACTATAGAGTTAGCGACTATTTGGGTTCTAAGAATTTATAAAAAAAACCTCTTTGAAAAGTAAACCCTCTTATTACATGGTTCAATAATTATTGAAATAAAATTGAATGAAATAAAAAATTTGGAATAGCACACTTATGGAACGAATGTATGCGTTACCTTTAGATAAACTTTCATTGTAGTAAATCATTTGTTTTTTGCAGCAGTAAAGATCAATTAAAATTGGTTCCGCCATGAATTAGCTCGTTACTAAGATGCTCGTTATTGATTGTAACCTCTTCGGAGCCGAAAATTATTGATAATTGCAAAAGTAGAGAAAGCACCTCTCGAGGAAAAAAGTTAAAATGATGCACCTGATAAAATGACATTTGTCACAAATCCGACGAAAGAAAATTTAGCAATTCGATAATTAGAAATTGTTTTTATAGCCCAAAATTGGAATAATTTACAATTGTTAGCAATCCGGTAAATAAAAATTGTGTTTACAGTTCAAAATTGGAATTGTTTACAATAATTTCGAATGTCAAATTATCAGGTAGTTCAGTTTAAAAATTTTCCACTAGGTGGAATCCGTGATGCTCCAATCGTCAATAGGAATCTAAAATTCTTTAAGATAATTATTGATGAAATGGACAAATAAAATAGCCTGCGTCTTGAAAATTTAATTTAGTTTAATTCTACTGCTTTGTAAAATAATTGATTACAGTTTGACTGAGTTGTATAGTTCCCAAAAACAAGAAATGAAATTTCTATATTTAAACTTAGTTTGAAAAGAAACTAATTGGAATCGGATTCAGTAACTAAAATTTTGAATTTTTGGTGGAATTCTGTTTAACATTTGAATGAGTTTGAAAAGTGGGATGAAGCTTATAATAAAGCATACATTTTGATTTGATTGATTAAATCATTATTTTCTTTCACAATTCGCAATTAACACTGCTAATCTTAAAAATTATAAACCGTAATGCTTTTGTTTTGGGCAACTCATTTCACTGTGAGAAATTTTATGGTTTTGCAAGAAATTTTGCTGACAATGAGTATCGTTGCAGAGTATTTATAGATTACGGTAAATTTTCAAAAATTATTAGGTTAACTGCTTGCCAAACACCTTTCTGTCTCAATAAACAACAAAACTTATTTCTCGTTCCAGACATACCTCTACCAAATAGCATTTTCATCAAACTTTTGTGATATCGTGAATAATACATTTTTAAATTTCGTGAACTGGAAACTGTGTTCTAAGGATATGCGAATAAGTATACATACAAATTTATTTAACGTAATTTACTCGATTATAGAATTATTATTAAATTCCTAACGTTTTTTTGTGAAAGAAGATCGATATAGACGAAACTGAAAATGATCGCGGTATAGTTTAGACTCCAAACTGGAGCTGTGCAGTTCTAACCAAGAATGATTTCGTGACAGACAAATCTAATTTAGGTAATCAAATAGGGATATTTTAAACGGTCAAAATAAGTTTCTCAATTTATTTCTAATTACATCAGTTACTCATAGAAAACATATTTTGCAATCAAATTGAAGTCCCTTTCAGGACGTACACGTACGTATATAACTTACTTAATAACTTACTCTTTAATTCATTGTTGTTGAAAATTCTAGAGTCATCTTAAAAGTTAAGCGTCAAACTAAGGTCAAGACTCTAGGAACTTATTTCCTGCACAAATTAATTCTAATATACGGCATAATTGGGTTAAATTGTAGTTACTGATCAGATAAGATATATGTTGAAAATAGGATTTTGTATCTATTTTAGGAAATCCAAATATTCCTCAAAATTACCTACATTAATTATTTTAATTATATTTTTTAATTAACCTCCTTTCTACTTTAACCCCTAAATTGACCACTTTTTCAGTCTTATATTTCTTCTAATTTCTTGTTACAACATAATTTGTTTGAAGAAAATTTTTCTTTTAATCTGACTTTGAATTTTCAAATTATTCGATGTTTGTATTCCTTAAACTGACCCTTCCATAAAGTAGCCGACATTTTTGGGTCCTGAGTAGTCTTTTTACAGAAGCTTCACCGTATATTATTGTTGTGTCTGTTTAATCAAAACCTTTGATTTCATCATCTTCACTTTGATCATCTTTATCTTCATTATGACCCTTTTAATTTCGATCATCATCAGGAGTTTTCTGAAGGCTGCCTGTGTAGAAAATGCCGGCATATTTGGTAAACATTTTGAAGGTATCCTTCTGGTTCGTATTACATAATTTTGTAAACCTTTACTTTGCCAGATACAAAGAATATTTTGCGCCTGTAGATCCGTAGCTTCGTTTAGCTGCACGCTAATTTGCCTCAGTTTTTTGGCATGTGTCCCAGTCTCTGAACCAACCAAATTTGAAGAATGGTTCACTTTTAAGTGGTTGTACAGTTTCACTGAGACAATCATAAATGCTTTCCAAAATCTCATATGATCCATTCATAAATCCATTTTTCAAATCCATTTTTTAGTATTTGGAAGCTAATTGGCTGTGCCCTGTATCCCGATTGGTACTAAAACGACGGCACTGATGGGAGCAGTAAAAATTATTTTGCTTAAGAATATTTTTTAGGCGAAGAAATTAAAAAAATAGTTCTTTCATATAAATTGACGGTCGACATGGCACCCGCGATTGTATTTCAGTCTACTAAATTTTGATCGTTTTCCCAATGCCATCAATCGAAGATGATTTGTAAACAATTTACAAATTTGCTCCATCGGCAAATGCGTTTTAACCAAAAAACATCCCGGTGACTGAGGATGAATTGGGCCTCCCGTTTTTTTTTGTAATAATGTATATTGTAAGTTGTCTATTTTTTCCAACTTTAAGACCCATTGCACATTTCAGCTAACGTTAAGCTGTGCGATGTGCGCTATGTTTATATCTCCCTATTTTAAATAAAGAATTATAATAGCTCGTTGCACACTTGAGCTATAGTTTTTGTTTTGATGCAAACTATCTTAGCACGAGCTGTTTTCGCGTTGCTATGTCAGCTAACATTGCTTACCTATATACATTGATATTTTTCTATATTTTATTGTTAACTCGTTTCTTCAATGTGCAACGAGTTGGGCTAAGCAATAAAGGGCATATTAATTGCCTGATATGTCCCATTTCAATTAACGTAACTAGATATTATCATTATCGCCCATTATTACTCTTAGTAAGATCGTGAATTTTGAAGCAGTTAAGTGATCTTCAGCAATATTTTTCAGCCTCACGGCAATATAAATGTGGAAATATCGTAGAAATAACTTGTTTTGATTATAGATAGTGGATCGAGGCAGTAAAATGCACGTAGATATATTTAATACAGAAATATTGTAAACTAAAGTTAAGTAAACAGTGTTAAAGAGAAAGTTCTCTTGGAAAATGCTGTAAATTACGAGGGAAAATTTTGCTTGCACCTTCTAAAAATGATACACAATCCTCACGTCAATAATTTAAAATATGCATGTTTCCTGATTTTGGCGACGTACCCATTAAGTACACCAACACGGAGATAATTGTTCAAGGATGTCGGACGTTACTGAAAACTGGACTACTTTAGATAATCCGCCTTTCGAGGAAATTAAAAATCTTAGTCCTAACTAAAAGAAACTAATCATTAACAATAAATTAAGAGCAAATACCTGCCCTGCCTTATAACTGTACTTCCATTAGAGAAATTGGTAATTTTTTCTTTAATTAGTCTGTTTGTTGTAAAGAAAGGTTACTGGCCAGAAATATGTTGGCAAGCTTAATTATTGCTCCAGTCAGTTTCTGACTAACTAGAAGAATATTTAGTTCTCTCTCGACTGCCAATAATTATTTGGCGATTCACGCACATGTCATTTAAATATCTGCCGCTTAACAGTTTTACTGGTTATTTGTGTAGCTTATACAAATTCTAATTTTAAAGTTTAAATATTGTCTATAAATCTTGCAACCAATTTTACATTTCAAAAGAACACAAACCGCATATTACATTTTATGATCCACCGCGAGCGCGCGCCTATCTTTTTTTTTTTTTTTGAAGTGCATAATATTTACTATCGTACACGAAAAACAAACCTAATTCTATAAATACACTTGAATCTAATCAAAACACTTAAACTAAACCGCACATACATAATTGCCTATTATTTAACCAAAACTAAAACGTGTCATTTCGAATATAGAGCAAAGAAAATTTTTAAAATTAAGTTTTTCCTCTATCGTTTTGTCTATTTTTGTGAAAAGTGAAAATTTTTATTTTTCTGAATAATCCGTTAATAATCACGTCCAACAATTTTTATTAGATTTTTTATCTAATCCAAAAAAAAATACGTATACAACAATTTTCATTCACGAAAATCTATTCCCAATCCATAAGCACATATATAAAATGTGTCTGTAGAGCTATAAATTGATAAGAGATTTGAAGTCTTTTCAATGCCAATAAATTATATATATATAAGAACTAAGGTAAATTGACTCAACGGTATTAAATTATAAAGGATTTGAATAACATACCTTGCGTGAATGTGTAGCTGAAAAAATAATTTTTAAAATAAATAAAAACTGACCACTGGAATATAAATTTCATTTACTGTAGTGTAAAAGCTTTGCGGGAAAATTAAAACAAATAATAGTTAAATGGCAATAAATTTCTTCTATTTTATGGGTTTCTTCTTCTATACATAAGTACATGATTCATATATACTAGGATTTTTTTTTTTTAAGAAGCTGTAGCAAAAAAATATGATAGTTGTTATTTATTTGTTTCCATCCTCTTATTTATATATAAAAGTTTTCTACCGAACAAACTTTTTTCGCTTCTCTATATATATTTGAGTATACATATACCACTTTTCCTCAGGTATGAATGGATAGTAAAGTAAAAACAAAAACAAAAATGGAAAACCATATAAATATTAACACCATTTGCAGTAGATTTATATTTTATACCATACAAAGTGAAATTTTATTTTTCGTTTGGGTTATTTTTCCAACATTTTTCATATATACCTACATAGCAAAAAAAAGAAAATAAAAATCTGTCAGACAGTTTGTATAGTATACGTTACTTTGTTTCGTCGTTTGGGTAAATGTTGTGTTTTGTGTTGGGTATGTTAATTTATTGCACTCTAGCGAAATGGTTTATTTATAATTAAGTGCAGTTTAAACCATTCTTCAAAAATTCTATATTTATCGACCTTCTTTGGTATGTATGTATAATAAACAAACTCAAGAAGAGAATGATATGGGTAATAATTTACTATGTATGTAGGTTATCATCTTTTGATTTGTCTGCGCGTCTTTGTGCCTGTTCTCACTCTTATATCAGAAAACGACAAAAAATAAACTTTGTAGTATTAATAAAAAATAAAAAAATGTTTCAAGAATCTTATCAATTTATAATATTTTTACTTTATTTTATTTTTATTTTGTAGTTTATTCAAGACATAACCTCTGTATAAATGTTCTATATTTGTAGAACAGTAAATTATATTTTTATTTACCATCATCATATTTGCTTAATGGTGACAAAACGTTTTACAGCATTTTTTGTGTAAAGTAAAATATTTTATATTTAACGTTTTCGAGATCTTATTTAGTAAATGAATATAATGTATTTGATTAATTAAAATGTGAGCGCAATTAGAATAATTGTGTAAAGAAACACTAATGATATTTTCCGTCGGAAAATATTTTCACCCTATATGCACGATTAATTTTTTTATTTTATTTTAAAACCAGACAAACACAAAACTAATTTGGATATATTTCCATCTCACTCTCTATTTTTAGATCGTTTCATATATGTGTTTTTGAATTGATCCATAATTATTATTAAACTATAATATTATAGTAGAAGTATATTGAGCACATCCAAATCGTCCAGAAAACTACTTCTTCATAATGGACGCTATTCGAAACATCAAAACAGGTAATCAAATATTTTCAAATATGATTTTTATAGTTAGATATTTTCTTATGTTTTTCATGGTACAAATTATATTATACATAATTAAATTTATAGCACAAAAAAAACATCAATAATTTACCTTTTAATATTTACTTTACAAATTCATACCAAAGTTAATTTGGTTACTAATTAGTTCTAAGAGTATTTTATATTGACCCAATCTTTTGTCCAAAAAGCGTAAATTACCTAAACTTGTATTTTTTGTATAACGAATGAAAAATTCGATTTTATGAGAATTAAGTGAATATTTAGAAATTATAAAGTCTAGTGACCTTATATTAAATTAATCAATTTTAAACTGGATGTTAGCTTAAGTGTTGAAATCGGCTATCGCCTCGTGGGACAAACTTATCGCTCGTGGATAATATCTCGTTTTGCTCACTAGTACAATAAATAACTATGGTTCTTGGAGAAAACAAAGCAAAATCACGATGAATTAATTACTCTTGGTCTGATTTGATAGTCGTGGATTGAATTCATTACTCACTGGTTGATATTATGCTAACTCAATAAAAATAAAATACTCATTATTCCTTTGTTTCTTCAATTATAATGATATCCATTATTCACTGCTAGCAGTAATTAATCATTAATCACTGTTTTTCATTTTTGAAATTTTATCTAGTAGTCTCTTGCCATTTTCATTATAATTAAATTGAGAAGTCAACATCGTGGACAAAGTATCGTATTCTACTCACATATAAAAGCTGTTATTCTCTCTTATGGCTGTCGTTCGTATCGCAAAGTTTATCGTCCTGAGTAATAACTATCATTACCTACTAAATTCTACCGATCACATACTCAAATTTTCAAAATAACAATTAATCACCCAAAATGGCATTATTTGTCCGTACCTTTCTTGCTTCCATGCTTGTGAGTTCATATTATTAACCATTTGACCAGTATCGGAATAAATAATCTGTAATTTCCTAACTTAAATAGAAAAATACTAGGTTGCGATTTTAAGTCGAGGCAATGGGGTTGTGGGCGAAGCGAGAGGGGTCGAATTGCTGACGACCTAATTTCTATAAAATGATAAACTCAAAGTTCATTATTATCTGGCTCGTTACACTCACATAATTGAAGACATGAGTGGATGAAAGTGATATATAACATTTTTTTTAATTTTAATTTTTTTACATGAATGAAGTTGTTATGTCCGTATATGCATTCTGTCCCAATAAATCTTTGCAAAACTAGAGAAATTTAAAACCGATGAAACTAAACTATACTAAGAACAAGGTACAGGAAAACGAATCGTAGAAACTTTGAAGGTCGTTTCTGTAAAATTATGAAAATATTATTACATAACACCTTCATCCACTCATGTCTTCAATTCATTATGAGAACCAATTATATATTTTTAGACATCGTCAAACAGTTTCTCATAAGGTTGCCTGCTATGGTATTTGTCAAGAAACCCTGTTCTCTAGTAAAAAGCTGTGGTCTCTTACAGAGAAATTTATTCTAATTTCCTGCAATTTTTGCGATGATTTTACGAAAAGCTACGCCAATAGCTAAATTATTCAGTTAATAGCTGAATTATTACTATTATCCTAATTTAGATAGCCCCTCAATTGGCCGGCGTCTCATTCCATACAGAAAAGTTCTCGGGAACTGCACGTGACAGTACTTACTGTAAGTCGAAACATAAAGATTATAAAGAGAGGCCTTCAGTGCAATAACGGACTAAGCCGTTTCATATTTCAATTAATGGTATTACTATAGCAATCATAAACCATACAGTTCAATGCTAAACCAACAATGTTGGTACAATGAAAAATGTGTGCTTAGTCTGTTATTGCAATGAAGCCTTATATAATATCGAATCGAAACCCAAATTGATTTATATGATTGCAAGCACAAATTAAAATAAAAAAGTGACACATAATTTGAAAAGTAATTGGACGACGACTCATTGAGCAAATATTGATTAGCGACTAACTTCGTTGATTGAAAAATAATCTCAGATTAAAATAGTCTAGCGACCTTAAACAACAAAAAAATTTACAAGTTAAATCAAGTATAACTGCTTTAGTATAAATTCTTCATAGTTCACCTTCTTATTTTTATTTAGTCACGTCGGATGTGTCGAGTATATCTCAGCGTTTATAAGAAAGGTATCGATTGACACATGGACGGTGAGCAATAAAATAATCATGATCAATATTCACCTTTGAGATAAATAAATTCTACGGAACCAATGTAGCCAACTAATGTTGGGAAAAGATGTGCATATGCAGATATTCTAATTTTGATGAGAAAATTTAAAAATTAGAATATCTGCACTTACGTTTTCAGGTTTAATGAGATTTGACTTTTTGCTGTTGTATAGAGTAAAATAGAATCTATCACATTTGTTTATTCATTTTTGGTGTATTTTTTGTAGACATTTGATGCGCTAACTGCCGAACCAATAATCCGGCCTACCTTTTATAAATAAATAAATTACACAATAGTGTCAAAATAATTATGCTATCGAAGATATAGAAATGACAAAAAAAAATGAATCGGAGATGTCACCTCGTCAGATTACTTATTTGAATAAGTTGTGGGTTCCACAAATAAGCTTACATTTCGAAAACAGCTTAGGCGATCTATTTCCTAAGGTATCGGCGCACTACCTGCGAATATAGCTTGATATGGATACAAACGTCAAACACATTAAACTTTTGGTTGGAGACACACGAATTATTTATTCGCAGCACATTTAGTTTATAGCCTCTTTACAATAAATATTTTTTAGTACAAATTTTTGACATTTATTTCAAAACTATTCTCCTACATTCACAATTTTAACTAATTTTTGAGTATATTTCCCCGCCTCACATATTTGATTCATTTTAATGAATAATTACAAGTAATTTACGAGAAATGGTTAGATCTTTGGACAGAAAAGGTCCTGAAATATACATTTATTAAGGCATAATTACGCCAATTAAGTAAAGGCGGATTTTGAGTTGCATTCGTTCGTTCTGAATTTTTTTTTAATCAATCGTATTCCTTGAAAATGACGTTATTTTTCGTTCGTGTTCCTTTGATTGGATTAAAAAAAATTCAGAACGTAAGAACGAACGAATGAATGCAACTCAAAACCCGCCTTAAAATCGGCATGTTAAATCAATTACAGCTAATAAATCAAACAATGATTTGATTTTATGTATATAGCAAATATAAATATAAAATTTTTGTATATAAAATTTTATATACAAATTATCAGCAGTAATATCACAGATAAGAATAGACAGATGTGGATCTTGTATGGGCCATATTTACATTCTAAATTTCAATACCAAATTCCAATCCAATCCATTTAGAGCAAGACGTATATATTATAAAATAAAATGTTGTTTGAAGTTGGTTTATGTTTGCTTTGATATAATCAAAATAGCCATACGTAAAAAAAGATAAAAAGAGACAGAAATGTACGTCCTGCTCTAAAAGAATTAGATTGGAATTTGGTATTGAAATTTAGAATGTAAATATCGCCCATACAAGATCCACATCTGTCTATTCTTATCTGTGGTAATATCCCAAGACCATTGATAATTTCCCGAAATAATTTTATTATATTTCTCGAAAGCACGTTGCTTGGTAACAGCCCGAAGCCGTAGGCTGAGATCACTGATCGGTGGTATTACCTGGTCAGTAGCAAGAACGGTTTGCAACTTGCGGTATTTAATATGCATAATGGAATTTTTTCTCGTTCCTCTCCCTCCCATCCCACAACATTCAAATGCTGGTTTGTTTTCACCGTCGATCGGAAGTGGCGGACTGGTAATGTGAAGGATTCAAAGGCTACTGAAGAAATATTACATTCCTCGGAATCTCATCGGGTGAAAATGACTACCCTAACTTCCGTTATGTTTTCAACTTTTTAAGACATTAAAGGTTAAAAAAGGTCTCACGTTAGAACCACGTTTTATTACTGCCTCTGCTGTAAAATCCACCAAGTTTTAATAACATGGTCTTTTTCGATTGCCCTTATTCCTGATTCTAAAATTCCTGGGGTCCTTCTGCAAGATGCTTGCTCCATTCTGATCGCAAAGCATTTTTGAATGGATTATTGAAACCACTAACATGGATTGAGCGTTTAGAAAAATGACGCATTGTGCCTTGGAACAATTCTATATCCATTTGATCATTAGATCGCTCATCATCGAACAATTATCACTCACAGCTAGATGAATTTTTTTAGGTAATTTTACCTTTGGAATTTTTTTAAGTCCTTTTAAAATAATTTGTGTTCGAGTCAAATAACAATACCACAAATAAAACGATTTTTAGAAGGGCCCGTATCTAACCCGACATTTGATTTCTTTGTGATTTAATTAAATCATTTTCGCGAAACGTACCCAAATGAGATCGTACCCAATAAATTTTTCCCAAAAATTGGGCGACACACACATTTCGCTCGACCCATAACTACTACTAATTTCTCGGATGCAAAAATTGATTATCTTTTCTGTTTTGGCGGCATAGTTGTAACTACACACACATATATTTTGGTAGCGATGAAATGAAACTAAACCGTTGCTGCTCGAGTTATCTACTCTAAAAAAAAGGTTTTGTTGAAATCTAAATAGTATTCCATGGTATACTATTTGGCACTTTTTAACTAGTAGTGTACCAGTGGTACACTATTTGGGGAGGTATTCTATTCAGAACTCTACGGTAGTATTTTTCCTCGCCAAAAGTGGATATTTTTGCTTCAGTTGAATCGGTCCCATAAATTAGCATAGTCAATTTAGATAATGCCTTGCGCAACCCAAAAACCCTTCTTTGGTGCCGAGAGAACCGCAATGTTTTGTTTTTGATTTTGTTCGCGTACGCGTTCGTTTGAGATGTTTACCATATTTAACAATCTCTCCAACCTTCGTTCTATGCGATCGGCCAACTCGAAATCACGGATTATGTTCAACATTTTGCCATTAGTGACCTAAAATGGTAAAAGTAAATATTTCTGCGATCGGACCTCCATCAGAGTACCTGACGTTTACTCCGCCTCGTATTACTAACTTTTTTAACTTGTAAATTCATTAAATATAAAAATATAAATTTTTTGCATTCGCCAGTGTGTTGTGTATACCTAACAAAATACTGTTGGCGAGTTTCAAGTTTGGTTCTATACAATAAAAAGATACTAAAATCAACCACATTTGTAACCGCTCCAAAAGGGACACAATCATATTCTCAAAAATAAAAATTCCAAAAAAAATCCAAAAAAGTACGATATAAAAAAAGCCCACATTAAATTTTTGTTAACTACAGTTTGAAAACAAAGGGAAGCTCTATATAATTTCATGTCATCTTTGGGCGGAAAGGACCAATGCTAAGCGGCTTTGGGGAGTACAATGTTTTAGTATGTGAATATTTATTAAAAAACACAAATTTTTCAAAAATGTTTCAATTTCTATAAATGTTAGAATTTAAAAAAATCGTCAAAGTAGTGGTTTGGGGGCAGCAGCTTCGATCCTCTAAGCTAAGATATAAAACAAATTAAAATAATGTTTGAAAAATTTTAAAAATTTGATTTTTAACATTTTCTGGGCTTTTTATTATTTTGGAAAACGATGCCAAT
This sequence comes from Tipula helvola, assembly GCA_963556165.1. Classification (NCBI taxonomy): domain Eukaryota; kingdom Metazoa; phylum Arthropoda; class Insecta; order Diptera; family Tipulidae; genus Tipula; species Tipula helvola. Next base: position 391,128,307 of record OY744482.1, read on the forward strand.
CCGTTCCAAAGGTTAGATTTTTAAGAACATATTTGGATAAAATTTATTAAAGCGCGAATTGTAATAAATGAAGTTTTTATTAAATTGCTTTAGATTTAAGACCATAAAATTCTAGATCGTAGTTTTAAAATTATTGGGAAGTTAATTTTAGAAATATTAAGGACGTTGAGCCCGTTTATAAATCAAATATTTGGTAAATCTATAAAATTTGTATATGAAATATCCATCTTCCGTCGGCTGCATTTCCATTATATAGCATAAATGGCAAATAAATTAGAAATTTAATATTGTTTGCATTTTATCTAATAATTCCCCTTACAATTTCCTAACTACACATAGTAAAAGTAGCAGAAAATATAAATTTTCCATATACACAACATAATAATAATTATATGAATTCTAAAAAATAATCGAAAATTTTTTGGTAAAATTTTATAAATGATTTTGACTTTCAAACCTATACATTGTATTTGGTACGAGTTTATATCTGTAATCTACTTCAAATCAACAAAAAAATTCAATATAATTTATTTATACGATATTTGGGATTTGTTTTGTCTTCTCTACTTATGCTCTATATGTGTATATAAATGTATGTTGCATGTACACATATACGTTACGTTTGTACTGTGCATAAATTTTTGTGTGAACATTCAAAATATTGTTGATAAAATATCGGTTTTTGTATAAAAAAAAAAGAATTTTTATCTCCTTGTTATATTAAATCTCTACATAATCTATATCTATACATATATGTATGTACATGAATAGAACCCGGTATATATTGGTTTACATAAAGAACTACTAAATATAACACACTATAATACATACATAACGAATTTTCCACAAAAAAATGTATATACAATACATACACATATGTGTTGTTCGAGGAAAACTAATAAAAATTAAAAATGTTTTAAAAAAGTAAAATGGGATGGATATCCAAAAACAACATAATTTAAAAATATATGGATTATGTATAAACTATGTGTTTGCATATAAATTATATTATGCAAAACGTATATATATGTACATGTATGTGCAGTACGACACAGACGTATTGTTTTAAAATTTATACTGGTTGTAAGGTAAATTATATTACCATATTTAAGGGTTGTTTATATAGTAAAATACCCAATAGTATGAAAATTGTAACGATGAGGTCCTAACCAACTTTGAAATTTAGTAACACTTGAAAACTATTAGGTACAAAAAAAAAAGAATCACAAAACAAATTACACATTCTCCACATTGTACTTATAAACCCCCCAACAAATAATTCGTTTCTCCAGTAAGTTACACAATCAAAAAGTTCGTTTTTTTTTTCTATTAACTGACATTTTCGTGATTAACTGACCCTTTAAGTTTCATAGTGCTACATAGTTAGACAACAGGCATGGTGTGAGGACCTCCAAACATTCGCTGTTTTCTTTTATAATTTCCAATGCAAAACAATTTAAAGTTTTAAATACACATAGAAGCTCTCTAGAAATTGGTTCGAAATATTTTTTTTGTGATTCAACGAAAAAGTGAAATAACCCCACAACTTCTGGTACAATACCGTAAATGTATTGCTTAAAATTCGATAAATTGTACTTTAAAGAAGAATAAACGAATTTCCAGTTGAATAGAATCATGATAGGACCACTTATTATTATTATTGAAGGGCCATGTGGGGGTTCAAGCCACCTCGCACGACTAGGAGACGTGACCTGTAAGGAAGCCAGTAAGCAGCCTCAACTCAGGTTTCCTAAGTTCCTAAGCACTGCTTAATCCTGACTGGTGTAGGTGGTATACATTTCTTCGCCTGTCGCAAACCTGGAATTCTGCACCAGAAGGAGGACTTTTGAGCATTGCCAGTACTTTACCGCTGCCCTAAGGGGCCCCTTAGTAACGCCGCAAACGGGCTCTCAGAACTATCGCGGAAGAGGCCATCAGCTGCCTTATTTCCTTTAAGTGTTACCTTATTTGAGCTTGCCAGATGTTTGGTAACCTTCAGACAATACCTTACTAGCCTTGACTCAATGGTACAAGACCTAGGAGCCTTTAAGGCCGACTGGCTGTCCGATACAATATAAACCTTTGCATGGTTTAGGTTTTTTTTTTGCGTTAGGTTTTACAGTAATACTGTTTAATAAAAAAAACATCTTAAAATGTTTGCAACAGCACAAAAGGTGCAGAGGTCCACAAGAATAAACATTAAAATAAATTAGTTCGAACAGTATAAGTCTGTGGCAATATGGCATAAGGGAATAACTCGAGTTATACCCTTTTACATATTATTTCAAATTCGAAATCTCCATATTCGAATTCATATCATATCAATTTTTTGTAAGAATCCAGCAACTACAAACAACCGTAATAATCATTTAAAAAAGCAAAAATTCAAAAAACTCATACGATTTTGAACGATTCTTTATTTTAAAAACGTTTTCCTGAAAAATGCGAATTTTAGAGTTATTCCCTTATGTCATATTGCCACAGAAGTAATCCTAATATCTAAAAATATAACAAAAAATAATACAAAGGAAGGTAATGTTGATTTATAGCCAACGAGACACAATGGTTATTGCGCCATATACTCGCAAGGATGAACATCATTGACAGCGCGAGTAAAGCAATTATTCCTGATTAAGTCATCCTTTAATTAATGCTTTTGCTATGCCTATCCTAGCGCAAAGTTCTGTAGCATGTACTTCTGCTTGAAAATTGGTAGGATTGGGATCTAAGGACTTCGAGAGGGCAGTCCCACTCCCGTGTATTCCTATCCCCGCCCCTTCTTCCGTTGTTGATCCATCCGTAAACCATACCATTGACCCTCCCACAAACGACGATCCCCTGCCCTCCACACACCCCTGTCAGGTAAGCTAACACACAATGGTTTGTGGAAGTACCGTTTACCTGGCATACGGTAAGAAGGCATTCGTATGGTAGGGTCTGTCTGAAATTACTTATGGATTTCCAGATGATTCACCATATTACTTGGTTTAATATTTCCTTCCGCCTGCATTTTCAGGGACATAATTGCAGCATCCCTTTTAACAGGCAGGTGCAACGGAGTCAGTCCTAGAAGTGTCCCCATCGCAGCGGTTGGGCACGTTTTCATTGAGCCCGTAACACCGATACAGGTTTTACGCTGAACCTTATTCAATAAAGTTTGCGATGCCTTCTGCTCAGTTTTAGGCCACCATACTACCGATGCCTAGATGATGTCATAGGTCTGCTAATGATTGTAAGAAATGGCAAGTAGATCATTTTTGGCTGTAGTCCCAAAGTACACCAATAGAGTCTCTGACTAGCCCAGAAAGCATTGGTGGCTTTTTGAACTTTCAATGTTGCTTCCACTTCAGTTTTTGATCTGGGGTAAGCCATAGATATTTAACCTTTTTGGAAAAAGGAACAGTAATACTGTTTAACGAGGGAGCTTTACGCACACGCTTTTTCCACCTCATAAAAGGAGCAAGGACAGTTTTTTTTTGATTGACACTGAGTCTTTCCTGGTCACACCACTGCCATATTATATTGGTTGCAATTTGCTTGCGATCAAAGGTGACCTCATCAAACTTGCCTTTGATTATGATAGCCACATCATCCGCTTAGTCCTGGACATCAGACCCATGGCTACTCAGGACTACCAGTAGTCTGTCAATAACCAATGACCATAAAAGTGGAGACTGCCTGGACTTAGTCTGGTTGTAATCTCACGATGTTCCAGCATGGACCACGCATAGGACAACTTACTAATTAGGAGTAGAATGTAGCAGTCAAGCATTGAATACTCAAGACAGATCTCTAAAAGTTCGCTCAACAGAGCTTCATGCGTGTTTAACCTGCATAGTGATTCGGAAACTTAGTCTATTAAGGTAGAATCTCACTTACGGTTTTTAACATGTTTATCATCTTATTATGTGCATAAATACACGATCGAATGCATATTTCACCTTATTAGATCCATAAAAGCCTATAAATGATGACATTCCCCATTGGCATAAAAAGTCGCCTCGGTAGAGCATCGGCAGAATTTAATTCGCGTGTAACTAAGACAGATGTGTCCATTAACTTCCTAATATGACCGAAATTATATTGATGTTACGGGGTGCTTTAGTGTAATATGTTCCGAAATAACTGGGGTCAGAAAAAATGAAATGTTTTGTAAATGGGGATCCTACAGTATAGACCAAAGGTGTATGCTTATGTCTACTTAAATTTTCCAATTTTGAAATAAACAACAAGATATACCAACCATAAATTCCTAGTTGTTGCTATAATGTGTATTTACCTTCACAGCATAGTCTACGATTAATACTTCACGTTTGAAATAACCACTGTGCTATTTGGCGAACGTAGACAAACGTGGTAGGCAAATATATTTACAAAAATTGCTTATCTGAAATATTAAAATATGTATGGTTCGGTTAATTTGAGATAATTGTTTTGTCCATCTCCTCCAAATTAGTAGTTTGATATTCGAGCTACTCTCGATATCACAAACTTTTTATAACCAAAAAGCAACATACCAAATGTCAATCCAAACAAAAACAAAATAAGCACGAAAAACAGAATCCCAAAAAAATAATTGAGTAAATTAAAATAGGCGAAAGTAAAATCCCCAAAAAAGTATAAAATTTTAAAATTATTAATTCTAAAAAAAAATACCATCATATTCCTGAACGGAAAATCCCTCAAAAAATGCCGAAAAATACAAAGTAAACTGCCCCATCCAAAGGGAAGACCTCAACAAATTGTTTATAACTAAAATAGGAAAACACAAGGAATCTACATAATTTCATGTCATCCTTGCACGGAAAGGACCAATGCTAAGCGGCTTTGAGGAGTTTTTTAATTTTGTATGGGAAATACAAACGTAAATATTTTTACAAATGTTAATATTTTTGAAATTTTTCTGACGTTTTCCTCTCATCCTTTCGCAAAGGGTCCAATGCTAAGCGGCTTTGGGTAGTTCTCTATTTTAGTATGTGAATTATTATTAAAAAATACAAATTTTTCAAAAATGGTTCAATCACTACATATGAATATTAGAATTTTAAAAAATCGTCAGGACGGCGGTTTGGTTCGGCAGCCTCCATCGTCCAAGGTATAAAACGAATTAAAATAATATTTCAAAAATTTGTTATTTTTAAAAAACTTGGTTTTTTGGGGATTTTTTTTTTTTTTGGGATTTTTTTATTTTGGATAACGATACCAACCCCTTTTTTTGGGGTTGGTCTCCCAAAAAAAAAATTACGAAACAATCCCAAAAAATTAATTTTTTTTAATTATAACAAATTTTTAAAATATGTATTATTTTAATTCGTTTTATACCTGGCTGCCGCCACCAAATTTCTGCTTTGACGATTTTTTGAAATTCTAACATTTATAGTATTTGGAGCATTTTTGAAAACTTTACGTTTTTTAATAATTATTCTCAGGGTAAATTCGCTAAATTTGGTAAAAATGCGCTTGCCGCTATCAAAAGGGAAGTAAAAATACTAAACTGATAAACCCTTGTACAATGGCTTGCTGCCCTCAACTCGACACGTAACAAACTCATTCACAATAAACATAGAGAAAATATTTTTACAATAATTATTGAGTATTGTTCTGGAAATTCAGTTAAAAAATTTCAATTTTTTGTAAAATTTTATTGATCTAATTTAAAATTTGCGTACACTCTAATTTTGAACCAAAGCTCATTCGTAATAGTAGTGTGCATGTATCAAATCTAAAAAACAATCTACTTACTATATTTTCCATTCGATTCATTATTTTCTATTAACAGTCACATTAGCTAGGAAATTCTTTCCCAACCGTGGCTCAGTAAAAGTCAGAAATATTTCTCAAAATGTTCAGAATTTCAAAGATATTTGAAAAAGCCTTTTGCTAATTTCTGAATTTTAGTATACGGTTTTTGGAGCAATAAATATACCCCGAACTAATTTTGAAACTTTCATAAATTACGATAGGCTTTCAGGAAAAGACTTATCGTTGCATATTTTACAAAACGTTCCCTCTGAAGAATTATTTAAATTTTTAATTGAAAGAGTACAGTGTTAGATTAGACTGTCTACAGAATATTTCTCAGATATGATCAAAATTTTGAGGTGCCCTTGTACAATACTATAATATTTATATCAGCAGTTTTCCATCAATAAGAAACATGAAATATACGTATTACTGAAAAACTACTCTAAAAGAAAATCATAATGGCGGGAGATGAAAAAACAACAAAAACAATACAATATATTTGTCGGGACGCAAATTTTATCTTCTCGTAAAATCATCATTTTCATTTTGGTTTTCTTGTTGTTGTTGTTTTTGTTTTTTGTCTGTTAGATTTTTTTTTTTGTATTGTTATATTTTCATCTTCAAATTTTCTTTTTTCCTCGTTTGTTTTTTCGTTTCGTTTCGGGGGCGGAGTCTCTTTCCAAAATATGTATATGTAATAATATATAAGTAGAGAAAATTATATAAATATAAAATACATGTATTTATTTTCTATATATAAATGTATTTTTAGTACATATTTATGTAACCCCTAATACACTTGTAGTTTACTTTATATTTACGTTTTTCGTTCATCCACTTTTCTTCCAATTTTCTTTCGACTTTTTTATGTGTATGTGCTGGTAATAACGTCATTAAATGCTATTTGGGAAAACTTTTCGATATACATATATCGTGTTTATAGCTTATGTGAAAAAGTGTACCATTGCGAAAAGTATACAAAAACTTACATACAGACGACAAACATGAAACTAAAAAAAAAAAAGTTAATAATTTTTTAAATATAATTTATATAAATCTTCAGCAACAAACTTTTATATTGAGAAAACTAATTTTTTTTTACGAATCAATAGTTTTTCACTCTCTGTATATATCATTATTGTTTTATCTAGTTTATGTATGATAAATTGTTTTTTTATGTAGATCGATTCAATAGCAGACATTTTTTTAAAATGTTTTTTATGTTTTATATTTTCAGAATTTTCGCTGGATCCGTTTAAAGAGAAATCCAACAAAACGATTTTTTTTCGTGGTTACAATAATTACCATTTCCCACCACCAACTATAGGTGGCGGCGGCGGAAGTGGTCAACAACATTTTTCCACCATTTTCCCCCCAACGATAATGGAGCGGGGTGGTGGCCTTGATAATATATCCGATTCAGGGCTATGTTTACAAGATCTTGTAGGAAGTGGCGGGGGTGGTGGTGGAGGTGGTGGAAATAATAATAGTGGTGGTGGTGGAGGTGGTGGAGGCGGTGGTGGTAATGATCATTTACATAATCATCATTCAATACATGATTCGGTGGCGGCAGCGGTTAGTGTTTCTTCGGCCATAACTGGACTAATGCCTGGTAGTGGTGGCGGTGGATTAAGTCATTTACATCATAGTGCTCACGACGTTGGGGCACATCATCATCATACGGTGGTGCCTCATACACCTGGATTACATGAACCTCTAGAAAAATTAAAACGTGAGTTCTTTTGCAATTATCTATTTGAAATTTAATTTTTTATTATATAAAACGAGATTCTTGAATTAGGATTATTGATCATTAACATAATTAGTTTAGTTAGAAAAAAATCTAAAATTTTAAAGAAAATAAAATACACAAGCATAACTTATTTAGGCTGAAAATAATTTTTTTGATGATTTTCACGTTCTAGTTTGGTTGTCAAAAATGTTCCTCTAGAAAATAAGGTACTGTATAAACAAACATTAAAGCCAGAAAGCCTTACTAATTTCACGCTTATAAGACACCTTACTTTTTCGAGAATCATTGTGTTAGTTAAGTGGTTAAAGTTTCAAGTTCGCTGTATAAGTATCAAAGCAAAACGGTTATACACCGTTTTCCAACCCTACGTCAATTCGGTCTAAAACAGTTAAGGATTTAAAACAATAAGTTACAAAAATTGGTTGCAAAAAATTATTTAACCATCATTACTCAACTGGTCCATAACTAGTTGGTTGAACATTTGAGCAAGGACAAATCAACCAATTTCTAACTTGTATTAGATACTAACCTATGGTATTGCAAGCAACTCCCTCAAGCAGGCCATACAATTTTAGAGCCTCAAATTAGATCAGCGAAATAACTTGAGCCGCACTTGATTTACATTTGTTTTTAAATGATTTGACACAACAATTTAACGATTTCTAAATAACCGATTATATTAGCATTAAAGCAGCATAAACCCGTACATAAATTTAAAACTACTACAGCATATGATGCATGTAACATATACCATTCATTTAACTTTTACTATTCCCATGAGAATTTTATCAAATTAACTAAAATAGTTTAACAGCAATTTATGTATTATTGCTATAGATGTTTTAGGGGGTTTCAAATTTCACAAAAAAAAAAATTAAGAAAACACCTTCTGTAGACACACGTGTCCACTCAACCCTGGCGCATTCAATTCAAAAATCATCAATCATTTTTTCCCAGTTCCTCAATTTTTCTTTCTCTCTCCGTTTGACTCTTTTGAAAATGAACATCGAATCAATTGCTGTTACTAAGATCTTAATTAGTTTATATTCATTGAGATTGAAATCAACAACAACAACAATATCCGATTACACAATAGTATGGAATTACAAACACAAAAATTTCTCGTATCATTCGTCACCCTTATCGAGCGATTATACATACTATACATATAGTGTCGTAATCGTATATTCGTGTTTACCCTTAAATTACAAAAAAAAAAATCCGCAGAACTGTTTTGTATACATATATAATACAAATTATACACAATTCAATAATAGTTATTATATTAAAGTGTGATTATGTTAACGAAAGAACAAAACAAAAAAAATGTAAAAAGTAAAATGACGAGGGTGATCAATTAGCCGTAACATTCATACGGATATTATTTAGGCAAATATGTACCGAATACACTTCCGATATTTACAATCGGCATCAATTCACTTGTACACATTAATGTTTGTATATTTTAGGTCACGACTGTTAAAAGTATCATATTTAAACCAATTTTAGAGGGAACAAATTTGTCGAAGAAATAAATCAAATCGAAAATAAAAATTTGAAAAAAATCAACGATGGGAAATTTGTGCACTTGTTGCCCGCGTATTTTTCGCCGTTTTATTTTTTTTTTGTACAAATTGAATCATAATAGTTTTATTCATTACAACAACACAATCGATTAGTTATGGTTCAAATCAGGTGCTGAATTTGTTGAAGTGTTTTATGTATATATATACATTTTCCACGCACTGCTGCAAATTTAAGAAAAATTTATATGTTGGTAGATTTTATGTGTGCTATTGATTTATTAAATTTATCTTTTTAATTTTCTGTTAAATTTGGTTTTGATTTATGTCTGAAATGAAATTAATACTTTTATCCGGCGGAATTAAAAATTTATATTTACGTCTTAGTCTTATTTATATAGATATGAGTAATACATACAAGACGTTCTGGTTTTGATCAATTCGGATAAATTTTAATCATTCGACTGATTGAAAAGGATTTTTTGGAGGATTGAATTACTGTTGTTTGTGTATTTTTACTCGTATTTCGAAAGTAATTTTACGGAAAATTGATAGGGATCATGCTGCTTGTCATATTTGTTGAGAAAGAGCATGATTCTTATTCGTGTAGGCCAACTGTCTGGTTAATGAACAGAAAGTTAACTTTATTCACTGTGAATAGGTTTAACATTCAAATGTTAACAATTTTTTATATAATTGAACCGGAGGCAATGTCTGAGATGACCGCTAAAAATCATACAATTATGCCCAGGCGAACGGTCCAAAAAATGTGCGTGCAGGATAATAACCCAGATAATCTCTTGTAGAAAATGAGGCGTACATACAGGTGAAGAAACATTCAAATGGTTTAGTGAGGCGGTTTTTAACATCAGGTATATGTGGAATCTTTGTGAGTTGTCGATTAGTGGTTTCATGATATACCAGAGGATCCATTCATCAACACGACGGTCAACTCACGCTTTGTTGAGACACAGTTGCCTCTCAAGATGATGGCTCTCATGTTTAAATGCTGGTTTCATCGGTGCTATTGTATGCTTCTGTTGTCTGGGTGACTATGTTAAAGACTTCAACTGTTAAAACTAATTTACATAATTTTGCTTATAGAACGATTACTGGAAATAGGTACGTTCTCAACTCTGCATCAGTTTCAATGCTTCATTTTAAGCACAGCATGCTCTGCTGCATTTGGCTTTAAGTAGTCTTTGGCATGAGACGTCCAGACAGTTGTCGCGGGCATAGGCCAGAAATTTAGGTGGTCCGATTTATTTTCTTTTTATTCTCGCTCTGACCATAGTCAGGATTTGGTATATCTATACTCGACGTATATGGTCCTCTCCTCGAATGATTTAAAATTGTAAGTTTTTCGAACGGCAACTTTGGTTTCAAGCGTTTTTTTTCGGTCTTAAAAATAAAATAATAGTTTACGATACAGATAGTGAATCTGTGACAAATTCTTCGATTCCTGCATGATTACAAACTTGTCGAGGACCGTAAAATATATTATAAATTGAGGATAACGTTATCACTGGTTGTTTAGCCAAAACTTACGAACCACTTACTGCCATACTTTTGACTGTTGTAAAAAGGCGATTAAGAATATTCAATTGTATGTCTATGTTTACGCTTCTACAGTTTGTTAAGGATGCAGTACCAGTTGGCGTTTTTTAATGGAATCCCGAGTATGCTCTATGCGGGCTCCTTATCACAATTTTCACTATTTTCGTAAAATTAAGTACAGCGAACCAGGTACAGGTTTAAAATTATTTTAAACTTATTGTTGTTTATTATTATAAGAGAAATCCGACTGACATTTCTGAATTTGTTTGAATTTAAATTAAACGCAATTTTGCAATTTTTATTAAAAAATTTCAGGAGTTTGCCTGAACTATCCAAACCAGTAATAAATTGCTTGAATTAGCCTAAATATTGGTCAATTATCGTTTAAATCAGACGAGGCTTGTTAAAACAAAACTTTGATAACTGAGTAGTAGATATACCCTACACACTCCGATCTGAATGTTGCTTGTATAACTATCAGATGGGAATATTAAGTAGGCCTGAGTGCCATACACTGCTCTATTTTCATCTAAATTATAAAGAAATTTTGTAAAGTTCATGGTTTGTAAATGAGTCTAATGTGTGTGATATTTTCATAAACCTATTCACCAATATTGATAAATGCATATAGAAAGCCAAATATTAGAAAAACAAAATCCAGAAACCTTAATCTTAATTACACAACTACTTTGCAATAGCAAAATTTATAAAATCCTAAATAAAAAAATAAATATTGAATACCACGAAACCAAAAATACAAAATATTGTAAATCAAACCTTTGTTTGACAAAGAAAATCTATAGAAATTGACCCCTATACTATCAACAATTGACACGACATTGTGTGGTCGCTTCGTTAAGAAGAACTCTGAAGGAGTTATTTTCTGGAATTTAGAATTTCACCTAATTTTAACTTTTCTTACATATGTTCTCTTAGTTTGTTAGAATTTCCGGAACCAAATGTGAAAGTGAACTCTGTACTCTTCATGGCTTATAGGAAAACCAAATCATATCTTTTATCGATTACGACAAATTGACTGGTTAAAGTAACACATATAAATTACCTAGCCATATGGTCACCTCACAAATAAATATTCCTCACAAATCATTCCATATTCCACTTATATGTTCAATTTGAAATCAAATTGCAATCATATTTTTACACCACATTGAATACCTCCACAATTTAAAATGTATCTACCAATTTTTTTATGTTTTTGATAGTAAACTGTGGTGTTTTTTTTTGCCAAACTGTACACAAAAAACTCCTCATATATTTAGAACTTCCCAAGAACGAGTTCGTTGTCATATAAATAAAATAGCGACAGATTTTCTTGTAATAAAATTGGATTATTTTTCAATGAGCTGTGCAGAGAAGCAATAATGCGATTTGCTGTATGTATATACTTATATAAAATACAACAACATCCGAAAAAAAAAACAAACAACAAAAAAATATTGAATTGAAAATTGATAAAAAATATGGTTGAGTTGATAAAATAAAAATAAAAATTGGACATTATCACCCTGTTGAATGACTTTAGTATTTTTGTTGGTGTGTAAAATAGAAAATATTCAATCGACTTATCCTTCTTCATTATTATTATTATTACGATTATTACTGGCTAGATATTTTTTTTATATTTGAACCCAAAAAAATGTGTTCACCACTAAAAATTCATTCAACCATAATTTTCTATAATTTTATATCGTTGGGATTTATAAGCCAAATAGTAATTATAGAATCAAACGGAGTGGAAAATTGATAATTTTTTCTCGTTAACCCTTTAACAGATTTTCTTCTCATGATACACGATTCCATATATATATTTGTATATGGTATACAAAACATGGACATCTGTTATCTATTTCTGATTTAGATGATTTTCCAAAAAATAAAAAATTAAAACTAACACCAAATTTATGATCTTTTATATCTTGACTTCTGTATAGACGAAAATAGATTTGTGCATCTTTAATTGATTTGTATAAATTTGGAGTATGTAACGCATATACTAAATATATTCCTCGAAAATAATTTATTTAATTCTCGCATAATCTCAGATAATCCAGGGTTTCCTAAAAAAAAAAATATTTTTAGATGGATACATAATTTTCTTCTTGCTCTTCTTCTTTGACGTATTTTTAAAATTATTTTATGAAAAATCACTAAATTTTTATGTTTTATATTTCAAGCTGCCTCTATTTGATTTCTATTAAGAAGATATTAATATGGTTCCGATTTTATGTACAACAACGTTATTTTTAAATGATTAATGTGAGACCTCTAAATTCTTTAAATTTTCACATATTTTCACAAAATCGTAAAAAAAAAACTTTACCAATTCATATATAACTGCAAGTCATATTTACATAAAATATTGTAAATGTGTATTTATTGGAAAAGTTACAATTTAATGAATACCAAAAACACTAAAACATTTTCTTTATGTTTCCAACATTTTTCAACAGCGCGCATGATAAACTTTAACAATAAATTTGAAAATTATTGCACACGATGTACATGATTTAGGAGAGCAGTAAGACTGTATACTAAATTTATTTTAAACTTATATGTTCATATACATATGTATATATTTCATAGATTCGTGCTCTGTTTTTAAATGATTGCTTCTAATTTTTATAGTCGGGTATAATGCAGTATGTTACTTTAAAAGAATCACACATCAATCGTTTACATATAATATAAATAAATCCATCAAACTTAATTCATTTTAACACAAAAAACAATAAAAAAATTGATAAAAATTAATCCTACATTTCCCTCACATCTATAATAAACTCAAATTCGTGACAGTGTGATCGTTGAAAAAATGGCCAAAAACTAATACCTTTCTGTACACAAAAGATACAAAAAAATCAATTTAAATTAAGTTTCGATTTCGTCACCCATCAAAAAAAAAAAAAAAAAAAATCTAACGACAAACAACAAAATTTTCTAAATCTGTTATTTAATCTAAACTAAATTAATATAATCATTCAGTCAGTCAGAGTATTATATGGTATATTGAGATACATGTCGTTTTTGCATCTTCCCAGTCGTTCCTTGTACATGGATGCGATATAAATTAATGTTAAATTGGTAGTAGACGACGAACGAGAAGAAATATAACATTGAGGGTTGATATCTAGCTAAATTATATACCAGAAGAAGAAAAATACAAGAGATTTTCGACCCTAACATATAGAATAGAGATAATAGTAATAACAATAATAATAATAGTAATAACAATCATAATAGAGCAAAACCAGAAAAAAAAACACCAAACATACATACTCGTACATTATTATTTGGGAGAGGTGTTGCTTGCTCCCTTCATATAATAGTTCATTGCATATATACATTTTTAGCCATATGGGACCAATTTCCTAATTTATATAAATTTATCCTTAAAACAAAAAACACAAAAAATTAGGGACGTAAAATAGATAAAAGATGAGATTTTGGAAAAAAGAAGCAACAACAACGACCTCAAAATAATTTCTATATAGTACTATATGTGATGTGCATTTAATGGATTTTATTATTATTATTATTGTGTTGCCGGTGCGGTTAACCCTTCGACGTTTCGCATAGTATTTTATGCATTTTGTTTGTTATTTTAATTTATTTGTATTTATTTTTGTATTAAATTATAAAAAAATAAATAAAAATTATTTGTACTCGCAGAAGAGGGTGGGTTATGTGCTGCATGCACAATTTACGAATGATTATGATCGATTGATTTTAATTCAAGTATAAAATTGGTTGAATTTTGTCGATTAATTTATATTTATTTATTACACCTGTATACTACTATTTATATGGGAATATTTTAGCAATAATAATTGTAAATACAAATTAGATGTAGTTGTGATGAAACATTCAATGGTTGATGTCTAGTCCGTAATTTTTAAATACCTATATTTTAATAATTTAAATTATTTAAAATAATAATAAGTTATTTAAATTCTCTAGATTCGTTAAAATTTCCGAAATTTTAAATATTTTCAAATTCTGTTCTATCTATTGTCCGTACATATATCTAAAATGTGCATCTTATAATTGCTGAGAATCATATTAGTAACAGAATTACCTAACCCCCTTTCTAAGACGATCTTCGATATTTCTGGCGATTTTATTACTTCGACGAATCAAGACTGCTTAATCAAGGCAGTCGCCGATGGTATATGTTCGTCTAGGAACAACTGAGAACAATAATATTCTCCATAGTTGATATTTGTTTCTGTTCAAATTCTTTCCATCTGATTCTGAGCTTCGAGTTTATATTTAGACAATTATTGTTTAATTTTTTTTCGTCGGCGACAAATTCAATTATGTATAAATATTTCTCTCAAAACTTCAAAATGTTCAGTAAAAAATGAACATCTTTAGATTTTTTTCAATATGGCAGTCCTGAATTCTACAACTACAATTTATTATAAACCTTATCACCAAACGTTTCTCTCAAATCTAGACAATTGACTATTTGAGTCTGCGATGGTGCGGCACTCCCTTCATAAACTTCTGGAAACAAATCGGAAACTTGTTTGTTTCTAGAGTAGAGGTAGCTTCGGTAGGTCTTGTACTAAGAACTATAGTTAAATATCTGATATATATAAACAAATGACACAATGATCGACTATGTATATTATAGGCACATTTGATCAAAATAAACGATGTAAGTAGGGCTGGCTTATCAGTTTTTAACACTCTAAATCATTAAGTATACACTTCACAGAGAATATAAATTGAATCATGTCAGAAGATTTTAAATTTTAGCAAAATTATAGCAAAAGATCGATTTAAAAATGTTACACATTAGGTCCAGTGATAATTCAATAAACATCGTAGGAAATTATACTTATATTGGTAACAAGTATGATTTACTTATCTATTTGATATAATAATTTGTATATAGGTATCGATACCTTAGAGCACACAAGTGCTATATGACCATTTTTACGGTTTGTGGTAAATACAAATTTAGGCTTTCAGAAAGGCATTTTTATCGTTTATGGTTCTGTTATTTGGTACTATAATCATTTCTAGCACTATTTCCAAGGCATTGAATGAAAATTTTAAATATTTTCGAATTTAGAGACATTCTTGTATATAGACATTCAAAATATGGACATAGCACTTTTAGTTTTCTAAGGTATCGATATTTTTTATTAAATTTAAGCATAGAAAACTCTTGCTTGTAAACAAAACGCTTTTGAAAATGAACTTAAATTGAGTCCAAAAAATATGTTAACTACAAGGAGTAGTTTTTGGGCATAAACACTAGTCTATAATAAAAACAATGACTTGTGGTTACGTATTCCGCTTGCTTAAGAACTTTCTAAAAAGGAACTTTAGATCATAAATAAAGGGTTGCTGTCGAGAATTCTCGGGACAAATTTCTCGAGAAAATAGATAAATTTGTACAAACCCGTCTTCCGGGATTTTCATCATAAACCACAGCGATTTTTAATTTATAGTTTTCTTTACTTTTTTCTCAAAATTCATTCAATTTGCTCATTGAATAAAAACAGTGTTTTCTTTCATTTTATTTTTAAGTAATGATTTTAAAATTTTTTGTGATGACTTAGATTTCAAAATTCATCTTTGTCAAATGAAAAACCGATACGATAAAAAAACGCACATATCCACGGAAGTAATTTCTTAATAAATTATTTGAAACTAGGTTTTGAAAATTTCTCTAAATAATGTCAGTGACAGTTAGACAGGAGAGTTCATGACGACATGGGAAACCCGTAGTAGGGGCTAAAAACCAGGCCGTTCTTCATTTTGTTATATCGGCTTATATAACATTTTTGTAAATATGGATTCAGCTGCTAAAGACGTTTTGATCCAGACATTGGTTTACAAAAGAGCACCATAACAAAGTGTTGTCATTGAGCTTTCTTCCAGTGAAAAATATTGCGCTGGTTAAGGGAATAGGTAAAACCTTAGATTAATTTTAATTCCTTTCTGATTTCTACTGAAAATACATTTCTTGCGTTCTTAATTTTTCTATTGATTGGCCAGGTCAAAAGTTTACTGAACTGAGCGTTTACTCAGTTTAATGAAAGGTTTACTCAAATTTTTAATATTTTGAACGCAATTCGGCACTCCCTTCCAGTGATCAGACGTTCATATTATTTTACCTAAGTAATAATATATTAAAGTGAAAGAAATTTAAGCGGTGGCTAGATCTAAAGGATAATATTGGGTTTTCTGGACCATCCTTTGAACTCCACCTGAAAAAAATATATGTATAGGAATTAGCCGTTAAAACCGGACGATCGTACTTTGGTTTGTGAACCCACAGAAATTCCACGGCCTGAAACTTGAAGGCGAATTCAGAGATTCAGAGATTCCTACATCATTAACAAAAAACATTCAATTGTAATTTTATTTTTTAAAAGGTAAAGATTAAAAACAAAATTCTAGTTTCCATATATTTTATTGATTTTATTTCCCGGAATCCTGGGAAATTGGGTTTTAACGCTCTCGGCTTCCGGGATTTTAAAAACAGTCGGAAAAGTAACCCTTTGATCATAAATAATTTGATAAATTGAAAGACAAAATTGTATTTAGAACATCAAATTGAAATATGCGGATTTAAATTGCCGTTTATGCATTCCCTAATTACTTCGGATTTAACACTTTAATTAAAGTTTTTTACTCTCATTAAAACGGTCTCTGCTGATTATGAAAAGTAAATATAAACTTTTATTTCGGTGCACACTGTAATCTATAAACCTTTAATGTTAATTTATAACAATAGAATATGTCAATGCTATCCGATAGTCACACTCACACCAACGAAAGTATCAGGATATAGCAAACACACTACGATACAAATGATTGATTAAATTATTATTTTTTCCTCAACCAAATATTTGGTTGCCAATTTCCATTATTTCACTGCCATTTGAGAACGACTAAAAGCAATTACATACTTTCATTCACAAAATTTGTTTTAGTTCCCAATGAATTTCTTTACATTTATCTGTCTAAAACTGGCTCCCAAATGGCTTTATTACGTGCAGCACATTAAATACAATTAATGAAACATTTATTCTATTTTTAAACACTAAAATTATCAAAAAACACTGAATTTAATTTAATTATCACGTCCATCCCTGATTTAATTGACAACTGTATACGTAATACGTATTTGAAAACAAAAAACAGTTTTATTTGTTGGAACGCACGTTTAAAGTTGCGTAAAAATTTGATATTGCAGTTACTACAGATTATGCTTCAATCAATTGAGAAATTTGAATGAATCATACGTACTAATTTTTGTTGATCAATTTTTGCATTTTTTTATGTATGTATGTACCAATAAATGGATGAAATTGTTTCATTTTTAATCTTTTTTTTCTTTCAATTTTTATGTTAAAAATTATGACACAATGTTTTGGTGTTGTACTATATGTAACATAAAATACACTTTATATCATTTTATTTGAATAAAAAAGCTTAGCTTTAGAGCTACTCAGTTTAACATAAGTTTTTAGGTTGTGGTATATAAAACTAATTCTGGTATACATATTTGGGCTCAAAAAATTTAAATTTTTTAAACTTTGATAGGCTGAAATTTTAAAAGTTTCTAACCAAAATTTTACAAGTTCTTTGATAATTTTCTAGGTTGGAAATGACGTCTAGACCTAAAATGAAGCAGGTATACGCAACAAATTTAAGTCCAGTACTCTTTAAAAATGCAATCAAGAACAGAAAATGTTCCGTTCCTTTATTACCAACCATCCCCATAAAAAATAAATGAAATTAAAATCGTTTATCCTGGAAATACATATGTATATCCCGTAATAAAGTATATGAACAAAACCGGAAATAAATAATACAAAATATATTATTTATTTTCATCTTCTATACACAACAGATTTGTCGTAATTTTCCCATTTACCCGTATTTTAATTGTCTCTGAATTTTCTCTTGGTGTATATACCAATTTTCCGAAACAAACAAAAAAATGTTTATTATTTTTCTAAAAATTATAATTTTTTATAAATAAAAATTTATTCTGTCTCCTCTCTGTCTGTATATCTTATATTCGGTACATTTTTCTTCCACTTCTTGTATTTATGTATAGTTGGTTGTTTTCCTTTTATTTTATTTTTTTTTTTTTTATTTAAAAACATAAAAAAGAAAATCCCTTTTTAATCCTAACTTCCATTTGACAGTTACTGCACCTGACTTTTTTACTATATTGAGAAAAGACTTCGAAAAGAATTTTAAGCACGTTCTTTTCCTACGATATAAATATGTAGCTATATTCTGTGCTGTTCTGTTATATTTAATTTTATTGTGTTTAAATGGTAGATGGAACACACCAAACGAAAATTACATATTTTACCAGCGTAACAATAATTTAAGTTTGGGAAAAATATATTATGTACAATATGTAGTTTGGTAAAATTTCGTCGAAGGGACTTTGATTTATGATTTTCAACCATCTGTATCTCCTCGATCTTTCGATAGATAGTTATCTATGTATTTAGTGAAAAGAAAATTTCACGGAAGATTATACAAATTGTGTACAAACAGTTTTGTTGTGCCCCATAAATCACACTCGCAAAGTGGGTGTGTCCAAAAACAACCGTAATGATCGAGTGTAATTTGATAGTGTAACATATGCATGTCGTGTTAAATCATTTATTTAACAGGTACTAGTATTTTACAATCTTACATTATAGTGTCTACTGTCTAGTATCCATGTGTAACCGAAAATTTTGTTAAAACATACGTATAGTATATGACAAATTAAGTAATATAATTTTATTGCTACAAATTACTTATTTACACAACATGTGGTTTATATTTGGATAAGTCGTTTTCTATTACAACCATGTAGAAGAACCCTAATATTTGTTAGATTTTTTGTTTTGTTTAATAGTCCATTAGGAAGTGTTAAATAATTAATAAATATTTGAACTAAACTTCTAATTTAGAGCAAAGGATTTTGTTTATGTAAATAGGAAATGTTAAGCGCCAGGTTTGATTAAATATGAATATGAGGTAAATCATCACAAGTTTTAAGTTTTTATTTAGATAGCATTGTGCTGACTTGTTTAAAGTAATACAATTAAAATAAATAATATGGAATTAAAGTAGGTAAATAGTCACTGTTTTCTATTTTACAAAGATAATATTCTATAGTTACTGTGTGTTATTATAAAGGTCAATGTTAGTTATTTTATTTTATTTATTCCGCTTAAAAGTACAATTTTTTGACATTTTACAAGTTACAGACACGTAAAATTGAACGATCTGCCGCGAACTAAACAAAATTTCGCCACTCTCGAACTATTTAGTTATACAAATACCCTGTGACTAAATCAAAAATTTTCCCCAATATTATCTCAAATCTTCATGTGACTCGTAAGAAGCGTACACATTACTTATATAATGTATGCTCATTTTAATTTTATTATTACAATAATAATAGTTTATTATACATAAATATGCACAGATATAAAAATAGTAATTTACTTAAAAATATCTATATTTGTATAGGCACACATATTGCTACACAACAAAACATAAATAGAGACATTTTTTTAGGTGAATGAGATACATCTTCTGTTTACTATTATTATTATTATTATTATAATTATTATTATTATATTATATATTAATACCACATACTTAAAAATGTTATCCTTATAATCTCAAAATATAATCCAAATTAAACATATAAAATTCGCATCCAAACAAATTTTAAATCCCAATAAATACTGTTTATATGTGAACATGCATTAAAACTAGAAAGCTTTTTAATTTACTCAAAAAAAAATTGTTGTTGTTGTTGTCATTTTATATTTAAAATTATTTTATCTAAAAATATTATTAGAATTTAGTATTTTATTGATGAGTGCTAAAATGTATGTACTCGTAGATATTATGTAAATATATTACAGTACACTAAACTTGGTTCGATTTATCTCTGACTTTCATGTCGATTAATTATATTTTTTACTGATCTTAGTAATAACCTTGCTCATATGACAGGTATGCGATGTCTTCATTGTAAAAATATTAAAATCGAAATAAAGCAAACATCCTTCAACAGTTGTCAACTTGGTGAGTTAAATAAACAAGTTGTTTTCTGAATGCATGATCATAGTCAATATTTTATCAATTACTACCGTTACAATCGACAAAAATTCAATCAAAATGGTGGCGTGACGCTATTTCCATTAAAAGGTGTATTAAACATTTTATTCTTCCGTGCTCCAACACAGAAGTTGTTGAAAAAATTGAATTAGCGGTCACGCTTGCGAATAGTGTTAAATTCAGTCACGTATAAAAATAATAAAATCCGATTTAAGAATTCTTACGCAAAATTTAAAAATTTCTAATTTGTTTAGACCTTAAATACCAGATACAGATTTTAAAGGGGCAGATAACATTCTTTTCCCGATTCTAATAGAGCAAATAGACCAATTGCCAAACAAATGCATTAGATTTAATATTGATGAACATTCCTGAAAAATAACCCAACATAATCTTTGAGGCTCATAATAACCATAGGCTAGTCCAAACAATAAACTGCCATAGGTTCTTTGATTCTCTAAAGCTATTTAGTTGTTCTTTATTTTTTTCATAAGAAATCGAATAAGCAAATTTTCTAAATCTGACTTGGTTTCATCGAACAAATTTATCACGCTATTACTTTTGTAACTAATCGATTACTGGAGGTCAAAACAAGTTCATATCAAAGATATCCTCCGCAGAAATTTATTCTATAAAAATATGTATATGAACCTTAAAAATATCTCGCATTATATTGTTAAGGTCAATAAATAACAATCAATCTGAGAAATGGAAGATGAGGCAAAGTTCTGAAACAGTAATAGGACCTATGCAGATGATAAATCCTAGGCAACTTTAATAGCAAAAAAAAATTCTAAAAACCATAACATCACTACATTTCTTGAAACACCTAAGTTGATTCGGAATTCAAAATATTTCTTGAAACGAAATAGTAAAAATTCCCAAAAATCTTAGGAATAAGAATTCTTGCGGTTTGGACAATATTCACAAATTACAACAGATCTCTTAAACCAAAATATTTTTTGAATTTTTAAGAAAAAAATTCAAAGCGTACTTATATCACAGTTACTACTCTTTGAAACAGGCTAGTGATAATAGCGATTAGAAAACCCAATAAAAATCTTCTGCAAATTATTTGAAAATATGATATACTCCCGTCTCTTGACTTGAGTCATGTTGACGAAAAATCGGTGTTACCATTAGAACAATTTGGGTTTTGCCATCTTCATTCTACAAACCATCAATTATTAAAAGCAACCAATTTTATTAAACAAGTCTATCGATCAAAACTTTCAACAAAAATGGTATCTACCTCAGCTATACTATGCGGACATTTATCTTAACTGAAGGCCAACATAATTTTTTAGCAACCATTTCATAAATGACAAATTATGGAAAGAATCAAAAACCATTTTATGAAATTTGTTGAACTAAACGGGTTCACAAATAATTAAATTTTCAGTATTGAGTAAAGGTAGCTTCTGGTATTAACCAAGGTTCTGTGAAAATTTATAAATGGTTCCAATTTAATCAAAACGTTACAAAAAGTTTCGATAAATATTTACTTAACCTAAATTTGCGTCGGTAGTTATACGAATCTCTAAAGATTAATGTGCAAACCAGAAACAAACAGAAATCTTTATTATATTTGTTAAAGCTTATAATGTTCACCACATTGTAAAAAAATAATAAATTTTCAGCAAACAAATCATAGAACCAATATGTTAAACAAGAAAAACCCTACACAACAATTTTTCTTAATTGTCAATTATTAATTTTATAATAATCTCATGAAATCGTTTGAGATAAGAATAAACGATTATCAAAAACACAAATCAAATGAGTTAAACTAACCCCCGAGGGCTTAGAGAGGATCTTTTAAAAGTCAAAATATTATCTATACAGAAAATGAATGTAATAATTGAAAAAAATAATTTTTATGACTGACAAAACAGTCAAACGCGCGAAATAATCTATTTTATGATGACTTTATTAAATGTATTATAAGACAACAGAATTATTAATCGACTGTGAAATATTTGAGTATGTCTGTGTATTTGGTCTCAATAAAAATTCGACTGATCCGCGCGCGGCTATAAAACAAAATGGTTCATTTACATGATGATTAAATAGAAATGTATGTATGTGATGCTGCGGTTAACAAATGACAGTATGAATGAAATATTTTTATTAATTTATTTATTTTTGTACGAACAAATCGTATCTCTCTGCTGTGTATATACTTTTTATTTTTTTTTAACAGATGTGCTGAAAATTAATGACAAAAATGTTTTGGCAAATTAAATTTGATTTATTCTTATGTGTTAATTGTGCGCGCTAACTAAAAACATAAACGATTGGGTGATGAAAATATCATTTGTTTATTATGAATAAATATGCTTGTATAAAATCATAATATGCATATAGTATATCCAGTTCTTAGATGTTGCAAATTTTCCAATCCATTAGTTGGTTAGGTAGACAAATAATTATGTACATACTCCATAATTTATGAAATATTGTTTGTGAACCGCAAAACTCAAAATATAAATTTTCCAAATTAATAACTTATTTGTAGCTGTGTGTGTGTGTGTGTGTGTGTGAGTTTTGTGTGTGACATATGTAAATCTAATTTGTTCTATTTGTTGGCTTTTTGAAAATTAAGAAATATTAACAAACATTTTTGTGTTTTCATAAATTCCACAACCAAATTCCACATAAACTGATAAACATAAACTATATAACACTACTTAGGTATGTATGCAGACACGTTGAGTTGTCGTCAACACATAGCCAACAACTAACTTTATGCATAAGAAAATAAAAAAAAATTTAAGTTGGAAAAACTGAAGTTAATAAAAATGTTATTTATAAAATTTATTTTTTTATTTTAATTCTAAATGAAAAGAATTTTTTACGAATTTTATGTTCGCATTGTTTTCTTTATTTTATTTTCTTTTTTAAATATATAAAGACAAATTAGTTTATTACTGTGAATGTGAATGTCATGTTGGTTGACAGTTGTCATAGTGAATAGAACAGAAGTGTTTGATATGTTTATTAAAAATAAATATTTTTAGAAACGGGAGTGAAAATAAAAAATTTACATTTTCCACGCCGGCCGGTATATTGTCATCTTAATAAATTAAACTGGTGGAAAAATTTGTCTGAAAAATTAACTGAAATGTTGCAGCTTTACC
This sequence comes from Tipula helvola, assembly GCA_963556165.1. Classification (NCBI taxonomy): domain Eukaryota; kingdom Metazoa; phylum Arthropoda; class Insecta; order Diptera; family Tipulidae; genus Tipula; species Tipula helvola. The sequence goes on from OY744482.1 coordinate 391,152,156, forward strand.
TAATCCAAAAATCACAATTTCTCGAATTTCGAAAACCCTTTCTTAGGATACCAACGCTTTATTCCGAATTCAATGCGATGGAAAACTCGAATAATATCGGAAAGATCAAAAAGACTTTGCGCAAAAAAATATAAATTTAGCTAGAAACTCGTAAAGGTTACTTGATATCAAAATAGCATACTCTCGATTTACATTCACCGATGTACTTGGTGGATAGCTTCTTCCATGCAAATCATGTTGAATTAGAAAATTATTCTAATAAAGACTTCACCATGTAATAAAATAAAACGCAACGGAACACGCTTGAATTTCGTTTTGTTTGTTAGATTCAAAACAAATACAGGTAGGTAACCCTCGTATAACACGGTACTTTTTAAACATGTTTTCGCACGGTTCACCAAATGTACCGAAAATTTTGCTAAACATGGTTTGTATAACACGATTTTACTAAAACACGGTAAAATTTCCTCGTATTACGCGCTTTGACGCTCTTTTTTTGTTAATAGATATATTTATGTATAATATATGTATAATATATGGTTGGGAAATAAAAATAAAAATCTTTTGGTTAGTTTTGCGTACACCGATCCCAAATATATGATATAAAAAATTCTTCCTTGAAGAAACTTTCGATCAGAAATGCCGACTGTTCAAAAATCCTGAAACTATATTTAGAAACCCATTCAACGAATTTTAAACGCTTTCTTAAATCCTCGCATTTAAATTTGTTCGTTTAAACCAAACTGCGCTATCTGTATTAACTTGTCAGTTAATATTTATTACTTTGAAACAATAAAGCTGTTTATCTCTTTAGGGTCTGCCTCATAAAAACGGAATGCTATCAAAGGGCCGAATGTCGAAGGGCCGAAATGGGTCGAAGGGCCAAATGGGTCGAAGGGCCGAATTTTTAATATTCACTAATTTACATTACTAAATCACAATGAAATTATTTTATTCGTCTAAATAGAATTTTCCTTCACTCTAACGAATATAAAATGGTATAATCGGCCCTATATTTCTAAAAACCAAAAAACAATAAACAAAAAAATTCGGCCCTTCGACCCATTCGGCCCTTTCGGCCCTTTGAAATTCGGCCCTTCGTACCCATTCCATAAAAACATGTCGGTTCAACATTTTAAATAAACATTTATAATTTTTCACAAAATTGTTATTCAATAACGTAATTGTTATTCAATTACGAAATTATTAAAAATTAGTTCGAATTTATGAAAGCCATCTATTTAAAAAAATTTAATTTGTAATAATTTCGTCGTTGAACGAATAACAGTTTTCGATTATTACAACCATGCTGTAGACTTGCTCTTGGATACTCATTTCGATGGTAACCAAACATTTCCTACTTGAGATAATGCAAACAACTTTTTTTTTAAATTTTAAACTTCGCTAAATCTCATCCAAGCTCGCACGATAGTGTGAAATAGTTAAAATGTATCCAATATCATAGAAGATGCTTGGATAAGTAAGCTGTTAAACGAACGGATTGGTCGAAAATGGCAGGTGGAGCGCTTAAGTATAGTGTAAAACGTCAAAATACTGTAAGCTCATTCTTACGTCTTAATTGAAAGTAAAACATAATAAAAAAATAGAACTTTTTAAAGTGAAATGCTTAAGCTCGAGCCTCTCATAATTTGAATGTAGCTCGGGCCATTTAAACATTAGATTAATTTATGAGGGGTTTGGAATCGTTAATAATTCATACAGAGTTTTTTAGAAGGAAAAGCCTTTTTGGAACTTAGCCTATTATTTTACAAGAACTTCAAGTCTCGGATAACGCGGGTTTGGTTAGCACGGAATTTTCATGGAACCTGTAAATACGTTAGATAAACAATCATTAGAAAATCGCTTTTTGCTTATCGCTTTTTGCAATCATTTTTTTACTTATGTCAATTTTAGAGAGGTTGGTCATCAAAATCCTTTATATTTCCTAACACCCCAGACGAAGTAACTTTCAAATCAACAGAATTCTTCCCTTTGGATCGATGGAAGGAATAAGCTCCAAATCAAGTACACCAAATTAGTCAAAACGTTTTATTGCTCAACTTTCTTTGGAAAGCAACGTACTCTAAATCTTGTGTATTATTTGTAAAACTGTTTTGTCCGATTCAATGTGGATAGACTGCTACTAGAGGTTACTACTTCCAGCCTTTGTGTAGAATTTTAGTTGATATATCCATTCGTCCTTAAGATATTGTGAACAAGAACGGGCTGACCGACGGACGGCACACCGAAACCATTCAGCATTTTTTTACCAAAATGCTTAAAAATTAATTTCTGTGGAAATACTGCTAAATTATTAAAAATAGTAAAGTTGAATAAAATATATTTCGAAAGAGTTTTTTTTATCGGTAATAAATTTTTGATAGCCATTTTCAACCAGATATTACAAAAATCAGATATTACAAAATTTAAAAACCAAAATTCATTTAGGAACAGGATGAAGCCGACCTAAATATTGATTTTGAAAATCCATAATTTGCCGTAAACTTCTTCGTTAGATTTTCTTATTCCACCGCTTCCAACCTATTACATAATTATAAACACCAACAAACCCAAATTTTACGTATTATTTCTATATAAGTTGCAACCACTTATCTTTTATTCATCGGATCAAAATGATGTCTTTTGTTTTCCACAAATCTTATAGATTAATCGTCGGTTTGTACAAGAATTGTAATAAACAAGAAAATTTATCGGGAGATTTTGTTGTATACACTGTTTTATCGTGTGCTATGCCACCGTTGTACTCATTTCCGTTGTTGCACTCTCAGTGTTTGGTATACGAACTTAACGATTAAATTTACCATTTTTACTTTTATTTAATAGATCACATACCGTTCATTTGGCATCTGAAATATCCATATTAATTAAGAACTCAGGAATGGAACTGAAATGGCCATTGGCCTGAAGACTAGTCCAGCTTCATTCTGATGTTTCGGCGAGTTCCCGGTAAATACCGGGTTCCCTGGTAGTCTATAATAAAAATGATCCACTTGTTGGTTACGTAATCTACTTGCACATATTATGAAAATTTCTTTTTAGAATTTTCTAAAAATAAACTTTAGATCATAAAGAATTTCATAAAAAAACAAAATTGTAAATATTTACAATATTTGCAAACAAATATTTTCCTTCTGAATAAAATCAGAAATCTGCTGATTTAAATTGCCGTTTAACCATAATACACTTCTTAATTACCTTCGATTAAAAATTTTTTAAAGTTTTTACTGTCATTCAAATAGTCCCTACAGATTATGAAAAGTAAATATAAAATTTTATTTCGATGCACTCCATAAATCTTTAATTTTACGCAAACACGCTAATTATCATAGTCGTGTCACGTCATTTTTCATGTCTTTAGTCAGGTCACATCAATTTTGTCATTCTCTTAGTCGTTTCTAAAGTTACTTTATACGGCAAATCTCATTTGATTTTTGCAAGTGACAGACGAGTACCACAAAATAGAAAGACCCAATTATTTTAATTTATAAATTTTAAAATGTTTTTTGAATAATTTTGTGCATTGTTCTGAATATGCTGTTGTTTAAAATAGTAAAATTGTTGTTATAAAACGATTTTATTTCTAATTTGCGTTATATTTTTCAACTTGCAGTCGTGCCACTTGGTTCGCTTTCAAGTGACTTGATACGACTATAATTACATGACACGACTAAGAGAATGTGTAATGTCAATGCTATCTGATAGCCACACCAAGGAAAGTATCAGGATATAGCAAACCGTATTTCCATAAGCAAATATTTGGTTGCCAATTACCAATAATTCGCTGCCGTTTGTTTTTATGAGAACAACTAAAACCAAATACTTTCATTCACAAGTTTATTGATGTGTAAACATCTTTACTCGCGCCTACCAAAAAATTTTGTATTGGATTTGGAGTAAACTTATAAATGAGACGAACGGAAATGACGTATTTGTTTTTAATTTACAATATTGTATTACCGTGCACAATATTATATTACCGAGAGTACTAATTGTACTGTCTTTTTTTAGTACTCAATGAATTTATTTACCTGTAAATACACAACTAAAAAAAATACAAAATAAAGATTACGAAAATTCTTATTTACCTGTCTAAAACTGGCTACCAAATGGCTTTATAACGTGCAACACATTAAACACTGATAATTAAACAATTATTATATTTTTAAACACTAAAATTAGAAACGAAAACTGAATTTAATTTAATTGGGTTACTTTAAATATGCACAAATCACGTCCACTCCTGATTTAATTGACAACCGTATACGTATTTGAAAACAAAAAACATTTTTTATTTGTTGGAACGCACGTTTAAAGTTGCGTAAAAATTTGATATTGCAGTTACCACAGGTTATGCTTCAATCAATTGAGTAATTTGATTGAATCATATAATACGTACTATTTTCGTTGATCAACTTTTCTATTATGTAAATATTTTATACCAATATGGATTAATTTCAATTATTTCTCAATTTTTTCTTTCCAATTTTTCTATTTTACGTAATATATTTAAAAAGTTATGGTTTAACACAAGTTTTTAGATTGTTGTACAGGATGTCCTATTCAAAACGTGACTCATTTTTAATTTAATCAAAAATTTAGTTCTTACAAACAACATTACAAAATTAGATTTTCAAGCACAATTTGAACAAGTATCGCCCAATAGATCTGCCATATTGAGATTGGTTAAAAAATTTAAAATGTGCGGAACAGTTAAAATTCAACATCGAGACCGATCTGCATCAATAAATATTCCCCAAAATAAAGAGCGAATACTTTCTCTTATTGAAAATAATCCAAGGAAATCTATCCGAAAACTTTCTAGTGTTGCCCAAGTTTCCTGCACAAGTACACATAAAATTATTCGAAATTTAAAGTGTTATCCATACAAAATCCAAAAAGTTCAAGGCGAAATAATTTTCTAAATTGGAAATATCCTGCAAATGACAAGAAACAAACCAGGAAATATCTACTCAAATGTAGATTACATTTGTTTGCCTCACTGAATAGTGAGAATATCTACATTTTTTTAGTGAGATATTTTGCATCCAGCAGGTCAGATGGGAGATATTTACTTTTTAGTAAGGAATCTGTGTACTGGATACGCCCTGATTGTTTATATGGATACAGTATCGATGATTTCTGGAGAAAAAAAAATGTTCAGGTTGTTTTAGCGTCAGGAGAACTTTCCTTATTAAAAACGAATGCTTGTTTTAAAATAGGCTTACAGCTAGAGTTAGAGTAAAAGGGCAAATTATATCAACTTTAGAATATGTAAACTTTTATCAGATAGAGCAAAAATATTTTTAAGTGTAAATTCGGTCGAATATTAAACAAGTCGTTACACCGCATCTACTCTATGTATATCCATCCACAAGCATAATTTATTTGTAATACTTGTTTAAACTTAAATAATGAATATTTATTATCGCCCATCGCGCACACAGTATATAAGACAAGATGATTATCATAAAACACCTTCTTGATGTTTTTTATTTTTTTACAATCTCAATAAAATGCATGTTGATGGTGTACACTGTAATAACATCATCATCATCATCATAATAGTCTTACCGCAGCAATCAAATTAATAGCCACACTTTAATTTAATTCATTAAATTAAACGTAAACGTTTATGTGTTGTAATGTTAGTAGAAATAAATCCATTTTATGTTGGTTTTAACTAGTGTAACGTTTAAAATAACCATTAATTTATTTGTATTTTACAGTCTGGGCAGAAACCGGGGAATTTCGTGATAATACACATAGTGTTATGACATCGGTAGCTGGAAGCATGGATCATAGTCAATTGAATTTTCAAACAACAACAACACGGAATCGAAATAGTACAAGAGATCGAAAAGGAGATGGTAAGTTTTGTATGTACATCATTGATAAAAAATCGATTTATTAAATATTTTTGTTGTTGTTCGTGTATGCGTGTGTGTGTATGTATGTTTGATAAGAGAAAGTACAGAAGAGAGAAAGAAAACTAACGTGTATAAGACATCTGTCATTCGGACGATTTTTCTTTGTATCCATTTGAGAATTCGTCTAGACCAACAAAAAAAAACCAAAAATTAAATATTTATTTATTCTAAATATTATATGAAATCGACTCGTACATGCATTAAAAGGATTTGTTGATTGTATGTGAAATCACATACTTACATGTATAAAAAAAAAATTGTGTTGATATCAATCAATCATCACAAATTATGACATTTTAGTCGCGGCTAAAAGAAATCACCATTTAATCAAATCCCCACCGAAACGAAAATGTCAATTTATTTATAGACAAAAACCCTAATCACCTAATTATATTTATATAGACAAGTTAGTAAAAAAGTCGCCAGCGTGTATACGTCGTTCAATGTAAATATTTACTCGCGAGGTTGACCAAAAAACTACACCGTGTCTATTTGTTTATGTATAACTAGCTACTAATATATTTTTTATCTAATTTCGTTCGTTTTTTTTTTTTTTTTTATAAAATGATGAACCATTTTATTCGGTGGTTTAGTCTTTATCAAAAATTTTGTTAGATTCAAATGTCAAAAATGTTGGCGCCCGGTATGATAACGCAACCAAATATTTTGATTAATTGGTCCTCGTTAATGACGTATATCACATACGATTTGTATATATGCATTGTATAAAATATAGATAAAAAAGGAAATTCATGTAATTTGTCTAATTAGTATTTAAAATGTATGTTTTTTTTTGCTTCTTTTTTTTATTTAATTTCTTTTCTTTTACATTTTTATATATAGTATCTCGATCACTCGGTGACACGGCAGTGAAAACAGAAAATACTACACCTGGTTTAGTGCACGACGATTCAATTGTGGCCGCAGATGATACAAAAAATGATAAAAAGAATAAAAGGCAACGCCGCCAAAGGACACATTTCACATCGCAACAGCTACAGGAGCTAGAGCATACGTTTAGTCGGAATCGATATCCAGATATGTCGACGCGAGAAGAAATTGCAATGTGGACAAATTTAACTGAAGCTCGTGTTAGGGTAAGTTAGATATAATATATCAATCTAAAGTACATTATATACTTATATAGTATGCATCATTCAATATCCATTACAGCTTAATCCTGAAAAAAATGTTGTAGTCATATGCGTTTGTTGATTGCAAATAATTAATGTAACCGTTTTGTCAACTCAACTTCGTATTTACAAAAATTGTGATTGATCGATTTAAAATGTATATTCACTATATAACTGTAGCTATGTATATATACACTCGGGTTTTAATCAAATCAAATAATAACATAATATTATAATTAGATATTTTATACTCATTTGCACATACACACACACACAAATACACACACACACTCACACACAGTAAATATATAAACATGCGATAACAAAAGATTTTATCGCGCACAACCAAGATAAAGATTTATATTTGCTCACGTACTTATTTTTTCTATACAGTTTTTGTTATTCTGCATACGATTCTGATGTGAATTGTTTGAGTTTACAACAACTATGGACAAAAAATGAACGTGGGAACAGTGGATTTTCATGATTTCAACCAAAAAACTAGAAATTAAGTAATTTAAGACATAATTATTCATCATAACAGTGCAAAAAAATTGAAGTGTGGCCAACACACAACTTTCTTTTACCAATGGGACATTTTTTTAATTTTGTGGTCCACGGAAGCTGCCACTTCCAGTTGCACGATTTTCACTAGAACTCACTGGGATCTCTCAATTTACAAAAAAAGAGCTTCAATACAAAGTTTCAGTTCGATTCGTTAGAATGTTAAACCGTCTGAGCTGTAGAGAGGACACAGACACAAAAAACGACAGACGTCATTTGGAAACCGAATTTTTCGGACTCAGGGGAATCCCCAAAAAAGTGTCAAATTTTCATGATTACTAAACTTTATTTTCTAACTTAAAAGAACTTAAAAGAAAGTAACAGTAATGGTTATATCTAGATTTGAATCTACGAATATATATGGGAGCGTTTTACGATTTGTGTTAAATTTCAAATAGCTCTTTGGCCCCAAATCAAAGAAGTTGTATAGCTCCTGCTGAAATATGTACCACAGTCTTTGTAAGTTGTGTTTTATTGGTTAGTATTATTCGTTTTTTTTTTAATTTGGGTGAATTGAATAAAATAAAATTGAGGTGTGGCCAACATACGACTTTCTTTTACGAACGGGGAATTTTGAGTAATTCATTACGCTAATTTTTATTTTTTACTTAATAGGTTTTCTATTAACCGGATATTTTTTAGCTATTTGCAAAATAATTTTCTGGTTCACGGAAGCTGCCACTTCCGGTTGGCCGATATTCACTCAAATTGACTGGGAACTCCCAATATATAAAAAAAACGCAATTTCAGAGGTTTCAGTTCGATTCTTAATTAATCGAGGGACACAGCCTACATCAAGATATCCAACTACTAATTATAATTTTATACATGTTAATGGCTCAAACAGGACAAATTTTTACAAATTGATTACGATTTATGTATATATACACACAGTACCCATTTGATAAACACGATTATCATATTTAACATTGATCGTTTATGATTGAATTAAATTTTTTAAACATTAAAAAATGACCACCAAACTTGTTACCTTCACTTGTATTAGGAAATGGAAGGCAGTAATAGTTTCAGCCTTTTTTGCTTATACACATTTTTTATACATAGTCCTTACGCATACTTTTGCTCAAGCTTATCAGAGAAGCTTTCGAATAAAACATTTTAAGAATAAAACTCCACATACTGTTAGTTAATTAATGCTTGTATAGTAACTGAGAAATTGGAAAAATAATTTTCAATTTCTCCATAAGAAAGACGGTAAAACTGCAAAAAAATAATCTTGAACGTTTGGCCAATTAACCTAATTTTTTCCATTAGTAAACCCATTGAAAAAAAGTGTGCATATCACAAGAAAATAGAGTATTATGTTTGGTCAAATAAGAAACGAACGAATCTGATTCAATTCAAATAAAAATCCAATTAAAAATGGTAACCATGTTATGTTGCTGCTTGGTGATTTTAATCTTGGTTCTATTGTATGGAATATTAATGACAAAGGACAATTATCTCCATTAAGTTATGAGAGTCGGTGTGTTAATCTTCTTGTTGATTCCCTCAGGTATCTAAAAACTTTATGGATAGAACACTTATCTTAGTAATTTAATTACTAACGACGCTTCGCAGTTTCATATTTTCCAATTAGAACAAGCGTTATCCAGAATTGATCAATTTCATCCACCCTTAATTATAAGTTTTAGTGTTACATTTAGTCAATATAAAAAGAATCGGGTAAATGGATTAATACATTTTCGGGCATGATCGTCTTCGAAGCAGTCTGGACGTAATAGATTGGATCGGCTTATTTGAGGGTCTAAATATTAATCCTTGTATTGATCTATTTTATAATGAAATTTTTAACCATATACATAAAAATGCATCTGTTTTGAATGGGAATAGAACTTCGAATTTTCCGGCATGGTATTCAGTCTATTTGCGGAAAATGATCATGAAAAAATCTAGGCTGTTGAAGAATCTAAAACATTTGCGGCTAATATAATGATGATCAAATTCGCTTATTACGTAAAGCAATTAAGGTTGAAATCAAGCTTGCATACAGAAGTTATATATGGAAAGTCCAAGACTCCATTAAATCTGTTCCAAACTTTTTTGTGGAAGTTCAATAAAAACCTGTCTACTAAATCAGAATTTCCGAGTGTAATGAACTATTTAAGTAATAGTTCCAGTGATGTTGCTACTATTTGTGATTGGTTTTCTGATTGCTTCAGCAGCATTTTTAATCCGTCAACTGAATTATCTAATACATTAAATTATTCTTGTAATAACTCAAACTTTATGTGTGGATATGATCGTATTCCTGAAAGAGATGTTTACTTAGCGATTAGTGGGCTTTACATTAACAAAGGTGGTGGTCCCGACTGCCTACCTAGTGAATTTGTAATTGATAGGTACGTGTTTAGTTAAGCTCTTAATAATTATTTTTAAATTTTAATAAATCTTTAAACGGTGGCAAAGTTCCCAAATCAAGAAAAACTTCTTTTATTATTCCAATTTTTAAATCAGGTGATGTTGCGAATGTGACAAACTACAGGGGAATTTGCATTAGTAATGCGTTTACTAAAATTTTTGAAAAACTTATGTTGGAAATTTTGTATAATGAAATAAGGCATTCCATTAATTCATGGCAGCATGGTTTCGTGCCGGGAAAATCCACCGTTACTAACTTATTGGAATTCTCCAGCTTCTTATCAAGTCAGTTAGACAGTAGTGGCTAAGTGGATACAATGTATACTGGTTTTCAAAAAGCATTTCATAAGGTAGATCATTTTTTACTTTTAAATAAATTGGATAAGTTCGGTACTACTGGCAAATATCAAATTTGGTTGAAATCATATTTAATGGAACGTATAGTTTTTATTAAATTTAATGGTGTATATTACGATAAATTTAGTCCCACGTCAGGTGTACCTCAGGGTTCCATACTTGGTACATTATTGTTTATAATATTTATTAATGATATTGTTTGTGAATTAAAAATCGATCCGATAATAACCGATCTCTACCAAAAATAAAATGTTTTGAATTATTTATTAAATTTTGTGAAAAAGAAAAATTTCTCAAAAGAATTAGATCAGCAAGCAAATTGTCAGTTATTGTAATACATCCATATTCCAATTTCACCTCATCGGATAATCTCTGAATGCCTATTGTGTATCTCTCGTTTTTCCAGATACGTGTGTCCAGTATTCAATTTACAAAGACCCAATTGTAGTAGTTACACGCAAATATGTAAGTACGCGTTACAAGGGTTGAAATGTCTTGTATAACCGCGTTTTGTCGCAATTTTGAAAAATTCTGTAAACTCGTTTAATATTTACATAATAATAATCACATCATAAGCCGCTCGAATTTTCGGATTTGATGGTTTAACATTTTTTTTAATAAAGTTTAATTTACCTGCTAACTTACAGGTACATACATCGATATTTTCGATATGTGATTCGTTGAGGTTTACCTTATTTGAATTTGGTTTGAATTGAATTAAGCGTTCCGTTGGGTTAGATTCTTGAAATTAGTTATTTCAGATTTTTTAATTAACCTACAGATTTCCGGGTTTGATTAACCTAAAGTTCCTTGCCATCGAAATTATTCAAAATTATCAATATTTCTTAGATTATTCGACGTCCTCTAACTATTATTTTGCGAAAGATGTTCTTGTTGCTTTTTTTTGGCTTAAAAAAAGATCGTTATACATTGTTACTGAAATTTTAATTTTTCATGGTTAGAATTTTAATTTTATTCGAGATTTTCGAAATATTCGAAATTTCTTGAGAATATTGCGATTATTCTAGCTTATAAGACTTTGTTGGATTTATGGGAGATTTTTAACTTATTCGTGGTTTGTTTGGCAAGGAGTGTAATGCAATAGATATTATTTAAAATTTGAAAAATTTTTCGATTATTCGAGTTTGGTTTAGAGTTCGATTCAGTTTCAGAGAAATCAAGAAAATTTGATTTATTTCTCTATAAATATAAAACATTCCCTGATAAATGCATCCCAGTGGATTACATTTTGCAAATTTAAACCAAACTATTCAACTTATTTAATTTTACACAACACTAATTAATAGAACTTTAATTATATTTTCCACAAAATTTTCACCATATATGTACTATGATTTAGTATTAATTTTACACAACACAACACAAAAAAAAAAACCAAACAAAATAAAATAATAAAAAATCAATTTTCAAAGAGAACGACAAAAACACGTCTATCCTCTAAATGCTAATCAATCATATTAAAAAATAAACGGAAATAATGTTTTAAATTTAGAGGAGCTCTATTTATTTTAAAAGGTTTTAATATAAGAATTCAGCGGGTTTACACCATTTTAAATTTAAGAAGAAAATTATATTGTTACACTTTTACCTGGGTATGTAAAAGAGAATATAATCAGCTTGTATTGAATTTGTTTTATGAAGCAGACCGATACAAAATATTAAAGTTTAAAGATACTTATCACAACTTTGAAAAATCTCCCAAAATGAGTTTCCAACACAAAAATATAGCCAAAGACCATGTTTCATGTTTATATCTATATGTCGCCCCCCCCCTCCCCATCTCAATAAAATAAGAAATAAATGCATATTAAAAGTATATTACAATTTATAGCTAATAATATAAATGAATTAAAAAAAAAACTTTTTCGGAACAAAACAACAAAAAAAGTGCAAAATTGCATTATGATATACACAAAAAAGATGTATGTGCACTAAAAACTTTTCTACATAACTATAATAATAGTTAGCTAGCAGGAGCATCAGTAGCAAAAAATAAATATTGTACACGAACAATGTTAAGTAAATCCTTTATTTCTCATAAATATATAATTTTTTTTTTGTTTCGGAAAATCCCAACTTATAAAATTTTCATATTCCAAAAAAAAAAAAAAAAATTTGTTTTTTTTATTAAAAGTAACACAAACAAATTTTCTAAACTATATGTATGGAGCTTTTTATTTCGTAAAAACATAAATAAATAAACTATAACAACAACTCTGTGCATATAATACAAAAAAATATTTTTTTTAAAATAGTGCAAATATGCAAATTGAGAATTATACATTTTATTTATATTTTATATGAGAGTATAATGGAAACTAAAAAAAAAAAAAAATTCGGTAAAATCTGGAAAATCTAGAAAAGAAAAGCTATTATTTTCATTGTTTGGCTATTTATTCATATATTATTATTACGATAAACGATCTTTGTTGCTATATGTTATGTATGCACATATACAACATGTATATGCAAAGTGCAAACATTAACAACAACAATATGTTTACGAAAATTGCAATATCACATAATAAAATTATTGCCAGTTTGACCGCATAAAATATAGCAGCAGCGCCGGTATTCGCATGCACAACATAATCCATGTTCGACATATTTACGATTTCGAATATACATAAAACGAGGAAAAAGAATTATTGGTTTTCAATTTTTATTTTAACCGAAAATGGAAAATTTTTTTATTTAATTTATCTCTCTATGTACAGAACCCGTAGACCAATGTACAAACGTTTTAGCGATTTTATTTATTTTGTTTCCCATATCCATTTATAATAATTGCATATAAATGCAATAAACATTAGAAAATTATATTTTGTATAGATATTTTACGGATTTTTTCGACACCATACACATATACACCCCATCAATTTAAGTTTTTTTTTTGTTGTTTAATTGATGTGAGAGTCTCGTGCACCATTTTATTACGGTAGCACAGTGCACACGTCTAACAAAATATTTTATTTATTTATCACCGTGACTAAATTTGTTAACCCGTTTTAAAACATCTTAATTATAACACAAACAGTTGATGACAAATTAAGTTTGGTAATCGTATTAATTAAAATTAGCTTCGCGTGCGCTCTAGAAGTGCGATATTTAAATCAATGACATGGGAAAATCAATACAAAAACAATTTTCTGGTTTAGACTAAACGGGGGGGAAGTTGCATATATATATATAATATTCCGGTGGGTTTGAAATAATAACAATACCAAAAAAAAAAAATTGTATTTTATAAATAAATGAGTTGTACATAAAAAATGCGTTTATATACACGTAAATGGGGGATTGTCAACGAAACGCTAACACAAAAAATAAAAAACGCTTTGCTGTACATGGATCTCGGATGCGCATGCTTTAGTTTGGGAATTTATATTATTCCAAATAATGTACACAGTACACAAAAAATTTATATAAATAAATAAAAGAAATGTATGTGTATATAAAAAACCATTTGTCTAATGGAAGTAAATTTAATTATTTCGTTTTTTTTTTGTAAATAGTACACAAAATTAATGCTAAATAATATTCACAGACAGGATAAATAAATATATGTACAATGAACATTTAGTTTAGGTTTAGTTTAGCATATAATTTTATATGTGCCTAAAGCTGTAATTGATGATGAGTAGCTTAGTACATGATTCGCCCAATCATAATGGTTGTAATGAAAAATTACTCCGTGTTCATCTAATAAAAGAGCGCACAGATGGAATTTGTCATTGGGGGAGGCAAATTGTTCTTAATTGGTTGGTCACGATTGGTTAATCAATGAAATTTATTAGCAGCATTTTTATTCTTCGTTTTAAATTTTTAAATCTTCAAGATTTTGGAGGAATTTGTTCCCACTTCAACAATAAAATTTACAATTTTTATCTGCAATATATTGAAAGTTATAAAGTTTAAAATAAGTCAGTGTAAAAGAATCTTAGGAATAAGAAATTTATAAACTTGGCTAAATTAGTTCTAATTTTAGTATAAATTTCATATTGCATTTTGAAAATTTTAGATATTTTGTGATTTTAAAAGTTTTTAATTCATTTGAAAATTTCGAACTCCAATAATTTATCAAATGTTGTTTAAAAAATGTAAGTTTCTAGTTTCTTTCTCTAAGCGTCTAAAATTCTAGATAAAATTAGGAATGTTGAATAATATTTAAGATCGAATTATAAAATTTTTTGATTGTACCTGAGCTGGAAGGGACTGCCCCATGAAATGGTGGACGCCTGAGATCGCTGACTCAATTTCATTTTATTATTAAATTATCTGTCTCGATTAACTTCTGTCAAAAGTCTCAAATATTCTTAAATTTGTGATTGTGTCCGCCTGTTTCTTAAATATTAGATATTGCTTTATCTAAGTAATGATTTATCTAAATTCGCTCCAACCTAGTATTTGAAAGCTTGGTAAACTACCATGCTAAATTTTAAATTTGTTGTGAACCTGTAAGATTGACTCCCAAGAGATAATGTGAACAACAATTTTTTCGAAATGTTATCAATCAGCAAACAAAGTCACATACATCACCGATATACAAAGATCTCGCTAAAGATTGTAACTTAATTAGAGAGTTAGGAGAAATCACGTTTATACGTACAGATTATTTCTGTTGTGGTAATCTATTTGAGCTTATGTGTGACATAAACCTCAAGATTAAATCCGAACATTTAAGATATTGAATTTTTGTAAAGTTGTAAATACAATTTGGAATTTCCAAAATCCCATAATTCTAATTGATACTGTTGAAAGTATTTAAATTCAGTCGATGAGTTTAGCCTAAAATATGGTGTTATGGTTAGAAAGCAATTATAGAAAGTTTAGAAAATTGTGTTATTTTAATATTCGTAATTAATGTCAGATGTCAGATGTTTTACGATTGGAATTTTTTAATTAGAGTAACGGTCTTTATTAAAATAGTTAAGCATTAAAATCATAGATATAGAAACATAATCAAACAGCGCAACAAATTATTTTAATTTTATAAGATTTGATAAGTACTTGCAAATATTTCGAGTAAATTAGAAAAACTCGACAGTGGGATTTCTTCGCTATCCAATTTAATCTAAAATTTGAAAAAATTCCAAATTTTAATTGGAATTTCTAGATTTTTTATACAAGACAAAAATGTATCATTTTGAATGTACATGTGTATGCCGTGCTTTCTACAGTACAGAGCCAGAATCATACGTCATAATTTTTTAGAAGATTTTTTAGTGGTATAACTTTTCACTGTTCCCCATACGAATCCGTATAGTAAAAATTATGTTTTTTAGCTTCAAGTTTTTCAATGAAAAAACCAAAAATATTATAAAACGTTTGAACAACCTAACTCCCAGTATCGTTTTATCGCTTTGAAGAACGTTAAACATGGAAGACGAAGACTTTGAGTTAATTTTCTTGCCGAATTTCCAGTTTCGTACAGTTCGATAATAGCGAGGCGATGAAAAATCTTTATTTTAATGTGTACATAAAAAACAAAAAAATTTCCAAATTTCTAGATGAGAAAAAATAATTTAAAAACAGTCTCCGTACTTCATTGTAACCGGGTATTGATCTATTCATCATTTCACAGACAAACGCCTCAAATTGTTATGAAGAGCCAGGAAACTGCAACTCTACCTATTATTTCTGATGAAAATCCTTTTTGGTCACCTACACATATTTTTACCCTTATAATCGTTTCACAAAAAATAGCCAATCTCCAGTTAAATAATATTTCCGCCCTTTCTTCTTTTATTTCTTTTTTCAGCGTAATTGGGCAGTTAAAAATTTAGCTCTCCAAAAAAGAAATAAAGTTAGCTTTGAAATTATATTATGAAACAAACGCAATTTTATAACAGAAGAAAGAGAGGAAATATTATGATATTTAACTGGAGATTGCTTCTGTTTTTTGTCAAACCGGGAGCAACAGAATCCAGTTCCTTAAAGTGACAGTAGTAAATAGATTAAATCAACCTTTATCACATGGCATAATCCACCGAGGTCGGCTGGCAAATAGTTTAATTTACTATTAACTAAATCTCGTCGTCCAATTTTATTCTCTTATAATATTACACAGTGTGTCGCGTTTTATTTCCCTGAGTACCTGATCAAGTTTAAACGATCGGATTTAATTTCTAGTTTAGTTGCAGTATGTCAACCTCTATTTTAGCTAACTGTTTTACATAGAGTACTTGAACGAGTTTAGCTAAATTCGATTTATTTCTGCAGTCTGTCATAACTCCTTATTACAAAACCCCGTATTTCAAAATCCCACATTACAAAATTCCATATTGCAAAATCCCTTAGATATAAAATCCTATATTACAACATCCCTATCGATTAAAAAAGCCATTTCGTAGAAATTTCGTAATGCTAATAATTCAAATTTATTTATTTTCATAATTATTATTTAAAAATTCAGTTAAACATTACGATATACGCAATATGCTTGAAGTAGTCTAATTTCCCAAGACTATTTCTTTTTTGTATCACTCTTTTGTTTTTTTTTTGTTCCATTCATTTCTCCTTTTATTATTCGGTAACTTTTCCCCAGACTTTACTTTTTCAATGAGATACTTTGCCAAAATCAATTTATTCGCCAAATCATGAATAATTTTGTATAGTATAGCATGCCGCTCCCCACCACAACTTCAAGGCGACGATGCCTTGCTTCAACGCAATGTTGAGTTCGACAACAGACCAAAATTCAGGCTTACATTGGGACCCTCTTTTCGATTAGGATGAACTACAAATATAATTTTGTTTAAACCATTTTCCAATATTTCTTGCATCATAATCGTCTAACGGTTCGTGTAATGTTAAATAATAACTATAGACATAGACGCCATTTAGTGGTACGAATGGCAAACTTTTAAGCCTTCGAATTTGTAAGGCAAACATCGCCAATCGCTCTTTTTGTACCTTGCGCCAAATGATTTGGCCAAAAATTAAACAAGCATCCGGAAATACAGCTTGAGGGACAAAGATTTGGCTGAGGAAAATATAGCTTTCTCAAAATCGAAAGTAATTCTTTTAGGATTCAAATTAATTTTACACTCTAAACCTAGCACTCGAAGGTTGGAGAAAAATTGATCATATAGACGCTTTCACACATTTATTGCTCATTAATTGAAAATAGTTGCCTAATGACGGTTGGTATCACGTCGAATGTGCCATCCATAATCCAGAAAGTGGCTTGTGATAGGAGCTTCAACGAGGAAGATGTTCCAAGAGTTATTATTTTATCTCCTTCAAATTCCGCTTGACGTAAAACGAATAATTCACCTTGTAAGTACCGCAAATTTGCCGGAATATTCTGGTTTCTTTATATTACTCGAACGAACGTAATGTTTATTTGACAGATATACTCGTGAGGTGCCTGCAATTTTCATAATATATTTCCTGATTATATTGTAATTGAATGCGGAAGTATCAAATCTTATACATACTTCTTCTTCATATGCCGATGGTTCATTTGAATGCAATGAAGGGGTTTTCATATTTTATGATTTCCTTTTAGTAATTGAGTCACTACTCGACCTTGCAATGATGATTTTGTCTTTTGCTGCATTCCCAATTATAAGTGATTTCGATCTTTCTTTATTCACATTATAAGAATTAATGGGTTTTATGGGCAACTTATGTTTCTCTTTATTGGTTGAGATGAGTGAAATGTTCATATTCTACCCATCATACATTTGAAACCTGTTCGGATAAATTCAATTTTACAAATACATAATTTTATACATATTTTATATAAAGAAGATTCGAATGTGTCGTGCTTTGTCAACTTTTAACTATTCTAATTTTAATTGGGCAAATAGGTCGATCGTCGTGACCCTCAAAGCGACCTACATCGAAACTACAGAATTTGTTTAGAGAGTTGCTTATCGCGCTGCAGTTTCGAGTTCGATTCTCGCTGCTGACCAATAATTTGAGCCGTTTATTTTGAAAGAAAGTGGGGCAAGTGCACGTTTTGTTGAAACGAGAAAATGAAGGAATAGAGAAACAATAAATGCAAAAATATACGGGATTTTGAATTTTCTGATTTTTTGAACAAGTACTAGGGATTATTTTTTTTTAATTTTGACTATAATTTGTTTACCGTTAGAAAGATTATACTTTTATTTGTCTATTGTTATTATTAACTTAAATTTTTTGCAAAATGTACTTGCACCACTTTCAAAATTAACGGCTCATTTAATTAATTAGTAACAACATCATGTTAATATAATACAACGGCTTAGGTTAGGTTATAAATCGCGGCGATTGTTAACCTAACCTAAGCCGATGTATCATGTTCAATATGGGATTTTGAGTTGCGAGATATAGGAATACGGGATTTTAGAAAAGGAATTTTGGACAAAGCATTATGGAATACGAGATTTTTGAGTACGAGATTTTGGAAAATGGGATTTGGGAATGCAGGATTTTGGAACACGCGTTTTTTTAATACGGGATTACCTAAATAACCCCTTTTTATTGAGTTTAGTGAAAGTACATGTAACTGCCATTAATGTTAAAATAAAAGTGTAAATACAAGCTACAAAAATTTATAATTTAAATAAACAACTGAGGTGTGGCCAATACACGACTTTCTTTTACGAACAGCGAATATTAAGAAACTTATTAAGCAAATTTAAGATTTTTTTTATTTTTTTATGTTTTTCATGTTATCTGTAAATTGTATAATTTTAGGATAAGTACAAAATAAATTTTCTGGTTCACAGAAGCTGGGAGCTGGAACCTCAAAATTTACGAAAAAAGTTTAAACATGAAGTTGCAGTTTGATTGATTAAATAAACCATCTAGGCTACAAAAAACCCTTTATATGTATGTATTTCCAAAAATCTCAAGGACGTAAAAGAAAGCAAAAATTAAAAATGTTAATTATAATTAAAATATTTAAATTATAATTATTTTTTTAATGCTATAGTTGTTTTTATTTTGATTTATTTTTTGAACCAAACCAAAAAAATAGTTCACACCGATACCACAAACTCGTAGCGCCACTAACTAGACCTTAGTCTGTCAGCCGCTAATTTAGCTAAAATTCGTTTTAGATATCTATGCGTGTTAAGATTTTAGAATAAAAGGGAGTATTAGAGACCAAAATATTAAAGTTGATGAGATTCAGTAAAAAAGACGATGCTTTTAACTGTTCGTTGTAATTATTTTATAAAGCTTTAAGACATAAAGGATTTTCGAAAATTCTCAAATTACGTAATTATGTAACAAAAACGCAAATAATTGTTCATTCTAACCAACCAACCAACCCAAATGGCCGCCATTTAATTTGGTTAACTGAATTATTTACAATTGGAAAAACAGCAAAATAGAATTAAATCAATATTAAAAATAAATAACTTGTAAAAAAAAATTATTAAATTTATTAATTAAAACCAAAATAAATAAATTTATTATAAACATAAACGTATAGTTTAGTGTTTTTAACTAGCCATGGGTATCCCTGCCTCCCCATCCAAATAAAATTGATAATGTTGGTTTTTGAGGCAAACGCAAACACACAAAAAAAGTTAAATTAAAATTATAAACAAAAATAATAATATTTAAATATACAAAATTTTATGTTTATGATTATGTATATTCTATTGTTTTGCAGCATTATATGAATATGGTACATATATTTATGTTTAACCAAAACCACAATATGCTTTATGCATACATAATTCCAATGTTGTGTGTAATCCATTTAGATTTATTGTCTTAATCATAAATGTATATACGAGTGTATGTGTGTGTATGTGTATTTACCGGATTAACCTTATGCTGCGCTGAAAAGAAGGACTAACCGCGATTTTGGTTCGTTACAGCTAGGCACGCTTTTAATATTCAAATTTTAATTTAAAATGATGTTTCTGTTTTTTTTATCTTAATTTAAGCAAGTTCGTAATTTAAAATAAAAATACAAACACATTAATAATCGTAATAAAAATGCCTTTTGATAAGAATTTTATTTTATTGTTCAGATAAAATGCAGTTCGTGTGCACCTTTAAAGAAAACACCCTTGCCTCATATGGAGGATTACAATTTATTCTGCACCAATCAAATATTTCGCTCCCTTAAATACATATGTATGTACATGAATAGGGAGACACACATGGAAAACATTTTCTTTCGAGGATGTCTTCCCCAACAAATTTTCTACTTATATACAAAATAAGAGATTTAGTATATAGAGACATCAATATGTACATAAAACGTCTATGAATCGTAACATTTTCATTTTAAAAATCATCCATCCATTTAATTGTTGTAGTCGAGGGCAAAGAAGATAAACGAGGGTTGAAATATGTTTCGACATATAGATGAGCATTATTTTGTGTTCGTTATCTTGTCTTACTATTATATGTACAACCCGAAATGTAATGATGTATGAATGATAAGTCGCTATATTATGATATTCGCTTTAATTATATTGATTTAAGATTTGTTTAAAATCATTAATTATTATTTTTTATTTATTTATTTATTTATAGGTTTGGTTTAAAAATCGACGTGCAAAATGGCGCAAACGTGAACGCAACGCAATGAATGCTGAGGCGGCTGCATTTAAAAATGGTTTTAGTACACAATTTATGCAACCATTTGCCGATACTGAAAGTTTGTACTCATCGTATTCGTATAATAATTGGGCCGCTAAAGTACCATCACCACTTGGTACAAAAACATTTTCATGGGCGGTTAATCCATTGGGATCTGTTGTACCTGGTAATCATCAAAATTCTGTTAATTGTTTTAATACTGGTGCATCATCGGTTACGGTTAGTATGGGTAGCGGTACAATGTTACCGGGTGGTATGGGTAGTTCCTTGTCGGGTGGTACACCTGGTACAGGGTCACTATCAGCCGCACCACCATGTCCGTATACTGCACCAAATAATCCGTATACAATGTACCATCATCGAACATCGTCTGAACCATGTTCGGCGAGTAGTATCGCTTCGCTTAGGTTAAAGGCTAAACAGCATGCATCCGGGTTTACAAGTCCTTATTCAACACCATCACCCGTATCTAGATCTAATTCTTCTGGTTTATCTGCATGCCAGTATGCTAGCGTATCGGACACCGTTTGAGAAAACGCCCTGGGTTCCATCCTCCACCAAAGTCATCATCAACAAAAGTCTAGTGAGGATGATGACTTGATGGAACCCGACCAGGAGGATCGTGATAATAATATGGATGATATACAAGATTGAGAGTATCACTAGACAAAAACTATATAAAATCGGTACACAGTGCTTAAGGTATAAATTCTCTTCAATAAAACTGAATCAGTCGATATAAATATAAAATACCTAAAATATATTTTGTGATTTGCTTAAATAATTTAATAATAATTTTTTTATTTACTTACATTAATTTTCATTTAAATAAAAATAAATCATTTGATATATCAAAAATAAGAGGCGTCAGTCAATATTATTTTTATATAACAACACACAAATGTCCGCATAAAAAAAAATATTAATAATAATTTAATCATAAATTATAAATAAAATTACAAAGTGTGACAGTTTATAAAATCCTAAACATGATCGATTAGCATTTATTTAATATTCGATTCATTTTTTTTGTAATTTTTATACGCGATTCGTTTGATGTAACGCCGCGTTCCATTCAACTCAAATATTGAACAAAAATTTGTTATCGATATACATACATACACAATACATACTAAATAAATTAAAATGACAAAAAAATTTTGTAAGGGACCAAATATTATTTGGTTTATTTAAAAAGACGCCTCAGCTTCCAAATTTCATAAATTCAAAATTATTAATTACTTTTCAAAAATATAATTATAATCAGGCAACAACAAAATATATATAATTTAATTGTATAAAATATATTAATTTAAACTTTTATAAATATAATATAAATTAAAACAAAAAATAAATAATTTAAAAATTAAAAAAAAAACATTTCAAATTGAAGACAAATAATAATTTTAGAAATTTGTAAATAATTTAATAATTTTTTTGAGCATAAAAAATTTAAAATTTAATTTAATTTTATCGAAAAATAAATAAATAAATTTTTATTATACATATATATATATAAATTTAATTAAATAAATAAATAAAAGTATTCACACAATATTTAATTTCTATTTTTCATATAAATATAATAAAATTAATAATTATTATAAACCAAATATAAATATAGTATAATAAATTATGTAATACTTTAAAAATTTAATAAAAATTAAAAAAACATAAATATATATATAATTAATGAATATATAATTAAATAATAAATGTGCAATTTGTATAAAAAAAAACTATATAAAATTAATTTTAATTAACTGTTAAGAATTTATTATTTTTATTTTTTATTTTATATGTTCGAAGTACGACTATAATATTTTATTTCACTTTTAGTTAAAAAAAAAAATCTAGTGAAATAAAATTAATGTAAAAAACCACACACACATACATTAAATAATAAATCATTAAAAAACTTAAAACGAAAAAAAAAACATAAAATTTAATTGTAGAATTTAATTACGACTTTATTATTTTACTCTAAAAATATCTTTCTATTATTTTTTATTGTAAATGGATAGTTTTTTTTATAAATATATATATTTTTCGATTTTATGATTATTACACAAATTAATTAAATTCTTCAAAAAAAAAAAATAAAATTAAAAAAAAAAAACTGTGTAATCCAGTTTTTTTTTTTTTTTGTATTATAAATAGTTAAACAGGAAGTTTTTTCTAGTCAACAATTAAGTAAACAAAAAATACAAAAAAAAAAATGGATTTATTAATTAAAAAGAAATGAAAAAAAAATGATAAATTTAATTTGAAATAAAAATAATTAAAATTTAAAAATTATTATGGGTTTTATTTGTAGCAGCACCTTTTTTGAATTGTGATGTTCAAGACAAAGTTTTGTTGGTATTTTATAAGGTAAGTGTAAGTGACAACTAAATTTGGTCTCAAATTAAATTAATATCATAAAATAGTATTACTAAGATTGCTGCCGCTAGGTTTGGTTAATGTATCCACTAGTCACTTAAATAGAGAAGAAATTGGTTGAGAGTGGAATTCCTTATCTAGCAACATACAAACTATAAAATTTAATTTGTATTGCTTTTCTTCATATAATATTTGCATTAGTATAAGTTTGTTATGATTATTTTTATTGTGTTTTACGATGCAAAAAAATGATTGACATTGACAAATGAGTTTTCTTTTTATAGAACGAGCAAAATATTTGATATTATTGTTTTTAACATATTTGTTTTGCAAGGCATACTGCCTCAGTGTTGGTTTATTTAGTCCGGAAAAATTGTAAATAATTTGTATCCCTGTCTAGCTACATTATTTTTAAATAGCCTATCTTCTTGGTTCATCTTAAACCAACATAAAACTAACATTGCTCTTCTTCGTTCATGTAAAATATGAAACACAAAATTATAATAGTTGTTGTATTTCGTAGTAACATTATCTATTATAAATCTAATCAATGATAATGTTAAGGTCGGCGAATGTTTTGTGTACAAATATTTGTAGAAAAAAGAATTCACATTATTTTACTCAAGATTTAGGCGAGAGCACAAAGCTAAACTGAAAAATCGAGCAACTGCTCTGATTTTACAGCAAGTACCAAAAGTTACACTATAGATATTGCATCATTGTAGGCGGAAAAAAAATTATAAAAATACTGTTTTATGGCTGCATTCATAATTTTGATTTTCAACCAAATTATATCAGGAGGTATCGACAAATTTTGCCAAAATAAATTAAATTAAAATTAAACATAAATTATAACGTAGGTAAATTTTGTCGTAAATCTGTTCTAAAAATAAAATAAAACATTGTGTGTGCATGGATTAGTAAAAAATCAGAATGTCTCGTTATTATGACAATCCGAAACAAATATCAATGTCGAACAGTGAGAAAAATGATATATCGCGAAAAAAGTAAACGATCATGATATCCAAGCTCCTCAATTTAACATTATGTTTAAGCTCAAAAATCATATCACCACAGCTAGCTTTTGTGCGTCGCATGTTATTGCACAACATGGAAAGCCCCTCTCGGATGGTGAATACTTAAAAAAGGATTTTT
Organism: Tipula helvola; assembly: GCA_963556165.1. NCBI lineage: Eukaryota > Metazoa > Arthropoda > Insecta > Diptera > Tipulidae > Tipula > Tipula helvola. The sequence goes on from OY744482.1 coordinate 391,176,658, forward strand.
AAAAAGCTCAGATCACCTTTTCGATAATTTTCCTAACAAAGACAAAATAGTGATCTGGATTACCTTTAAGCAGAAATACCATCAAAGGCCGAATTACGGAAATGAGTAACTATATTACTAATTAATTATTATTTGATTTACAACATGCGGGAAGTTTTCATATGCGTTGATTGAAAGCACAGATTTAACTTCACAAGCGCGGCTTGCTATTATAGCTAGGTACCCAACTAGATAATGAAAGAAGAGCTGGTAAAATTAATGACAAGTTCTGGAACAAAAAAAAAAACCGAGACATTTTTAACTTATTCAAAGAATAATTTACCAAAATGAATATTCGTTTAACGCAGATATATCAGTTACAACAGATTGTGCTTCGAATATGGTTGGCATACATAACGGTTTCACAAAGTTTTTGAAAATGTCATTCTATTCTGCGCGAGGAAGCTATTTGTGCAAAAGCCGGGTTAAAATCGTTAGAAAGTGTAATTTTCACTGTGACGATGATTATTAATTTATTAACGCATTATTAAATGAAATTGAAGCACAATATTCGGGTTTGCTAATGTATAATAGCGAGCGGGAATGTTCTCAAACGATTCGTTGAGTTGTTAGACGAAATCCGTCTATTCTTAAATGAAAAAAAAGCAAGATTATCGTAGCAATTTAAACTGGTTAAATGACTTAATGTTTTTTGTGAAAAGCTTAAAGGATCCGGAAAAATTATTTTGAACTTATAAAAACCTTTGAAATAAAATTAGAAATTTTTTCTCAAGACTTCACCGAAAAATTAAAATATTTAGCTTCCTTAGCGATGCACTTAAAAAACACTAACAATTTTAAAGATAGGCCATTTAAAATCGAGGCATTGAATAAATATATTTTGATTATTGAAGATTTCAAAAATCTTATTACAAAAAGATTTGCTAAATCTCGAACTTTTAATTTTAATTTATCCGCATTATACATTAAATATGAAATGCTTCAACTATCCGAGTTAGAGTGACTAAAATTTGATAACCTGGAAATGGAATTAATTGACGATACGAAAATGGAGAATTTAATTTTAAAGGAGTGGAATGCTCTACCTAATAATATTATTAACATGAAAACTGTGACTAAAGCTCTTTTGAATTATTTTCGACAATGAATTATGGTTAATAAACTGTCCAAGACGCCGTTTAAAAAAACATCGTATTCAGTATAATTTCTAAACTTTTATTATTATACTGGTTAAAAGAAATTACTCGTTTAAACGAGAGTTTTCCTTTAACGCTAATACTAATACATGTAAAGTATAATTTTGGTTGACGATTCTTTGGACAGATTTAAGATAAACCTCACTTTACGTATGAATAGTGAAGTTGGCTCTAAAAAATAGTAGTATACAGGTTTAGGACAAAATTAGCGCGAATCAAGAAGTTGGTTCTACTGTAATTCTGAGAATATGCATGTGCTTCCAAGAATTCAGCAACTGCACAGATATTACAGTCACTATTTCAGTTGATACCAGAAATCACATTGCTTATATACAAGTGGTGTAAAAAAATTACGAAACCTGCTTTATTGAATGCTCATTTGAATGTCAAATTGCGAATAGTTTGCTACAGAAATAATATTTAACGCAATAATGCGAAATCTGCGCAGCCGACTGAATTTTTGAAATCACCCTACAATATATAGCATTTCCTGTTTAAATTAAACCTTTTCCAAATTAAACACAACTCTTCAGTTGTAATTTCAAACAATACTTGTATGTATTACCAAACTAAAGTGATCCTTTGTTAATTTTAATTAAACCAACTTTAATGATTATAAATTTAAATTTTTACAATCGAAATTAAACTTTTTTAACTTCGGTCCACAAGGACCAAAGTTATTGAAATCCTGTAAGATATGACTAAAAATTGTGTTTACCCAAAAACCACTTTCCTCGACTTTTTGAAGATAGCTGAGAACGATGAAGCAAAAAAAAAATTATCCGACGGTCTGTCTTGATGTTTGTACCCACGGTATCTCGAGAACGTCTTGTCCAGAGTATCAAGGTCAAGGCGGAGTATTAAAAAGCTTTTGAAAATATGTACGTCAAGAGTATCGGGTACCTGCCTAACAAATTGACCCAAACCCACTTGTTTGTTACCACGTGGTTCTCGGTCCACTTTTATTATATTATGCTGGTTTGAGAATTGAGTTATGTAATGTGTTAAGGGTTTCGGGAGGGTTGAGTTGGGATCGTTTTGCAGAGTTGAAATGGAATTTTGGTTCACTCAAATTCAGATGGAATTTTACTTGGGGTTAAAATTAGCTTGAGCTGATTTGGGTGTTTAATTTGCCGTTCGTTTTTGCTTTGAGTCATGGGCCGAGTTTGAGGAAGAGTTGGGGTTCAGTTGGGGTTAGATTAGGGTTGAATTTAAAGTTTTGGGTTAAGTTTGAGTCAGCAGTTCAGTTGGGAATTTATTTGATATTGGGGTGATTGTTGCGCTGGAAGTAAATTGAGTTGTTCATGTACGCAAGTAGTTTTTCGGACCGTGTTGTTTTGGGGATTCTGTTGGGATTGAGTTTGGGGTTAAATGAATATGGTCGAGTTAGAGGTTCAGTTAGGATTGAGTTGGGTTCATGTATATGCATCTAGTTTTTCGGACCGTTTTAAATTGGGGATTGAGCACGTCGTTGAGTTAAGGGTTGAGTTGTAAGAGGTTAAATTGTAATTGAAATGAGGGTTGGTTTGAGGTTGATTTAATGAAAATTTTATTTATTTTAATTTACAAAAAAAGGTGGGGAAATTATCACGCAAAGGGAAAATTTCTCAAGTAAATATCCCAAATTATTATTTATTACAATATTATCACAGTATTTGGGCACGGCCTAAATGATTTGTTATACTATAAGCCAAGGCAACCTGAGAAAAATTGTTCTTACGCTCTATTCGCAATAAACCATCGAAATGTAAAAGAGGGACCAAACGTCACGTCAAAAGTTTACGGTGAATCAGGATGACAATATTCTATAGAAACCAAATATTTAAAATCATTTAAAGGTGGCCCAGAACCATCAGAAAATGATGAGCGCTGAGACCAACCATCTGAGGTTATCACCCATGAAAATATGATTTTAACAGTCTCTTGTATTAGGTGAGTTTTGGAGATTTAAGTAGAAGTCATTTACTTTCTGATGGAAGTACATTTACAATTTCCTAAGAAATCTTCCTATGCTAATGGTATAACTGCATGATAGTTGCCACGATTGCTTACGACTCCACAACACAAAAAATTAATGTTAAACCTACGAAAAACATTTAAATAACAACCAAAGTGATATGGATAATTTTAAATTTTGAATTAATTAATTCGTGTAATTTTTAATATGCAACCAGTTCTAAGGCCACTTTAATGTTCGGCCATTTTAATGTTTTAATGTTATGGGGGAACCAGCGAGTCAGTAACAACTTTAAGTAAGAACGCGATATATAGAAAGCGCATGTTACTGACCAGCGAATCTTTAAGAACCTTTCGTTCAGTTCAGCTGTCACTTAACAGAGCGAAAATTTACGCGCAAACTAAAGGATATGTCAAAATACATTAAAATTTTCACAGCACACTTTTCTTAAAAATAATAAATTTTGCTATTCACATTACAATTTTAATACTGTATTTGTCAGTTGCTACGGAATCGGTGGGCGATGTGTCAAATACTCTGTAAGGAAATAATTTCGTCAAATTCTGTAAGGATTCTTACTGATTCGCTGGTTACCTCTTTAGTCTTTTATAAGCCTCCTGGTTTGTAAGACATTTAATAGACTGAATGAAGTGGTAATTGGGAGACTTTTCTAAATTACATTCCATAGTTAAAATATGAGAGAAATGCTGATTTTTTGCGAGTCTGTTTCGTCTTCTAATAGATAGAAGAATTAACCGGCACTTAGGGATATTCCGCTGGAAATGACAATTCATAATGAGCTAAAACCCAATTTATTTTTTAAAAGTAATTAAATTATGACTTTTCTTATGACTTTTTAAAACGTTTTTGCAAAATTCTGTTTAAAATGTTAAGAAAAAAATTAAAAAGTTGTAATTTTTTCAGTTGTAATTTTTTTTAATGTAGTGATTTTCGTCTCTAACAGAGTTTCTTTTCAAATTTTGACCATGTTAGGAATGTAAATCAAAATGTCGCTATGGACGAAACTGGTTTTACGGGACACAGAGTATACATTTTCTATATATAGAATGTAAATTATGGTACAATCAGTTCAGCCGCCAGGCTTGTAGAAAAATTTATTTTTTTCATAATCTAGACTTTTCATTTCGAAACTAGTTCAAATTCTCTTAATCCGTAAAGAGCGTTGTGCGATCCGTGGGACCGCTCTACTATTCAAAAAATCAAATTATCCCCACTCCGTCCGAAATTTTTAGTATCTTTTTATTCGAAATTTTAAGCATTATGCTAATTAAATAAAAAATAATTAATATAAGACTGCGGTCGGCTGGAACGCACCACTCTTTTCATGCAACATTTTTCACGACGCACTTTACGTGTTAAGGCGAGTTTGCACTAAGTTAACAAATAGAAATACTACATAAAAATGTATTTAATACAGTGTTACATAAAATTGTTTTATTAATTTTTATAACACGTTATATAACCCTGTTATGTAACATGTTATGCACATAGTGAAAGCGCGCTTTTACAATTTCTGGAAAATATTAACTTCATGTAAATTAAATATTATAAAAATAACATTATTATTAGAAAGAAACATCGATAAAACTGGAAATATGGTTTCATCGTTGGAACCCTGGTCAATCCTGTGAAAAAAGATGGTTGGATATTCAGGAATGGGAAGGTACTGAGGAAATTTTGAATAATTAAATGACTCAAAAGACCACAATCACAGACTGTTACTATAGCCATACGATTAAAGATACTAAGGAATCACAATATTAAACTGAAAAATGCCTTATGCACCAAAATACTGCTTAATATTCACATGACACAAAAATTAATTTCTTGAATTACAACCACGCAGCCCACCAACCACATTTTATGCACAGTTAATCAGTATTCCGTTCAACAACACTAAATCGAAAAAAAAACGAAAAAACAGCAACAAAATTAACTTAATATAATTTACCAGCCAAAAAGTACAGAGACGACATAATTTACATATCAAATCTGTTTTTATTTCGTATTCAGATACACATAAAAATCTGAATAAAAATAAACAGATTCAGAATATTTACGAAAATCCCTTTTTGTAAAATGGAAAAACAAAAAAAAAAAACAAAAACGAAATGAGCAAAATGTTGACCCTTATTTTTATGACATGGTTATATAATAAAACAAAATTTGATGGTGCTAAAATAAAATAAAAACCGGAAAATTTTTTTTTATTTGTTTTTCCAAAAGACATATACACAATTACACACACACGCACACATAAAATATATAAAAACGGGGAAATTATTGTGATATTACATTTTGTTAATCCAATCTCCCGATTTTTTATTTTATTTTTTTTTAAATCAAATAAGAAAATCTACACAATAATATAATCATAATCATTTTGGTTACTACCCCAGTTTCCACAAAACACAAATACGACATGAAAATGGTAAAAACTATATGATGGTAAAAATACGCATACGATATGCTGTGATAGACAAACAAAGTACCCAACAAGGGGGCGCGCTCATGATTAATGAAAAATAAACTGTTTTCGTATTATTCTAATAACAAAACGACAACTAAGAAAATGTATAAGAAGAAAACACAATAAGGGATGAATATACCAGAGAGAGGGTGAATTAAAATGAAGGTAATAAAATTACATAGGGACACAAACACACATAATTGATTATAAAAGAATCAAACAATTTATTAACTTTTTGTTGTTGTTGCTGTTGTTGTAACCACAATCTAACTACCTACCTTATACAAAAGATGTGTTAGAAGAGATAATAGTTTGGTCGTCGGGTTCGGGTTGGCATAAACACAGTAGTAAAAAATGAAAATCTAATAAGGTATTTGTCAGATTAGCTTCTTTGTATACCATAAACATTTTTATAGCTGAAGGTTGTAGGTGAAACTATTTTATTTTGGGTTGCTTACTTTTGATTAATACATGTAGAGGGACATAGAGATTTGTGTAAATGTGAGTGCTAAGTTCTTTATATTTGCATTAATTTTTTCACAGGTTTATTTATTTTGTCTGCGTATATCCTGCGTAGCTTGATTAATTGCAAGATCGTAAATACATTTAATTTTTACTCTAAACCAGCATCCGCAGTCAAAAGACACAGTGCTTCAATATATCTTCAAAGCGGCAAAACAATACAAAGCTAATTATTCTCACTGATTAACTCGTAAACGCAAAATGCATACCATAAGAGGTACAATGTTAAAACGGTCGTACATACATTAGATCATCGTAAGTTAAAATGTTTTGTGCAGAATTTATGGCTTATATAGCAAATACCAATGATTTTCAATCAAATCGTGCTTTCTTTTAAATGTGTGGAAATTAATATAGTTAAGAAGTTAAAAAAATGTTCTGTTAATCAAATTGATTTTTCGACTTTATTAGACAATATATTAGTACATAGTAATGAAATGACATTCACAGTATTTTCTATTTGGTAAATCAGAAAAATACAGAGGGCAATCACTCATAATATATCTAATTATCTACTGGTAAAAAAAGTAGAAATATCATTACCCCCTCTTTACTTTATCCCAGAGTCAATACGAATATATCGACTCTGAAAAATGAGAACCCTCCTTGAGTTCAATTAAGTTGGTAGTTCGGTTTCGAACTGAAAAGTAAGGTCTACTCATCAGGTAGCTATGACCAAACTACAAAAATACGATTCTCGCTTAATACATTAAATATCAAGCAGAACGTACTGACTTAGCGAATTATATTCACTAAAATAAAAAAAACCAAGGAGAAACCTCATTTGTGTATGTATTTATAGATGCCCACACGAATGATTAAGAAGATAAAAAATTGTCTGTTAATCAAATTGATTTTTCGGCTTTATTATAGACAATATATTAGTAGTAATGACATTCACAGTATTTTCGATGTGGTAAATCACTTTTACCAGTAAATATATTATGAGTTATTGGCCTCTGTATTTTTCTGATTTGTGCCAAATCGAAAATACTGTGAATGTCATTACTACTAATATATTGTCTATAATAAAGCCGAAAAATCAATTTAAAAATTAATAGTATTTGATCATCACCAAAATATAAAATTAAGACACGCGCGGCGCAGCTACTAAAAAATATGCTTAAAAAATTATATCAAATGAATAACAATAGCAACGACACAAAGAGACAAAGCTATCCCACCTGTTTTCTGAATCTTTCATAGCAATCCAGAATGTTTAGCTTAAAAAGATTGAGGTTGTTTTTAAGGGCATTTAAACCAATATTACATATTTACATATAGTGATTAACTAATCTGTAATCTCTAAATTGGTAGTAGCGACGGTAAAATTAGAACCCCGTATTAGTCTTTTTTATTTTTTTATTTTTAAAGATATCCCAAATAAATAAATAAACCAAAAGAGATTTAGGAATTTAACAATTTCTCGTAAATTTTCTAAATTTGCAAGTTTCTTCAAATGTTAAAATTCAAAATTTTAAGTTCTCTAGTTTGGAAAAAAATTAAATTTTGATTATCTCGGTCTCCCTGAAATCGTTGATTCTTCAAATGTATTACTTTTAAAATTATTTAATTTCATTTTGGTCATTTAGAAGAGTAGCGAGCGATACATTAGTATAACTTTCGGGCTAAAGTAAGGGGGGTTAGGAAATGATATTTCTTCTTTGATTGACTTCTTTATTTTTCTGGTTTACCAAATCGAAAATATTGAGTATGTCATTTCAATTAATATATTTGTCTATATTTCGTTTAAATATAATTGATACAGTCATTTTAATTCAATATTATGAATACGACAGTTATTCTGAGCAACCCTCTTAAACTTCTTGAAAAAATTGATATCAAATTTTTCAAATTTTGAAAGTACTTTAAATTCGTAAAATGCTTGAAATTTTTGGAATTCTTAAAAAACTCGAGGTGAAATTTGTCGGTATTTCTGAAAAGTAAAGTGCAGCTTTGTTTTTTGTCAAGCATATATATGTATAATTGATAACTTTACTCTTCCTCATTTTATATGATGAAGAAATCTTCCGTTAAAAACTGCAAGCAATTGATTTTACTATGAATTACTAACAATTAGCATGTTTTGTTCATTGTAACGAACTTTGATAGTAAATTCGTAATGATTTTAAATTCCATAAAGGAGAAGCCGTGTGAAAAGATAATTTAAGCGCAATAAAAATGTAAAGTCACTTTAGTCACAAGAAATCCACTTACAAAATTAACCCTAAATGTGCTGCCGCGCGTCTCTTTTCTATCTTATGGAATTATCTGTTAATTTAAGTTTAGGAAAGTTGTAGAACTAAAACCAGTTTCAGTTGATTTTTATGGCTGGCAAAAATCCGGCATCAATCGTTAATGAGCATCAAACAAAACTTTCTTAGCGTCATAGAAAATAATATTTTGAACCAAATTTTAATAAATTGGCAACACTATAATTTGCTGGAATATTATACAAAAACCATGCTTAGGCATTGAAATAAAGGTTTTGAGAGGCCATCACCATTAGAAGAGCGTATTTTTGCGAAAATATCGTTTCGTAATACCAAAATGCAATATCGCATAAAAAATTTATTTAATCAGATTAAAACAAAGTTTACTAATTTGGAAATTAAAATTCAGTTCCCTAACTGCAGCCTTAAACGTACAACAAAAATTGCTATATGTAAATAGTGGAATTGGCTTTATGAATCAGATACCTTATATAAAATGTTCAAGGCATTCAGGCATTCATATGGTCATATTTTCATATAAACATAACCTTATTTATTTCACATAAAATAGCATAATACATAATATTATGAAAATGTACGTACGTTCCCCACATTATACGAGGATATGGCAAATTCTTATTAAACGAATAGCATATCTGCACAGGGACAACAATAATATTACATATTATATAAAATAGTGAAAGAAAACTATGTGCACACACAGATAATATACGTTATACATTTTTTTTTGAAAAAAAAAAAACAGAAAAGCGAGTGGATTTTCTTTAAAGTGGAAAGCATAAAATAAATTTACTATAATACATCAGAAAAATGTATACGAGTATATCTAGTAGTGGTACATATAAGGAGACACAAACAAACAGTCTCCTTATACGTATGGTGTTCTTTATTTAAAAAAATGAACAATTGGAAAAATGGAAAATACGGAAAAACTACAAGGAAATGTTTTATTGGTCGTGGTAAAGTAAATAAGAAAATATCTGTGATACCAGAGAAATAAGAACAAACGAGTGGGAAGTAAACCAATGGTTAGTTACTATATAGGTACGAGTAGTTTATATGCAGGATTGGAATGGGAAATATTTCTGATACACTTCACACACACACAAGATTGATTTATAGAGGAAATAGTTTTTTGGTCAATTTTTGCAAAATTTATATTAGTATGCGTTGTATCGATATATAGATGTATACAGTTATATTGAGTGATGAAGTTAATTTAATTTTATTTCTGTACAGATATTTGAAATAATGGCTATTTATTTGATAAATTAATCGAATAATTTATTGGATATTTTGTTGTAGTTTTAGTATAAATAATCGATTGGTACAACATATATGTATGGTATGTACGTAGGTAGCATAGTTTCGGTGAGTAAGGGCAATATGTTGTTTAGTTGGTACGGTGCATTGATTGAAATATATTATTGATGTAGATGGGGCACTGAGCATAAAATTATTGGAAATTTATAGCTTTTATCGATGCAGTGATGTGGTTGATAGAGCATTAAGTTATCTTTAGTACTGATTGTTGTGAAATGACATTGAAAATTATTTGTTTTGTTGGGCAGATTCTTTAAATATGTAATTTAAAAATAACTCTATACGTAAGAGCATGTCCACCATGGAACTCTATATTTACGTAATTTGGGGACGAGAAACATTTCAATATAGTTTTCATATCGAATGGATAACGAATTAGGCTTTAAACATAAAAATTCTTTATTTAATTCTAATATACAGTTCGATTTGAATAAAAATCATTTTTATGAAAATAAATTGGTTATGAAATAAATTAATTTTAAGTAAGTTTAATTACGATTAAATGCAAGAGTAAGATTATACTTTAAAATGGATATAAACAATAACTTTTAAAAATTAATAATTTTAATTAAATTAGACTTCTTTAATCTAGAGTATTCTTCTGTATATTTCAACCAAAATTTTTTTTAAGTTATACGGTTAAATTAATTTTATTCAAAATTATCTGTACACACAGGGTCCCATTTGAAACGCGATATTTTAAAACGCGATTTGACAAAACGCGATATTTCAAAAAGCGATATTTCAAAACGCGATATGGTACAAAACCCGATATGGTACAAAACACGATATTTCAAAATGCGATATTTCAAAACGTGATATGGTACAAAACACGATATAGTACAAAACGCGATATTTCAAAATGCGATATTTCAAAACGAGATATGGTACAAAACGCGATATGGTACAAAACGCGATATTTCAAAACGCGATATTTCAAAATGCGATTTCCTAGTTCTGATGGTACATGTTCATTTTCATCATTTTGGTGAAGGAAAATTTTATTAAATGGAGGAAAATTAATAATTATTATTATTTTAAAATAATATTATTATTATTTTAATTTTTATTATTATTTTAAAATTTTAATTTTAAAATATCGCGTTTTGTACCATATCGCATTTTGAAATATCGCGTTTTGTACCATATCGCGTTTCGAAATATCGCGTTTTGAAATATCGCGTTTTGTACCATATCGCGTTTTGTGCCATATCGCATTTTGAAATGTCGCGTTTTGAAATATCCCGTTTTGTACCATATCGCGTTTCGTCATATCGCGTTTTGAAATATCGCGTTTTAAAATATCGCGTTTCGAGCGGATCCCGTACACATAATATACCATATTCTAATTCAATAGAACACAAAAGAGAACAGAAAACATTCAGTTTTTAAATTTTTTGGCAACCTGATTGAAGCAATCCACCCATATTTTCCAACTAGTACAAGTATGTTCCAATTAATTTGCCTTGTCTTGACGGTATATTTAATTGGAACATAATTTGATTTAGCAGTGTAATATTACAAAGCAAATGTACATACGTACATAATTTAACCATTTTTAGTACATTTTAGTACTATAATTAATTATCCTAAATACCCATAATTAATTGGAACATACTTCTACTTCTCGGAAAATACGGGTGGATCGCTTCGATCAGTTTGTCAAAAAATTTAAAAAATGAATGTTTTCTGGTTTCTATTGTGTATTTGAGCGTTTATTTTACTTTGCAGGCTCAAACATTCACTGATTAGAAATAAATAAAACTCTGTGGTTTTATCTTTTCTTGATTTTTTGGTTTGTTAATTTTTTTCAAATACAAATTAAAATGCTTTACAAATTCGCTTGAGTGCTAAAAGTAAATAACATTCATTGAAGCCTAATTCAAAATTCGACGTCTAATAACAATAACAAACTAACTAGTTCGTGCATTTTACGAAAGGAGGGAGGGTAGTAGTTTACTATTACCGTCAAGGTACCCCCTATAGGTGGGGGTGGGGATAATTTTGATATCTTAAATGGAAACCCCCATTTTTCATTACAGATTCGGATTCTACGTCACAAAATACGTAAATTTTGTTTAACATATTTTTTTTGTTTTCGGTGCAGATGGCGCTGTAATTGATGTTCGAAAAGAAAAAAAAATTTGCAGTGCACAAATTGTTTGCATGTTTTTGTGTTTCTCACAAGAGAAACTATTATTTCCATTCTAAATAAATTTGTTTTAACGGGAAACAATAAAACACGGGTGAAAATAGCGTTTGTTTTTTTTAGGATTAGTCGTTCTAGATATTTAGGATTAGTCAATCGAATTCTCACTTTTTCCAACATCAATTACAGCGCCATCTGCACCGAAAACAAAAAAATATTTCAAACAAAATTTACGCATTTTTTGATGTAGAATCCAAATCTGTAATAAAAAATAGGGGTTTCCATTTAACATATCAAAGTTGCCCCCACCCCCACTCACAGGGGGTAGGGCGGGGGTCGCGTTTAGTATAGTTGAATAGCTTTTTCAAAAATATTAAACACGTATTATTTTGTTTTTCGATGCGTTGTGTACTGTGTACCATTCAAAATATTCGACCATCCCGGTACATATTTGACACCCTGTACTATGTCTAATTAATATGATATAATTATGTTTATTAATTATTATAATTTGAATATTATTTGCACCGGTCGCGACCGGTAATTCGGTCAATATTTCAATGTCAATTTTCTACTAAACGACGATTAATCCTATAATACATTAGCTCTCTTGCTCGTGAATTTGTATGATGAGTTAAATTTTCCTATTAACCAAGAGATGGCTACAAAAGAGAGAAGTTGGGTGATGTTTTTTTTATTTTCGGTTTGGGCGACGGATCAGAGTTAAAAATTAAATATTCTCATTATCTCTACAATATTATGGACTTTTTTGTTTCTAGGCGAATTATAATTTTGACAATTTCCCAGAGAAGTTTGATTTTATTTTTGGTCTTTTGAAAATTTCTTTTTGAAATTAAACTAATGGCGCTTTAAATACAGAGCATTACATCTTAATTTTTTTTGCTATATAAGATAATGGCGAAATGTAAGTATAAACGTGAAAACTGGTAAACTTTATGATTTTATAATTTTGTTTTTCTTTTATCCAGTTTGTAACTTATTCAACAATCGACATAAATAACACACAATCGTAAATTATGTGCCTGACTCCAATTTGATTTTTTTTTTTTTTTTTTTTTTGAAATGATGGTTAAGAATTAAATCTCGTGGAGCACCATGTCATCTTAAGCTAGCTTTATGTGTGATTTTGTTTTATGTGCCTTTGGTGGTGAACTACAATGTGTGTAAAAATTATGTCTGGTGTAACCAAGAAGGAACCTGCACCATAAAATATTAAGCGTTATAGGTTTGCGTTTGTTTCTTTTTAAACTATTTATGTAAAGTTTAGCAATTTGAATAGATTTATAATGTAACATCAGTAATTAATACGCCCTAAATTGAACAAAATAAATAAAAATAAAATGAATGTTTTCCGATTCGAAAATTACTCAAAAGGATCTTAGCTATCCCAACCCTCACCAAAAAAAAAAAAAGAAGGATAATTATATGGCGAGATAAGGATTAAGTTTATTGGTTTAATTGTAAAACATAAAAAGGATAAAAAATACAACATTTTGTATCTTCATTTGCTTAATACAATATTTTACAGAAATTTCTTCTCGTTCAGAGATTCCTTCCAAACTCATGTGACTATAAGAAATAAATATAATAAAGACACAAGAACGACATACATATGTACTGTATGTATATGTAGTTATTATGATTATTTTTTTTTTGTTATGTTCATCTTCTGTGTGTACATAGAGATAACATAAGAAACATTAGAAGAACAAAAAAAAATCGAGAATTATGTACACACACAGAACACAGCACAAAATGTGAAATTAGAAAGGGAATAAACCGTACATTTGAGTCTTAAGTTTAATTTTGTCTAATTTGAAATAAACGGAGTATGAAGAAGTAATTGAATTAAATAAAATTAGGTTAACTTTGTATTTTAAGGATAAGAGACTTATGTTTATGTTATTTTATTATTATTTTCTTTTTTTTTGATATGTACAAGAAGAAAATAAAATTAAATAAATAAGTGAAGATTTTTCGTCTTCGTCTTGGTTTTTTTTTTTTTTTTAATATATTTATTTCACTTAGCAAGCACACTAAATATATAAAAGGAGCACACACTGAAATCTGAAATGGTATAAATAAGGAGAACACAAAAACCAAAAAAAAAGGATTTCCGAATTCACAACAATAACAAAATAAGAAAATGAATTGGATTTTAGATATTTTGTGTGTGGGTATGTAAGTACGAGTATGTATTTGATGATCTTTTGTTGGCTTGATTTTGTTCTTTTCTTCTCTCATAACATAATGAAAAGAAGATTTTTGTCATTAGATTTTTGCTCCATTAACATTTCAATGGTTTTAGTTTGATAACATATACATTATACATATAACATATACAACTGTAATAAGAATAAGTGTAAGATGAAGAAATATAATATTACAATACATAATTTGAATGTTTTTGCTTAAGGAATGAAAATCCTTTTCTGTTTTTTTTTGTGTGCTATACTCGGTATTTGAAAGAACGAAATAAAATAAATGTATGTATATATCAATCCTTTTAGAAATAAAAATTAAATCGAATCAAAAAGATTTTCTCATTTTTTTGTTTGCTTGATGCTGTTGTTGTTGTTATTGTTGGAATGGAAATAGGAAAATGATGAAATTTTGCTTTTGTTGAACAAAACAAATATTATTCCTTTTACCCGCATCCCTTTTCAATTTATAATATTTTTATTCATGCAAATTTTTTCATCATTTCTAAATTCTAATACAAAGCACTTTCTTACAATTTTCTTCATTTCTTTTTTTTTATGTTTTGTTATTTTACAAAAAAAATATAAAAGATTTTCATCGTTGCTATTATTTTCCATATAAATACATACACATATACTATATACATACATATAAAATAACCCCACTGACAACAATTTTTAAAATAACAAGAAAGAAAAATGGAATTTTTTTTTTTTTTTGGAAAATGGTGGGTTATTTTCGAATTTTCGCCATGTTGTTGTTTTCATCGTATATTCATAAACAAAAGATGCGTTCATACTTATGTATGCCATTTGGATTTTGGAGGATTGTTCTATACATAGCGAGTGTTTTTATGGCAAAATTTTGCAATTTCAAAACTATCACTGTCAAAGTGTAACCCCACATTATTCCTACATGATTTCTTTAACAAATGGTGTGGTGGGTAAAAATAAAACTAACTATTATTTCTACATATGTCCCCGATAAATATATGTATACCCATATGGTATAAGTTAAGCCCCAAAACGATTCGAATATAATAATTATTTATAATGTTTCCCAAAAAACAAAAAAATACCCAAAACTATTCCAGTATATTAGGGAAAATTACGCAATTACCCTTTTGTCTTAATCAAAAAACTGTAGCAAACTATAAGATATACAGACAAATTCAAAACGATGTTAACATATTGTTATTACTCGTACTTGATTTACCCAAATAATGAATGATTTTTCTCATTTTATCCGTTTAGTATATTCTCTAATTATGTAAATGTGGTTAATATTGTACCTATCTTACCAAATGTTATGTGTTGGTACATAAATTGAGGCATAATTGTACATAATTGAAATGGAAAATAGTGAGTAATACTCAAAAAGATGTAAGGTGTAAAATGAAATACAAACTAGCCAAACTAGCTTAGAAAAATGCCCAATTTTTATAACGTAAGAGTTATTAATCTTCTATTTAAATATTCATATCAGATTGTTCAAAATGTGGAAATTGTCACATTGAAATTTGCGCTAATTGACACATTTTAAAAAGTTTCGCTAAAATATTATATTTGAAGGAAACAATTTCTTAGTTGTGTGGATAGTTTACTAATGACCATCAGGATAAAAAAAATCCTGCATAAAGTACTTGAATATAATTGAGAATCTACTTTACGCACATAAATCAACAATACTTATGACAGCTACCAAACTAAAAGCAAGGAAGTAAAGTTTGGTTACCAAAGGCAAAAAAAAATCAAATCGTCTTCAAATCTTTAGAAGGTGAATTCGGTTTCCCCGAAAAATGTTATACCATTCAATATTTTTTTTTTTTGTATGAAATATTTTTCGGCCGACAAAATACCCAAATGAATTTTAATGAATTTTAAATAATTGTCGACATTGGAAATCTATATATTAAGTCTATAGTTAAATAGACCGAGAAAGGTATTTTACTGGACGATTCACGTCCACTACCGATGGGCATGTAACTTACTGTTTTCGAACTGAAAAATCATGCTGAAAACTATTACTTTCTGTATGATTTTCTAAAAAAAAATCGTAATAAATATTGTTCTACTTTATCAAAGTTGCAAACAATTCTTTTAGACTAGGGTGCCCAAATTTGTAAGGACTGGGCTGCATTGAGTTCGGAATTGGCGTTAGTGCCGGCGCCATTTGCTTCGGTTCGCTTGAATCAAGTACATCATTTTACAATACAGTAATTTTTGAGGCAAACACATGCATCTTTTGCATATCATTGCGGCCAGAAGATTTTTTTGGTGACAACCAAGAGGCAACTCGGCTAGCGATTTATTAATCTTCGGCAATATTTTACTAAGTTATGTGCCCAAAAGAATGATCTCAGCCTTGCCTCTGCATTGCTTCTCAGACTAATTTTGAATCGAGTTGTTTTTCATAATCTTATATACAAACCGAGTTGCTCTACCTGATTATAAAGCTAAAAGCTATTATATTACCCAATTTAAAAAATTTAGTTAAAAATTAGCTAGCAGTTTCAACTGCGGATAAAATTTGTTATGGAGGGAAATTTGGATTGGCTTTGCATCGCCAAAACCGAGAAACAAAAATCTGTGAAGTTACAACAAAGTTGGGAAGAACAATACACGATGACTTTCAACGAAATTAGAATATTAAAATTTAAAACAAATTATATATTTACAAATGAAGATAAATGTTTTACTTTCATAACATCCAAAAAATGATGTGTGATTGTGTTATTCGTGCACCCGTCGGAAAATTTCAAAATTGTATTATTATTAGCGTTAGCTCTATAAATCAATTAAACTTTAACCATCAACCAAAAATAGGTTCACATTACACAAATAAAACTGAAATTAAAAAAAAAATGCATTAATACAAAAAAAAATGAAAATGATGAAGAAAAATCCATCGTTGACAGACAATTTGACTGATTATTCTCCATTTTAATTCAATTTTGTAAAATTTTTAATAACTTTTTAATATTTTTAGCCATTTTCAATTCATTTATTTGTACACAAATATATATATATATATATATATATCTGTATATCTGTACCAATCCATAATCTATACTTTGAATGAACAGCAACACACCACACCAATTCACCATAGAGCATCACAAAAATAAAAGCAATAAACGTTAAATAAAATGAAAGCCCCGCGCGAGCTCATCCTCTCCTATAGTCTCGAGTAATTGGGAATATAACAGAACAACAAAAAAAAACGGATTTTTTTTTGTTAAAAAAGGAATTAAATTATTCCACCTTTCGTTTTCTGTTTAATATCGCACGACAAATTAAATAATTAATTTATTAAAACTTCCCCGCAAATTATCGACCTCAGCTCTTTAACTACGCGAATATTTTATGATGTATTCATATAAAAAGTGTGGTTAACACCATATTCTTTGTTCAATTAACTTTCCAAATCACCAACAACAAAACCATTTCCAAAGCTGGAATAAATCCTCGCTCAAATATACATAGACATACATTTTTTGGTTTGGTTTGGTTTGGTTTGGTGTCAGAATTATTTATCAATATTTGATATACTTGTGGCGCTATCGTAATCCAATCTATTTGTCGTGAACATTTTTGATTTGAATTTTTTTTTTTTTTCGATTTTATTCGACTATGTCATTTTGATATAGAGTTAAGCTGGTCCCTGCCATTTATAAAAGAGACCGCACTTTATTTACAAATTTTTCAAAAAAAAAAAAAAATTGTGTGTCTTTAACATAACTTTCTATGTTGGTATAAGTGTACGTATATATGTACAGGAGGAATAAATCGATAGACAAAATATCTATTTGGAAATGATAACGCAACGAAAAAGGCTACAGAGATTGATAAACTTCTTGAATTGTGTGGTTTTTGGGAGACCGTATAGACAAACACATAACTATATTTACATTCCTGGAAATAAAAAAAACGAAACGAATTTGTGGTTGTTATATAATTCATCAATTGACAAGGTATAGAATTATGTTCAATGTACATATACGGGGATTAATTTTGTTGATAGTGCTACTGGTTTTACTGAAATTTTTGTGTACACGATGATGCATTTAAAAATGTTTTCGATTTTTATTGATTTAAGATAAAAATGTAATACCTTAAACTCTTTGCTTGTTAGATCAGTAAACAATTTTTAAACTTTAGATAAATTAATAGGCATATCGAAAGGTGATCGAGACAAATTTATTATTCTGGTTATTTAAACGCAGCAATTTTACCTATGAAGAAGCGGTCAGTTAATCTTAAACTGAAATCGCAACGCGCACGTCTACACAATAATTATGTATCATCATATTCTAAGAGATCATTTGAGTTTCACACGCTCCAAGTTTCAACTTCCAATTTTATTTTTAATTACGCTTGCTATAAATTCTTATATTTAGTCATTACTTGAACTGAACTATTTTGTTATATTTTGTTTATTTAAAGCAATTGAAAATCAACATTAATGAAAATCTTGAGATAACTGACACTAAATATTATTAGCAATATTTATGTTATTCAGCTTATATTTATACTAACCGATAAACATAAACAGTCACCAAAGTGTTGGCAGTACAGCCAAAAGGTTATCTCTATAACGATAAAGCTTTATTTTCTTTATTAAAGGTAGAAAGTTGAAAACTGGCAGCGGTGTCATTTCAAAAAAATCAACGCCGCCAGTAATTACATACGTCGGTTATCATTTTGAACAAGCCATAATGATTGTATTCGTTTTATTTCATAATATTTTCCATAATCCTTTATATTTAAAGGAATCTCGTTTGCCAAGGATTCTGAACAATAAATACAGCCGCAATATTCGAGGAGGTGGAATCGATTAACCGTCAAAAATATTTATGTATGTTTTACCTTAAGAACTGTTTCGCCATTTTCCAGAACTAAATCAAAAAATCATTTTACAATATTATTTCCATTGCTCAAGCCGAATTCAACCATAATTGGTTAAAAACAGCCAAATTTCATTCCGATCAGCCATATTCTAGAATTCCATATAAAAATAATTTTACAATCTCATTTCCGCACTTGTCGAATTTTCTGGCCAAGTTTCATCCTAATGGTTCATATTCCAGAACTTAATCTAAAAATAATCTTAGAGTCAGTCCCATTTCCAAAAAAGTCGTGAATAAAACTTAATTAAGAAATAAAATTTGTTTTACTAAACATAATTTGCAAAAGGTTGAATTTGAATTATAAAATCTGTATCAGCAGAATGAATAGGTTTACTTATGAATTGTTTTACTGTGAGCATAGATTGAAAATATAAACGGCTCTTAAAAAAATCCAAAATATTAAGTGCAAAAATGAACTGGTCTCAAGTCAACTCAATGTAACCTCCAACTCAACTCTCAAATCATTCTATAACTAAACCCCTTAATCCGTTATTCAACCTAAACTCAATCTCCAACTAAAAATCCACTAAATTTTTAACTCAACATCTAACTCATTCCCAAAATCAACAAACAAAACAACCATCAACTCAATCACCATTTTAACCTCCAAATAAACAGAACCCTCAACTTATTCTCCAACTTAATCCTCAAATTAATCTCAAATTTAACCCTAGTCCTATTCACAATTCGAGGAGATTATGCTATAAAAAAATAAATCCCCAACTGAACGACTGAGTCAACCCCTACTCAATGCAACTCAACCCTCAACTGGACCCAAAAATCAGCATTCAACTCAACCCCAAATTGAACATTAAATTCAATCAGCTCAACCACTAACCCAACTATCAAATTAATTTCAAACTCAACTCCAAATCAACTCAAGCTAACTCTAATTCAACGCTCAATTCAGCCCAAAATAAATCCCCAACTTCATCAATCAATTCAACACCAAACTCAATGCCCAGCTCAATCCTAACCCGCTAAATATAAAAAATGGGTCAACGTGAATGGGAGGCACCCAATCCTCTTGACAATCCGCTTTGATCATACAGAGAGTTTGACGAAAAAAAATTCAACATCGGACAACCCGTGACAATAATTGGTACTTTTTCGGACTCAGGAGCCTTCAAAGTGTCGAGAAAATGGTGTTGGGCAAAAATAAAATCGTTTTTCATTTTTAGTAAGATTTCAATAAGTTAAAAAGAAAATTTTACTTAACAAAGCAAGAAGTGTCAGGGTTCCAAATGTTCACTACTTATTTAAAGTAATTTATGTATCAGAAAATATTAATTCAAAATTCTATTCAATTCATGCTGGCAGAAAGATTTTTGAAATTTCTGTTAAAATTAATAAATCTGTCACGACAGCAGTATTTTTCGGTACTGAGAGAAAAATTTGTTAAGCATTAAATAACTATCATGATATGGGTTTCTCTTTTAGCGCCTACTTTAGCCTGCACCAAATGGCCAAAAATGTATCAAATGCCTCAGTTACCTGTGGTTACCATGAGAAGGCAGCACGTACACTTGCGAATTGTGTCCTGGTAACTCCTAACACAATGTACCCATCACGCAGCTGCCTAATACATGACCAGAATAGCTCACGTGATGCGCACCTTACTGGAAGGTTACTATTTTGACAGTTTTCTAGCAGTTGGGAATTATTTATTCCCAAAGTGTATTCTGGCGATTGGGAATTTTTGAATGTAGAGAAAAAATAATTCCATTTTATGTAAGTTTTGACGTTTATTTTCCCTGAATATTTTTTTGGGAATTAGAAGAAACTGGTTGTTTTGTGTAAATAGTATTTCTCCAATTGAAAATTATTCCCAATTACGCCACAATACACTTTTCCCAGGGAATAGCCAGAATAGGGCCACAGGTGACCCATTTTAAAAGAACCACTCAAATAACTCCCAGGGGAAGGCCTAAATCAGAAAATGTGTAGCTACATAAGTTCACAATTTTTAGGGTAAAATCCAATGATGACATTCAATTTAACCTAGAGGTTAAATTTCAAGGTCATTTCATGGTCAAATCGTTTTTTTAAATGGAAATACCTATTTAGCATCTTTTAAAATCCAGAGTCAGAAATAGGTGGTTCTATTTAAAAAAAAACCGACTTGACTTTGAAATGACCTTAAGAACAAATTGAAGCTCGTCATTTGATTTCTCCCTAAAAATTGTTCAACTTTTGTCGCTACACACATTTTTTTTATTTAGGCCTTCCCCTGGGAGTTCATTTGGGTGGTACTTTTAAAATGGATCACCCTGTATATTCTAATATTAGTTTTAAACGTTTGGAAATGGCCCCTAGTAACCGTAATATTATGTTTTTATAAAATTAATATTTTTACTTATGGAATAAAAACATATTGATTTTTATGAGTGTTCGTAAAAGCACATAATTGGTTTCTTAAATTTTTTTTAATGTATATTATGTATATACCATTCGTGTGGGAAATTTAAAACAGATTGCGAAAAACTATTGTTAATTAAAAAAATATTGTAAAACATTATTCATATCATGTATATTTTGTGTAAGCTTATTATAGTTGTCTATGCCCCTATGGCCGGTCTCCAATTGTATATTTGTCGCTTGCCAAAAAAAAAAATCTAGTCCATTATTTTTCTCGTGACAATTTTTAGTACATTTTGCAAAACAGATACACAAAAATGGTTTTGAGCATGCGCAATGAAATTTTGTCAAGAGAGGAAAAGATTAGAATATTCAATATTTTTATCATGACGTTGTGCCAATTGAGCATAAATTGTTTTTATGCTCAATTTCTTATCATTTTATGTAGAAAATTTTGACAACTAAAATGAAATTTTCATGTTTTTCGGGAAAATTTTAGCCTTTTAATAAATTTTAGGTGAAAATAAAATAAAATAAAATAGAAATTGTCTTATTCAATTAAAACATAAATAATAAATTGTGGAATATAAAAGGGAACCAAATTCAATTTTTTTTCTTATTCTCAAAGAGAGAAATTTGTTATATTCTTTATGTTAGTAGTTGTAGAAAAAATGTCATGAGCCGAATGTCATTTATTTTTTGTCAAGAGAAAAATACACAAGTGGAGACCGGCCATCAGCGAAGATTTAACAAAAAATATTTAAACTTGAAATCTACAAAAAAGGAAGCGACGATTTCTGGGTTTGCTTCTCAGATTTCGATTGAGTTTTTTACAAGACGATTGTTTTTATCTATTTATAAATATTTATGTCTTTTCCAATGTTGTATTTTCAACTTCAAATATCGTTGAATTTAAATCGAGCAGCTTCTTACCCCCTTGAAATTATCCCAAACTTTCATCCCAGGAAAATTTGAAATTACCTCCGACAACACAAGCGTAAAAACCCATTCCAGACTTTTTTTCTACACAATTAAAGTGTACAAACTTTAAAATCCATTCCAGACTTTTACTCGAGAAAAAAAATTCATCCCAGGATTTTTATTTATTATAAGATTTTTTTTTTTGTATAGTTAAAAATAAATAAAATAAAAATACAAAGAAAAACCTTCTGATCAGAATTATCCCTATGCGTCATAGAATTTTCGCTATGTCAATACATGTGTTTCCTTCCCTTAGTTAAAACTGAATAAAAAAAAATCTTCTGAACAGGATTATGGTGGGCCTGAAAATTTGTTATATCGGTTAAGCCGATAAACAGACATAAAAAATGTCCAGGCCCATCAATTCCCAATCCTGATCATAAGAATTTTTTTTTAAATGGAAGGCATTTATTGATGTAGCGAAAGTTCTATGACGTACAGATAATCATGATCAGAAGGTTTTTTCTTTGTAATTTTATTTTATTTATTTTTAACTATACAAAAAAAAATCTTATAATAAATAAAAATCCTGGGATGAATTTTTTCCCTCGAGTAAAAGTCTGGGATGGATTTTAAAGTTTGTACACTTTAATTGTGTAAAAATAAAGTCTGGAATGGGTTTTTACGCTTGTGTTGTCGGAGGTAATTTCAAATTTTCCTGGAATGTGATTTTTGCGATATACCCATTTTTTGATAAAATGAGTAGATACCATACCGACTTAATTATAGGTTCCATGGAATAACTTTCAAGTGAAAAAACACCGAAAAAAAGGAATAGTCCCAAACAATATTTGCATACTTTTCAGGCGAAATAATTAAAAAAAAAAAATTGGGAGTTGTTTCCTTTTTTAGGAGTTATTTAATTTTTTGAATTTGGGAAATGAAATATGTTCCAAAAAATTGATTGTTGGGTCTAACTTCATTTCTGTTTAAAGTTGTTTAAAATCGAAATTACAAAAATTTGTGATCACTGATCAACTAGTATTTTTTTATTTTCATTTTTTTTTAATTAAGGTCCGCAAGCGTCGTTTCTTCTCTGAATGGCATTAAATTTCAAGGTTTAATGCCTTTTTATTCTGGATTTTAATGCTAATTGGGCAAATCAATAAAGCCCATTGTAGTAATAAATGTAGATACAAATTATTTTATGGCGCCGTGGCAGGCCCGAAAATCAATTCTTTTTTTAATTAATAACAAATATTTGATTATTATTTTAATTCGTTTTATACCTTAGAGCTTTTAAGTCGCGACACATAATTTTTTTAAATTTTTTTCATAGTTCCAGAAAGTTGGGAGTTGCTCAATATTTGGCTTTATAGGACGAATAAGTCAATGTAGGACCCAAATGAAGTGTTTTCTAAACAAAGTATTTGGGATCTTGTTAGTGGCAGTTTTCCATTTAAAATATTGAGTAGTTGCTTTCTATGGGCTCAAGTTTTCAGATCCTTTGTTTGGTAAAAACTTCTTGTAAGTAATTTGCCCCTTACGTTGGCTTATTCGATCTACAGAGCCAAATCTTGGCCAAATCTCTGGGACTGGGTCGTGAAGAAATTTTCAAAGATTGTGTGTCGTGGCTCAAAAAGTTAAGAACCTCTACTCTACGGTATAAAATTGACTTATTGAACATATGTATAAATGAACTTAGGCCCAAATCTTTGGGGCTGCTTGTAAATGGGCCATTAAGAGAAAATATTCAATATTTTAAATGAACCAGTTCATTAACAAGGTTCCGAATCCTCAGTTTGTAGAAAACTTTTTCTGTTTAATGTGTCCCATGTGCACAGCCAAATTTGACCTACATAGCTGAGCCTTGCCCACATCTCTGAGAGTGCTTGTTATTGGGTCAACAATAACAAATAATCAAAAGCTTTAGTGGAAATTACTAATGCATTTTAATTTTAATTTAGGAGTCTATTCTACCTTTGAATTGGTCCTTCTATTTTGTATACGTTACTGCGTTAATGTTTGTCCTATGTATATTTTAAGTTCGTTTATAGTTTGTTATTTCACAAATATGGTAATAAACAAATTTTGTGATAATTTGCCAAATAAGAGGCCAAATTACTAGAGTTAAATTACACAAACTGCATACTTATGTACAAACAGTTGGGACAAACATTAACCCAAAATTCTAAATTATAACCACCATTACAAAATTAGATCAATAAAAATTAAAATCTATCTGCATATCACACACACATACAAACATATACTATTATACAGAATACTAAAAATATCTAAAGCAAAAAATCCGAAATGAAACCGAAAACCACGGGTTATTTTATTATTTTGTTAGAAATAAAATCTAACATCAAAACAAATAAATAAAGTAAATATCTAACAACAACAACAACAAGAAGAAAAACGGAAAAAGGTCAAAAAATCAATCGTACCAACAAGACTAATTCGTTTGAATCTTAGAAAATCTAACTAAATCCCCAGCAACGACCTATGAGTTTGAGCCCTGGATTGTCAACGACAGTATGTTGAAGTTATAAGGTGGTTTTTGATATTTTTTTTTTGTTTTCCTATCCTACAAAGTACACTACTCCTCATTGTCTTCTTATTATTATTAGTTAGTTATATTGTTAATACAATGTGGAATGGCGAAGGAAAAACAGAGAAAATTTTATAAAAATGGATTGGAACATTTTTTTTTTTTTTTTGTTTGTTTAAAGTTAGAATAGATGAGAAAATGGTAAAACAAAAGAACGAAACAAAAAGGTATTGGAATTGTATGTAATGTATGTACGTATATGTATACGTAAAGTTTAGGTAGTGTAGCTGTAGAGAGTATCTAAACTAAACCAAATATAAAAGAAATAAAAATGTTAGAAAGTGTGGTGTGGAGTGCGGAGATATGGGAACAAAAATTTATTATACAAATGGCACATATTATTGTAAGTGGGATGGGAATGGGACATGATGATGGTGTATAGTATAGAGGATAAACCGAAAAACAAAATGTTAAAAAATTATGTGGATGCGGCAAATTAGGTTTTTTGTTATTGTAATGTTCTTGGATTTTGTTTCTGAATTTTTATTTTTTATTTTTTTTTTTTTTGTTGAAGATATTTTTTAAGGTTACAAAGGTTTTTGAAGAGTGTTTTGTTAGTTTCATTTTTTATTTCCTTTCGTTTTTGGTTCTATATATAAATTACTCTTATCGGTTTTTAATCTCATGTTATAGTGTATTTACACAGTACAGTGTCTTATGGAACACGAACAAAATGTAAATATCACGAAATATTCAACTATGTATTGATTTTATATAAGATCTCGTACACAAGCCCCTAAGTATATATTCTCGAATAAGATTGATTTTTTTTTGTGTTATAAATTCCATTCACTTTCTTTGAATATATGTATGGCAAGGCAAAATACCCAACACCAAAAAATTTCAAAATAAATTAACAGCTAAATACCATATTGTTATTTTCTAAAATTGGAATTTCCACAAAGCCTTTCATTTTCCTTTTTCCTTTTTTGTTTTTTATGCTGTTATGCTTGTGCTCTGTGTTTTTTTTTATGGTATGATTGAACTTCTAAATAACGTAAGAAATGATAAATTGAAATTGTTTTATTATCCTAAATACTGACAAAAACGAAAAACGTAATTTCCATTCCTATCTCTTCATTTTATTTATTTCAATTCAACTCAATTATACTCTAGATACACAACAATGAGCAACACACAAAAAAAAAATTCGTTGAAACAAATAATGTCGGTTGGAAAAACGAGAAAAATAAAAATAAGAAACTCATTTCATTTTGTTATTTTGTGTGTCTTCTCTCGGTTGGGTCGTAAAGGTGCCTTAAAGCAAAGCCGAAAAACCACATAAAATGGAACTCATGCTATGAAACATTATGAAATTTTTATAAACTAGATACAAAGTTGGATGGTGGGTGGAAAAACATTTTCATCTGATGCTTGCTATATAGAGAAGTATGGTGTGTATATCTCTCTATACTTATATTGTATAAAATAGTACATTGTGTTGTGTTATACTTTCTTGCTGGGTTTGCTTGTGGCTTTTATTCTAAATTGATTGCATCTATATAGGAATTAAGTTAATCAAAATTATTCAAGAACACATAGAAGAAATTCGTTTCGTTTCGTTAATACATATTCTCAAGAATAAACTAATTAAAATGGGTCATAAAAATGTGTTTGTTTTCAGTTTTGCCACAATATAACACTGTGTGTATTTCTGTATTTGGTTCTTTGTTGCTTTTCTTAAATAATATCAGCTTATATGCTGGAAATTGGAATGGAAACCCATAAAAATGTAATCTGCCGAGCTAAACATATATTTACCCCAAAACAAATTTGTTTTTTTTTTTTTTTGTTCATGATCCAATATGTAGCAATCTTATTTGTGGTAAAGCAATTAGCTCTCCGCAGTCTAATATTATATCATTTCGTTTATGAAATTTGACTGTGCGGAATGTTATGCTCAAGTGGGAATCAGATTGTGAATATATAGTTCTTCAAAAAAGGGCACTCTTTACTTTGGTTTTGCTCCACACTATTTTCCACCCAAATTACCAAAAGGCCCCATTTAGCTCTATTTCTAACTCTGTTTGACGGCCATTAAACCAAAAGTTCTAATTAAAATCCAAAAAAAAATACAATAGGCAGAAAGGTTAACCCCACCTAAAGAGAAATAGGATAGGAATTTCGTAAGAAGACCTAAAATTCAGAATCATGACTATTTCTCTACTGAAACCTAGTTAATAGATTTTTGTTAAAAATATTATGGTTAGTTTGTATTTTGACGGATGAGAATTATGAAAAGAATTAGGAATAGAGCGTCCCAAGCCAATTTTTTCGATATTGGGGTTGATTTCGGAATTATAAAATTTATCTTAAGCTATTACAAACAGAAGTTAAGAAACTTAAAATTTAATAAGAACGGATATTTTGTGCAGAACTATGACCGATCTATTGAGATAATCTACCAGGTTATTAGCTTATTCTGCAAATATGTAAAAATATTCAATACCTTTTCCAATTTTGAGGAATTCTAGGAAATTTAAGAAGATGCAATTAATTTTACCAATTTTTTTGAATGCCGAAATTTTACAAAATTTAAATTTTTTTAATTTTAAATGTATATGATATGATATTATGATATTTTTTATTGTAATTTTCCACAAATTTTAAGATTAACAAAACCGTTAAACTTGTTGTTATAAAGTGCGAGTATGTTACAAGTAATATGGTGTTTTATAAGTTTATGTTGAATTTTGATATTCACTTCAGAAAGCAGCTCGTCTGTTAAATTAAACATGAGCCATTTAAATGCTTGCTTACAAATACTTTAAAATAAAATTCTGACATTTTGTCGCATAGAAATGAGTGGTCATCATCCGTGGTTTTGTTAGGTTTAACAATTTCCACGGGCCGGGACTGTAGATACTAATTAAAATCGCGATCATCCTTCTTGATCAGATAATGAAAAATCCTCTGTTGGGATTCAAACGCGGTACATTCCAATCCAAACATCGTTGCTTTATTTGTAGTAATTTTGTGCCTTTTTTAATGAGCAAAACCACGCACACCTACTTCAACTGAATTCGACACTTTAGTTAAATAATTTCATGGTCAACAAAATAATTTATGAAATAAAAATTTCATTCATAATCGAAGCGCATATTATAACATGATTTGTTGATTTAAGGTCTGTTAAATAATTTCAATAATTCGCACAGTGTAGTGCAGTGTACAATTACTTCGCCTTTATCAAAATGTCCGTTTTGATGTAGTTATTCTAAATTAAATAAATTTGTTCTGTTCTGAATTTTCTTAGCTCGAGAAATGTTGTTTTAGGTTATTGCTACAGCCCTATGTTACTCGCATATTTATTTACGCTCTCTTTTATTGACAACAGCGTAAACAAAAAGCCAGTATTTTGAAGAAAACTTGTGGATTTAAAAATGTACATATTGGATCACCTGGTGGTCGCTAAAACGGTTAAATTAAATGAGTCAACGCTTAAATTAAATGAACAAAGAATAAGAGAACATTTCAGAGTTCGATGTTGAAAGGCCGAATATCGGAAGGCCGAATTTCGAAAGGCCGAACGTCCAAAGGCCGAATGTCGAAAAGCCGAATGTCGAATGGCCGAATGTATCGAATGGCCGAATGTCGAAAAGCCGAATGGGACGAAAGGCCGAATGTGTCGGAAGGCCGAATGTCGAAAGTCCGAATGTCGAATGGTCGAATGTGTCAAAAGGCCGAATGTCGAAAACCGATTGGGTCGAAAGGCCCAATGTGTTGAAAGGCCGAATAGGCCAAAAGGTCGAATGACGAAAGGCCGAATTTTCATGAAATTTGAAACCATTGAATTTATTTCTTAATGTAAAATAATTTAAATATATGATATAAATTGAAAATACGTGCTAATAAATCCTGTGCATGTAGCAACAAAACTATTTATTTGTTTTTTTTATTATAATTAATTAATGGGATCACTACATTTGTCTGGAAAGAAATTTAAGATTTATCCAGAAAATTAATAATCCAGGAAAAACAAATCCCGAAAAAAATCTAGAAATTATCGGAAAAGCAATCCAGAAAAAATATTTTGTTTAAAATAAATGAAAAATATCAATTTTATTGGCATTTTTAGGGGATCGGGTATTTGAATGCAAGACAAAATCTTGTTTTGCCGTTCAATCTTGTATTTTGAATTCTTACCGTATAAAATATAGTATACCAAAATTTTATTGGATTAAATCATTTTTTAAACTTTCTTTTCCGAAATAATTATTTTGATTGTTTTATAGTGAAATAATGAATAGCTATTAGTGAAATAATATTTCTGGGATCGATATAAAATATTGTTTTCTTTTTAGTGTCATTAATAGATTCTATATAATCCGCTCCTACGTACAAAAAGTTTTTTGGTGGCAAGATTTTGTAAAACAAGATTTTGGAGAAAAGATTTTAGAAACAGTCTTTTGTAAACAATCTTTTGAAAAACAGTGATACGTAGCCAACCCCATTTTTAGACTATCAGTAGAAGCAATATGAGCTAAACGATTCCTTTGATCTGTGGCTGAAAGGTTGACGAAGCAATTTCCATTGTCATAAATATTAAGAACTTTACGGAAAAACTCAAATTTGATAGACATTTTATAAATTTTAATTAAAATTTGGTCCGCAGTTTGATAATTATGTTCGGTCTTTCGAAATTCGGCCTTTCGACACATTCGGCCTTTCGATATTCGGCCTTTCGACCCATTCGGCCATTCGACATTCGGCCTTTGGACATTCGGCCTTTCGACATTCGGCCTTTCGACCCTATTCCCACATTAGAGTACGCAAGAGAAATTTTATTGGAAAATGTCTTATGCTCTGGATAAGGCGGGAACATAAACCACATTTAAATTTTATTATATTCACAGGGCCTTTCAATTAATTTTGGATAAAATGGAATCGAATCCAGATTTTATAAAACCTATGTTTATAAACCCTTATGTTGAAGTTATGTTGAAATAATCTCAAAACAAAAAAAAAAAAAACTAAAGTTACCTGATGAGTAGATCGAACTTTTTGTTTTGAGATTGTCAGTACGAAACCAAACTACCACACAGAAAACACAAGGAAAGGTTTTCATTTTTAGAGTCAATACATTTTGTATTGACTTTCGGGTTAAAGTACGGGGGGGATTTGATATTTCTACTTTTTTTTGGTAGATATATTATAAATGACTGGCCTCTTCGTTTTTCTGATTAACAAGTCGAAATTTTGTGAATGCCATTATTATTAATACATTGTGTCTATAAAAAGCCGAAAGAATCTTATTAAAATATATTAACAATAATCTCATTCACAACATTTTTCGACTTGCTCAGCAGTTTCAAATATTTAGAAAGGTCGGCATTCATTTACTTCCCTTACACAACACTGCATACTAGAACAATTGCAACCAGATGCTGGTTGAAAAACACAAATTAAAACTATTAATTTTGTAAACCTATTAATTCTACACAAAACGAGATAATATAACGATCAGCTATTTCGAGATAATAATTCAATTTCCAACTGACAACAAAGTTTGACAAAAAATTATTTCCTTAATACAATTAACATGGTCAAGCCAATTAGGTTACAGAGGTCGGGTAAATTGTAAAAATTTTGTTAAATCTTCGAAAATGTCAGAATTTAGAAAAAATCTAGTACAACATTTCCGAATAGACTCAAATTCAACCACAAATCCTTAATAACTTTCGTGGTACATATAGGAAAGATGTCCCATCACAAACATTCCAAACCATCTATCCTGACGAAACCGCCTACGATGTTTGCGGTTAAAAAAAACAAAAAAAAAAATGGAAGCAAGAAAACCTAAAAAAATGTTCTACTTTTTAGCTTTATATTTAAATTAGTAAAAAAAAATTAAAAAGCCTTATATCACCCTTTCCTCGTTTTTCATGATCACGATGATGATGGTGTGTACATTATACAATTTTTTCTAAAATAAATGTACAAAATAAACCCAAAACTTTTTACATTTTTTGTAATTTTATTTTATGTTTATTTTTTTTTCGAAAACATTAAAATTAAGAAATAAATAAATAATATTTTTATGTATACAGACATATAGACTATAGAGAAATAAATTATTTAATCCTAATTATTTTGGAATTTTTAATTTTATTTCGTTTCTCTTGAAAAATCAAAAATCTA
The DNA here is from genome assembly GCA_963556165.1 of Tipula helvola. NCBI lineage: Eukaryota > Metazoa > Arthropoda > Insecta > Diptera > Tipulidae > Tipula > Tipula helvola. Next base: position 391,207,699 of record OY744482.1, read on the forward strand.
ATAATTCCCATACTCTTCTTGTATATTATGGTAAATATGTATGTGCTATGTATATATTTATAACAAATTAAAAATATAACAACAACAACAACAAAAAGAAAATAATAATAATAACAATAAGAAGCAAAATAAAAATGAAAAACCTTTTTTTTGTGCTGCTTGCTAAATCCTTTAAAAAGCAATTAAAACATGAAATTTATGACTTTCATTTCAATGTTAAGAGAATAGAATATTAAAAAGAGAACTGTATACATATAGTCGGGTATCTGTATATGCATGTACTCGTTCGTATATAGCTATGGCATGAAGAAGACGAAGAAATCCATAAGACATAGCTGAAAACATCACAAAAATCGATAATTTTGTAGATTTTTCCCCATTCCACAATTTTCCGATATTCCTCTCATACACAATCATATTTTCAGTTTTCTCAAACGAAGAAGGATATATAAATAGCGCAGTAGCGCAGTTTAACCGTTTTACATTTGATATATCCTACAAAAGTAACATAAACCAACTTTTTAATGAATTAACTAGGCTGGCATCCATTGAGAATAAAGTAAATCATTTATTTAATTTTTCGAAATTACGCAATCAAATTTAAACGCTACTGCATTGGCACACACATACCCAAAAATTCATGAAAGAAAAACTTGTGATGATGAATTATTCAGTTCATGATCCAAAGAACGAAGTTTATAAATTCTGTTTGTTTCTTGAACGAAAAAAAAAAAAAACAAAAAAAAATCATTTTCCAATGTTTTGTTGGTTTTCTCGAGCTCTATTTTTGCAACATGAAAATTTATTTATATTTCTCATTTAATATCTGTATAAAACACAATAATTTTTTTGTGTGTCTTATTTGTTTCGAAATTTATAGTAATATATTACAGTCAAAAAATAAAAAATTTTGTTTATACATTTCTGGATAAAAATTTTCCGTCTATTTATCATATTTTTGTATATTCCACACAAGAGCACAGCAATTTTCCTCCCCGGTACAGACACAACTGAAAATGCACTTCGATTTGTCTCTCACATCTTACTTAATAGAATAACGTCACAATAATTTGTTTTCTATCCGCTGCTGTTGCTATACTGCTGGAAATAACAACGATAGAAATTGTTGGTACATTTTGCAGCACAGTTTTGTGGATTTTTTTTTTTTGCTTTTTGGTATTTTAAAGATCCAACAATAAACAACATGAGAAAAGTAAGTGAGATACTTAGATTCACGGTGTGAAGAAATTAGATGGGATTGATTAAATTTAAAAAGAACTGGAATATTGTATATGAATGTAAGTTGTTAAATTTAAATCAAATTGAAATCAATTTTAAGATTCCTGTTGATTTTTAAAATATTAAGGTTGAGTCATCACCAATTGTGTCTTCCTCTTGTTGCTGCGGGCACATAAAAATTCAAACTCAAAGTATCAAAATAAGTAACAAAATATGTCTTTTACTTTAGTAAAAAAAGTAAAGTTTAGTAATCATAAAAATTTTCGACCTTGAATATGATTGAGGGGATTTATACATTTTGGGGTCGCCTACTTCCGAATTGGTTTTCGAAGTGGTTTACAGTTTAACAGAAAAACTATTAAATACAAAATGTATGAACTGAATGAATTCTGTTATCTCAATCTTCTTAAATCATTCGACAAAATTAATTTTATTTATTGTATTGTATTTTATTAACAATTTAGAATACAAAAATAAGATAGTTGCTTCTAATAGGCATCAAAACCTTTTTAATTTTTGTGGTGCAGTACCCATCCCATTCTAAAACATTTTATATTGGGCAAAAGCTTATTTACAACAGCAAAAGGGTTGACTACCTCATCCAGAAAAATCATCTGGAACATATGAGTTTATCATATATTTATATTGAAATAATTATCTAAGTTAACTTATAAATCGTCGCTTGAAATCAATATCATCCGTTAAAATATGAATATGAAACCCACGTTCAGTTGAGATGCTTCCATAACCATATCATGTACAGTAAATCAATCATTTCATCGGTACTAGCAGTCGTTTGGCGTCCGGAATGAGTATCATCTTCAAGGCGTATACGACCTTGAAATTCGGAAGCCGATTGATTTTGAAGGAGCAGCATCATCTAACACATTTACAATTTCCTTATAGATTGCCATACCCTTTAAATCATTTTTCACAAAAAATTTAATCATTTTAAAAAATACAAAACCACGTTTACTTTAATCAGTATGGGTGTTAAATGCATCTTATTTCAGCAGAAACAAAAAATATTAACTATTGAAATTCAAATAGGTCTGACCAGATCTCATTGCACCTCCTAGGATTAAAATTTATCAAAATGTTTACAAATCTGCTCCTGCTGCTAATCTGTATTGTCTCACCTAAAATAGAAATGCCATACTCTAAATCAGCTACAGTTTATCCTAGACCTGTTCCTGTAATTTCTTGGTTGATGATCGAATTAGATGAATTTTGTCGACAATATTTATTGATAATTTTGAACAAGTATTTTATGTCCATTAGTTGGAAAATGTGCGAATTTCTATACCTTATGAAAGAAAATTTCCTATTTATAGTTTTTGCTAGCGCTGATTCTTTTCGTAAAAGCATTTTTAACAGATCTACATCTCTGTTTCCAAAGTATATCTTACTCGTAGTTATTGGAAATAACATTTTTTAAGTTCTAATTCTATTTTCACCAACTGGAATTTATAATTGTATACAATAAATCAAAATTTTGCTGCTGGGAATTTTCGACGCATTGCCTACATTGTCAACATTCCCTGCATTACTGAGTGTCTACATACATTGCCTACACGAGTAAACAATTGATTAATTATTTCATGTAGACTACGCGGCACAACGTATTCAATTTATAATTTATTATACTCAAAGGTAATTCAATTTATAATTTAATTATGAGATTGTTTATAAATGTCGTGTTTCACGATAAACCTTTTAGAAATTCTAGTTTCGATCATTTATTTTTTATTGTAAGAAAATATAAATGTTGAATTCGTTTTTCTTTTAAAATTTATTCCCTGCATTTTTTGGTATCTTCTGCCATATATAATTATTGAATTCTACTTTTTACAATTACGTGCTCATGTGCTAAAACTTTTATTAATTGTATGAAGTAACCTGTATGAAGCTTACCAACAATAGCCTTGAATTTCTTGAAAAAAAATAAACTTTTTATCTTCCACATATTTAGACTGAAATCTGAAAGAAAAATTCTGGTTTTACTATTTCTTAATTTATTTAAATATATACCTTCGTTATATCCTTACTTAGAAGAAAGCCATTCATTTATTACTTTCTTTTACGTAAGTAAAATAAAGTAAAGTAATCATGAAAATTTTCAACCTTGAGATTATTGAAGATTTATCTGTTTTGAGGTCCCCTGAGTCCGAAAAAGTGGGTTTCGAAATTATGTCTGTCTGTCAATCTGTCCGTCTGTTAGTCTGTGTCCTCTCTACAGCCCAGATGGCTTAACCAATCGAACTGAAATTTCAGATTTAAGCTTTTTTAATAAATTGGGAGGTCCCAGTGAATTTTACTCCAAATCGATCAACCGGAAGTGGCCACTCCCTTGGGGCAAAAATTTATTTTGCAAATATCTTAAAAAGTATAAAGTTTACAAAAATCACTAATACAAATTTAGTAATAATGAGTCTGAAAAATTGGGTTTTGTAGTGGTGTCTGTTGGTATATATGTCTGTCAGTTTGAAGTACAGATGGTTTAACATTTTACATAAATTTTAGGGGCCCAGCTCAAAGCTCCCAGATTCCGTGAAACAGAAAATTTATTTTGCAAATATTTCAAAAATATACAATTTACAGAAAACATGAAAAAATAATAACAATCTTAAGTTTGCAAGGAATTTGCATTATAAAAGTTTCTCAAAATTCGCTGTTCGTAAAAGAAAATCGTGTGTTGGCCACACCTCAATTTTTTTTATTTTATTTGGGCGAAATGGAAAAACACGCTTTTAATATGGTCGAAAGAAAAGAAATTTCAGACGTAGAAATTGAAGCCTAGTCGAAATCCGAAATTATACATTTTGGGTTTAGAGTTAAATTCTTTTCACACGTAACCCTGCAAATTTCATGAAAAGCTTCGTTATTCATATAGCAATAAACTTTTGGACATCATTATGAAATAGAACAGAGGTAATGTTATGTTGCCTATTTTATTGAACCATTGATTGTAAAAAGCTGACGCATAATTCGAGGAACAACTTGGAAAGTGCTATCCGTTAACCACCCGTTGCAAATTCCTGCAGGTTATCTAATTTGTCAAAATAATATTTTTTTCGCCGTTGTTTTTTTCCGTTAAAATAAACAATTCTCAATAAACCAGCAATTTTCGTCAACATTTGATATCACTGTAGGGAGCCTAAGAAGGCTCCGTTGCAGTTTTTTGATTTCTGAATTGGTTATATAAATTTGCTTATTGGCGCCACAATTGGGGTATTCGAATGGTTACCTTTTTTATTAAGTGTTTTCCAACGTCGTTATAAAGTGTTTTCCGCATAGCAAGTGGGTGCTGACACGTGACTTGCATATTAATACTTTTCTATTTTAACACTCCCATAGTAAAACGCTTTTTTAACTTTCCTTTTCCATTTCAAATGATAAGTGAAACCGTGAAATTTTAAACAACCTTCATAATTTCAAATATAATTTTTATGTAATCGCTAAAATTTGGGACGCTTCTTTTTGAGCTTAAGCTCATTCATGAAAAAGCGTCAGTGTTCAAAAAGTTGCGAAAATCCTGAATAATAGTCAGCAACATGGCACTTCGTCTTTAGATCCTCTGATTCTTCTTAAAGAATCTCTTGAAAAAAAATTTCTATTTCTGCTTTCAATTTCCCTGCAGTTGAGGCATTTTAGTCCAAAAATTTTTACTTTAATTTAGGATCTAAAAGTATTTAAATTTATTTATCAAACAATTATCAAACAATTTTCTCGATTTTTATTTTTTTCATATGATTCCAAATTTATTCTATCATGAATATAGTTGCATCGGATAGTACAAAATGGGAAAAGGACTTTTAACTCATTTTTGTCTTTAATATTTAAAGCTGTGCTTATAACAATAACGCATTAAAGATGTATCAAAATTATTCCGAATTTTGCAAAGTTTAAAACGTGATGGCATTTCGCTCTTCATTTTTTTAAGAGTGATAATAAAAATTATTAAACAATTATTCACAGATAGGGAACGATATTGTAAAAAAAAAATGTTGCTCTGAAGAACAGAAGCATCATTTTTAGAATCAAGGCGCAGCGATTTTCAGCCATTTATAACTCAATTAGGTTTAAAAAAAACGTGTCTTATTTGGGTTTCCAGAATCCGACTGTTTCTGGTCTACCAACAGTATTTCGGACTTAATTAATATTTGTATAAGAATGTTATGCGAGCTGAGCGTGACCACGCTCCAAGTTTTGTTTTTCTCTAAAAATAGAATTATCTTAAAGAAAGAAGTAATTCGAAATAATAATGTCGCACTAAAGCGTATTCGACACGAAACCTCAATAAAAATCTTTATTTGGGCTAAAACAATTTATGAGACTTGCGGGTTTATTTTTATGCATTGATAAAGAAGTGTTGCTACCAACAGATTACTATGAGTTTCATTTAAATAATGCAAAACTAAAGTGACATGTCGCACGTTCACAACATTAATGCTAAGCATACGTAATCGGCCATAAAAAAAAATAGTCAATTCTACTTGAGCTTGTTGAAAATATAGCATTTCTTCATCTATAAAAACTAACTAATCCATAGCGCTACTAAAATTTATTCAATTTAATTATTTTAACTTATAAGCCAATCCGTAGTATTTCACGTGCAATTTCAAATTCATCATTTTACCCATACATCAGCACTCCTCAGTTATACCGTCAGAGTATTATACCAGCAGCAAGAGATATACTGCGCTACATACATCATCGTACACAATAAAAACTGAAAAATACTCTCTACACCAGGATTTTATTTTTTAATTATAAAATTTTTACGATCTAAATGAAAATGCGATTTTCATCTTCTTCTTCTTCTTTTACTTCAGTGTCGTTTTATTCAGTTTTTCATTTTTAATATCTAATTTAAATTTATAATAAAATAAAAACTTAAAAATGAAAAAAACAAAAAAATTATTTCATCGTAAAAAAATAACAAAACAAATATAATAAAGTTAATTAGAAATTTTCTTTATTTTTGGAAAATATATTTCATACATACATATATATGAAATAATAAATCCATGATTATTTAGTGTGGAAAATATTAGGGGGCTTAAATAGGATACAACGTTGGGAGGGAAGAACCACTTAAATTGTTAGTCTCTCCACAAAATAAACAAAATATTTTGGATTGACTTACATTACGTTTCAAAGTAATAAAAATGAAGATTATTTTTCCGAACAAAAACAGTAAAATAATACTCCAAAACATCATAATTTTTAATATTAAGCAAAATAAAATAAGAAACCATTTAAAAATAAAAAAATTATGATGAAGATGAGTTTAATTTGATAAAAAAAAATTACAGATTTTATATGTTAAAAATACATAATTTATTATAAAAGAAATTTTTTTTTTTATGTCAAAATTTAAGCAATGCTTTGTGTGCTGTATTTTCGAAATTTAATATTTTTGTTCTATAACAATAAAATCGTTGCTCTATATATACTCTAAATAGAGATATAACAGAAATTAAATGGATTTCAAAACCATTTCCGATTAAGGATTAGATATTAAAAAAAAAAAAATGTCGCATTCACAAAAAAAAAATCCCAACACCAAAAAAATATTATTCTAAATTCATCATGAAAACCATAAAATGATGAAAATTTATATTTTCCTTATTTCTTTTGTTTGAGGCGTTGTTCGCGTAAACCAAAATTATAATGATGCTTGCTGTACCTACATACAATTTTTTTTCGGTTTATTTTCGTTTTTTTTTGTTTCAAGCGACATAAGAAATAAATAATAATAATAAAATAAATAAGCAACCAAGCCTACATAAATAATAAAAAAACACCGAACAACCACAACAAATAGAAATGCTCGCGGAATGAACAAAAAATCATGAAAATTAAATTGAAGTTGAATGGATTTTCTTTATTGCGTAATATAATTTGCTTTTGTTGTTGTATGATATATAACTGTATGTCTTTCTCTATTTTTATTTGAGATGGCAAGCCAATGTAATATCGTGCCTCGCGTTGCAATATATTATTATTGTGAAATTGGTTTGTCCATGGATTGGTCGTTCGATGGCACTCCACTGCTAATGTCTATTACACATTTTTGAGATTATTATTTATATTTATTAATTTGTTTACGCCTCGATTACCAGAATTTGGTTTCGTCATGTTACTATCTTTTTTTGGTAGGATGAACAACAAATCACGGTAGTAGTGATTTTACTTCAAACTATGCTCTCCATTGACGGTTCAACGTACATCTCTTCCCCCTTTGTAAATGAAGAACTGAAGAACGTTACCTGCACTTGTTAAAGCAATTTTTCTTTTCTCAATTACGACTATGGAGAATAACTTACTTTCTTAGGTATTGTAAGAGGTCCACTAAATCGGTTTGGTTAGGGTTTACGCACCACCGACGTACGGAAGTATTAGGACTGTTATTGAAGGAGTGAAGACACAAGCTGAGCTGCATTCTTAAGCTACTATAATGAACTATATTCATAGATTAATATATTTAAGCACTCATACAATTTAATTTTTTATAATTTATTTATTTTGCACCCAGAAAAAAATTAGTTGTAAATAAAACTTTATCTGTTTTCAATTATTTTTCTGGTCACTTTCACGCAACTAGGGAAAAAATCAAATTTCTTTAATTTTAACTATACAAATCTAGTGGGAAAAAATCCTTGCTTTTTTACTAAATTTGTAGTCAATTCTGTTATTTCTTGTAGATACGGGTTTTGTATCTTTGCTAACTAATTGTTTGTAGTATATTTTTTACTACACTGTGCTATTTATAGTCGACAATACTAGAACATTAACTATCCTAAGCACAACAAGTTATGTGATTAAAACTTAAATCATGGCAAGTGACATCTGGGTCAATACCCAACATACATTTAGTTTTTATGCTAACAAACATAGAACTAATCACCATTTTCTCAGACATCTTAGATCAGACTTCATAGAGTGAATGTAATTACTTTGTAACTGCTCATTGTACATAAACTATAGCTCATCGGCAAAAGCTGTCAACCTTGAAGAAAAATGTAAATAAAAATAGAGTTTAGGTAGATCAAAAAAAGCTCGGGGCCTAATAAGGAACCTCGAGGTACACCATCATTGTAAATTTTACGTTCACTAAAAACATCACCTATCTTAACTACTTTAGATCTATCAGATAGATAAGAACGAAACCATTGTAAAGTAACACCCCGAAACCCAGCATGAAGCAGTTTATGAAATAATACTTCATGGTTAACCAAATCATAGGCTTTAGTTAAATCCCCAAAAATACATGCAACTAATTTTTTCTTATCAAGGTCTACATACGGGAAATTAGTGAATTCTAACAAAGCCCCTTCAGTACTTTTACTTTTTCTAAACCCAAACTGCATGTTATGCAAAAAATTTGTTTTATTCCAAAAACTGTCTACTCTTCGATGTGCTTTCTTTTCAATAATTTTAGAAAACACCGATAATAAAAAAATCGGCCTATTTAATTTGCAATATTAGATTTATCTCCTTCCTTTCTTAAAAATAAGGATAACTAGACTCTCTTTCAGTTTAGTTGGAAAAATACCAGTAGCAAAACTAAAATTTACAATGCATGAAAACACGTTAACCATACAATGCGAAATTGTTTGATAAGTATATTGCTGCAGGTGTCAATTCCAGTAGAATAACTATATGTTTCAGACATGAAATGACATTTAGCATTTCATCTGGAGATGTTTCAAAGAAAACACATGACTGTTCAGCCAAATTTCTATAGATTAGGTCCGAAAAATCATCTCCATTGTTACTTACAGTAGATTTTAAGTCTAGGACCGTATTTACCAAATAGTTGTTGAATAATTCAGCCAATTCACTTTTGTCAGTTACACAGTAAATATGTATCATCGATCTCAATTTTTTCGCATTTTTCTGATCTTTATTTAGAATGGCATCAACATTCACAGATTCAAATTTATTTTTGTAAAACCTGACCTTCGACATAACCACGTCATGCTTAACAGCATTATTTATCACTTCAAATCGCCGTTTCAAATTAACATCATTCAAACTTCGAGCTAACTTCCTACTAGTGTTTTGAATGCTATCATCAAAATATACAATTACCGGATTAGATCGAATCAAGTCAACTTTTTGAAGAAATTTTTTAGGGCCCTGAACTTGATCTGAATTTTTTTGCCCCGAAAACCGTAGGAAAGTAACTTATTAAGTACAATCGTACCGCTTATTTTATCATATTATATCTAAGTCAAATACCAATATAACTTTATTCTCAAATTTACTTCAATTAAAACCGGTTTGATAATTAATGTTTGCAGAAATTATGAAATTCAGAAGTAATCTTTCAAATTTCTTAATTATGCCATTAAAAACCGCACTTTAAATTAAAAACCACACACAAAATTTTAATTTTGCAGTACGAATATAGCGAAAATTGAAAATGTTTTTTTTTTTTTTTAATTTAGGGCCTTACTTGGCGACGTACAAGTTTGTTTATCGCCGATATTTTTTCGTTATAATTAGATTGAAATTTGTTGGATAATTTTAACAAATATTAAAAATTTTGCTAAAATCATCCAAGTTGATAAACTTTAACAACTTTTTTTGATTTATATAATTACGTTTCAAATTTATGAATGATTTATAAAAAAACTGCTAAATTGAAGAATTCCTCATATGAGTAGTCGCTTAAATTTTAAATCTGCAAAATTTCAAAAAATAAATTATTAAGTGCTGATGCTGGCTTATAGTAGCTTGAACTATTTAGAAATTATGTATTGTGCGAAACTTATGTACGTTGAAAATTTTTCAAACTCATTTTCCATTCAGTCACGACTAAATAATATACAATTTTTGGATATCACTAATATTTGATGTATTCGAAGATGGACTGATTAAGTTTGAAACGAGTCTAGAATATTTTGATTGCCGTTGATCAGACATTAACAGTTTTAATGAGGAAAACTTTTATCGACACTACACACGGAGAATAAAAATTACTAATTTATTTCCTATATATTTATAGAAATTTAATTATAACACCCCGTACTATATTTTATGTAAAACATACCATGTACGTAGCTAACTTTCCACTCTGCATAGCATTAAATGCAATATTGGAATCGCTACTATATACATATTATAATATGAGCTAATTTATTATGCCATGTAGGAATATTTCCTAAAAGCAATTGGCATAGTATTTCTACAAAACCAATGTCTCATAGGAATAATTCCTATAAGATACAATTTCCTTTGTTTTATAAGATTCTCTTTATTTGGAACGTAAAATAATCAAAAATAAATTAATTCCTCTCCATGAGAAAGAGTGTGTGTGTCTAAAATAGGGACCACGACGGCTCCACGAATTAAAAAAGGCTGAATTAAAAAATGTGTTCATTAATGAAATAAAAAAGCGAATATTGTATGAAAAAATATGAACCCTGTTACTTTTTTTAATTCATGTTTTTTACAAATTTTCTGAAATAAAAAATGTATTCTTTTTCATACAATATTCGCTTTTTTTATTTCATTAATGAACATTTTTTAATTCAGCCTTTTTTAATTCATGGAGCCGACCACGACTATATACAAAGCAACATTTACCACATATGTATACTACCTATTATAATTACATAAGTACATATTTTCTGGAACATATTCATGTTATTTTCATTTCAAATTGTGCGTTCTTTCCAAGTGTATAGTGTTAACTGTGGATAGTAAAAGAATTATATTTAATTATAATGGAAGTGGTGAAATTAATTTATTTTTATACCCGCGAAGGGGTAAAAGTAGGCAAACTAGGTAATGAGGCTAAGCCCGGACCTAACATTTTAAGAGGGCTAAAATTTTTATTTTTTATAACAGTTTCAAATCACCTACTTCGTGAAACTTAATTATCTGGCTATTATCCGGAAGAATCAAATATTTCAATATAGGTCATTTAAGATAAATTAAATTCCTATATTTTAGAGAATTTTTATATTTTGAACGCAATAAATTAAAATAAAATGTATATTCCTATCGATGAGGAGCGTAGAGTTCCATTTTGAAACGACTACTGTACATAAAGTAACTTGTAATACAAAATATAGATAACATTTAGTGACCGAGACCTGTGTCCTGACGTAATCAGTGCCATAAAGTAACAGGCCTGACTGCTAAAAACAAAAAGAGCGTGCCCATATTGAAAGCTTAATGATTAAATTAAAAGTTTTTTTTGTATTTTTTTTAAGTATTAACGATAAGTGTGAAAATGGTATGTATCGTTCTTTTTAACTTTAACTTTATTTTGTATCTCTATGCGAAATATAAATGAATGGAAAAATAAAATGTTTAATTCAATTGATTTGATTGAAATCGCTATCTTTAAGAGCCCACAAGCAGAACTATAAGAAATGTAACATATTTAACGAAAGCTTTTTCTTACGTTAAATTTTACAGGTCGGCTAGCGAAACTGTAGCACACCCTGTCAATTGTATTGAAGTGACGGTAGCCCGCATTAATATTTCTGTGGTTACAAATCATAATGGCTTAAGGTGAGATTAGCCCCTTTACGTATGATCTCAAATTCAAAATCTCCAGATTCGATTTCATATTACATATATCAATTTTTTGTAATAATCCGATTGTTTGGCAAAGGCAAATAAAACTCATCACTTTCTTTATTTATGCTTATTTGCTGCTATTCCCATCACTGGATGTAGAGCCGCACAACTAAAAATAAACTACACCAATTTATGATTAGTAAATTACTCATACTTACAAAAGCTGTAGAATTAATTCCATTAGTAAATTTGATTTTATTTATCCTAAAAATTAGAATTATATAGTTTATTAGAATTAATAATAATTTGAATTATATACTTAGCTTTGTACTCCAAATTACGTAAACACCATCATTTATGTCACCTCAAAACAAAACAAAAAATGTCAATCGCAATTTTTAATTGTAATAGGTTGGTAATAAGAAGAGTGCGATCGATGCAAATTTAGTATCAATACCATAATTGCGCAAAATTTGAATGTTGCCATACAAATTTCCTTTACAAAATTTAGCAAAATTTAAATCTAGCTTAATTTGAAAAAAAAACTAAAATCACTCTCTTCTTATTTTGGCGATTGGACAAGAAACATCAAAACTACAATTAGTCGTAAAATTATAAAGTTAATAAAAATTGTATTCAACTTTGATTGAATTGTTTTAATTATTCATCATCCGAATTAAATTAAAAGGATAGATTCTACCTGGCGAATTCAGCTGTAATGCTCCACAGCAATCGCAACATATTTTTCATATACACCGATAACTACAAACAACCGTAATAATCGTTTGTAAAAGCAAGAATTCAAAAAACTCATACGATTTTGAACGATTCTTAATTTTAAAAACGTTTATCTGTAAAATGCGAATTACACACTTAATTACCACTATGATTTGTGACCACAGATTTAAATAAAATTTGTGTACAATTTCGGGCCGACGATAGAATTTCAAAAATTATTTAAATTATTAAAAAGCCTTAAATTCTTAAAGCACATGAACATAAATAATAAAAGACACAGATCTTGCGGCGTAAGAAAATAACTCGAAAATAAATAAATTTGAAAATAAATAATTTGATATTAAAATTTATAAAATCTTTGGTAATTCGGTTATTAATTTACCTATATGAGTTTAAACTTAAAATGTGCAATGAGCTATTAACAGTATGATTTGGACAAAGGAAAATTTGGATTTTTGATATTTCCATCAGTTTTGCGAGATAATTTTCACTCTGTTAAGTTGACACTTCAACTTAAAGAAACTGAACGAACATTTCTTAAAGGTCGCTGGGCAGTAACATGTAACCTCCATGTAACCCCGTTAAATTTCTGAAAGGTTCGCTGGTTGGCTCTTTTCTCCATTTTTAATAAAAGCTCTCTATCTGATGTAAAGGTACATTGTAATTCATCTTTTTTAAATTACTTTTAGAGTGGAAACTTTCTGAGTAAAAATAACAAAAATTAGGGTATTTAGACGCATCCATCACTACATCACATCATTCAACATAATTTCGTTCACACGTAAAATATCGAACCTAAACAATACGTAATGTTTTTTCAATGTATTAGTGTATAAATTTTTTGGTGAAAAAATGCGCAAAAAATCCCCACTTCAAAATCAGTTCGTAGGCAAAGAAGTAAGAAACGAGGAAATGATGCGACATAGTGAGGCATCGTCTAAACTAGCTCAATGATTTTATTTTCTAATAAACCATTTTTTATTTCAGATACTTGGATCTATTTCCCTAAATATACCTAAAATTTTCGGAGAATACACTAGTAAGGAGGAACAGCGGACCATGGAAAACCAAGTGAAATGTTTCCACGATAATTGTACAACTAATACAATAAACGAACTAGAGTCTCACTTAAACTTTTCAAAACTATAAAACGTAGTATATTTAATTTCACAATAATGTATCATAGATTTACCCTTCATGTTTTTAATATAAAAATTTATGAATTTTGGAAATAAAAGCCAAAACGGGTATAATTTAAAGAGTATACTTCTAAGATGTATGGGAAGAATTACAAGAAGTTGTGGTAAAATATACCATTCAAAATAGCAGAATAAATAAATACATTTTTGAAAACCTGCTATTCCAAAATATCTAGATGGCTACATTAAATAGTAGACAATAGCCGCATTTCTTGACGCATTAGTGATCCGGATCAGATCAAAGTTTACATTGAAAACAACAACAAAAATTGAATTTTTGTTGTTGTTTTCAATGTAAACTTTGATCTGATCCGGATCACTAATGCGTCAAGAAATGCGGCTATTGTTATTTTTAACTATATTTTATATGATCTGCACCATTAAACAATGCAATCGCTACAAAAATATACTGGGAAAAATACTAATTGTATGGCAAAAAATACTAACTTGAAATGCATATTTTCCTTTACTAAATAGGAAGCGTTTTCTGTTTCTATAAACAATAGTGCATTTTACTATTTTTATGGTAACAACTTCTAATGGAATCTCTTTAAATTTACTATTTGTTATAGTAATAATCCAATCCCTGGGCTCCTATAAATTATTGAAATGTCTCCTATAATTTTTTTTCCTGTGCATTGAGTAGCCGGGACTGCATGCACAATTTCTGTAAATTCCATTTCCAGAACCGCTCAGGTGCCCAATGATGTGTAGAAAATAACCAAGTCGAACTCTGACGCTTACCGGAAGTATGAACCATAATGTGGATGGTTAACAGTGGTTCAACTAAGAAAATAAAAATATTCATCCAATTAAAGAGAAAACAAAATTTGTATTGAAATAATACAATCTACAAAACGATGGCGCATACAACTCATCAAAACAAAATCTGTTATTATTTAGAAATTATTTAGAAATTATTTAGTTTAGGACGCTGAGTGGAAGAGGAAAGAACATGTGAAAAAGTAAAAGGAAGGACTCAACATTAAATTCAGAAAGATGTATTGGCTTTTCGAGTGTCACCTATCCACAATAAATTGCTCGTTTATCTAGGCGAATGACAGAATAATTCAGACATTCCAAAATAATAATCTAATAACATTATGCGTTCAGGAACATGAAAACATTACATGGTAGAACACCCTTCTGCCGAAAGAAGGCTTCTAAGAACGAAGTCTGATGAACGGCTAATATAATTTAAGGTAAGAATATAATGTGACTAACCGATTGGTTAGAATCGTTTAAATGTGAATATTGTATTAAAGATAAATTATTAGACGAATTTTTGAACCTAAAAATGATTAAATAACATTTTCCTGAAAAATTACAATCGATAAATTTCAAAAAATTAATCAAATTATTGAAAATTGAATTAAGTTAAATTTTCCCATTGCAATGCAATTTCAATGGCCAAACAATAACCCCAAAATGATAGAAATTATTTGCGAACGATGTATTTTACATCAAGATAATTACAATCAGGCTTCAATTAAGGAAATCAACCGTAATGCATTATTCTGGAAGATTTACGGTTACTTACATCTTCATCTACACATCTATCGAAGCCGTAAATGATGATGATTATAACGGTGAATGAATATGCTGTGAATAAATATATTCTTGTACTTACGATTTAATATAGAGTAAGTACACTAATTTTCACTTAAAAATTGTTTACTGCTTAATTTCACTACACATTTATATGTACTTATGTATTTACACTTCATACATACACATCTACACTACATTTTATAAAATAAAACCAAAATACCACCCATTTGTTTAACTTACTAATTAATTACAATGCAACAAGATCAAAAAATGAAACAAAACGAATCGAAAATGTCATTTTAACCTTTTTTTTTAAACTTTTGGTGGTACACACATAAAGCGCTCTGCATAAGAAAAAATTAATTTTCTATGTTCATCATTATTATCTGTATTTAGCGAAGACACATTTTATAAATTTACTAGGCACATATTATTTGTAGTTTGTAATATGCAAATTTAACGTCATCATGCTTGATGTGAATTTAAATTTTAGTTAATTAATTTAACAGTTTATTAATTGGACAATGTCACAATTTAAATTAATTTAATGATTATAATGGAAATAAAGTCAAATCCATTTAATACAATAATGCGAGCCAATTGTTTTATATAAGAACTTTTTTTATTTTTCGCGTACCTAATTTTTGTAACAAGAGAAAATTAAACATAAAACATTTACTATGGTATTTTTATTCCGTTTGCTCTTCTATTGAGAAAGGTAAATGCGATTCTTGAATTTAGTGTTAGCCTGACCAATTTAAATGAGTATGGCGTTTCCTTCAGGCTTAGTTTAGACGAACTCTCTCTCTCTCTCTCTCTCTCTGTCTGTTGCTCCTCAAAGTATCTAGAGGTAGCCTGAGGTCATCTTCCTCAAAACTATAGGTCGTGGTTATTTGGTTTCTGAGGTTAGGCGGAGAACCTCCTAATTTTTTGAATCAGTTGTAACCATTTATTGTAGTGGTTTTCTGAATGAGAAAAAGGTAATCCACACTGAAATTCTGCTGATTCATGTGATCAGCCTACAATTAAATGGATGGTACTTGGTATTGGAAGTGAAATATTTTATCTCTTCATCAATAAATATTTTGTCAAAGAAAGAATCACTTTGATATATTAAGCATCAACGCCCCTTGATCCTTGAAAAACCTGTTAGTCCAAACAGGCCCAACCTTTAAATGCAGCGTTCACCGTGGGGCATTTTATTTATAAATATTACGTTACGTTTCTACTATTTCTAGAATTGTGTTAATTAATTAATTTAATACGTGTACAATTATTTATTATATATCATGAAAAATGTGATAGAATCGTATTCCTTTCAACAGGATAACGATCCGAAACACACTATAAGATTAATGAAGTTTTAGTTTTCATATCGAAGAATGGATATTTTGAACTGGCATATTCAAGACAAATCTGGTTCACTGAGTTTACTAGAACCAAAAAATGGAAAACACTTAAGTGTTGAAATTAGGCAATCAGTGCTAGATTATTATAACAATGATGAAGTAAGTCATCTATCTCCGGTACAGTTTTAATCGTCATGTTACTGCCCGATCACTTTATTGATCAGTAATTTTAGAACTATTTAGTGTTTGCATTTTTAACTCTATTTCATAATTTTCATTTCGAATTATAATTTTTAAAATAATTATGTGTGTACTGGAATCAATTGGAAATTTCATATTTTCAAAAATAAATATTTTGACTTTGACATTTGTATTTTAAAATTTAATTTTACCCTAATCTTACTATAGTCACATACATATAAATTAAATAAACACCACTGAACAATTCTGAGCAAATTTTATTTATCAAAATTATTTAAGCCAACCAACTTAAACTCCCACTATTAATATACCAATCCAAATATTAAATTATTATTTTATTAGGCCTAAAACATTCTTAAATTTTCAACTCTGGTTACGTTTGTAATTCATCTAAATTAAAATCGCTATTATATAGCGTAATATCCTTGACAAGTTGTCTTCTATAAACCAAACGAAAAAAAAAATCTTAGTCCCAGCAAAAAATAAAAAGGAAAATAAATTTTCCCCACATTTTTTTTTTTTTTTTTCGTTTTAACTTAAATTAATTTAATTTTATTGTAAGTTCATTCATACGAGAAATAACACAATTCGTTTAGAACTAAAATAAGAAGTAAAAGAGGAAAATTAACCTAAAAATTTCCCAAAGACAAATTATTAGAACTAAAATAGATTTTTGCTCTATCGTTTTTGTGTTTCTTTTCCCAAATACAAAAAAAAAGTAAGCAAAGAATGAATATTCGAAAATATATTCATTGAAGCAGAGATAACATATTTAGAAGAAGTTCTGTTATTTTTATAGTTAAATAATAAGAAAAGAAGTAAATTTTCTCCCCACATATATAAATTTTCTTCTCGTTGTGTGTTTAAATTGTATGTATAAATATAATATTTGAAACATTTACCCTTGATTGGTCCTTTTCTAAAGTAATCCTAGGGCTTAAGACCAGCCTCCCTCTTTCATTTGTTTTCTTATTTTTTTTTTTTCTACAAAATATATTTTCTTTTCGTTTTTCATTTTATAATAACAATCATATATACATGTACATATATTTTCTATTTTCATTTATTTTCTTTTATCCAAAATAAGAAAATGAAAAGATAATAACAAAAAAAAAAAAATGTGTTTTCCATAAAAAATGAATAGGAGGATAGCGAGTTATTTTAATAGTATTGTGTATTTAGAAAACAAAAAACATATTTTTCATTTTCTTTGTGTTGATATTGTTTTGTTTTGTGAAAAACGGAAAATGCACACTTTTCACCCCACTTTAATTTAAAATTAGTTTTTCATCTATTACATTATGTATATGTATCTGTTTGTATTTATTTCATTGTTTGTTCTTACTTTTCATACAATACGATGTATGGTTTTGAGAAAAGAAAATTCTTAAGAAGAAAAATCATGTCTTCATAATGTGAAGGAGTTATGATTTTCCTTTTATTTTTGTTTTGTATTCGAGGGAGACGAATGATTAATTATTGAAGGAGTTATATTCTGTTATTACCAAGTCAAGCACGTGTACGTTATTTTATGGATATTATAGAAGATGGGTAACTTATTTGGCTGTTGCCAAAATAATATATCAAATTTAGCAACGGGTGCTCATTGGTGCATCTGTTTGTTAATATTAGCTTCTGAATTGATTGCCTCCATTGATGGCCAGCATTTCGATAATCTGCTTACACGCGCCCACTAAAGTTAGCACACTCTATATAATAAAGACTCATTTGACAATAATATGAATGATCTAATGAGATTAAAATCTGTGCACTACGTCAGAATGGTCCAGCAGACTTTAGGTGCGACGAAACAATAACCCAAAAATGGTTGCTTTGATTTGGAGACGAGCAACAAAACAAAGCCCACAGGCCCTGATACCTATTGTTAGAGGTATCAACCATCGCAGATTTGAAACTTATTTAAACCTGATCCTTTTATTGCAAAACCTATTCAGGTTTCTTGCATCTTGAATTTTGAAATTTATTTATTTTTTCTTATGTTTCAGCAGAATTAAGCGAGAATAGAATATTGATGAAGTTAGAACTCGCATTCGAATCAAAAACGGCAAAACAATGCGAAACGGTCGTTCCAGTAATATTTTGCTCTCGTGTGACGTCATATTTAGGTAGGTTCAAAAAATAAAATTCATTTTACTTGGGGTAATAAATCTCTGTTGGATATGCGTTCTAACTATAAGAACAACAAAATGAAGAAAATAAACGAAATGCTTCTTCTCGGTTGTGGGTCGCGTACACTTTTTGTATTTTATTTTAATTTTTATTTTATTTATAACAAAATATGATGTAAACAATAAAAAAAAAGCTTTTTTTATTTATTTTTGTTAACATTTAATTTACAATACAGATGTACTTACATATACGAAATTTAATTTTTATTTTATTTTTATATTTTATGTAACATTTAGAGCTTTTCGTTTTTTGTTTGTGCTTTTTTTGCTTGATATTTTTATAATTTATTACCTTACAGTTTGTACATAATATTTTCTCGTAATGATTAGTTCGTGGGTGTTGGTTTGGAGGTGTTTAGAAACGTCAAATGATTTTAGTTATTTATGTACGTATACGAGAAAAGCTTTATTTACTAAAATAATTTTTCCGGGAAACTTTATGTAATTGAATGCGCACATGCTATATTCATTTATAAATTGTTAGCATCGTAGTCTCGTTTTTTTCCAGATTGAAACATTTGTTCCAGCAACTGCAAGCAAACAAAACAGTAAATTTGGAATTACTTTAGAAATAAACAATGCAAGGCAATCACTCACCAACCCCAGGATTCCGGTTTGATATGGGAAATTTATTACTTGGGTTTTATTCGACTAAAAATTCTAATTGGTATAAAAACTGAGAAATTGCGATATGATTTATTATATGAGAAGTCTGTTTTAAATGACTCAGTCCATTAGATACAAAAGCGCAGATCGCTTTTCCACTTTTTAGGTTTTAAGATAAACAAATAAACGACAAAATCATTTGATTTGAAATTTATTTTGAAACCCCTAAAGTTTTTGTTCACCACATTGTTCAGATGTTTTCATTTAAGTAACATAACGTATTATATTGTCTGTTGATTACTTAAGCTTATATTTTGAAAATAATTTTGAGATAGAGCAGTTTTGAAAATTAAATTTTAAAATTTACGGGAATTATTATTTGCGAAACAACATCATATAATATTAAAAGCATTTCTAAATTTGTAATATGTAATTATGTTTTTTGCCTAAAACACTGAAATTATTGAAACATTGTCTATGGGTTGAAACGTCAATATCGTTCTCTTCACTCCTACCCAATGTGCACCGAAATTCACAAACGTAACGGGGGTTACAGAAGAAGAAAGATGGGGCGAATTTTCCCGCCAGATTTTAATCCAGTCCTCTTTTCAGTATTATAAAAATAGGATAAACGGAAAATAATTAGTGAAAAATTAGTGAATATTTATTCACTCATTATTTCACTATTCACAGATTTTTCACTCTTTGTGACTCATTATGCATTCATAGTTCACTCTTTATTCACTGGAGAAAGTAGAATTCACTCATTATTATTGACTCACTAATCACTTGTCATTCCTTGGTTATTCATTCATTATTCACTATTCTTCATTCATCTTTAAGCGAATAATCAGTGAATAATTAGTAAATAGTCCATGAAGAAATAATTAATAATTAGGGAATATCGAGTGACTAATGAGTGATTTGATCATTAATCGGTGAATAAAACGTGAATAATGATTGAGCAACATGTGAATAATGAATAAATATGTAAGAAACATGAGTGAATTTTCAGTGAATAATGACGAATGATGAATGAATATAAATTATCAGCAAAGACTGAAAAAAAATTCTCGGAGCTCTAAGTTTCCAAATTTGTGGAGTTTTACAGATCTTTTTTAAATGAAGTTTCATTGCGTACAATGTAATTGCCTTAATAGGTATTTTTCGAGTTCCTCGAATTTTATGTTGCGTCATAATGTATTACTTGGCATCCAGATAAATCGGGATTTTCATGTTTTTGTGTGATTTCCGAGGTTTTTCAGCTTACTCGAGGACTGTTTGGCACAATACTCGAGGAGTGTTATGTATTTAAATTTGATTTGAGATTTTATAGATATTTCGAGATTATTTAAGATTTTCTATAGCGTTGAGTTGCTTGGCAATTTTTCGAAATTATGAATACTATTCAAGTTTACTTTAGAAATATGTAAGTTAATTCGATATTTTCGGGAATATTCTAAAACTCTAAAATTATTTGAGCTTTTTGAAATTATTCGTGTTTTTCCGAGTTTCTCGCTTCGACTCTAAAGTTAGAAGACGTTGGAGTAAAGATGTATCGATATTTTCGTGCGTAGCTCACTCAGTTAAATTACCTTTTATAGAAGGGATTCTGGAAATTGAGGATTTTTGCGTTGAGTAGCTGTCATCGATGTTATTCGAAATTATCGTCATTGTCATATTTCACATTATTTTTTTAGATTATTCCAGATTCTGTTTTACCAAGATTATTCTAGACTTTTAAGTTTTTCGGATTTTTTCCGTAGTATGTATTCGACATTTTTTTGTGAATATCGAGGTTATTCCGGAATTCTAATATTATACAAACTTTTCGAGATTCCTCGTGTTTCTCAATGTTCCTCGAAATTTGGAAGGGGTTTAGTTTCATCTTGATATACAAATATTATCGAAAATTTGTTTTTAAGAGGTTTCCAAGGTTTGTATAGGATTGAGAATGCCGAGATTATTAAAATTTTTTCGATAATATTAAAAATTGTTCGAAGTTACTTGGTAGTTTATTAGTGTTGATTTACCTAATGCTTAAAGTTTTATTAAATCGTGATTTGTAGCTTTATTTCACTATTTGTAGTTCACTATGAAATATTGATTGCCGATTGGTAATGGTTTACTGAAAAGTTGAAGATGAAATTAAACAAAATTATTTTTGCTTTGCGTATTTATTTTATACTGAAATAATGCGAATTTCTTTACCATGCAATGCTTGCGTTGCATTCATGAACCAGCCGCCTCTGATAATAAGTGAAGTCATCCTTCATCAATGAATAATAAAGAAATACTGAATAATGGGTGTATTCATCGGTAAAGAAAGAGTAAATTATCAGTGAATAATGTGTATCCATTAAGGAAATCGATGCACAATTCATAAATCACTTGTCTTGGCTATAAAAGTGGTTTAAATCTATGCTAAAACTGTTTATAAAAAGACGTTTATTTATGGATTAAGACTTTACAAATATTCGGAAAAAGGGAGGCATATTCTCGAAAAAGAGGAAAATTCTTTAATTTTTTTCTTTTGGAAAATGAAAAATGTATCTTTTCTAGTTATTCATATCTCCGTTATACACAAGAAAGCGCGTTACAGTCGAGTTAGTGTTGAATTGTGCATATTAGCCTAGTAAACAAGTGTGTGAATATAGTGAATAATGATAGCTGTGTTATTTTCATAAAAATGGATTAGGATTTAGTTTTCTATTATTCCTGAAACAACTTGCCACGATTTGGAATTTAATTTTTGTTCGATAAACGTATTATACTCCAAACTTAGAGGTCGTGCCCCAATCACATCCTATACAAATTTGTATTCTATTATATACATATTTCAACCGGGAAATATTTTATTCAAAGTTCAAATCTGGATTTATTTACCGCAGTGATTGAATACTAAACATTTACGAGATTTTAATTAATACATTTTGAAATAGTGAATAATTTTTTTGTGCTAGCATATTTGCGCCATTAAATCGGTAGCGCCCTTGTGCTAATCTCTTTTAGTTCAATAATTTTAAGGAGCTTGTAAACCAGTAACAGTCGCAACCATCGCACACATAACCGAAGTCATAGAGAGTGGAATTCTTCTCTATTTCTTTTCAATTATACGGGTGCCCAATGGTGACGATGTGAATAGTGTTTGTTTTATGCCTAGACGTGGAAGGGTAAGATGGATTATTCAATATGAATTATTTACTATTTAACCTTTTGTTGCGACAAACCAAATATAGTAATTGTAATAGACGTATTAATTCCAAATAAACTTGTTCCCCATAAGTCAATCTATTATACTCAAAAGTCTGTTAGTAATTAATAAAATTCCTCTAAACTACACTATCAACGATCAACCTGACGTAAAATTTTCCCATACCGATATTGACATGGCTGATTACTAAAAAAAAATATTTTCGACACGCACTATTACACCACCGAGTTAAAAGGATGTCCCCGTCATAAGTAAATATTTCCAAAAACACAAACGGAAATTTTAACTAAAGTATTTTTGTTTTTTTTTCATTTCATGACTGGCACTATGCATGATTAAATCTGTCGAAAACAATTTTTTTTGTTTTGCCTCAAAATGCAAATCATATATTAGAACATAGAGAAGATTATTGAATTTTTCTGTTTCTGAATGAGTGTGTGTGTGTGTGTACCTTCATCTCAAGAAATTCGTATACGTATCTATAATTTATTTTTATTTCAATCTAATACACTTTCCGTTTTTCCAATAACAAAAAAAAAAAAAAAAAATTGTGTTGCGGGATAAAAATAAGAAAAATTGAAAATTTAATTTGTATTGAAGAACAAGCAACGTGGAAAATAGCTATATATGTACATGAGAAAATGGAAAATTCGATATGAAAATTACAAAGCAAAACAAATTATCTCGTTTTTTGCTTTTTTTGTATTTTCCCCGCAATTTGTTGTATTTTTTTTGCTGCTGCTTTATTGTACATACATATATCTGTCTTTTGCGGATGATGAAAATCTAATCATATAAACGAAAAATTGTGTTTCGAGTTTTTTTTTCTCTACATACTTATCTCTAAAAGTGTATTTAAATAGATTTGACAATAATAAAAGACAACAAATCGAAAAAGGATAATAAAACAACACATTATGTATACTATAAGTGATGTGAATGTACCGAAAAATTTGTAAATCGATCCCGCGCATCTCACAAATTTTCTTCCGCATATGGCTAACATGTGTTTTATGTTTAAAATTAAATTTTGTGTATGCGCGCGAGGTTAGGCTAATCGGGTGCCATAATAAATTTTGTAGCCCTCTATGTAACTCTTTGACATTTTGTGCGTATGTGCACATATAGTATAATAAAATCTTATTAATTCAAATTGTATGTAGCTCCAGCATGGTGGAAATTTTCCCATTCATTCGAAATAAAATTACTAGCGGGAGTGAAATAAAATGTAATAAAAAAAAATACAACAAGACACCAAAATTATTATCATGATTTTGATTCTAAGACACCCACACACACATACACATAAAAAAGAAGAAGAAGAAAAACATAAGTAGTAGATTTTCCGTTTTTTTCCATATACACAATAATATATTTCCATATACAACAATAAATTTTCCGTCTATATCACTAAACATTTTATTTCGTATAGTGTTGTAGTAGAAGGAAGATTTGCATAGAAAATATATAAAGTAACAAACAAAATGGAAAGAAGTCCTCAACAGGATTAAAAGCTTTGCGGGATAATCTAGAATACATTAGCGATAGCTTTCTGCGGATTCGAATTCAATTCTTTAGGTATCCAAATTGAATCCACGTAAATTACGATGAACTAAAGGTTTTTTTTGGTGTTCTCTCCGTGTTTTTTGTTTTTAAATTTTATTTGACATAAACAATTCAGAAATTTTATTTTGAATTTTTTTTCGTCGTCGTCGACATCGTCGTCTTTGGGTTTCCATGTATTTTCTTGTTTTTTTTTTTTGGTCTTCTATTGTTTTGTGAAAATTGATGTGAATTCGAATTTCGTTATAATATGAACGTAGTGTTATAGCAAATGTACGTTAAAGTTTTTGATAAAAACTTTGTACTGCATTTAGATTTTAGGCATCATTTAGAGCACGTAAAATTAAAATTAAATTTTAGGGGTTCAAATTTCAGAAAATTAAAAACACAAAATTGATTTTTTGTTTGATTTACATCTGTGTTCTCAACACTTTTGTTTTTTTTTTCTCTTCTCAACACTATTAAAAGTTTCTTAATTTAGGATTAGGACATACCCTAATATCGTGTGAAATGTCAGAGCCTTCTTGATAATAGAGCCTTAACGGTATGTCATAATTTTTTACCGAGCAATTTTAGTGGTACGACTTTTCACTGTTTCCCAAAGAAATCTTTAGCAAAAATGGTCTGCTTTATAAAAATTGTATAAAACAATTTTTCTACCTATGCTTAATGTGGTTTGGGGCTGAAATGTAATAACCCAAAATGGTTATTTGTAAGAAATGATGATTGAGTAAGCGTTGAACTAAACTTTCTAATTTAAAAAATAAAAATAATAAATTAATTTCAAACCTATAAACAAGTACTATAATATAAATAATAATGCATAATATTTAATGTTTAATGTTTTCGTTCAGTTTTGTAAATTGTGTTAAAATGTTCTAAAAACTTTTTAATAATTAAATTGTTAAATTATATTAATCAAAAATGGTTTCCACTAACTGCATGGTATGTGATTGATTTTCCAGTGAATGAGCAAGTCTTAATTTGTAGTGGTCTGTGTCAAAACGTTGCGCACTACAAATGTGTTAATATAAAAAAACTGTGTTTGATGCAATAAAAAATTCTGATAATATAAATTGGTTTTGTGATAAGTGTAAGGATATTTATAAAGTGCATGTAAATAAAATTTCGGAACTGAGTGAAATACTAAAATTATTGAATCATATGTGACAAAAAATGACAAAAATCGCAAATAATTGTTGGTGAACTGTATAACTGGTCAAAACAATAATAGTTTCATGCCTGTTAAGGAGGTATTTCAACCAGAAATTGTATGTGGCAGTTTACCTAAAGGTGAAATAGATGTACCGTCTGTTATTATAGGTATTAATAACCATAGACAAAAATTATTTTGTTTTAATGATGGGAATATTGAACCGGGTCTTGGTTGTGATAAAGCTGCCGCAAGTGAGAATAGTACTTCTGCTGTAAAAAATCACACCATTAATTCGAATAAAACTTTAATTGGTCCTGGGGAGGATAGTGATGTTCTGCGGATAGTGGAGAGACAAATGTGGTGTGGTGGAAATTATAGCGATCACAGCTCTCAAGTAGCTTTGATTTTCTATACATGCGTTACACGATATATTTATGAGAGCTTCGATTCCTTATCAAACACTTTACCCATTCTCAATTATCTTTATCTTCAGTTCAAGTTTATAATTTACTATATATGCATTAATTTTGCAAATACCATTCATAATCAATCATATGTACCTAATCCTAATCAATTCATTTAACAGACAATCTCCATCTAATAACCATCAAAATATGTTTTATGATTTATCTCTAATATTTGATTCATATTTATATTTCACTTACATGTTGTTTATGATTACGAAGCCATCAGATAATTTTATTATCGCCATTTTTATTTTGCACATATAAAAATAAATTTTTATGATTTGCCTCCGAGTGAGTATGAAAAATCCACAAATAATGCCAGCTTTCCTTTCATCTTCACAATAATAACAACAATAATAATAATCATAATAAAACAATTGTTATTATTATTGTTTTATCTCTTGTATGTATGTACATATGTACAAAATTGTTATTCTGTTTGTTTTTTATTTCATATGTATACAATATCAAATCAAATAAATTATATTAGACAATTTGGTGAAGTTTAAAATAAAAAATAAAAATGTGAACATTTTTTTTTTACTTTTTTAAAATACAAAAGTCATAAATCGTTTTGATAAATCAATAAAATTGTAAAACACTCTAGCGTTTTTTTTTTATATTTTTTTATAAATATGTAGTATGTACATTTCGTTAGAATGTTTTGTGTGTTTTTCATATTTCCATCACCCCTTTTTCTTTACCATTCCGTGTACTGTGTGTATGGTTTCCCATATTACATATACGATTGCTCCCATTTCCAATGTATGAAGTGTAGTAACAGTACAGAGATACGATAAATGTGTTCATCAGTTTGGTTTTCATTTTTCCATATCTACGAGTGTACAGCTATATTGTGACAATAATCGTATAATAATATCATATAGGATTCCGACAAATTGAAATTAATTTTTTTTTCCAGCGAGTCATTTTTTGTTGTTGTTTTATAGTTTTTTTATCAACTTTAATCAAATTTAAAATTAAAAAAAAATTCTAATTACATACATTCAATAAAATTGGCACTTTAGTTCAATTTTCATGTGAACAAAGGACAGGACAGTTTTCTGAAGTAGGTACTTTTTTTTATGGACAAATATGGTGTCACATTAAATCAAACTGGATTAAATTATTCAAACTTTGATTTATTTTATTAACACTAGTAGCCTGCGGCTGCCACGCGTAGGAATTTATAAACGACACTGTGCACTTAACAAATGGTATCGTAGATTAACTATTTATCAAGTTCATATACACCACAAAATTTTAATATATTTAAGGGAAGAAACATTCCGAATTGTAATCGTGGAGCTGTTCATTTTATAAGTATTCATTGAAAGATCGATTTTGGTTCATTTAGCAAAGTAGCAAAATCTAAAAATTTCCCAAACTTTTTTTAACCGGCTGCAGTAATAAACATCAATAAAGGGTTTAACAGTTCTCCAAACCTCATGAACTTTTAGATAATTTTTTATTTATTTCATTTTAAAAAATATAACTTTAATCACATATATAAATACGAAAAAAAAATGAAATAAATAAGGAAGTGCCTTTTGAACCACAAGGTCAGTAGCAGGCATTCCTATAGCTAATAATAATAAAATACACAATACAACCAATGTGATGTAAAAATAATTTAAACAATCTAAAAAGATTTGTTATAAAAATAAAAGAAAAGAAAAAATTAGTTTTTCATTTTTGAAACCCTCATTTCAAAGACAACATCATTCCCCTATTCATGCACAAATTTACAAAAATTTAATTTTTTGATTTAGTTTTAATTTTTTTTTTTTTTTTTTTATTAAAAATTTCTTTATACATATACAATGATTTGTGTTTTATGATCACTAACGCCATATAGAAACATATTATATGTACTAAGAATTTGAAATTTGGAGTTGGGAATTTGAAATTTGAAATTTAAAATTTGGAATTTGGAATATGAAATTTGAAGTTTAAAATTTGAAATTTGGAAGTTGGAATTTCAAATTTAAAATTTAGAAATTAAAATTTAAGATTTAAAATTCGGAATTTGAAATTTAACATTTAAAAATTTGAAATTTAAAATTTAAAATTTAGAATTTGGAATTTGAAATATGAAACTTGAAATTTGAAATTAAAAATCAAAGTTTGAAATTAGAAGTTTGAAATTTAAAATGTGAAGTTTGGAATTTGAACTTTGGAATTTGAAATTTGAAGTTTAAAATTGGAAATTTGAATTTAAAATTTGGAATTTGAAATCCGGAATTTGGTGTTTGAAATGTAAAATTTAACTTATAAGATTTAAAAATTTTAAATTTAAATTTTGAAGTTTGGAATTTAAAATTTGAGATTTTAGATTTGAAATTTTAAATTTGGAATTAGAGATTTGAAATTTGGAATTTGGAATTTGGAATTTGGAGTTTGGAATTTGGGATTTGAACTTTAAAATTTGAAATTTGAGATTTAAAGTTTGAAAATTGAAATTTAAAAATTGAAATTAAAAATTTGAAATTATAAATTTGGAATTTTAAATTTTAAATTAAAAATTTAAATTTGAAATTTGAAGTTTGAAATTTAAAATTTGGAATTTTAAATTTGAAGTTTAAATGTGGAATTTGGAATTTGAAATTTGGAATTTGGTGTTTGGGATTTGAAATTTGAAATTTGGAATTTGGAGTTTGGGATTTGGAGTTTGGAGTTTGGAATTTAAAATTAAAAATCTGTCTGAAGCGGGATTAATAAAGTGTATATTTCACCGGCGTGGGTCATAAATATACAGACGAAATCGCTGTTGCAGAATATTTACTTGGATTTTTAATTAATTTAATTTATTTTATATGATAATTTATTATTATTTTGGAATTTGAAATTTGAAATTTGGTTCTTGAAATTTGAAATTAAATTTGGTATTTGAAATTTGAAATTCGGAATTTTGGATTTGGAATTTGGGATTTGGAGTTTGGAATTTGGGATTTGTAGTTTGAAATTTGAAATTTAAAATTAAAAATTTAAAATTTGGAGTGTGGAATTTGAAGTTTGAAATTTAAAATTTGGAATTTGAAATTAAAATTTAAAGTTTGGAATTTGGAATTTAAAATTTGAAATTTGGAATTGGATTTTCGAATTTGGAATATGAAATTTAAAATTTGGAATTTGGAGTTTGAAATGTAAAATTTTAAATTTATGATTTAAAGTTTAGAATTTGAAATTTAAATTTTGAAATTTGAGATTTAAAGTTTGAAATTAAAATTAAAAATTTGAAATTTGAAGTTTAAAATTTGGAATTTAGAATTTAAAATTTGAAATTTGGAATTGGATTTTCGAATTTGGAATATGAAATTTAAATTTGGAATTTGGAATTTGAAGTTTGAAATTTGGAATTTAAAGTTTAAAATTTGAAATTTAAAATTAAAAATTTGAAATTTGGAGTGTGGAATTGGAAGTTTGAAATTTAAAATTTGGAATTTGAAATTAAAATTAAAAATTTGAAGTTTGAAATTTGAAATTTGGAATTTGAAATTTGAAGTTTAAAATTTGGAATTTGAAATTTAAAATTTGAAATGTGGAATTGGATTTTCGAATTTGGAATATGAAATTTGAAATTTGGAATCTGGAGTTTTAAATCTAAAATTTGAAATTTATGATTTAAAGTTTAGAATTTGAAATTTAAAGTTTGAAATTTGAGATTTAAAGTTTGAAATTAAAATTAAAAATTTGAAATTTGGAATTTGAAATATAAAATTTGAAGTTTAAAATTTGAAATTTGAAGTTTAAAATTTGAAATTTAGAATTTAAAATTTGAAATTTGGAATTGGATTTTCGAATTTGGAGTATGAAATTTAAAATTTGAAATTTGGAATTTGAAGTTTGAAATTTAGAATTTGAAATTTGAAATTCAGAATTTGGAGTTTTAAGTAGAAAATTTGAAATCTAAGATTTACAAATTTGAAATTTAAAATTTGTAGTTTGGAATTTGAAATTAACCAATGAACCAATAAAATAATTGTTTAAATATTAAAGTTTGCATTTTTTCAAATTTAAAATTTGAAATTTAAAATTTGAAATTTGGAATTTGAAAATAAAATTTGAAATTTGGAATTTGAAATTTGGAATTTGGGATTTGGACTTTGGAATTTAGGATTTGGACTTTGGAATTTGGGATTTGAAGTTTGAAATTTGAAATTTTAAGTTTAAAATTTAAAATCTTAAATTAAAATTTAGAATTTGGAATTTGAATTCGGGATTTCGGTTTTGAAATTTGGAGTTTGGAATTTGAAATTTAAAATTTGGTTCTTGAAATTTGGTATTTGAAATTTGAAATTAAATTTGGAATTTGAAATTTGAAATTTGGAATTTTGGATTTGGAATTTGGGATTTGGAGTTTGGAATTTGGGATTTGAAGTTTGAAATTTGAAATTTAAAGATTGAAATTTGAAACTTAAAATTAAACATTTGAAATTTGGAGTGTGGAATTTGAAATTTGAAATTTAAAATTTGGAATTTGAAATTAAAATTAAAAATTTGAAGTTTGAAATTTGAAATTTGAAGTATGAAGTTTAAAATTTGAAATTTGGAATTTGAAATTTGAAGTTTAAAATTTGGAATTTGGAATTTAAAATTTGAAATTTGGAATTGGATTTTCGAATTTGGAATATGAAATTTGAAATTTGGAATTTGGAGTTTGAAATGTAAAATTTGAAATTTATGATTTAAAGTTTAGAATTTGAAATTTAGATTTTGAAATTTGAGATTTAAAGTTTGAAATTAAAATTAAAAATTTGAAGTTTGAAATTTGAAATTTAAAATTTGAAATTGAAAGTTTGGAATTTTAAATTTTAAATTAAAAATTAAAATTTGAAATTTGAAATTTGGAATTGGATTTTCGAATTTTATATAGAAAATTTGAAATCTAAGATTTACAATTTTGAAATTTAAAATTTGAAGTTTAGAATTTGAAATTAACCAATGAACCAATAAAATAATTGTTTAAATAATAAAGTTTGCATTATTTAAAATTTGGAATTTGAAATTTGGGATTTGGAATTTAGGATTTGGACTTTGGAATTTGGGATTTGAAGTTTGAAATTTGAAATTTTAAGTTTAAAATTTAAAATCTTAAATTAAAATTTAGAATTTGGAATTTGAATTTGGGATTTCGGTTTTGAAATTTGGAGTTTGGAATTTGGAATTAAACCAACTCTTCTATGACACTGAAAATCTTAAGATTATCTTAAACAAATAATAAATTAATTTAATATTTTGTAGACAATTTTATGTACGAAATATTGAGAAATTTCAAAAGACACAAATTAATATTGTAAATGAACCAGCAACGCAAGCCAAAACGAAAAGTATTTACACGAAATTTCAAACAGGAAAAAAATGCCATGCGCAGTTTGCCTTATTGACCCTTATGCCATCTATGTATAATTGGCTATATAAAAGTCAACTTGAGGCACACAGCACTAAGGTAGAAACGATTGATTGACAAATGTTTTTGTTCCAACTGCTTGGAAAAACAAAAAGTGAGCATTTTGTTGGAGCTGTCTGTATCTGATTAAATTTTTTATTCGACTTAAACACTATTGGTATTCTATACCCTTTGGTACCAACCTTCAAAAGAAGTGAAGCTTTATTTTCAAATATAATATGGTTTCGATTTTGTATTTATGTAAATTATACATAAATGAGTCACACCACAAATTTTTGAATCAGCCCTCAAAGTATTATTCGTTTCAGGTATAAACCAAAAACTATTGTACAACTTAAACCTTTTTTAATTAATATTTTAAAGTTAAAATAACGTATGACAAATTGTATTGTGTACATATACAAGGAGCATACATAATATATGTAGATATTTTTCATTTACAATAAAAATAATTTATTTTCCAAAACAGTTAAAAACAAAAAAGAATCCAAGATTTATTTTTAACAGTATTTTAATTAAACATCTATTTTAATGTATTCTGTATACATACATATTTTTATAATTTTCCAGAGAGTTTTTATTTTCCTTTTTATTTTTATTTTATTTTTTTGTAATTTTCATTCAAGCATACACTTATTTAAACAAAACGTATAAAAAAAAAATTCAACATAAATTTTTTATTTACAAAAAAAAACAGAAAAATCCCCTGACATAAAGAAAAACATATAAGAAAATTACTTTTAGAAAATTATATATCTAACTAAAAAAGCAGAAAATTGTGAGGATTAACCAGGATTAAATTGCAAGATTCTAATTTTAGTTTCAATTTTTATGTGTGTATCTCTCTTCTACTATAGTCTAAAACTCTAAATGAAGTAAAATAAAATAACGACCAAAAAATAGAAAAATAAATAAAATAGAAAATTTATGTCGGAAAGTTTTTTTTTTTGTTTAAGAAAATAAAAAATGGATAAAATAACAAAAGAATTTTCTCTCTGTAAATTAAAAGTTCAATGGTCATATGTGAGACAATACTAAACGTAACCGTGTTTAAGCAATTGTAAAATATTCTTACCGATGACAAACTATACATTACATCCCTTGGCCTGATATTATTTCTGCTATAACCTATAAGCAATCAAGTATAACTGTCGGGCAGGAGTTTTGCTGGAAAATATTAACAGTATTCAAGTATGGATGAAAAGCTGACGTATTAATCAGTGTTAGATATGTATATCCACAAACGATAATTTTTAAAATATCTAGTGATTCGATTCAATAATGTGGGGGTGGCTTGCAGACGAAAAACTACCACAACAACGTCGGCAATATTTGCTATGCTCAATACAAATTTGTTTGACCGCATGGGAATACGCAGAAGTAAAGTCATGATGATGATGGATTGAAATCTCGCCTCTTCCCTTCCCAACCTCCAGTGGAAAAGAAGCAATTTAAGGTTACCGAGTCGAATAATGGCATACGGTTAACGCATTTATACGAAATTATATTGAACAGCTTAACATGCAGTTAGCAAGCGCTTCAAATATGAGACAATTATTAGACATCTCTGATCAAATAGAACGCGGTTTAAAAGCTTTAGGAGATGGGCACAACAGAATATAAATAATGAATTTCCGATCATACACGAGTTGTTCGATGTGGTTATTTACCTAATTTGATTAAGTCCAAAGACGATGTACTGAAGATATTAAGTAGCGGTGGTTGTAACTTAAGAAAGTTGTCTTCAAATAATAGCCAGGTCATGTCAAAATATTTTCAGAACATTCAGAAAGGCAAAGGTATTGGGAATAGTTTGGGATGCCAACAACGATAATTCCATCTTTCAAGTACATCTGAGCGATAGTCAAATTCACATGAAATGAAGTTTCTTTTCGTAAGCCAGCTTGGGGTTTTTATCCCCAATCACGATAAGCATTAAAATATTGTTTCACAGCTTATGGTCGGAAAAGATTGATTGGGGTGAACAATTGCCTGCGTAAACGAGATCATCCAGGATTGCCCTTCAAAACAACCTACGCCAAGCATCTGAACTAAATATTCTCGTTGTTTTGCTCCATCAACCTGTATCATACAACCCAAGAATTTTGTGACGCAAGTACATACGTGGGCATATGCAGCGAAGGGTTCGAAACGCATCTAATCTGTGCGAAAACTAAGATGGCGTCTCTAAAACGAGTCAGCCAGTCTTGAATTGATGGATGAAAATGGGTGCAAATCGCAACGAGATTTTTGGCGACACTTATGATTCATACATAATCCAGCCGATTGTACAATTGGAGGTGAAGCTACGGTAGAAAAATTATTGAATCACTTTTGTGGAATGGACTAACGTAGCTAACAAGGGACAATGGGACATGGACAATATTTCTAGTATACTGGAATTTGCAACAAATTCCTTTTTTATACCTACTTCATTTTATATTTATTAAACCTAAAAAAAAAGCCAAAGCTAAACTACATACTCGTCCATCCGAACTATAACACCAACAAATATACTCA
Organism: Tipula helvola; assembly: GCA_963556165.1. Classification (NCBI taxonomy): domain Eukaryota; kingdom Metazoa; phylum Arthropoda; class Insecta; order Diptera; family Tipulidae; genus Tipula; species Tipula helvola. The sequence continues at coordinate 391,241,646 of OY744482.1, forward strand.
CCTAAATTAAAATCAGATTGGTGTAGTTTGTTCATTTTAACAAATGAAATGTTATTACAGTAAATCCTTTTTACTTTTTTCTAAAAAAAGAAATTCATTTATTTTCTTGACCAAATATCCTTTTTAGAAAATAAAAATTTGAGTCAATCCTTCTGACTGAACAAAAAGAAAAAAAAACAAACGGGATACATAAAACACAAGAACACATCAAAAAAAAATCCTGCATGTCTTTCAAAAAACCATCTTTTATTAAAATCCTTTTGCTTTTTTTTGTTTGTGTCCAAACGGACGAACTAAATACGAGTACATCCACAGACACACACACACACACACAAAAAACCAAAACAAACCTTATTTTTATGGACAGAACAAATAAGAAAAAAAAAGCACACAAGAAAATGATAAATACAAGAAAAATTAAATAAAAGCTTCGCTCTTGAAGCTTTTCAGATTTTTTATTTGTGCCCCCACGCCCTCGTATTTATTTATTTATATGTATAAGAAACGAACCGCACTAACAACAACAACAACAATAAAGCAAATAAAAATAATGGAAAATTGTATCAATTTTGTATTGTTGTTGTTGTTTTTGTTGGTTGCTTTTGGAAAATATATTATGTGCGGACACAATGTAGCATGAACACAAAAATTTGCATCTAAATCGAAAGATTGATGGTGTTGAAGATATATAGCGTATAACGTTTTTCTTCCTTTTTTTGCCATGGAGCAAGAAAAAAAAAATTTTTTTTTTGCGTTAAAAACATAACACAAATAAAAAAGGACATAGAAAATAAAATTATAGAGATTACGTCGTATTTTTTACGTACCAAAAAAAAGTCCTTTTTCTTCTGAATTAAATAGATGTAAAGACGAATATAAAAAAAAAAATTTACATTCTCTAAATGAGATTTTTAATAAAAAAAAAATAAAAAAAAATTAAACCGTTTCTGGCCCAGTTTTGCACTCATTTCTGTTTGGTCAATCCACTCGTTATAATTGTGTTGCGCGCGTCCTTACATTAATCAAATTTGCCGGGTGAGTAATGTGTTTATCCTATAGTGAATAGCCGCCTTCACTCGAGCTTAAAACGCAGAAAGTGTGTGCGTGTGACCAAAATATTTTATTTTTAGCGCCGCGACATGTAGTGCTTAACAATATTTCTCCTAAATTCTACTTTTTGCTCATCTTCTTGGAAAGTTTTTTTTTTTTTTTGTTGCCGACAAATTTTTTTTGAAATACTTTTAAGGTGATTAAAGGTTTTGAGTGATTCAAGTTAAAGCTTTAATATAGATTAGATGATTGAATTCTAGAACAACAGATTTATATATAAACTGGCCAGACCATATTATGTAGCTTTAGTAACCGTGTAGCAAGTTATGCTATGTGCAGAGTTTTCTGTTAATAGCCGCATTTTTTTAAAACAACAAATGTTGAGCAAATTTTTGTTTTCGGATCAAAATTTTGAACCGCATAGCCCTTTGCATTTATTGGCCGCTTCATGAAATGTGATTTAATATGGTTCAGATTAATCGTCTAGAAATGCAACTATAATATTGCGGTCAGTGCCAGGTGTAACCGTCAACTTGATTTTAGAACATCAAATTGCGAGTATTTTAATTCAGAATAATTTTTCAATGCACGAGTATTGTACGATTTTGCGTGATAGAACGGATTTCGGGTCTGTAAAATATTTTAGAGTACATGGAAAGAATTTTCAATGGATGATATATTATTTATTTATTTCCAACCAACAGCATGTACCTACATGCAAAAATGGCTTACAAAAATTAAATACAATAAAAAATTAAAAGTTATTAAACATCATCAATAGTTCTAACAATTAACACAAAACATTTTTAAACAATATTTAAAACAAAAGCCTAGAGATTCGTTTTTTAAATTCATCTCGGGAAATATTAAAATCAAAACAATTCGCTCCGATGTTGAGATCTCGTTGAATGCGCACTATAGGAGTATGGAAGATGTAGTTGCTATTTGCAATCGGAATATGAAGAAGCGTAGGTTGCGTTGAGGAGCATAAATATTAAAACGTGAAAGAATGTCAGTTCAGTCTATTTTACCACAAATGATGTCACGTGCAAATGTGGCACTAGCGCATGTACGCCTAGCACTTAAAGATTAGAGATCCAGGAAACGACACCAGTCTACATAATATGGCCAATGGAGACTCGTAAAACGGGGACCATGACAGACGTATACTCAAGCTGTGAACGAACAAATGAAGTGTATACACGTACAGTGACTTGAAAGTTAATGTGTCGTGAAAATCCCCCGAATTTCGTTTAATAAACTCCAACACGAAATGGCTTTGTTAACAACCGCATCGATGTGAGAGTTAAACCACAAATGATTACATACACATGAATTAAGATTAACAAAAAAAACGAAAAAAATTGATAGCGCCATTTTTTGAAGGTGCATATTTTTTTATACTATTGATCATGTCAAACTGTCTAAAAAATATTACTTTCACGAACGGTGCCATCTATTAGAAAACATGGCCTTCCAGATGATGCCACTAGTTGTCACTACTAATATAATAGAAAACAGTCTTTAAGCTAGATGTCACTACTACTGAAAATTTTTCTTATTTGTAGTGTTCGATTGGAAACAATTTGCTACCTGCATGTACTTGTGAGTAGATGTCCAATGGAACGCGAATTTTCGTGATAGTAGTAAAACATAACCTCAATTTAAATAAAACTGGTAGATTTTGATAAAAAAACACGTTCTTCCATTAATAATAATTAATAATTATAAGTAATAAAGCATTAAACAACAAAATAATTAAAATATTTTTGCTATTTAAAAATTGCCGTGACGTATCACAAACATAAACAAAATTTTTTTTTAACCCTAATCCAACCAGCATATTTTTGTTGTCAGTAAATTCAAATTTTAATCAAATAACTTAATAAATTTTTGCAAAGAATGCCAAGTACGTTGTATGCAAATGTTTCAAAATAAAATACATACAAGTTTATAACTAAATTAACATTATTTTGAAAATCGATGCATTTATCAAATGAGCCAAAAGGCACACCTTGTTTGGATTAGGGTTAAAAAAATGACATTCCACGCAAACAAAATGGGTATAGAGTCATCTGTAGCGGTTCACCCGATGCACCACTACAATTATTCCGGTTCAACCACAAGCTCGCCACACATTGGGTGCCACCTGTCCAACACATTGGGCATTATGTCACATGACATAGAACAACGAATCGCTGACCGGCTTGTCCAAAATAACAAGACAAAAACAACACACGATACACAACACAAAATAAAAATAAAATATATTTATCAGTCTGCTCTCGATCGTCAATACGGCGACATGCCGCCCAACTCGCGCGGTAGAAAATGGTGGTGAAAAATAATAAATAAAATATTTTTATTGTTAATAAATAATTTTTATTAAAAATAATAAATTAAACAAAACAAATAAAATTTATTATAAAAATTAAATTGCGTACAAATTTAATTGTTTTGTACACTATAATCTATTAGAATTTTTTAAACAAAAATCACTCTGTCGTAAATTTTGTGCGTAACTACTTCTCAACTACACCATCGTTTGAGCGTGAGTAGTTGCGAGTAGATACAAATACAAGTATGTACTTGTGAGTAGTTTACTCAGGCCAATGGAACACAGCAATTGACGATTGTAAAAGTAAAGAAAGCGCCTCTCGAGGACAATAGTTAAAATCATGCACCTGATAAAATGACATTTGTCACAAATGCGACGAAAGAAAATTTAGCAATGCGGTAATTAATAATTGTTTTTATAGTCCAAAATTGGAATTATTTACAATTATTAGCAATCCGATAAGTAAAAATTGTGTTTACAGATCAAAATTGGAATTATTTACAACAATTTAGAACGTCAAATTATCAGGTAGCTCAGTTTAAAAATGTTACACTACGTGGAATCCGTGATGCTCCAATCGTCAATAATAATGCTGCCAAATTATTTTATAAAGGTGTTTTTTAAGATTTAATAAATTATTAATAATCGTAGTAAAATTTGATAAAGAAAGGTATGTTATGTATGATAAACGAAAGTGGATCTACAATTGAATTTAACTATAATGAATAAATTCAAAACGATGACTGACTGACTGGTTATGAGTTGAATTTATTGGTAACAAATAAATTCAAAGAGATGACTGAGTGACTGTTAAACGATCGGAAATTGGTAAACGATCAAAAATGGATCTACAATTCAATTTAACTGTAATGAATTAATTCAAATATTCAATTGAATTTATCCGTAATAAATAAATCCAAAGGGACGTTGATTCACTAGTAAATGATCGAAAGTGGATTTATAATTGAATGTTTGAATCGAACAATTTCGGAAAGATTTAGATAAATGCGGGGATCAAATAAACATATAATTTGAGAAAAGCCAATATTGCTTAAAACTGAATTATTATTATTAGCTCCCAAATTATTCAGAGCTTTTCGCTTGTTCGATCCTTGGTGACATATAACAGCTTTAACCGTTAAACATAAGGAACTATATAATTTCAAGTTGGTCTCTTCTAAATTGGTTAATGTATTGGATGAAATGGCATTCTCAGAGAAGTAGTAGCATAAAATGTTTTCCAATTTCCAATAATACCGTGAACCATGAAAACACAAATATAGCTACCAAACTTAGCTTCTGTGCAATCGTCGCCCAAATCAACATATCCGTCTACACAATCGCGAATTAAATTACATATATTTCAAATCTTTGCAAATCTTAATTTCATCAAAAATTAGACTGCAGTGCTTATCGAAAATTTCTAAAATGCCGATTTTTTCATTTAATTTGTTTAAGAATTAGTACATTATTTGAATCTGGGAAAGAATGTTTTATTGGTTGCCACCGTATAAGCAAAGATTTCGATGGTAAATCGAAATTCAACCTGTTCCAAAAAAATTATATGATTTCGGGGATCGGTAATAAATATTTTGCGCTACTTGATATTTTTTTTCATTTTTTTCGCAAAAGCTACAAGTTGAAGCATTTACTTGAAACGTAATGTCAAAATATGGTTCGGGTAATTGTGCGATTTCTGCTAAACACATATTATCTTCTTGTGGTTTATTTGAGTAGGTTTTTAACTTTGAAGTGGCATTATATGGTGCTGGTAATTGTAAAGCGTTTGGTATATTCGATGTTGATTAGTTGTCTCAGTATTTAAATTAACTCCTCTGCTAACCACGCATTTGTTTTGTAATAAGGGGATTTTATTTAAGTTAATCGACGTTTCCGATAAAAGTGTCTGTTTTGAATTTGTAGGTTGGGGTAAAAATTTTATATTACAGTCTATACGAGTGTTCGCAAATAGTTGGTTATTGGCGTGCCATAATACGCCAGATTTTGAGTTTTGTTCTTCAACGCAAATTTTTATAGGAAGAGAGCGAATAAAATAACTTAAGAAAAATATTATTATCTCTGAGTCGGCTCCAATATCTTAACCCCTGATGATTGTCTTTGGCCGTTCGGATCCTAATTATTTTTATAATATTCACCTATAAAAATAGAAACTCACAACGATTTGTCGAAGGAAAATCTGTTAGTTTAGCTATTGTCAGCTGGCCCGCCAAATTATCTGTTAAACGATAATACTCGGTCTTTAAAAGATTTTTTAGGACAGGCACGTAAAGTGCTATTATCGTGAAAATTTGAGTCTCACAAGACTATGCAACGAAATATTTTCCGGATTTTAATCCGGATTGTAACCGATTTAATAAAAAACTATGATAGATTCTAGTTTCAGGTAATAACGTGGCATCCGAAATTATCAATATGCACATGGAAGACTATCTGATGGAAAAAAGATGAAAGGCGCAAAGCTTTGTCTAATGTGTTAACCATTTTTGTGAGAGCTTTTACTTCAAAATAAATCACGTATTTCAATCCGACAAATGAAAATTCCAACAATGTTTTAAAACAATGGGATAAAATGAGAACGTTTAAGCCAGAATTAGCGGGATGTTGCAAAAATTATTTGAAATGTACCAGTGACGCAGGTGATGTGTTTTTTCAGCCGTGAAGTTGATTAGACAATAATCGTAGTTAAATTTATAAACCAAGCCTAATAAAGTGGTTATTCCTCAGCGAAAGATTCGTTTACTTTTAGTGTGAAATTAGACACAGATGCCACAATAACAAAATGGCGAATTTTAGTAGAAACTTCACAAATTGTTCACCTCTTTGGACTGGTATCACCTTATATCATACAGTTTAAGATGTTGAGGCACAAATTGTAGTTAAATGTATCGCCATCAGCTAGAATTTAGATTTGGACAGATTCCACCGTTGTTCTCAAATGCAAATAGGACATCTGCAATCCCAGAAGTACATATTACCAAGAGGTAAATGGAATCATATCTCATCCAACAATAATCCAGCGGATCCTGCATCTAGAGGAGTGACTGCTGGTGCTATGGTTGAAACTGGCTAATCCGGAATTCTAGCAACTGGCTCATAAATAAGGATAAATCAATATTCAGCAGGCGATGATGTTGAAAGACGACAATTTATTGGCGACTCCCATCAACTGTAGTCGGCGTTGGTTTCTATGTAAGCAAAGGGGACGAGTATTGTCAAATTCAACTATTTGACAGTTCTAATCTCCCTTGTTGTATGGTTAAATTTTGTTCATATTGTTTTCACCAGATGTCAGCTACTTTGTTGAAAGTCCCGAATAGTATTTTATAGGCTGCAAACAAACAAAATTGACGTTTTTTTGGCAGATTTAACCAACAAATATTCAACCTACAGCAAACTGATTAAAGTGTTAAGCTACGTATTGCGATTAAGTAGCAAGCACCGGTTTAATAGTAGGTACGCGAAATAACAAGCCGAAAATAAATTAAGAAAATGGTCACAACTCAAAACAAAATAAATTTTCCGAACCAGAACTAGATGATTATGGAATTCACGAGCGAAAATAGGACAAATAAAGCAACCAACGGAACTAATTTAACATTCGAAGACATGAACAAATTATTATGTCCGGTAATTCGTTGGTAGTTGGTACAACCGCCACCAATAAAGTATAAGGCTCGAAACGTCTAAATAGAGATGCGGTTTAATTTCAACCTTTAAGCCATAGAATGATGAGTATTACAATCCCAATATTTGTTCGTGAATTTGTACTTACCATTATCCATAATTACGAACGAAAACCATAATATACTTACTCAGGTATTACGGGATAAAATCGTTTCTCAATTCAATACTTCAAATTGTGAAAAAATCATTATGTATACATATTAACAACTTGCCTGTCCAAATAAAACCATCAAATAATAAACCAATTTATTAATATTGTTCGAATATCTTACGAAAACTCCAATAAATCAAATAAAAACCAAATTTTATTAGTTTTCACTAAATCACGCAACTGCCATCTTCAACTAAAAGTTTGAATTCAAACATCAAACTGTTAAGGCTGCCACCTAACCTAAAACCAATGAAACACTGAAAATATATATATAAAATAAAATGTCTCCACTAAGCAAAAAAAAAATTACCCCCATCTATATTTTCAAAATAACACTATATTATACATGAATTTTAGCAAAATTTTCAACTCCAACAATATTATTTATAAAAATCGGTTTTTAATTGCATTTAAATCGTTAATCGTTATTTATCACAGTAATTTTAACAATCTACAAACTTTTTTTTTTATAATAGTTTATCATGTATTGTTTATATATTATATACATATTAATTTGTTGTAACAGGTAGGTATATTATAATAAAAAAATTGATTTAATTAAGGTAATTCTAATAACTAAATAACAAAATAAAAAAATTAATTGAGAAAACAAGAAGCTTATATAATAAACTTATATAATGTTCGTAACTATAAATTTTGGCTATTTATTTATGTAGCTATATTTCTTTTTTATATAACCGTTAAATCCGTTGCACATCCATGTGTCATTCGAAATTCAACATAAACCATGCCTGCAAATCAAAATTTGTGTTAATTAAAATAAAACATAATTAATGTTGTATTTATAAACAAAAGAATTATTTAATTATGTACAAAATGAGAGTATAAAATACAAAACATGCTATTAATATAATACACAACAACATTATTTAAAAAATATTATTCTAATCCTGTAGAATGTAATCTAAAATACTGCTCCCCCTTAAAAATTATCTAATATAAATTTTGATTTATAAACAAATAAATTAAAAACATATAAATTAAACAAAAAATCATTCAAAAAACGAATACTGTTATACATTTTGGAGATTATAACACTTTTCCCTATCCACTTCACAGCCATTATCTAGCATATACATAGCGTAAAGCATGCCTAAAAGAATATTAAGATAAAACTTATAGCGGATTGATTAATAAAGAGGTTGGTTAGTAAACAGAATTAGTATAGTAAAGGGTTCTGTTGTGTCTGGTGTCAAAATAAATCCAAAAAACATGTCACGCAAATATTTTTAATGAAATTTCATGATAGTGATTAAAATATTTTCAATGGGTAAAAGCCGATACGCGGAATTATAAAACAATAAACTTTTACACTTTTATCTTCATTTTCCATTTCTTCAAAAGAACTTTAATTTTATTAAAGAATGAGTTTGCCAATAGTTCAACCTGTCGTTGTCGTTTTCATATTCCAGAACTTTATCAAATAACCATTTTAGAATTTCATTTTCACAGTACATGTTAAATTTCATCATGATCAGTTAAGAATCAGCCAATGCAAACCACTGGTGAGCTAGAAGACGTACGACCTGATCAAGTAACGGGCATAAACGATTGCTCTAAACATTTGTTTCCTGTGTTGTTATGTTGGTCGTCTGCAAATTATTTTGCCCAATGTTGAACAAATTTTAACGCGGGAGGAGAAATTCTGTCGGGAAAAGGTTTATTTGTTTTTTACCAATATAATAATTTCATTAGGTGAAAATATTTGCATTAAAATATTCTGCAAAATAATCCCGCTCGTACGCAGCGGCCTTCATTATCGAGATGAGATAAAATGGCCAATTTCCACACAAATTCACTGGGATCTCATATTTCATACAGAAAGTTGAAGTATAAATTGCCAGGACGACGATACAGAACAAAAATCACTTTTTTTGACTCAGACCATCCCAAAACGTATGATATAAATTCACAAAAATTAAAATTTCGATAATAAGGTTAAAATTCGTAGATGTGTTCCGAATTTTGCATCTATCTAATTCTATTTCTATTTTTACCATAAGCGTATTCTATCATTATTCACTGATTTTCAGTCAGTCATTATTCAGTCATAATTCATGCATATTCACTTATTCCTTGCAAATTATTCACTCATTATTCACTGATGATTGAGAAATTCTCTCATAATTCACTCAATAATTCCAATAAATTCACTTATTATTTACTATTCAATAATGAACTCACTCATTATTCAACCGTTATTCCAACAAATTTTCTAAGTATTCTCTTTGGTTTCAATCTTAATTCAACGATGAAAAATAGTTTGATATTCACCCGTTATGCACGTAATAATCCAGCAGTATTCTCTCATTGATTATTCATTATTGAGCAATTATTCATTCATAATTCATTTGAATTCTCTGATTTATCACTAAAAAGTAAGTGAAATAATAAGTGAAATAATCAGTGAATAATGAGAGAATCATATAGGTTAATAATTCATGAATAATGAGTGAGTAATTATTCAATTTATCTTGTAACGCAATAACATTCGGTAAAATTCGGAAAGCCACAACCTAAAAAATAAATTGACCGGCTTGTCTTATTACACTAGTGTCATCTATGAATGGCTGGTATAAACTTACCAAATATTTAGAAAAGTCGAAAATTTAGCCGAAAAATCGACTTATACTCTCCAATTCTTTAGGTAAAACAGAAATATTGGATCGTTGTGACAAAATAAAAATTTTGGACAGTATTTTTTGTCCATGCCAAGCCAATGTTTTGTTTTTTGTTCATACCAGATATGGAATTTAGCTGTGTATGAGTCACATCATATAGAAATCGTGATTGAGAGCAATATTTGCTGAAATCGGACAATTCGGTACGTTACTTAATTAAATAGCGCAATTATATACAACTTTTTATCCTGTGGTTTAATGCAAGTTAAGCTCAAACGAGATCCCATGGAAAGTGGACATAAAAGTATTCAAACGCCTTCAACATTAACAGTAACGTTCGATGATAAAAGTTCTGTTATGTTACTAGATCCCAAATCACAAAAAACATAAATAAGTAACAGTTAGTCCAGTTAACAAAGCATAATCATATTAAAAAAATGTACATACCTGTATTGTGCCAATAATAAAGTGCGCCGAGCACAAAGAAGTGCCACCAATTATGTGAATGCCCCAAAAAGTCGAATTTTCCGGCATACCATCGTTCTGGAATTTTCGTGATGTAAATTAAGAACGCAATTCCGCTAATCAGGTACATACAAAGTACGCGGGGAAGAAGCAGCTAAATATATATATAAATGAAAAATTAGTGTAAACCAACACGATCGATCTCCCAACTCATTTTACGCGTTATACTCACCCTAACAATCGAATTATCGAAACCACCCATCTCAATTACCCAGTGCAATGTTGGCACAATACCGTATGCCGCCCAACCCACAAACACACAAATCTTAATATTCGAATGGACTTTAAGCTGTGGAATTTGTATAATCATGGCGGCAACAAAAATAAATCCCACCGTAATCGTATAGAAATTCCGCAGCGTATTGTGACACCAGAATGCATAATAAATTCCACTAACATAAATCGCCAACAGTGAGAGCGCAATCCCGAATAGGTCATACGTCAAAAAGCAATCGTAAGCCTTTTCCGAGCGACAATTAAATGTATGGTAAACCGTCGATAAGATCATACAAAGTTGAAAACATACAAGCAACGTACCAACTATCACCTTGTCGACTAGAGAGGCATGCATTTTAAGGAACGCAATATCATTTATGGTCAACGCAATGAAGAGGAACCAACCGAATAAATGGCTCCATATATTGATCGTTTCGTTTGTCCACCAGAAAATACTTTCGAAACATAATTTTGTTGGCAACATTGATCGATAGCCGCCTAATATATAAGGATTGTGTTTATTGTATTCGGGTGCATCATCAAAGCTCAGCAGTTGCCGCAGTTTTTCATAGCTTCGAATTGGATATTGAATTTTTTCCGTTTGTTTTGTGTACTCATGGTCTTCGGCGGTGCATATTCCTTTCGGCGATAGACAATAGTCGTCTCTGTATTGTGATGGTATTTTGATATTCTGAAAAAAAAAATAAAAATAAAAAATAAATAAAAATAAAATAAACAAACTTGTCTTAATCTATAAAATAAGAAAGTTGCGTAATACCGCGCAAGGTGTTTCCTTAGTGCTCTGTAACTGTACGTCTATTTCCTTATACGCTTAAAATAGTTGATGTGTTTACAAAATAAATTGTGAAGGACAATTAATCAGGTTCAAGCTGCGGAGGTGACAATGTATGATAATCGAAGAGTTAACGTAACTATTTGTGAATTAAGCAAATTAATTGAGACCTTGATAATATATCACTTTCTTTGTAATCATCGGAATTTACAATGATCGCGCATGTTTGTCTTAAGTAACAGCTACAGGGTGTATTATAAAAGTAAATATAAAATGGAATTTTGCAAAATAGAAAATTTCAATGATCTAACGATTTGAACAACAAACTGTTGCATTATATAGCGCGACATTAAGCAAAAAGTAACAGAGAAAAAATAATTACAGCACTTGACCTCAATTCAAATACTCGTATATTTAATGTTTCTTCAACTACACAACATAACACGTTACGTTGAATTTACCAGTTTAGAGTTTCGTAATTTACAAGCAGTAAAATGTAATTTAGAATTACCAAATAAAAAAAAAATCCTCCAGCGGGTATATGTACGAGTACATATTACATACATACATTATGAACTTTTACTTTTATATATGACGCACCCACTTATTTTGACCCAATACGCTTCAACCGAAAATCAGTTAGCGATTTTCCTAAAATTATCAAATTTCCGTAACACCGACATTTTTTTATTTCAGTAATTTCATTTGTTTTCGTTTCGTAATTGTTCGTCATATTGTACATAATATTTCAAATTTCAGTTGTTCTTAAACTGCAGAGTGGAAAAGACATAGGTACTGTGAATCAAATTTTTTTGTTATTTTTAAAATTATATTATTTATATTATTATTTTAATTTTATTATTATTTTTGTTATTTTAGATCTTATAGAAAATTAAACTAAATTCCCAATAATTTATTTTATAGGTGGCTGCAATGCATATCACCTATCTTCCATTGGAAGTCAGCCAGCGCAATAGAATGAGGGCGTAAGAACCGCAACAAAGATATCTATGTTTCTTTCGTTAAATGCTGAAAATTAAGATACAGACGCTTTTCGGGAATATTGTAAAATTTTCAGAAGCAGAAAGCTGAAATACGAGTATCTCGCGGTATTAATATTGAAAAAAATTTGGATAATTTCAAAGCTATATATGTAGCTAGGTATTTTAAGCTGAATAAGTTAGAAAAGGTTATAAAAAAATGTCATTAACTAACCTTCACAGACGAATTTCCCACGATACCGATATGGGTATCTGACATCTTTTATATAAATAGATAATATTGGCGTTATTAATGAATTTATTTATCTACAGATGATATTCAATTTACAAAAGTGAATAGAACATTATGAACTCTGGAAATACAACGTCTTTCGGGAATTGTTAATGTCGAGTTCTACGGGATTTTTGAAATATAGCAATTTTGAACGTGTCCAATAGAACATACAAGTAAATTTATTTTATGATGGAAACAAAACAATTTTTTTTAGATTTGAGGACAGCTGTCAGGAAAAATTTTGTTTATACTATATTATTAAACAAAAATATTTAAAATGTAAACTACATATAAACTTTTGTGACTACGTAGTCGTAAAATTATAAACAATTTTGTAATTTTAATTCATGAATAACAAATTTTGTGGTATTTTTTAAAAACATGATAACTGCAAACTGCATAATAGTATATTATTCAACGAGTATATAATGACAGCTGTTATTCATGAAGATGAAGTTTAACGACACGAGCCGAAAGGCGATGGGCTCATGAATCACAGTACACATAATAAGGTAATATACTCCGATGTTTCATTTTCGTTCTTTCTTGCGCATCTATGTAAAAAAAAAATTTAATATGGCGGACATCGTGACCAAACAAATCGTGTTTGTTAGTTTTGCGTAATAATTTTGAGTGTTGAGTGAATATAATTAAAATTTTGTGAAAAATTCTACTGACTTTAATTCAAAATAATTAACTAGGTATCATTGTTTAAATATTTCATAAACTTCTCATGAATAACATTGTATTTTATAATCAAATTCTTTAAATATTCCTAAAATAATTTTCGTCGACATTTTGATGTCATAGTGTAATAATAATGAAAATGGCAAGAGACTACTAGATAAAATTTCAAAATTAAATAATTTACTTGGAAATATTGAATAATGAAAGAAGAGACTACTAGATAAACTAGCAGTGAATAATGGATATCATTATAATTGATGAAACACGTATAATGAGCATGTTATACGATAAGCCTACCTAGTACGCTGTTCGAGTGAAATGAAATTTTCAATGGTCTCCAAAAATAGGAAGATAAATCTGACGTGAAAATTTAGTTTGACGAGTTTCGTAAATATTTTAGTGTGGATAATTTCATGTTGTACGTATGACAACATATTTTATTTTGTTGTGATTTTTTGACAAGCGGCTGAATTGTTGTTTTTGACGGCTGAATTGTAACCCTGATCGAGCCCAAAAAAATAGCCAGCGCTTGTTGCTATTTGCAGAATTGGATGCTCAAGAATAATAAATCGACATATTTCCCGCCTTCATACGTTGATTCTTTTGATCAAGAAGGTCTTTTAATTAGTGACTTTCTCAAATATAAACGCAATGCTTGCTGACTGGCGGCTAAAATATTTCATATGTAGTTTTATATGGTCAAAATGTGTCTTGAATGTTTCATTAAATTATTAATTTCGACTAAATTATTTGAAAATTTGTTATTTATTATTAATCACAACATATTGAATTTTATTAACCATAAAAAAAAAGTACGGGGACATCCACTAATTTAGACAAGAAACTTGTATTTGTAAACATGATTTTACTTGTTTTTGCATGTAAAAAAAAAAAAAAAGTAGTCAGCGCTGCCCAAGCGAGGGGACAAATGAACTAAAATCGATATTGGGCAAATGGCTAATTGAAGGAGAATGGCGACAATTTGTTGGTTCAACACCAAGAAGGGTTGCTCTATATCTGGGTCGGCATTCAAATATTGGCAAAGAAACAAGGGACCATTTGAAAGGCTACGTTAAATCGGTTTTTTTGAATAAAACAAATTTGATACTATGTATAATTATTTTAAATAATATTAAAAAAATTAACTAAAAATATAAAAAATGAATTTATTTTTATTTTGAGGATCTTACTACCTCGTAAGCCAATTGATCGGTTTGCTGCTCCCGAGTTAAATTCTCTGTAGGTTAGGTTAGGTTTGGGTGGCGGTCCACCAGGACCAGGCATAGACACAAAAACGTCCGTAGCCATACCACAAATTAAAAAATTTTCCTCCAACTCATTGAAACCACTTTGAGCTTGCTATGAAGCGCTGGATACTCCTGACGTCCTTCTCGCTGAGCTCCGCCAGGTCGTTGAAAAGGTGTGCCCCTAGAAAATTCAGTCTGTTTCGTGCCAGACGAGGACAGGTGCAAAGAAGATGAGGTGGAGTGAAATTCTCTGTAAGTTCATCCAAAAACTGTATTTAACTGAAATACAACCCTTCGATAGTTGATTATTTTCTTATTCAAAATCAAAAAACAAAAACTCAAATGAAATTGTCAAAATTTATTTCCACATTTTTATCGTCCGGAAGATAAAATTCCAGTGAAAAATGTGTAGAGATAAAATAGAGAGACATCTGTATTCTAATCGAAAACTTCCATTTCGCTAGGTAAACTGCGTACCACAAAGTGAAATTTAGCGGTGAAATTTTCATTTTCGTTTTCGCTTGTGTCAAAGTTATATGAAAATTTAATTTCACTTCAGCAGTGTACCGGCCTTTAGTCGTGGACAAAGTAAATTTTGCACAAAAGGCGAGAAGCGAGTTTTTGTTTAATTTCTCGCCTTTCAATTGGACAAAATAAAATGCGAGAAAATTGAGCAACTTTGATTTAGTTGTAAAAAATACATTTTATTGACAAGTTTGTTTAGATTTGTGTCGTCGCATCTGATAGTGATAAGAAATCGTATTAAACAAAAAAATCATGCTATTTAAAATAAATAAATAATGAATTTTATGTAAATATAATAAAAAATAAAAGTTTGCTCAATAGTTAATTTCGGGTTTGTCACTTTTTCTACTTCTCACCAAGTACTATAATACATGGCCGAAAATAAAAGCGAGAGCGAGTGTCTACTCGCATAGTACAAAATCGCATTTTCTCGCTTTTAGCTAAAAGTCGCTCAAAAAAGGCGACTTGCTGAGTGCAAAATCCCAGGGCAGGGATTATATAAACACTTATTTTGCACACAGCGAGTCGCCCTTTTTGAGCGAATTTTAGCAAAAAGCGAGAAAAGACGATTTTGCGCTACGCGAGTAGACACTCGTTGTCGCTTTTTTTTCCACCATGTATTTATTTGGAGAGAAAGTAAGCGATAAGTGTTTTAGGGTTTGTTTTTAACCAAAACGTCAAAAATAAATTAACTGAATTTGAGTTTTACGCCGCGCCGGTAAGATATTTTTCTCTTATTTTACTTTCGTCCAAGAAAAATATGGAAAGAATTTCTTCCAGTCAAAAAAGATAGTTAATATTACAAATTGAAAATAGCTTGGACTATATAAATGGAAGGTTTCAGTCGGCACAAGGCGCTGAATTCACATATAGTGCGTGAGAGCGAATACAAAGCGAATTGAATGTCATTGGTCCAAGCAAGACTATTTTACAGTGGAAAAAAGTAAGTATAACTTTACGAAATTAATTATATAGTAAGTACGAGTGTAAATTAATTGATTGTTAATTTTTAGTGCTGGAAAGATCTTCACCTTAGCGTAAAAGCCAAAGGCAACTAAAATGCGTCAACATCGTATGGGCATTGGTGGGGAAAAAAATCAAATTTAGTTTTAACCGAATGATATTCTAGAAGGGGGATTAAGTATGATCGCAAGTATTTTTTGAAATCTATTTATTTTCTATTAGACATTAATAATCTTTCCCAATAATTTCAGACACCATCTTTACAGACCA
Source organism: Tipula helvola (assembly GCA_963556165.1). NCBI lineage: Eukaryota > Metazoa > Arthropoda > Insecta > Diptera > Tipulidae > Tipula > Tipula helvola. Next base: position 391,258,033 of record OY744482.1, read on the forward strand.
CATTCAAGGATACCATCTCATTCGGCCCGGAAGATTTTCAAGTAATTTAATAAATCTTACCGCGACAAATATACCTTTAAAAATCATTATTTCTTTATCAGGATGATGAAACACCAACAGAGCCATCAACTGATGCAAAACCGTTTTCAAATTGTTTGCCTACAACCAAAGCTGCTACATTCTATGCAATATCTGGAGTTCCCATCCAAACGAATCCTACTCAATCAATGTATCCACACCAATGCGCCGACCGATTTCCATAATGACATGCACAATCACCCAGCCTGATACAAGCCAGAGAATGTTCAGAATAAATGTTCAGCGAAATGTTCACGTAAACTCGCAGTAAACTCGCACTGAGTAGTGATCGGTCGAGTACAACCAGAGAGAGACGTAGTAACATACATTCTACACTTAAAGAAAAACAAATTTATATTTGTGATTTTAATTAAAAATAAAAAGAGGATTTGCTGCCACTGCCGAACAATCAATGGTGCTGAGCTACTCGAAAAATATTTGGTCCCATTGACCCGGATAAATTAGATGGCGTGGAATAAACAAACAAATATTTAATTGGGATTGTTTTGGTGGTTTTAGTGGAAGATTTTAAATAATTGGTACGCTGAATAAACGTTGAAAAATTAAAAAAGTGAATTTGTAATGATTTAAAATGGATGGCGGACACGTGAAAGGTGAAATTAAAAAATCGGGGGTAAAGGTACAGTTCGGAGCGTTGAAGAAATATATGGAAAAATTTGATGCGGGGAATGAACAAAGTGAATTTCTTTTTAATTGCCGAAGATGACTGGTTTGGCAGCGGAGTTGGAGCTGGAGGATGAAACAGTTTTGGAAGGTTTTGAGTTAGATTATTGTGACTTTCAGGAAACATTCGTTGAGTGAAAGTTTTTGTTTATAAAGGAATTGGAAAGTATGGAAGTGTTTAGGTATGGAAATAGACGAAGTCGAAAAGGTGCTACAGACAAAGATAGGACTGTTAATGGAGAACCAAATTTGGATAAACCGTTAGGGAATGAAGATCCCAGTTTAACGAGAAAAGAGTCAGTTGTAATTGTAACCGTTAATTCGAATAATTATTTAGATTCACGATCGCAGGTTGCATGTTTAGTTTTAAACGCTTATTCGATAAAACAAAATATAGGAGCTTCATCTGGTCATAGAAAACAAAAATCCCTCTCTAAAGCGTTCGTATCATCTGTAATATCACAAACAATTAAACCGGATATGTGTAGAATTTGTAAACAAAATCAAAGAATATCTATAACAAGATAATTCTTGGTCGCAACTAATAAGCAACACGAACAAAGCTCAAGATGTAAAATCAACAACAACACCTCAATCAGGCAGTACACTGGCGAATATTAACTCAGAGAGAAGCAAGCCAATATGAAGAACATTTTCAAACTATAGAAACCAATGAAGATGATTTATTACTGCTAATAAAGAATCAAACCTCAATAATTGATAATACGGTAAAACTTTTCAAACATAGCCAAAATGCCACAATACAAGCAATTAATACCATTTAGAGCCTAGACAAAAGCATAGCGGAACAAGGCGTATTAACCAGTCTCATGACATCCATTGCGCTAGCCGTCGTCATTGGAAATTTACAAGACGTGCAGAAAGCACTACTAGTTGTTATACACGATGCACACCTCAACATCCTGCATCCACATTTATTGAGTTCATCACAACTTGAAGGACAGGTAGCAGCCATCAATAGTAGCTATTCCCACTAAACTGTAAAGGGAAGACATGCACGCACGTAGTGCCAACAAATGAATTTGTCGCCGTTGATATTTAAAGTGACCATTTTACGTAACTAACAGCTAGAGAGATATCTAAATGCAACATTATCGATGGTTGCTGATCATCTGCAGGATCCAGGCAAGGAACTGACAGTGAAATCGCAATATTATAACACAAGGCTAATTCATAAAGTTACGCGAAACAAAATGACAAAACATTACATCAAATCCTTGGATAAAGCTGTTTGCAACAAATTAATAGGTGTTCCTAATGATAAAAAAAAACAACTTACTCTCACAATTATATGTGGACTTGCTACTTACCAACAGCAACTATTCAGATCGGAGATACTCAATAGGAATTACCAAGAAAATGAGCTAATAACCACTCCAGATAAAATGGCATTAGAAGAGTAAAGATCTAGTCTGATAGAGAAAGAAAGAAGTACAATCAACGGGCACTTTCGTCATGTTCATCGTTATGCGGCTACACATCTTATCCTATGGACATCAATAGTGGTTGGGATAGATTTTATAATACTCCACCTACGAAGAAAAGACGGAACCAACAGTCCGCCAGATCTTCACTGGCTGCCTGTGAGAAACCACTTTTCAAGAAGCATGCGAACAAGCATTGCTCGTTGCCCCGCGAAGGGTTAAACATGTACGATAAAATTAATATTATGTATATAAATTTATCAAGTATGCACACAAAATTTTGTAAATAAATCTGAAAAATTGATTAATAAAATCAGTATCAACCAAACCATACTCATCGTTATTTCACACACTGGTAAGCATACTAAACGGAACCAACACACAGCATCCTTTTAAATTACATTATATTCACACAACGCAAAAGACATTTGGGAATACTTTACTCTGCACCTCTTGTGGTGCATAAACAAGTTTCGCTTCAAAAGCTCAGACCCGTATTGCGATCTGTGGGCGAATTCCGGTTCTATGACTAATGAGACTGATAAATTACTTGTTTATTTTTATTCGTCTAGACAGTTCTCAGACTCATTAAAATTCCGATTCTCGTATTGCAAATGAGTTTCAATTATAGTAACATATTGTAGCATGAGATATTCGGTTTACTGCGGATTACTTTTTGATATTAGTTTGCTCTTCTAAAACCAAAATTTATCAGACGTTTTTTTTTGTTTTTTGGTGACATTCATATTACAAAAATGTATTTATAAACAGAAATAAGAAACTTAGTAAAAATCTTGTTTTTATTACAATACAAACCCGAAAATTGTGTTTCGTTCGTGATTTAACAACAGTTTGTTTATAAATTGATGCCTTATCAGCTGGAGATTTATTACGAAAGATTATTTTGGTAAATGCCCATTTTTACCGATAAATGCAAATTGCTGAAATTTATTATCTAGTGTGATTGTGTCTTGGAACAACTATAAAAGAATACTTTCCGGGTCAAACAATCTCACTTTGATAAATTTAGGACACAACACAATAATTTTAAGCTTCCACTTTTTCATTCTTGGTTCTAAAAACTAAAAATTAGAAACAATTTGTTACAGATTGTGTATCAAACTGATGTTATCATCAGGATACTACTCATAAAAAAATATTTCATGGGTTTTCTGACATCAGTCATCAAATCGGAATCGCATTTCCTGGGTTTTATACCTTTAGGTTTTTTTTTTTTGTATGAATAAAACTCGTATGAGAAATTTATCATCGTACCGGAATTCGCCCCTGGGTGGTCTTGTTCTGGGTGATCACATGAACAATCGTTGACGACACAGATGAAATATTTCGCTCGGGCAACAAATAGAAACGCTCACGTTTTAAAGGCATTTTAAAGTTAAATTACGAAATGCGAATTTAGCAAAAAAAGTAAATAATCGACAACCAACAATAACTGACTGATATTCAAGGACGTGTTATTACAAAAAAATAAAAAAATAGTTTGTAATAATATCACGAAAATATCGCTTAGTCAAATTTTAGTTTTCACTTAAAACCTTGATTGATGTAATAAATCAATTGTTGTAAACCAGACGGTGCTATATCTTCATACGAAAATATCCGCAAAACGAACTACATATAATGTTAACACACAAAAGCGGCTTATGTAAATCTCTTTGGTTTCTATTAGCCAAAATCATTATCACACCTTATGCAATCAAACCATTAACATAGAAACATAGTTTCACAGAAAACTAGGTCCATATGGTATAACGATAATGCTCATACATTATATACCGCACATATAACACATTTTGTAATATTTAATGACAGGGAAAGCTCTTAACTGTAGATAGAAATTTAAGACAAAACAATCTTTAAGATGTTATTTAATATTTTGTGGTAGTAGTGGTATTGTTAATAGTTATGTTGATATAAAAATACATCTCGCCATCGTTTTCGTCGTCGTTATATAATAATTACAGTATATGTAGTTATTTTAAAAACAACATCGAAATTTCGTAACACATCCGAAACATAGATTATGTACTCGTACCTACAATGTTATATGGTCATGTGTAAATAATTATTGTAAAAATAGAAAATCTATACGCGCGAATTCTGTTCAAACATAAACTTTAAAACTTACTTTGATAGTCTCGCTTATTTTAAATATGTTGTTGTTGTTATTATTATTATTATTGTTATCCATTTTAATAAACTACAAACGTTTTATTTTTTTTTTTTTGTAAATCACTTGAATTTTATTTTTATGAACACTTCACACACTTTTTATTTAAATCGCGACAAACATATTTTGCTTACTTGCAAAAATCAAAACAAATTTTCTTAAACACAACCAACAAACCAATTGAACTATCGACTTAAACTAAATAAAATGATAGGAGTCTTTTAAAAAATTAATAAAAAAGTTACACACTTTGTGTGTAAGCGCGTATAAAATTATAAAATTGGTGGAAATAAAGAAAAGGCAAAATAAATTTGGTGGGAGGTTTGTAAAACAAAAAAAAAGTGCATAATATACGCGTGAACATAAACACAGGCTACATATGAAAATTTAATAAATTATTTAATAGAACAACAGCATGCACTGTTTATTTATTAATAATGATATTAGGTATTAGCAATGTTTGTTTTGCCAATAGGACAATTAAGCGCGTGCTTTTGCCCTAAATATAAACTGGCTAGATACTTGTAATGGGCTAAGTGCTAAAATTAAACACCGAAATAAGCGAGAAAAAAACGTGCCTCGCGCTTCTATATCTGTAAAATTTTGGCAATGAATCATGAGTTTTCTTTTTCATCGCGTTTTCGTATTATACATAAAAATTGCACAAAAATTATAAAATTTCGAAATGCAATTTACGAAATACAGAAATGATTACAGAAATGTATTGTATACATTAAATTAAATTTTGTAATTAGACTGTATGCGCTCTATAAATTAATATAAAGTGTAGTACTCAGCAGATTATGTTGTCGGTTTTCGCGCGCGCGCGCTCATAAATTAATTTGGATGCGGAAATTACGCTATAAGCGTAAATTATTTAAAATATTATATTTTTTTTTTGTTGCTAAACGACGTATTTCAGCCAATACTAATAAATATATTAAACAGTATTTATTTTATTACAGCACAAATACGAATTTTGATGACGTATATTTACGCTATTGTGACGGTCAAACAATTTTGGTTTTTTTTTTGTAGTATTGAATAGAATTTTCATGGTTTGTAGGTGCAAAAGTAACACAAACTCGAAATTTATAGGAAAACTTGTTTTACTGAAACTACATAAGTGTGGTATCTAAGTTATTAGTCGTTGGATGCTAATTAAAGATGTAAGTAGCATGGTAGTATGGTATGCCAAATTTTATAACGAATAGCTTTTAATGTTATAGTCGCACAGATTGATTAAAGTCCAAATTATTTTTAGAATCCAAAAAAGAAAAATCACACTGGCAAAATCTAATGAATACTTTTTAGATCTCGCATAATTTGTATGATAAATTTTTAGTAATACAAACTGCATTTTATCGCAATACAAAATTTCCTTTACTGTTCGAGTGAAATTTGGCCAAAATCTCGAACCAAATGGCTAATCCATGCCACTATTTTCAAAATCATTTTGATATTCAATATTCCTCTTCTAAGACGATTATAGAACCAGTGGCGACTCGTTAATCTTTAAAGAAACAGTGAAAACGTCAAAAATGATTTCTGATTTCACATTGTCCTCAAAGACAAAGTTTTCCAAATTTTCAGTTAAATAAATTTTTGGAATAGAGTAAAAACACAACCTTACATATCAAATTTAATAGTTTTTGTTTATGTAACTGGAATAAAGCCCCTATTCCATTGTAAAGGAATGTTTATCAGCAAAAAAAGGTTTAATTCATTTGCCATTATTTAAATCTAAATCAAAGCATGATTTATTCTGTTTAGATACCTGACAACGAAACTTTAAAAAAATGTCAGTTCATGATGATATAAACCGGTTTTTAATTTATTAATTAAATTCCACCATTCAATTTATAATATTAAACCCCTTGAGCTAAAATGACGTATCCGATAAGCGACGGTATGCGGATATGGTATGCGTATTTTATGCTCAATCGCACAATGCACGTCATACGTTTTTTAACCACATAATTGCATAAAGTCAAGTCTCGCGATCTTTATGTCTGCCAACAAAGTACACAGTGCTTTGAAATTTTCAAACCAAAGTTTTTCCGAAATGTCTGGTGCCCATTGATAATATTATATTGGGCGCTTTCAGAGCACCAAACAGTTGGCAACATGTTGAGTAAAATCACAGCCAACGCTATGAAATTTAAGAACTTTATTAGTAATTCAAATCAAATTAGCAATGATTTCACTAAACATGATGCCAACAGTTTGCGGATCTGAAAGCGCCCATTGATACAAAGTTTTAGATGTTCACTAAAATAAGAAAAATAATGTTATTCAACTATTTTTTTTTTAATCGTAGCTTGGGTATTAGGTATAACTGCAGCAGGGAGTTTTTCTGATTTTCAATTGCTTTCAATGAATCGTGAACTTCAAAACATAATTTGTCTAAATCCAAACCAAACCATCTTAACTTTTCTCTGGGTCTAAACGAATTATTTGTAGGACTAAAAATTCCATTTCGCTGCCTTTCTAAATAGATAGATGTAAATATTACAATATTTACAGTGTTTTGAATATTACACTTCAACTCTTTAAAACTTGTAATAACAAGGCTATGTGTAGTAAATATAGTGTCGATAATCTAGTAATTTGCAATTCGCAAGGTTGTAAACAGTCGCTTAAGTTTACCAAACAAATTTTAAATTCAAATTAGATGTTTTGCTAATTTTTATTTACGTAATTAATACTAATGAAATAAATTAGATCGCAAATATTTAAATCGTCTTGCTAGATAATTGAGTATCGAAGACGTGTGAACAGTGTTTCACATCAAAAAAGTCTACCTTGAAAGGTAAATGCTACAAATGTTAAGAATATTTCGGATGACAGGTTGGAAGCAAGTGAAAATCTTCCAAAATAATTTTGTACTTCAAGACGGGGAGCAGTGAACTTGTTTCATAATTAAATTGCTTTGAATTTGAATGGTGAAACAAATCGCAATATTCTAGAAGAACAAAGAAAGAAAATATTATTTAACTGGAAGTTGGGGCCCATTGTTTTGTGAAACCGGATATTAAATAGACAAGGTCGGCAGTATTTAGTATTTAGGGTTGCCAACTGAAATTTTCGATCAAGGCATAATCTCAGCTGGATAAATTTATTGTTATCAGAAAGGTTTATGTTGGTCAAACAAATTACAAAAAATGAGGAAGGTTATGATCGAGAATATACCTTACGCCTAGTACAGCCAAATACTAAGTAATGTTATAGATTGATAAAATAAAAGTTCAGAAGTATATGGCGGGAAGCGATGCACTATTCATAATTCACTTTATGCTAAAAAAATGGTTTGAATCTATGCTAAAATAGTTTATAAATAGACGTTATAAGGCTGATTTACATTCAATCTTACCGTTATTTTCCAAAATACAAAAGATGTACGATAAAAAATGCGTTTTAGTATGATTTCCTAGTATTAAAATCGGAAGGAATACTCAGAAAGTATTATTCAATACTATTTACTAAAACACTCAACTTTTTTTGGTGAAAAAGAACGGAAAAACCTGGAAAAGATGATCTGGTTTGTCTTCTTTCGTAAAAGTTGCTCAAAATTTATAAAATCAAAGTACATTTTGAAAGGAAAAAATTAAATTTTGCGTATGCCCGTCCCATTTTTATATATAGGTAAAATGTATTTGCACTTTTCTTCGTGATTCTATTCTTTTGAAAAAGAACGAAAAGATTGAATGTAATTCAGCTTTAATTATAGGTAAATTCTTTAAAAATGTTCTGGAAAATTGGGAAAAGGGACATTTTCTGGAAAGGGAGGAAAATTATTTAATACATTTTTGAGTTGTTTTTATTCAAATCTCCGCTATATACAAAGGGCGCTACAGTCGAGTGAGTGATGAATTGTGCATCGTAGTCGTAGCCAAAAATGGTGTTTGGTTGATTTATGTGTTGTACTCAAAATTGGTTTTGTTTTGTTTTAGCTAAAACATGTTTTGCTTTATATAGTAATGTAATTAATTTATGATATAAATTGACCAATTGAAGTTGATTATTTGACCGATGAATAATATCAGATTTTTTTTGAGCGTTAAGGAAAACAAACAACCGTTTATATGGAAATGTCGTAAAATATTTGAAAATAACTTAATTTGAATAATTATGAACCACAGAAAAAACTCAAACGGCAGAACATCTAACCTAACAAATTTGTTTAAACTCAATAAATATTTATAAAAAATTTGTAAAGTAATTCGTCTATTAAGCAAACTTTTATTCATGGAGAAAACAAACCATTTCTAAGGATTGGCATCATAACTCACGGGTTGTATTTATTACTAATGGATTGAATACATTACTCACGGGTTGAATTTATTACTCACTAATTGAAATTATTACCCACGGACTGATACTATTTACCTACTCTCCTTTAATGTTTATTGCTCATTCGAATAATGAAAAATTGTATCCTCTTAACAGTAATGATAATAACCATCATTACACAATTAAACGCTTGTTGAACTGCATGAGTGAAGAGTAAGTTTTGTAACGTGTATTCGTGCTTAATAACCAAATTTATTAATATTTTTTAATGGTTTCAAGCTTGAAATATATATGAATATAACCCCATCTGTTCCGGGATGATTTTTTTCTATTTTGCCAGGCAACCATTCCGAAGGCGGTAAATTATCCTCGGGAATATTAGAACAATGGCATTCACTTGGGTCAACCAAGATGCCATTTACTTCGTCTTTGCAGCAACGTTAAATACTCAAACTTACATCGACTACAAAAGTACTGAATGGTCTGCTGCATGTGTTAGCATCGTGAATAGATGTGAGACCGATATCAGTTAATACAGGTTATGGAACTTGCACTAACGGTTGTCTAATTAGAAAATCACCTGGTATCAAAGGGTGAAATGGTCATCCGATAAAACGCACAGACGCACTACCATTGTAAGTTCCTCGAAGGTGAGTATTGCGTTGTTTAACGGCAGCTTCCCACAAGCCTCCAAATGTTAGGGCTGCACTTGGAATGAAATTCCAGTTATTTCTCTCTGAAGCAAGAAATGAAATAATATTATCCTTTAATAAATTCATTAATATCGCGTGAAATTCATTGTTGGCTCTAATAAAATTAGAGCCATTGTCCGTCTATACATATTACATATTAAGTATATCCGTGCATAGTCCGAAGAACTAGATTTGAGCTACGGATTTTGCTATAGCTTTTGGTAGGTCTAGTTCTGATTTAATGGATTTTATTTCTGTGGCGAAGTACTCATTCCCTTTCTTTCTCACTGTCAACTTGTCAGTACTGTCATGCAACCAGTCAGATTAATTTCTGGTAGCAGGAAATTCGGATGAGCAACAAGCTTAATATCTCATTATCGGGGGTTGCTAGTGCGCAGCATCGACATCTTAATGATGAGCTCTCCTTTTGATAAGTCCATCAACTGTCCATATCTTTGATTCGGCCATTCTTCCTGAGATTTACTTAACCAATCTGGGCCATGTCAACACATTCCTTTGGAACAAAATTCTAATGTTAATGATTACTGGTTCCCGCCATCCTATTGGGTCAAAAATGCGAGCCAACCGTGATAGAACTTCTCGCTTAGATCCGATTGGTTTATCCTTATATACCTTGATTAGAAATTCGTCTCTGGCACGGTTCCATTGAATACCGAGTTATGTATAGGATATGATTGATCATCTATGATCCATGCATTGGGTTCCTTACTTTCAGGAGCATTTTTTCGAGTAACGTCCGGCCATCAGGATATCATTGAATGACGTTCCGTTGGACTACTTAAACGATGTGTCGTATACCACACGAAGTTTTGTTGTCAAGCTGGACTATTGCAGCACGCCGTGATGAGGGAGATAGTATACTCCGTCGTGTTGATTTATTTCCTCGGTTGATATCTCTTTCATGTGATTAAGAGCGAGATTTTCTGTCATAAAATAGTAGTAATTCTTTTTAAAACTTTCATCCTTCGCAAACCACCGCTTCGTATGTGGTATTCCCTAGCTTTATCGATGTTGTTGGTGTCAAGGGGAGTCTTACCACAAACCTTCCATTCTTCATTCGATTCATGGTCTCAAAAAATTCCTCAAAACTTTTTTCTTCTGCTGAATAATTTTATGGTTTATTTGGTAATGTAACTTCCTCCAACTCCCACAACCTCTGTAATAATTGATCAACATTTACCTCACAATGGTGACTAACGAGATTTGACGAAAACTGATGGTTGGCATACGATGGACCCGCAATAACCCATTCGAACCCGGTATTTTGCACTATTAATCCACCGGTTTCTAGTTTAGTAGCTCCAGGCCTCAACAAATTGAAAAATTGATCGATCCCCAAGAGTACATCGATTTTATTTGGTTGGTCAAACGAAGGGTCGGCCGATGGTAGATTTTGGAGATTGAACAAGTTTGGCTTTTTAATGAAGGTAGATGGTTAGACTGAAGTTACGCTTGATATAATGAGACATTCAATCTGCTATTTATTGTTTACACAGTATGGGAGGAAACTGAAATGGTTAATGACTCCTTGTGGTTGATTATCCAATTCATTTTATACTTATGCATGCATTAGTTCATTTTGCAATTGATATTGCTGCACCAGGCCTTCAATCACGAAGGATGCCAGCGAGCCTGAATCTGAAACCCATCATTGATTGATCAAATTTGTGTTTTGGTTTAGATTCATGTTGTATAGCTGGTGCTATCGTCTCCTTGTGGCTGATTATTATTTGGGTTTGAAGTGACTTGCTGCGACTACAATTTCGATGATGCTTCTTCAATTTCTCATTGACATAAGCTAATGGTTGCTGATTTTTTTATGTGGGAACCTTGTCATTCGGTGTAATCAACATATGTAGGAGCGAATGAAGACAGTCATAGACTCCATGAGTATCGTTTAAGCAATTCAAACATTGTCCATTTGTTTTGATTAGATCTTTATGTGATAGTACATCCATAGATTTAAATTTGGAACGTTAGAAAAGCTGATGGTTATTAGTTTGGCAAATGGGCCATGCGGTATCTGGGTTTAAATAAAAACTCTTAATAGTGGCAAGTCACAACTGATGATCTGGATGATTGGCCTTTATTGCTAAGCTTTATTCCTTCTAGTTCATCTGTACGGCTCCTCAGGAAATCATAAATTAATTGTTTCGATTCGCCGTCTATACTTGTTAAATAATATGTAAAGCAACCATGGATCTTTGGACTCAACTTAAGCTCCTATGTATTTGCAATCCGCGTGTGGCCTCATCGGACAAGTTTTTCCTATTAAATCTTTTACAGAGTTTTTGTGGGAAGCTTCAATATAGTTGACTTGCGTTAATAACAAATGCTTTAATAAATTGCTCGCTTCGCTTTTCAACAGTCCCTTCAAGTACTAATCGGGCACTATTTTGTAAAATAAGTCGAAAAAGCTTCATCACTCCAGATAATCGCCCGGATGTTTACAAATGTTACAATGGTTTTAACCGTTCCAATAAAAATGGAAGTGCATTCAAAACTAAAAAGGAAAAGCTAAAGATTCTATCTCTGTTCTAAAATACGAATAATAAATTAAACTTCATTGAATTATTACTTGACTCCAGTCTCTCTCACATTTAAATCCCAGTCTCAGTTTGTGTTGGAAACCAGGAAATAGGTATCGCCATTTCTATGTACCATTGGTTTTCTGAATTAGGAAGCAATTTTGGTTTAATTAAACCTAAAACTATACGTCATATAATCATACTCAATTACATTACGATTACATAAATTATTAATTCATACAACCGAATAACCTCGTTTAGACTACATAATTTACTTTCTAATTTGTTTTCGTCTGCATAATAAATAATTTTATGGAAGAATTCCAATCACATTAACAGATGCGAAAAGTCTAAACGGTGGACCAATAAAAAAAAACTTTACATAAGTAACACTTCCTTACGTAAAAAATTGTACACGTGAGACTAAATCACATCAGTAAAAAAATTTGATATCGTAAGAAGTAGAATTTGAGAGTGCCGCAATCATCGGTTAAGTACAAATAAAATGTAGAAAATAAAAAATTCTTTAACCTCTTCCGTAAGCAAAATTTGACATAATGTCACATCATAAATATCACAATATAATAGCTCTGATGACCTGCATTTATCTTTTACGCTCAGCATCTTTTACGTTTTACAGACAAATTTTACACGAATTTAAAACTACATCTATAAAAACTGTGTGTTAGTGAACCCAATTAATCGATTTTTTATAATTTTTTTATTTTGACGAGTACATGCCAAATATGTACATATATAATTTACGCAAGTACAATACATACCTCAAAATATTTCCGTTTATTTTATTTTAGTGGCACAATACTATAAGCAGCACATAATTATTATCGATTACTTTCACTTGCACCGTGTGACATTGGTCTTCATTATACTTGACCTATATTTTCGCCAGTCGGTGGTTTAGTTCAAAATTTTTTATTTTTTATCATGATGTACTGTATTTTGTAATAAACATTACATTGTATAATTTTTAATTGGTTTTCAATTTGGCATTGATTTAATTAGTCTATGATATTTTAATCACATATTGTGGTATGTATTTCACTTATAGTGTTAATAAACGCGAAGGGGTTAAATATATATGAACTGCGTAAATTACGTCTTTTCAAGGTGAACAATTTTCTCCAAAAAATTTATTCGGTCTTGGAATTCCCATACTAGACGTACACAATGTTATTTTGATTTATTGACCTTGCGCGAACTTAACAGGTGAAATTCTTAGCAAATCTCGTCTTAAATCCTGTTTGGTTTATTTATTAATCTTAAAACCTTCTCAAGTCTGCTCGATCAAGGACCCAATAAACGTACTTGTCAATAAAATTCGTTCAATTCTGTTTTTATCATATAAACACACACATTTCCAAACACTTTCAGTTTAAATTTATAGCACGAGACATTGAGAACATTATTAAATCTGAGAAAAGCAAATATGCTGCAGTTGTGTGCATATTATACAAACAGAAATGTTTCCGATTCCCTTGAAATTTAACTTTAATGTTGTTTAAACGTAAACAAATGACGACAACGCGCATTATCGATTCTTGTAAATATTTTGTCTATAATTAGATTCGATTAACTTTCAATATACTCGTTTGTGACTAGATTGTGTGCTACAGCTTATTAATTTTTTTTTTTCAATTTCTTTTCATATCTGGCCGAATCTTATTGATTTTATTTTATTCGTTTTGCTCCAAAAATTTGTTTAACCACCGTTGAAAATTTTTTATTTCAATTCAAACAATCCAACTTAAGTTCTTGCTAAACTGGCAGATTTCATCCATTTAACTCATTCTACACCCGTTTTCAAAATTTTCTTGACCCAAACTAAGCAACAGAACTCAAGACTAGATGAAAGAAGATATCCTTGCCTTCTATATCCTACTAGTTACAATGCTGTTTACAATTATTATAGATAAATCACCGGCTTTGCAATAAATCAGCACCTCGATATTGATTTATGCTTTTTGACATTTGGTATTCTGATTAGGATTTATAGTAAATCATATTTCATGAAATAACAAAGGAGCAGAAGAACTGATTACGTGCCTTTAAAAAATATATTCATTATACCATTACATACAGAATTATCTCAAAACTGATTGAAATTTGGATCTCAATTCAATGCTAAATTTTCGAATAATTGCAAAGAATCTCGAATAATTTTTTAAATCTTCAAAAATCTTGAACAGTCTTCAATATTATCCATGCAAAAAAAAACTTGAAGTTCTTGAATAGTTTGAAAAATCTGAAAGAACTTCTTATTTCGAAAACTGTCTCATAATATTCCAAAAATAATCTGAAAAACTGAGCTATGAAAATCAATGTCGTTAGCAAACATCGAATAATCTGGAAAGCTGCGCAAATAATCTAGAATTTTATAGGCAGCCTGATATTACTGATAAGTCTTTGAAGGCATTGGGTCAACGCCAAACAATACCCTTTCGGTATTTATTTTCAAAATTTCGAAAATAATGACTAAACCCGAGAATTTCGATAATTTTGAAAATCTCGAAAATTCTGAAAAATCTCGTAAGTATAGTCTGCAAAATTGTATGACTCTACTTAGAAGTTCGAATAATTTCGAACAAATTGAAAATATGAAATAACGAATCTCGAAAATATCAAATAATCTCGTAAGCTCTTTTAATCTGGAAATTTCTTGAATATAACATGTAAAGGACTGTAACTGCCGTCGCCACCGGGGTCACGCTCATTGAGCGGGTGACAAAAGTGACCTAGGTGTAAGGAGCGCACGCTTAATGATAGCAAATAGGCTGGTTACACCTTAAGTGTAAAGCGAGCCTGGCTGATAATTTACCAGGCAGGGGGCCCATCTAACAAAGCCCAGGCGTGAACGAAGCTGTGGCGGTTCAAGCATTTTGTCGTGCGCCTAAATTTATGCGTTCGCCAACACAATTCAATTCCAACGCGAACTGTAAAAAACCAAAACAATACATTATTACTAATTATACCAACTGAGCCAAGAATGATAGATTAGTTAGAAGATTGGCCAACTCCAATGGAGAGTAAAACGACTGGTTCCTATCCTTTATTTTTTAATTTTATTTTTTATCCTCTCTTCTAATACGATAGTGAACCAAAAATGTTGTACTTAAATGAATTGTCGTGTCGTCCTCGTCCTATGAAGAGAACGATAATTATTTTTTCCACTGTATAGACGACATAAACATTAAATTAAATAAATAACCAATGATGAATGAGAGTGAATGACCAAATATATTATACCACCACACTACATACAATAAGAGGAAATCAAAGGTATATAGATTAACACTTTCACATCAATGATCATGTGATCATATTTATTCATGTTTCTCGCTCACACCGCTGTAAAACCAACCAAATATTTGAAGAACCAAGGGTGAATGAAACAAAGTTTAAATAACAGGTGAAAAAAAAGTCAGATATACAGACTGGTTCCTAACTTTCAACACTTTAATTTTTTTCAAAAAAGAGAATAACGTATTTTGAGTTGCAAATCTTATAATCATCTGCTAATGCTATCATTCTTGAACTGAGCGACAAGAAAAACAAAATAAAATAAAAAATCAATAATTTAAATAAAAGATAATTAGTCTCATCTCGGATTTAGCGCTGAGCTCACGCGCGCTCATCGTGTCTCTATAGATTTTTACTGGCAACAAAATGTCGGCACGTGAATGTGTTGAATATTAATATAAAATATAATTTGTTAAAAATAAATTAAACAACAAATATTACACAAAAAAACGAATAGGGTTCAAGCTCCACCTGAATTGTGACGATTTTGGCCATCATACAACAAGCTCACGTTATGAACAGCAATAGCTTAGATGGTTAAGTGTTATAAACACGACCGATGGCAAGCAGAGAAAGTTTTTGGTTTATTTTAAATCGTTAAATAAAGAAATAAATCTGTTATCATAGCCCCCACCAGTAGCAAGTAGACAGAATTAAATAGTAAAATCAAAGCAAATAATATCAAAGTGTAGAAAAGTAGAGTGAAATAAAAAGTACACAGTGTTTTTAATTTCAAAATTCGAACGAACTCAGAAGCCCAGCTCATAACAATATTTTTGGTATATGACATGATTTGTTTTTTTATTTTTTTGTATTTTGAAAATGATGATCATTGAAAATGTATGGTATGCAATTATATAACATTGGGAAAAGTCGGACGCACAGAAATATTTAGCCTCAAAGATGTCGTCGTAACATTTTTAACACAGCATACATGTAACGTGAACACTGAAAGTACTCTCGCTATGTTTTTTGGATTTTTTGTTTCTATTTTAGTGTGATAAATAAAAAGAGACGAAATATTTTTATTTAATATAACATTTTACATGACACGTAACATTTTAACGCAACATTTAACATAACATTCTAACGCAGCTTGTAACATGAACCCAAAACTAGTACCCTAAATGTTTTACCAAACATAAAATGACAGTTAATAATCAAATAAATAATAACAAATAACATTTATTAATAAATTAAATATAAACAAATAAATAAATATTTTAATTAAAAAATTAAATTGTGTATTTTAAATTGGGTATAAACACGATAAAGCACTCAGAGACAAGATAGAAGTGGTTGAGAAACAAGACAAAGCTGTTCAACGATGTCTTGAGCAAGCATATTTTGATGTTAGCCGTAGTTGACAATAGTCAAGAAGATGGGAACATCACGTCAGAAAGATGGAGGTTGGTCTACAACGCACTAAACTCGTCTTCCTGGAGGTCCTACATAGCAGAAAATTCGGGACCCTCCATCCTGTAGAGATGCGGGACATTTTCCCATGACATGATAAATTGAATGCATGCTCAGACCAGAAATCAGTAGATCTCTAAATAAAGGCGATAACCGAGGTAAAAGAGTTGTGACCAGCCAGGCGTGAGGCTTACGGCAGATAGCGGGGAGAAATTACTAGGCTACAATTTGAACTGGCTAGCTCTGATGAGATCATGAAGATCATTCAGGCCAGTAATCCGGATCTTCCAACTACTACAAAAGCAGGAGGAAACGAAAGGGGGCTCAAAGTTATTGATTTTATAATTAATAAGGAGTCCCTAGCACTTCTGGCAAAACGAAGGATGTGATTGACTTTGGTTTCGGGTCAATCACTCTCAATGTATACAAGAGACATGCGGCTGAAGCGCGTACGGGAGACCAAAACGATCATGCCTGAGTAGGTACCAGCAGTGTGATGGGAGAGGCTGAGAGTAGCGAGGCGCTTAGGATAATTCAAATTAACCTGTGAGGACGTAGTATATTAATCCAAGAACCATGGATTAACAAAAATATGATCTGTGGCTTCAGAACTAAGGGGTACAAAATTGTATCCTCTAGTAATCCTAGGAAGATCCGGACTTGTATTCTAGGTAAAAATAATTTAAATATTTTCCTATTTCCTCAATATAGCAATGGTGATAAAACTACAGTCAGCCTGGAAGTAGGCACTTGCAGATTCTGGCTGGTTTCAGTCTACATGGACTGGGAAAAGGAGGTTCCTCGGGATAACCTGGAGAACCTGATCCTCGAAGTGGCGTTGAGTTGTCACTCATCTCTTAATGAGATGGCCGATCATTTCAACATTCAGTTAATCTGGGTCCCTGGTCACTCGGGCGTCATGGGGAACTGCAGGGCGGATAAACTTGCTATACACGGCACGACTCTTCAGCTGCAACTAGAAAGGGCAAGTCTGGAGAGGCCTATCACAGCGCTAAAACAAGTATTTAGGAAACAGGCGCTAGGTTCAGCAGAGGAAAGATGGACTAACACTCTCACATAAGTAGCTTAAAATTGTTTCAGCAAGGGTAAAGGGGATATAACCCTTGACTACAACAAAGGAACTGATGCCTTTCAAAATTTTGGAAAAATCCGGGACATAATAAGCCGGACAATCATGCCCCGTTTAAGAAACACTTTTTATACTTTGAGTGAATTACAGTTTATATCATTACAGAAAACACAAACACTCTACTAAGTAGTAGCACGAAACTGGATAATTTGATGAATTATAGTGAACCTTTTCAACTAATCTAAGTAATCCACCAACAAGGGAAGAAAATTATAATATTGATACACATGATAAAAGATAAATGGTTCAATAACCCTTACACATAAAGGACGGGAGACTTACTTTTGACACTTTTAATATAAAATTTCAATTTATCGTTGATAATTTTTAATTTAAGACGATAAATCGGAATTTTGTATCAAAAGTGTTAAAATTTTACTTCTAGTAAATGCACGTTATCTTAGCTATCGAAAAACATACGGTTTTAACAATTTTGATAATTTTCTTACATAATTTGGTGAAAAAGGAAAATTCCTTCTTGTCGCTCGGTCTCAATGTGTTCCGTCCTTTAATTTTTCTTAGAAATTGGTTCCGACCCGTGCCGCGGCGCCCTTTCGTTAGAATCAATTTGCCGCGTAAATCATAAATAAATCTATTTCGATGGGGAATTCCCATTTTGTTCTCTAAGCTGCATTAGTTGTTCGTCAGTTGTGTTTGTCATTTTAATTTGTTAGCTACTGTAATTATATAATTACGATTATTGTAAAATTATTCAGTGTTTGTGAAAAATTATAATTAATAAATTGATAATCTTTGGTATTTTTAGTTTTCTGATTTTGAAATTTTGATTTTGTGACTGAATAGTGGTGAGGAAAATTTTAAATATGTTTAGGTATTAAATATTAATTCCGAACGTAAATTTTTTTCAAGTACAAATTAATTTAAAAAAAAAAATGAATAAACAAATTATAGTTAACAAGGATTATGACAAAGGTGCGAATGTGCCAGGAAAGTATCAAGATATTCATGTATGCAGAAGTGTTAACTCATAAATTTATAACATGTTTAAAAACCTTAACAAATATCAAGGAGCACCGTAATGACATTTTAAGTCGAAATAATTACTTTAACAATTTATATCTCATGTGAAGGTCAAAAATCGATTTTATTGGAAGCTGTATTGATACTAAATTAAAAATTACACTACATAAACTTGAAACAAAATTTTTTTTTTACCCCAGTGTAGTAGGTAGTAGGTCAATTTGTTAGGTAGTATAAAAAAATATACTGCGGCATAACATCCTAAAAATCCGCATAATCGCAAACACATAAAAAAATCATAAAAATTCAATAATGTTTTCAGAGAAAGTTTCAGCATCATGCAAACAAAAAAAACAACAAAAATCCAATTTGCATTTTCACTGCACAAAACATATAAAAAAAACGTATGTCATATAGGTAAACAATCATAATTTGTATGATGATTAAAATCTTACCTTACTTCTCAAGTGGCAGCAATTTTCGTTATTATTATCCAAATAAATTTGAGATTTCACTATGTCAAAGTTCTCCATAATCACGCGCGCAAATAGTAACGTCGTCGTATTGCGAAAGACCTATAAATATATACGCGAATCTTGAATTAGAAAGAAGAAGTCTGTAACTGTAAATTGATATTTCAAATTTATATAGATGCGTAAGATTTTTTTTTTTGTTTTTTTTTTTGTTTTTTGGCCGATTATTTAATTCAACAGAACATAGTATTACACAATCAAAATCGATAATACACGGCTATGTATAGGTAGTTGACCGATATGACCTACCTTATCGTATATTATGTTAATATTAAAGATTTTAATTAACTATAATTAAACTATAAATTATACATGCAAATTAACCGAAAACTATTCGTGTTCGTGCGTTTTTTTTTTTTGTATGTATTTATTTTTGCACTTTTCACAATAACGAACAGTTTAATACTGACTGAATTTAATATAAAAATGTGATATTCTCTCAAGTAATTTCCTCTTCTATATTCTACAAACACTCGTATGTACGTACATACAACCAACTCATAGTTTTACGTCTCTGGCACCTAAGTAGATTGTATGTATATGAGTATGACTGTATAGTGTATTATATTCTTAAAGAGAAAATTATTTCTGTATATTAACGTTAAAATAATCAATGATTTTTTATTTAGACTAAGAAAATATTTTGCAGTTGTTTTGTGTTCACTGCTACTGGCATAGAATTGGTATAAGTTTTATTTGTCTGGATGTCGAACGAAATTTGAATTGAATTGCTTAATCAAATCTTCAATACTTCAAAATCTGAAATTAATCAAAATATGCACTGAAATTTGACAGAGAGTATCAAATCATGATTCCGGTAACACAATCTCCAGACAGAAACTTTGGACATAATCAATCATTGATTTCATCCCATGCTCTGCATTCCATTCCAGCAAAAAGTCTCTAACCTTCAATCGGCCGAATTTCCTCGGTCAAAAACCAATTACAGGAACCTAAGTCAATTAACACAAATCTCAGAGATGCGCTCGTATAGTGAATATATTCTATGGAACGTGAAGTATCCCCTTTATGTTTTTCAATTCTATAAATTCTACAAATTTGCAAAAATTATGTTTATACAGGGTGGTTGAAAAGTTTTGAAATCGACACCTATTAACCAGTAGAGGAATCAAAATTTATACGCCATTTTAATATTTCATCTTTCATTTGAACACACGAAAATCTTTATGTAATTCTCTCCGAAAAATATGCTATATCGGAATTGAAAATCTTGATGAAAATCTTTATTTCGATCTGGCAATTCATTCTTTGTCTACAAGCCATTAGAAGTTGACGTGTCA
Source organism: Tipula helvola (assembly GCA_963556165.1). NCBI lineage: Eukaryota > Metazoa > Arthropoda > Insecta > Diptera > Tipulidae > Tipula > Tipula helvola. The sequence goes on from OY744482.1 coordinate 391,278,664, forward strand.
GTGTATTCGTTTACAATGGAAAAAACCGAATATCGTGCAGTGAAAAAATTCTTTGTTTTGGAAGATTGGAAGGTTTATCGGCAACAGAAATTCATACAAAAATGGTAAAAGTATTTAAGGAATCTGCTCCTTCATTTCCAACTGTGCATCGATGGGTTTTAGAGTTTAATCGTGGTCGTTCAAGCGTTGAAGATGAACCACGTAGTGAACGTCCAAAAAGTGCGACAACACTAGAAATCATTGAGCAAGTGTATAATATAGTTTGTGAAGATCCATAAGCGTGAAATTGTTGATACCATAGGCATCTCGGACGAACGAGTACTCCATATTTAACATGAAGGATTACGTATGAAAAAGCTGCTTGGAAAACTGGTGCCGTAATCGTTAACAATTCAACAAAAACTGAATCGAAAACAAATTTCTCAGCGTAATTTGAAGCGTTTTAAGCAGAATAAAACCGATTTTGTGCATAGATTTATAACTATGGATGAGACTTGGATCTACCACCATGATCCTAAACTGAAACAAGAACATTTACAGTGGGCTGAAACTAATTGTTCAGCTCCAAAACAGGTGAAGTCAGAACGATAGGCAGAAAAGGTTATGGCATCAGTTTTTTGGGATGCAAAAGGGATTTTGTTGATTGATTATCTTAAAAAAGGTAAAACAGTTAATTCTGAATATTATTGCAACCTTTTGGACCAGTTGGATAAAAAAGTTCGTGAAAAAAGACCCGCTTTACAGAAGAAAAAATAGTTTTTCATCAAGACAATGCACGTGTTCACACGAGTCTTTTGACGATGGCTAAATTGAACGAATTAAAGTACGGATTGTTTGAACACCCACCGTATTCACCAGATTTGGCTCAAAGCGATTACTATCTCTTCAGAAACCTGAAACAATTCCTTCGTGGAAAGCGTTTTTCGTCGAATGAAGAAGCTATTGCAGCCGTGGAACAGTATTCTGCAGAACTTCCGGAAAATCATTACAGAGATAATATAAAATTATTGGAGGATCATTGGAATACTTTTATTGAAGTTGAGGGAGATTATATTGAATAAAAAACTAATTTCATTAAAAAATGCACATTCTTTCATTTTTGCTTTCAATACTTTTCAACCAACCTGTAACTAATGTTTTGAATAAATTGAAAATTGCCAGTTTAATTTAAGTTGCTGCACTGATTTGTAAATAGAGTTAGTAAACAATCGTCTCGGTCGCTCTCAAAGGCATTTCGAACAACACGATCTCTCAATATCTATGGTTGATTGCAAATTGATGAGCGAGAGCTGGTTTAAATTAAAAACATCTTAGAGCGTTGGTCTCAAGGTAGGTGTTGGTTCACATTTCGAGTTTTAGTTACATATGACGGAAAAACTGTTTCTAAAATGAAAGATGTTGGACAGAAAGCATCTAACGAAATGTTATTTTTTCTTGAAACTAATGTTGGGTGTTTTCATAGATATTTAATATAAAGTTTGATCTGCTGCTGTGAGCTGAATCGGTTTCATTTGAATTTAACATTATTTCACGAATAAATTTATAAAAATTGGTTTTCTGATGATCGAAAAAAGCCATAATATTCGAAATCCAAGTACAGGTATATACAGATTTGATCTGGCGAATCAAAAGCACAAGTATTTGTAATTTTTATTAATTTAGAAGACTTCTTCACAATTAAACCCATTCTGAAGAATTCGGCAGTCTTTATAGTTTTGTTATTTTCAAAAGAGTCATTAATTTTTGTGTTTATTTAACTCGTGTTAAAACAAACCTTTTTCGAAAATGTTTCGAGGAATTCGCAATTTTTATTTTTTTACTCCACATCTCTTCATGCATATCGCTACCTGGATCATCTGGTGTGGAACTGTAAACTTTTCGTTTTAAAATTGTTAATTCAGTGACCATGGCCGACAAACAATTGGACAGTTTTTGTAGCTTGCTTGTTTTTCCTCTCATAATTTTAGCGGCACTTTTTTTATAGTATTAATGGATTCTGAAACTAATTGGCTTGAAAATCCTGATCACAATATAAAACAAAACGATAAAAAAAAATAATTTCGGCTAAACATTTACTACTTAATAACATACCAAAAACATCTAAAATAAAATTCCGTACCTCCGAAGTCACTTTATTATATTTGTCTGTGACTTGAGTTGAAATTATATTCACGAAGTGGCTAAAACATATAAAATTTCGACTTTATCTGGTAGTTTATTTGATGTTAACTCATTATAAGTAAAGCATGAATACCTATTCTAAAACGCTCCATTTAATTAAAGCTTTGCTGTATTGACTTTATTAAAGCCCAAGACCAATCTGTCACAGAATATCTCGGTAGACAAGCTTCGTTTAATTCACCGATTAATTCACCGATATGAATTAATTGGGAATTATTATGAACCACACACGCATAATAATATAAAATCCTCTTGTGACTGTGGTAAGGTTGACAAATAGGGTCTTTCACTACTTTCCCAGTAGCGTCAAAATGTATGCCTTTTGCAGAATAATTGTTTAAAAATTGTAATGTCGACTGTCGATCTCTGAGATTTGTGTTAATTGACTTAGGTGTAATAACGCTTCCAAATAATTTTCGCAAAATTCGTTAATTTTTGAAAATTTGTCATTTGAGCCCAACCAATATCATAAGATCTATCTATGAAATTTGTGTTATTTGGTTTAATGAGGTACTTTCGCCCTCATATGCAAAACTTTTTAATGATTTATTAAATTAATTGAATTTTAAATCGAAATACGAGAAAATGATTTTTTTTTATTTCTTTATTTGATATGTTTTTGTGTAGCTACATTTTTAACGTTTGTTTGTTTGTTTCTATCTCTGCAATCTTTTCTGGGGCTCAAGGCATTCTCAACCCTTTCGCAGTTCGCTTTTTACGACCTACCTTACGCAGTAGAAAAATCGAGGACGTACGGCTATAGGGCCTTTTGCGTAGAACACCTGCACATTGAATTGATTCACGCCAGCCTATAAGTACATACTTTATTTATTTATTTTATGTAATTACAATCTAGTCTCCTGGACTAATGAGCAATTTGTTTCTGACTTAATTTATTAACTTAATATTAATTTATGGCTACTTCCCATTGGCGTTCCATAGAGTGTGGTAAATAGAAGTGGGTTGTAGTGGGTTTTACACAGCATAATGCTGTTTAAGCTAACAATTGCACCAACTCAAAAGGTTTAGTTCTTTCAAATCTGCGTATTAAATTCGTGTTGCTTAGAAGCTGAGTTGCCTCAATATTCACATGTTGCCGGAGTCTCTCTTCACGTCTTCTCCGCGCTTTCTCCTGAATTTCATTTACGATGAGGTTCACTTTAAGGTCCCTATGGAGATCATTGTTCCTGACATACCAAGATGCATCAACGATGCTCCTTAATACCATATTCTGAAATCTTTGGATGATATTTACGTTGCTCCGTTTGGTACAAACCCAAAGTTTAATACCATACGTCCAAACCGGTTTCAATATTTGCTTATAAAGTAGAAGCTTGTTGTATGTTGATAAAGAAGAGTTCCTTCCCATCAACCCAATACATCTTTCTGTATTTAAGTCTTACTTCTTCACTTTTCTTCTTGACATGTGCTTTCCATCGCAGTTTAGCATCCAGGGTCATGCCGAGATACTTAGCTGTGTTCGCATACGGTATTATTTCTCGATTTATGGTAATCGGGATATCATATGTTCGAATCGTCTGTTTGTAAAGTTGATGTGAACTGGGGGCCTATTATGAAATTTTTCGATTTCGGACTTTTACGATATCGAAAAAATCCGCCTTTTTGTAAATGATAAATTTAATTTTAAATAGGTAAATTAAATAATGTAGAATTATTATTAATTTATATGAATAATAATAAATACGATAAACCAAGTTTCATAATAGGGTACTTAAATTTGCGGCGGATCGAATTTTTTCGATATTGTAAAAATTTGAAATCGAAAAATTTCATAACAGCTCCCCTGATTTAGTTTCATTTAGTTTTATTCGCCATCTTTTTGTCCATTTATATATTTTAGTTATTGCTGATTGTAATTTTTGTGTTGACTCTTCGTTGCTTGTGGTTGTGCCAACAGCTAAGATCGCAGGAAGATCATAAGTGTACAGTAGGTATAAAACCGGCCCTAATACATTGCCCTGTGGAACTCCTGCGTTGGTTTCTTTCAATTCAGAGAAAGTATCATCTAACTTAATCCTGAAGAATCTATCTTTCAAGTAAGATTCCAGTATTTTAGCAAATTGGATTGGTAGAAGATTTCTTAATTTATGGTTAAGTCCCTTCATGCCACACTTTTCTTCTCTAGTGCTTTCTCAATTATACTGGTTATTCTGTGAACTTGATCAATTGTTGAATGTTGGTTACGAAATCCAAACTGATGATTTGGAATCAAGTTTTTACTCTCGATTATCGGATTTAACCTTTTTACCAGTAACTTCTCAAAGAATTTGGACATGACTGGCAATAGCGAAATTGGCCTGTAAGATGAGGTTATGTGCGGTGGGTGGTTCCCAGGTTTTGGGATCATAATTACTTCTGCAATTTTCCACAAGCTTGGTACATTTTTGATTCTAAATGCTGCATTTATAAGATTGGTAAGCGTCACCAGAGCTTTCCTTGGCAGTTCTTTTTAGATTTCTGCAGTAATAAGATCGTAGCCAGGAGCTTTTTTCATATTCATATTGGCCTTTATCTCACACACCAAACTTCTTTTGGTGTTATCAGTAGGGTTCTTTTACTTTCTTGCACAGCTTGTTCAGAGATATTATCTCGGTTTCTAATGTTTCATCTTGATGTGGCTGAAATATTTTTTCAAGGTGTTCAGCAAATTCTCGAGCTTTGTCTTCATTATTCTTAGCCCATTTCTCACTTGCTATAAGTACCGACATGACAGGTGGGTCAGCCCATGGATTCTGCACTCTCAACAGGAGGTCATCATAATTTTGTACATCTTCATCACCGATCGTAATCAGATGATGAAAAATGTCTTTTGCATCCCGCCCCTATCGGGATTCGAACCCGGTACCTCCTGATCCAAACGCCGCAGCTTTAACCGCTGTGCCGTTTGGTCGGTATTTTTTAACCATGCTACCGGGTTCTCCACTAAAACAATCATATGAATCATAACAATCGATGAAATTCGCTTGGGGCTGTTTTTATGCCAAAAGCGAGCTGGTTAACTTTCTTCATTCATTTTAACGTGATGAACTTTATATAAATCCAACGTACAAAAATACTTTGAATCTATTAGATTATAGAGAATTTCCTCAATTACTTGGCCAGTGAGCATCTTCGAGGCGTTTGTTTACATCGATTTTATAATCGAACGCTATTATCCGGTTTTGGAACGCAAACCAAGGGGAACTCCAATCAGACATCTTTTTTTGTAATGATGCCTCCTCGTTCAACACTAATTAGGTATATTTTTTCGATTTGCTCACGTGACTGTGGAAAATTGGCTTAGCATCTGTTCGCAATTCTAGTGAACACTGCGGCTCTATTATGAAATGGATCGCATTTCGCATTTTTTGCGATTTTGCGGATGCGATTCGCCTCGTATGTCTGTATTATGAAAAGCGACATCGCATATCGCATTTCTTATAAGAAATTTTATTTTGGAAAATAAAAAAAGAATTATTTTGACAAACAAAAATTATGTTTTATTATTTTTAACAAAATAAATTAAATATTTCTTAAAAAAAGGCATTTTAATTGTATATTAAACATAAACAGAAAAAAATTATTTATTAACACAATCATTTCACAAATGCGATATCCGACTGCTATAGAGTAGTCGCATTTGTCAATTTCAATTTCGAAAAAATGCGCTATCGCATTTTATAATAAGCCACCAAGAGCGCATTTTTTGCGAAAATGTCGTTTTATAATACCCAAATGCGATATCGCATGAAAATGCGAAATCGCATTTTTTTCATAATAGGGCCCCTGGAGATTTGGAATTTTTCCAATTTCTTGTTCAAAAATTTAACTGAATTTTGATTTAATGTGCGAATATCAATTTTAAAGATTTCGAGTTTCCACATCCACGATCTCCACAAAAGACTTTGGATAATTACTTCATGGTGCGTGAAGATTCCTTGATCGAAATTTCGTATTTGTCTAATCATTAGGCGTTTTATTCAACGCAGCTACTGTAATTTTGTTCAATATCTACTAAAAATTTAGGAAACCGAATAAATAAAATTTAAAAGACATTATGTCGTTTCGTGTGACTTATTCCACTTGTTAATAAAATTAATTAAAACAATAAAAAATAATTTATTATTAAAATATAATATACATTAATACAAGTATAAACACTTTCTTATAGTGGAATTTTTAAAAACTGAGTCACACGAAACGACATAATGTCTTTTAAATATAAAAATGATCATATTTCGACAGTGTACAAATACTTAAATTCAGTGTATCAATTACGAAGTAACAAATTAAATCTATACTTCAATCGAGTGTGTAAAAGGAAAAATTTAATACCGAAATATATAAACGTTAAAATTAAATGCAAATCTAAAACTGCACTTTATACAAAAACAAAAGCTGAAAAATTGTGGTTGTCTAAAGAAATTAAAATGTTGTACACAAAAATCAATTACCAAACAATGGACATATACTTTTTACAACTAGAAATTTCAAAACAGTTTCATTATTTGCAATATATTGAAATTTTAAAACTAATCGACGAAAAAGTGGAAAGAAAATTAAAACACAAACGAAAAAACATTAATAAGAAATTAAAAATGTTAATAAATCAAACCCAAACGATCCTGAACAGTGAAACAGTCGACGTCGCAAAACATCAATTTTATGAAAAATTACACAACAAAACCGACATTGTTTTTGATGATAAAGAGATTTCCTTACTGCAGAAGGGACTAAAACACAATTTAATACCTAATAACAATCAACTTCAACAAAACAAACATTTAATGTCAATAGAAAACGCCATAATAAAAACAAACATAGAACATCAAGCAGATATAAGAACATTAATAGTAAACAAAATAAATACTAGAGAAAATTTAATACCTGTACATAACAACAACGAAGTGAAAGTGATAAATAACATAAATCAAAAATTACGTTCAAACAATGCAATAGTAACTAAGGCTGACAAAGGCAACACCACGGTCATAATGAATCTCAACGAATATAATTTAAAAATTGATGAATACATACACAACAACAATATTTTGCAGTTAAATACCGACCCTACTGAACAATATAATAAAATAATTAAAAATACCATAAATAATTCAAAACGGTTCCTAGACCGAAAACAAATATTAAGAAATAAAATGATTAAACCAAAAGCTCCGTTGATCAAAGGGCTTCCTAAGATTCATAAGCAGAATACACCTATTCGTCCATTGGTTAATTTTACAACAGCCCCTACATATAATATTGCAAAACACTTAAACAACTGGTTGAAAAATAACATTAAACTTAAATTTGATTATTCCGTTAAAAACAACATTGAGCTGGTCAACAAAATTGAAAGCATCACCATACATCCGAATGAGAAATTTGCGTCATTCGACGTCACCAATATGTATTGCAACATTCCCGTCAACGAAACGATAAATATAATGAAGGAACTGCTGACCCAAAACGCAATAGACCCAGCAATAAGTAACGAAATAATAAATTTATTAGAGGTAATAACTAATCAAAATTACTTTAAGCATTTAGATAATTATTATAAACAGACCGATGGCCTCCCAATGGGAAGCCCTCTGTCTGGTACATTAGCTAATTTCTACTTAAATTACATAGAACACAAACATATAATAAACGCAAAAAATAAGTTTCATAAGCATATAAAATACTGGTTTAGATACGTTGATGATGTACTTATCTTATTTACCGGAACTCACAGACAGCTAGATTTATTACACGATTACATTAATAATATTCACGAAAAAATTAAATTCACTCTTGAATTAGAAAAAGACAAACAAATTAATTTCTTAGATTTAACTATTAAAAATGAAAACCACAAACACATCTTTAAAATTTACAGAAAACCAACACAAACAAATCATACCATAAATAATAAGTCTAACCATCCCACACAGCATAAATTCTCTGCATATAATCACATGATCCATAGGCTGAACACAATACCAATGTCAAATGTTGATTACAATGAAGAAATTAATAATATAAAATACATAGCTGCTAGTAACGGTTACCAAACTTCCTTAATTGATAGATTAAATAGTTCCTACAGGCGTAAGAAGCACTACTTTGATAAAACCACTCTAACAACAGAAGAAAATTCAAAAATTATAAAACATATTTCCGTCGAATACAGCCAAAGCACTAGCCATATTCTACGTAATATTTTTCATCAATACGGTTATAAAATTGCATATAAAACGAGCCATAAAATCGAACAAAAACTTAAAATCAAAACCAATAATCTTAACAATGACACAGGTATTTATAAGATAACTTGTTCTGACTGCCCGTCATTTTATATAGGGCAAACTGGGCGTTCGTTTAAACAAAGATTCTCTGAACATGTGAAAGATGTTGGAAAATCTAAGACGGACTCACGGTTTGCTTTACACATAAATGACAAAAAACATACATATATCAATTTTGATACCAATCTGACTGTACTATACAAAATAAATAAGGGGGACATCATGAACCGTTTTGAGGAATTTGAAATTTATAAAAACAGAAATAATGCATATCTATTAAATAATAAAGTAAATACAACAACCAATAAAATTTACGATCTAATTTTAAATTAACGAAGGTTGTATAATTCGATATATAAATGACAAATTATCACTTTTAACTCATTTAAGTAGAAACAAGCTGATGATGATAATGGTAATTATCGAAATCGATACTTGTATGTAAAATTGTTTTTTTAAAAATTCCACTATAAGAAAGTGTTTATACTTGTATTAATGTATATTATATTTTAATAATAAATTATTTTTTATTGTTTTAATTAATTTTATTAAATAAAATTTGTTAAAACAATTAATTCTTGCACTGCCCAGTTTCTTACTTATCGAGTATGTGCGCCCAAATAATATACATATCCGTGTACTGTGACCCCATCTAATAAAAAAAGGTTTGGTTACATAGTTTCTTCCGGGGCTGCATTCGTGGTAGAACATTCGCTTACACTCATATGAGTTTTTGTGCATGTAAGTACACCGTGCATCGCTTTGTCTTGTTATCTGATCGGTTACCTTTTCTATCTCTCTCACAAGTTTCATTTCTCCTTTATTGTTTCCGTATTCAAACAATTTTTCATAACGGTTTTTACAGAATAGGGTTTAGAATTCTTAGTCACAAGTCACAAAAGCGCCGAAGCATTCAATTTAAAAAAAAAAATATTCGTTTTCCGTTCTTTTCTTGCTAGGTAGTGTGCCATAGTGGATTATCAGGCCATACAATGTGTAACAATGCGACCAGTCGCATCAAGAAAATTGTAAAATAACGTAAGATTCGATCGAGCAGTTTTCCGTTTGCTCTGTCGACTCTTTTGATTTGTCAAAGAACATAAATTCATTTCTATATTGTAATCTAATATTACTTGGGTTTGTTTCATCTACTCCTTCGTCGTGGAGCGCAGTTGATAATAAAAACACGTTTTTCCCGTATTCCTTGCGTAACTAACCAATATATCTACAGTACTTTTGAAATCCTTTGACAATGAGAATGGCACCAGTAGTTCTTTCCTTCCGCTGAAGCTACATCCCATGAAAAGATTTGACCGCCTTAATGATACTCCTTCAAATGGTTCGATTCACGACAACAGAACTAGTAAACGATCTTCCGCGTGGTCCTATATCATTGGTGCGAAGAAAATATCCAAACAATCTTAAACTGGATGATTTAGATGTTGATGCTTTCATTGGCCATTCCTGCAGTGCTCCTGCTACTCAATTTATAATCTACTTGCCCAGAAGAACTTGTCAATAGTAACATTGGAGACATTCTGCTGGTACCTTCGTGGTAGTCCCATTCAACCGATGCTCCATGGAAGCGGTTCTCATTCTCACCCGGCTGATCAACCTCTACCACTATAAAATCTGAATTTATGTAATCAAAAAATAATAACAAACAAAAAAAAATACATACCACATAACAAAATAACTTACCACAGCTTACCTCAAAACTCATTAATTTCTCAGCTTAATTAATAGTCACACAAATCAAATACTGCAAAGCACTGAAATTAATATTACAACAACCTCACAAAAATTTTACCGAACCTTTCCAAAAAAAATATGGCAGCCGTATTTGAAAAGTAAGAAAATTTAAGTGAAAATCAATTACTATATTAAAGAATAAAAGATAATATTGCCTTAATTAAATATCAAACTTATATTTGTTTTGTAATTAAATTAACCATTTAGATCATATTTTTGTGTTTACTTAATATTTTGCTTTAATTAAATATTATATAGTAACAATTCCAAAAAAACTGTGTATAAATATATTTCAAATTCATACTTTTATATAGATAGGTAATTAATGACTACATTAATTTACAAAATTTAAACAAATAGATTTTTCTTTTATATGCAGCCACAAGATTTTTTATTTATTATTAAGAGAAAAAAAAATTATATTTATATGCATAATTAAAATATAAATTAAGTATTTAAAAAAAATATTATTTAGACAGGAGCATTCGAAAAATTAAACAAGAGTATAAATATGTAATATTATAAGATTTACTATGGTACTTATAAATTAATTTTGTTGTTATAAAATATTTAATTTAAAATTATTTATTTATATTTTATTTCAAAATGCAGTTTTCAAATATAATCATCTCGCCTACACAAAAAAAAATCTCTAACAGAGGTCCCCGGTATGTATATGAATATTCATTTTCTATATTTTAGTTGAATTTGAAATACTTAAAATTATTTTTTTAAAAAAATTATAAATTAAATGCCGAATATTCACAAACAAGACAACCATATTTTTAATGTATGTAAGTGTAATTTAGAAGCATATTGGCCAGGCCATATACCACTCTTTTTTCGAATACACAGAATAATATTAAATTCCCACTGTATCATTCTATATAAATAATGTCTAGATTAGATCCTACAATTATCACTGTGGTCGGTCACAAAATTTTTGTTTTTAATAAAATAAAGATTAATTAATTTAAGCAAAAAAATTTATTACATAACAAGTTTTAATTAAATTAAAAAAAAAATTATTTTAATATACCACAAAAAATGTGGCAAAATTAGAAAAAAAATTATCTATTTATTTAAAATACCTTTCTAAATTAAATTAATCAATTAATTTTACAATTGAGAGGGGGAAGAGGACAAAATTCCAACTTTAAAAAGAAATATTTAAAACCTATAAGACCTGAGGGCCAAAGCCCTAAAGTTTAACTTTATTTTGCTAACCGTATTCATGCTTCGTTACGCGCATTTATAATCTCCATCAGATAATAACAAAAATAATATTTAGTAATTAATTAAATTTATGAACTAGGAAATTCTTTAAAATATATTAATTAAATTGTTTTTGTTTCATTCACTCACGACGATCGATATACATACTTATGATTGATCTATAATTAAATGTGTTTACGATTTGTTTAATAAAAATAAAATAATTAATAAAGCAAACAACAAATTAACGACTTTGTCTTCCTTTTTTTCAAATTAAGTTTTTATTTAAATAAGTTTTGTTTATCATTCAGTTTTATAGAAAAAAAACACAAACGACGTGAAAATTATTTTAATGTACTACAATACACGAACTTGTATTTGTTGTTGTTGTTCAATGGTGGTGTGTGTGGTAAATTAGAATTGTGAAAATATATAAGGAAGGGACACTTGAGGAAGGGGTATAATAATTATGTGTTTATGAGGAGGGTGGGGAAATATGAAATTTAATTTATTTATTTCCTTATTTATTTAAAAAAAATAGAAGTCTTATGATTTTCTGTTTTTTTTTTTTTTTTCTCATTTTGTTTGATTTTACAAAAAAATAATAATTTAATAACTGTCTAAAATATTAAAAATTATAAAAATTACATCTCAAAATTAAAGGGATACAAAATAATTAAGGGTATTCCATATAACGCTAAATTAAATAAAAATATATGTTCTACATACGTTTTGTTCCTTTTTGAGTGTGTATCGATTTATATAAATTTATCCTTGTGGTCAAAAACCCGCGAACTCACAATCTTTTTTCTGCATTTTATATTTAAGAATACCCCCAAAAATTTTTTTGCTGTATTGGAATTTTAGAATAGAATAAATCATGCAGGCGGCGCTACAGTTTCTAAATTATATATAGTATAACAAAATATAACGGAAACTTGGATTCATAAGTAGGTAGGGATCGCATATAAGATGATTAAAACACGACCATAAGGAATATATAATATATATAAAGTGGCATGATTCTTTGTATGGTTTTGTGGCATTTTACATTTAAATATGTTTCCATTTTTTTTTTGTATTTTTGTTTTTAAAAGTGATATATTTTTTTATTTGGAGATGGTTTTGTAGCAAATGTTATTGTAGTAGTTGTATTGAATTTGAATTTCAGCATACTTTTTTAAAATTTTTAAATAATTTTTAGTTTTTTCTTCCTCATTTTTTTGATCTTTACATTTTTTAATTTTCAATAATATTAAGACAATTATTATTATTACTTGTTGACGGATCATTGTTTTATATGGAACGCATCACATAGCATACTTTCTTGTCCACTCTCGTGCCAATTCATTATATTTTTCTCGATCAGTTTTGTATATTCTTGCAATCTCTGGTACTAATGGATCATCTGGATTTGGATCACAAAGCAGAGAGCAGATTGACAACAAAACTGTAAAAACAAAATAATTTATATTAATTTAAATCAATTACCAAAAAAAAATATATAGATTATGTGTATAAGTTTGTTGCAATGGGTACAAACAAGTGAACACTGAGCTGTTCATTCATTTTTCAAACATTACACTAATTACTCTTGCATTTACATATTTATAATTGTTAACAATACAATGGTAAAACAATTTTTTTAACAATAAATGCATTAATATTAATTAAAATGATTAATTAAAAACCTTTATACATACACGAAATTCTCATAACGATTTACATAAGAAATTATACCCAAAATTGCGAGCTATTTCTACAAACAACGTCGTGTTATTAAATTATTTGTATTTCTTCACGAATTTGTTGATTTATGAAGAATATCGAGGAGATTACCAAATAAATTATGAATTGCCGCGAAAGTGAATCAAAATGGGGAAAACTGGATTTCCATTAATATTTTAGTTTATCATAATTCAAACAAAATTTATTATTATTAATCCGTACAGTATTAGAACGATTACATGTACATTTTTATGTCCTTGACATGTTTGTATATACTAACAACGTTTTGCAAATCATTGCCGACATTTTTAAATATTTTTGTCGAATGGAAATACATACTATAAAAGAAAAAAAAATCATTATTTTCTGGCTGCAAATAAATTTTCCAAATTTGACGAATTATGTAATTTTAAGTATGTACATATGTTAGTTCCAAGAAAGTTACAAGTAAACGGATTTGACATCCTCGATTGATATTTTATGATGATTGCTTAAAAATGTGTATTTCTTTGCAGTTTATTTTGTTGCTGGAGCCACTTCCAACATTCATGTAGGCCTGCACTCGAAACTTTTTAGGTAAATATTACAAAACATAACTCAAACATTTTGAACTAAAAGTGAAAAAAATTAGGTATGTCGCTTTTTGTTTTGTTTGGCTGTGGATTTTACCAATATTGGGTGTTATTAAAGCAGAGCTTTAAGGTTTAAGCCAGTTAATATTTACGATAGAATTATGGATTATTCAATTACATATGGTAAATAAAAGTCTAATCAATTATTGTTAAATAGAAAATAAGCAGCAACAATTTTCCATCGTATCCATAATTTATGGCGCAATTAAAATTAAACGATAAGTGTGACGCATCTCTTATGAATGGCTAGGGGCTAATCAAGCGATTCATAATTTTCTATTTATAAGTGGTTACTTCTCGGTTAATCAGAATTGTATCTAGGCGTTGAATGTGATCTGAAAAGTCAAATTATTCAGCAAACTATCAAATTTTACAAAACATAAATAATTATTTCAAAGCCTGGCAAACACTGCACAATTGTACTGAAAAATTCTTAGTTTCTCTATCTCTAAACCGCCAGCCAATAGCCAGGCCCTTTAAGCGAAAAGATGGGACCCAGAGTGATATTATTTGGAGCCATTTGAAACTAATAGTAATACTACTCCTGTTTCAATTCTCCGCAACAACAATCTTGCTTTTAATCACATTTATTGAACAAAAATAGGCCTCATCGTTGAAATGATTCTCTGCAAAACTAACATCAACTTTCAAACGGCTTTTGAAAGCATCGCGGAATCGATACGTCGGGATGCTGAACGATGATGCGCCCAATATTTGTTGAAACACAAAGTTGTCTCTAAACTTCTACACAATTTGACAAATTCTTTTCTCAGAACGTCGTTTATTAGATACAAATTTCTTCAAGCACCCGAAACAAACTCCAATAAAATTTGAATCTCTATTTATAGTTTCTACACGTTGCCGCACGGTAAAAAAACCCTTCGTTAGAATTTTTCCCACTTTCTCAATTTAAAATACATATTATGTGTACCGAATGAAATTTGTGATTCCCAAATTTATATTATCTCATAGGTTACTACGCAAAAGAAAAAAACTGGTACCGTTATTTTGTAGAAAAACAATTTAAAAAAACGAATAAACGTCAAATTGGGCATTTGTTTTATTTGTTTCGAAATGGACGCATCATAAGGAGAAAAATGTGATTTAATAATTAGATTGTGCAACGATCATCCCGAGTATACCAATAAAAAAATTGGTAAATTGGCCGTTGTTTCCAATAATACGGTAACAAATGTAAAAAAAAAATGTCAAATCAATCTTTCTGTATCACGCAAGCCCGGATCCGGAGAAAAATCAGGTGCTCCAAATAAAATGTTGGATCAGAAAATTGTAAGAGTCATTTCGAAACATCCCTCGATGTCTGTGCGAGATTTTGCCAGAAAAACCAAAACAACCAAATCGATTGTGAAACGAGCTAAAACCAGAAATAATCTACGGGCATACAAGAAGTCAAAAATCCCCAAAAGAAGTGTTGAACTATTTAATAGAGGGATCGATCGAGCAAAGAAACACAACAAATGGTTGAACGAAAGAAAAGATTCTTGTTTCGTAATGAACGACGAGACCTACGTCAAAATGGATTTCTCGACACTTCCAGGTCCCCAATATTACATCAAAAAGAAAGGTAAAGAACTGGACGGAGCAATTACTACCATAGCTGTTGAAAAATTTGGCAAAAAAACATATGGTTTGGCAAGCATTTTGCCAATGCGGCTTAAGATCACATCCATACATAATAAATGGGATTATGAAAAGGTGAATGTTCGCCGTAAAATGAACAAAAAGTTTGAATGAATACGATTATTTAAAAACTGTACAATATGTGCAATAGAACAAGTACAGAAAAATAATGATTATATATAGCCGTTTAGTTTTAATTCTTTATGTACAAATCACAAATTTCATTCGGTACACATAATATTTCTGTAAATTTTTGATAAAATATTAATGTTATGCCATAGACTAAATTAATATTAGTTGTCTTCCAATGAGACAAATTCGCAATTTGCAAGTACATATTTGTGAGTAGTTTTATTCGAACCAAGTCGTCTATATAATATTATTTTAGTCTATGGTCATAGCCTTGAGAGCTTATCGAATTCAGGTCAGAAAATGAGTGTGGCCAAGGTACACATAATATGGCTAAATTCCAGTAATTGTAAACTGTCAAGATTTATTTATACTATATAGAATATCGAAAAGAATGGAGCTTTAATTATGCAAAAATAAAAATTCGAGGTAATCAATATCATTTGTATAGTTAAATTTAAAGGTGGAACTTTACTTAAATGACAGTAAAAAAAATTAACTTTACGGGTATTACCTTAGTTTATTTGGTTGTAAACAATCGATCTGGAGTCTAAAAATGGAGCCGAAGATACACAAGCACAGCAATGATTGTATTCTGCTCTCTTAAGAAATTGATGTGGAATTTGTGGAAAATACAGGTATTTAAACGGCTGAAAATTACTAAATTAGTACAAATACTGACAATCAATTTAATATTTTTGGCAAATTTAGATGAATTGTGTTATCGAATTGGGTTAATGGATTCGATAACTTCCCTCTGAACGACTTCCACCAACGTGCTTCACGAAATTGTATCCGCCAAATAAATGCTGTCTTTTCCCCTACGCATAAAAAAAACCTTAAATTTTCAAAACTGTCAGAAGTTGTGCTAATGATCTCTAGAATTTAATAATTTTCTTTGGTCTACCCAAGTGACGAAAGACAAATTGTTTGGCAAATTTCTTTTTAATGATTAGCACAAACAAAAAATTGTTAATTTGCATAAATACATATTTCTACTTCTTTCTGAACAATTATTCCGTATTTTCTCGATTCTAAGACGCCCTCGATTTTATAATGCTCCTTAATTTCTACTTAAGGAATTTTTTATCCATAGATTGTAAAGCACCATTAATACAATAACGAAAAGTTGCGATTCTCAGGTATCCTCGGTTTTTACTCAGTTTTTACAGTTCTTAGAAAGTCTTAAAATTGATGAGCGCGTCTTAGAATCGAAGAAATAAGGTACTAAAGAAATTTAAAAGGTACAAGCGCTTCGAAAATACATACCAACTCTGAATAAACTCTGTATTCAAAGCACATGTTAACAAATCCATTTACGTGCCAGCCATAATATAAATTTTAAGATAACTTCCAATTTTATAGTATGTTACCGTTCGACTAAAAATATAAAAAGAGTTATGTTAACTCAACCGATGGCAAACCGATGACAAAGCAAATTTTACATTGAGCCAACGATTATATAGAACAAGGCAAGCAAAATTAAATGGTAATATAAAACACACGAAAATGAAAGCGAATCCTTAACTGCAAATTTTCTGAACCCTAATCTTATTAAAACGATTTTTCCTACTAAGCGGTAATAGCGTTGCCAGACTGCGGTTTAATAAATCCGATTTAGCTAAACCGGTTCAGGTACTCTATGAAACAAAAACACGATTAGCAAAATTTAGGGTTACCACACTACGGCTAAACTCGAAAAATTCACTAAGGCCCGATTGTATGAACGAGGATAAATGATTAATTCTCTGATTTAGCGTAGTTTGCCTTGTATGAAACAATGCAAACTACGCTTAATCATTTATCCTCGTTCATACAATCGGGCCTAAATTCGATTTATTAAATCGCAGTGTGTCAATGCTATAAGACTATTTCAAAATAAGCATTTTCTCTAAATCGATTATGCCGTGGACAGACAGTATTGAATACTTTGGCTATAATTTTAGCCAAGTAGCCAAAAAGAAAGTTGTTTAACAGCGAATTAAGTTTTCTATAAAAGCAGCCAAGGGTTTTAACATTTGTAAAATTTAAGAAACAACATTATGTAAGAATTTAGTGGCAATGACCTATTTAAGATGTAGCAGGAAGTTTTCCCAATGACATGAAACAATTTACACTATCTTTGAACATATGTGTAATCACTACCTACTTATCATTGAGAGCTGAAAGAATGAAATGAATGAAGATATAAACAAAGAAACGGGGAACTACCCCAAAGCGACTGATAGCAGAAAAAACGTAAAATTCAAAAAAAAAAAAAATACAATGGGATGAAGTTAAATATGAAATCATGTAAGGGCGCGGTATCTCAAAGAAAAACGTTTGATTTCATTTCCTCAATCTGGATGAATCAAATATGTATATATGTATTACAAAACACTTTTTTTTAATTTTTATTCAAACTTTATCTAGCTAATTCGCCTTGAATTGAACTTGAGAAAGAATACGTCATTCTAACATAACTGAACGCTAATTTCGAAACAATTTTTTGTACAAAAATTAAACCGCGTAACCCCGAAATCGAAATACTAGGCAGCGCAATTTATCGATTATTTTTCATTTATGTATTTATATTTTATGTGTGTATATAGATAATTAATTAATCAAACCTAATATTTTCTAGTATAATATGGAGTGAATAAATTTATACTGGGCTTACCTTTTGAAATAGTTAATGCTGGTGACCACTGAGATCTTAATATATCGAGACAGATTGAACCATTACTGTTTATATTTGGATGATATATACGTGTTGTAAAAGCCACTTTAGGTGGTTTAAATGGATAATCTGTAGGGAAATGAATTGTTAGAAAAAATACTCCTCCTTGATACGGACTGTCAGGCTAAAATAGATAAATGTGAGAAAAACATTTTTTAGTATGTGTACAGTGTAGGCTGACAGTTTTTTTTTTTTTTTTGAATATATCTTACGGGTCCCATAATTGTTGCTTGCCAATGAAATACTGCAAAAAAAAGAGAGGATTAGTTTATAAATTAGCAAGGTTAAGGAACTTTCTTTCAAATTTTTGTTCTCATACATAAAAAAAAAAAATGAGATTTCACGACACAAAATGACGCATAACACTAGTGTTTAATCATATTTAAATGACAGTCAGCGCAAAATGGTTGTCGTCGTCATTGTCGTGAAAGATACACATTTTTGAACTTATATACTTACAATCGTCCCCAACTGGCCCAGCTGAGCATTGTGCTGGCGGATCTCTACCCAAGTCTTGGAGTTCCTAAAATATAAGTCATCAATATTTAATATAGAAATAACCTAGAAATAAAAAAAAATCGATAGCATAAGGCTAACAGAGTGAGGGGGAGCGCTGCTATATAAAGCCACTGGATCAAAACAAGAAATTTCATGATGTATAAAAAATATTCGACATGTTTTCTCCCGTACATTTTTCTAAACTTTTAACATGAAAAATGAAAAAATATATCTCAAAAAATATCTACGTTATATCCGGCATTTTGTGTAATTATTTCACAGTGTTTTTTTTATGTACAGTCTGTCAGACAGACTTTCCTGCAGAAAAAAAGCAGAAATCTATTTTTAAGAAAGAGAAAATTTCCCGTTATTGTGAATATTACTAAAAATGACGAGTCTTTTTCTGGAAATTATTTTTAAACCCGCGCACGGATAGGCCCAAACATGTTTTTCACACAGCTTTTCGCGATGCATACAGTTTTTTCGAAAAATTTAATTCGAATTATCCAGAATATTTTTTTTGAAAATCATTTTTTTTTCACATTGCCTTGTTTCGAAATACAATAAAGTTCAGGGCGTTTTGTACAAAAAAATTTTTTTTTTTTTCGTTCATCATTTTTCCATTGAATATGCAATCAGTTTTGCTGTTTGCACAATTATTTTTTTTTACGCGATCACTAACAAACCAAACCATTTTTGATTTTATATATACAAATCACTTTTTCTTTATTTTGAAACGTACCTTATTAATTCTTTTTAACGCCATTTGAAATGTTTTTTATTTTATGTGTGTAATTCTGGCTTTTTTTAACCAGACAATGTAATAGCGAGCCGAAAGGGTCTTTGATTAGAGATATCAAGATGGCTGACTTCTAAGACGAAATAAAACTACTGCGATAGTCAAATTTGTATTATATTTTATAAATGTATACTCGTTTAGTAAAATATTTATTGAGAATAGAAATTTTTTCCAAATCAATTTTATTTTAACACTTGATTAATATTGGATAAAATATGATTTGGGCAAAATTTCGAATTGAACTGAATGCTTTTTGAGTACGTAAACTGTTATAATCAAATTTTGACATGCGTTAAAATTGTACTAATACCGGTATGGGTAGTTTGTCGATAATAAAGTTTATTCGTAGACTGTCAAAAAATTATCGACCATTTGACGAGTTTCACACAATCACAAATAATAAAAAAAAATAAAATTCAATATAAAAAATAAACGCGAATTTTCATTTCACGTTAAAATTACAAAAATTAATTTTGTGTTTTATGAATTATATAAATATATAACCTTCTTTATAATAAATTCGTTTATAAATAAAGAAGCATAATTAATCTACATAAAGTAATAAAAAGTGTTTGGTTTCGTCTTGAATTGGTGTGTATTTATAATACAGTCTGTCAGTCTACAAAAAAAATATTCAAAATGGTTGTGAAAAATGTTTTTCCTCAATTTTATTATAAATTATTTAGTGTTTTATGGCTTTTGTGAATATAAAATAATATAATTAATAATGGATATTAAGCATAAAATGATTGACAAATTTTATATAAAAATGCCTTCGTGTAGTGAGTGTTTTGTAGTCTAGTAGACAGATATTGACACATAAAAAATTGTTGTACAGTGCTACTTCATCATAATTAAGACGAGAAATTAAAATGACGAGTAGACGGAAAAAAGAAATTGAGAACGAAGATAAAAGACCATCTACTTCATTGCCACTATTTTACCGTGGGGTAAGTGAACCAAATCAATTAATTTGCAAAAACCAGCTCTACTTCTAAGATTCGAATGAGTAATGGTCTAAGTAGACTATAGATATTAGGAACTGGACTTATTCACATATAGGTAAACGTAAGAAGGCCATTCACATACGCAATAATTAAAGTTTTAATATAATTGATTCATTAATTACTAAGTAGCTTTCACTGCATATACACATACGATTTACAAAAGAGAACTACCTAAGCAATATTCCTCATAACTTATAGGGTCATAAAACTATGTGTGCATGATCATCTATTAGTGGGATGAAGTCAATTTTTTTTCATTTTAAATTATGTGTAGAAATTTAATTAGAAAACTAAGTACAAGCGAATGAACAATTTAATCAATAATATGCATTAAATAATTCATTGCGATATTAAATTAAAATATAATAAGTATTAGCAAGGAGACAACAGTAGACATCTCATATACGATTTCCCATACGTTTCCGTTAAAAAACAGGATATTGATTTACACACGTTGGCAAATATTTTATTTGCATACATTGAAAATCTTGATTTATTTTGTTATTTAATCATTTTGTTGGTTTAAAACAATTATTTTGTTCATATATCATAAAATTGTATCTATTAGTATACTGTATTATTTTAACGTTGTTGCTAGGGTAAACAGGAGTGGTTTTTATCTAATTTTAAAGAGGTGGCATTCCATTAGAAACTATCAACGATTGTACTGTTATGATTTTGGTAGCAGACAGTACGGTTTATTTTAATTCCGATAGTTGCATTTTCCTTTCGTATGAATATTGAGTGAGCATGGTACTTTTCTGGTAGAGAAATATATATGTACACAAGTTGAAATACGAAACGAATTGATTACTATATTCGTTACCCTGCGGGCCAACTTTTTGCCCTGTGAACGATTTTGGCTACGTATTGACGATTGTAGAAGTAGAGAAAGCGCCTCTCGAGGAAAAGAGTTAAAATGATGCTACTGACAAAATGACACTTGTCACAAATGCGACGAAAGAAAATTTAGCAATCCACTAATGTCGTTTTCGATTGATTTTTCTTCCCTCTATGAAAAGCAATCTCAATTTCGGCGTCAATCGAACAAGAACATCTCAATGCTCTTTTATGTTTGTGGGTTATCTGTCAAAATATAAAAAACTAGAAAATTGCAAATATAAAATCTCAAAAACAATGTTGTTGAGATTAATTTAATGATCCTTCTAAACAATTAATAGCCATAATAATACTGTTTTCCAGTTACACAAAAAAAAAAAAAAACCGGGCGAAACCGGGGTGATAGCAGCTGTCATTCGTCGCCCGGTAAAATTTTTCGGGGCGACTACTAACACAATTACATTTTAAACGTCATTTAAATAAAAACTAAATTAACACGAAAAATATCTTTCATTGCAAAATTAACGTGGAATTGTTAAAATAATTTGTATACACATGCAAAAAACAAAAAATTACGGAAACCGCATTTTTTGCTGTTCCAGTTGAAACGTCAAAAAACTAACCCGGTTTTGCCCCGGTTTCGCCCCGGTTTTTTATTTTTGTGTAACTAGAAAACAGTGTAAGTTTTCAAACTGAAAACGGCAGCCAATCAGCCAAATGACAGAACCAGAATAAACCTACAAACATATTTATGTAAAATAGGGGTAAATCTACGGAAAAATCGAGATTTCTGAAAAGTGCCCTCGAGCAAAAATATTTTACCGTCAAGGTGGATTCACGAGGTCGGTTTTTTACCTTAGGGTATTTTTGTCCGAGCTCCTAGATCAATCAAAACACATTTTTTTTTGGTTATTTCAATCACTAGATGGAGCAGAACGGAAATAAATAACTACCAAACGTAAAAAACCAGCCTCGTGAATCTGTTTGATTGGTAGAGGAGTTCGGACAAAAATACCCTAGGGTAAAAAACCGACCTCGTGAATCCACCTTCAGAACATTGTTTTAATACACTAGGAGCAAAATAAGCAAAATTTTCCTCATCAGAGTGCTTTTTTTGATTCAATCGAAAACGACATAAGTAAAAATTGTGTTACAGTTCAAAATTGGAATTGTTTACAACAATTTCGAAAGTCAAAAGCTAGCTCAGGGGGGCTATTTGTAAATTCGAGTCGAACGTATTCGACTCTGAATTATAAGATTCGTATTTGATTTAAATAAGTAACGAACGAATCTGATTCAATTCAAATAAGACATTACTCATTTTAAACTTTTTAACTTTGTAAGGTTACACATGGGTCGCCCACCTATTTTCAAAGACAGGATTAAAGCCCGTCTCATGAAATTAAAAATGTGAGATCTCACGAGTGTTACCAATTATTTTTTTTGTTTACCAATTTTACTTTTTGTGTTTTGTTAATTTTTGACAGTTTTAAAACTTTTCTTGTGATGTTATCGGTGTTTATATTACGTATAAATATTAAATATAAACATCAAAAAAAAAGTTTTAAGAAATGTCAAAAATTAGCAAAACAGAAAATGTAAAATTATCAAAAAAATAATAATTGGTGACACTGTCGCGAGATCTCTCATTACGGGCTTAAGTGTTTGTCTTGTGAAGGAAAATGTTTACCCTGTGAACCATTTTGGTTACGTTATGTTGGTGACCCTATGTAGTTTAAATTTTTGTGCGAGTTCCCAAGTATAAAAAAATTGAACGCATTCATAAGTTCCAAGTTTTTTTTCCATTTATTAAAATTATCGTTGGAACTTAGGTAGCCCACACCCAGGCGTGGTCGGTCATATTGGGCAACGTGGGCAGTGCCCACTCTTAAATTTGACCCAATTACACAGTTTATTTATAAAAACAAATGTCCACCGATATCATACAAAACAATGTTAGTATAAGTTGCACTGTAAATATTCCACATTCATAATTTGTGTATAAGATTCAAATATGAAATACAACAACAAATCCTTTATACAAATTAGTCCATAAAACGAGAGCGAAGCTTAACACAAAAAATTGTTTTTAAATGTGAAGCTAATAATCTCTATATCTATTTCTCTTTAACGTACGTCTGCAATTATATTCTAAAATCTAAATTAACACACATTCAGCCGTGTAACTGTATATTACATCATTTCATTCTCTTCTTCGTTCATAAATTCTCATTGGGCAAATCGTGTAGTGCCGCATGATGGAGCAAATCTACATAACATTGAGATGCGCACGCATTTTCGCTCTCTACTTCAATTTTTCTATTTTTATTCCTTTAAGCCTCAATTCCATTGTGAAACAAAGTTTGTCAGTCAAAATAACTTGAGATAAAAATATAAAATCGATGGTTGCGTGAACGAGATGCCCAACGGAGTCAGTCAAAATTTTACTTACAAAAAAGATGTGTCTGTGTTAGTGGACTGATATCAAAATTTAAAAAAAGTTCAAATCGAGAACTATTTATGGCAGTCCAACTAATACAAGGACATAAATATTGTGTACCGATGAGAAATATTTCTCGCACACATTATTAATTTTAATAGTATGGCACCTTTATGGGAATGATTTTTTTTAATTTTGTATTTTAAGACAGAAAATATTCGAAAATAATAATTCTGATATGAGTAATAATAATAATTAATTTTTTAGATAATTTTGAGACTAGAAATAATTGAATTAACACATACTACTTAATTTGTTAATTAATTCTAGGTTATGTTGTTGTTTGCTGTCAAAGCATATAAAATAATAGTGTGGCATTGTTATGGGAAAGATTTTATTAATTTTGTATTTTATGATGGATAATGTTTGAAAAAAATAATTCTGATATGAGTAATAATAATAATTAATTTTTTAGATAATTTTGAAACTTGAAATAATTGAATTAACACATAATACTTAATTTGTTAATTAATTGTAGGTTATGTGTTTGTTTGCTGTCAAAATACCAATAAACAATAGTGTGGCATTGTTACGGGAAAGATTTTTTTAATTTTGTATTTTATGACGGATAATCTTCGAAAAAAATAATTGTGATGTGGGTAATAATGATAATTAATTTTTTAGATTATTTTGAAACGTGAAAATAATAGGATTTACACTAATACCTAATTTTATTTAATAATTTTTGGTTATGTTTTTGTTTGCTGTCAAAATGTGTCAATCAAATTTTGCTATAAAAAAAACAATAACAACATACTTTGTCTTTGTCATTCTGCTGGATTATTTTTTTTTGTCTTTTTCCTACTGAAGTCAGCTCAGTCAATTTTTCACAATGGAATTGAGGCATTAAGCCTCAATTCCATTGTGAAACAAAGTTTTTCAGTCAAAATAACTTGAGATAAAAATATAAAATCGATGGTTGCGTGAACGAGATGCCCAACGGAGTCAGTCAAAATTTTACTTACAAAAAAGATGTGTCTGTGTTAGTGGACTGATATCAAAATTTAAAAAAAGTTCAAATCGAGAACTATTTATGGCAGTCCAACTAATACAAGGACATAAATATTGTGTACCGATGAGAAATATTTCTCGCACACATTATTAATTTTAATAGTATGGCACCTTTATGGGAATGATTTTTTTTAATTTTGTATTTTAAGACAGAAAATATTCGAAAATAATAATTCTGATATGAGCAATAATAATAATGAATTTTTTAGATAATTTTGAGACTAGAAATAATTGAATTAACACATAATACTTAATTTGTTAATTAATTCTAGGTTATGTTGTTGTTTGCTGTCAAAACATATAAAATAATAGTGTGGCATTGTTATGGGAAAGATTTTTTTAATTTTGTATTTTATGATGGATAATGTTCGAAAAAAATAATTCTGATATGAGTAATAATAATAATTAATTTTTTAGATAATTTTGAAACTTAAAATAATTGAATTAACACATAATACTTAATTTGTTAATTAATTGTAGGTTATGTGTTTGTTTGCTGTCAAAATACTAATAAACAATAGTGTGGCATTGTTACGGGAAAGATTTTTTAATTTTGTATTTTATGACGGATAATCTTCGAAAAAAATAATTTTGATGTGGGTAATAATGATAATTAATTTTTTAGATTATTTTGAAACGTGAAAAGCATAGAATTTACACTAATACCTAATTTTGTTTAATAATTTTTGGTTATGTTTTTGTTTGCTGTCAAAATGTGTCAATCAAATTTTGCTATAAAAAAAACAATAACAACATACTTTGTCTTTGTCACTCTGCTGGATTATTTTTTTTTGTCTTTTTCCAACTGAAGTCAGCTCAGTCAATTTTTCACAATGGAATTGAGGCATTATAAAGCTAAATATTCACACACACAAACAAGCATTGTGGGCAATTCACGAAAATCACCCGCAAGTAAAATTTTTTTGTTGACGATTGAATTTTGTTTTTGTTTTAATTTTCGTTTTGACTACTGGACTTCCTCCACTTACGCGATGCTATCTAGTTAAATTAGAGTAGTTTTTGATTTGAATATGTATATTAAATATTCAGAAAATTCGTCTAGGACGCAATCAGAAGACGATCTACATATTTATATGTTTCTAAATAAAATTTACGGTATCAAAATTATACAAGGAAGTGTAGGGTAAATCATTTTATTTTATTATGAAGTATTGTGAATTACAGTCAGGCCTTTGTCATATGTATTTTTAAACTAATTTGTGTGTTATAAAAAAATTAAATAATTAATTAAAAAGTTTCGGACGTTATTGTTATATGCTACAAGTTCATTTTTAAAAAGTTCATATATAAGCTTGATATAATACAATGTCTGAAGAAAATTTGAATTCTGTTGATTTTATTTGACAAACTTAACCTTTGAAGATAAACTAAAAATAAAAAATATGGGCCCAGATCGTCCGAATATGGTAATTATCAATAACAACTCCAAAGCGTTAAACAGAAAATTCAACAAAGAGTGGTTTTCGAAAGAAAAAATCGTTAGCTCCCAGTTTAAAATTTAAAAGTTTGTATATTGCTTTCCATGTGTACTATTTGGTGGTGATATGATAATGTGTGGACTCGGCAAGGATATCCTGATATGAAGCATTTTTCTACGGCTTTAACGCGCCATTAGTTTCTCTTAGTTTAAACAACTTTTATTTTTATTGAAATTATAATTATTTATTCTTATAAATTTTGTAGTATTTTGCAATGTACCGCTATACAATAACTAATATATTTAATTTTTCGATTTTAACCACTAGTTTTAACATTTTGCCCACCCTGAATTAAGACCCACGGACCGCTACTGCCCACACCTATCAAGTTCCATAGGTTTAGAATTTTTGTTTCACTTTTTATAGGAAATCTTATAATAAATTGGAACTCAGTTAAAAAAAAATTAAAATATATTTGAAGTAGTGGCACTGTTGAGAATTTAACTCATTTAGCTAACTTCGCAGCGTACAATTTTTCACCAGAAATATACCATGTAAATACTGTACTAAAAAGTTGGGTACTGTACTAAAATGTTGCGTTTTGTACCATCCCAAGTACCATTACTTCAAATAAATGATTCATTTTTATGGAACAGTACAAGTTTGAGTTCCATTATATTATAAGATTTCCTATGAAAAGTGAAACAAAAATACTAAACCGATGGAACTTTATATATGTGGGTTACCTAAGTTCCATCGATAATTTTGATAAATGGAAAAAAAAACTTGGAACTTATGAATGAGTTCAATTTTTGTTATATATACTTGGGATATCGCGTTTTGTCAAATCGCGTTTCAAATGGAAGTCGTTGTGGAACCAAAGAAACGACACAGAATCCACTACTACTATCCAAACTTTTTTGACATTTTCCATTTAAAAGAAATATTTATTTCGCAAATGCCTAGTAATAGTGAGTGTTTGTATGTTTGTACAGTATATACATATGTATGTAATGTGTATGGTATTTAAAGAAATCCACACGCCTTGACCGATTTGAACCAAACTGTACAAAAATATTGTTTAGGACTTAAGGAAGATCACTGTTAATATGTCAGACCTACATCTCCTTCTTGAGGGATGATAATCAGGTCCAAATTTACTACGGAGGAATTTCTAAAACTTCACCAATTGCGTTGACTTTTGGATCATAATTCTTTTAACGGTGATGGTAATGGTGATATGGTATGATGTATGATGGTATAGTGGTACGATGGTTTATATAAGAATGGTGCGGTGGTGTTGGTTGTATAATCGTAAAATGATACGATGGTTTGATGGTATGATGCTATAATAATAAGATATTATGATGGTACGTTGGTATAATGGTGTGACGATATGGTGGTATGATGGAATGGTAATAGTGGTATGATCGTGTGATGGTTGATGATAGCATTGCCTAATAGTATGATGGTATGATTATGTGATGGTACGAGATTACGATTATATGATGATATGCTAGTATGAAGGTATGGTGGATTGAAGGTAAGATATACCATCTATAACATGGTATGATGGAATGACGGTAGATGGTCCGACGTTACTTATTATGGTACGATGATATGATGGTTTGCTGATTGAATAATGGAATTGTATGATGGAATGATTGTTTAAGGGTATGGTGGTATGACAGTATATGTATATGCTGATATAATTGTATGTTACTATTATGTTATGATGGTGAATAGGGTTTGAGTCGGAATTGAGTGAGAAGTTCGGTTAGGGATTAATTTGTGGTCATGTATAGGGTTTAGTAGGAGGCTACATTGAGCTGGGTTCATACACGCAAGTAGCTTTCGAATCGAGTTGATTTTGTGATTGGGTTGGCCATTAAGTGTGGAGTTGAGCAGGTGGTTGAGATTTGGTTCGAGCTAAGTTGAGTTTATTGGTTTAGTTGGGTTTAGTTAGCTTGCATTGGGGTTAAGTGATTTGTTCAGTTGGGGAAATATTTAAGGGTTGAAAGTTGATTTGGTGGTTGAGTTGAGGGTTGGGTTGGCGGTTAATTTGGTGGTTGTGTTTAGGATTGTGTTACGATTGAGTTGGAGGTTGAGTTGTAAATTGAGTTGGAGGTCGAGCTGAAGTTTGACTTATGAGGTTCAGGGATCGATTTGGGAGTTGAATTAATTTTCAAGACCGAAGTTCTGATCATCTCATGAGGTTTCAGTATTTTTTTTATTACATACGTGTTAAAATCTGAAAATGGACTCTTTAGATAAACAATTATCGGAAAAATCAGATAAATTATCTCTCTGGTTTCTTCGATGTAATAAAAAAAATTGGTCAACAATAACAAATAGTTTGAATATCAAAATATTTTGTCAACTTCTAAATGTTTATTGTACCTGAATGCTTGTCTTTCTTCTCAATGTCTTATTTAATTAGTCAAAAAATCTGCTAGTTTTTAATTGTGAAACTGACTCTTCATATAAAATGAGCTAATTATTGCCGACTAATTTATTACTCACCCATGATTTGATGTGCCTGAATAAATGAATTTGCTGTAATTGCTCAATTTTACCTAAAATAATAAAATCGGATGGAACCCAATTTAAGAAATGTGTGGTATTAAATTTATTTTCAATGAATCTGCCTACCACCAATCATATTCACTTTATAATAAACGATGTCACTCGCGTGTTAACTAAATTGTAATTACAAATTATTTGTGTACGTGTGTTGCCTGCGAATAAATTATAATTAATTATTTTTTAATAGATAGATAGTTGGTCGTTACCTCAAACAAAAAAATTAAAATACGGCTGCACCACCAAATATGCAAACAATCAAATTTTATGTATGTAGTTTGCCCTTGTTAAACTTAACGCATTTTATTAATGCAACAAGCAACAACTTTAGTCTCTTGTTGCCAATGTTAATTGACCAAAAAAGGGTAAAAAATAATTGTATCATCCTACTTTTTACAAGCACAAATTGATCATTTTAGAATTCTTTTCAATGGAATAAAATAAATTGTTGTTCATTATTTCTTCTTCACTATAAGATTTTTCCAAAACTTTGTATTTTCGTATAGTTTTAATTTTAAAAGATGTAAAATAAACAATAGCAAGATGTTGGGTGTGTGCTTGGGTAGCAGTACAGCAGATCTTTTGTTAGAGAGGCTGCATATCATCATATTATTCAAATTGTTTTGTACCTCTATCTTACTAAATTCTATAATTATGTACATATATAGTTTTATTATGATACTATTTTCAGCTCAATATTATTATTATTATTATTTTGCATGGTGGAATGCGTTTCAAGATTCATAAACATAATAATAATAAAAAATTCTAGAGTGTGAAACATACGGCAAACAGACTGTGGATTACAAAAAAAAAATGTTATGTTATAAAAATTCAATTTTAACAGTTTAGTTTGACTGTTGTTATATTGTATAAAGTTGGAATTTTAGTTTTAGATTTAGAGAGATATAGCTATAGCTAGTTTTCTTATGTTATGGAAATAAATTGCAACTCGCATTTAATTATTTTATTGAATTGTGTGAGTTTGTTGTTGCCAACGGGATTATATTTTTTTTATGGTCATTCACTCACTTATCTAATCACAATAATTGTTGGTGATAAATTTTTATATTCTTGATATGCCAAGGGTGACCGAAATATATTTGTTTTTTTAATTTAAACGGTTTACTAGCTCTGCTCATATTAAAAAGATGACGAGGGTGAATGCCGCATAAATAATCATTTTCTTTCGTTTTTTTTGATTTCATCTTTCCTTGTTGTGTCTCTTAGTTTATTTATAAAAAGTTTGAAAACAAAAATTTATGAAATTATGTTGATTTAATGCCTTAATGCGGCGAAATTTTGATTGCTCGATTGAATCGATCGCTACTGCAAAGCTCATTTCGCATGTTGTAAATCGTGACCCCGGAAAAACATCAAATTGCCACACAAAATTTCATGTTTACGATGGCATTTGGTAAAATATTAATAGCATTTCAACGCAGGGAAAGAAGAAGCCGCGCACACATACATACACAGTTAAGAAAACATAAATTCACATTTATCAATAAATATTTTCTTACTAGCTATATAGTACCAAAAATATAAAAATAATTTTTTTTTTTTTTTTTGGCGATATCACGATCTTGTATATTACATTATTGTATATAGTTTATGAAACATGAAAACAATAAAATATGAAACTAAACTTTAAAAAAAAAAAAATCGTAGTATTTTTTTCAAGTCGTTTCTTTACTAAAACGATTTAGTCATTCGCCAAACTAAAATGATGATTTGTATGAATTTGATGTTTTTTCCGGATTAATCATTGAATAAATTATTCGACTCATATGTTTTTTATTTAGTTTCGTTTTGTTTTGATGATCGAGGTAATCTTTTCTTAAAGCTCTTATCGAGCCGCGGACTTAATAATTTTCTTCTTCTTTTTTTTTTAGGTTGATTTATTTACGAAAAAACCTACACATATACTTTCGAAATTGTATATTACATTAATATGGTATAATTGAAAATGCATATGTTGTGTCTCTATTGGGGGTCCCTTGATTAACACGGTTGTGAAAGTTTAATGGCACCACTGTTATATTTACATACACATTTGGGAACATTTAAACAATAATTATTTTCAAGCTTAATAAACACCATGTTTGGAACATCGTGTTATGTCATTTCATAATATGTAGGCGGGATTTATTAAATTAAATCCCCTATTGGGCAATGAAGTATGTTTCTATATGAAATTGTTCCCTTTTGATTTAATAGTTTTCGATTTAATAGTTTTACAAAATAAATTGGTTTAAATTTGCATAACTCTTGTTAAGTCTAACTTGTTTAAATTAATCTAAATTTTAACAATTTATTTTAAATTTGCTTAAATTTGTCCAAATTTCCTAAAATTCTAATTTTCTAATTTGGATTAAATTTAAAGTTTCGTAGTCTAATTTTAGTCTAAATGTGTGCGGTTTAGTAAATTTGTCTAAAATAAAATGTCTAAAAGAACAAAACGTTTCAGGAGAAAATTGTTTAGGAAGGAATCTGATTAAATTATTTTTGAAATTACATGGGTTGCACAGTAATTTTATTTATTAATTTGCCTTATTCTGGTTACTATCCAGTCACCTTTATCTGATATTTCGAATATGACTGAACGATGATAAAAGTTTATCGCTGGATTAATAACGGTAAAATTTGATTAAATTTTTATTTAAGAAAATAGCATTTGATCTGTAATCAATATTTGCGTTCATTTTCGCCATTGACACAAATACATAATACACCGCCACAGAAATTATAAAAATTTAATTCATAAAAAATTTGTGGAGGTAAATTTCTGCTTAAAAAATTAAATTTCCATTTTTTCCTAGAATATTCTTTACTGTAGTGTAGTACTCCGTATCTATTAGCAGAGTAATGTTTCGGTTTATTTGTTTATTTCGACACTTCAGATAAGGCAGGAAATTTAATCCACCGCATCTGATTCCAACTCCGCTTGAAAATTTACTACTTCCTGATCGTCACTTTCGTGTAAATTTTCTGTGTTCGAAATTTTGACTTCAGAACCTTTTTCATGTAGAAGTTCGTGACTGTTAACTAATTTTCTAACATACGAATTTCTCGTTGTCGGGAGCTGGTCCATTTGGATTTTTATAATAAGGTGTATTAAATTGATTGTATATTTGGATTGAGCACTGTTGTTTTGATTCCATTTTTGTGGGTTTTGAATTTGATTAGGCTTTTTTGAGTCATTTGAAATTGTTTCGTTACTGCTAAATTTGTAGAGAAAAGCGCATGCTTCTTCTATATTTTTGGGTTTCGCCGCCCGAGCGTACCCGAAATACGGCTTCCTTAAGCCTGATATAAATGCTGCAATAGTATCTTCCTCGATAAATGAGCAGATTGCCCACGACGAGTTATTGTAAATTTCTTTTTGCTTTGCTAATGTCTTGATGTTCTGCACAATTTCCTTATTTTTGTTATAGAAACTGTGCACCGTGATCGAGTCATTCTGTTTGTTTGCCCAAAGTTGGGACTTATAATATGCTGCTTCTGCTTGTCGTTATTTTCTGAAATGATTCAGAGTCTTCGGCGAGGTAAATTATTATCAGTTAAGTATTCATTTTATTTATTTGTTCCATTTTAATTTCTTCGTCTAAGAAGTTATTTAACTAAAAAGGACTCAATAAATTTATTCTTCTTCATACCCTCTTTCACTTTTCGGAAAATGTTGTCTAGGTTTGACTAATGTATCTTACTTATGAAAGATTTTGTTAATTTTTATCTTTACGCGTCTATCTTGTAGTGCGCGTTGGTAAACTATTTTTGGAATTTTAGCACTTTATGCACCTACCTCGTAGTATACACTTAAGGAAAATTCCTATTCTCGTGCCTAGCTAGTAGTGCACAATGAAATTTGGTAAAATACAATTTGAGAGAACAAAAAAAGTTTACCATTTTTTTTAGCACTGGTTCGTAGTTCGGTTATGTGAAGGATAACGTAATTACAAATCCTTACAGCGGCTAAAGCTGCAGATGTCACTTTATTATTATAAAAAATAATAGATAGACTACAAAATTGTTGAACAAAATAAAATGAATGAAAAATTCGCACGGCCGTATCTATATTTAATTGAAAATTCATAATATTGTTTATACATAAACAATAAAATTACATTTAGAGAAAGAGTAATATTGTCGTCTACTTAGAGAGACTGAAAATAATAAAAATCAACAAAGAGCTAAGGTACACCTATGGTCTATGCTCATTTGTAATGCCCATAAAATTTACAATGCGTTACTAATTAGATTTATCTGAATTTTATACTCATCTATGCAATTACGAAACTACAACAATCAATTATAATTCATGCATTATTGAAAACAAAAAGCATAAAATAGATTTGGAGCAAAATTTGATTTATCTTAATATAAAAACCTGGTAAGTGTTCGGGATGGATATATTTATTATATCCATCATTTAAACCTTATTAATACAATTTGTCCATATATCTGTATAAATTCACACAAATTTACAACAAAATTAAACAAAAAATCTTTTATTCTCGTATTTTTGTAAGAAACTTTTTTTTTTATACAATGAACAAATTCTCCACAAACCAAACTCAAATAAAATAAACTAAAATAAAACAACATTTTTATTCGCTAAAATTAACCAATTTAAATTAAATTAAATACACAAAAACTAATTGAATTAAAACAAAATTTAATTTGCGGAGAAAGACAAAAACACGTCTTCCTCCATTGAGAATTTAAATAATTTTCGGGATTTTCGTTTTATCTCGTAATTTCTCGAAATATGTTCATGAGACCTTCCGAAATTATTCAAATTCTTAAGAGTTTTTCGGAATTATTCGTTTTGCACAAGCCTTGAATTACAGTATGTTACTCGTACATACTTACAGATAATTCAAATTTTTCAAGATTTTTTTTTTTAATTGAAGATTTTTCGAAATTATCCGTAATTTTGTCAAATTTCGAGTTTATTCAATATTTTCTAGGTTAATTAAAATTATTCGATGCTATTATTATTTCTAGCAAGGCAGTTTTGTGCTCAACGTCTCTTTTGCTAGTAATCTTTTCAAATTTAGCATACCATAATTTGTTACTAGATACCCGTTTGACCGATGTATTAATATTGAGCTGCTTCTCAAGTATTTATTCTCTGCTCATTTATAGACTAATGACCATAGTATATTTCTGTATACATATCTAATAGGTCAAGTGAATAAAAAAGAAGTAAATGCATTTACTTGAATTTTCAAAATTTTCAAGAATGCCAATACCTTCAATTACATTTTATAGTTACATTTTATTCCAGTTAAAATTAATATTCATCACAAAATCATTCAGCTTATACAATTTCAACCGTTCACCTAGAGGGATTTGCTTGTTTAAAAAATAAATTTATACTATTTTTGAATTATTTATTATGTTTATTACTTAAGTGTGTGTTAAACAGTACATAAACATGCATAGGGGATAAAATATAGTAATTTTATTTTTATAATATCGTATCTGTGGTTGGTACATTCTATATGTATGTACTTCGAATACACATTTTAATTCACAAAACAAAACTTTTTTTTTATTAAAGTCAGTGTACCACACATAGACAGAGCTAGTAACGAATTTCGTAAAAATAAAAATTTTTATATTTTATTATAACGAGAGCAAACGAACATACGCGGTATGACTATGAACAACAAAAACTTAAAGACAATGAATGAGTCAGACGGTAATTGCCTAAGAGGCAACACGCTCTTTGGTTTATTCGCGCATAATATTATTTTTCGTTAGTTTTGTATAGTTTTTGTGCTTATTATGGTTTTAATGTGGAAATTCTGAATAATATTATTTTTTTTAATTTTTAATTAGTGGAATGTTTAATTAGAAAAAAAAGAAACAAAATAAAATTTTACAATTAGTTAATTGGTGAATAATGATTAAAATATGTTGATTATCATAAATATTTTATCTAATAGTGTTGTGATACGATAAATAATTGTTTGCTTTATTATTAGTTTAAACAAAAACAGTTTCTTATCATGAAACAAATTTGGATATTACACAAATTCTAAATGGATTTTACATATAAATAATTGCATTAATTAATTATAAATTATAATTGGTGAGATACTTACTTATTTATATACATAATATTAAAATGTGTGACTAAAGTAATTTTTTGTATCATTAAAGTGAAAATGATTTCTCCTATATTTACTAGTTTTTTTATATATTAAGTTTTAATGTTAAAACTATTTTTATTTTAATCATTTATGCTTTGCGGTTGATTTGATTACACTCACAAAATTTGAATATTTCTCAATTTAAAATATAAAATTTGGGAATAGGGTCATTCTATTAAAAGTTGATGTGTTTATATGTGCGTATGTGTGTGCTTGAAAGCTTTGTGAATACATAAGAAATTTAATATATGACAGATTTACGACCAATATCAAATTAATAAAACAAACATGTTAAACGCTTTCCGCATGAGTGATAAAGAATTTTTTTTTTTACAAGAATATAAACTTAATACAATCGACATTCGCTATTTGTTTATTGAGAGATTCTAAAAGGTCATAAGAACGAGTTAATTAAGAATCAGGAATATTTTTTGGCATTTGTGTTGTATTTCGTTGTGACTGACTAATCAGAATCACATTTTATTTTATTTGGTGATTACTCCATAAATCATAAAGTCAACATAAAAAACTAATTTGCAATATCACTTTCTCGTCTAAAGCCTCACACCATTTACAAGTTTGTGTGACTCAAGTTGATTGTGGATTTAATTCATAAAAATATACAACATTTGTGTAGCCGTTTATTAATCTGGTTGTTTAGTGTAGTTAAGAGTTAAAATGATTGATTATTTTTCTCTCAACGTGATCACTAAACTCGAAAGATACAATCATCAATTGAATATTAAAAAAATCACAAGAGCTAAACACTTTACAATTTTATGTAATATGTATGTACAATAATTTCTTGAATTTGGTAATAATTTGCTCGTTTTAATAATAAACTTGTCTGTTTAATTCTTCCGCAAATCTCATAATTTTTTAATGTTTCGGCGTCTGGAGAATTTTATCGTTCTAGAGGTGATCGACTCCTCTGACATCTAATTTACATATTACCTTATTAGAAAATTTATTTTATTTTATTTTGGTATTTAAACGTTTTGATTATTGATAAAATTAGACATTTTTGATTTTTACTGTTGTCGTGCTAATAATACTAAGTAATTAAAATGCGCATGGATTCGTCGAAAAAAATGATACAGTAATGAATTTCGTTGATTAAGTACAGTTGATTAAGTACAGCAACCAATCAGCATGAATGATCTGGCTAATATTCCTGAATTCATAGTGCTTAAAGACTTTAAACCTCTACCAAAGAAAAACTTTATTAGTCTAGTACATGTCGTGCTAAAAGTAATTTATAAGCTTCTTAAAAACAACGAAATCAGACTCGGAAAGTATTTAAACTAAGGGCCTTTCTTGGAAACTTTTAGTTTCGAATTAATGCTATGAAAAAGCCGTAATAAAGCAACCAGCGAGTAAGAAACAACTTTAAGTATACATAAAGCTCGTTATACAGAAAGTACAGGTTTTCAGACCAGCGAATCTTTAAAAACTCTTCCTTCAGATAAGCTAGTTAACTGGAGGAAATGTTAGTTGAACGAAGTCGTGCAGTTAAATATTTAACTCTTTCGTTACAACGTTCTTGCAAAAATGAAATAAAATTTGATTGCATTGAATTTGTATTATGAAACAGATCGCAATTTCGTAAAAGACTAAAGAGAGGAAAAGTTAATTAACTGGCCATTGGTTCTTTTATTATACAACTGGGCACAGTCAAATGCTAACAAGATATCATTAAGTATTAGTACAGACAAGTTTTATAGATGGCATACCAAAACGATTTATTTCTTTTTTTTTTTTTTTCAAATATTATAACATTAAAAGAGCCAACATTAAAAAACATACCACCAAATTATGTTTATTTTTATGAATTTTTTAAATTTATTAAATATAACTGGGCTAATAATTTAGGAGTAATAATAGATTTTTATTTAAAATCTTTATTATCTTCTCATTTCAGCCAGCTTGCCATTTTCGATTTATTTCCTGTTTTGTTTTTTTAACCGATACAGCACACATTTAAATTTTGGCCTTTTATGTTGTGTAGAACAAAACGAATCACAAATTATGAATCTGCTGGCATTTGTCTCTTTTCAGAAAAAATCTACATCAAGTCCATTTGTAATTTTACTGGTTTTAAGTATAGGAAACTAAAACTTGCATCAATCTCTTCATTGACCGTAAACTTAATGCTTGGTTACAACCTCCCAAATATAATCCATGTGCCAACATAAACTTTCGGGAAGTTTGATTATCCTCTCGAGATCTGTTTCCAAACGAGACATAAAGAAATCGGCTAATCACGAGCTCAAGGAATTTCCCATACTGGTTTATAATAAAATGAGTTTGCTTCATAAATGTTTTCTTAGTTTCATATAAAGGAATAGCGAAACAAGAGACGTTCGTTTTACTAATTATTATGTCGGTGCCCCTTTATTTGAGTCAATTGATCATACTTTATCAGTATCTCCACTATCCCAATTTTGGTCGAAAAATAATAGAAAAGAGAGTTTCATACGCAAGGTGCATAACATAAATTTATTGTATTAATGTATTTGTCGTGATAGTGAAAGTCACATTTATTTATGTGTTGCGTACTGGTTTATATATTTTTGAAGAAACTATTTTTTAGGAACGGTTAGTTTTAAAAAATTGGGTGGCATTTCAGTATGACTCCTAGTCATGTCACGTCGTATAAAAATAACACGACTGCAACTAAAAATGTTTCGAGAAAATTACTAATAAAATCGTTTTAGAACAACAAAATTATTACTTTATAGAGTAACTTATTTAAACTTATTCAATTGACCTTTTTCCTCCAAAACTGTTGACAGATAAATTCATCGAACACGTAGATCAAATAATTAAGGATTATCGCTGTTGACGCCAAATAAAGAATTATTGTTTGTGAAACAATTTAGCGTAATAATTTAATTTTTTTGTCTAAAATACGGAAAACAAGATATCTACATTATGTTTGTCCTATGCCTCCAGCTGTCAATTTACTTCATTTGACGTTTGCGAAAAAAGATCTATTGGAGTGATAATTAAATTATTTTGATGACTTTGAAATTACTTGTGAAGGTTATTGTAAGGACAACTTGTTTTCTTTATAATATGAACCTAAAGTATTGTTTACGCAAAAGAACAAACAACCCGCCGTTTACTTTACAAGGTAAGTTTGCATGAAAAAAATAAAGTTTAAATTGGTGGGCTTTCTTTTGGACACCAAAACAACTTTATACTAAAACATCTTTTTTTTACAATTCTTGTGTTTAGTTTAGGTAGGTCAAGATAAATAATTCACTTTGAAATTCACGGTGAATCTCAATAAAGGACAGCATCCATTTTGGTTCAAATGTGAAAGAGCTGGCCAAAAAAAATTGCATTATTGCACCAAAACTGTGCGACCATTGTACTTGGTTTTATAACGTACACGGCAACGTTGCATTCGGTACTAAGTTTGATGTTGTTGTTGTAAAAAAAAACGTTATTATGTAGAAAACAAATCGTCCCACAGCTTTGGTGCCATAATAACAAATGCTTAGGAGGTCAAGTTCTAACAGAATATAGCACAATTTTTCTTGGCCGGCTCTTTCACATTTGGACCAAAAACGTATGATGCCTGTATGATGTCCTTTAAATATCTTGAAAATGATTTGACAGCCTCAAAAATAGTGACAGTGATTAAAATGGTAACAGCTGTCTAAATTTTAATACAAACAAGATTTTCTTCCCTACTAAATATTCATGATGTAATCCGTATATGCAATAGTACGTCTACAATACTTTCTTTTCTTAATAAATTTTATTGAACATCCTACTGAATGTATACGTTTATGGTTTGCGGTTCTCAAAAGCGCAACGATACTTGATACAATATTTATTTGGTCATAATCTTTTTTTTTTTGTTTGGGTTAATGGCGTGCCTATCATAAATATACTGCTAATGATAACGATATATTCCTAGTTTGTCCACCCACCCTTGACCTTATTTTTGTGATTCAACTTGACTAGAATATTTTAAAAAATATATCATCCACATACATACATAAGAATTAATGGTGTACACATGTTATTTTGATGACATAAAATCATAAAATAAAAATAATTAGTTTGGTTTGTTTGTCTCAACTCAATCATAACCAAATATACAAAAATATTCGACTTCTGTGTAAGCGCTCGATGACAAATATAACAACCATGGAAGTGATGTAATATAATAGTGCAAAGCCCAGTGGGGATTCTTCGCGCTCATTCTTAAATAGTATAGATGTTTTGCATTCTATTAAATCAATCTGGCTGGTGTATTAAATTTTACGCGATTTTTTTTTTTTTTTTTTTTTTTGTAACAAATCATCCTTGAACTGTGAAGAGAATTTTTATTATATGTGCTTGTTGTATTGTATGTTGTATATGAGTTATTTGTTTATATACAGGAAGTAAACACATATTCAGTGAAAACAAAAACTAAAAAATTAATATAATTGTATAATGTAATAATAATAATCTTGGCGTGTGATGTGTGTGTGTGTGTGTGTGTGTGAATGACGGTAGCACTAGCTAGATGGTGATGTAATCAAATTTTAAAATGTGTACCGGCGTTTATAGATATTAGAAAGGTCGTATTATTTCTTAAATGTGCAAGTAATCTTATAAGTTGAGCCAATTATCACTGTAAAAAATATTATTGTAATTGTTGATAAACTAACTAAAATAAGCGAAGTTAATTTACGCGTGACTTGTTTTTGTATATATAACTTAACCCTTTGGTGCATTTCCTGCGTAAACTTTAAATATTATTTCCGGTATGTTGTAATCGTAACGTGTAATCGTAATGCTTCATAAAATAATCAATATATTCCAAACAATCACCCCCCATATGTAAACGAATTTGTTGTGTTTTGCGTTGTGGCCAGCTTTTACATTCTGTGTAACGTTCTATTGTGTTATGTTCTAGAATATTATTTTATTAGGCTGAAAAAATTATGCCAAATCATGTTAATTATGTGTATACGATTCAAAAATGTTCAATGTTACATTACTATTACGGCTAATTATAAGTACTCAAGGAGAAAAAATAGAAAAAATACTTCAGCTTCCAAAATTGATGGTATAATGTGACAGGAATTGATCAAATTATTGTAAAGTGCTTGAAACTTTTGTTGTTATGTATGCTATGTACAAAGAAGTTTCAGTTTTACCAGACGGTTAGGCAGAAGGGTTAATGGTAATAAATGCAATAATTTAATTTGGGAAGCAAGAAACGAAAAACGAAACTCATTTTTGGCATTAATCTAGAATTTTGAACAGGATCATTCTAAATAGACCAATGAGATCGTTGTCACGTTGTTTTTTAGTTAATTTTAATTCTTTCTCATTTGTGCTCATGTTCGTTACAAGAGCAGGAAGATTTTGATCAATTTTTTCTTTTTCTTGTGATTTCATAATCATTGTGTTTGATTTTGCAATTATGCAAGGCAATTAGAAGGGACCTACTATGCGGCATTATTGAACCGTTTGAAAGACGATTTAAAATAATACTGCCGATTGGTGTACAGTTAGGATTGTCAACTTCTTATTCCCGAAATTTAAACTTTTGTTCAACAGGCGTAATCCAAGAATAAAAAATAAAGTAAGGCTCAGGAATTTCCGAAAGCACAAGTGTTTAATTAGCCCAGTGATTCACTTGATGTGCCTTTAGAGGAATTAATATTTGTTCATACCTAGGGTAAAATCCAAGAAAATCTTCGTGTCAAATAAAGTTATAAATCAGATTCTCATTCTCCATAATCATTCCCAGACATATCAAAACGGATTTCCTTCATGGAAGCGAACAAACTGTACTTCAATATTTTATGTAAGCCATGAAAAGCAAAATCGCTATAAATAGGAGATTAATTTAGCAGTCCTTAGCTATTCAATGTTTTCGCATTTTTCACCAATATTGACGACAATTTTTGTTTTAATCATATTTATTACAATGGCCCAATGACGAAAGGTCGAATGACAGAACGCATGGAAAGGCGGATTGGGTCGAAAGGCCGAATATTCATAAAATTTGCCTTCATTTAATTTATTGAAATCAATATTTAAAACTATTGAAGTTATTTCCTAATGTAAAATGATGAAATAAATTGTAAATGCGTGACTGCCTGCCTGTACATAGCATATTAATTTGATCAAATTTTTTTGGAAAATTGTGTGTCTTTTTTGTGTTTTTTGTTGTTTATTGCTATTTGATATATCGGATTCATTTTTTTGGGATACCATCATATTCCCAAAAATAAAAATCCCAAAAAAATCACAATAAATGCAAAATATCGTGGCCCATTAAAAAGGAAAAACCATTAAATTTTTGTTAACTACAAATCTACAATATGAAAACAGGGTCAAAGGGTCCAATGTTAAGCGGCTTTGGGGAGTTCTCTATTTTAGTATGTGAGTAATCATTAAAAAACTCGAATTGTTTAACATTATTCCAATTTCTATGAATGTTAGAATTTCCAAAATTCGTCAAAGCGTTTGTGGGCGAGTGGAAGCCCCCATCCTCTAAATCTAAGGTATATAACGAATTAAAATATTATTTGAAAAATTTGTTATAATTAAAAAACTCGATTTTTTGGGATGTTTTCATTTTTTGGAATCTAGAAATAAAAAAAAGCATTACTTGGCGGCAAGATGATCGGATTGTTCTTTGAAACGGGTCCCAGTCGTGTTGCGGTATATTTCATTACGGAATATGACAGTGCAGTAGTATAAAAATTTATTCACTTAATGGAATTTTCCTTCACGTATAGGAATTTCCTTTGACTTAACAGAATTCTCTTTCACTTATTCACTTAATAAAATCATCTTTTACTTTAGAACATTTTCATTCACTTAATTCTTTCACTTTGATTCGGCCTTTCGACACATTCGGCCCTTCGACTTTCGACCATTTTGGCCTTCCGATTCCGACCCATTCGGCCTTTCGGCCCTATTCCTATTTACAGAGCGCCTACCTAAACCCAAAATGTTCTGAAGAGAAAGACCAGCACAAGAAAATGTATCGATTGCACTTCTGAAGGAAGTAGTGTTAGAAGAATAGAAAGCTTTTTAAGTTCAACGATCTCTAAGGGATTTTTGGAAAGTTTAATAAAGATTAATTGCAGAAGTAATAAAAAATTTTAGGCAGGTCAACAAAACATTATTAAGGTTGTCAGTTGAACGTAAATATTGGTGAAAAATGCGGCAAAATAGGGAATGCCGAACAATTTTGTCCCGGGGTGT
The DNA here is from genome assembly GCA_963556165.1 of Tipula helvola. Lineage (NCBI taxonomy): Eukaryota > Metazoa > Arthropoda > Insecta > Diptera > Tipulidae > Tipula > Tipula helvola. Next base: position 391,321,025 of record OY744482.1, read on the forward strand.
AAGAACAAATGGAAAAGCTAAATGAATAACAGCCATACTATGAAAATAATGTTTTTAGGAGAATTAAATATAATTTCTAATTTTTATTTTATTTCGAAAGGTTGGTAATAAAAATGATATTTCGGAAGCGTACATAGCGCTAATGGAAATTTTTACTTAGAAAATCGACAATTAAATAAAATAAAATAAAAAAATTGATAACTTTGTTTTTATAATTTAATTAGATACGGAGTGATAACAAATTTTGCTCCCAACTTATACAACTCTGACCCTCTGGTACTTGTAGTCGTAATGTTAAAAGGGAATATGTAGGTGTGTGATAAAATTTTAAATGCAGCTATTTGCACGGTTTACAATTAAGGATTAAATATGTTTGGCCTGGGGCCCAAATGGGCCTACTATGTTTGCTAAACAATGGTTTTCGATTAACATCGGCAATGTAGTTTTTAAATCATTGAAATTGACAAGTCGGTCTATTAAACGATTTTTTTAATAGATTTAATCTGCCGTTGCTGTAATAGACAAAAATTTTAGAACGACCTTCATTGATCTCATTGACCCCAAACGATCAAGAACATAACTTATTTGATTATGCCTAAACAGCTGACATACAAATATCTTAAATCATAAGATATTTGAAGCAACACCCCATATACCAATTAATGTATGTAATTACACTATAAATTACAAAGAACGACCCAATTTCAAAAAACCCTAAGCGCATGCAATACACTTAATCATACATCTAAGATCTAACAATAAAAATGTTAATTAATCTTTGATAGAGCACATTAGATCTGTTTTTTGTATAAATTTAATATCATACTCTCACAGATCAAGTACATTTTTATTCAATTAATAAAATTATGAAAAACGAGAAAAAACTGTTTATGCTGTATTTCAACTTACATCAATCATTGCAGAGTTAACATACATACATCTATATTATTTGTATAAGTATTTGTGTACTCTTATAAATAGCACAAAAAACTGTTGTGTTGCATATAGAAATAATAACAAAAAATAATGAAATTAATGCTTCAAATACAAACTAGTAATTTATTGAGGATGAGGGTTAACCATTAAAAACAAGTCTCGTTCATCATGTTCTCTGTTGAATGAAAATTTATGTATTTATGATCAATTTCTCATGTCTGTATGAAAATAAAAGTTGAAATTTTGTCATTCATACTCGTTTATATATGTACATATTTAGAAGGAGTGACTTTGGATGTCAACTTGTACTTGTTTGTTTGTACCACAAAAAATTTGTTTTAACTATAACAAATCTCTAATCTAAAACAAACGGTAAGATGAAAGTTTTGTATATGGAAACAAAAAAATTTTTGTTTTAACTTCCAACATATCTGGACCATTCACCGCACCGTGCGCACTCATATAAAAAAACGAACAAAATTTTTATTTAGAAATATAGAACAGATAAACAAAAAATTTAATGATTAATTTTTTTTTATCTACATACATACATTATAAATTATTATATACAATAAAGTTGACTAAATTTGTTCAAAGTAAACATTTAATGCTATAAAAGTTTTGAAATCATAATATTGTTTGCAAAATATATTAAACAAAACAAAAATTGCTGGAAATATTATGATTCGTGGAAATTCTTTGAGGATTTGATGAATATTAGGTGTTTGTTTCTTTCAGTACTTTGTAATATACAGAATTTGTAATCATCTGATCCATCAAATAGCATGTAACGTTTAGAATTTTCAACTTATTAAGTCTCAATTATTACTGTTATCTGTTGAAAAACCATGCTGAAATTTAAAAGTGCTCTAAAATATTTTTAAGCACGTCGTTATGAAACATCAAATTTTCTATTGTTACGCAATTTTTTTAAATTAACCAATAATAGTCTGGGAGGTAGCCGAATTTTTTCTTAAATAATTTTCTCAAGGCTTAAATATAATTTCCGGTGAGAAACAATAAATGAAATTTCTTGCTGGAAAATGTCAGTCATTTTAGCAGATACATATGTACATATATTTCAGGTTAAACATGTCAAATATGCGAACTTAATTATTTCATTTTCACCATGCTATTTTCTGTATAAATTAGAAGGTGCTTTGGTAAAAAAGTTTTTGTTATGGTTTTCGTTATATTCAGCTTGCAACGCTGGAATTTTACACAAAAACAGGATTCAATAAAGACCAAGAAACTTTATTTGCTCCACTCCATTTTAATCAAATACTCCAATAGAGGCTAAAATTAGAAAAGTTTATTTTTATCTGGAATTCGATGTTTGCCAAATCAGAAATTTGTTGAAATAAAGAAGCATTTAATATAACTCCTTAAGAAATATATAATTTCGTTAAGTTACATGATCCCCAAATAATCTTAAGATTGACCGTCCTCAGAACGGTTGAACAAACAGTGACTTTTATGTGGATAGTGTGTGGATGCAATGCAATGTTTTGCTCGATTATTGACAAATTAGCGTCTTTTCAATTTTTTTCAAACCGAGAGTTTATTTTTTCATGACGAATTACCAATTTTTCGAAGTTTCAATGTTTTGACAAATTCTAATTTCCATTTTTATAAATTCATAAAATTTTACCTTTTTAGAATAAAATATTCTAAATCTTGTGAACTTTTGACTTCAACTTTTGAAAAGTGTATTTGAAGTTATCACATCATGAAATTCTGAAAATTTCCAAATATCATGGAAAAAAAATTTTCAATAAATTTGCAGATTTCAAAAATATCTTGAAATTTAAATTATGGTTATTGGAACTGGAATTTGACCGTTATATTTATTACAGAATTTATTAACAAACAGGTAAAATTATAAAAAATATGAATCGATTCAATGTACTAATTATTTACTGCATGAGAGGTTTAGGTAATGTAACTACATACTTAGCAATAAGTTAAGCGTATAATCATCAATTCCAATACAATAACCAATTGGCCTGGTTAAGTAACTGAATATGAGCAAATTTTAACTTTTGTAGGTTATTTAGTCGCGGTCTACAGCAACGTATTTTTTTTTTTTAAACGTTAGACATCTATGACAAATGGGGGCGTTCGTTATTCCTCAATAAGGATTTAAAAGATATTTGAATATTCCTTAGTTGCAAATAAAGTCTAATAATCTGTAGTATTAAACAAAAACAGGATATCTGCAAAAATTCACTTTTTCAGTTTTTGCTGTTGTTCGTTCCAGCATCTGAAACGTCACCTTATAATCTAAATAATTTTCCAAAAGCTTCATTATTTTCGAAACAATATGTGGAAAGGCAAAATTAGGTATCTTATAGTAATTATTGGAATAAAGCTATATTTTGGATTATTTTACTGTTTTAATTAATACATTTTATGCATAATTGATAATTGAATTCAATGTAATTAAAAAGTTTAACATTATGCAATACGTAAAATAATTCAAAATATTAAAAAAAAACTCAACTCAAACTTTAAATGCGTTTTCTCAAAACTTTGATATTTGCAGATATCCTGTTTTTGTTTAATACCACAGAATATATTCTTTCTGTTCTATCAGATTATATTCCTCTGCACATTAACTTGTTTTTTTACAATACGCTTAATTTTTTCTTTGTCAATATTACATATTTCGGTATAAAAAAACCAAAGTATTGAAATCATGTCAAAAATGAGGAAAAATTTGGTTGGTCCAAACCAGTTTTCTCGACGTTTTGAAAGTTCCTGAATCTGAAAAAACAATAAAAGAATGTCCGTCCGTCTGTCTGTCTGGATGTCTGTACCCATGATATCTCGAGAACGGCTTGTCCGATCTGGATTTTTTTTCGCCAATCTGTTTCTATTTTTAAGGCGGAAATTTTAAAAATTTTAAAACCTGTACGTCAAGAGAGTTCAATACAAACCATATGAATTGATCCAAAATCACTTGGTTATATAAATATTTATCAATTTTTTATTTAAGCTGGTTTGAATATTGGATTGGATACTGAATCTGGGGTTGACTTAAAGGTTAAATTAGGGGTCAAAACAGTCAGACTGACTATTTATGGGAGTGCAATTAGAAGATCTGTGATATATTACTAAGTTATAACTGGGTAAATTTGGGATTTCGGTTAGTTTAAAAAAACATAAATTTAGTTTTCCCACTAAGAATTATGCAGTGTTTATCAAACCATAAATGCAGCACTTTAAGATCAGAATTAATCATTGAGACAACGTCAGTAGAAGATTTGCCAATATATATAAGCTAAAGTTAAATCATCGGCAAATCCAGTGATATTATCACACAATATCAATCTAAATACAGAATTTGTATAAACCAAAAAACAGCAAAAAACCCAACACACGACCATGGGGAACACCAACGTTCAAACTGCTGAAGTCACTAAAAGTTCCATTTATGTTTAACTATTACCGCTCTGTTTTCAAGATAAAAAGCAAACCATTTGTTCGATATACCTCTAAACCCAATGTGAGCAAGAATAGATAGGAGACGCGTATGATTAATCATGTCAAAGGCTTTAGTAACATCGGCAAATAAACCAGCACACACCTTACCACAGTTTAACCCATTATAAATGGTATACAAAGCCGACTCAGTGTTCTTTCCTTGACGAAACCCATGTTGGTGAGCACTAAGAATAGCAAACCGATTTAAACATACGGTAACTATAATTTTAACTGCTTTTTCAAGAACTTTCAAAATCACTGGCTGGAGAGCAATAGGTCAATAGTTTTCTTTACGGTTGCGGTCACTATTTTTTAATATAGGAATATTCGTCGCCGATTTGAGTCTCACAGGTACAATTCCTTGGATCAAAAATTCAATTGCCGACGTTTTTAAGGCAAATTTTACAATGATCGGTGGTTACTTGAGTTATTTTGTTTAATGCGAAAAGCCGAAAAGTGGAAAATTATCACAATTGAAGTTGAGCGCATTTCAATCTGTTTGACAATGTGTAGCTCTTAATTATTAGCCGGAATATTTGAAACAATTACATCACATGATCTTTGAGTTTCTCGAGATTGTCTATTTTTACGCGGAGTTTCGCAATTTTAATTATCCGTATGATTGATTCTGGCAGCAAGAGCGTTAAATTTATTTTTCAACTCGTCAAAATAACCTTCAATACAAGTAAATAAAATCTTCTTTGTTTTTTTTTCAATTTTTTTGTTACTTGTTTAAAATTATAAATTAAATTTGAAACAGGAAGAATTGTATAAATTCTGGAAAAGCGAGGTTTTGGGAGCGGCAGCCCCCATCATCTAAGATATACAACGAATTTATATTACATTAAAAAATTGTTATACATATTTACAAAATTTGCTGTTTTTAACATTTGAGGTACTACTGCAAGGTTGACTAAGCAATTATTATTATTAATTAATACACAATTCTAACGTCAAAAATTATCAAAAAATTTATATTTTTTCCTAATTTTGAAAAATAAAAAAAGTGAAAATTTTCCCGGAAAATGAGGTAGTTTTCCAGGGAAATTTGACTTCCACCTCCTAAAAACTATAGATACACAATCCTACATTCAAAAATTTTCAAAATATATACTCCTTACCTGATTTTCTCGATGTATGTATACGTAAAGTAAAATAACGCCAAAAAGTCAATAAGTTAAAACAAACACACACTGCATAATGTAGAGCAACTTTAGAGGCAATTAATGTATAAACCACATATTACAGTAACTCAAAAAATTTAATTTAAAGAAAAAATATAAGACCCCAATTTAAACTTATACTCAGTTTCCGCCATACTTGTATTATCAAAATTCTGTGTTTTTTTTTTGAGAAACTAGTTAACTGCATTTATGTCGATTTTGAGTTATGAATGAAAATTACTGGACAATTGCCTAAAGTTTCAAAAATAAATTTCAGTTTTCTAATACTTTCCTTCAATTTTCCGGAAAATCTAATTAAAAATGAGTAATTACTACTAAAACCTACTGCGAGTTTTTATTTCAAATGCGTTTTCTGAAAAATTTAGTTTTTACAGTTAACTAGTTTCTCACAAAAAAAAAAACAGAATTATATTTACAGAATAATCTGATCCAATGCATTGATCGATTCTGTACCAAGCCAAATGAAAACACAACATTTGTGACTATCAGTAGAAGAGATATAAGCAAAACAATTTCTTTGATCTGTGTCCTTAATTGTCCTTATTTCACTAAAATATGATACCGTTAAAAAATATAGATTTTTATTGAAAAAATTAATTTGACCTTGAAATGACCTATATCAAAAATAATTTAAATATTAATTCCTCCAATGAATAAAATAAAAATAAATAAAATTAAACAATTGTATTGTAGAGGGTCCCTCGAACACAAACAACTTTGTCCTGCCACATTTGTTTATATAACGCTTAATTTTCGAGTTATTTAGGTGAGTCAGGTTAATTGCCCGTCATTAAAGTTTGAGATGTATTTCACAGTCTATTATAATTTGTCTAGCTTACTAAAAATTGGTATTAAATTACCAAAAAGTTTCAACATTTGATTTCATTATGTTGTATGGTGAACTGATCAGAAACATAATATACCTAGTTTTAATATTGCCCGTCAACCAAACTTGATGGATCGTTTGAAAGGTTGTTTGAAAATTTGGTTTAAAAAGTCAGTTTGATGTGATAGATGAATTTTGATCATCGAGTCTATTGACCAATAACTAGCAGGAATATAGATTGGGCTTCATCAGAAGTATCAGATTTGTGTAGACAATTTTGTCAAACTTGACAAGAGCTTGAAAGAATATTTTAAACTCTATCATTATACTTTATCTATGATAGAATTAAAAAGCTTTAGATTCTGGTGATTTTGGGAATTTTACAGGTTAATCAATAAAAAGTGTTATTAGTCCTGACAGCTTACACGATTATTCAAAGAATCGATATTTTTATTTGATTACTTTTTTTTACTTTGACCCAATTGTGCAAAATATAAAAACCTAATCAAATTCACCTCCAAGAAAAAAAAACGATATAAATTATGTACATTACATATTTCTCAAACCATCAAATATATGCCACATAAAAAAACGGTCAAAAGTATGTCGGCCAATTTGATCAAATTCTTGTACACACGTTAAAATATAATTCAAATGTTATGACTTTGATGTAAAAAATTCTGCCCATCGGGGTATCAATAAATCGTTGACTTACTGATTACGATAACAAGTGTATGTACATGCATTTTCTAATCAAACTACCTAGAATAACATTATCAGTAATTTTATTTTAAACAAAACAAAAGATATGGCATCAATGAAATTAATTAAAAGTTAAAATTTACAGATTTAATTAAAAGCTTTTTGATTCTCGAAAAACATATGTTAGACAATTATAACTGATATTTAAATTTGTTAATTTTAGTGTTATTAAAAAATAAAACTTTCTTTTTAAGTTTTAACCAACTATGTACATAATATAGTACGTAAATTATGTACAATTTAAAAACTAATTGTACATACATACGTATAAAAAAAAAATTGCGGAATACTACAATACGAATACGATACCAAAAGCAATCAAACTATTTTTTTTTTTTTTTATTTTACTTTCCTTTTCCGGTTGGTGTTACTGTTTACTATTCTATACACTACAAAAACCATATTGTTTAATAGTTTTTTTTTGTATTGTATTATTGTACTAAATTAATAATAATTTTTTGTATAATAATTGTTATCTTATTGTGTATTGTGTGTCGACGATGCGCATTTTCGTGTTAACGCAAGTATAACGCACTGATGCATCTTCGCGGATCCATACACGAATTGTACGCGATTAGATATTATAATGAAGTAGTTCGTTAACAAAATAATTATAACTACTTGCTGTCTGTGTGCGATACTGATTTATGAATTAATGTTTTTTTTTTTTTTTGTAACGGATTAAAATAAAACTATCGCACATAATTAGAACATACAGTTTAATTGAAGAAGAAAAATAGGTTTGCAGAATTTACATAAATTACAGCTAACTAATTGTATAAATCATTTTGTACAATTACTATTAAAATAAAAGATTTGGTTAACATAATACATAATAATTGTATAATATGAAGGTCATTTCTTGTAAATAAGTTAAAACTAAAATTTAGTTACCATTTTGCAAACAACAGACTTAATGTGGAGAGATTTTTGTAAATGTTTTATTTGGTTTTACGACATTGCAAGATGAAATGACGGTAAATGGAAAACAATTTTTTTTTATTAGTTTCTTAATTTTGAACCAATTAAAAATATGTAATAAGTTGAGAAAGCACACGGGATATTGCATATTTCTGACCTCAAATTTTAATGTTTGTCATATTTTTGTTGATCGTTGCCGAAATCATTGACCATGCACTAATGATTTATATAACCCTGAATGTGGGGCTAGTTGTAGATGAAGAAGTATAATTGTGGTATTATAGGGGGCTTGCATCTAATAATTTTGGTCAAATGGCGTAACAAAGAAATAATTAGGATGTCGGTGGTGAGGGTGACTTACGTAAGTAATGATCTAAAATTATTTGCAGCTAACAGTTTTTCAAGTATGTATAGAAGTCCAAAAATGAATTAAACTGATTTTTGAGAATTGCGAGTTGGTAATTAATAAAATCAAGAATCGCAAATCGGCGATCGTTCTTTATTATTAAAATCATCAGTTTACAATTCTTTATTTTGAAAAAAGAAGAGCTATGTATACTCGAGTAGTTTTAATAGTTTCGAGTTGGCAGAGATAGTGCTGAACATAAGGTTTCACATATTTTAGTAGATTTCGACAAATTAAAAGAACAGAAGGTTGTAGAAGGTTTACTTGCCAAGTGTGAAAGCCTAATGAATGAAATGTTTTCGGTTTTTAAAAATTGAATCTTCCTCAAGAACAAACTCGAGCCGTTATTTTATACTGTTGATCCACCACTTACAAAGGGATTAATGCAACAACTTACAAAAGGCACTATTTCTTTATATATTTTGACCAACCAATGCACAGTTTAAATTTTGTTGAAATATTTTGCGACGATTATTTGGCCTTTAATATATAAAAAGCTCGATTGATGCATTTTTCCTGCAGCACTTGGACAGGTTCGTCAGCTATGAACTGTCAAATTGAATTTTATTTTTGTTATTGTAATTTTTAAATAAAAAAAATTTAAATATGGCAGTTTTCAAATAGAGGCCTAACTATATGCAATTCGACGCTATTTTCGAAGGCTATCGATTTGTATTAGAGGCTATAGGAAAAAAAAGAAAACAATTATATATCAGGGGTACAAATTGAAAATGCGGGATTGATAACAGATGGCGTTACTAACGCTATACGCATCAGGCAGTACTGTGACTATGTTCATGTCAAAGCTACGTCTTATAGCTTTAATTTTCAGTATGTGTCAATTTGTCGCAGTGTCAAATTCATAGTTTTTTTGAGCTCTCAATATGTCGAGTTTCGTGCCAACAAAACAGCATTTGCGGGAAGTTTTAATTTACTTCTTTAATTTGAAGAAAAGTGCTGCTGAAGCACATCGATTGGTCTCCGAGACTTATCCGAGTCATGTTCCATCGGTTTCAACGTGCGAGAGATGGTTTGTGCGGTTTAGAAGTGATGATTTTGACGTTGAGGACAAAGAGCGGCCGGGCCAAGTGAAAAAGTTTGAGAATGCTGAATTGGAGGCAATACTCAATGAAGACTCGTGTCAAACTCAACAAGAGCTCGCAGATTCATTGGGAGTGACACAACAAGCCATTTCCCATCGTATAAAAGCCCTCGGAATGATCCAAAAGCAAGGACATTGGGTGCCGTATGAGCTGAAGCCGAGAGACGTCGAGCGCCGTTTTTTTGCATGCGAACTGCTGCTCGAACGGCAAAAACGGAAGGGTTTTTTGCATCGCATTGTCACTGGTGATGAAAAGTGGATCCATTACGATAACCCGAAGCGCAAAAAATCATATGGTTACCCCGGCCATGCATCATCATCGACGGCCAAACCAAATATTCACGGCGCCAAGCTCATGCTCTGTATTTGGTGGGACCAGCTGGGTGTGGTGTATTATGAGCTATTGAAATCGAACGAAACCATCACAGGAGCACTATACCGAACTCAATTGATGCGTTTGAGCCGCGCACTCAAAGAAAAACGGCCACAATACGAGCAAAGACACGACAAAGTAATTTTGCAACATGACAACGCTCGGCCACATGTTGCAGCGCCGGTCAAAACATACCTACAAACGCTGAAATGGGAAGTCTTACCCCACCCGCCGTATAGCCCAGACATTGCTCCTTCCGATTACCACCTTTTCCGATCGATGACACATGGCCTAGCTGACCAGCGCTTCCATTCTTACGAAGAAGCCCAAAAATGGGTCGATGACTGGATAGCAGCCAAGCCGGCCGAATTTTTTCGCGACGGTATCCGTAAATTGCCAGAAAGATGGGAAAAAGTTGTGGCTAGCGATGGACAATACTTTGAATAATTCATTTGTTACCATTTTTTCAGAATAAACGTTCAAAAATAGAAAAAAATCCCGCATTTTCAATTTGTACCCCTGATATAATTTTTTCCTTCTAACAATTTAATAAATAATTTAAGCCTTCGAATTGAGGTTGGCCAACACAAGACTTGAATTTTGAGAAATTTACCAACTAATTTTTTTTTACATTTTGTACTTAATAGTTTTTCTATGTGCAAACAAAAATGTTTCGGTTCACGAAAACTGCTCTGGTTGGATGATATTTTCACTAAAATTCACTGGGACCTTCCCCTAAAGAGCCGTGTAACTATTGCCGGAGAGCCGCGGATGATCTTTCATAATTTTCGACTATGATACGTCATGATACGCCTAAATCAAATATTCGATTATAAAATTTGCGTCCAAGTATTAAAATAATTCGAAATTCATAAATCCGCCTTAAGAAATTCGTCTAAATCAGCTATTTATTCTAATTTGAGGTTGATATCCGAAGTAAATTCGCGGAAATTTAGTAGCTATTTTTAAAGTAAAAGTTAAGAATTCAAGAAGATGAAAATTTATAAAATTGGATGTTGAAAATGTAGGTATTTACTTGCATAAATTCAATTTGAAATTAAAATTTGTCAAATGTGGCTTTAAAAATTCCAATTTCGTTAAACTATATTATACCTAGATAACATTGAATACTCCAAACCAAAATTTCAAGATTCTAAATAAAATTTCAAATTTTGGATATAAAACGTTACAAAATTGGTTGATTACATTGAAAATTGGTAGTTGAAAAAATTTTGAATTTTGTACAGAAAAATTCTAATTTATCATTTATTTATCAGATGTTCCCGAGTTTTATAATTCAGGAGAACAAATTAAATTGAAATTTGGTTTCAAATAAGTGAAAATCGACAGAAAACGACAAATAATTTGAGACTAAAATTTTAAACGAATCATATTATTCAAATTCATTAGTTGTGTTGTGGTCAAATTAGAAAAACGTGCAAAAAATTAAAATTTTGATAAATTTAGAATGGGCAGCACAAAAATGTTTAGTTTTTCTCGGTTAGTCTCCCGTGATCTCTTCAGTTGCCCGAAAAAAGGAGTCATGTTTTGTAGAACCAAAGCTGATCAAGTTTCTAAAATGCTACGCTGAAATCAATTTATAACGCCAATAGATAAATTACACTACCCTGCAAAATGTTGCCCCTTGACAATGAATAGTTGTTTCCGAAGTAATTTTTCACGATGAAACCGAATCCGGGCTCAGAATTGCTGTATCACGTTAGGTTTATGAGATATCCTAACTTAAAAGTGCAAAAAACACTGTTTTTTGATATATTTGAGGTTATGTCGCACTGCGACTTTTAACTTTTCAAAAAAGCCATGTACGAGATCTTATAGTACAAGTCTTCCTCTTTCACATGCCGTTGAGTTTGCTCAAATATCTTTTTTTTCGCCGAGATATCGCATTTTCAAATTTGCATATTCGTGAATTTTTCGGAGTTCATAGAATTACGGTAAAAGATATTTGAGCAACCTCAACGGCATTTGAAAGAGGGAGACTATAAGATCCCGTACATGGCTTTTTTGAAAAGTTAAAAGTCTCAGTGCTACATAACCTGAAATATATCAAAAAACAGTGTTTTTTGCACTTTTAGGTGAGGATATCTCATAAACCTGACGTGATACAGCAATTCTGAGCCGGATTCGGTTTCAGCGTGAAAAATTACTTCGGAAACAACTATTCATTGTCAAGAGGCACAAAATTTTTAAAATTTTGCAGGATAGTGTTATTGATAAATGTTGTGTTTATATATTTTGGATTTATACAATACATTGATCACATATTTGAGATTCTTACAAATGAATGGGTTGGATTTTATTTTTCGTAAACTGCATAGAACATTTTTTGCTTAGAATTCATCCCTCTATCGATTTCTGCGGTTATTTTGAGTGTACTAATTTCTGCCCTGATAAGGGGTGGCATCCACCCCCAGGTTAAAAATACACACTGGTACTATGTTTTGTTCCTTGAGCCATTCCCTACTTATTTTTCAAATTTCATGTCATTCGATTTTGTCCGTAAGAATTCTGAGGTAATAACCTATTTTTACCGTCAAACACTGGACTATAAAAGGCCACCTCTCGGCGTCTACGGCCATTATCAGTTCATACGGGGTACCGAATTAAAAAAGGCTGAATCAAAAAAAGTCTTCATTAATGAAATAAAAAAAGCGAATATTGTATGAAAAAGGAATACTTTTTTTATTTCAGAAAAAAATGAATTAAAAAAGGTAACAGGTGTTCATACAAATTCATACAAAAATCACCATTTTTAATTCACTTTTTTTAATTCAGCCTTTTTTAATTCATGTAGCCAGGTCATACATTAGTGGAGAAATTCTACTCTCTAGTACAACAAACAAATCACAAAAAAACGTATTAAATCTTTCTTACATAGGTATAAATTAAACGTTCGTTGTTAAAAGGCCGAATGTCGGAAGTCCGAATGTCGAATGTGTCGAAAGGCCGATTGTCGAAAAGCCGAATGGGTCGAGATGCCGAATGTGTCGAAAGACCGAATAGCTGAAAAGGCTGAATGTCGAAAGGCCGAATTTTCATGAAATTTTCCTTCACTTAATTGATTGAAATGAATATTTAAAGCCATTGAATTTATTTCTTAATGTAAAATAATTTAAATAAACTGAAAATACGTGCTAATAAATCCTGTGCATATAGCATATTAATGTGATCAAATTTCGTCGGAAAAACAAATTATTTATTTTTTTTTTTTTATTATATTGTAATTAATTAGTGTACTGACTACATTTGCTTGGAGAAAAAAAATTCAGAAATTTTAAAATCCAGAATAGTTTAAAAGTAAAAATCCAGAAAACAAATCTAGAAATTAGCGGAAAAGCAATCCAGAAAAAAATCGAGAAAAAATCTTTTGTTTAAAATAAATGAAAAAAAATCAATTTTATTGGTATTTTTAGGGGATCGGAGTATTTGCCTGCAAGACAAAATTTTGTTTTGTCCTTTCTTGTTTTTTGAATTCTTACCGTATAAAATATAGTTTACCAAAATTTTGTTGGACAAAATCTTGTTTTTTTAAATTTTGTTTTCCGAAATAATTATTTTGATTATTTTATAGTGAAATAATGAATATTTAGTGAAATAGTTTTTCTGGGGTCGATACAAAATATTGCATTTCAAAATGTTGCATTACCAAAATATTGTTTTTTTTTATTAATCTTGCAACTACAAAATGTTGCAATTACAAAACCTTGCATAACAAAATAGTGCAATTATTTTTCTTTTTAGTAGGTGTCATTAATAGATTCTATATAATCCGCTCCTACGTGCGGCACGTAGTGCGACGAGTTTGCTGATCCCGGCTCCTACGTCCCCCGAAGTTCAAATTTAAAGCCCCTCGGAGGGCTAAGCGGGAGGTAGCGCAGCGACGTTCCCGTGAGAATTACCGAATTGTAAGTTAAATTAGTCGATGTCATGTTATTTTAATGTAAAATCTATAAAAGATTAATAAAAACATTATTAACATAAATAAACAGTATTTTGAAAACAAGACTTTGAGAAACAAGATTTTCTCCAAAAAATTTTTGGTGGCAAGATTTTGTAAAACAAGATTTTGGAGAAAACATTTTAGAAACAGTCTTTTGTAAACAGTCTTTTGAAAAATAGTGATACGTGGCCAACCCCATTTTTAGACTATAAGTAGAAGCGATATGAGCGATACGATTCCTTTGATCTGTGTCTGAAAGGTTGACATTTTATAAATTTTAATTATAATTTGGTCAGCACTTTGATAATTATGTTTCTGGATTTTTGTTTTTCTGAATTTCTTGGTTTCTGGATTTTGTTTTCGGGATTTTCAGTTTCTTTATTTTTTTTCTAGATAAGGTAGCCAATCTTATATAATTAAAAATAAGGTAGCCAACCTTCATTAATTTTTAATCATATGATAAAAAACGTAAGAAGATTTTAATATTTAAGGCGATTTACTATTAAACATTTTTATACAAAAATTTTGATAAAAATATAAATTTTGAAATTTTTCATTCATTAAAAGATGAAATATAAAATGGGTTGGCTACCTTATCTGGAAAAAAATAATTCAGAAACTTAAAATCTCGAAAAAAAAATCCAGAAACAAAAAAATTCAGAAAAACAAAAATCCAGAAAACTAAAATCCAGAAACGCAATTATCAAAGTGCGGACCAAATTAAAATTAAAATTTATAAAAAACTATCGAATTTTACTTTTTCCGTAAAGTTCTTAATATTTACGATAATGGAAATTGCTTCGTCAACCTTTCAGACACAGATCAAAGCAATCGTATTAATCATATCGCTTTTACTGATAGTTCTACCACAAATGTTTCAAGTTATTTTGTGGTTGGTTTAATTCGTTGGGTTAGTATGGCATCGGCGAATGTATTGGAGCGAATTGTGGGCGAATGTATTGGAGCGAATTGTGGATTAAATGTTTCGTCAACCTTGCAGACACAGATCAAAGGAATTGTATCGCTTCTACTGATAGATGTACCACAAATGTTTCAAGTGATGTCAAAAGTCTAAGAATGCCTATACAATTTAATTTTTTTCATTTATTTTAAAGAAAATATTTTTTCTGGATGGCTTTTCCGGTAATTTCTAGTTTTTTTCGGAATTTTATTTTTCTGGATTTTTACTTTTTTACTATTCTGGAGTTTTTTTTTCAGGCAAATGTAGTGATACCTATTAAAATCAATTTCGACACAAATGGCCTTTCAACATTCGGCCTTTCGACATAATCGGCCTTTCGACCGATTCGGTCTTTCGACACATTCGGCCTTTCGACACTCGGTCTTTCTACATATTCGGCCTTTCGACATTCGGGCGTTCGGTCTTTCGACATTCGGCCTTTCGATATTCGGCCTTTCGACTCTATTCCAAATTAAAATCATAGTTTTAAATACATTTTTTTCTGTTTTTCTCCGTAAGGTGACCATCTCTTGAAAATACCATTTTCTCCATTATGAACGATAGTTGGCTTAAGGGAGTTCCACTGAAATTGCGATTTTTGCATAAAGCTTATTAAAGTTTATGTGTAACGTGACAGGCAAATAAGACACTCTATTCTATAGTATACTGCCGTGCTAAGAAAAAAAGTCACATCTGCCTATTTGTAGTTTTGAGTAATTTCAATTTTTCTATTTTTGTTCACCATGTCTTCATATAAAACTTGACTATTAAATAACGTGATTTTATGACATTTGATGAAGGATATTTGACTTTTTAAAAAAGCAGAAATGTAGGTATTTGTTGAAGACTCCAAATATGCCCCTAACGCATTTTTCGACTTTTGGCGTTTGTGACTTTTTTTCTTAGAACGGCAGTATAAGTATATAAGTATATGTATAAATTATAGACGAAAATTTTGTAAATCGCTTTAACACGCTGTACTATATATTGGAGAAATACCTCTATTCTACATTAAACATGTTGATCTAATACCCAATACCATGTTGATCATAAAAAAAATACTCCTAGAATAATAGCCTAATTAAAAAGATGTTGACCCGAAAACATTAATTTTATGAACAAGTTTTAAAAATTCGCCCACATCATTGTTAAGAGCATTCAACTAAAGATGGCATTTTACACTACATATGAAATCGAAAGGTAGTTAAATTGCATCAGTATGGCGTGTAATTTTTTAACATGGCGTGATAAATATGAAAGATGGCAATCTACGTATTTTCCAAACATTTAGCAATAATAAAGAGAAATTAGATTGTGAATTGTGATTGTACGAATTTTTGTACATCTTAAAACTGTTCCGGTGCGATTGTACGAGTAAAATTCAATGATTTTTTTAGCTTGCGGTCATAATTCTGGAATAGTATACATAATTTTATAAATAACAACCTAAACGCGGAAGCCATCGTCCTACATAACTCATATGTATGTATAAATATACATATATATAAAAGTATCTAACATGTACTAGTTGTATAATCGATCAAATTACGATATTTTTACATATAATCGATATTTAAATAGTTGCACACTATCCAACTATTTAATGCATAACTAATAATCAAAAAATAATTCTATAAGACATAACCCGATAAATAATAATATAAAAAATATTTAGGTTATAATTCAGAGACCATACACAGACGTATACAAGAAATGTAAAACAAAACTTAAATTTTAGTGGAGTTCGCGTGCCACCAATACAATATAGACTAATTTTACACGTGATAGTATTTAAAAATTATAAAAAAATATTTATTGGGATTCATAAACCTTAAAAAATAATAACAATAATAATAAATGTATTTATTATTATATAAAACATATGATTTGTTTGAGACCAAATCCATTATTAATAGATTTACAGTTGGCTTTGTACATAAAAACATACTTTCATGCTTTCTACTCTTCTATTATAAGATATACCTTTTAAAAAAAACACACAATTTATGTTAATTTAAAATTGTTTATGAATGAAGTGTAAATTGGTGTGTACTTTCTATTAGTCGGCTCGACGAGATCATGACTAAGCAGCGCATACCAAAAACACCTTGCGCGCGACGCGTCTAATGCGTGCGCACGCGGTGACAGATTTTTATGTTCACATCGTGGGTATCAAATTAAAATTTTTTTTACTATTAATCCGATCGATATATATTAATGATTTAATGGGCACAAATAAACGTAATATTTTTATTTTTTGTTATTTTTAAATACTTTCTATAATATTTAATTATAAACAATTATTATTATGTTTCTCGTTCAGTTTAAAATTAAAAAATGCATGGTTATTACTACTTAGTGTTACTTTCAAATAATATTTATAAACTATGCGGTATATAAGCATCGCCATGCACCCCAGACACATAGTTTTTCTATGTTTGGAGGAAAACATTATTTTTGATTTACAAAAAAAAAAAATTAGAAAGTTATTCAATAATTTAGTTTCGATATGTGTACAATGTGAATTAATAAAACTATTATTTAATAGTAAATAAAATAAAAATTGTAAACATAATCGCGCGTCATGAGTGATTCATTTTCAAATTTTTCTCGTTTTATGATGATGAACAACATTTCGAAATGATGCTGCGATGATATCGCGCGCGCGCGCAACATACACAGTTGTTATGAATTATTATTGAGTGTGATGTAATCCGATTTATTATGAATTAATATCATTACTTGAATGAATACTTCAGAAAGTATGTTTTTGTTTATTCACTGTGTTGTGTGATGGAGGTTAAATTAATTATAAGACATGTACCCCTATATAATTTTGAAGGCAAAACAAGTCGAGTAATCAATGTCATTCTGTATTTTTCATAAAAATCTTCGTTTTATTTTTGTTTTTGTTAAATGCAGTTTTAATACTAGACTTAGAATTTAAGTTTTGTGAAATTTTTATTTTACAAAATTTCATTTTAAATTACCCATTTACCATTCGGTGAATGATGAAATTAGGCTTAGTAACTTTTATTAAATTTTAAATGTTTAAAACCTATCTGTTCTAACAAAATTCGTAACAACACGCCCATTTGCCGTTTAATAATTTTAGTAATAGCATCCAGGCGGAAACTTTATTCGTTTCCGCGCCTTCAATCTTGTTGACTTATTTTTTGTTCAGCTTATAGCGCCTTTTAATTAGGGTATGATTAAAGCGACTTTTGAAATAGGTAGATTTGGCTCAATTATACAATTATATGAGCAATAAATTTCTAAAACAAAGCAAAAAACTACAAAATACCTCAAAATTTATATTGGTCTGGCGCTTGTTTCATTTTTTAGCCATCATATTTTTTTCTTATTCTTTTCTACTTGTACAATCGACAATTCGAATCATAGTTCAACAAGTTCAACTTTTGTTATTACATGTTTTCAATATAAACTGTGATTTGATCCAGAGCATTCAGTGTCAAGAAATGTGAATTTACTATTTCACCACAGTCCTCATTAAACAACTAAACTATTGCGGACAAACAGGTAAAACAAATTTTTCCAAAATGAAAAAGAGATCCCTCGATTTCTCAACAAAAGAAAAATCGCATTCAATTTTTGTTAACTACGATTAATTACAATAAAACTGTTACATACTTTCTTGCTTTGGGGAGTTCTCGTTGAACGGCCTTAAAAAATTTGTTATATATTCCTTTTCACTTGATTGAGTTCAATAGAGGTCACGTATTTGCTGATATTTTCAATGTTTTAAATTATTCATATTAGGACATAAACTCAATGTGTGCTTAAATTTAGAAAACATTTTCTTGCACGTGTTTGCTGAATCCTCTAAAGATATTTTTCAAATAACATGGCTACAAAATATGGTATTTATTTTGGATAAAATAAACGTTTTTGTTAATTTTCATAGCAACACCACTCCACTGCAGTTCACCACAAGAAAGTCATCGTAACTAAATATTTACTTGCATTACATCATCGGTGGTTAATTCGATACCTAAGTAGGTGCTCGACTTAAGCAAAATCACAACACGTTGCCAATTTATTTCGCAAACATCAATCACGTTAATTCCACCATACTAAATGAAATATAAAAAATATTTTATTACAACATGTGTATTTAGAAACCTAAAACAATAAAAAAACACAAAATTTAATCCCCTGCAACGATTTTTTTTTTTCGTGTAATTAATTTTAATGATTAGAATATATCCATACCAAAAAATTTAGTGGAGGTGTGCGTAATGTTGGTAATAAATATAAATTTTTTTTTTGGAATATTCTTGTTTTGACAACAGCTATTTAACACCCAGGAAGTATTTAAAGATACTAGATAAAAATCATGGTTTTCGACCCGCCTATATATCTCACTAATTGATATTGCCTTTTATGGATGACATGACCTGTGACAAATTGTACATTTTATTTTGGTGGTGGCTACCAAAATATGTCTTCTTCTGTTTCGTATTGATTTTATGCAAATTTATTGTTTTTTTTTTTTGCAGCATTGTTTTGTCTGTATACCTTTTAAACCGCAGATCAAATCTATAATTACCTCGACGTAAGACATTATAATTTGTAGGTCAAACACATTAAACAAAAACAAAACAAAAAAATGTGGAATAGTGACACTCCTTGTCTCCAAATATAAAATAAAAACTATGAACCCTGTTTTAATAACAATATATTATAGTTTTATGAATATGAATAATTCATTTTGCATGTTTAACTCGGAACGATATATTGAATCAATATTTGGTGCCAAGAGGTTCGTATAAATAAACAAAAAGAATTATTTTGTTTTCAAATTTTTGTCAATATTGAAGAATACACGGATATGTGATTGGCACTACTGGGTATTTAGCCTAATGTAATATTTATCCTAATGAGTAGCGAGGCATGTTTAATTTAATTAGTAATGACGTATTACACACTCCTGTTTTCAATTTTTATATTCAATTGTTTTTTATCAACAAAATGTAAAAAAAAACAATTTGTTGAGTTCTGTGCGGTGTTATGCAATCAACAAAAGAGAAATTTTTCATAGTTTTTTTAATATCTTTTAACTACTAAATGTGTAGTTGAGTTTTCATTATTTTCCATTTTTGTAATATAATGAAACATAACAACAACATAAAAATTATGTTTGCGTGTACAACACACACTGGCTGTAAAAAGACACATCAAAATAGTTTTTTTTTGGTTTTTCGAGATCCTTGGTGCGTTAAATTTGATATTGATATTGTTTATATCTTGGGTATACCATGAATTCGTTGCTAAATCATAAATAACTTAAGCATACATGGATTACGTATTAAGCAATGTGTTTACGATACATAAATTCCCGATATCGTTTGCTCAATAGAGTTAATTTTATAACGTTTTGTTTTATTTTTATTTACAGATCGAATTGTGTGATATTGGTCCTAGGACCGGTATGGAGTGTATGCCATTAAGATCACCACCGGGTCCATATCATTATCATATAAATGATCAAACAAAATCACTGCAGGAATTACAGAATGAAGTTGGTGCTTTATTGGAATTTCGTGATTTGGTTATCGAAACCTTCCCTGATCTTAAAAATAAAATGGCATCATCATCATCGGCTTCCAGTACTCTTACCGGTTTGCAATCATCGTTAGCTTCTAGGTATGTCGGAACATATTATTTTATACTCAAATAAAATCAATAATTAAAAATTATTTTATTCTTTCTAATTATAGACGAGAATGGGAACCCGGAATACGAGTTAGGCGAAAACTAATGCAAAAAGAAAATTCCGAAATATCTTCGTCTTCTTTGATACGAAGTCGAAGTAATTCACATAGTGGTAAAAAGGAGCCAAAGAGTGGTGAAGGAAATGGAAGTGTTGTACAGGATTCGGGATTCTCGACCGAAACAAATTCTTCTAAAGAAACACATAGTGCATCGTCGACAAGTGGAACTGCTACTGTAAGTTTTATAATTTTATTATTTTAGCCTGTAGTTAATAAAATTTAACATTTTGATCGTGAATTTTACTGTATGTATATCAATTCTATTCGCGATATCGAATTAGTATTAGATTTGAAAGATAACAGTGCAAACATAATTTCGAATTTTGAAATTTATTTATTATAAATCGTTTAATTTATTTGCTCATAACAGAAGTAAGTTAATTTTTGTGATAGTTTCACACCAATTTCTTCAATATTTTGTTCAGCATTGGCTGAGAATTGATCACCAACTTACTTCTGCATATCGTTACGTTGTCAAATCAAATGTTACTGTTTTTTTAAATAAATAATTTCTTTGTCTTATCGATATGAGTCTATATTATCTTGTAAATTTCAACATGCGTCAAATTTATTAATTATTGTTTGCATTTT
The DNA here is from genome assembly GCA_963556165.1 of Tipula helvola. Taxonomy (NCBI): domain Eukaryota; kingdom Metazoa; phylum Arthropoda; class Insecta; order Diptera; family Tipulidae; genus Tipula; species Tipula helvola. The sequence goes on from OY744482.1 coordinate 391,342,329, forward strand.
CCATATACATATAAAAAAAAACCTTCAACCCGACTCTTTCAATCAAAATTATCAAATTTAACAAAAAAGCAATGGAGAAATTAAATCAAATCCCAAACATTCCCGTCAAAATGTTTTCATAGTAAATTCAATTAAATTCCTACCTAAATCGATTCCAAACGAAATTCAAACAAAACTAATCCAATTTAAATAAAAAATTTGACTATTTTGATACAAACCAAATTGAACCTAAGGTAAATCCAATCTTAACCTTAATCTGGCTCCCTATGCCGTTCCTAATAAATTAGTTAACCAGATGTTAAGCAATGTAATTGTTAAGTCTAATCAATTTTTTTTTTTTTTTTTTTTGTTATTTCAGACCCAGACAATTCTGCTCGTTAATTCACAGCATCGTTTACCGCTAGTCGATGCTGAAGATGAATTATGGAATTTATTAGATGTAATACATAGAAAAAGTACAAGACTTCGTGAGGAAATGGAATATTTGCAGAGTTTTGAACAAAAAGAGCAAAATAGAAATATCACTAGTAGTTTATCATCATCAGCATTATCAGGCGCCGGCCCACCTCTTCCACCGCCACCTCACTTTTTATCCCAATTAGATCGTCTAAATAAGGACGATGAAAATATACTTCGTAAGGAACGTGATCATTTATTAGATAAGTTAGCCGAAATGGAAGCAATTACATTAACCAGTCAAATTAGAACCTCCCGGGTAGAGGAAAAACTAGAAGAGATGTGTTTAGCAAAACAGGAAATGGAAGATCAACTTCAAATAGCATTAAATAAAAAAATGGATTTTAATCATTCTTCTAGTAGGATAACAGATTTATATAATAGTGATTTTGGTGATGATCATCATGATTATGGTGAATCATCCAATAAATTAATAAATCAAAAACATAGTCCAATACTATTAAAACCATCACCGCACGTAATTACATACGATAATAAAAATATTTTGGATTCCAAAGTAAATTTAGGTCGACTGGATGGAGTTGTGAGTACACCGAACCGATTGACTAAAGTTCGGGTTGCCGATTCGAAAAAAATCGCTGCCATATTATTAGAAACAAATCCAATTGAATTGCAACGACATTTATTGACGGTAACATTTCAGAATCAGGTAAGATACATTTTTTTTTATGTTATATACTAAATTAAAAATTATACCAACCTTCCATAGTTGCATGACGAAAATTTATTTTATATATTTCCGGTGTTCAAAAATCAGAAAACTATTCAATATGACAAGTCGTTAGTGTTTGTTTAAAAAAAATTTGGTTTGTTATTGTTCGTCTAAGCTTAGTCTCCATCCTTTTTCTTTTGTCATTTTTGTTTTTTGGATAGTATAGTCGCGTTATTATATAAATGTTTACAATCATTGAATGCTCATTAAAGTGTGAATTTTCTATGAATGTAGTATACGGCAGTAGAGTTAAACCGGTATTAAGCAAAAACCAACCCATTGTCGAAAATCCAGGAAAATGTTAACAAGCCCTGTTGTATACTTTACATGTACCGTGCATGTATACAAAAAGCGCTGAATGATTATTTATCCCACTATTTTTCTTTTTTAAAGCGAAAGACAAATTTCACAATTTATTCCCACACGCGCGCAATTTTTCATAGTTTGTAAATCATAATTTGTCTAACTCTAAATGATTATTAATAATAATACAATCTGTGTGAATCTATCTTTATTTTATACAAAACAATAAGCATAATTAATTTTAAATTATTTCGCGAATATGCTGTACATTATAAACTATTAACCTTCAACTATTTTTGTTTTGGTATGAACATATGCGTACACATTTTATTATATTGCTATACTACATAGTAGTACTTGAATTTAGTAACAAAGTATGTAATAAAAAAATTTATATTTCATATAAAATAAATAAATTTCATTGAAAAATAACTCAACCAAGGAAAAAACTAAAAACTTTCTAAAATTATTAGTTAGGTAGTTTTTCTGTGTGTTTAGTTATGACAAAATTAAATCTAAATTCATTGTTTTTTTAAAAGAATCGCGATTTATGTACTTATTCTAACAATCTAGACAAATGTTTCCTATATTTGCACAAATCAAATATTGACGAATTATGTATAACCAAAAGGCTATTGAATTTCCTCTAACTATTTGTTCTCAATTCAAAATGTTTGTTTGGTATTAGCGCGGGTGAACAAATAAGGTAAGTGTAATTAGTAAACAATTAAATAAAAAAATTTAACGATTTTTAAAACAGATAACTGTAAGTTATACTTATAGAAGTTATTGTTGTATACATATTGTACAAAAAGATCGATACCGTACGATCTAAATTAGATTAATCGTAAATTAATAGGCGACGTAGTAATTGTTGCTTAATGAATAATTTTAGTTATGCTGTATTAGAATTAGGCAGAAGAAGCGTATAAATGTTTAAAAATAAAATTCAATTAAAAGTATGATTGAATTTTGGTTTTCCTCCTGCTGATATGATTATGTCGTTGTTATATCTAGGCCCCAAAATTTTATCGTATAATACCAGAAAATTGAAAAATATCAAAACTACCAAACTGTTAATTAAATCGTACTGGTTTGAATTGATCCAGCTGTTATTGGCTAACAATTAAATGTAACCGAAATCTTGTATGATCGTCAATATGTTGTTTTGGTTGGTAAGTTGCCAAAATAATTACACAAACGTAATATACAAATTCAGATAATGAGATATGTGAATCTTCGGATGATTAATTATTACTTAATACTTAAATCATTCTGGTAGAACGATTGTCCCCGATCGATTCATTACAATCTTTTACGTTATCGTTGGGAAATAATATTTGATCAAATTGAACGTGCAAGATTATTCAATACACACATTTTTAAATTTTTTTAAAAACACTTGTTAAATATTTCGCAAAATTACAAAAGGTTTAAAAAATCACTCGATCGATTTCGGCTTATTAGGCCATCATCAGGACTACAGTTATCTACAGGTATCTACAGTTTAGTAGATACTCCTAATGATGGCCTAATAAGCCGAAATCGATCGAGTGATTTTTTAAACCTTTTGTAATTTTGCGAAATATTTAACAAGTGTTTCTAAAAAAATTTAGAAATTTGTGTATTAAGTGTGTTTCGCCAAGTGCTTACGGCAGAAAGTGTAAAAAGATTATTCAATTTATAAGATTTTCTTAAAATCATTCTTGGAATTTATTTATACAATTGTTCAGTATTGTATAGATGGGCAACATAATTTGTCGTGTCAACCATAGATTCATAGAAACTCGCGCAATTTTGATGGTATGTTAACGTTTGTGATAGTAAATCGAAATACCAAATTTTCAAAAATTAGATTTACTTTACTCCACTCTTATAAATTTCACGCTCCACGTCGTCTCGACGTTATTTGTGTCCTTTTAACGTTGAAAACGTTTATACTGGAGGTATCTATAGAAAAACCGAACTATAAAAAAAACGAAATAAAAAATGTAACAAAACATGAAGAATTGTCTGCGTAGCCTCTCGATTGTCTAGGCCGTACCCATATGTCCTGAGGATGGTGGTAAATTGGCCTGTTCAATCAGAGAACGGGCAAACTTTTTAGGTACGACCAATCTCTACGTAGCAAGTCTGTTGCATCATATTGTGTACCAATGAAGGCGTGAAAAGTATTTTATTATCCTTTATGCCGAAATTATGACAATTTGCCTGATATTCAGGATCATTAAAAGCCGCTGAATCTAAGTTTAATAAGAAGGGGCTCCGTGCTATCAGACTGATCTATGACGGACGGCTTGTTGGATTTTTCATCCGAGGGCAGACAATATAGCCGGCTCCTCACAAAAAACCCGAGATAACGCATCTGACAAGATATTGGCTGACCAATTTTAATACCCAATTTCAAAGTTAAAGGGCTGCAATTGTAAACGACATCTGGCAAGCTGCTCTGACAAATCCTTTTGCGACATAATCAAACCGCGTTGCTCAGGCATATAGATATAGATCGATTGCAGCAGGTTGTACTTCAATGTTATCTGGTTTCGTGTACAACTCAACAATATCTTCTTTTTGCCACCATTGCTTTTTTAATACTCCTTTCTTCGCTGATCTGCCTCTATTGTGAAACTCGTGTACTACAATTTTGGCATTTTTATTTATTCCGTCCACGTGATGTGCCATTCATTCTCGAATGGTCGTGTGGTATCGGTAATATCCAGACCGCTTGGAGTCTGCAGGTTTCGTTTTTTTACGGGATGTTCTATCTCGTAACAGTCTGCGCCTGTCATAGGGTCGACGAATTCCTACTGAGGAATAGGATAATGTAATTGTTGTTGCAAATTATCAAATAAATTAGAGCTTAAATTTAAAACTAGAATTTTAAACATTGTTTTATCTTTGTGAATGTTAAAATCGAATTAACAAATTTTTAAATTTTTGTGTTTTTATTTCCATTAGAGATTTTTTCATGTGACTTCATCTAGCGCCACAAATTTTTGATTCACAAATTTGATTCGATTACGAAACGACACTAAATGATGTTCTCTTTTATTTCTAGGTCCTGCAACAACGTCTAGAAGCAGCTGTAAAATCAAAATTAATTTTTGTTAAACGCATCGAAAAAGCAAAAGATGACATTGAGGATTTAAAATTTCAATTAGAAGAGAAAAATATCGAGCTTGAAGGTACAAAAGCGCAACTTCGTATAATAGAATCAAAACAAATTTTTAGTCCAGAACATTTACGTTCACCATTATCGCCCTCGCGTGAATCAACATTAAGAATGCAATCGGTGTCAACACCAAGTATGAAAGCAATGATACCACTTCAAATTGATGAGCTATTACATAATAGTAGCAGTACCGAATCAGCTCAAGATCAAGCGGATAAAGATAAATGTTTGGAAAGCACACCAAAACGTCGACCTAGTAAAATACCGACAAAATCGTATTCAGCACCGAAACCACCAACAGGACGTAGTCAAAGTTCCTTAGCGAATAAAAGTGTTTCGGGACCATCGTCCAATAAGAGTCTAAGTAAAAGTACTAATAGTTTGTTAGGTAAATCCGATTCGAATCTACTTAAAAAGGAAACACCTAGTTTAACACGATCGGATTCGGTTCAAAGTTGGCGTCGTGATTCATCATTAAATAATCGTAGCTCATCAATTCCCATATCAACCAAATCAATTAGTCCGGCGCAAGCAAAGCCAACATCACCCCAAATAAAACCAAAACGTGATTCTTTAACGTCGAAAGTGAAAAATTTGGATTCCCTAACACGAATCCAATCGCCCGCATTGGTGGGTGGACTATATAAATCAGCATCGAAAAAAGATTTAAGTTCTAGTTTTTCGACGGGAAACGTGCGACTGGATCGAAAACCAATTTCTGTTCCAGTGCGACGCGTTAGTAGTGTATCAGTGAATCGTTCCAATAATAATAGTAATAATAATAATAGTAGTAATAGTAATAATGGTGGAAATGATCATCAAAATGAAGAAAATGGAAAGGTACGAAATATACGTTCAAGCATCTGGAATTGGTTGAAAATTTAATTTTTTTATTTGATTTTATTAACGCTTTTCTGTATTTTTTTTTTTACTATTTTGTAACTTTATATATAATTTTTAAGTAAACATTTTTTTTTTAATTAAATTAAATAAACAATCAAGATAGGAGTAGTAAACGCGCTTCGTAACAAAACAAAACAAAAACTACTACATTATAAACAATTTAATTAATTAATAAAATTAAGGAGACTTAAGTGTGATAAAAATAATTAAATGAAAAAAAATAAATAAAAAAATTAGTTTATATATATATTAAAATTATAAAAAGAGATATTATTATGAATTTAATTAATTATACGTATTATTAAAAAATTAAAATTTAAATATTTTTTAATAAAAAAAAAATTGTGATTTTATATAAAAAAAAATTATTAAAAAAAAAATGAAAAAACCAAAAAGAAAATAATAATTCCTGTATATTAATTTTAATTATTATTTGTTATTTATTTCATAATTTTTCAAATTATTATTTAATTCCTTAATTTACAAACGTAAAAATATTTAATTTCTAGATTTACACAAACACACATACTATAATTATATAGATAACAGTTACTATTTATATATAATTTCATATGTTTTTTTTTATGTTTGATGCTCATTTTGTATTGTATACATGTTTTTTTTCATAAACATTAATTTCATTTCGACAATATTAAACAAAATTTGGTGTATGTTAGAAACGTGTTCTTCAAGTTAGCAAAAATTTCAATTTGCGTTTTTCGATGAATGAATTTTAAATACATTTGTACATAAAATTTTGTTTAATTAATTTATATATAAAATATAATACCATCATCTAAAAGTAATAATAATATTAGCACGTTTTCTGTTTGTATTTTTATATTATTTATATATCCTTTTTTAACTGTGTCAATCTACTAACAAAAATCGTTATCATTATAAATTTCATTAAATATTAAGCAAATTATCAATATTAAAAGTATATAAAAAAAAACAAATCGCAAAAATAAGGACATCCGTGTTACAAAAAACAAAACGCTTCATTCAAAGGGATTGGCAACATGTATACACGATCAGTTCATCGGCCGCAAGGATTTTTTTTGTTGCTGCTCCTGCCTCTAAAAACACGTTATTCTCCTGTTTTGTAAGTCCCGATCAAAATAAAAAAAAAAAAAAACAAACGTTGAAAACTAAAAACAAAAATTATTCAGATTATATTCCATTTATTTTCATCAATTTTATTTATATTTAGTATTAGTAAAATTTATTATTTATTTATCCTTTTTCATATTACTTTTTTTTTTTTGGTTTGGTTTGGTTTGATTTGCTTTTTTCAGTTTTGGATAATGTTAGAAAAAAAAAAAAATGGTTTGGATTTAAACTTTTTTCTGTATGATTTTTTCTATAGCTATAGTAGATTAGCTGTTAAATTTGCGAACCTGTTCAAAATTTGTTTATTGTCCTTTCATAAAACATTGTGTACTGTAATAGTAGACATTAACTGCTTTTATATTTCGTATTGTAATTGGTCATATTTATGTAAAATACCTATTCTCATTCCAATATTTTCAATTATATGGTTTGGTAAAGCTTCGTAAATACGGTGCGATTTAGAATGCATGTATGATTAAGAATCCTTTTTTTTTTTTTTTTGTTAAAAACCATACCCGAAATTCGGGATACATGGGGTGCTCCGATATTTTAAAATTAAAAATATTAGATTAATCAATGGTTTGAAAACATATAATTAAAAATTAAATTCACAATTGAATAAAAAAAAAAAAAAATCCCACGCATCTATTAACATATTGCATTGTTTATTGCAAACGTTTTAACTTTTTCGAGAAATTTTGTATAGAAAAACACGCCTAACAAATAAATTTCATAAAACCTAAAATTAACATGCGTTAGGTATTGCATTTCGCGGTGGGTAGTATTAGTATTAATAAAACTTATTAAAATTTTGTAATTTTAAATAATTTAATTTCTAAAGACGAATACGTAAACGTGTGGGAAAATAATCCAATCCCCATCTCAAAAATCATCAAAATCAATTACTCAGTTACATAAAAAAATAAAAGTGCTCTCTACTTTTGACAAGAGCCGCTTGTCTTCATGGCTACCAGAAGTATTCCTACACCCACAGATTATGCATAAATTGCTGAAAATAGTGGAAAATCATCAAAAAACCCATAAAATAGAATTTTACGCCCTGCCCTTCCAATTCCATAACGTGAACTTACCCCATAACCCCATAATACGAACTATTTAACCCTCACGTCCCAATAATATAGACTTTTACATCCTCTTAATCGCATAACACGAACTTATGAGTCTCCATAATCCCATAGTGTAAACTTACAAATTTTCATAACCCTTTAACACAAGAATTTAGAACGTATTCTCCTTAAGTAAACTCTCCAACTCCTCAAGACCAGTAACTGTCGTTTATTTTCTTAATCAGAGTTTTATAATTTTCACTTTTATTATTTCCTAAGAAATTTTCAAATATTTTTTTCAAACTGACCCATGCTGCTATTTTAGTGCTGCTCATCTTGTTTATGAAACTATTGTCTCAACATTCTTCAGATCATGAGTCCATCGAATATTCCATCTTTTAATTTCGAGCAACGGTCGAGCAACGAATTCTGTATGACATCTTGAGAGCCTGGGTTAAAAGAAACTATAACTGGCCACTTTTTTTTTCTTTCTTATAATGAATGATTTTCCTTATCCCTACTATCATAAAAACAGAGAAAGCATCGATACTTAGTGTTTCTAAATTGTTGGCCTTAATGTTATTGCAGTATACTAAAGAAAAGTCTTTATCACGAGAGAAAAATTGTCTAAAATCTTCATTTCGATTCCGATAAAATGATACTTGTGTTCCTTTTTCCAAGTAAATTTTTCTTTTTTATTGTAGACGCAAGAAACTCTGCACCATCTTTTGGTGATACCAAGTCCCAAATAAGATCGTTTTCTTTTTGTTAAAATTTTTCTGGCAAACCTTTCTTATTACAACCACTTGGACTCACACTTCCTCACTCTATCGATGATTTCAATTTTATTCCCTTCAACGTCATCTTTACTATATTAGGGCCATTTTCTATTCGTATACCGGGTTCCAAATCCCTGCATTGTAAGAATTTTTTTACATTACCATTAATCAGGGACTCTGCCGGATGACGGAAATACTCCTTTCCCCACCGTCACCACGTGGAAGTATTGATAATGTAGAGCAATTTTGGCTGTCTTAGGGGTGTAAAATATCTCGTGTTATACTGCTAAGGTCTCTATAATAAAAATTTTTGGTATTCCTGTTTTGTCCATTTTTCTGAATATTTTTGGTATTTTATCAGCTGCATTTTGATACCCATTTTCATTTAGGAAACTAGATTTCTGTGGTTACGAAACCAAAGTATGTTAATACAGTACAAGAGATTTGAAGGATCTTAAAAAAAAAGATCTGAGATATTGGTAATTTTCCTTTTGAATCTTTATGAATTTACGAATTACAGAAACCATTACAAATTAATGTTAAAATTTTAAAAAACTGAACAATTAAAAATGTCCAAATGAAGTTTAATTGTAGTAACAAATTGATATTTTCAAATGAAAATAGTGAAGAACGTTGAATATTTAAAGTACAGTACCCCGCCATTGAATTATGACCGATCAACAAATTTTAGAAATTTATTTTTTCCTTAAATAGAGCAGAAGAAATTCAATTGTTTTTAATTGCAAAAACATATATTTATTGGTACATGGTTGCTTTAATATTAAAAAAATAAATTTCGAATAAATTTTAATATTTGGTGCTTCGTCCCTTGGCCTGTATTGCTGCTTGTATTTTATTAGTAAGACTTCCTACTTCTACCATCCGTTTTTCCACACTTCTTCGATATTTTTCTTCAATGCAGCAATTGGGTTGTTTCTCCGGCTGTACACCTTTGATTTTAAATAGGCCATTAATTCTCGATTGGATTCAAATCAAATTAATTGCCAAGCCAGGGTAGAACCTTCAATTCTAGGGAACTTAAACAATCCATGGTAGCTCTCGAGGTATGGCATGGAGCACCGTCTTGCATGAAGGTAGAGGTATAGGGAAAACCCAAAAGATACATAATTATTCTTTTACCCAGAAAAAAATAACAAAAATCACACTCAGTGCTCATAAAATTATCAAAATTCTTTAGAAATGCAATCGGTCATAATTCAATGGCGGGGTACTGTATTCACTCAAATAGTCAGTCCTTCTACTACACCACGCTACTGTTAACTCTAATTTTAGTAAAATTCTTGAAACAAACCAAACCTACTGTTGGTCGTTCTATATGATTAATTTCGCATAAAAAAACGTAGAAACTTTCCCACAATTTGACTTCGTCAAACCCTAATTAATTTTTAATTTTAATATTTACTATAAAGGTAATCGTTACGGTCATTGGGTATACATAATAAACATTTATACACTATTACGTTGTAGCTTAGTCAGAACATAGAGTTCATCACATTAAATAATGTAGATTTGTTTGTATGATGTATGTTAACACAATTTTGCATGCTACATTTATAAATTTTCCAAAAAAATTTCTGTTCAATATTTATGTTAATAAAAAAAATTTTTGTGTCGATGAATTAAAAAAAAAAAAATTTAAATTCCTGCGAATGTAAGCTAATCTACTAAACATTTAAAAATATTTCAAACGCAAAACCATAATATAAACTATTACTAAATTCGGTTGTTTATTTATTGGATTTTATAGATTTACATGTTTTTTTTTTTTTTGGAGTGGGGTTTATGTTTTTTCTAGCTTAGTTTGATTATGATTCCTTATCCTTATTCTCTCACTCCACACCGAATATATTTTTGGATTTAGACTAAACCAATTTTATGACATATTCTTATTACTTACAGGAACAACAAACCATGGGTGAATCTATTTCGAGAGATTTAATCACAGAATATCTAACAAAAAATCGAGTTCCACCACCAATTTTTCAATTACCTACTACAGTCATTAATTGTAGTAATAGTGGTGGTACGGATCAAAATTCATCATTTGATGTTGCTTACAAACATCCAATTATGCTGTTGGAAGAGCAGGCTGATAATAATGAATCGTTCATTATACCCACAACAAATAGGCAGGCATTTTCATCATTGACTGAATCGGCTACTGATATGACACCAACTAGTCCAACAACTCTAACCGTAAAAGGTGAAGATGAAAATTCATGTCGACTAATAGGTAAAGTAAATCCGAATATTATTAAAACGTGGGAACAACTTAACGGATTTCAACTGAATAATAATAATAAAACATCCATCACGAATTCAGAAAATTCAGATCAACAGAGTTGTGTTCTATTTTATCGAAAACCATTGAATTTCGATAAGAATGACGATGAGGCAAAATTTTACGTAAATAAAATCACGCATTCAGAATCATCAGACGATTTTTATGATTCAATTGATAATGATCGATCAATTATTGAGAATAATACGTACATTGTTGAGGATTTAATGGTATCGTCGATGTATCAAGATTCAGAAATTGCAGCTGGTGAAGGTATGGCTGAATGTAATGATTCGTTAATTGATAATTAAGTAGTGTATGTGTGTGTATGAATGAAAGAGGGTATACGATGAAAATCCCGTCCACAAATAGGATTTTGTTTTCCAAATTGAGTACAACTTTAACATTAAGATAATGGCTGGCATTAAATTAACCTTCCTAATAAATACTTCAGAAATACGTTTAAGTAGTTTAAACTACTTCAATACAAATAAAACAAAGGAATTTTGAATTTTACGGCAAACCCCGACCTAATGATTGTACTCAATTAGAGCAACCTATTAAAAACAATTATTTTGAGATTAATCGAGATTTCTACAGATATTCGGCCTACTTCGGATACATTTTTTTTTTTTTACAAACTACATATCAAAACTATTGTATGTTTTTTTTGTTTGCTCCATTCCTTTCAATAAATGACCAGCTGCAACGAAACCCCATCCCCCAGAAAAAGATTTATTTTTTTAATAAAATAACATTCCAAAGTTGTGCCTACAAAAATTTAATTAAAAAATAAATATATTTTGATATACAAAAAAAAATCATAAGTTCAACGAGATAGTTTTTATAGTTTTTTGTGTTTTATTATTATTATTATTATTCTGTGATAGTACTCCAATTAAGGTTTAATTAAAATTAACAAAAAACAAAAAAAAATTAACAAATCAACATCTTTTATAGGACGATTACACATTATACTTTGAGTTCCTTTATTATTTATTTTACGATTAAAAAAAAAAATGATTTCGATGAACTCTATTCGGCAATAAAATTATTATGAAATTACTTTATTAGTTGTTAAGCAACCAATTAAATATTTAGCTGGTCTTCCAACAAAACTACTTACAAATTGTCTGTCTTACACTTTTGGTTTTGTAATCTATTGGGGACAGTGCCATTTTTTGGATGGAATCATAATTTTTTCGTAAGCAATCAGAATATAAGATTTCATTCGAAAGCGCACGTTGATCCCTTCTTATTCATAAATATTATAATTTTCAATTTTGTGATATCACAATTTAAATTAAAATGAACAATATTAAAATATTAATTAAACAAGCAAGCAAAACAATAAACTTTAATATTAAATAATTATAACAATTATGTAGTGTTTAATAGTTTATTAAAAATAACATAAATTATATACAATATAATATATATTCTGATTTGAAAGGCTGAAATATATTTTAAAATCTAAAAAAAAAACTTTAACGGTGAAAGAATGAAAATATATACTTACATATAATCAAAATAAAATTATAAATGGTTAAATTAAAAACACAAACAATAGTAATTTTAAACAACAAAAATTTTATACTCAATACTTATATTATACAAAAAAAAAAAAAAAAATGTTTATCTCTTTAACAAATTATTAAATAAACGTTGAACATAAAACATATAAAACAAATCTTAATTAATTATATTAATAAATAAAAAAAAAACAAAATAATTAATAAACAAAACAGCAAATATATATATTATAAATTAAATTTAATTTAATTTAAATAATGTGTTTTTATTATTATTATTATGTATTTAAATATAATGTAGATAAAAAATTTATTCAATTTTTAAATCCTTATAATGTATGATGATTATTATTATTACGATACAATAACAATTATTATAATTATTATTAATATTATAAAATTTTAAATATTGTAAATAGAAATTTAATTAAAATTATAAAAACAAACAAATAAAATATATTTTAAAAATATTTATTTATGCATTTTTTATAAGTATAAATTATACGTTGCATTCTAATTTGTTGCTTGACTCCGATCGTTAATGGGTTATTATATCTTCACATAATGCCTAATGTTTAGCAGTACTTAGCGTATTGTAACTCTGCAATTTCTATTCTAATGAGGCCGAAATTTTAACATTATTTTCAAATTTTGAGGCACTTCTTAAGTTTTCATAACAATTGGCTGTTATGGTAGGGTTAACATAAATACACTAATAGGCCGAGAGCCATGGAATAAGAAAATCTAACTTACCAGTACACGGCTAAATTATTGATTTTCAAAGACAACCTTTCAGTCTGATAAAGAATATCGAAAATAAAAAAAATTGTCACAGGTCAACTTCATTCAAAAATAACCAAAAATGTCGGGTTTTAAAAAAAATGAAGAGGTATGTACACGCAAAAATTTTAGTTGATTAGGTAGTTAGATTCAAAGTAAATAAATACGTTAAAAAAATTCAGCGGAATATCTAGTCGACTAAACCTTCAAAACGGCTCTTATTTGTGTAGCCTAGGAAAAGCTGGCTTTTTGCTTACGCCATTTTCTTAAGGGTTTCCTCCAGGCTGGCGCATGCCAATAGACTTCAGGTTTTTCGACACACAGTCTACACTAAAAAGATAATTTTTGTATCTCTTGTCTTATCTAAAGTAATACAACAACAAAAAAATTTAGTAACATTTTAGAATGTAACACAAGAGAGATAAAAAAAATGTATCTTTAGTGTAGGCTGCGTGTCGAAAACCTAAAATCTATTGGTATGCGCCAGTCTTCCAGCTCAAAAAATTTAAATGCATTTCTTGCTATTTTTACTGCATTTGCTTGCCCACATTTCTAACAGTACCAGTAGATAGTAGACATCAGATTTAAATAAAAATTGGCAGAAATTAGAGTTATAACTATCTTACGTCATTTTCTCAAAGCTTTTATCTGATTCAAACTTCACATTTAGAACCCCTGAACTTCAAAATTAAAATATGTACAAGACAATTTTTTTTGCAGTCATTTAACGTTGCCAGACAGAAATCATGTATTTATTTTTATTTTAAAACTTCCGCGACATCAAGGTCGCTTTAAACAAGCCCAACAGATTTAATTCATTTACATGTATGTATTATATATGAACAAAATAAAATCACAATTATTAAAGACTTATACATATACCTATGTATGTAGAAATTATCAATTTCGGAAGTTTATACTGGAGAATTTCAAGATGCACCAAGACTCTCAAACTCCGAACAAAGCACCCGGCTCAAGCCGGTTCAAGATAATTTGCAAACTTTAATCGTAGATCTCCTTACACAGCTTCCTAAACTGGCCAACTGACTCGACATTCCTGACACCCAGTGATAATTTATTATATATAATCGCCCTAACCCCCTTCTCTCCAATAACCATCAATGCATCACTCATATGTAACTCGTTTTAAGCAAAGTTAGAATCAAAACATTGGTTCTATCCGATAAGAAAAACCTTAACGTATTTTTGATGTAAAGTAAATGCAAGGCTTATGATTTGCTATAATATTTTGATTTCGGCGTATTGTAAGGTGTTATTAGACCGGTATTTCGCTCCAGTTATTAAGGGATTCAGTCTAAGTAAAAAATAAATCAATAAATTGATTTTCTCACAAATCGAACTGTTATTACACCGTCGTAGGTAAGCAAATAAAAATTTCAGTCGTTTTGTGTTTTGCGAGTAACGCAGTGATGCGGTAATTAGAGATTTGAAGTTCCGATATTTTTCACCAATTCCTTGTAATTTAAACTTTCATATTCAGACAACTGATTTTACTGAGGGCACTTAATGAAAGGCGATTTTACCATACTTATCACACTTCTGGCGAATGTACTTCGAGAATGTATGTACATAGTTCAACCAAATTCTTCTATTAGCTCATCTACACGACCAGAATCCACTACTTCTACTACCACGTTGCAAAATGTTAATGTTGCTGCAGCTCCAAGCTCTACCCACCCTTACAGATTATTTTACATTGACGACAAATTGTCTGCTAGATGCTAGCTTAATTTGATTACAATTCAGCATAAATTACAGCTCCTAGTAATAGGTTAACGTTTAAAATAATTGTTTTAAAAACATAAATGGTTAGGCTTTTATATAATTTCAAAATTATTCGTTTTCGCTGAGGATTAAACTAAAATCACTTTTAAAAATAATTTTATTTACTTTTTGTCTGTTTATTTTCCAAATTCTTGATTAGATCGTCCAATTTATTTACAATGTCACTGATTGTAATTTCAACCGTTTTCAAACGTTTATCCAATTGATCGATTTCATATACGAACTGTTTAAACTTCTCGTTGGCTTCCGCGTCCCCAGCCTCACTTATTTTTGCCTCATCTCTTTTAGACGATGCAACAAATGACGTCTCAGGAGACTCTATTTTATTTTTTCGACATAAATTTCTTAAGACTCGCCACAAATGTATGGGTTTATACGGTTCTGATTTAACTTCCGAATATGTATCATTAATAATGGCCAAAAACATATTGAGTAGAACAAAAAACACAAGAAATATAAACGCTAAAAAGTATATTGGGCCAAGCACCCAATTAGAACGTTCTAGTTGAACATAATTAAAATCGCCCAAAATAGTACGCATCAATGTAAATATCGCAACTCTGAAATTCAGGAAATCTTCATTTTCTGTGCCAAACAACAAAAATCCGAGTTGGGCAAATGCTATAAAAACGATTAAGAACATTACACTAAAACCGAGTAAATCTTTCGCGCACCGCTCTAGCGTGGAACTAAACTGTACTAACGAATGACTAAAGCTGATATATTTTAGCAGTTTTATCCAAACTAAGAACAGAACGATCGCGACTATATTGTTGTAGACTAACTGCCAAAAGGTTATTAAATCAAAACTGATGAACTTACTATTCTCGCCCTCATCTAAATATTTGCCTATCTCAATCCGGATAAACAAGAAACTGAATAACGAGTAAGCGATCATTGTGTAAGCCAACTAAATAAAATAAATAATTCGTTTAGAATTTCGGTAAATATGACTTAATCATGGACTTACCAATACGATCAATAAATCAATCCAATTCCAAAAGGATCCAAAATATTTAAATTTTTCATTTCGCATTTCAATAATTTCAATAATAGTAAAATAAATTATTTGTAATGCAAACGCAGCCTCTAGTCCGAGTATAACATAATCCCATGTTGAACGGAATCGAAGTAATTTTACTGTTCGCAGCGTATAGCTAGGAATTACGCCTCCGCATGGCGGGAATTCTAAAATTAATCTATTCATTATAATACAAAAAGTGCACTCTTGTAGATATAAGTAATTATATAGTTTACTTCACCACACAAAACAAATTAGTGTTTGCATTATAAACCGTGAACTCAATAAGGATGACCCGTGTGCCACGATCTACCCATTTGTTATCAGTTAAAATTTTTAAAATGTTATTGTTCTCGTCCAATGTTTGGTCCAGATCCTGTACAAATCCACCCGATGGATACGAATTCAATATTCCGTATGTCTTGGTTTGTTTGAAGAAACCTTTTCCCTTGTCATACTTCCAAGTAAATCCGTTTCGAACTAGCGATTTTGTATCCTCATTCGTTCTACTAAAATCGGCATAACAATATTTAAACTGTTTGGCAAACAGATAATGCACTTTGCATGAATCACTTTTTACTCGAAACTGACGAATACGAACCAGTCCAATCATTTTATTTTCCTCAATAATTCGTTTTTCATCGCCATAAATCGTTGGTAACAAAATATTTTCACAGTAAAGCCAAAATTCTTCAACAAGAGTAATGTCTTCGAATTTTAATTCCTCAAAATCCTGGTCAATAAATAATTTACGCATTATTTGGGTAAAAAAAAACATTCGGGCACCGGATAGCTGGAAGGCCACTACAAAATAATTTTAACAGAATCGAATTTATATATTAGTTATATTTTAAAGAGAAATGTCAGGTTTCTTTTTTAAGTCGTACAGAAAGTGGTTACCGCTAGGAATATGGCATAAAATATTAATTCAATTAAAGTGGATTTAATGGCACGATCGGAATATTTGTCATCCCATTTTATTTTAGATTTTGATGAGGTTAGTGACATAATGCCCTTTGCACTCCAAACCGTATTGCTCGACTACTTGGTTCGGGTAAATGGGACAGTCTAAAATAGTTATCTTTTACAAGTACCTACACTGGAATTTGAAATCTGAAAATTGTCGGCTTTCGGGTTTTTGTGGATTTATATGTTTATGTGATTATGTCCGCGTATAGAGACTCAAAAAGATTAATGAGTCAGTTTGAAAATTTTAAGCTTTCTATATAAAATGTGAACTAAATTGATTTTTATGTATTGTTAACCTTACAATTTACATTTATGTATTTAGCTTTTGGCACACTCTTTATTGAGCAGGAGCTCGTTCATAAGAGAACATACCAAAAGAAATGGATAATTTAGAAAAAAAATCAAGATTTTAGCAAGGATCAATGTCAATTCCACATCTTCGCTTGGATCTTTACTAAAAGCATACAACAACAATGAAACTGCGTATATCTCGATCCTGCTCCATAAACTTGACTTCGTCCGCCAAATGTTTTAAGTGTAAATTTATCATTTTCTGGTTTGGACATCCAACTAAATTGTAACTCTTGTTAAGAATCTATATTCGAATAATATCTGGGCTGGATAAGGTCTGGGTAATTTCCACAATTTGCTGATGAATAATAATTTAGAAAAAAAATGGAGGTGTGGCCAACACACGACTTTCTTTTACGAACAGCGAATTTTAAGAAACTTTTATAATGCAAATTTCTTGCAAACTTTATTAAGATTGTTTTTATTTTTTCATGTTTTCTGTAAATTGTATATTTTTGAAATATTTGTAAAATAAATTTTCTGTTTTACGGAATCTGGGACCTGGAACCCGAAATATTATGTAAGAGATTAATGAAGATATATCTGTTTTGAGGTCCCTTGAGTCCGAAAAAGTGGGTTTCGAAATGATGTCTGTCTGTCAGTCTGTCCGTTTGTCTGCTCGTCTGTTTGTCTGTGTCTTCTCTATAGCCCAGATGGCTTAACCAATCTAACAAAAACTTTAGATTTAAGCTTTACTTATGTAAAAGAAAGTAATAAAAAATAATAAATTTGTAAGAAGTTTGCGTAATTGGTGTCTCAAAATTCCCTGTTCGTAGAAGAAATGTGTTGGCCACACATCAATTTTATTTTTTTTATAAAATTTTTTAATTTTTTTTTTAAATTTTTTTTTTTTTTAATTTTTTTTTTTTTTTAATTTTTTTTTACTTTTAGTTTTTGGAAACATTTTGTTTTAGTAGTTTTTTGTAAACCTTATACTTTTTCAGATATTTGCAAAACAAATTGTCTGCCCCACGGGAGTGGCTACTTCCGGTTGACCGATTTGGAGCAAAATTCACTGGGACCTCCCAATTTATCAAAAAAGCTTAAATCTGAAGTTTCAGCTGGATTGGTTAAGCCATCTGGGCTGTAGAGAGGACACAGACTGACAGACGGACAGACGGACAGACAGACTGACAGACAGACATCATTTCGAAACTCACTTTTTCGGACTCAGGGGACCTCAAAACAGATAAATCTCCAAAAATCTCAAGGTCCAAAATTTTCATGATTACTATACTTTATTTTACTTACGTAAAAGAAAGTAAAACAATATTAGAGAGAGACATTTTAAAGGAAAAATTTTCCAACCAACGCGACGTGAAAGAACTGAGATTCCAGTAGTGAATTTTATCTCATCTCAAGCGATAAATGATTTATGATAGTTGCTTTTTATTTATGTTTAGTTAACGTTCTTGTAGCTTCTAAAGCGAACGATGGAGAAAAGCAACTTTCGTTCGATTTTTCTTTGCGAGTTAAAACTTGGAACTAATGAGAATAAAATCAACACTGCGTTCTGCTAAAGAACGATAACGGATCGCACCATTCGACGTTGGTTCGAAAAGTTTCGTAACAGAGACGAGACTCTCGAAGAACAGGAAGGTAGAGGTCGAAAAGTCTCTTGACGATGACGCCGTTCTGAAGACCATGGTAGAACGTGATTCCCATTTGTGGGGATGAATTGAGGGGCTCAGAACCATAGTGGCCTAACCCACATTTTTAAACATTTTCCTTTAACCGGCTATAAATGTTCTTGGAAATGGAATCTAATTATACGGACCTCCAATTCCAAAAACAGTTATTTTCCGATTACTTATTATAATATTTGTTTTATAATATATTATCATTTCAATGGACATTTATGACCAATTCAATGAAAAAATGTTGAAATTTTGAATGTGGGTTAGGCCACTATGGTTCTGAGCCCCTCAATTATCTATTGAAATCACAACCGCTTCCCGTCATTTAAACGATATCTAAATTGCGAAGAAGATGTACAAATGGGTTCCGCACGAACTCATACGCAACACAACACATACAACCCTTTCCTGACCGTTTTGTATTGTTACGTGCGTCAAAAAGTGGATGCCACATGACAATCGTAAACGATCGGTGCAGTGCTGGACAGAGACGAGGCTCCATAGCACTTCTCAAAGCCAAGCACTCTATCGAAGGCTATATGGTTGGTCTACTAACAATTTCTAAAACATGGTGAAACAATCATAGCGGAGAAGTACTGTGAAAAACTATGCACGAGAAACTTTGCAAAGAAACATTGCAAATTTCATGAGAAACCCTGCAAATTTCAGCCTGTATTGCGGTCAACCAAAAGGAGACGATTCGCTACACGACCACTCCCGGCCGCATGTCTCACATCGCACCGTATGCACACTGAATGAGCTGGAATAAGGATTACCACTTTTTCAAACACTTGGATCACTTCGTCAAGGATAAACTCAAACCTCTGCCGAAGATGCCTTTAAGGATTTCATCGCCCCCAGAACCCAGGATTTCGACCCGACTGGGATTAATAAGGTAGTATCTCGTTGGCAGGAATGTGTTGAGCGGATGGTGCTTAGTTCGATTAAGAATGATCATTATCAGCTGAGTTACCACCCTTCAAAGTTTGCGATCGAATTCGGACATTTATTTTGGAACATCCTAAATAATTTAGTACAATGAATTTTGAATTCATCATTTTGGAATTCCATTTAACATTACATTTTTTATTTCCCACCTGTTGGCCAACAAGTCGGTTAAGATGTTCTCCCAATCCGCCAATTAGGAGCATGACCGATGGAAGGCAAGCAACTCCACACGATTGATGCGAATTGATTAAAATATTATGGCATTTGAGGAATCATTTGAGAAAATATTATATATTTTTTTAGATGCTGTAGAATCAAATCGTTGACAAATCTGAGTTAAATGTAAAATAAAATCGATACAATAAATTTAAAATGCTTTTAATTAAATATATTTTTCTCATTTTGTTTTAATTTACATGTTACTGTTTTTCTAATTAATTTGGTATTAATAATATAACCCCAAAACTAAAAATAATAACTGTAGTAGTAGGTTGTAATTAGGTAGCCATCCTCATATTTTCTTTGGTGGTAATACTAAATTAGTTAACCCTATAAATTTATCTTACTTTGCAAATATTTATGGACTTTCGAACATTTTTCTTTAAACAGTTTACTTAATAATTTTTTTAACATTTTGTTTATGATATAACATGAATGATATAAAAAAAAGAAAAATTAAGATAAATATAACATTTTCTTTATTAGTCTAAAAAATTAGTTATTTATAAATGTTTTTAATATGAATTAGTTTTTTTTACTTGTTTACTTTTGTTCAATATATAAAAAATAAAGTCTTTTAGTTTACCAATTAATTATTTTGTTTTGTTTGCAGTTCTTTCTAGTTGGTAACAGGAATAGATTTTATTTATTAAATTAATAAAAATGCAGAGATTAGATTGAGATTCTATAAATTCATGAGATTTTAGAGTGTTTTTTTTTGTTGCGTTTGTACTTTTCTTTTAACTAAAAAAAAAAATTAACATTTATTTAGCAAATCTAGTCCCAAATCCAAATTAGTATTGTAAAAAAAATTATTTGTGATTATAATAGAATTTTTAATGGACACATGAAATTGTTGTTTATTGTGATATTCGAAATTTACAATCTAACTTTTAATGATTCCATACGTTGAGTAATTCGCCTTTTCATTTCAGCATACCTGAAAAGGAACAAGTTAAATTAGGGTTGGTTTGTATTTGAGATATACGAGTTAAAATTTCTATTTTATGATTTCGGAGGAAGCATTCTCCCCTGAATCCAACTCAATTAATGGAAAGAAAAAAGGTAACTTTTTTCATCAATTTGGCTCAAAATTGATATATGTAATGTGATTACAGGAGTACTGCCGCGTGCTATCCTTAAACCATTTAAATTTAAAATAAACTGACGTTTAAGAAGCCGTGTTAAATTATAAGTAGATAAATAAATAAATATTAAACTTACTTTTCTCTGATGCGCACAATCTCCCGATCTTGTTCCTCGTTGTATCGATCCAATATCGAGCGACATTCTGGAATTGATAAATTTAAAAATTGTGCAACATCACTGCTTATTTCGGGCGTATCATGAGCATCAACTAAATATAATTTTGTTATATCTTCGTGCGGACCCAGCATTATCCGAACAACCAATGGAAAATCATCTTCACGCAGACGGCGCTGTTCTCCATTATCACGTACAATAAAAAGTGTAAAATTTTCGGCCCGACTTTCCACCTTATACTTTTCGAGCAATAAATTGACCACTTCCTGTGTACTAACTAGGGATGAAATCCAAACGCTCATTTGTGATCCATGCGGTGGTGTAAAAAATGATGTTTCGCGATTATAAAAATGACCATTTATCGAGCAGCGTCTTTTTATTTTAGTGCGGGACCGACGATTTCCAGAACGACGTTTTATTGCCGTAGAGCCGGGTTTCTTTGGCCGCAATACAACTTCTTCATCAATTTCTGCACTTGAATCCTCATCACAATTATTTACACCATTAAATGGTTCACCATTGTTATCATCTGGTATCGGTTTGTAATCATCCATATTAATGTTAATGAATTGTCGCTCTGATTTTCGAATTGTCGATGGTCGCAATGTACTATCGGAATTTTCGATAAAATTACTACCAAAACAATTTGGTCCGGATTTCGAGCGATTCAATGAGCTCATCCGCTCAAGCCAACTCATATCATCGTCATCGGATATGATATGAGATCGCAATGTAGCCGATTCAGATTTTTGCAGTGAATATCCTTTATTCTCAACACCATGAAAACTTTTGCTCATTATATTTTCCGAGTATAGCTTCAATGAGTCATTAATACGAGACGGATCTATTGGTTGATTAAGCTTTAGCGTATCTTGGCTCACGTTCAACATTTCGTTTGTACATGTGATATATTCTTCATCGGTTTGCTTTTTGAACTCATCAAAATCGTACGCCTTTAGCGTATTGCACTCGGAATCATCTTCGAATGCGGTCGTGGTCGACTTTAAAGTTTCCTGTTGGCCCGGACTCATTGTTGTTGTGACCTCCTCGGGACTGTTATTTTCTGAAGCTGTAATCGAATCCAGACTGCTTTGTGAAGGCAACGGCGAAGGCATGGTTTGATATAATTTTCCAGTTTCATCGACACGACGTTCAACCTGTAATAGATCATCTATTTCATCCCAATCGAATTCCTTTACTTTTAATTTTGTCGGGAGTGTGGATGATTTGTGGTGTGCGGGTGATACTTCTTTCGATGACGAATTCGATGAAGTCGAGTCCTCGGGGATTGAAGATTCGGTTGTGTCATACGTGTCGGTAACCGAAATATCACTTTCTATACTAGGACTAGCCAATTCTGAATTATCGGAATAATCAAAATTTTCAGAATTTCGAAAATTGTTTGGAAATCTGCACGAATTTCGCTTCCGTATCGTAACTACAGTTCGCTGATCATCATCTTCCTTGAGGTGAATGACTCCATGTACTCCCCAATACACGCGTAATGGCCCTTCTAAAATAATACGCCCGTTAACCTCCCTGCTACGAACTTCAATACTGCGGCTATCAAAAAAATCGTTAAATATTTTTAATTTACTATCGAGAATTTCACGAGGTAATATAGGTCCAGCGTTGGCACTTGTGGAGCGTAATATTCCCTTTTGACCAAAACTCTTGTGTGACTCAACACGCGTGCCATGGCCGAACAGTTGAGGACCGAATAGGGCACCGTAGCAAGGGACGTTACAATATGGTACTCCTTTGTGCTAAAAATGTGACGGTAGATAAGACAAAACGGAATTACAGTAATTTTTGTTGTTTCAGATTACCTCAGCATGTTGCCCAGGATTGAGCCGTTTACCACATTCCTCACATCGCAAACATTCGGGGTGCCAGTCATAACCCAATGATTGTTTCCGTTCGGCTATAAATAAATAATCGTATAATAATCCTGTTATGTTATTCAGAAATTGGATGTGTTATTTACCAAAGTATACAGGTTTTCCACATTTATGGCACTTCCACATAATGAACTTTTATCGGAATTTTACTAAACTGCACTTTACCCAGAATACGACAAACTCATTTGCATAAAGTTCATCGCATTATAAACTTTAAAATACTAAATTTGTTAAACAACTAAAAATTATATTGATGTAATGTATGTTTTATAAAAATAATATAAATGATAAAAATGAAAAGTTTCTATAAAAATATCTTAGCAAAATTCGATAAAAATTTTTTTGTCATTTTTTGACAATGAAACGGCCATCTTTATATTTCCAAAAAGTAATGGAGATTAATGTCAAATGGTCGACGGTCATTAATGCCTAAAATCGATATTCAATTCGGATTTAGGGTCCGATTAACTCGAACGCAAACGAAACGGATTGGAATAAATGGAATTTCAAAATTTTCATTTTTCAAAGAATGTATCTTTTTATTTTTATAATTGAGAAACAAATTCAATTTATTTAATAAATAATTTCGTTATGATTAATTAAAGTTGCAAATAATTTGTACTTACGTGAAAACACACAACGTAATATTAATTTTAATTGTTATATTTCTTAAAAATATAACTTGGATTTATTGTGTCCGCCAATCTCTATTTAAAACTATTATCGTGTGATAAATATATATATATATATATATATATATATATATATTTTTGAAAATTTTAATATTTTACACCTAAAACAATTATTAATTATATCATAATTAATTATTTCATTTTTCATAATTTGTACGGTATTCAATTTAATCATTTAAATTTTAATCATCGCACATAATTACAAAACGTCAAACGAAATATTCTTTTTATTCCATCTTTCGATATAGTACAAAAAGTACACATTCTGAATATTCCGAATAAAAGTAGAAGGAATGGAATAAATAAAAGAACGATTTACGTCACTTTCGGAGTGTCCGGAATATTCCGAATGAATAAACGAAAACACCCTACTGACGATAGGAGCATCATGGTTTCCTCCTAGTGGAAATTTTTTAAACTGAGCTACCTGTTAATTTGACGTTCCAAATTCTTCTAAACAGTTTCATTTTTGACCTGTATAAACACAATTTTTACTCGATTGCTAATAATTGTAAATAATTCCCATTTTGGACTATAAAAACAATTTTTAATCACAGCATTGCTAAATTTTCGCACTTTGGGCAAATGTTATTTTATCAGGTGCACATTTTAAGTTTTTTCCTCGAGAGGCGCCGCCTTCTCTACTTGTACAATCGTTAATAAGAATATTACATACCAAAAATGGGATTCCTTATCCGCGGATTTCTATCTCAGGATTTTTACTGATCAATTGATACGTTTATACTTAGGGTTCAACACACGTTATCTTTACTCTTATTAATTTATTATAAATGATTTTGAACACTTTTTAATGAAACATAATCGAAAATGATTATTTCTACACTAATTAATTTAATCAAACCTGCTAATACGGTTGATAGACACGACATCTAGTGGCAAACGCTCTGTACTTCTTTTATAACCGTGCTGCGTCTTTCGGAAAACGCTCTGCACTTTTTCAACAATCGTGCTGCCTCTTTCGGAAAATATGATCTAAAGCTCAGTATGCAGCTCGAGCTAAGATAAATTTTCCATACAAATTTGACGTAAAATTTAGTAAAATAATTTTTTTTTAGCTATCACTGGGCGGTATGCACCTTTGCGTGAAAAATTTGAAAAAATATCAGTTGTTTCATTCAAATATAGATTGCGCCACTATAAATTCTCCAAACATTTTAGCCGCAATTTATCTCACAAGGACAATAATTTGAAGATAAATTTTGACGATTTTGAATTTTGATTCATTTTATAATCGAAGTAGCCACGAAGCAAAAATTAATTTATTTTTATATAATGGAAATGTAAAGGAGACAGAAGTCAAAATGGCCAACCAACATTACGAAGTCGAGTATTTAGAGGATTATTTGGACAGAAACTTCACTCAAAAACAAACGAATTAAAGTCAAACAAAATCAACCAAATTTATCTCTACACAAATTATTAGCTTGACGATTTATCTGTAATTAAATGGAGACTTGTGGAGACCGCGATAAAATTTATCTTAGCTCGAGCTGCATACTAAGCTTATTCGCTTTTTAGCGCAAAGTGGCTGACATCTGGTGGACGATATTGAAACTAGAGTTAAAGGGACCAGCAATCAAAAAAATATATATTTGTACAATTTTGTTGTTGATTTCGGTTCAAAACAATCTTTTATTGCACATGAAAGATATATTTCTTTATTCAGCGGCAAAATAATTCAAAAATAACTCACTTAAAAATAAACGCTGAATTGCTGTTCACCTTTAACTAGTGGTGATCGTAGCACCCCTTGCGGTGCTTTAAAGGCGAATAAGGATAATTAAAGAGCGCTACAGACGATCCGATTTTGTCGGGCGATCAATCCGATTGGATTGGGTTGGATGTAACTCAGATAGTGTGTATGCAAAAAATTCCATCCAACCGCCCGACCAACCAACCAAATCGGATAGTGTGTAATGTTGCGGGCGATATTCTATTGACGATTGCAAAAGTAGAGAAAACGCCTCTCGAGGAAAAAAGTTAAAATGATGCACCTGATAAAATGACATTTGCCACAAATGCGACGCAAGAAAATTTAGCAATTCCAAATTAAAAATTGTTTTTTATAGTACAAAATTTGAATTATTTACAATTATTAGCAATCCGGTAAGTAAAAATTGTGTTTACAGTTCAAAATTGGAATTGTTTAAAATAATTTCGAACGTCAAATTATCAGGTAGCTCAGTTTAAAAATTTTCGACTAGGTGGAATCCGTGATGCTCCAATCGTCAATAGATCATGTTTTCCGAAAGAGACGGCACGAACAAAGAAAATGTACAGAGCGTTTTCCGAAAAAGGGAACTGATCAAATAAAAAGTACAGAGGGTTTGCCACTAGATGTCGCTATACAATCAAATAAATATTACTGACTTTCTTCATTTTTCTGATTGACAAGTCGAAAATGTTGTGAATGCCATTATTATTAATATATTGTGTCTATAAAAAGCCGAAAGAATCTTATTGACTTATTTAAATATTACTGACGTTTTTCAAAAGGGGACCGATAAAATCAATTTATTTATTACGTATAATAACCACTTTTATAGCACGAAAATATTTTTGTTTATGTTTACAAAAGCACACATAAAATGTCATACAATTTTTGACAGCAACTATTTAGTGGCACCTAGTGGTGTTTTCCGAAAGATGATCTTGCGGTCTTTAATTTGACATTTAAACATGATGTATAGTCACATCTGTTAAATTTCAAAGCGAGAATATTAAAAAAATAAAAATAAGTTTAATTATGCGTAATTTTGTAGTGCAAAAACATAAATAAATTATAAAATATTGTCAAAATCGGATGTTAAGGTTGAATCGTCTGTAGACTAGGACCGATTTGGTTGGATCGCACGGTCGGCCCGACAAGTTGGGTTGTTTGACTCGCGTGTCTGTGTACATAAATATTTATAACATTTGACGCAACATAAGTGGGAACATAAATGTAAATTTCCTCAATTACGGAAGTTTAGTTAAAATCCATAAAAAGGGTGGAAGTCTTAAAAATTACTATTTCAAATTGAAAGAGCTAAATATGTATGTATAAAAATACATCAATTTAGGTCAAATCAAAACATCTCAAAAATATCTTCAAAATGAGTGAATTAACGGTAAAGAACAAAAGTTAACCACCTCTGAATAATTTTGCTGACATGAATGCCGCATCCAAAAAAATTAAAATCTACAAAATTTAATATTTTTTAATATAGGTAAACTCTGAAAGATTTAACAAAATTATTTTTTCGATATAATATTAATATAAACGTATTATTAATTTTTAATTAATTACAATTATAAATTCAAAAATCAAATATATTTTTGCTCATTTTGCCAATTTCACGTTATAGCAGATTGCAAATTCTAGCAGTATAAATTGAAATTCGTAATTCAAAAATGTTCATATTTTTAGCATTTTACTAATTATTTCTAATCATTTGTATAACGTAAATTAAACTCCACATTTTTTATAACAATTTCTTGTATAAACATATAAAACTAAAATGAATATAATTTAAAATAAATGCAATAAAATATTACATTTATCGTATTTGACAGAAATTTTAAGCAAAAAACTGAACTCTTCCAAAAAATATTTTTGAAGATTTGAAAAAAAAAAAAAATCAGATTGTACTTTCACTTCATCGTATTCGTATCTACAAGAGGACGCCCGGTGTTTGTGTCATTTTGTGTGTAAAATACAAAATCTTATAAAAAAAAATTTATTTAATTAAAATCTTTAAAAAACCATTTAATCATAATGCCTGAGGAATATTTTTATGGTAAGGAATATTTTTTAATTCAGTGTTATTAATTTTCAAATAATATTACGGGATTTTAAGATTATTTAAATTGTTAAGGACTTAGTGAAAAATGCGCGTCTTGGGACAAAGTTTGTTGTTTAGTAATATAAACGCCATTGTAAATTAACAAATTTTTTTCATTATTGCTGAATTTAATTTATGAGATTTTAATACATATTATTTTATTATTAGTGTAATTATTTTAATAAAACCGGTAAATTTAATTCAACCTTGGAAGTATAAAAATTTCTAGAAAACTTTGTAAAAAAAATGGTAAAGGGACGCCGAATTTTTTTTGGCGTTCATAGTTAATTATCCGGTTTCGCACACGTTTAGGATCCATATACATACGTGCGATTAGTAATACCCTAAATTAAAATGTCTGTGATTGTTAAAAAGAGGATCAAAGATTTATAATTTAATTGAGGTGCATTTGTTGCCGGTTTTTTTTTAATACATATTAATCGAGTTGAGGTTATGTTGTTTACGCCATTTAAAAAAATTACCGAGTTTTACCAAGATTTTTTCGTGTTTTGTTTAATTTCTAGGTGTCACTCTAACTACTTCTAAGCCTTCGATTGTATGGGAGCCAGCGTTTAAAGATGAAGAAGACTTAAGAAGACACAAATTGGTTATTAAACAAGTACTTTTGGGCGTCGAAGCTAAAGAAAACGAATATAATGTTGTGCAGGCTGAAACTATGTCCGTACGAGATACCGTTAAAATTCCAATCGCTGTATTAAAAGTTGGGGAAACTCGTCAAGCACAAATGGATTTAGATTTTACAGATTCTCCCGTTACGTTCACATTAACAGATGGATCAGGCCCAGTACATTTACATGGACAATTTATCACTGGCTTGATAGAAGAATATGAAGATATCGATGATATTGAAGAAATGGCCGAAATTATGGAAGAAGAAGAAGAAGGGGTAATTAAAATTATATTTATCTTAAAAAAAAAAAGCAAAAAATTACTAAACAAATTTTATAATTATGTATTTGTAGGAAGACGAAGACGATGAAGATGAACACCCAAAAAAAAAACAAAAACTTTCAAATAATGCAAAAGGCAAAGTTCCATCAGCTGCCAAAAATAATAAAAATAAGAAATAAATGTTCCTCGTATAAATATATATTTTCCATATTGTTTTTTTAAAAAAAGTTTGACATAATTTAAGGAAAATGTGTGAAAAGCTATCAAGCGCTCAAAATATTTTTTATTTCATTACGTATCATACATCTACGTTTTTGGCATATACAACATGAGACGAGGAAAAACAATCCCCAAGTAAATTGTTGCACTGCAACAATTTTAAAAGACATTTCCATAATATTTTAGTTTAACAAATTACAGAAATTGATGGTACCCTAACTTGTGTACCTTCATATTTTTTTTTAATTTTTAAAAAAACCAATATTTTTATGAGCGCTTAATTTATAATCAATTAAATTTTAAGCTCATGTATTTGTAAATATAAATAACAGTAACCATTTAAAATAAATTACAATTTTTATTTAAATTTGCCAATATAATGCGTAATTTTAAAATATTTTTGGATTTGCTACTCTGAATACGGTTGGAACCATACCTGCTAATGAGGTGAATAATTCTTCAGATATATTATGCGGTAATAGAAGTTGCAGTGTGCTCAATTCTGTCCCGCCCCACGAAGCTGATTCGATCATAAATCCTTTAGCACATTTAAATACCAATTCGGCTCGTCTCATACACCACGAAACTGTCATATCCTCTGACATTTCATGACTAAGCAATGCCGGAATAGTTAACATAGTAACATCGTGTTTACTTGCGACCTTTAATATATTTCTTAGTCCCAGTATAATTGGATGTCTTGAATTAATTTCACTTGAATTTTGGAATGGCTCATCGGCAATAAGATGAAATATTAAATGAGCCTGTGACAAATTTGAATGTTTTGTTAGGATGAAGTCACCAGATCGTAATTTTCGGCCAGGTTTATTATCGCCATTGCATTTGGCTAAATCATTCTCAATTTTGTCCAGCTGATTGTCGATTTGATCGAAATGAAAATCTGTTGACATGTTGGCGTTTTTTAATATTTCCCGATTCATGTTTACATTTCCTGATGGTGTTAGAATAACGACACCACATAAAGAGCTGGAGTAGAGGCCGAGAGCTATATTCATGCCAGAAAGGCTCTCATTTTCATGCAAAGGGCTACACAGATCAGTGATATTGGCGCTTAAAATTCGAATGTTGTGCATATGTTTAAGCTGAGAACCAAGATGAATTGTAAAACTTTCTTCCATCGATGGACCCTGTGGAATGAACATGGATGATCTGAAATAATAAAGAAGTTTAGAATTTGTTGACTAGCTAGGATTCACCACCACGTTTACTTGTTTCCTATTGGAGTTGGTATTGGAGAATTCAGGATATTATCTCCAATTTGGCTGGTAATCCAAGTTCGGTGTTTGTTTTTTTGATGACCACGTATCGCCTCCAGTTCAGATTGAAATCCCTGTTGAATCAATTCCCGTTTATCGTACTGCTTACTAATCATTTTATTAATATCCTAAAAGGGTTAAAAAATTAAAATAATCTTTATAACATTTGAAAGGTAAACTGCACAAACATCAGATGTAGCCGAAACATCAAGTTCCTGCAATTTTTTTTTGACTTCGACTTCCTGGAGTTTGATCAACGTATTTAACTGGGCATCCATTTTTTTGCTGAATTCGCCAACAATTGCAGCAAATTTAGTTTCGCGTGCCAAAAGCTCAGGAAGGACGGGAGAATGCACCAGATGATGATAAGATTGGGCGAAAATTTCATCGTCAGATGGCCCAAATCGATCCGCAAATTCTAGTATCTCCTCCTTATACAACTTCTCTATATTTTTGGCTACAGTATCACCATTATTCTTATTATTTATAAATTGATTGATTAATTCTTCATCTGAAGTATCATAGTATTTTTGGTTTTCATCGTTTATAAAATGCCGTAATTTTGGTTTTAATCCTATAAATAATAGATGGCGATTAGTTACATTAAATTTACCTTTGATGAAATCCACCCACTTTTCACTTCATCAGCAAATTGCATAACGTCATCCATATTTGCCTGGCATATTTGATGTGCCAATTCATTTTCATCATCTTTAAATGGAATATTAATTGGATATGATATTGTTAAGGCATTTCCATCGTAATTTTCATATTGATAAATAAAAGTTTTAATGACCATTGCTAATGTTTACACAACAAAACAAACTGAAAAAAATTGACATGTGTCAAACTACGGCTGCAATGAGTGCGTTTCATTTAAAACTTGAAGTAGTGTCGCTCACTTCACGCTAATTATTTGTACGTACGCCATTTATTTTGTTGTCATTTGTTTGAGTGTAGTGTAACAGTTTATTCAGAAAAATTATTTGTGAACCAAAATGCTTCGTAAAAAACGCCAAGCGGCTATGAAATGCGAAGAAAAATTGCATGTAGGTTTAAAAACAAGTAAAAAGATTAAAAAAATGCCAAAAAGTCAATCCAATGAAGAAACAAATAAAACACGAGCATGTTCTGTGTTGCTTACAAAATCTGAAAGTATTCCCCAGACTCTGTTCAATGAGCGCAATATAAAACCTTGTTCCATAAAATTGACCAAAGCCGATGAAATACCTATTAGTGAGATCATGAAGTATTCAAGAAATTGTGTTTATGAGCCATCTACAAACGGTCAGCTATTAAACCGAGAATTTACTACCGCTGTCGAAACTTCAAGACCCGAGGATAAAATTTATGATTTTTTACCAAGTTCTCATAGCTCCCGGAGTGGGGGTAGTGACGATGAATCTATGAAAAATATTTTACAAAAATTACAAAGCAAAGGCAATGTTCGAGTTGTGAAGGGTCGAAAAAAAGGAAAAGCACCAAGAAAATGTTTAAACAAATCGTGGACGGAGAAAAATATCCGAAAGGCAAAAAAATTGATTAAACCGCCCAAGATGAATAAAATAGATAAGGTACAAATTATAGAAGTGGTCAAGAATAATATGGTCATTCCCTTAAAAAAGCATCAAAATAATATCAACAAATCAATACTCCCATCAATTGATAATAATGTATCTAAGGATAAGCCGCCGGAAATAAGTAAACTGGACAAGTTACAAAATATAGAAAATAGGAATAATGTAGCCATTCCAGTAAAAAAGCATCAAAATAATATCAACAAATCAATTCTAGCATCAATTGACCATAATATGTCTAAGGATAAGCCGTCGGAGATGAGTAAACTAGACAAGGTACAAAGTGTAGAATTAAAGAATAATGTAGTCATTCCCACAAAACAACAAAATAATATCAATGAATCAATTCTACCTTTGATTGACAATATTTCTGAGGATAATGATCATTTTGGAAATGATGATTTCGATCATTTTGGAAATGATGATACGGATTACTCAAATGAAAATCAAATGAATAATTCAAATATTGAAAACATCAACCCAAATTTATCAACACCGAAAACAAATATTGTCAATTTTAAACCAATAGTACGTTCACCTTTGAAACCATTAAATACTCAAATAATTAATCGGCCAAAGCCACCATCATCCAAAAAAGATACTCCGACCCTACGAAATAATCTACTAAGACGTCTAAGCCTTTGTAACGCATCGATGCGTTCATCAAGAACCAAAATCCCAAATCGAATTAGCACAGATGAAGAATCTCAAAGTAAAATTGAAGATGCTAATGTAACAAATTATTTTGGATTTACTTCCGATTTGGTATCCGAGCCTTCAATGAAAAATGCAAGTTCGAATACATCGACCCCCGTCAGGCCAATGACTAAAGATACCCTTATTTCAAAGTTACTAAAATTAAGGTCAACCGTTCTGGAAAGTAAAAAAAAATGCCCACCGCGGGCTGCAACTCGATCAAAGAGGAAAGCAATAAAAAAGAAGCAACCAATTGAAGTATCAGAGAATTCAACAGTAAATTTCGAGAATGCTCTCACCTCAACTTTATTGGAACCAACCCTCACTAGAAATAAAAATGTGCGACGAACGTATGCACGGCATCAGAATAAAAATCAAAAAAGTAATGAAAAGACTGCGATTGAAAATGATTTATTTGATAATCCAGTGGAGGTTTTCAGTGTAAGAATATTCTGCATTGAGTTTTAATTTGGCCGGATAATTAATTATTGTATTATGCTCATTTTTAGAGTTCATCAGATGATACGATTTTACGTTCTCCAGTTAAGAAAGGACATGCAAAAGTATACGAGAAAAAGAAAGTTCACGTTGCTAAGAAAGTCGAAGAGGTTTGTATTACACTTGTGTGTAATAACCATAAATTTCTAATCTACATTTTTTATATCTCCAGGATCCACAGCTACAGTCATTTTACGAATCATTCAATAACGAATGCCAAGAAGTTGATAAATTTAAACTAATTATTCAATAGTGCTTCAAGGCTAGAGAGCTTGGGTGAATTCGAAATTGTAATCTACATCTAGACGATTGGTAACAAAAGGTCATATTCACGTTCGGTAGTTACTTGGTAGCGACGATTTGTGCAAATCACCAAACGTCTGGGTGCGACTTAACAATTACCCCATTATTTTAACATTTAACCGCTCTAGCTGCCTGTAACTGTATGCCATTTTTTGTATTTAATTTTGTTTGTGAGATGTATATACTTTAAATAAAATGAATTATGTGTAATCAGCATGTTCACACCATTGACTTATTTATCAAAGTTTGTAGGCCAAAAACAGCCAACTCTTATTCATCAGAATAATGTACTAAAAAATGGAGGTATCCACCCACTCACAATGGTAATGATCGGTACAGAAATGGTATCTGAATAATCTCGACGTGATTCGACTCGCAGTTTGTAGTCAATTTTATTTTGGAATAAATAATCCTGCTGGCCCAGTTCAGTTCGAATCCCGGCTTACAAAATTTTCGATATCGAAAATATTCATCGAATCTCGAAATACTAGCCCACAAAATTCAACCCTACCCATCCTACTTGTCATTTTTTCATTCGAAATTTTCTTTAGCTGCCATACTGCTTGCTTATCGTGTAAGAATCCACACTTTCTGATTTTGTGTTCAATAATTCAATAAAAAATTAAATTACTTTGCAGCAAATAAAAAAAAAATTACACCAAAATGATTGCAAATAGAGCATCAGGTATTTTACGACCAGTAACACGAAATATGATGCAAAGGAGAAACTTTGAACCATCGACTGTAGTCAGTGGGCCA
This sequence comes from Tipula helvola, assembly GCA_963556165.1. Classification (NCBI taxonomy): domain Eukaryota; kingdom Metazoa; phylum Arthropoda; class Insecta; order Diptera; family Tipulidae; genus Tipula; species Tipula helvola. Next base: position 391,376,362 of record OY744482.1, read on the forward strand.
CCAACTGTTCACGTTCCATTCGCAGTAAGTACATATTTTCTCTTGTTTAAATAAGCACAAAAGCTGTGAATAAAATGCATAATAACAGATTTAGTGTTAAGTAGGTATAAATATATAATTTTAGTCATTTTGCAATAGCCACCGATTTTACTTAGATTATTACGTAACACTAAAATAATCTAATCTTATGTGAATTTTCAATTTTTATAGGAAAAGCTTGGTTTTGGTGTAGTAATGTTCGTAAGCTGGATTGCTACTCCAATGTATATCCTCTCCAACATCAAAAATTACCGAGGCCAATAAAAATCCAATATTTTGAAGTTAATGTGATTAGTGAATTTTGTGTGGGAAAACTGTAATATCTACCATCATTAATAAATTCAGCAGTTTAAAAATTTAAATTATAGTGTTTTTTTGATTTAATTAACTTCCTTGTAAAATAAGGATTTTGGTTCCATATATGTAATTCGAAATCATTTTTGCACAGCAGCCAGACGTAAGCATAGAATAATTTCTCCTATTAATCGCTAGATGTGTCTGTATGGGCATGATGCATGGCATGTGACATTTTGACATTCACATTTCACACACCAAAAATGTTTGTTTTCTGATAAAATAAGAATAAAAAGATTTTATCTGTTATCAATTTGAAAAGAAAAAAAAAATTGTTTTCATTCTTTCGTAATTTGTTTTAAATTTTATATATTAAAATGAATTGGTAAATATTTACGATTTTATATATTAATCTCGTGCTCGCTACGAATCTGCAATTAATTTTTTTCGTATTTTTATTGGTCGGAAGTTTAAGTCGCGCAACCATCACACAAAACCATAAGGGAGAAAATTCCTATCGAGCATTTTTTTAATTGAATAAGTGTATTGTTATTACATATTATATTGTGTATTTATACAATAAAAATATCTTCATACAGTATTTTTAGTTTACCGAAAAATTTCTAAATATAAATTATTTATGAAAAATAATTAATACGAAATTTTCGTGTGTGGAGCGGACGCGCAGCTGTATTATGGATTTGCATCGAGTTGTGTTTGTACGGCATGGAGAAAGTGAATGGAATAAATTGAATTTATTTTGCGGTTGGAATGATGTGAATCTATCGAATGAAGGTTCGTATTTTATATAGTACATACAACTAAGTAGTGATCTAATTAATTAATAAGATGAATCTAAATTTAGGCGTTGAACAAGCTTTGAATATATCTGCAGCCGCACTAAAACGTGAACATTTTACATTTGACTTAGCTTACTGTTCGGCGCTGAAACGTTCAAATCAAACGCTGAATATAATATTGAAACATTTAGATTGCCAGCATATTCCCGTTCAACAATCATGGCGATTCAATGAAAGACATTATGGCGCCCTAACTGGATTTAATAAAAGACAAATGGCTGAGGTGTATGGGGAAGAGCAAGTCCAAATATGGCGACGTAGTTTTAATATTTTACCACCAGCGATCACACAAAACAATCCTCATTATACGGTGATACGATCAAATCCAAAATTTGTTGAACTGGAGAATGAGGAATTTCCAGACACGGAATCACTCGAAACTACAATGCAACGGGTTGTCCCCTATTGGGAAGAAGAAATTGTGCCAAAGATAAAGCAAAATTTAAAAATATTAATAGTGGCGCATGGTACTAGTTTACGAGGGCTAGTAAAACACATTGAAAAATTATCCGACCACGATATCATGAAATTTAATATGCCGAATAGTATTCCGTTTGTTTACGATTTTGATCGTGATATGAAACCCGTCCGCCCGATTAATTTTCTCGCCGATGATGAATGCGTGCTACGTGCAATGCGAAAGGTGGCATCAATTGGCAAATAATCTGTTTTTAGTAGTTTTTTTTTGTTACTAATCGTTTTAATCTACCTCAATGAGCAAGTTCAAAAATAAAAACAAAGAAGAAAAGTTACGTCTTCCTGTTATGGCGAGTACAAAAAACCATGATTCTCACATCAAAGCCGTCTTATTTAATATCATTCGTATACATAATTTAATTACATAGCTATATTAAACTATTATCGATTGTTATCACAAAAATATTTACTTGTTATATTTATATAAAGATTTATTTTGATTATGATTCATTTTTACAATTCTATCGACGCGTACCAAAACCAAATCATGATTCATGAATCCATGATGCATTCACGGTTAAAAACAAAGGTAATTTATAATTTTAACCTAGGTACATACATTGTAATTTGTAAACAATTTTACAAAAATAAAATATAAAACAAAAAATGTTTTATACCAATTTTTAAATAAATATTTGCGTACAAGAGTACAAGTGAACCGGACAGAAAAGTAAGTACATACCTACTATTTAATTTATATCTAACATTAATTATATTATCATTACTGCTGCAATTTTGATGCAGATTTGTAGGTCGTTAACTCGCTCTTGTTAATTCATAGTTATGTACGTTTATTTGTTCGTTTGCATTCTGTGAGCAATGTTTATAATACATTATGTAAAGATTAGAAACTTAATTCCCATAATCTGTTTGCCCGCCATCACCACAATGCGATAAGAAATGTATTTACTGTTTTATTGTTGGACGTACTATAAGTAGATTTTAGTTTAAGTCACGCTTTTGTTAGTTGTGGTTTTACAGATAGCTTTACTAGTTGATCTTGTGGTTTATAACTGGATTTATTTAGAAAAATTGTTGGGTATAATTGTCAGCTGGAAATATCTGTGTTTGAGATGATTTGGTTAAAGGTCACCTACTTGTTTATTATAAGTAGTACGTTTCATCATATGAAACAGCCTTTAAATCTAAAAGCAGATAGAATAAGTAAAATATCGACAGAAACGACATCAAATTTAGCCGTTTATGGTCCGTAATAGTCGCTGTATAAAACCCATACACTTAATTTTTCATAAACTGGCTGTTGTTTGAAGTGCGCGTCCACTCGTCCAGTTAATTTGTTTGGAGGACATTGAGTAAACTGTTTCACCTTCAACCGTTTTACAAGTTAATTCGTTACGTCATTCATTTAAATTTTAAGCCTTCGTTTATCAGACGCAATTTATTTAACGTTTTAGTGATATCAACAAATAAATTAGGTAATGCATTACTTTGTGCGTTGCGTTTCTAAAACACACGCAGATATGTATATGGCCATGAATGTGGATAATAATATAAATTTAAGAAAGGTGATGAATACTGCTACTACCTTGGAAAAACATGACATTAAATAAATTGATTTAATAACGATTAAACTGATTTTATTGCATCAAAAAATTGAAGAGTAAAAGAAATAAGGAACATAACACAATCGTATAATTTTCCGCGATACTCACAAAGTGATAACTCATTAGGATTTTGATGAAACATATGTTGCGTCGTGTGTCTAGTGTTGGTGTTGGATATACAAAATTTAACAACCTCTTTTATCTGGATTTCTATTAACCGGAATATCCAATATGTATCTGGAAAATATTTTTGACGTGATAACTGTAAAGGCTGAAACACACCAAGAGCAGCGCGACATGTCCCACATATTCCACTTGAATGTTTTTATAAAAATTGTTTATAATTTTGCTTAACATACGACTATCTATGAATACATCAGCAAATCGGTATATTTAAATCTGCTGCTCGCTGCCGCTGCTCGGTGTGTTTCATGCTTTAGAAGTATAATTTCCATATTATTTTATATCGTAGTTATGGGCCCAGGGATCGTTTGTACAAATAATGCTAACATGATCGGGCAATTCAGTAACAACATGTTGCTTGTTATCGGAAAAATTACTGGTTGGATTTTAGACTCCGGTGCTACGTGCCATATTTATTGTGATGTGAAGTTATTTTTCGAATTAGACATAAATCATCGTGAGAAAGTTTTTGTGGCGAACGGAAATGAGATTGTCATCGGGTCGCGGATCAGATCAAAAAAATGATTAACCAGTTCCTGATGCAAGAATTAACACATTATTTACGCGACCCGAAAAAACACATTATTTTATTTTATAGATTAATTGTAGAATCAAGGGGATTATGCTAATGTATTACTCTTACATAGTTGTTGCCTTGTCTCATGCGTAGTACAAACGTCAATAGATTAGATAAGGGAAGACTAAGGTATAATGATAAATTGTGCTTATCACAAAATACGCCAGTAAAAAACTCTCGACTATTTAAACAGGTTTCACTTAAGCAAAATTGTTATCAGAACCAACAACCAAGGTATAATATAAACAAGTATAAGGCATATTGTATTACAGAATAATTAATTTTTTTTTTATAATTTAACTAAGTACATCCGGTTAATTAATTACATCCGGTGTGAAAGCAAATGAATATAAACATAACATTTACCAGCAGGTTTGAGGTGATAAGAAATAAACAAATTAACTTCAGTACTGTCAAAAACGGCCAAACGTTTTGTTTGTCCAAAAACAATTTTCTCGATTCAAAACGTCCCTGAGTACGAAAAACCAAAAAAAGTAATGTCCTTCCGTCTGTCAGGATGTCTGAATCCAAGATATTACTAGAAGGGCTTGTATACGTTTCTATGGTCAAGCTGGAAAATTGAAAAACTTTTGGAAGCTGTGTGTCAAGAGGATCGGGTATCCGCCATACGAATTGCCCAAAAACCACCTGTTTATATACACCCCAGTCCATCGCAGTTATATCCCCTTTGGCATGCTGGTATATGACACGATTCTTGACAAACTATTGACAATCTTTTCGTATATATTTTCACAGAATCCTCTCCTGCAAAAATCGTTGTGTCCCTCTAACACCTGGATTAGAAAGGTTGTGCAAATTCCTGATGATACCCTTTCTAAATTGTGATGTTTGGTTGGATATTATTATTTACGATGTCACAATATAGCTGTAATTCAGAACCTGGATTTGCATTTTTTGTTAATTTTACTATTAGATTACTATTAGTTAATACGACGTCTATCTCTTTGAATATTTGTGGTCACTCGCTATCTCCTAGTAGTCAAATTAATATACGAGATAGAAAATCTGATGTAATGTTGAATTTCCCTGAAATATTATACTTGATATCTGTTGAGAATTGCGAGATGAAGTTCAAATTCCGTATTTGTCTAAGAGAACCCCTTCTAATTTCTGATTGAAAGCAAAAACCAACAGCTTATGATCAGTGTACATACAACATTGCCCCGCTTCTCACATTCGCAGGACGAACAAAATGCCTGTAAAAGTTAATCATCGCCAAAAATGTTTTTATATCTTTAGCCATAGTATAGTAGGTATTTGGTACTGTTGAATAGCTTCAACTTTTGGCGATAAAGGATGAATGGCTGCTGATTTAATTCGAGGCCCTAAGAAATCTATTGCCGATCTTCTAAATTCATTTGGATGGATTGTCACGCCGGTTAAAATCCCGAAGTTAGTTGAAATACCTCGCGTAAATGCCTGTGATGTTGCTCGCTCTCCACTAAGGCAATCAGAATATCATCAATGTAGAAAAAAATCTAGGCAAAACTTCAGCGATAAACCTCTGAAATGTCTGGGCCGCGTTGCGTAATCCGGAGGCCATGTATAAAAATTCATATACAACCTAAATGGTGTTATTATGTCCGTATAATCATTTAAGTAAGGCAATATATACTCATCTGGTTTGATGATGAAATTCAAAGCTCGAATATCGACGCATGGTCTTCATGAACCGTCTTTTTTAGCGATAATTTGAAACTATGATGATATTTAGAACTTGCGCTTATGCCTTCTCATTCACCATTTTATTGTAGTAATTCACTGTTCAAATTTGAAATGTGTAAAGAAGTCAGGAATTCAAATAAATGTTGTAAATTTCTCAATAAACATCACACTTTATTAAGAACCTACAATTTCGCGACTATAATACAACACTGGTTACTGCTATGTAAAAAATAAAAAATAATTGGTGACAAACACACAAAATGGTAAATAATCTCGTAAAAGGTAATGCGATGATGATATACACTTTACTAATTCATGTTTCCAATTACCTGTATTAGATAAAATTGTGTTTCCAATGAATTGCGTTTATCTCTCATAAATTAGGGATTTTCCGAGTGCAAATCATATAATTGAATTTATCTTAACCCAATTCGAATTAAATTCTCGTTCACAGTATAAATTAATTTAATTTTATTAAATTCAGTCTCATATTTAATTTGGTTTGTGAAAAATGAGTTCAGCAGTTAAAAATAAAGCAAATTCGGATAAAGAGTATTGCTTACGTACGATTGTTGTGGGTGGTGAACAATGTGGTAAAACCGCGTTAGTTGAACGATTTTCAATAGAAGTGTTTCCTATTCGGCCTATAAAAGTCAGTGTTCTCCACTAAATTATATTACATATTAAGGTTTTATTGAACAAAAAAAAAAACAACAAAATGGCATTTTTACTTTATTTTAGACAGTTGCCCTAACCAACTACAACAAACAAATAACCAAAGATGATAAAATCATAAATTTACAAATAATTGATACGACTGGGAATAAAAATTCTATGGATATTGTGTTGAATAGCTTGTCGAATGTGAAATATGTGCTAGTGTGTCACGATTTAAGTGATAAGAATTCGTGGGAGGATGCTAAAGAATGGATGCGGGCGATACGTGCCAAAGCTGACTGTAAATTGGTAATGTGTGGCACAAAATCAGATTTGTTGGAGCCGGATAAACGTGACGCACGTAAAACATTAGTGAATTATTCGGAAGGATTGCAAATTGTAAATTATCAAACTTCTGCTAAATTGGGTGATAATTTAGGTGATTCATATACATTTTATTTTACTACAGTTTCATATTAAAGTTTTATCTGCTTTGTTGTTTATTACAGTTGAAATGTTTGATTACATATTGGAAGATTATTTCGCGACATTAGCAAAAGAAGAAGCGGCCAAATGTATGCAACAAATTGACGATTCTCCAAAAAAGAATCCCAATTCTAATCGCTGTTGTACTGTAATTTAGTTTAATAATAAAACTGTGAAATTCTTATCAGTTTTTTTATTTTAAAAATAGGTTATCAAGTTTCAGTATACATGATTAGGTAAATAACCGCATAGGATCGGTTTGGTCGATATTCATTAATGTCTGGTGAAAATATTTTTATCCCTTAATTATTATATACAAAACGTAGCCTCGGTAAGGGTCACTTCATTCAAAAAATCTAGTTTGCCAATAAACCCTTGTTCAGTTTTTGCAGTCGCTTTATACTAAATGCAGATATGTACATTGCAGTCAATTATTATCAAAATGCAGGGAAGTAATGAGTAAGTAAATTGTAACACAATCCCCCAAAAGGGATTGTGTTAACATAACATAGAAATAGCGGTCTGGTTGCGGTATAGTGCTGGCTTTAGCTCGCCGCTAGGCGTGGGGGTTACCAGACATATTTCTATGCTTGAAAACCGCATAGAGATAAAACGAATGGGACTAGAAAAACTATCCTACCTTGCCACGACCACAGTGGTAGATAATCATAAATTTGGGGTGCGCTCGACAAGGACGCCGGTGCCACTCCGGCGACCTTTGTCAAGGCCTAGGTCAGCATGAGGCCGCCCATTCCCCACACGCGATCACACTAAAAATTTACACGCACATGACACTATTGAACATTATCTTGGAGGAAAAAAAACTGTAATTGCGAATGAAACTGATTCGAACGAGAAAAAAATGAAATGTATGAAAAACTGAACCAAAACCGTGGATGATTGAGAAAACTGAGGCTCAATAAAAAAAATCCGGAAAATGAAATCGAAAAAAAAATGTGGTGTGAATCGACTTTGGGGTGTGTCACACAGGACGCCACCCCTTATTTTTGTGCATAAGTTTTACAATAATTAATTTAGTAAATTAGAAGATTTTACAGAACTCAATATTATAGCGATTTTAGATGAGGAAAATTATAATAAAATTGAATATCATCCTAAACATCCAAAAACTGCGCTCAACAACTAATGCGTTTTGACTTCATTTGCGCAGTCGCTGAAATTTTGAATGCAACCAAATTCTGTATTGGTTCCGGTTCCTAGTCTCTTTACTTTGACGAAATGATCATACGGATTGAGGAATAGCTTCATAGACTTCACTCACTGGATTGGTATAATTAGCACTCATTTGTTAAATGTTAAAACATAATTTATTTGATTTTTACCGCCTTGAACTTCGTTACAATTACATAATTATATTGTGTGTAGTGAGTTTGTGTTATTGTGAAGAGCGTTGATGAATCACAACAGTTATGGTGTATTTTTGCTGCCGTCCGTAGAGCAATTCTTGCAAATAACTTCAGAGGAAATTCAGCTGGAGCGGACCTATTACCATTACAGGCGAAACTAGTCGACGTAGATGATCCCGTGCAGCCATCAGTTACTCTTCTAGCTGTCACATAAAAACTATCGTAGCCACTCGTAGTACTGAATCCGTTTTATTTCCTTATACATATACAAAATTGTAATTCATATAATCATTCATTGGTTGTTTGACAGTTTTTCCGTACTCTTTCCTGTTGAGCTTGAGCGGTATCGATCTAATAGTTAAACAGAAATCTTGGCCTTGAAAACAAATTATAAACAAACAAAATTAATACAATATTTTGTCGATAGAATATCCAAAGATTAAACATAATAAAATACATAAATTCATAAGAAATTAATTTATATTTGATAAACAATTTACAAAATATCCCATAAACCTCAAATTTAAACAATTATAGTATATTTCTAAAAACAAAATAAAATCGGCCTAATTTTGACCCATTCGGCCCTTTGACATTCGGCCCTTTAACACTTTCAGCCCTTCGACACATTCGGCCCTTCGACATTCGGCCCTTCGAAACATTCGGCCCTTCGACCCATTTGGCCCTTCGACATTCGGGCCTTCGACATTCGGCCCTTCGTACCGATTCCAAACTCGCCAGGATATTTATTTGAATAAAGGCATTGCCCCATGCACAACGGAAAACCGGAATTTGAAACCGTCAAACCCAATTTTTTGCTAAGTTGCTTAACTTTGCAATATGAAAACTATTAACAAATAGTTCTAGAAGTTCCATCTTATTCTAAGAAAATTTTATTAAAATTGATTTAATTTCATTCAAAAAGTCCCAATTTTATGTTTTGCCGTGTCAAGCAAAAATCCGTCCGTAAAAATATAAAATTGGAGTTTTTTGAATGAAATTAAATCAATTTTAATAAAATTTTTTACGAATAAGGTAGAACTTATAGAATCCAACTATTTTTTAATAATTTTTATGTTGAAAAACAAACAATTTTGTCAATAATTCGATTTGACGGTTTGAAATGCCGGTTTACTGTTTGTGCATGGGGCAATGCCTTAAGTAAGGTTCCACAAATAAGCCGTTTGGAAAACAGCCTACTTCTAAAATTAATCGCTCCACGCAATTTGCATCCTTCATTTTCGTTTTTTTGCCAGTTAATTTTTCGGTTAAATTGTGTTCGTTTTTTTTAACATTCTAGTTCTTAATCTATTGACTATTATTAGTTAAAAAATAATTTAAAAATTATGACAAAGAAATTATTTTCCAGGCTTTATTAATTTTCGTGTAAAGTACTTTTCATACCAAGCGCCTCGGCTTTGAGCTTCGAAAATGAAAATTCTTTATTTCAATTTTGAATTATGAAAATTAGTTTCATTTGATTGATAATGTTTAATTTTATAGTAATAAATTCATTTTGTTGAAAAATAATTTATTTTTAAGTGATAATTTAATAAAAAAATAAAATATATTGCAATGAAGTTATCTACGAGGCCAAGGCAATGCGTTCCACACTCGACTGCGACATTTTAAAGTAGTACAAAGCGAAGAGCTTTATCAACATAACCTACAAATCACATTTTTGTCACAACTGTTTTATATTTACCGAAAAATCTAGCTCATATGTAGCTTACAAATTCATAATATCTCGTTTCTTGCTATAATTCACCTGTAAAATGGACCAAAATAAAATATTTGATATCAACAAATGTTCAAAGCCGACGCCACCGGTATGAAAGGGTCTCAGCTTCGTATGTGTGGTAAAACTAAAAATTTCGAGGCGAGGCGCCTGGTATGAAAAATACTTAAAAGAAAGGTTTGTGGAAAACGAGTGGAACTTATTTTGAATTGACAACGTAGCGGCGATAATTCAAAATTTGCGACGATATATTAAAATTTTATATTAAAATGATTTAAATTCTATATTTTATTTTTAGTAAATGCAAAATTTATAAACTATCGGTCAATTAAAAAACTAAAGGATTTTATTATTTTTACTACATTTTTTTAAAATATCGTTCTCGTCGTTTGTTGTTAATGTGCACCATTCTTTAATTATTGTTAGCAAATTTGATTTGACCTTTAAAATGATTTCTCTGTTTCGCTATTCTTGAAGGTTTATACCCCCAAAATTCAGTTTATTGACATTTCTAAATTTTGCAACGCAAATCCAAACTACATCGACACGTTAACAATATTATCATGCTTGATTGCACATTACAGATATGTATAAATATTTTACTTCCGTAAAATACATATCTAAGGTATTCCGTGCAACATTGCGCAACATAACAAAACAAAGTGAAAGTAGCATAAATATAATTCATAATAAACAAACTTTCTTTATAAAAGAAAAGGACAAACGTTGTAACAAAACACAAGAGGTGATTATACCTATTCGGCGTTTTTTATTATGCCTTCCACATAAGTAAGACAGAGTCAAAAATATAACTTTTTCATTTTGAGAATAATTGAGATAATAAGAAAATTTATTGTTGTTTCACTTTTTTATTGTCTTTCGAGTTTCGAGTCATTCGAAAAGAAACATTCGGTTTACTTGGATAAAAAAAAACTCTCAGCTGTCAAAAAATACGCGATAATGATAAACGATTATACGACAAGGAGAGAGACCGAAAATAACTTATGTGTGTATTTTGTGCTGTGAATAGTTTATGATTTTAAAATTAATTTATTTTATAAAATATAAATCCCCTTTAATTATATTACAATACAAAAGTAATAATAAGAATTACAAATGGAATATATAATCAAAAGTGTTTTAATTAAACAAGAGATGAGTTAAAGGAAAAAAAAATTTTTTTGTGTATATTGTGTATTGTGGAAAATTTGACTGTAGTGTGTGTGGTGTTTGTGAATTGTATAATTTTTAATCAATAAAATAATATACGACTTGAGGTAAATAAAAAAACTATATAGCTAGCTACAAGCTACAATACGGAAGGTTAGTGTGGAAAATTAATTTTTGCATATTATAAAATATGTATTTATACCATAATTAAAGATGTGCATATGTGTATAAGTGTTTTTTTTACCACGATTTATGTGTGTTATGTAAATTATGCTAATTAAGATGATTGTGAACAAATATTTGTCATGTTTTTCATTCATCTTATATTTGGCTTGATAATTTATTTAGTGTATTTTCGCTGTAGTGTATAAACTCCGTTGAAATTGGCACACAACTGTGATTTCATTTTATTATTTTTTACAATTTGCAATAGCTAATAATAAACAATAATATAATTTATCAATTTATATTTTAAATTGAAATTTGTGTATATAGTTACTCGTTTATAAATACATACAGTATTGTAAATAACAATTGAATGCTAAACAGATTGCTGGACAGTAGCTCTCGGTATTATTGAGTACTTATTACGTACCTAGATCAAATTTCAAAATAAGTAAATTAATCTGATTCAAATTGTTACAAAAACATCAATATTAGATTTTTAAATCAAAATAAAAGTTAAACCCCAATATGGATTTTATTGATGTGAGAATACTATAAAATTACGAATACCATTCATTCCCCTCCTAAACTTCTTTTCTAATATTTATACAACTTTATATAGCTAGAAACATCTACTGTTACTGTTAACTATTGACTTGCTTATCTGGAATATACTTATAAATAAATAGTATATCGTCATAATTTTGTGGAAATACCGTGTGATTTGGGAAAATATTGACGTAATTAGTACATATTTGACTTTTGTTTGTTCACAATCGATTGTTCACGAGTTCGCTATCTTGAAATTTTTCTCCATAATATTAAATAGCCATAACATAAAACTATTTAGAAATATGTCATGTACATAAAAGTTTATGAATTCCAAAGTAACTGCTGGCGGTCAATCTAATTTTTACATGGTTACATCACACGATGGTATGGTTGGAGTGCGGAATTCATGGGCCTAGGGAAATCAAAAACCGGTCAGTTAATCGATTAATTATTAACTCATTTTTACCGATTTTAAAATTGATGCTGAATATTAATTAAATTCTTTCATCTACATTTCACCTTCACTTTCTAGTTTTTTTTGGATTTTTCGAATAATACTAGATTTGCAAATTTGATTAGCGTTCGAGATGCTGTAGATATGTATGAGGGGCTCAAAACGATAGTGGTTTTGATCGTTTGGCTTCATACTTATATAATTATTTGAGACATAAATACATCCCAGATTGTCTTCATGCAACTTTCTGTATATCCCATGTATGTATAGCCCATTCCAAATCGATTTTCATATCAGTCAATATCTTACTCAACCAAATTAACTACCTCATAGATAGCATAAGTTGCAGTGACATATTCTGATTGGTTGTTTCTTACTTGTCCATAAAAGTGTATTTCCATAAACTTGTACCAAGAAACCAATGGTCAACAATCTATCCGAACCATTTGCCCAATCGGAATCGACATAGCCTTGTAAAGGTGTTGAATTTTGACGATGACAAACAAGTCTGGCAGGCCACACACGTACAGTTTTAACTGACAGTTTTAACTGTGCAGTTATTATTGTCAGTTTTAACTGTGAACTGAGATGCACACACACGTTCAGTCTAATCCTTCAGTTATTATCATGGATTTTTTTTTTTTTTTTTTTTTTGTCTTTTAGTTTGTTGTGGTCAACCGTTTCCAGCCACATGACCTACTTCTCTCTTGTCCCCATTATACGCTCGCAGACACTTCTCACGGGAAGGGCTGTAGCAATGAAGTAGTTCTATCGTAGTAATTTGACGCCACTTTATTTCTAAAGTGTGACAATCACTTATCTTTTAATTTTCGACATATTATTATTATTATTATTATTTTTTTTTTTTAATATAATTCAATTATTGTTTCCCGTCTATTCTAATCATGAATAATCTAGCCTTCAATAAGTCTCCTTTCATACCCTAGTTTTCCTTATTTATAATCATTATTTTTTAATTCAATTTTATTCTAAATTATTTTGCTGTATTGAAGCTTAGATATCATATCAGAAAAGTTACATTTTTTTTTTTTTTTTATATTTTTTTTATTTTTTTATTTTTTTTTTATTTTTATTTAATGTGTTATTAATATTATCCCTTCACCAAAATAAATTGTTATTGAGTTAGTTCCTATTTTCATATAAATTTATTATTAACTATCTATCACCCTTATTATAATTGGGATATTATGTATCTATTCTTATACTACTTTCTATTTTTGAACCTTATTATTAAGTTTGAATTTTGTTTATTTAATCTTATAATAGTATTTACATTAAGTTTTCTCCTTATATTAATCATCTCTTATGTTGGTCCCTAATACTATTGACTATTCTCTTTCAATTTAACTTAAATTAATATTTATTTTATACCCTCCACCTTAGGAAGAAATTCAACCAAATAAATATCTATTGAGCTCATTAAATAGTCTATTTATTTCTTTTCCCAACCTATCTACCGTAGATTAACCATATTATAGGCTCCATAGATATTTATTTGTATGCATGCAAATATCCCTGATATATTCTGACTGTGACCCCTTGTTTATTATTTTCTTAATTCATCTTTAGTAGGACTTAATTAGATCCCGGGTTACAAAGCGTACTCTATTTCTTTGAGAAAGCTAACTATGTTTTTTAGTTGTTTATCATCTTTGTTGTTCAGTATCTGTAGTAGCGAAACTTGGTTTAGACAATTGTATTTTCTTCTGCTATCGTTATATTTTATACAGTTTATTATAATATGGTTGCTATCTTCCATAACCTTACAATAATCGCAATTAGGGTTTTCCTCCAAACCTATAGTGAACTTGAATTTTTTATCAAACGCATGGCCCGTTCTTAGTCTTGTGATAATAGATAAATCTGACGGATTCATATTAGAATTATTCCACCAAAATTCCTTTAGAGGTTCCGTGTTAATATTTTTATAAAAATTTCCTTTGTTATTAATCCAGTTTGAGAAATGCTCTTTCCATTCTATTTTAGTTGTTTGATTTATTTTTTTATATATGTCGTTTTTTGTTGGCTCATTGTTATATATATGCGAATGATTATTAATGGCTTTTTTCGCTAAATCGTCAGCCACGTTATTTCCTTCTATTCCTATATGACTAGGTATCCATTTTATTATTATTTTTTTGTTATTATTATTCCCCGCAAAATCTAGGAGTTTATTTTCATAATGGTTATCCGTAATCTTATTTTTTGCTGTTAAGATAGATTTACAGGCGCTCATTGAATCCGTAATTATTAGTATTTTGTCGTTTTTGCTTAGTTGTGCGAGAATAACCGAAATGTATATTCCTATGCATTCTGTATTTTTAATATCTGTGTTGTTTTTTAATTTAATAGAGAATGTTCTATTAGAATTTTGAATAAAAATCCCTACTCCCGCCTCTTCGTTTTTTATTGAGCCATCTGTGTATATATGATCCCATCCTTTATGATCTTCTAATGAGTCTTTTGTTAATTTGTTTAGAATATTTTTATTGTATTCTTTAATGTTATTTATTCCCTTTATTTTTGTTATTATTTCTATGTTGTTATTAAGTGTATTTTTATTATGTATTGGGATTATTTCCTTAAAGAAATTTGTATTACTGTAAATGTTATTTAATTTAGTTAGCGATTTTCCGTTTATTATATCCCTACCTATATCTGTATTTTTAAGTAAGTTATTAGTGATAAATTTTAAAGTTTTTATTTTGTTATTCATCTCATTTGACATCTCTTTTGATTCTATTAATATCACTGGGATTGGGGTTGTTTTTGCCAGACCTAGACAGATTCTTAAACAGTTGTTATTTATTTTTTGACATGTTTTATTTATCCTATTGTCCTCGATGTCTGTTATAATGAAGCCAAATTCTATTTTAGGTTTTATTAATGATTTATATAAATTTAGTAGTACTTCCGGATGTGTACCACCATCTTTATGTTTGAGAGTTTTTAATAGATTTATTGTTTTTTGTGATTCGTTCCTCACCTTTAAATAATGGTTATTTAGATTTAAGTTTTTTGTTATTGAAATTCCTAGAATTTTCGACGCAAATTTCTCCTCAATCGGTTTGTTATCGATTTTGATTATTATTTTGTTTTTATTGTTTTTGTTGGTAAATAATCTCATAAAATGAGTTTTGTCTCTATTAATTTCCAATTTTAAGTTTTTTAGTATATCTTGTAAATCTTTAATCGTTAAATTTGTGTTATATTGTAGTGTCTCGAAATTGTTACCACTAATAATTAAACACATATCGTCCGCGAATTGAAACAGTTTTGCATTTTCGTTACTTAAGCCATGTATATCGTTAGAATAAATGTTAAAAAGTGTGGGGCTCAAGCAACTTCCCTGTGGTACCCCCGCGTTTGTAATGTGTTCCTTATCAGTGATCGAGTTTGTGAATATGCTTCTATTCGTTAGGAATAGATATATCCAGTTTATAATATTATTTGGAAATTTCATCTTAACCATTTTATTAATCAATATATTTTTATCCACCTTGTCGAAGGCTTTACTTATATCCATGTTTATCAGGATTGTTCTCTTACCCTCTTCTTTTTTCCTCTTCACGTAATTAAACAACTCTGTCATATAATCATTAATGCTCTTGTTTTTCCTGAATCCAAAGTTGAATTTGTTTAATATCTTATTTTCCTCTAAATAGTTATTTATCTTATTCAATAACAGCCTGCTGAATATTTTGGAGAACACTGATAAAAGACATATTGGTCTGTAGTTTAGAATGTCTCTGTCATTGTCTCCGTTTTTTTTTTTAATTGCTATTACTTTTGCTTTCCTCCATTTCTCTGGGAAAATTTGACTATTCCAAATTTTGTTAAAATAATTAGTGATAATATTTATAAAATTTTTATTAGTTGCACTCAAATTTTTTAATAATTTATAACTGATCAGGTTCGGACCAGGTGCTGAATTTTTCGACTTATGTATTATCTCCTTTATCTCTGTTTGCTGGAACGGATCTTTTTGTATTATACTAACTTGATTTGAAACTGGTAAAACAATTGATTCTTTTTTGTATGGGAAATTAATGTTTAAAAAGTTATTTTTGGATGTACTGTCTTCTAAAATTGCGAAGCTAGATGTTTTTTTATTTTTTATTTTGTTTATTTTGTTCCATAATTCTGAGCTGTTCGAATTTTTTTTTATACTGTTTAAATAGACTAGCCAACTTTTCCTCTTTTCTCTTTTAATGTTTTGTTTCAGCTTGTTTATCGCTAATCTTACCTCTTCGGCTGTGTATAATGTTTTTTTCCTGTTATATATTTTTTGTTTCTCTTCTTTTATGTCCCAAAGTTTTTGTATATCTTTATTCCACCATGATTTTGGAGTAAAAGATTTCTTTATCTTTATAGTAGTAGTGTTTTTACTTATTAGATTTTCCAGGTAATCCTCTATGTTATCCACTAATTCCAAATTTTGCATGTTAAATTCCGATTTTATTTTTTTCCAATTTGTTATTCTGGAATTACTGGTGTCATCTAGTTTTATAGATATGATTATTGGTATATGGTCGCTTCCAATGTTCTCATGTGTTACTTTCCAATTTATTTTGTCTAGTAGGTCTCTACTGCACAATGATATATCTGGTGCTGAGGTGGTGTGATATCTTGTGTCTATCCTTGTATGAGATCCATCGTTTAAGATACTAAGATTACTTTGAGTGATTAAGTTAGCAATTGTGTTACCTAATTTGTTATTTCTTGCCCCAAATTCCCATAACTCGTTATGAACGTTGATGTCTCCTGCTATAATTGTGTTTTTTTCTTTATTAAAATTAATAAGTTTTGTTAGATCCTTGGAAATTTCTACCGGTTCTCTGCTATTGTTATTGTAGAAGGAAGTAATATTAAGTTTTATTTTTTTGTATATACAGTTTATTGTTATATATTCTATTTTATTTAATGTGAATCTTGATGATATTTTGGACCAAGAAATTTTTTTATTTATTAGAATTCCTACCCCGCCATAACCGTCATTTCTATTCTCCGTGATTAGATCCATATTTTTAAATTTTATGTTATAATTATCTTTCATCCACGTTTCACTTATTATGACTATATGAATATTATGTTTATTGATGAATACTTCCAATAGGTCCTTGTTGTTCATTAAGCTTCTAATATTAATTTGCATTATGTTGATTTTTTCTTCCATTTAAATTATATATTAATAATTGTCTATCGTATTTATAATATCAATTAAGATATTATCATTTCCCACTTCATCATTTCCATTAGTATTGCCTCCTATAATTTTGTTTTTAATTGTTTCTATTAATTTGTCTTTGCTCTCCATTTTAGAATTAAGTTCCTTCATCACATTATTTAAAACTTTAAATTTTTCTTCTAATACTTTCATTGATTTCAGTAGATTCTCCTTTTCTTCTCTTTCCGTTTCCATTAAGTTTTTAAATTCCCATATATTTGGAACTATTTGTCTCAATCCAAACACCTTCTCTTTTGCCTCTTTGTACGAACATTTATTTATTGTGATATATTCTACCAATTTTTTTTGACGTTTTTTCTCCAAACAAAGTTTATTATTAGTTACATGACCATCACCACAGAATTTACATCTTGGTTTGAGATCACACATGTGGGAGTCATCATTTGTTCTTGAACATATCTCACATCTTCTTTCCTCACTTGATTTACATCTTTTTAGGGTGTGTCCATAATTCATGCACTTTTTACAATACATCGGATTTTGAAAGTAGTAGCTCACTTTTATTAGTATATTTTCATATAGGACAACATTATTTGGTATTGAATTCGCTTGAAATGTTATCTTTACTAATTCCATCGGAATTTTTATGTTATTTGTGTTGTCCCATTTAAACATTCTTTCTATGTTTACAATGTCGAATCTAGCTTTGATGTTTTCTCTCAACTCTTCTTCAGAAATGTCTATAGGGACGTCTCTAATTACTCCTACCGTTTTATTGAAGCTGTCCGGTATAAAGCATTCATAACCATCAAAATCCTTAATCAGTTTGTTTTGTATACACTTATTTGCCTCTGAATAGTTTTGGAAAGTTATGGTTGCCATATCTTTCCCATTTTGATCTACACTCAGAATATTTATTATCTTGTTTAATTTTAGAGCCTGTCCAATTTTTAGTAGATTTATTTTTTCTTTTTTTAAAATGACTTTAAATGGCCCGGTGTCTTGAATCGAATAAATATTCACTTTTCTTGGAGTATTTGTTGTATTGTTTTCCACTTTCATATTTTGCGTTCTATCCTCCATTATTGCATTTATGTCATTAACTGAATTTGATCTGGATTTCTCCATTTCCGTGTTTAGTGTTGACGACCTTACCGGCATCTTATTTTCCTCTTTGAAACTCCTGTTGATTGATAACGATGATTTTATCACGTTTACTTTTCCCGCTGTTAACCTCACTTTTTCTTCACTTTTCAAATCCGATTTTTTAAATCTCTTAGATTTAATTTTCAGATCATTATTTAATTTTGATTTTAATGCTCTGTTTGCTACAAAATTTTGTTTTGTTTGTATTTCGCTGTATATCTCACTATCCGACTCCACTTTTTCCACGTTGCTTTTTAGGAAAATTGGGTTACCCCAATTCCCTTTCTATTTCTACAATCCCAACACCGAGTACGCTTTGCAACCCCAATTAATCTAACTTAAGACCTACCTTATCCTCTTAATTGTTTATTTGTATTATTTTATCAATAATAACACTGGTAACTAATTTTAATTTAACTCTAAATTCAAGATGGATTATAATTTCCACTATTTCACAAAAAAAAAACCACTTATCCACTTGGATGTCACAATCAGAATGTATTATCATGGATTTGAATGAGCGGAACGATCCAACAGGTCGTAATACCAAAGACCCTGCTTTTAAATGCTGTCTGTAGATGTTCCAGACTTCTTTGAACGCTAATTAATTTTTATTTACTTCAAAATAAAATGAAAATTATATAAATAGTCGAACTAGTTTTGTATAATTCAATGTTTTAATTATTATATGAAACGTCCTCTCATCTCAAAATTTCGACACAAAACTGAGAACTGTGCAGTTAAACCCCCACACACGTTCAGTTCAGTTAATCTTTTCAGTTAAAAATATAAAAATTTTAAAGTTCTCAGTTAAACTGTGCAGTTAAGTTTAACTGAACTGAAATACCCACACACGTACAGTTTTAACTGATAGTTTTAACTGTACAGTTAAAACTGTCAGTTAAAACTGTACGTGTGTGGCCTGCCTAAAGATCAGCGGTTCTCTTCAAATATCTTCAAACTTTCTTCAAGTGTGACCAATGTAAATATCAAAACAGAGCTGGTCTTGAGGCTCTGTCTTGATATTTACTAAAGTAACCAATAGCATAACAGATATCTGGTCTTGAACCTATCATGAGGTACATCAGAGTACCAAGCAGTTCGCGATACGGTTGGTCAATTTATTTTCATCAGTGACTGGTTTCAACTGTAAACCGCTTTCAATAGGAATATAGGATAGGGACCGAATTGCAATCCGTAATTCCAAATTTCTCAAGTATTTTCTCAATTACTTGTTTTATGGTCAATCGTTAATATACCCGGCTTCACTGAATCGATTGTGATTTTGAGACCCATATAATTCTTAACTTCACCGAGATCTTTCATATTGAACTCCTTGAACAGCTGATTCAACTGCAAGTCTGCAGCTCACTTGAACTACATAATAACATAGCATCAATATTATATAGCAAGATAAATTATTGTATCTCTATCATTAAAACTGTATAAGCAAATCTGATTTTGAATGTATGAAGCCCAGTGATACGATAAACTCGTGAAATCGTTACATTTCGTTTTAACTTCAATACATGACGTTATCGACATTATTCAACATTTTCAAAATTTGTTCGAAGGGTTTTGTCGGACTATTTTTTTCGTTTTCAGATTGTTCGAAATTCTCGGGAATATTCGAGATTTTTGATTTCGAGGTTTCCTTAAGCCGTATTGATAAAAAAACATTTCAAATTCTGTTGAGATTAGACTTTTAACCTTATTGTTGTTTAACAGTTGTGTCAGTGGAGTTGGGTTTAATGTGACACCAATTTCCTTGAACTTCTTCAGACATTTCTTCATAAGTGAACCAATCAAAGTTGACAAAATTTTCAAGACCCAATCTAAAGTATAAGACTAAAATTGTAGCTATCTATAATCGATTTTTATGGTTCAACTGAACTTAAGACTGACCTCTCAAACTGATAATGCCAACGAATGAAGTTTTCATGAAACGCATTTTTTGAATGCATGTGTGTATGTAAGACTTTTGCTGCATGCATGCTCAAATTTCGAAAAAAATTATCATATTTAAATTTATTATTTTTCTTATCAAGCACTAAATGAAATTTGAATTCGAGTGAGTTGTTGTTAAAGGTTTTACAAAATTGTAATCATATTGACCTTCACTATGATATTGAAATATATTTAAGATTTAATTAATGTAAATGATTAACGTGTATGGGATTTTCCCATCAAAACAAACGAAGGCCTAACATAATTAAATTTAACACATTTGAATACCAGCATACTCACGAACTAACAAATTATCGTTTGTTTAGTAGGTAGGTACAGTATAATTTGAAAACGGTTGCTACCGATAAAATCATATTACTCTTCAGGTACAAACAATTAAAACTGAATTTCTTACCAAATCAAAAGCGGGCCGTTTGAGCATATACCGAATGATCTATGATTTGAACCCAAAGATTGGAACTTAAGCTTGAGAGAAGCTATTTATAAGAAGGTTCTTTAGAATTGGTTTGAATCCACCGAGGTTTTGCACTCCATGTCGCAATGGACCGATTGTGGTTAATGTCATGGTTAAGTTTTATGGTATATATAAGTCGATTGATTTTAGCTAACAAATTCACCGTTGCGGAAGGAAGATATGCCTGTTTGATCATACTTGCACATGTAGGATAGACTGAACAAGGTCTCTTTGAAAAGCTAAGTGACTTTTTCCTTCCAGCGATTCTAAACAACATAAAAGAGAGCGCTTCAAAGCCAGGACGATCGTCGCATTCATCAAGGTGAGAATATGGACTAGGCTTATTTCACATGGCTTACATTCTTTATATCCAAATATTGGATTTTTTGAGTTTTGAGTTAGTTGTTTGATATTTATTGCATCTAGTATGAGCTTGCAATTTTGATGAATTCTCCATACGCACACACTATAGGTTCCACTAGCTCCAGCAAGAATACAGTATTTAGGACGTAATTTAGCAAAAGTATACTAAAACCTATCTCAGGATGTGTGCTTCACGTCGATTTTTTCGACTAAACCATTGACTTTTCTAAATTGTTGACTAGCTCATGCCAGTCATTCATAGATGGCATAAGGGTCAATAAGACAAGCTGTGCCTTGCTTTCTATTATTCTAAATAGCGACTATTGGGACGTCAACCGAATGTTATTATTACGTAGATTTTCGTAGATGAGTTCGACCAAAAACCGAAACAGACTATATTTTCAGCATTACTAAAGCAAATTGAAGACGGTCCTTCTGTTCAGCCAGAAGTTTCCCCGATACTTGTTTTGGCTACGAACGACCCGACTTATATTTCCTAATAGAGCGTACGATAGCAGAGTGGGATGGTGGTTCCAGCAACATTAATTCGCATTAACCTAAGAAAGAAGGAGTCGAAAATGGCTAATACACTATGAAAAATATATCTAAACTCTGATAGTAAAAATTAAGGCGAGATGTTTTATCCTTACGATTTAAATTTACTGGGTGTTAAATAATTTGTTCTGATGCAGTGGCGTAACTAGGTACCGGCAGTACCTGCAACTGCTACGAGATTTATCAAGCGTTCGAATATTAGATCAACGTTAAGATCAGATAGATGGTAGCTTAGATTAAGCTTAAAGTAGATCACCCTTTGAAATTTGCAAAACGGAGCATTTCTAGGAAATTTTTAATAAAAGGCGGTGATCTAGTTTTAGAGAAAGAAGAAATCGTTCCTATTGCTATTAAATATTTTCTTAAGACAGGCCCAACGATTTCTTCTCGGTTGCTGGAGGTGAATGTCAGAGTAATTACACGTAATCTGACTCCATAGAAATTAAAATGGCTTTAGGTTCTGACAGATATTTGGATTAATGCTGTGTGCATCACGCTAATTTGTTTAGCTAAATTTTCGACTAAATTTTCAAACCAGTCATTCTTAGATAGCGACCAGTATAAAATTTCGATTTTTGTGCAACTGCACGGTGTATAAATTTATGTCGTTTGGATCTGAAAATACCCGATTTGTAACTCGAGGGGATGGAATGATCCTCAGATTCTATATTTTACAATTTTTCAGTATTCCTCGTCCATAAAATATCGGTAGTTTGCATAAACTCAACTGTTGCTGTCGACCGGGATGCAAAATGTCTGATCAATAACTTTAAAGGCTATGATATAATGGAGGTTAGAATTCGTAAATAGACTTGGGAGGGAGTGTTTTAGTTCCTTACAATGCAAGCATCATCATGCTTGCATGAATAACGAAATTCGAGAGACCAGTTATGCATTTGATAATTTCACTAAATAAGAAGAAAGTAGGATATTCGATTTTAAAAACATCGCAGAATGGCTTCTCAGTCCTCTGAGGCACTTTTTGGTAGGTGCAGATGTCACTGTAGATGGTGTTGGCTGCTCTTCTTAGAGAATGCTTATCCGTATTAATAGCCCAAATTAAATGGAAACTTCAAATTTTCATTAAATTTAAAAAACTGCATATCTGCTGAGGATGTGGGCATTTCAGCTGATGGGCACAATATTCTTTATTTAATTAACACAGCATTCTTATTATTTTTTTGTTTGATAGAATTGTAAAATCACATGAACAAATCGCTTGAACAGGTACATACAAATGTGCACTGATGTTGTTTTAAATGAGTCAATATGTCCGACGGTGCGATTTAGAACATCGATACTAACACTGTGTTGTATTTTTATGCAATATGCAATGCTGTATCTCAATTTCTAATATCGCACTGCCATTGATTACAGCTTGTTAGTGCTAAAGGTGGGAGAATACTCATTTTAACGGGTGACTTGAATATAAAAAAGTAAAAGCTTTTCAATTTTTTCAAAAGTTGTATTTTTTGTATGTCGTCAAGTTTACTTGTTGGACAACACAATGAGTGAAATGAATAAAAAACGAAATGCTTTAACTTGAATTTTTCAAGTGTTTTACTTGATAACTAATCACATCTTTAGTATTTACTTGTCAGTATCTACTTCAGTAACAATGTTTACAAATTATAAGAAAAACTATATCAAAATGAGTGGGTTAATATATTATTGGTGAAATGTACAGCGAAATTTATGTGAAAGAGCAATTTAAAGCTTTGCCCACAGACTGCTTTACCTGCGGTAAACAGCAGCCTTTCGGAGCACATATCTAAACGACATTAATTTTCATTATAAAGAATAACCTATTACCTTTACCTCATTTGGTGCTTGGTACATCGAGTAAAAAACTACTTTACCAATGTCATACGCTTACAATTACGACTCGATTAATGAATTAATTTTTTTCATTTTTAATACATTTGGCTAGATGAAGACAGAGTGAAGATAGATATTTTAGAAACGTTTTGAAACATGAGGCTGGTTCTGTAATTTATACAATATTTCCTATTTATGTCGTGCTTAAATTGCACTAAATGTAATTATTAATTATCAATAATAATCGTGAACAAACTGCACGGTTAGTATTCTACAAAACACTGTGCAAATTTAAATTTTGCAAAATGCATATTAATCCAAGCACTCTTTCTATAAATGACAACTAAATTGAAAAGTAACCTCATGTGAATAGTATAATAAGCGTATTTCCTTGAAAAATTTACAACAACAATTGCATATGATAAACCCTCGCAAGAATAACATTAACCCAAAAAAATATTGGGTTAAATTAAACCTAATTCTAATTTTTGGTTATGATACCTGCCACCAGGTCATATTACATATTAAATTTATATTTTATTTCGAAAAGTTGGCTTTTGCCAATTAAATCAAATTGGCTATTTTCTTGGGAAACAAATAAACCCAAAATATTTTGGATTCAATTTTGGTCAACAAAATACGCTAAATGTTGTTTTGAAATGAAAAGTCGAAAATTTAGTCAAAAAAAAATCGACCTGAGGCACACAGCATCAATATCAGATTGAGGATTCTTTTAATGAGGAATAGAATTCCTTCAGATTCAGGAGCACATCTGTTTTTACACTTTCATTTTTATTCCTTTTACTTCTACAGATACTTATGTTATTCTTTTGAAGCTTTAGAAAACTTTTGTTCGTTAGATTTTTTCGCTAAACGTCGTGATGTATTAAATTCTGTTGATATTTTGTTTATCCCTCCATCTTGGCGGAGTCAAAATTTTTAGTTTCAGGCGATCATTATTTTCCAAAATTCCAAATAGTCAAATAGAAGATAAAATTTGTGTTAAGCGATAAAAATTTATCGAAAATGCTCATTCCACAGTTTGGCGACATCTTCAACTATCGCAAATTACGTGAAACTGATTTCCTTTTTACTCTTTCTGCCGTAGGCACTTGGCGACACACAGTTAATACACACATTTTTAAATTTTTTTTTTAAAAAACACTTGTTAAATATTTCGCAAAATTACAAAAGGTTTAAAAAATCCGAAATCGATCGAGTGATTTTTTAAACCTTTTGTAATTTTGCGAAATATTTAACAAGTGTTTTTAAAAAAAAAATTAAAAATGTGTGTATGAAACTGATTTTTTAAGAAGTTTTAGGAGGTTATGAATGAACTACAGAGCCTCTAGCCAAAAATAAGGTTGAATTCGTGTTCAGCGATGAAAAATATATCGGAAAAGGCTCATTCCAGGCTATACAACTGTTTTTGTAGGGAGTTTTAGAGGTTAGGGATGAACTGTTGAGCTTTTTTGCGTTGACTTTGGACTTTAAAACATTTACGTTTTATTTTTAATAATTATCACTTAAAAATAATTTATTTTATAACAATTTCAAAATATTTCTATAAAAGGTGACACTGTTAATCAAACAAAACTAAATTACAAAACTTTAGAGTCAGAAAACGACTTTACATTTGTGAAGTCCAAAGTCAACGCAGCCGGTATGAAAAGCACTTAAGTATATGAAACATTAATTTACCTATGCTATACTTCTTCGTAAAAATCAAACATTTAAATTTCAAAGTAGGCACAATACGAAAAACAATGAATGCTGCTTTTTGCCTCGGTTAAGTACACCTAATCAAGTTCTTTATTTCCATTTATTCGATAATCAATTTTTAAATTATTCTGTTAAAATGTTTAATGTTTAGCGACCACCAACAAACCTCCATATCAACTTGAAATGTCAATTAGCAAATCAATTAGCTAAAGTTACTCTATGTATTCTCAGAATTTCAAATGAATTTAAATTTTACAATAATTAGAGGTGTTAATTAAGTTTACTCACAGTCAAAATCCATTCAAATGTTACTTATTTCGGTGGTACCGAAAACCATTTTTTTTTGCTCTCTGGACGCAAAATGAAAGTTATACACAAAAAACTACACGAATAAATTTTAAACAATCAGCAAAACGTGATACAATCTGTCACTTTATTTACTGATAAATTATAAACGTAATAAATAATTACAATTCATTGTACACATACATAATTATTTATTACACAGTTTTAATTTATCTATCTTAGATTCTTATAAATATGCATGTAAACTAAACGGTTTTACGGACATGACTCGTTAAAACAATTTCCCGCCTCTGTTGCAGTATTGCATGTGTATTAATTATTTTTATTGACCGTGTAAATTCGCTTAAATCAATATAATTTCTAAGCTAAGATTGATCCGATTATATAACTATTAACAGCTTTTTGTTAAATATTTACAAATGTATAATTATTTGTTTGTAAACAAAAGACTCTCGATGGTTAATTACTTATGCACATATTATGATAATTTTAAAATGTGCGCGACTTGTTTATATTTACTGTAAAGTGTTAGTTGAGTATAAAGTCGTAGTTTGATAAGGTTATTGACATATATACTACCATAGAATAAATTTGCTTAATTGAATTGTTTACGTATCTTATGTGATTTTTTGTAGCACGCCCATCTGAATGTTTATGTAACTAATTTTATGATCCACTTATCGATGTTTTAACCTTCAGGCTATACTTCATGCGTATTATGATAAAATGTACGTGTGGATGAAAAATCTCTACAGTTTGCACAGTTCAACTGAGAAAATTAGTTTTGTCGTTTCAATTAGTCGGCTGGTGCAAAACCCTCTATCTTCTGTTACTTCTCCTATGGTTGGAAAAAATCCCTAAAATTATAAATATTGGGAATCGAAATTTGAAGTGTATATTGGAAGAGTTTTACTTTGCGTATACCTAATCAGTCAATTTACTAGACAAAGCTATTTATTATTTCACAGCACAGATCTGATTCTATCGAAAAAAGCATAAAAGTGCACCCGGCAAAAAACCTCATCGACATAAATGCACACAAAGAAAAAGCACACATGGAAAATTGCTGACACAGAAAAATGCCCTCGCAGAAAAAACGCACAATCAAAACTATGTAATTGAATTCGCGTTTTTTTTTTTTGAATAATAATAAATTATTGATAATAATAACACGTAAGATTATTAAACCCGGGGCTGTTTCGTCGTTTCTTTGCAGAGCAGCAAATGCTAATAGGCCAAGACATTTCTAATCTGTCTATAGGCTTTTTTAACACCGTTAAAGCGGAACCTCCTTCAAGACTTTGCGATGTCTCAAAGTAAGCAAACATTAATATTTATAAATTTGGCGAATTTGATAATTAAAAAGACAAAATTAAAATTTTTGCATTTCTCAAAATTTAAAACATATACAGAGCGGTAATATTTTACTGGAAAAGGCGTTTCACCTTACCGTGGTTAATATTTATCAACCTAGGTTAATATTTAACCTGGGCCACACTCGAGGACCCCTTAAACGAATTTTCCTGAAATCAAGAGTAGTCGCAATTGCTTCCTGGCATTCGAAAACCCACTCTCACCAATTTTTATCAAAATCGATCGTGCCGTTTCCGAAACCCATGATACAAACAAATATACATATAAACAATTTTATGGCGTTTAAATATACCTGGTAGATTAACAAGGAACGTGATCACATTTTTTCTATATCATTGTGATTTTATTATAGATGCTATTCATTTATGTGAGTTAAACAGCGAAAAGCAAGAAGTTGTTAAATTATAATGACCATATCATCAAACGTGATCATGTTTTAGTAATAATTCGTTGCGATTGTTACACAATACTTGACTTTAGTTGGTTCTCACAATTATAAGGTTACGTTGGACTGACTCTGACTGCGAGTATATCATATTCAGTAACACCATATCGTTAAAAATAAAAATGTATTATGTATCTTTTTATAATTCATTGTCTACGTCAATATTATACCGATCTTACTTAATTCATCCTAAATAGAAATTTTTGTATGAATATGGACCAAAATGGAATTCTGTATATAATTTCCAAAACAGACATTATACATATACCAAAAGCAAAATATGTAAATATTCACATATGTATTTGAATTGTGATTAATTTTATCATTTCCCTAATTAACCATAAAATATCTTTTCCATTTTAGTTTTCTATTTATGTATATAGAAAAATAACTTAACCATAGTTACCACATGTCGTGTAATATGTCGATAACAGTTTATCTCTCTGCGCCTCTATATTACATAATACACAATTAAACATCATTTAGTAAAATATATAAAGCTTGTATATACATACTAAATAAGGATAAGCTTCTTTCTGGGAATAAGGATGATTTCAACATAACAGAAAAACACCAATTTTTATTTCAAGGTGGATTAATTGATTTCTGATTTCACAGTAGATACACGGATTGATGAGTTTCACATGAGCAGAAAATGTTTATGAATTAAAATTGTTAATTAATGAAATATTTAATACTATCCATAAATTATTATATAACACCACTATCGACTGTCTATCCCTTGAGTTATTACATTTCATAATAATTAATAAAACATCATATGGTTCGTAAATTAATTCATAATCTACGAAGTCGAGGAATTCAATTTTTTTACTTATTCTAGTTTGTAGATAGTTAACAGGAAATGTTATATGTATAAATACATATACCTGTTATAGGTAGGCTTGATTTATTTTTAAAATATCGAGGTTATCGCTTTATTCTAATTTGTGGACATGAGTGTAAATTAATAAAAGTTCAACGCTTTTAATATTTCAGGTGGGAACTACTTAGGTTATTCAGAGCTTGATTTTCATTTAGGTTTCACGTGCGTTACGAAATCATAATATGAAATGTTTGTTAAACAATAAAGACGAATACGAATGAAAGATAAGGTTTTGTAAGCTGGATAAGAAAAGTGTGATTATTGGTTGAAAATAATAGAAATGGTTTTAAAATAAGAATTCGGAATGTAATTACAGTTTACAAAACCACTGATATTATATTAAAATATAAAGGGTTAAAACCTCAACTCAACTCCCAAATCAATCCCTAACTCCACCTCTTAACTCAATCTTCTGCTCAACCTCCCAAGTCAATTTACAACTCAATTACCAATTCAATCTCAAATCATCTTTCAAATCAACCCTTAACTCAATCCACGATTAAACCCCAAATATTTCTCCAATCGAACCCCTCATCCAATCGCAACGCAAGTTAACTCAACCCCAATTCAACTTCAACTAAACTTAGCTCGAACCAAATCTGAACCCTCTGTGGATTTGATTCACACATCAACGGCAAACTTAAACCCAAACTCAACTCAAATCAACTCAATTTAACTCACTAGACCCTCAACTCGATGTCAAACTAAGGCCCAACCGAACCTCTCATTCAAATTCAACTCAAACCTTATTCAACCTTAACTCATCCCAATCCTATACTGAAACATAACTCAACCCAATTAACTTTCAACATTATATTCAGGACCTAATTCAGGAAAAGCGATAAATTAGCGTCATTGACAACAAACATAATCATAGTTATTGAAATGGAAATTAAATGAAGCTATTAAGGCCCTAAGATTTGCATTGCGGTAAGAAGAAAATCAGAGTATCAGGACAGATTATTCTTTGTGCAGGGCCGCAAAAAATTTAAAAACGCCAACATACCCGAATCCACCGACTAGACTACTAACTGGAAATTGGGTGAGAAATGATGAAGGAAGAGGCAATGCTTTTGCTGTTCATCTAACAACAGTATTCGCACCACATTGTTTCGGGCTACCCGAGCAAATGGATGGTGGTTTATCCTCCAAACCTAAAAAGTATAATTGGAAGAAAGTTAAAAATACAATTAAAAATTACATAAACCCGATAAAGGCACGATCTTATTACTTGAAAAATGATAAAAGTATTGTTAGACAAATGCATAAAACTAGTAACATTCAGATTCAACGCGATGATGCGGACTAGATATATTCCTTAAAAATGGAAGATACCTTTGATAACAATGATACATTACTGGTAATGATAAACATGTTCGCCAGGGCCCGTAGTGTTGAAAGTCGTTCAAAAGGAGTCGTCGGTGACTCTAATAAAATACATCATTTCAGTCGAAAATATTTAAATTGCTTTATACTAAAGTCACCGGCGACTTTTTTCGGTGAATTTCAAGAAGCACTGGGGTCGATTATTATGTAAGCATATTAAGCGAGTTTCTCATCACTTACTGCTCACAAATGTTCCGGAAAGCAGTCTATAATCATATACTACAGTAATATTATACAGGGTGAGGAAAAAGTATGGAAACCCGTAAAAATCTCGCGGAGTTCGGTCAAAAAAAAACTGAGCAAGGTTTATTCTTAGGTTATTTTCAACAAGGAATTTAATGGTGAGCTTGGTTGTGACTTTGACCTTCATCTTCAAGGTCATTTGGAGGTCAAAGTCATTTTTTTAAATTAGAACCCCTATTTTTTATGACAGAATCGAAAATAGCGATCAATTTTACGTCCGATTATGTATTTTCCACGATCTCCCATGATCATCTGAAGGAATTTACATTGTGAAGTTAAAGTATGGAAATATGTACCTAGAAATCTCGCGGAGTATGTCAAAAAAAAAAAAATTAGCAAAGTGTAGTCTTAGGTAGTTGTCAACAAGGAATTTAATGATGAGCTTGGTTGTGACCTTGACCTTCATCTTCAAGGTCATATTGGGATCAAGGTCATTTTTTATAGGGGAAGCCCTGTTTTTGACATCGGATTCGAAAAGAGCGATCAATTGTACTTCCGAATATGTATTTTCTATGACCTCCCAAGGTCACCTGAAGGAATATATTTTAGTTATAATGCTTATGATTTGCTACGAAAATTAAAATTAAAAAAATTAATTCTTTAGTTTTGAAATTCATATTTTTTAAATTTTTTTTTATAATTTACATAACAACACAAGCATTATTACAATGTTCTGTTATTTATGATTTTTTATTTTTTTTTTAATTTTCGTAGTAAATCATAAGCATTATAACTAAAATATATTCCTTCAGGTGACCTTGGGAGGTCATCAAAAATACATATTCGGACGTATAATTGATCGCTCTTTTCGAATCCGATGTCAAAAACAGGACTTTCCCTATAAAAATGACCTTGACCTCAATATGACCTTGAAGATGAAAGTCAAGGTCACAACCAAGCTCACCATTAAATTCCTTGTTGAAAATTACCTAAGAATAAACCTTGCTCAGTTTTTTTTTTGTCCGAACTCGATTTTTAGGGGTTTCCATACTTTTTCCTCACCCTGTATAATATGTATTACTTTAGTCTATGCTACAAGTGAATGCAGAAAGTGTATTTCTAATGACTTAGACTTTGTCTTGACGTTTAGTAGTTCTAAAAGTTAAATTGAATTTTCTGTTTTGGCGTTTACGTTAAAATTAAAAATTATTCTAATTCGAGGCTCTAATTTGTTTTAAGCTTAAATATAGCGTCAAAACGTAGCAATAGTACATTCGATTTCTTTGTAACTACATTATAGTAAATGTTGTATTGGCTGTTCATAGTTATCAGCTGTTATATTCCGCAAAAGTAGAGATATAAAGAACATTGTTCTTTATATCTCTATCAAAAGGCATTGAACAACATTCTTAAACGATGCCCATATGCTTCCAGTTTGTGTTTGTTAAGTTTCAAGCAGAATTTTAATCTGTGGCTCAGTGTGTCCGGTTTATTGATACTTGAAATATCGGAAATTTAAATGTAATCGCTAAATTCTATTTATAGAATAATGATTGTCAATTAATACTGTAACTTATTTATAATGACGGTTTTGTGTTAGAGCGGAACCTTTTGCTATTTTTGAAGAAAATATGAATGCTAATATTTTGTTAAGCTAGGTTTAAGTCGTCGAATTACATAGTTTGGCCTCTGAATTCCAAAATGGCTTATAATACTTAATGTAGGATTGATTAATTTTGATAACTAAAAATTGAAACAAAAAAAAAATAAAATATTGCAATTCAATCTTCGGCGTGTTTTACATACAATTTTTATTTGATAAACATTTTTGCTATCCAAAAATGGAATTTAAGCTATTTACGAGTGTAATAAACAGTTACAACATTTTAAAATCGCGCATACAATTAACGAAAATCGAAAAGCAATGGAATTTGAGAATTTATGTTCGAATTTCTTACAAATTCCAAATTTTACTTATCGATCACTAAAGTTTATTAAGTAACGTTAACTATGTATCAGGCGATTTCAAGTTTGATTTTGATGTCATTGACTTTACAAGCAATAACGCTAACATACACTAAACACTTATGTACACATCTTGATCAAACTTCAAAAAAATTATGATTTCATTTACAATACAAAATTTTTATTAAGATCACCCCAATTCTGTTAAATGTAGACAGAATCGACAAACTTTCAAAAATTATTTTATTATTAATACAAGTGCTCCTGTGTACAACTTTTAGGCTTTCTTAGATTTTAATGTTAATAATGTTTTTTTAGTTTAATATCTTAACATGTCGCAAATAATTTTCAAATTCCAAACAATTTTGCTCATGACTGTAGTTTAATCATCTGGTAAACCAAAAAATTAAATCTCTTTATAACTTTGAGCAAATCCATAACGATATATTGTGTCACCACACCTATAATATTCAAATTGTTAAGTGTAATTTAGATTTAATTAAATAGTTTTGGAAAAATATTTTGAAATATATTCCAAAATGATTTTATTTCTACATCAAATATATCTACATGTCAATTGTATTAGGGTTTGACCCTTATTTAAGAATTCAGTAATTGAACTAGAAATTCCTAAATTTATAGTAATGATGATGATTCACCATAGAAATTTCGAAAGATTTGCGGTTGAATAAGCCACACATAGTTTTGATTTGGGGGAAACATATACGCATATTTGGAATTAAATTAGTATACTATACGGTTGGCTAGTTTGTTGTCTACACCATATTTGAGCATTTTGGTTTGTTTATTGATTAATTTTTATAGTTTGATTGCTACACATAATATCGCGATATTTAGGTTTAAAAGCTAATCACCGTACAAAATACATAAGATTTCTATGCGAAAATAGAAAGTCGTTTGATCATGTAAGTGAAAAAGTGACTTTTAACATATTGGTGTAATTTAGAGTGAATTTAATAATTAATAACAATTTAAAGGGATTTTCTGCTATTGGCAAGTCATTGTACGTATGTACGACCTATTTCTGTTTAATTAATTATTTAAATCACATCAAGAAGAACAATTGTGTTTGGTGTTGGAACTTTTCATGCTTCTTATATACCAAGGTTTATTTTTAAGTTTCTAATTGGTTAGACATGCAATACATATTGGCAATTGATTTTTTTTTATTGTTGTTGTTTATCAATTAATCAATATTCTTTGTTGTGTCGGAATTGCATTTATAAATATTTAAATATTTACTTCTATTAAGATTATATTTTAAAATTTCACAATTTAAACGTTTCGATTTAATTCTAATTTTCCAAAGACGATTCTAATTTGTTATAAGTAGCTTTGTGATGCTTGTACAGTGTGTAATTTACTGAAATTATAGCGATAAGATTGCGCTGTTATAATCAAAAACAATAATAATGCTAATTAAGTGTTCATAATTAATTACCGTCGTTAATTATAAATACCTTTGCCTTACCACATTACATAATTGTTAGTCTCAAACACTAAAGATAGCAAATTATTGTGTGGTCAAATTGTGGCGTTTATTGTTTCGGTTATAGCAAGGCCTTAAGAATTGCTTCGATATTTTTAGCTCCTTCGATTTGCGCCAACGTTGGAGCTCCGTCCTCCTTAGTGTCCTTGTGAGCTCCATTTCTTTACCAATTTTTTCGCTAACTTCTTCCTAGTCAC
Organism: Tipula helvola; assembly: GCA_963556165.1. Taxonomy (NCBI): domain Eukaryota; kingdom Metazoa; phylum Arthropoda; class Insecta; order Diptera; family Tipulidae; genus Tipula; species Tipula helvola. The sequence continues at coordinate 391,410,119 of OY744482.1, forward strand.
GTTTTAGTGCCCCATTTAATCTTGAAAAGAGATCTGCCTTATTATCTTCCGTGGCGGGATCTCACGTCGTGTTGATTTTATCTTTCTTTGTCACATTTTATTACAAAATCCCACTTGTTGCCTCGGATTTATGATCCGAATGTTACTGATTTCGAAGCACACTTCTGTGTGCTTAACATTAAAAAACTCTGTCTAAACTTCACAGTTTTATGGATTGCTGCCTTGTCTTGAGCTATAATGATGTTGCCTGCTAATATTTCACTATCATGGTTATCTCAATTAGCATTTTGGCTTACATGGCGAAATTAAAAATTGAAGATCGTGACGGAAGCTCTCATAAACGTTCTGAAAATTTCCCTTTTTACGTATGTCAAGAGTTTCTAAAATTCAAATTTAACGATCAAACTTTTCAAAGTAACTTTCAAACAACTTCAATTTCAAGAATTCCTGTGTGAAATATATATCAAAATAGAATAATCATCGTCATCCGGGTCAAATGGTTTTGTAGAACGAAAATACACCAACATTGATAAAATCAACGTAAACTAAAATAAATTCCACGGTACCCATATACGCCAGAGTTTATAGAGTTCTCAGCAGCCAACTCTAGTCATCTAAGGGATCATTTTGTAAAATAAAAATTGGCCGAAGACATTCTCTAATTCTCTTCAAATCAAAAACTCAAAATAAATGGTAATAATCGTAAAATAATCTAGGCATAAAAGCAATCGGTTCATTACGGCCATAATCAGTCCTATGCAAGACACAAACAAAAATTCCCGTTTGAGCAGATTTCTATTAGGAACACAAATATTACAGGCTGAAATAAGATCTGAATACTTTATACGCCCATTTACTTACATAAAAATCGACAACACAAGTACATTTTCAATACAAAGACCTAAAGATAATACCACAGAAACTGCCACAGGTTCTAGCAGTATCACCAAACTGTTTCTTGCAAGCAGCCATCTTTTATAGTAAATTTTGCTAAAATAATGTAAGATAACATCACACAAAAAAATATCGCGGTGTGAATGGTATTTTATCCGAAAAAAACTTTATTTTTTATCCAATAGTACCATATTAACTTCGCAAGATCGGGTACAAATTTTAAAATATCCAAAAGGATCGAACAGTATACTTTTGCACCGTTCGGAGTAAACGCAAAAGTTGTCAACAGCGGATTTTTTTAAAAGGTACTTCCCAGAGATTATTTTCGTTCTATCGGAGTAAATATTTACACCGTTTGGAGTTTTTGTGAAAAAAGTAAAATTGTAAGAGAATTTGGCTGTATTAGTTAAATTCGCTAAAGCAACCTGCATATTCCTTCTGTATAATAGAATTTAAATTGTGATACAATCAATCTAGTCGCAGCGGCCTGATGAGAAGATTTAATTCCCTTACAATCTTCGGAACATATTAAAGTCATATATACATTAAAATAAAATGCCAATGGGATAAAAACCAAACACTCAAAAAATGTGCGGTGTTAATTGGTTTTTTATCCGAAAAAGTATTTTATTTCTCTTCAACTGAATATATTTTATAAAATTAAATACGCATCAACGGATAAATATTTTTATCTATCCGAAAAGATAAATTTTTATAAAAACTCCTTTTGGATTTAATAAAATGCACCTCTAGGTATTTTCCTAAACATGAATGTTCCTGTTTGGGTTTTATGCGGTGTAAAAGTTGTTATCCAAATGTATTTTATGCCATTTTTATTATAATATCCGATTGGATTCAAATTATAAATATCCGATCGGTGGGACACTATGTAACACCGATTCGGTGTTGTGCGGTGACCTTTTATTTTTTTGTGTGATGACAGCGAATGTTATTCTGTTTATCAATTTAAATATCAAAATATAAAATGCTGAAACTCAACGTGTGAATCATAACTACGGTCCGGAAAATTACGTGTATATGTGAACTCATCTCACGGCAAATATGTCCAATAACTCCCAAATCAATCATTAACTGAACTCCTTAATCAATTTCTCATCCCCAACTCAACTTTAACCCAACCTCAGCTCGAGCCAAACCCCAAGATCAACTACAATTTCAACGGCTAACTCAATCCCAAAATCAGCTCGATTAAATCTGATCAATATAACTCGACCCTTCAATTAATCCTCAACCAAACCCCTTATTCAACTTCAACTCGAACCCTAATTCAACCCTCAACCCAAATCTAAACGAAACCCTAACTCAGCCTCAATACAACCTCCAACTCAACTCTTCAGCAGCATGGTCTGAAAAACTACATGCGTACATAAACTCAACTCAACTCAACCTTCAATTCAACCTCTAAATAAATCCCTAACTCAATCTCAACTCAACCCCAAGCTCAATGCCCAACTCAATTCTCAAACCAGCATATATGAAAAATTGGTCAACCTTGATCGAAAACCAAATGGGTATTCTACGTAATAATAACCACGATTTTTGGGGTTAATTCATATGGCAGTTCCCGATCCCCCCGACCTACAGGTCCTACATTTTTTCCAATTCTCCACCTTGACCATAGAAACAGAATGGTCAACAAAATTCTAAATCGGACAAGCCGTTCTAGAGATACCGTGGGTATACAAACATCCTGATATCAAGATGGAAGGACGCCGAAAACGTCCAGAAAAGTGGCTTTGGGCGAACAAAATCTTGGTTTTTTGCTTTATCAGACTTAGGGAATTTGAGTGTGGGATAGTGGTCTCACTATATTCCAGTTTTGTGATGGCAATAAGTACTATAGACGATTTTTTTTTGTCTCAGCAAGTGTTCCGAATATGCATCCTTTCAATGTTCTTTTGTCTCTCGGCGAAACAAGGGAAATCCATTGCTGTTAAATCTAGCGAATGAGGGGCTACGATAAGAACTCCGCTGAATATTTGACCATTTCCTTCATTTTACTGACTGTTTCATCTTGTAGAATGTAATATGGTGTTCTTGTGTTGCAATGTTCCAATCAACAAATTGTAAAATTTTGCAATTCTTGGTTAAACTCGAATTCTCCTAAATGAATGATTAAATATTCAAATCAATATTCTAACGATTTTCAAATTTTCAAAAATCATTCTACTCATAATCTCACGATTTTATGATATTTCGAGAATATGTATGTTACAGGAAATTTAATCCACTTAATTTTTACTGCACAAAAACAATAACAACACTGTTTATAATAAATACACTTACCAATTTCTTACTATTTTCATTTTTTTTTTTCTTGTAACACTTTTATGGATCCATCCTGTATTTACAGATAAAAAAAAATTGTTTTAGAAAGTAAAAGATCCGAAAATAATTCACCGGAAATCCTTTATTCCTGTTGGATAATATTTAAATTGTATCTGCAACATTAAAAAACAGCGCGCATAGTGCAAAGTCATAAGGAAATCATCAATTTGATAACGTTATCACTATCAGCATATTTCCTCCCGCTTTGTTTTTTTTTGTTTATAGTACACTGTACTTATTAAAACGGTTTTGATGATAATACAGATTTCTACATTATCGATGCATTTAAATTTTGTTAAACATATCGTGTAAATAATTAATCGCCATTTGGGGGTAATTACAATAAACATTACAAAATTGATACAAACTTTAAACATCAATGGAATCAGGATGGTATTGAATTTTGATTACACAAAAAGACCTTGTCATTGAATTCGCATTATGTCAGCAAAAAAATGTGTACACTAAGTTGCAAAAATTACCATAAATTTCTAATTTAGCGTACAACACATAACACCACAATAAAATACAAAATAATTTTTTTTTGCTGCTAATTTCAGATGTTGCAACCAACTTTAAAACTACACTTGTTTGATAAGTCTTTATTATCAGCATCATCGTCATCATGGCAGGATATGTGTATAAAGGAATATTGTGTTATTAATCAACAGCTGGTTGATAATTTACTACATTAATATTGCACAGTATGAGAGGTGAGTACATATCTTGGCTTAGGTAATTTTGGAAGGTGTCCAATTAAAAATAAATTGAATGGCTTGCGATTATATATACAAGTTGTGAGATTCGTAAAATGGGCAGGCGAGAGCCGCTTGTGCTCATCGTTACGCATTATGTCAAAATTTAATTTGATCTGTTATCAATTTACTAAACTGTTAAGTTTTGCTGTATGGTCTTCAAAAATTGGTGTTCGTAATCAAATTTAGTTTTGTGTTTCTGCAAAATGGAGCAACCAGAAGCAATGTTTTTAGTTGTCGTTGGAAACATTCGGCGATATCGTTTGCCAGTGGATGATGCGGGTACTGTACGAATTCTATGTGTGTTTGTAAATCCTTAACAGCTAGCTTCGAAATTTTGTCGATTCGATCAACTGTTACACGATCGCTACAGAAGCTGGGATGCAAGAAAATAAGTATGTAAATTGTAAATACTTTCAATATTGCACAATTCTTGTCTAAATACTTGTTATTTACTCGATATGCATTCGAGCCAATGTGTTAGCGATCGTTTTGTGTTTGCGGGATATGTTGCACGTTTGCCGTATCTTGAGAGATGAATAGTTAGTCTAATTGCCTAAATAGATCGACTCTTCTCGCTAAGGGAGGTATTTGCCGTAGTTTTTATACCGTGTAAATGTTAACCTATCTTCTAAATGCATGAATTTTTTAGTTACTGGTTACACAGCGAGTAGTTCTCTGTTAAATGCTGAATATTTATTTTTTGCTTAATTTGATGCATTGCAATATTTGCTTCCAGACAATTGCTCCTTACAGGTGCTTAGAAAATCCGTCTTTCGTTTTACATATGACAAACAACACTGTGTTTTCCTGGCTAGCTATAATCGTGTTGTTTAGTTAAAGAAGGGAGCATCTTCAGAACTTTGTCATTTCCATTTTCCAGCGTTCGGAAGGCCAGGTGTAGGCTAGGTTTTTGCCGTAAGCCAAGAGGTCTTTGACGTAAGGTTCAAAGATTACATTTTCTGGTCTTTGGGAAAAGTGCGGTTTTTCTGTCACCCAATCCCAATCCATCAACTAATACTTCGAGACGACGTCCTGCTGATAGAGTGTGTCTATTGTTAGTGTTTGTTTGTTGTTGGGAAATTCATCGTCCAGGATAAAATATTTATTAATATAATTAAGAATTTAAGTGCGTTTAAATTTTGGTGATTTAGTTAACTAGATTTGTTCACTGCTCATGCTCTATAGAGATGTGGCGCAATAATGAAAAACGATCGTTTATATTTCTCGACCCCAACAAAATTTATCGGCATTGTAAAATTTAAAAATTCCGTTTTGCTTCCAAAAGCGGTCCAGATCTTTAATGGGTGTTACCATTTAATAACAATGGTTTCTTCGTGAGACTGCCCTTTAAAATTCACTAAACCGCAGAAGCATAAGAACTAATTGATTTTTTCAAGCAAAAATTTACCTTCAATTTAAATATTGAGCCAATAAAAGCGGTTTTTACAGGCCATTGCTGGTCCATTCCGTGTCTACAATCTGGCCTCTTCGGTTTCGATTTCGAGCCAACCCTTCAAATTATTCTAAGCTACTTACCGTCGTGTAAAATTTTCTTTGAACGGAGGTTTGACTTATATACATACAGTGGTGGCCATATTATTAGGGACACATCAATTCTGTTGGGGAAATGTTTGCTTTTGGCGACTTATGTATTTTAATAAACATTTTTATAGCCTAGCCAGACGAAACTATTATTTGTTAAGGTGCATTCAAAATGCAAAGTTTTACTTTGTACTAAATAATATTTGTACTAAAAGTAGAAATACATTTTTTTAACTAAATAAGAAATATCCTAAAAAAAACATTTCTAGCTGAGCTACCTCAAAATATTTAGTGGATGCACGTTCAGCATTATTGACTCTAGATTTCTTTCATTTGGAGTTTTGTGCTATCTAGGCTAGAAACAGCTCTCAGGCCATTAAATAAATTTAGATTAATATGAATAAAATTAGTACTAATTACAACAAGTAATTTTAGCCTTTATGATTTTTAATACACAAATAAAAATTACATTTTAAGTACAGTTAATGAATTTTCCACTTAAAAATATAACTTTTGCTCGTCTACTAAATACGATAAGTACTAATTAATACATATACCAACAAGTACTAATTTTATTCATATTAATCTAAATTTATTTAATGGCCTGAGAGCTGTTTCTAGCCTAGATAGCACAAAACTCCAAATGAAAGAAATCTAGAGTCAATAATGCTGAACGTGCATCCACTAAATATTTTGAGGTAGCTCAGCTAGAAATGTTTTTTTTAGGATATTTCTTATTTAGTTAAAAAAATGTATTTCTACTTTTAGTACAAATATTATTTAGTACAAAGTAAAACTTTGCATTTTGAATGCACCTTAACAAATAATAGTTTCGTATGGCTAGGCCATAAAAATGTTTATTAAAATACATAAGTCGTCAAAAGCAAACATTTCCCCAACAGAATTGATGTGTCCCTAATAATATGGCCACCACTGTATGTACATGTACTTACCTGCCATTGTCACAACGGACGTTTGACTTATAGACATATACTTACCTGCCAAAATTGATTTGTTACTTTGCTTAGAATGATAGTATTGATTTGAATGTTGAATGAATCATCAAACTTAGAATAATTTTCGTCTTGTATAATGTCAGCTTTACAACCAAACTTGGCATCAGCCAACGTCTACGTTTGAGAGTGATTGAGACCAAGACATTGAGAATACTCTTCAAAGATAATGTTGCGACCCAGGATGCAAATGTGGTCAGCTTACGCTAATATCTGGATCGAGCTGACGGATAACATATTCTAACGACAGGTTAAAGGTAGTTTGAGCTATTGGGTCTCCTTACTGCACTCTAGATGTTATCTCGAAGGCTTCTAAAATTTGCCTTCAATTAGCACCTGGCACGTGCCATAGCCATTCATTAAAAGTTTGTACATACATTCCAATTTTGATACGCTGAAAGACTACGAATAGACCTTGAACAGAGATATCCTTTTCATAGCAGTTCTCTAGCTGCATCTTCAGAGTAAAAATTTACCGAGACATAGGCTAGCCAAAACTTTGTAGTTTGTTTTCGGCAAAACTACACCGTGGTAGTTTTGCCGAAAACAAACTACCCTTTTATAAAAACGGCAAATAAAAGAAAGGTGTCATCCACTCTTCTGGGATTCCTTCTGTAGACTAAATTGTTGATATGAGGTCAGCTTAAAACATGCGGTAGAACAGATAATCGCCGCCATATTTGACCATTTTGTTGTAGATACCATCCTCACCGGGTTGAAGATACCAGGCTCACAACGGTCAACCAAGTGTTGAAACCAGCTCCATTTACGAAGCATGAAATCAATTTCAGTTTTTAATTTTTGGTTGCGTTCACAACTCATCGCACTGGTTTTACTCAACATGTAGCCAATAGTTGGCGCTACGCACCCAACTTCATGAAACAATTAATCAACAAATCAGATAATCAATTATACAACTACCTAATTAAAATAAAACTCATAAAGTCATAAATTAGTACTGTTATCCTTATCAACAACGTTACCTGCCGGCGAACATAAACAATTCGATTGGTGTAATTTATACCGATTTTCCATCGTCAATAGTATAATAGCATAATAGTATAATACTATTATACTATTATTCCCAAATAAATTATAATACCCTATAAAGGACATAATGACACTTTTCCATAGTAAACTTGCGGTCAATGATATTGGCAGATTTATCGATAATGCAGTATTATTTAATACGTGAAAACATAGTTCGGAATAACTTCTAAAGATGTCAGCTTTAACAATTTTTAATTTTTGGTAAATAAATCAAAAATAAAATTAATTTTTTTTATAATTCATGTCTAGTTGTAAGTTTTATTCGTGTTTTTTGCTTTTGTTTATATTTTTGTTTCGAAACAACAAAAAAAAAATTTAAAAAAAACTACTAGTGCCATCTTAAGATTTAATCTATCTATCGCCGTTTTTTGACAGCGAAGACCTTTATAGGTATGTATTATAATTTATTTGATTATTCCTTGTCGGTTTTCCATCGCGCGCGATGAAGTTAACACCAATTATAGTTCTTTTTAAGTGAACGTAGGTATAATTCCTATTTTGAAAATTTTAACGTATATTCATAAATAAAAAAATAATTTTCCATGTTTTTTAGAAATAAATGCCGATATTCCTAATGTTAATTTCACAAAAATAACTTTAAATTCCATTATAATATTTGAACAAGCCATACAACTCACAAAAAAAAACAATCGAATGCTAATTTTGCGAATTGTCAATATAATACTGGTATTATAATTTATTTGTATAATACACTGTCAGATAAATTTACAATGTTAAAAACATAATTTGCTACCTATTATATTTTTGATAGCTAGTATAACGAAATAGTATAATTATAGGTACTATTATACTATGAACTTCGGTTTTCCATCGTCATAGCATAGACAATCATAATAGATCTCTCATTTGACTAAAAACAGAAAATAAAAACAAAAATTTTCCATTCAAATATTATCGGTGTATTGCATATACGTATTATATTTGCAACGCATTCTAAAATTATTGCCTTATAAAATACACAACACAACGATACATTGGGATTATCAGAAGTTTTTGTTTTTTTCCTTTAGTTACTATGAAATGAGAAATCTAGTATGAATGTCTATGCTATGACCATAGACAATCATAATAGATCTCTCATTTGACTAAAAACAGAAAATAAAAACAAAAATTTTCCATTCAAATATTATCGGTGTATTGCATATACGTATTATATTTGCAACGCATTCTAAAATCATTGCCTTATAAAATACACAACACAACGATACATTGGAATTATCAGAAGTTTTTGTTTTTTTCCTTTAGTTACTATGAAATGAGAGATCTAGTATGAATGTCTATGCTATGACGATGGAAAATCGGTATAACACTCATAAAATGTCGAAGAGTCAAGTTATTATAGGTAGTAGCATCAATCAAATGGCGCGTTGCTTTAGTAAAACAAGTTTTAGCGGTTTTGGAAATATCCAAAGTAACAGCAAACCAATTTTTTGGTTGTTTTATGTGTTGTACTAAAAATTAGTTTTGTTTTACGTAAAACTAAATTTCTTTTTTTTGGTTTATGGTGGATTCAAGCCGCATACTACAAAAAAAATTCAGTAACTTTTTTGGTAATTTCGCAACAGACGAACTTGACGGACATAAACTTTTCTAAACTTTTCGGTAATATTTTTCCCCTCAATTCTTTTTTTTCATACGAGAAAAAAAAAATATGTTTTTTAAGTTGGTATGGAGGGGAAAAAATTTACAAATTATATGAGAAAATTTTATGTTCGTCAAGTTCTTCTGTTGCGAAATTACCATAAAAGTTACTGAATTTTTTTTGTAGCTAAAATAAAAAGACGGGTTAGGAAATTTAGCAATTATAACCGAAAATTATTAAAACAAAATTCATTGTGTCATGTTATTATAACACCTATATTCACGAATCATCATGTTTGGAGGTTTTGGAGTCAATTTAATTAAAAAGCATGGATACCTAAAATCTCGTTTCACAACAAGAACGTGACATTAACATGTTCGAAGAGGAGTCGTGGATTCCTGTTGTGGGTGCTCGGGAAATTTATTTCTATTTAACGAGCAAATTTTGGGATTAACCAATTTTGCAGAGGAACATATGGCAGAATTTGAAAATTAGTATTACGCCGTCAAATTAAATATTAAAGAACGATTCCACGAACTAGATTTATTGAATGTGATGATAAATCAAACTATCATCATATTAAATCACCCGATATCAAATTTCCACATATAAAGAAAGCTTTGATAAGTGGATTTCGTTTAAAGACACATTTGAGTATCTTATCAACAAAAATCCATAAACACAGATAAACAAGGCTTTTATTATCTACAGAGTGCAATTAAAGGCAAACCAAAACGTTTGAATGTAACGTCTGGTGTAATCATTCACAAACATACAACACGAAATATTTCAATTTGAAATCAATGAATTCAAATATATCAATAGAATTGTACCCCCACAAAAACGACTGTTGCAATCGTGTAACTGCTTTAAAATATTTAAATCAGCCGGTCGATCATTGGGTTATTATTATATTATATATGTATAATGAATTCTCGCGTAGGCTCTCGGATGCGCACAAGGTTTGCAAAATGTTACATTCGTCTAATAAATCACCAACTTGGCCTAAGATGTTGGAGTTTCCTTCCAACAGAGTCCATATACGTATTCGGAAAATATCAGTACATTTATTACACCACATGCAATGTGGTTCATGCAAAATTCATGGGTTACGTGAAAAGTCGTGACGTTAAAGTTATGACACAGTCGTGCCTAACTTGCCGGAAGTCAAAAGTTTGTAGGCATAACCAGACGCCCAACGGAAGTTTTAAACCAACATCTACACATTTTACCGATATACACTTAGATATAATCAGGACATTACCCATTTACAATAACCAGAGATATTGTATAACACTAATCGATCAATACACTCGCCATAGGTGGAAGCAATTCTTGTATCGGATATTACAGCACAACTACTATATGAACAAGTACCATATGAAGTGACGTCAAAGTCAGAAGCGGAAAACAAGAGTTTTACGTTAACGGCTCTGCCCACAAAGGCGAAGGTCACATTTGCACCGCATCACCAAGAACGTAGGGAACAATAGCCCAATGGTAACCAGGACAGGAGGAGTGGCCACCGAAGACACTCACCATTTTGTAAAATTTTAAGCAAGTAAAATTTCACTGGAAGGGAAGTGTGTGGTGTTTCGGCAAAACATCAATAAGCCCATTAAGCTACTTACCATTATCATGCCGAACAAATTAAATTCTCTCGTATTCTTTCTTGTTGGTTTGGTATTTTAATTGTTGTTAAACGTCTTTTAATCGGTCAAAGGAAAATAAATAGGGCACGTTTAGAAGATAGCAGGAATGGAGCTCATTTTAGAGCACATTAACACAATCACAATTTCCTTTTTTACTTGATTACAACTTCCTGGTTGGGTCGTGTCATCCAATTGCGTTCTGGAACCGCAATAAAACGAGAGTAGCGTTCTCTTAAAACCAAATCTTGCCTCATTAGGCGATCAATTTCTCGAATTGGCCTTCTACCAAGAGAAAATGTCACTCTGTTGATTTTTTACGCCGGCTGGAATGTTTATCGTGCAACTGCCACGATACAAACTTGGTTGGTTAAAACCAACGTCATCTACCAACCATAAAATCCACTTTTGTTTTTTTAGTTTTAGTTTTAGGAAGTGGTCTGAATCGACGTTAGGTCTGATCGTTTGGTTCTGATGTCTTTAAGACTAGAAAAAAGTCTTTTGGATAAGGTGTGGTCGAAATATCAGTTTGTTTAATTTTGTTAGGCGGATAGATAAACACAAATTTTGTTGAAGAATTGCTACTTGCAAAAATTCACAAAATCTGCAAACAAAAAAAAAACGGCAACTATTTTAAAATTTAAAATGTTTGGAGCGTGATCAGTCAAAAACATATGATTGGTTTTGTTTCGTGGCAAATATTTTTCCGAACCTAATAATATTTTATAACAAACTCGGATTCTTATCTAACCAATGTAACATGTGGCCGAAATTCTTACATCTGAATAAATAAACGCGCTAATACGATGTTTCAATAATATTTTTGGATAAACATGGATGTCGTTAAAGTTTTATATTTACACAAATAACATTTATAAACAACATCAATATTTAAATTGATGGCTATAAATACAGAAATATTGGAGCAAACCAACAATTCATTATCTGTAGAGAACTTAAGTGTCGTGAATATATAGGGAAACAAAACTGTTGAGCAAGTATTTATTAAAGTTGCGGTAAAGAGTGATATAATAATATAAATAAATTTATTTATTACGCTATTTTACAATAAATTACAATTCAGTTTATCTTATCTCTAAGCGAAATTCCTATTTACGACATTTTTGATAAAGTAGAGCTCGATTACTAGTTTGTTACTAATTTTCAAGAAAATCAGATTGTTTTGTGCCAAATTCCTGTGAAACTTAACTATTTTTAATTGTAAATAGAAATCTCGTGTTACTCGTAGTTTGTAAAGATTTTGATAAGAAGCGTTGTATAGATTTTTAATTTGATGACGTGAAGTAGTTCTAAATAGGTGTCGTATTACTAATACACGGTAAATTTAATGTTCATATTGTTATCGTGCCACAATAATGGGTTTGTGTATTTGTTCTTAATGTTATGTTGTGTATAGAACATAACTAGTTCATACTTACAATACCTTGTGTTAGTTCTTAAGCCGAGAATACACAAAGCCACATTATCTATGTACTACACATTTTTATATGGGTTATCTATTTACTTACAAGAAAATTATCGGCTTACTAATTTGTATTTTAATGATTAGTATATATAGATAACCTTAACCGGCTTATAAAATACATTGGGTTTAGAAAATATTTGTTTGTTATTTATTTATTAAATTACACAACTAGTTAGCAATTTCATTAATCGTTTCATTTTTTTTCAGGAAGAAAAATTCCGATCCCGTTGCCCAATACAGGGGCAATGGCTCGACGTAAAAATGCATTTTTTATTCGAGCCGCTTTAGTTATATTTCTAGTCCTTTTTGCATTTCTTCAAATGCAATTTATAAATAATAGTGAGTATCAATAATTATGTATAATTATTTAATTATAAACTAATTACTAAATTTTATTATTATTTGCAGCAAATTATCGTGATCAGGGTTCGATTGAAGCTAATGATTCAACGGCAGCTATATTATCAATGGTACCACCAGTATTTCATAAATATTTAACAACAAAACCTCGAAATAATACAGGGAATTCAGAAATGAATAGTTCACATGGTATAGCAGGTGATACGAATCATATGTTGAATATAACCGAAATGCGGCAACAAATATATAAATATAATGAGGCACAAACAATTTTAAATGAGGACTCGTTTGGACCATTGCAAAATGATTCATTAGTTATTGTTGTACAAGTAAGTGTCTGTATGTATGTGTGTTTTAATTAATGTGTTTGTGAAGTTTCTTTATTTTTCATACGGACGTTTATATGTATTTAATATTCTTCTGGAAATGAAATAAGTGTGTTGTCATACAGTGAATTCCTTTCATACGAATACCGGTATATGTATGTATGTATATGCGTCATTTGCATTTAATATATCGATAGTCCTACATTTAAATATTTGTAAAAGAACACTTTTGAAAGCCGGACAACAGTGTATGAAGTAAATACAGTGGTCTGTCCCTTCAGGGTAGTCCTACATTAATCATCTAGAGCCAGTCCCAAGCGATGTAGATAATTATTAAAATGGCCTTGGCCAGTGAAAATTCCGACCTGTATTCTAAGCTGGTCCTGTTTTAAAGATAAAGCAAACTTAGTAAACCTCTGATTTGGTTCATTACTTCACTTTACGCCAACCAAAATTAGCAAGCCACTTCAGCGTTAACACTTTGAGAGTAAAGTTTTTTATAGTCTTACCGTTGTTAAAAAATACTAACAAGTTTATAAATAGTCAAGGAATTGATTAATGAATTCTATACAGCTCTGTACATTCAAAGCCTCAATGACACTCAATGACAAAATAGTGCAGTGCTAACCTGTTCTGCTGGTATATATCCACATCTATCACAATAAAACTTCTTTATGTATTTTATACTAACAAATCTATTTTATTTTAATAATGACTTGAAAATCTATTTATACATTTATTTTCCCGTGTCCTCGATGACAGGAATATACTTGAATTGCATTTGGTTGTGTTGATCTCGTTTGATACGATACAATATTTTGATTTTGGATGAACGTATTTACAACATTCCTTCACTTCTAAATGTTCATCCTAATTACCAGCTACAAACTCTTAATGGTTTCCGTATTAAGTTCTGTGAAACTGGAACTATCGGAGCTGGTTTCAAAATGGATTTTGGTCCAGTTGTCTCTGATATCGACGGATCCTTCCATAATCCATCTTGATAATATACATCATACGCCTTTGCACTTCCTTGAATACTCCCTTATTTCATCGTGTACCTCTGGAGAAGTACTGGCTTCGTACGAGTACTGGCTGCTCGGCCGCAAACTTTGAAATGCTGTTTGGATTTTTAGGTCGTCTCATTCGGAAACAATAGAGCTAAAGTTGTTTTCGGTTGTAGCAAGAAGAAACTCACTAAGCGATTTATTATTCGGTCCGAGTGAAAAACGGTCTCGGTCGTTTCTCCACTCTTCATACGTTTTAACATTGGGGTTTTTAAGACTCTGGCAGAAAATGGTAAATTCTTCGTGATGGTGTCGTAGACAAGCCACATTGCATCGAGAAATGGACCGGCGAAATCCAGATAGATCCTCTGCCATGGCTTAGTTGCTGTAGGCCAGCTAGTCAACGATTTACTTACAAGCTTTGACTGTTGATTCAATCTTCTGATCTATGTCTTTTCAAATCCCAGGATCCCGGTCTTTTTGTCAATCCCGAAATTCCGATTCCCAGTGCAATCTAGGGATGCCGGTCTTTTTGTGAAATTCCGAAATCCCCAAATCCCTGTTTTTTTGTCAATACCGAATACCGGGATTGTATTCCCTACTTGATAAGTTGCAATTTAATTAGTTTGATTTCAAGCATGGATGTCATTATAAAATACCAGCTAAAGAAGCAACGACGAAGAATCTACGGACCAGACACAACCCTAAACAGGATCCTTTCAAGAACGTATTGTAGGCTAAAGCTGGAACCAGTAACGAATTCGAAGGTTTTCAAGTCTGTCCTGAGGAAAATTGGGTTGACGATTGGCCTCTTGCTTAAACCGGGTAACTTTCTAACCATTGGTCGAGATATTTAATTTTTACAGCTGACCAGCTGATAGTAATCGGATTTCTGATGACACCGGTATATTATTGGAAGGGACGAACTTCTTGTTTTAATTTTTCTATTTTTTCGATAACACAAATCGGCCTTAACACACACACCAATAATAATTCAAAACAAAACATTTTATTCAAAAATTATCTAATAAAATTTAGTTAAAAAATCAACGGTTTACTATTTAATTCTATTCGACACACTTCAAATTTTGGCTCTGAGACACCACCGCCACTAACACCAGCAGCAATTTCGCCCGCATACATCGAATGTACAATAGTTACATTTTTCCAGCGTCTCAAATTCCCCACCAGTATTTTATTCTCAATCCTATTCTTATTTCGATCCAGCAGAACGGTTAATTTTTCCCAATGATTCAAATATTTCACGTCACTTTTCCTTTTACTGGACACCAAATGCTGGCATATTCCAACAATTTGATTTGATCGGAGCTGGGCAAAAATCGCTGGCCAAAACAAATCTTTTGGGAGATGCGTAAAAAAATATTTTCGTAACGTAAACTCAGCAGTAATAAATAATGTTTCAGGAGTACACAATGTGCGCCTCGGCGGGAAACTATAAACCAATTAAATATTAACACTACATTTACAAGAAGAAAATTGTTTAAATAATTTTATTGGTATTTACGATTTTTTTAATTTTTGCCTTGGCTTCCAGTCATCAATTAGTTTAAAATGTATTTTATTGTAAGCCATAAATAAACGATTTTTAGTCGGATTTTAAACTTAACTGAACTGTTTCTGATAAGAGACTAATCGCGAAGTCGAAAAATATTTGTTCGGTTTTGATTTTGTATATAAAACGTTAGCATTATTATTAAAATGTATTCAATATTTTATTAAAATAAATATTTATGGGGTTTGGGAGTGGGTGGCATGTAATTCTCTAAATACAAAACTATTTACTAAACAACTTTGTTGTTAGTTTATAGTCAGTTATTATTTATTGTTGTAGTTTTATGCTATGTAAACCTTACCTAATTTGTGGTATCTCTGACAGAAATCGCATGTCAAATTATACATTTTGATTATCTTAATGATGACTAGTTTCTTTTTTTGTTTTGATAATAAAAATGTACTACATACTAGCAATAGTTTATGTGATCAATATAGATTTAATTTTAGTAGGGTAAATTATTCATCAAAATATTTTGTGTATTAGTGGGATTAAAACTAAAACAGTTGTTAATTGAATACGATTCTTAATAAATACAGAAGAATTTAGTAGTAAGCCTCTGTCCAAAACTCTTTCGGTAACTCGGCTTCGGCTAGCATACATCTACCCATTTCAACTATTATGCGATTGGCTCGAATGTTCGAACATCTTTTATCATTCTACTTTCCATATATCTCTTAATTTTTGCATATGTACGTCAATTCAACCCGCTGGTAATATACCAAGTGTGATTATCTAAATGTGCATCACAGATCTTCATTGCCTATTTACGTCCTGTAATCAAATTTTATTTCGACTTTTGTCCATGTTCTCCTTTCGTTCTCTTGGATTCGTTTTCATTTTAAATTCGCAAGTGTTGGTAAATCGTCACGCTTCATCAACTCTGTACAGAAATTCTCGTAATCGTCCGGTAATATTTTCATTTAATAACATAATTCCCAATCCAGCAACTCGTCAAATATGTCGATATTCACCTCACTCAATTTACCAATTTTTTTTTGAGAATCCCTTATGTAATCGCCACGGGTGTGTTGCAACTCCCGCAATAATGTGTCACATCTAGAATTGGCGAAACATTTTGATGGTGTCACACAGTGACCACTCACTAAGAAAGAAAACGAATGAAGAGAATGAAAGAATGAATATTGACTAAAATTGTAATTTTACAAAAGAATGGTTTTTTCTATTTGTTTCAGGTTCACAAACGAATAACATATTTACGACATTTAATTGTTAGTTTGGCACAAGCTCGAGATATTTCTCGCGCCCTATTAATATTCTCACACGATTTCTACGATGATGACATTAACGAGTTGGTTCAAAGTGTTGACTTTTGTAAAGTTATGCAAATTTTCTATCCACATTCGATACAAACACATCCCAATGAATTTCCAGGCGCCGATCCAGAGGACTGTCCCAGGAATATTAAAAGAGACCAGTAGTTAATTTTAAATAAAATATTAATATTAATAGTAATGAGATTTACTTTAAATTACAGAGCGGTAAAGATAAATTGTAAAAATGCCCAGTCACCAGATTCGTACGGCCATTATCGGGAGGCTGGATTTACACAAACAAAACATCACTGGTGGTGGAAGGCAAATCGTGTTTTCGATCAGTTAAACATAACACGTTATCATTCTGGTAAGTTTTAACAAAAATTAGTTAATACATAAATAAATTTGTAAATTTCATTCATTCAACTTTTGTGTTTGCAGGTTTGGTCCTATTTCTAGAAGAAGACCATTATGTGGCCGAAGATTTTATCTATTTACTAGATTTAATGCAACGGAAATCAAATGAGCTGTGTCCAAAATGTAATATATTGTCGTTAGGAACTTACTTAAAAACATTTAATTATTACACGTATAATAATAAAAAGGTAAATACAATAACATTCCAATATTATTTTATAAACTATTTCTTTTTTTTGTTATAATCACAATTATTAATGTCAATAATACAAAATAATTTCACGTCTCTACAAATTTGTAATATACAATTTTTGTTTAACATTTTCTTGTAAAATTATACTTGTCAGTCAGCATATTGTGATCCTCATGTTTTATAGTTTGGAGTACATATTTTCGCTAAACACAGATCATCGAGCACTGGATGACCACAAAATTTCTAAAAAGTGAAGTAAATTATGAATGCAATATGATGAATTAAAGGTTTAATCGAAACAGGTTTTTTTATGGATCGATAGAGTTTAGATTGAAACAAAAAAAATTTTATTGGACTGTAACGAGAAAGAAAAGCTTTCTAATTGGGTGGCATACTAAATCCTAGTTCTGGTATGCTAAAAAAAATCTGGTTTTAAAAAACCCCGTTTTCACTAAAAATTATTAGTATTTTGAATGGCTTTAAAAGTGTTAAAAAGAGTAAAAAATGTGTGCTTTCGGATAAAGTTCCGAACGGCAAAAACTATTGTAATAGCAAAATGCTTAAAGGGGCTATAGTGATTTAATCACTTATGTTTTATATGCCAATGATCAGTTTTTATTACGTTTCTGTGATAACTCGTAAATGGTTTGAAATATTTGTTGTTGAAATCACCTAGAAACTTATCCCGCACGGTTTTATTTATTAGAAATAATAATTTCGGCTTTATGTTAAGAAAGCAAGTAACTAATGGAGGCAACTAAAGTTGTTAATGACTTTTGTACAATTTCGTGGCAACGGTTCCACTACCTTTAGCATTATTGCGCTGAAGAGCAAATTGAGAGACGGAGAGGAAAATATTTGCGATCTAATTTTATGCTAATAAAACCGTGGCGGCTGTGGAATAAGGTTCTAGGTGATTTCATCAACAAATTTTCTGATCACTTTTATTATCATAGAGTCGCAATAACAACTGACCACGAGTATGTTAAACATAAATGATTAAATCACTATTTAATTAACCAAAAATAATTTTAAATTTAATTGATTTACTGTTTTCATTTTAATTTTTCCACATTGCACAAATAATTATGAATCAAAATTTGTCTAATTTTTAAAATTATTATGATAGTATATGTACTTCCTTCCATTAGTCATGTAAATATTTTTTGTCGATAGATGTACGAATTCAATGGCGTCATGAATAATCGTCCAAAACCAAATCTCCCAAAAATGAAAAATCGAAGAAAAATTTGACCAACAATTTTTGGACGTTTCTTCATTATAGGTTTGAGCGATTGTCCATTAATAAAAATGGCCCAAATTAACAAAAATGAAGAAAGTTCTAAAAAATTTGCTCAAACAAACAATTTGAAATCACCCAAAAACCAAAAATAAATAATAACCTAAAATTTTTGTCAATCTTCGATATTTGCGAAACATCGATTTTTTACAGAAGTGAAATTTTACGATGCCGTGGTATAGCCAACCACCCTTGGACTTTGCTTCACATGTTTTTTCTGGAGGTTATGTTTCTTATAAAGCGACATAATGTCCAGAAAATGGCGTTAATAACTTAATTTCGAGCCTAATAGAATGGAAATCTCTCTTTTCTAGAATATTTTCAAATTATATTTTCGTTTTCCAGATTTTCTTGAAATGAAAAAGATAGAACTAATTCTAAAATATTCTGGAAAATGGAGATTTGCCTTTTTTTATATATGTACACCCCCGGTCAAAAGTTTAAGACCACTTTAATAAAAGTAGGAAAATTAAATAAAACTCAAATACTTGAAGTTGCACGTAGCAAAAGGTTTATTTATCATAAAATATATAAACTTTCAAATTACACAAATTAAAACAATCATCAAATTCATAAACAGATTTTTCTAATTACATTTTAAATCGTAAAACACTTCAAACAGATTTTTCGTCAAAAAATCCTCCTTTGGATTCCAACAATTTTTTTACTAGCCTCGGCATCCGAGCAACCAATTTATTCATAGTTTCTTGGGTTATATTGTTCCAGCTTTCGTATAAAGGCTTCCACATGTCTTCATGTGGAGAGGGGTACCGATCACGAACATTTCTATCGAGCTCTTCCCACATAAGTTCAATAGGGTTGAGATCAGGACTTTGAGGTGGCCAAACCATGTTCTTTAATACACCTTCCATCTCTTTCCGTTATAAATAACCGCGCACAATTTAGAACTTCGTTTTGGGTCATTATCTTGTTTTAAAATGAATCCATTGCCAAGTAATCTTAGCCCAAAAGGAATAGCATGTTGCTTTAGAGTCATTTTACACTCCTCGTTTTTTAAAATTTCTTTGATTTGTACCAAATCCCCAATTCCATGGCTCGAGAAACAACCCTAGACCATAACGGGACCATCATCAGGTTTGACAGGTGGCACCGCAAAATCTGACATCATCTTTTCTTCATATGTACGTCGCATGTAAATTCTTCTTTTTGAACCAAATATTTCAAACTTCGATTTGTCAGTCCATACAACTTTTTTAAAGTCTTCTTCTATCTAATCACCATGATTAAGGGCCCATTGCATCCGTTTCTTCTTGTTTTGAGGCCGTAACAGCGGTATTCGGACGGCAACGCAACCAAATAATTTAGCCTTCTTCAATCGCCTTTTTAATATAGTCAATGATGCAGGTTTCGATCGAGTTTTGTTTACTTCGGCGCGTATTTCTGGCGCTGTTAGGCATCTATTTTGCTTGCTGGTAAGAACCATGAACTTGTCCTCAGAATACGTGGTGGGTCTCGGCCTTCCTGAACGTGGACGATCTCGATTACTGCCAGTTTCTCTGTATCGAATAATTGTTTGGTGAAAATAAGTCTTCGATAATTTAAGTTGAGAGGCAATCACACGTTCGGATTTGCCTTCATTATGTAGAACAATGATGACAGATCGCGTTTCGGTGCTGAATTGGCATTTTTTCCCCATTATCAAGACGTGTTGATTGTAGAAACCAAAATTTCAGACAGCAATATTGTCCCTGAACAATTAAAAATATAATAGAGTCAAAAATAGGAAACATTTTTTTTTCTTACGAATGCTTTTTGTATACTAAGCGATCCATAAGTTTTTTTCAAGTGGTCTTAAACTTTTGACCGGGAGTGTTTATACTTACATAGTATGTAATAGTAAAACGTTAACTTTGCAAATTTTATTTTCAATAGACAAAAGAGACAAAAATCTCCATTGGCTTTATGACCCTTTTAAAATTACACGTTACCCCCAAAAATTGTCTGGACATTATGTCCCTTTAAAGAGACATAGCCCCAGAAAAACCTAATGGGGATACTGTACGTGAGGCCAATTCTTTAGTGTTTTTATCGCTTTGTTGATCGTTTTGAGAAAATATAAATCAGCTGACATAAATTTTCACATTCTTTTGTAAATTTTGGAAAAGAGAAAATTTAATTTTGAAAATAAAAAAATCACGAAACCGTTAAATATATATTATTTTTTGGACAGTTTTCATTTTCAATATTTTGGGCGAGTCTTCAATTCATAATGCGGCCCATACATGCTACGACTAGTTCTACAACCGAGTTGAGTCGTAATAAAATCGTAACGTGTGTGGAGCAGTTTGCAGGCTTATTTGACAGTCTGGATTCGCAGTCGCAAAAAATCAAGGAAATTTGATTAGAAGAGTAATTCTTCTATGGTATTACCATAAGATAAACTAAATTTTTAAAACTTTTGATGGAAAAGATCAGTGGAGTTGTTAACGTTTTGGACAATGACCAATGGCGTAATTTTTTTGAATTTTACAAAAGTATATCGATTTTGCGGCAAACAACTAACGAGAATTACAAAAACAAATACCTATATCGGAAGGCGTGGAATGATTTATTGGCACAGTATCTCGAAATTGTACCTGATGCAATATTAGAAAATCTAAAAAATAAAATTAATAACATTAAAACGCAATATCGTCGCAAATTGATCGGACGATAGTCTAAAGTCATGAGGTACCCTCGACGATTTCTCTGAACCGTCGATTCGGTTTTACGACGTGCTACATTTTTTAAAGGACGACATGACGCCTTCACAGCAATATCCAGTCTATATGTCGATGCATATGATTATCAAAGACGAACTGAATACTTCGTTAATTCTGCCGCTATAGTTGAAGTTTGCACTTTGGATATATTAAGAAAAATTCTTCTAGTATGCATTCAATAAAATATAATTCATACATACGTACATATATCAACAGTTGATGGACCGTCGTAAACGAGGTCGAGAAGTGTATTAGTGATGTGTCCCAATGTTTACTGGTGTGAATAGGTTGCATTGAACTTACAGTAGCGAACATTAGAGAGAGTGAATTCTCTTTCTGTTCGTTTGATGTGTACGATACTCTGAATCGGCAATGAACGATGAACAAACATTTACTGTTTGGCTAGTGGCTGTCGTTCGCTCAATGTGAACGCGGCTTTAAAGACATGCGATTCATTAAAAAATTATCGGAACAAAAGAACGAAGGCAACCTTGATTGAATCAGTCTTACCCTTTCAGATATAGACAACTATCTTGGGCTTAAATGAATCACAAGTTTCGATCATTTCAGTGTGATTTTTACGATTTTAAGCTCAAATTTTTTTTTTTTTTTTTTCCTGAATGGGGGCTGCACCTACACCATAGAACACCATTTTGATTAGGTGCGTCCCGCGCAAGATTGATGGAACTAATTTCCAGGGGCACACTCTAACTGAATTAGATCTAGTTAATATTAATATTAGTAACAAACTCGAAATAGATAAATTTGAATCGGTTAAACCATTTTTAATTCATCACTCTTTTTGAGAAATTTTAGGTCGCCATGTGCCCGAGTACACCATATCATAACGAAAAGCTGACAAAATTAAAAAAAAACATGAGGTTCAAATTACAAAAATTAGTGCTGAACCAAAAATATTATAAATAAATAAAATATTATGTGTGTGTGTTTGTGAAAATGTATTTTATATATATCATGGCCCTCAAAATTTTTAAACAACAAAATTTTTTCATCAATTTCATTGCAATCATTTTAAAAATTCATCACTGACATAACCTAAAACCTACGACTGCTATCTACTACTACTGCTACTACTTCGACTGTGCTATATCAGAACAACAAAAAAGCTTTTTTTGGACAATCATATGCAGCAAGCGCATCAAATATGATGGGGCTTAATTACTATGGTAATAACAAAAAGAATTCAAATAGCAATAATAATTACAACAATAAAAATAGTAATGATTTAGCATCACTAAATAATAATAATAATAATGATGACAAATATAATAGTAACGGTAATAATAATCATGACGCCACGGATAAATATTCGTCGAATCAAGCATGGGGCTATCAAGTCCTACCATCGCTTTATTCAATATATCAAAAGGTAGCTTAAAAAAAAAATTAAAAATTTTACCGAAATATATCTTCAAATTGTTTTTTTTTACTTGTTAAAATTTTTAATAATTACAAAGCTTTATTTGTTGCTTTTGCGATATTTTTTTTATCATTTATGCTATTTATAATAATACCGTCATTATTTTTAATTAATAATTTGATGTTTTTAAAATTTTATTATTTTTTATTCTAAATAAAATAATTCAATAATTTCACTTGGGTAGAAGCACGTTAAAATTTTGCAAATTTTCCCGAATAAGTTCTACAAATATTCAACTTTTATTAATTTTTTTCTTTGATGTACTTTCGGCACAGGGAAATAATTTAATTTTCAGCTTCATTTTATTAAGAAATTGGCTCCATTAAATATAAAGGTAATCGCTACCAAGTATTTTTGGTAAAGTTCTTTGCGAGATAATTCTCTATATGAAATATAGACGGCTGGTCCATGTTTGCAATGCATGCATAAAGAAGTTCAGATTTTTCATTACAAAATAAATGCGTAAAGAAAAAATTTTTGTCGAGAATATATCGAGGATTCCGAGTACCTAATCTCGAAATACCATGCAGTTTTCGCAAATTCATTACAGATAAATCTTAAATTTTGATAATCTCTTCTCGGTCAGATAATTTAACTGACTGACGGATTATACGAGTACGGATTCGTAATGCAAATGCAAGCGATTTTTATGGAAGTAATAAAATTTCAAATTTTAAACTTAAAAACGTTGGAAATTGCAGAAAATATTAAAAATTTCGTTACATCACTAATTCAGTAATATGTATCACGTAACTCGATAACGTCTTGTAAATTTCGAGAATAAGCAAAAATCTCGAATAATCTTAGAGTTGTAGATTAATTGTGATATATTTCTTATATTTCAATCCAAACTAATTCCAATGAACCTTAATGGACAAGAAAAGGTAACTGTAGCAGATGAAATTGAAGAAGGTACAGTAGAATGACAATTTGCTTGCCGATCCTAATTTTTTCGTGACAACTTTTTCGCAAAATTTAATAAATTACTCAGTATAAATTTTATACTCGGTAAAAATCGGTTAATATCGGAATGATTAACCGGAAATTTTAAATTAATCGGTTATCTTTAATCTGGTTTGATTTCCCTACTGGTAATACTTCTTTGTTAGACGAAGCACTACTTTCGAATCATCTGCTTGCTTCATCAGAAAGTATATGTCTTTAAAACTTTACAAATTTCTGGCATGGCCTTTAACGACTTCTTCTTCTGACTTCAGTTAATTAAATCTGTAATTGCTGTGGAAAAATTAGATCCAAAGCTTGATTCTTTGCTATCTCCTCGAGGAATTTCTTTAGTTTCAAATTTAAACTGAAAACGCCAACTTAAAACGATCAATTGGTTGCTGTTACAGATCTCTGGCCAAGTTGGATTTTTTTTGTCCTTTGAAGGAAAACTAGTAATATTACACTCACATACACAAATCGTGACTAATTCTTCTTGCTCACTGTACCACCGAGGGCGGCAAATGGATTGCGTTTAACTTAAATGTTATGACAATAGTTTTACGTGATCGACAAACTCCTTTGAGCTTGAACAACGGTGATTTATTCGTGTTGCCATGCATAGGTATAAAAAAACGTTTATGTATTGTAGTTTCTCACTTAAAACGAAAGGAGACTATTAACTATTAACCAACAGAGTTCTCTTCATTTCATTTACCTTTAAATTTTATTAAATTTTCAGAACTTCATAGTTACAATTTCTAAATTTTTGGCTAATACACATATCTCCAAATTAATTTTTGTTAAATCTATACAGAAGCACAATTTCTGGGAAATATTAAAATTAATCGGAACTCCGTTCATCGCTTTGTTGCCTGGAATGCGAGATCAAGTAGTAAGTACTCTGAATAAATCGTATGTTGTTTCCAAAAAAAAAAAATATTTTGAGATACCTTAAGGATTTTATCATTTAGTTTCATCCGCAGTTTGCCAATATTCTAGGTAATCGTAAGTTTTTTAGTAAAATATTACAGGTATACATTACTGTAGCTCTCATTAAGATGCTTTCATTTCTTTAAGAATAAATTAGTATTTTTCAAAATTTCATTTTGCTTCACGATAATTTTTTGCTAAGTTAACTGCTTCGTTTCTGTGAAACTCCATGTGTGATACACATAATTCTGAAATTCCGAGAATGCGAGCAACTCTATTCCAAATTGAATTTTTCATAATGATAACAAGGCGTAATGTTGATTGCAGGTTTTACAGGGGTTTTATTCTATAAATATAGTACACGTATTCCATAGTAGATTAATCCTTACCTTACCGATCATTGCAAAATTCATGCTAAAATTAAACATCGATTAGTTGCCGAAAGTACATTTAGCATATAATTAACCTAATTAGAAGCATTTTAAAATAACATTTTTTTAAATCCATTATTCCAACAAATTTTTATTAAAAAAAAAAAACTTTTAAACATTTTCTTTCCCCCCACAAAAAGGTTGAAGTAACACCATGGATTAGCAGCAAACATAACATGGGTATGGCGATAAATCGTACAACATTTCATAAAATAACTAAATGTGCCGAGTATTTTTGTTCGTACGATGATTACAATTGGGACTGGTCTCTGCAGCATGTATCTCAACAGTGTTTAGAAAATAAATTGTACGCAATGGTTGTGAAGGGGCCACGCGTTTTTCACATCGGTGAATGTGGCGTTCATCATAAGAAAAATAATTGTGAATCGAATCAGGTTATATCTAAGGTACAGCAAGTAATACGTATTGCGACAAGATCCGGCCAATTGTATCCGAAAAGTTTAAGCCTAACAATGGCGAGTGTTATAAAAAAGACAAAGCTGCGTAAAGGAAATGGTGGCTGGGGTGATAAACGGGATCATCATCTGTGCTTGGACATGGTAACGAGTGTGTATTAAGATTTTTTATTTTTTAAGTGCAGGCGCCGCACATTTGGTGTGCATGTACAAATATTTAACAACGAATATTTATATTTATTTAAAACCAAATATTTAAAAGAAAAAAAAAAGGAAGGAAAGAAATATACGAGACTAGCAGCGATACAAACGATCGCCATTTATTTAATCTCTACTCTCTAAGCATAAAGTTTGTAAAGTTCAACTTAATATTCATGTCTTTAACGAGTTTGCATACCTCTTTGTAAAATTTAACGCGCGCAACGATCAACAATACATATAAATAATTAAAAACGCTAATTGATTATATTTTTATAAAATATTTAAGTTTATTACGAATTTTAAAGATGACATCTGAGATCAAATCCAATGAAAATAATAAAAGGAATCGCAGAAATTTGAAAAAATATGAAAACTTCACCAAATAATCTGTCTTGTATCCAATTCTCCAAAATCATCGACAATATCTGGTGTTCCAGAAAAATAAAATCGACTTCACTGGTACAAGTGGAATTGAATTGGTCAAAGACAAAGTCAATCCCTCTCAAGAGGTTAAATATTTTTTAAAATGTTGTAATGTAAAAAGCCAAAAAATAGAAGCCCTTAAATTATTTTCATTGAATTTAGTCGTTAAGTGTAACGGAACATATGATCGCGAAATCGAAATTAAATTTCGAACAATTTCATGGAGGTATCTAATGAAATCTTTATTATTAAATATTAAGAATAAACAAAATACAATAATTTAATTTAAAATAATAATTATAGAATAATGCAGGAAGGAAGTAGGAAGTTTTTATAAAAAGGTGTTGAAATTATTTGTATAAGTAGTAGTTACGATTACGGTAGATTGAAGGAAACTAAACCCAATTCTGTCTAATGGCGTCGAAATGAATCTAATTAATTTACTACAATCGAGCGTAACAATTCGTTCTTCACGCACAGTTTTTGTTCAAAATGTACGCCAAAAATATTTCGCCCTCTAACAAGGGGTAAAGGTGATATTTTTTTTTTTATACTTTGGTGTATTACATTCGGAATATATTTAATTTTCGGGTAAATTTCATACTAACTGATAGCAAAGATAAAACACATGTATTTCTAAGTTTTGAACGCGCCTGATATGCGTCATTTTTGGCCAGATGTAAAGCTCGGATATTGTCGCATTTTATAGACACTGGACCATCAAGAAAAATATTTTCCAATTGTTTGCCGAATTGTTTCAACCAAATGCTTCTTGAATTGTTGAACTCAATGCCATATAATCAGCTTCAGAACTGGACAAAGCGACCGTCGGTTGCTTACGACTTTCCCAAGGTATTGCAGCACCATGCAACAAAATTGACGAATTATTCATATTTAAAGAAAATTCTTTAAAATGTGTTCATGAAAAAATACAAAAACTGTGGAAATCATGAAGTCATAGACTGTAAAACCAAATCATTCAGTTGGACTATAATCTGCATTTGATATGATCCGGATCAGATCATGTTTCATGAAATGACGGGTAATGTAAATAACTAATGGGATCAAAATTTTGATCCATAAACCAAAATTACTTATTATAGGTTCACTTGGTATCATGAAATGAAGCTATTTCACGAATTCATGCAAATTATCCTTTTCTGCCTTATTTTAAACAAACAATTTTAGTCGAAAGCATCACTTTTCCCACATTCGTAGAAACATATATTTGAGCATAGATTGATCCCAATTCCTACATGAATTTGAGCCAAAAAGAATTCTCAAAAAATAATTACGAACATTATTGTAGATCTTAGTTAGTATAATAGTTACTTTACTAGCTATACTCTATCAACACTTACCTAAATGATAACGAAAATCAATTTGGGTTGATTATGCTTGTAAAGATCAGTAGTTTCCAAATTCAACACGTCCCAGTTATCGCTTAAATACTTTTCTTGTAAGCTTCGCACAAACCGGCTTTAATAAGAACCGCCAAAGCCGTTTTAACGTTTTTTTTTTACTGCACAGTTTATAGTATACTTGGAATTAACTTGTGCTCAACGAATTATTACCAGATTAATTTCCCAGTGCAGGTTTGTCCACCTACTCTATAAATTTAAATAGAAAAAAAAACTAAAATCCCTATTCTCGATGTGATAAATAAAATTAAAAGAAAAACAAACTAATAATTTTTAATTTAGTCCCAGTAAATAGAGCGGAAGTAGTTTTATAGTGATTTGAATTAAAGTACTTCCGCTATATAACATTCTTATTATGAAATATATTATACAAAATAAAAAGAAACCATTAATATTAATTGATTTTTTGTATATAGTGCCATTGTATAATTTACTTAGATATAAAATCTAAACTAAATAATGTAATAATAAAATTTAATTTTCTAGTCTCTCATTTATAAAATAATTAAATTTAAATCATTTTTATGTACCTATACAAAAATATTTTAGCGTGTAACTGTATTTTTTGTTGTTGTCTGAATTACCAAAGCAGTAAAATAAATAATAAAAAAAATCATTTCCTGTTTATTAAGTGCAGACTCTTCTGTACACTTCCAAAGATCACATAAATATAAATGTCCTTCTGATCCTCAATTTTTCTAGTTTTATTAATATTATTGATTTTATTTTTCAAATTTAGAAATGCTTATATAAATATTTATAATTTATGTAATTATTTTAATTGACCAAATATAACATATATTTTCTTATATATTCATTCGTATATACTTTTAATTATAAAAGTATACCTATTAACTATTATTAAGATTATATAAATACTATTACTTACGTATATAATGATTACTAATGTAAATGAGATAAAAAGTAAAACTAAATAAATATTTGGAACAAACAAAAAAAACTTACTAAGGATGCGAACCAATAGCCTCTCTATTATGAAAAAATGCGATTTCGCAGATGCGTCTTGGTAGCCCTTATTATAAAATGCGATAGCGGATTTTGCAAAATTAAAATTGACAAATGCGACTAGTCTGTAGCAGTTGCAAATCGCATTTGCCAAGTGATTGTGTTAATAATTGTTTTTCTGTTTAATATACATTTAAAATGTATTAAGAAATATTAAAGTTATTTTTTAAAAATAATTTCAAAATAATAAAAAAAATGTTTTTGTCAAAATAAAATTTCTTATAAGAATTGCGATATGTGATAATCGCTTTTCATAATACGCACATGCGAAGCGATCCGCAAAATCGTAAAAAATGCGAAATGCGATCCATTTCATAATAGGCTCCCACGGTAAATAGGTACACTAAATTCGATAAATGTGTTTAGCTTTCTCAAAAGGAGGGTAAAGGCAATAAAAAATAGTAAATTTAGTGCTTAAGGCCTTTTCCGAAAATTATACTTATTTAAATAAGTATTATATTCTTAACTTAAAATAAGTATAGTTAAAATAATATCTCATTGAAAATTCCTATTCCTTCATTCTCGAGTAAAACAACAACAAAAAATGAGTTTGTTGTTGTATTTACTCGGGAATGAAAGAATAGGAATTTTTAGCGAGATATTATTTTGACTATATGTTTCTAAGCCTTTGTTACAAGAAACAATCTAAAACGAAAACAAAATATTTTTTTTTTGTAAGAAAGGGATAGAGACATACTTATTTGAAGTATTCTCGCCAACATACTTATTTAAATAAGAATGTCTAAATAAATAAGTATAACTTTCGGAATGGGCCCTACTATTTATTATTTTATTGTTGTACACAGTGGACAGGCGAAAAATAAAGAAAAAATGCATTAAAAACAACATGGCCGCTTAAAGCCGACTTTTACCGTAGTAATTGATTTACCCGAGAATTGGTTCGCAGGCTAAATCTGTAATAACGGCAGAAACAAATAAACATAAAATTTCATCTTTATTGAATTATTATTATTAAGAAAATACATATATAAAAAAAAATTAATTTAAAAAGAAAAAAGAAAATCAAAATTTCTATTAATTCACAATGAATAAAAACAAAATAATTTCTAAAAATAAAAATGGCGCCTTTTATTTAAAGAATCTGTAGCGGCCCACTCATTCGTTCTCCGCCACAATCCGTATATGTTAACTGATGAACAAAATATTTATTTAAATACATGTAACATGAGCTAACGACTTTTTACTTGCCATAATTTTGGTATTTTAAACGTCATCACCAAGGACCGTATTTTGAATAAAATGCCTATCTCACCAATTATAGTGAGACGTCTCATTTTTGGAAGACGATGATTCGAGTTTCATTAAGAATTCGTTACCACAAAAAAGGTTTTTGCATATTTCGCATATTTTACATAAGCAAAAAATTTCAATTTAATAATGCATTGCATATTTAGGTTGTTTTTGAATATGTATGCCTTGCGAAATAAAAGAATTTTAGTTTGAATAAACATTGTTCACGTTAAATTGTTCCAACCACTCTATTCGCCTTTAAAGCGCCGCAATAGGCGCCACGTTTTTTACGAGCCGATGGTGGTAACCGGTTATTTATGTACCGCATTTATATTTAAATTCAAATATTATTGATAAATTAATTACCTTTCTAAATGAATTTATTGTTTTAATTGCAAAAAAACGAATATTTTGAAATAAATACACTAAGAAACATGTTTAATTATGCATTTATATACCGGTTGACCAGCATTGGCTAAGTTGTAAAACCGTTCACCAGCAGGAAGGTATTGAAACTACTGATGGCAAATTAGTGTGAACACTATGATGTGAAAGGGACGTTAAATTAAAAAAATACCTCATTCAGCAACATTTAAAAACATTGAAGCATATTCGACTGGCTCAAATTTCAAAACAGAATGAAAAAAATCAACCAGGAAAAACGTCTTTGAATAAAAATTTTTGTTTAGATCTATGCAATATGATGGTTGCTACAAACATATGTACCTTTCTGGAAATCAGAAAATGTAGCGCTCAGGTTAGAAATTGATATATTAATTTAACTTTCCAATCAAAAAATTTAAATTTTATTTCAAAAGGTCTTTCCTAGAGGAATACTCAAGAGAAGTAATTCCTAGTGAATCCACCATTCGAAAAAATTATCTGAGTTCTTGCTGTGCAAATATAATTTCGGAAATAAAAGATAACCTTAAAGGCAAAAAAATTTGGATGTCTATCGATGAAACAGGGACGCTGCCGGACGTTTCGTTGCCAACATTATAGTTGGAATTTTACAGAAGGATTTGGATAATATTATTTCAGTGTATTTATTAGACTGCCAATTTGTAGATAAATCCAATGCTACGACAATGGCTCGTGCTTTTGACAACACTTTTAAAATACTAGATGGTGCTTGCGAACGTGATGACGTGTTATTAGTGGTAACCGATGCTGCACCATATATGGTTACAATGGGGAAAGGTTTATCTATTTTGTACCCCAACTTGATACATGTAACATGCCTTGTACATGGGTTGCATAGACTTGCGGAGCATATCCGATCCATTTTCTGACGTTGACACGTTCATGAACTTAAAAAAATATTCTTAAAATCACCTTCCAGAAAAATGCGTTTTTAAAAGATTGGCGCCAAATTTACCACTACCACCACAACCTGTTGTTACACGATGGGGCACATGGTTACGGGCAGTAGAATATTATTCCAATAATTTCAATATATTAAAAATTGTCTTCACGGAATTAGAATAAGATGGTGCG
This sequence comes from Tipula helvola, assembly GCA_963556165.1. Taxonomy (NCBI): domain Eukaryota; kingdom Metazoa; phylum Arthropoda; class Insecta; order Diptera; family Tipulidae; genus Tipula; species Tipula helvola. The sequence continues at coordinate 391,441,621 of OY744482.1, forward strand.
TCAATTGTCAAGCCTCATTGAAAAAATTGATTTGCCCAATGATATTGATTTCATCACTACCAACTATGGATTCATTCCAAACAAAATTGAGCAATTAGAAGCCTCAACGTTGTCTCTCAATCAAAGCCTCAACGTTGTCCCTCAATCAAAGCCTCACAGTAATTGAGGAGGTTTTTAGAAATATTGAGAATGTACCGGGATCAACTGGTGAACAAATAAAAACAAAATTAAAAACATTTCAAAAGAATTCAGGTTTACAGAAGCTAAGGCCCAAATTTATAGACGTTACTACAACTACAACTACTGTTATAGTAACTGTTTTCGTATTTATAAACCTCACTATAAGTTTTGTTTGTAATGTAACAATGGTTATAGTGATCAAAATCCATCACTATAAACGTTGCTACAATATATCCAAGATAAGAAAGTAAATTCGAAATTCGTATCGAATTTTATACATGATTTTCGAAAATCGTTGCTATAGCAATAGCAATAGTTACGACTATAAATTCGGGCCTAAAAGAAATTAACAAAGTACTACCGAATGAACCGGTCCAAACTGAAGTAATAAATGCAGCAATCACCTCCTGTGATGTTGAAAGAAATTTTTCACAATATAAAAACATATTATCAGATAAAAGGTTAAATTGAAAACCAGATAATTTAACATCATCAACTCATTAGATTCTATCTCTGCAGTGTTTTCTGGGGCTCAAGACATCTCTTTCGCGGTTCGCTTTTCCGTCCTACCTTACTTACGCAGTAGCCAAATCGAGGACGTACACGGCAATGGCAATGCCCGTTTTTCGTACGTAGACGACCATCTGCACACCAGCCTATAATAATGCCAGCCTATATATATGTCGTTGGATTGCGAAAGCTCAGAGGAACAGACTGAAAATAGTGACGAGCCTGAGATAAAAAAGATGAAGAACGAATGAAATTATTTTTTAATTATTGTACACTGTGACATGAAAGGTAGGTCGGGGGCCCATGGATTCTGCACTCTCAACAGGGCGTCATAGTTGTATTCATCTCCATCACCGATCGAAAATCCCTTTTGCATCCCGCCCCTATATGGATTCGAACCCCGTACCTTCCGAACCAAACGTCGCAGCTTTAACCACTGTGCCGTTTAGTCGGCCACATTTTCTTTTTATTATTTTAATTTTTTTATTAATATCATTGTTCAAATCGAAGCTGTTTGTGTTATTTTAATTTAAAAATTTCAATTCGCAAAATTTTGATTTTTTTACGCCGATAAAAGAAATAATTTTCAGTTGGCAAAAAAAAATCCTACTTAAAGTAGAGTTAAAATACAGTGAAACCTCTATATATTGGACAGCGAAGGGACTGTCCAATTTATGGAGGCGTCCAATATAAGGAAAATTTCTTTTTTTTTTAATAAAAATTTAATAACGTGCACATCAACATTTTTATTTTGAATTCAGATTAATTCCATAGTTAATTCAACATTTTCGCTGTCTGATTACTTTTGTTGTCCAATTTTCAATATATAAAGTTTGCCCAATATATAGAGGAAAAGGAGCTTTTTCAAGGGACTGAATGAAAGTGTCCAAAATAGAGGAGTTTCCAAAATACAGATGTGTCCAAAGTAGGAGGTTTTGCTGTATATCGATCTTTTGGATGCGCTCATTTTTTAGCATAAAAAATATCAGGATCTTCTTTATGAATTTTTAATCACTATCAAAACTTTGACTTCAACTCGTAGTAGCGTTGATCAAATGTGCATATTACAACAACAAAACCCAAACCGTTATGACGAGAGTACTTTAAAAGAGACTCATGTAAAAACTGAAGAAAAAAATATTCATGATAACGTAAATTCCGCCTTTAGGCGGTTATATGCATTACAGGGATATTAGTATATCGTAGCATCAACTTACCAAACCCTCCGGCACATTTTACAGAATAAAATAATAAATAATTTACAATATAATTTGTTTAGAATATATTTTGTTTTATTTTCTTGTAAATTTTACATGCTGAGTTGAGTTATCGTCCTAAAAGAAATAAATATGTCCAGTGTGATGTAGCGAGGATTTTCCTATATTCGATATAAGAATCCCTGATTTATTTTGGAAGAATTTGAAAAATGTACAGGTGTTTTCTTTATAACTTAATATCTAAATGCAAATTTTATAAACTGTTGATACGATCAACAGTCCTTACACTATTTTATCAACAATATTTGAACTTAAAAATTATTTTTCCTTTTATTTTTCGCTTAAGCTGATGGCATACATTTTAATCTTTCGAATGCAGCCTTTTCTAAACTTGCTCTGTGATCTGGATGTGCTATTTGGATCAATGCGTGGGCCCGTTGTCTTAATGATTTGCCGAAAAGTGATGCAATTCCAAAATCAGTGACAACATAGTGTACATGAGAACGTGTGGTAACAACGCCAGCGCCTACTTTTAGTGTAGGAACAATTTTTGATTCACCGCGTTTGGTGGCTGCTTGTAGTGCAATAATTGGTTTACCAAGTCCATCGGTACCTTCGGCTGCACCACGAATAAAATCAACTTGTCCACCGAAACCAGAATACATTCTTGTACCAATTGAATCGGAACACACTTGACCAGTGAGATCGACTTCAATACATGAATTGATGGCTGTCATTTTTGGCATTTGTGACACAATTTTTGTGTTATTGACATAGTGGACGTCCAACATTTCAATGAATGGATTATTATCGACAAAATCGTATAATTTTTTGGTACCAATTAAGAACGAGCCCACAATCCGACCTTTGTGAAGTGTTTTCTTGTTGTTTGTAACACATCCTTTGGCGACCAGATCAATAACACCACCAGCAAACATTTCCGAATGAATTCCAAGATCTTTATGATGGTGTAATCCGGCTAGTACGGCATCTGGAATACTACCAATTCCCATTTGTAAGGTTGCACCATCGGCAACCAAATTTTCGGCAATAAACTTTCCAATTTTTGCTTCTTCAGGTGTTGGAGGCTTATCTGCATGCGTTGGCAACGGTGTGTCAACGTTAACGGCAAAATCAAAATGTGATTCATGCACAATAGAATCACCAAATGTGCGTGGCATTTGTTGATTTATTTGAGCAACAATTATTTTCGAATGTGAAATACCAGCACGGACACAATCCACACTTGTACCCAATGTGCAGTAACCGTGCTTGTCGGGTGGTGATACTGAAATTAAGGCTACGTCTGGGCATACGATTTTCTTGTGGAACAAAAGTGGAATTTCATGAAGAAAAATTGGTATGGTATCACCACGACCATCAGCCACAGCTTTACGTACATTTCCACCCATGAAAAACGATAAGGAACGAAATATTTCTGCATTCTCCGGATTACAATATTCAGCTTTACCTTCGGTATGCATATGGCAAACGGTGATATTCTTGAGCTTATTTTTCTTTCCATGTGCCGTCATTGCTTCGACCAAATCAATTGGAGTAGCAGCCGCACCTTGGATGAACACAACACTATCTATAAATAAAAAGAAACAAAAAAAAAATGTAAGACTTTATTAAATAATCTTTATGAACAGATTAGTTTAAATATAGATTATACAGTGAGTGGATTTGAAATTCGGACAAAAAATGGTAGTGTACTTAAATATGAAATTTCACGTATAAAAATTCATTTTTATTTAATTTCTTTTAGTTAGATCATAAATTATAATGTAAATTGCACAATTTTAAATTAAAATTAAACTAAATCATTCCTAAAAAGTATGTCGAGTCGATCGACAATCGACACGACTCTCGGTTGCGTTTTCGTTTTATTATTTGGTAACAACAATAGAAAAACGGAAAGGCAACAGTGTCGTATCGATTGTCGATCGACTCGACAATCATAATAGGGGTGAGATAGATAGATTTAATATTCGGACAAGGTACTAATTTTGAACTAAAATGTATCGCGAAACAAGTTATATGATATTTCCCGTTAAAGCAAACCGATGATCAAGGAGCTGTAGAATAATTAGTTGGTTTGAAATTGTTACTTGTGCAATAAATATTACTAGAAACTATAATGGGGAGAAAAAACAAAAATACTAGTTTTAATCAAAGACAATTGGCCAAATTTTATAATTATAAGTAAAAGTACAGTTCATAACATTGTTAAGAGATATCAAAAAGAGGATAGAATCTAATCAATACCTCAGAGAAAAGTCGGCCTAAGCTGTTAAGTCTTAATGAAGGAAGATGGATAATTACAGAAATACGGGAAAACCCGAAGATCCTAAATTGAGAACCAAGCTTAAAGAAATATATGGAAAATCTGTCTCGGTGGATAGTATTAGAAATATAATTCGAAGTACTGGATATCATGGCCGAAGACCAAGACAGAAACCTTGTATAAACGATGTTAACAGAAAAAAACGTGCGGATTTCTATAAACTGCATTTGAATAAGAGTGAATCATTTTGGAATACGGTATTATTTACTGATGAAAGTAAGCTTAATGTTTTCGGTTGTGATGGAAAGGGGAAAGTGTGAAGAAAGGCAAATGAAGAACTAAACATTAAAAATCTTACATCGACAGTAAAACACGGAGGCGGCTCTTTTTTAGTTTGGGGTTGTATGGCTGCATTTGGAGTCGGAAATCATTTTACTCATGGCATCATGGATAAAAATGTATATTTAGAAATTTTACGTAATAATTTGAAGAACTGTACTGAAACATAAAACCCACGTAGTAAAATCCTATTTATTATACAACTGTTCAAAAGCTTTGGAGATACCACCCCAATCACCAGATATTAATCCGATCGAAAAATTGTTTGAGAAGCTCGATCGAAGAGTGCGGAAACAAAATATTCGGAGTAAAATCCAGCTCAAGCGTGTTCTGGAAGAAGAATGGGAGAAAATTGAACCGAATTTTACTCAAAACTTAGTAAATTCAATGCGCCGAGACGACTACAAGCTGTAATGAAGCAAAAAGGCTACGAATTAAATAATAATTGTAAAATATAAGGCTAATTTTAAATTTGTATCGGACCTTTGAGTCCGAATATAATCGGCGTAAATTAAGACTGCAATAAAAAATTATTGAATTTAAAGTAATATTAAATTATTTTATTTAATTAATTAATGGATTTTGTACGTGTCACATTAATGAATTATACTATGTATGAATAAAATTATTTTGCTGTACCTTATTTCATATTAAAAACCAAGAAGCCCTTTGCCCGAATTTCAAATCCACTCACTGTAAATATAACTGACCTACACATTTTCTTTAAATTTTTCTCATACATACTTAAATTTCACAAACTTTGTAAAATTTACACTTTGTAGTGTAGCTGTAGAATACAGTTGAGGGCGACCTTATTTGATATCACTCTTATTAGAGAACTATTATTAAAAAAAATAGACTTCAAAAAACCAAAAGGGCGTTATAACACCAAACCCCCGACCAAATTTAAATCGACAATTTTTTTATATGGTGGTCCACTATAATATTTTAGTTGTGTTCAAATTTGATTATTCAAGAGCTGTAGGTAGGCTGTGTTTCAAACGAATAAAAATCCGCATAAAAAGTTAAATTTTTGGCATATTATTCACTACAAAAATTTTAAATGGTTAACCAGTGTAAATATTTAACTTTTTACCGATTGAAATACAACCGTATGTTTCGAATAAAACGCAAAAATTCTAGAAATGTTAAGTATTTTTATTATAAATGGAACTATATAAATTAAATTCTATATAAATTGTGCTCGATTTAACCAATTTTACGGATTATGTCATCCGAAGGTCCTGAATGATACTCCTGCCTAATGGATACTAGATCGAATGATCGAGACGGGCAGTTGGCGTCTCCTCATCTTGAAATTATTTGATCACCAAACTTTTCTCGTAAAAGATAAAGAGTTGCGGTGACTGTATAACAGGTAGCAAGTCCTTCCTTGTCCCAGCATGTACCCTACATCACACCAGCACAGCAATTCATTCCATTAAAAAATATTAAACACAATTACTCCCCAATAAATAAAATTTCATAAACTGCAAAAATTATATTTTGGAAAATGCAGTTCTAATTTTGAAATTCTTATGAAATTATTCTGAAAAAGAAATTTCGATTTTCCAGAATTTAAATTTTCAATTTCCACCGTCCGTTGGAATTTATAAAAACATTTTGGCTGAAAAAGCAAGATTTCATTTTAAAATATTCTAGAAAATTGAAGTATTTATACTTTTTTGGTAATTTCGCAACAGAAGAAATTGACGGAATTAATTTTTCCTCTATTTTACCATAGAAAATCATAATAGATTTCTCATTTGACTAAAAACACAAAAAATAAAAACTTTCCATTCAAATGTTATCGGTGTATTGCATATACATACGTATTATATTTGCAACGCATTCTAAAATCATTCTTATAAAATACACAATACAACGATACATTGGAATTATCAGAAGTTTTGTTTTTTTCCATTAGTTATAATGAAATGAGAAATCTAGTATGAATGTCTATGATTTTACTTATCAACTTCTCTTTGCTTTTAGTTTCAATAATTGACGATTGGAGACGTGATTTTAGACAGTGGGTACGCTAGTTTGTTTTATTTCCGATAGATACATTTTATATGTATTTCTTATGGACAAGGTACTGGGTGAAAAACTTTATTTTATTTCCGATAGGTATTGACGATTGTAAATGTAGAGAAAGCACTACCTGTCGGAATAAAATAAAACTGAAGCGACCATACAAAAACTAGCATCAGCGCTCGCAGAACGACTAAAATATGGTATAGCGGAATTTTTTTAAAGTGAAGCGGCTATGTATAATGTTGTCTAAAACCACGGCTCCAATCGTCAATCGCATTTTATACTTTTCCAACCGTCAATAAGCGTATTTCCTTGACAAATTTACAACAACAATTGACGATTGGAGCCGTGGTTTTAGACAACATCATGTATAGCCACTTCACTTCAAAAAATTTCCGCTATACCATATTTTAGTCGTTCTGCTAGCGCTGATGCTAGTTTTTGTATGTTAGCTTCAGTTTTATTTTATTCCGACAGGTAGTGCTTTCTCTACATTTACAATCGTCAATGGGGCATGCAAACAGATTTTGTTTTTGTTTCCGCATATCAGATGTCATTACCGTCGTGATAAAGGTTACATTAGCTGCGTTCTTTTATTCGCTCCCGATAGCTACTATGCGGAGCAGTCAATTTTCTACACCCAAATTTAAATTTGACGTGCTATTTATTGGTAAATTACATTTATTTAACGCCAAACTAAAATTTTTAATTCAACTCATAAGTGAAAACGTGAAATAAAAAATATTTAGCTCTACCTATTTATATGGAGCCGCTATCCGGAGCTATTTTCATATGACGGCTCTCGATAGCAGCTCCGGATAGCGAATAAAAAAACGCACTAAATAATGTTTAACGTTTAATTTTATGAAGTTCGAACGCGTCGCTAAACGACTTATAAACATTTTAAAACATAAAAATTCTTTTGTGTTATTAAATTCACAATACAGTTTCGATACAAAACACTAATACCATTTGACATTCTAACCTTTACCGAGGGTGTTGCATTTAAAAACAGTGGCGAATATCGTTACTATAAGCATGCCCCATTGCATAGGATAAACCCGCGCAAGAATAACATTAACCCAAAAAAATATTGGGTTAAATTAAACCCAATTCTAATTTTTGGGTATCATACCTGCCACCAGGTCATATTACATTTGCATCAAAAAACTTTATTCGCCGCATTTTTATTTAAATAAAATTATTTTACTTTAACGTGATGGCATACATTTTAATCTTTCGAATGCCGCCTTTTCTAAATTACCCCTATGGTCTGGATGGGCAATTTCTATCAAAGCGTGCGCTCTTTGTCGTAACGATTTACCAAACAAGGATGCAATACCATATTCCGTCACGACATAATGAACGTGAGCACGTGACGTAACAACACCAGCACCTTTCTTAAGGTAAGGAACAATTTTCGATTCTTGTTCTATGGTCGTTGATTGTAGCGCGATAATTGGTTTACCAAGTTCATCAACACCTTCGGCCGCACCTCGTATAAAATCCACGTGTCCACCAAAGCCTGAAAATATTACTTTACCAATTGAATCGGAACATACTTGGCCGGTGAGGTCTATTTCTATGCATGAATTAATCGAAGTCATTTTAGGCATTTGTGATATAACTTTTGTGTTATTGACATAGCAAACATCCAGCAATTCAATAGATGGATTGTCATCAACAAAATCATACAACTTTTTGAGACCATAAACAAGTGAAGCAATCGTCCGTCCTCTGTGAAATGGTTTCATGGCGTTGGTAATACATCCTTTTTCTGTTAAATCGACAATACCCGTCGAAAGCAACTCCGTATGAATTCCAAGATCTTTGTGATTGTGTAGTTCATCGTATATGACATCTTGAAGGCTACCAATCCCCATTTGTATTGTTGCCCCATTATCGATTAATTTGCTAGCAAGGATTTTAGCAATTTTTGTTTGAGCAGCTGTTGGTGGAACGTTCATTGGAGGATACACTGGCAATGGTGTATCAATACATACTGCAAAATCAATATGTGATTGATGTATAATTGCATCACCAAATGTGCGCGGCATTTGTGGATTCATCTGGGCGACTATATATTTTGAATGTGTGACGGCAGCCCGAACACAGTCAACACTGGTGCCTAATGAACAATATCCGTGTTTATCGGGTGGTGTAACTTGAATTAAGGAAACATCGGGCCGAAAAATTTTCTTATGAAACAACAGCGAAATTTCCTGAAGAAAAATTGGTACTGTATCAGCCCGACCATCATAAACAGAGTTTCGTAAAATTTTGTTCATAAAAAATGAAACCGTACGAAAATTGTCTTTATAATCTTGATGGCAATATTCAGCTGTGCCTTCCGTATACATATGGCAAACGGTTATGTTCCTTAGTTTACATCTCTTACCATAAAGTGTCATTGCTTCTACCAAATCGATAGGAGTGGCAGCCGCACCTTGTATAAAAACAGTTTGATCTAAAAGTTAATAAAAAAAAACTGTTTTTAATAACTTTACTTTACAAATTGAATAATTAAATAATTAATGGTTTAATTAAATAAAACTCACCTTTGCTTACCTTATAAGTGCGACTCCTAGTTACGAAATATTTTTTTCACTTATCACGTTTACTTATTTAACACAATTTTCATTTAGTTTAAAATTTTCTCTAAAATACAAATTTAAATAAAGGCTGAAACACAAATAGCAAACATGTTTTATTTCCGTTCAATGTAAATTTTATTATAAAAAATAAATGAGCTCCAAAGTTGAAACCGGATTTAAGGCATTGGCATAAATTTTAAACGTGAAAAAGTAGCATTTTCTAATTTCTCCCTGTGATCTGGATGGGCGATATTAATCAAAGCGTATGCTCTTTGTTGACACCGGCGCCTTGTTTTAGTTTTGCGACAATTTTCGATTCTTTGCGATTTGATTACGGATTGTAGTGCAATAATTGATTTGCCAAGACCATCAAATCCTTCGGCTGCACCACGAATAAAATCTAGTTGTCCACCTAAACCTGAATACATTCTTGTACCAACTGAATCAGAAGCACATTGGCCAGTGAGATCGACTTCAATAGCCGAATTTATTGCAGTAATTTAAGACATTTGTGATATAGCTTTGGTCTGATTAACGAAGTATGTATCCAACAAGATAATGAATGGATTATTATCGACAAAATCGTAGTTGTTTATTGCCAGTTATGAACGATCCAACAATGCGACCTTGATAAAGTATTTTTTATTGTTCTTAATACATCCTTTTTCGAATAAATCGACCACACCGCTCGAAAACATTTCCGAATGAATTCCAATCATCTTTGCGATTATGTAGTTCAGCTAATACAGCATATCGTAGACTACCAATCCCCAATTGAAGGGTTGCTCCATCATTGATCAATTTGGTGTATCAAGTGAACATTAGCATCACCAAATGTATGTACGTGGCATCTGTTGATTAATTTGAGCGATAACAAATTTCAAGTGTATAAGAGCGGCACGAACACAATCAATATTTAAACCCAGGGAACCATTTGGTAGCCATGTTCATCGGGGAGCGAGACAGAAATTATTGCGACATCTGGACATATAATCTTTCGACGCAACAGTAATGAAATTTCGTGTAAAAGTATTAGGTAAATCAGCACGTCTTTCAGCAACAGCTTTGCGAACATTTTCACACATGAACAATAATATGCTAAGGAAAATATCTTTACATTCTGGACTACAGTATTCAGTTTTACCTTCGGTATCCATATGACAAACTTTAATACTCTTTAGTTTATTTTCTTGCCATGCTCGGTCATTGCTGTTACCAAGGCATGTGGTGTGGAAGGTTCTCCGTGGAGATACACCATTTGATCTAAAAACAAAGTAAAATAAAAATCTTTTTAAAATACTACTACCTAAGGAAAAGATTGTTGTTAATTTGCTTTTAAAATCATTTACCTTTCCTTACCTTTGCATTGGACCCTTAGATTCCTGTTTTGCAGATATCCACTTTTCTATTAAATACCTGAAAGGGTTTATATAATCGTGTTTAATTCATTGAACCATGTCATTGTAAAAACACTTCACCTTTATCATTACACTTCAATTCTTCACTCAATTATATTAAACCGATATCATCTTCAGCTTTCTCCACATTTCTTTAACCTCTCTGAATTGTTTTACTCTACGTTTCAAACTTTGCTAAATTCATAAGACAATGGTTCCATATTTTTAATTTCACATTTTTAGAATTTCAGTCGCTGTTTACTTTACTCCAATAATAGTTCAAAGAAATAAAGGATGGAAGATGGAGGTATTCTTGAACTGGCCGGTATGGATTAAATAGTTTTATTGCGCAATAAGGGTTTTACTGGTGAGAAACGGGCTGTTGAGGAATTATCGAAGTAAGCAATAATTTACCATTCATTCCGGCATCGTAGGACACAGGTTGGCATGTAACCAAAGAAATATTTTTTATGGTACGATATTGTTGGGAGAAAACTATTAAGGTGCATTTAAGAGAAGTCACAGTTTGATTCCAAGGATAATTTTTAACAAAAGTTCCAGAAGCAAATATTTAGAAAGGTTTTATCTTAGCCTTGCAATTCGCTCACAGCTCCTCAATATTGGTTCCTCTGTTTCTTCGCTGTCCACTTCGTTTAGGTGAGCTACATTTCGATGATATCTTTGGATTCGATAGTGACTTGGGCTCCTTTCCTCATAATCACCTTATCTACTACCGGGCCGAACGTAGTCACCAATTTTTTTGTTTTAAAGCACCGTTTGACTAACTCTAAGTCACCTTCTTCAATATTTACTGCTCTTGCATTCCGCCATTCATCTGCATACCTCTTCTCTTTCTTTTATTTTTCCTTGTCACGATCCCTGATTTCTTCATCTCTCTCGGCGGTGGATATTTTTTCATTTGTCTCGGATGTTATGCCCGAACATTCTTCAATGTCGTTCAGTGTGGTATCCCGCGGCTTATGAGTAGATATTTATTACATTCTTCGGCCCAAAATTTATCAGTGTTCTGGCTAATGACGCTTAACTTCCCCGTTCTGTTGTAGTCAATACTGCAAAAATTGGCAAGACTCAACACCGTCTGCCTTTGTTAGCTGTGATAGTTATTATTTGAATTTATCTATAACTTCAATATCGATGAAGCGGCTGTAGTAATCTAAGATGACCAATAATGATGTCCTAATGGTAGTTGCCAAGGTTTCGGTGGTAGTTCTTTCCGAATCAGACTTTTATCCTCTATCGAATCTTCTAGTTCTAAAAGCTTTGGCAAATTTTGAAGACAGAGAGTTAAGATAAACTTGGAAGTTTATAGGTGCATAACCATTTGTCATCAAGCAAAATTTCAAAGTAAAAATGTAAAAGTCGCCTCAAAATGTTTAATTCTTTTGAATGTACTATTCAACACAATATTCTGCTGACACGCAATCCGATTATACAAATAGCCCCAATTATTTAAAAAAAATAAAATATTAAACAACTAATATATTGTAAGTGTAAATAAAAACATGTTGATTAACGATAAATATTTATTTAGCTGACAACTGACAATGAGTAACATTATTTACTAAATTTATATAGTTATTGTATAAAACTTTCGTACAAACATGAAACCACTTAGAGAGGATGTTCAGTTTTAGTTACAGGTTGAATGGTGGGATCTAAGAAAGAAAGAAAGTCAGAAAATCTGGTAACAAAATGGAAAGAATTGTTCTGTTGGCAACATTAATGCAAAATAATTCAACCAAAAAATGATCAGATTTAGGTTTATGTCCAAATGTGCCGATTTCAGAAGTTTTAGATTATAATAACCGAAATCAAACCGCAGTGTACAAACGATTTGAAAAATTAATTTTATGGGGCCGTTCACATATTACTTAACGCTTCATGAAGGAGGGGAGAGTTTCATGATTTGTTACGTATAGGGAGAGAGGGCTGAATATAAAAATGTTACGTAACAGAACAGGCGCATTTAAGTCGATTCTGCGGAAATTCATTATGAAAAGCGAAACAAGGTCAAAATATCGTTTTTACTCCAAATGTATCCAATTTTCAGGCAAGTTCATCGTTATTTCGGCATTTCTGAAGAGTCACGCAACGAGTGGTATTCAGAGAATAGATCATATCATTGATACCCCGTTTTGTTAATTGAAAAATTCACTTTTACGTGATTAAAATAATTTAAAAATGTTAATACATTTAGGTTACGTTACGAATGGGAGGAGGGAGAGTTCTGGAATACGTTACGATCTGTTAGGAAGGAGGAGGGAGGGTTCAAAAAAGCAAAAAACAACGTTACCTAATATGTAAACGGCCCCCACACACCTTTTGCGTGCTCTTGATAAATTATCCCAACGAATCATATTTATCATTTTCAATCCTTGGCCAACTTAACAGTTTTATTAATACAACAGAGTTTAGGCTACAATCTAAATACTAAACTATACCACTTTTATGATATTGTTAAATAATAAAACATTAAATTGTATCTACCCGCATTTATATTTGTATTACAGCTGCAAGTGTGTAAAATTAAATTCAATTATTTAGTACTTGGAATAAAAAAAAATATTTATTTATAAAATATTATTGAAGGCATAACACATGACGTCGATCCGCATTCGAAACTGAAAAATTCATTTTATGACAAAACTATTTCACTTGTAATAACAAAGTTATTAAAGAATTATTCGAATCTATAAAAACTACCAACTTCTTAGAAAATGTTAAATAAGGTTAGACAGGGAATGGCCGACAATATGTGCAAGTGTATGCGGTAATGACTTCAATCAATTCAATCAATTTATTCACTGATTATTCACACCCCAGCAACAAATTTAAACCGCAATTAAAATTAACTTTCAATTTTTAACGCTTCGGGTTTAAAAGGGTTAAAAAATAACTTTTATTTATCTTGATTAAAACTTGTTTAAAAATAGGTTAAACTAGACTCTGACTGTAAGTAATTTTAAGTTATACACTAAAGATGACTGAAAGTGATCTGACTGAAACTTTGGGTTGGTGGTTACATGGGATTTTCTTATTTAATCTGAATTGACATTTTAAATGTCACTTTATTATAAAATTATATTTAAATTATTAGAAAATTATTTAAAACAATTTAAAAATCACTTCAAATATGCATAAAACCTTTTGCCTGTATGAAAAAATCTATCAGTTCAACTAAATTATAGTTTACATGTTTAACTCAATATACAAACTGACTCAACCAACCAAATTTAAGCTGACCGAACTCAGACTACTTTCAGATAACTTTCAGTCAAGTCGCCGTTTACATGTTGAATTTAACTCAGACGTTTTCAGACAGATCACTTTCGGTTTAACATGTATCTTTAGTAATAGTTAACTACCTAATAACAAGCTACAGATTTAATGCAGTTAAAATTTAACGTTATTTAAGCTCAGATCAAAGGTGGTTTGTTTTAAAAAGTAATTTACGAACCATTAAATTATAAAGGTTTATCAACTTTTATGAAGCCATGGTTTGTTTTAAGCCTAATTTTTATCCTTTATGTAACGATTGGTTAAATTTTTTAAAAAGTTGGTGATTATATTAAGTAAATTTTAAATATTTTTTAAATACTTAAACTAGACCTTGGTTTATTTTATGGCATTTTGCAATCATTTTTGAACCGTTCGGTTAAATTATTAGCGTTTGTCAACTTTGACCATTCCATTTGGTTAAATTTTTACCGATTATAAACTTCTCTAAAACCATCCCGTTTTCTTTGTTCATTTGTAAGTATGATTCATTTATTCTCATTAAATTTGTGAACCAGTACGTAAATTTTGTTCACAAACCGAGAATTGAGAGTAGAATAACCGCAAATTTTTAGTAGTGGTAGATGTGTCATGTGTGTATATTAGTGGGCACGTGAGCGTTGTTTAATTTTTTATAAAATTGACGTCATTTAATTTTCTTCTGTCTATCAAAAGTGCTTGTATGTTAAAAATCATTAAACAACCGAAAACATTTTATTTAAAAGTTTTTTTTAGTAACAAATTGGAAAAATAATTTATTCTTTATCCAAAAAACAAATATGTTACATACTCCATAATCAAAAACAACAACAAATCAAGTCTCTCAAAAATAATTTTGTTAGTAGAATGACAAATCTCAACTCAAAAGCAAGAGAGAAGTATAAAATACGAGAAGAGAAACGAATATACCCTGTTGTACGACTGAGTGCTCCAAGAGCGATCAATGATCAATCACGGTGATGCTCCCTTATACCTCACCGTGATCATCACATGTCCCCATAATTCGTAAAAAAAGAACGAATAAAATGCGAACATTGTAAATTTACTCATGAAAAACAAATTTAAAAAGCCGAAGATTTCTATTTTGTTTGCTTTATACATCTATTTCATGTTTTTAACGTGCTATCTCAAACAAAATGTCTCGATTGCTCACGCAAAGTATAACTGGGAAGCACCAAAAAATTCAACCGATTTCACCCGATTTAATTATTTTTGATGCTTATACCCCCGACAGACACAAACTAGCTAATCGCGAATTCGAGATTATGTAGTTATTTTTTTCAGTCAGTCACAACACGATTTTGAAGCTTTCACGATTACTGTGCTTCATAACTTGATTATATGTTAGTAATCTAGTTGTACAAACTCGATAATCATGAAATATAAAAATGAGACAGAAAGTGTAAATGAGATAGAACTATTTTGTTTTGATGTCATTTTTAAAATCAAATTGAAATCGCGATCTGAGATTATCGCGATAATCTTTGTGTCTGTCAATGGTATTACTGTCCTAAAAAACGCACAAATACAATAAACAAACATAATACGACACAACCATAAAAATGTATACTATACATCGTGTACGAAAACGAATACAAAATTCTCAATTCTCGTGTCTCGGTTTGCGAACAAAATTTACGTACGGTCCCAGTTGTACTTTGCGTGAGCAATCGAGAAATTTTGTTTGAGATGGCACGTTAAAAACATGAAACAGAAGTATAAAGCAAAACAAATGAAATGTTCGGCTTTTTAAATGTGTTTTTCATGGGAGTAAATTATAAAGATCGCATTTTGTTCGTTCTTTTTTTTACGAAATATGGGGACATATGATCATCACGGTGAGGTATAAGAGATCATCACCGTAATTGATCATTGATCGCTCTTGGAGCACTCAGTCGTAAAACAGGGGTTACCTGTACCCTGTACCCCTGGATACGTTACGATCGATGATCAATCACGGTGATGCTCTCTTATACCTCACCGTCATCATCACATGTTCCCATAATTTGTAAAAAATGAACGAATAAAATGCGAACATTGTAAATTTACTCATGAAAAACAAATTTAAAAAACCGAAAATTTATATTTTGTTTGCTTTATACTTCTATTTCATGTTTTTAACGTGCTATCTCAAACAAAATGTCTCGATTGCTCACGCAAAGTACAACTGGGATAGTAAAAAAATGTGTACAATTTCGTTTCTAAATTTATGTCTAATCTTTCAAGTTACCAATTGTGACCTTTTTCAAATTAAAGCAGCTCGAATATGCATATTAAAAAATAATAACAGTCAAAACCATCGCAAGTTCACACTGTTGTGTGGAAATGCAACTCGTAATCGTCGCCGAAACCCTCTTTGTGCTTACGATATATTCATAATTTTTTTTTATAATGTGTTACTACACCCACCATTAATAATATAATAAATTTTAGATAAATCAGGAGTTTTAGTTCTAAAGAACTTCATCAATTTTTCGATGAACAAGTAAACTGCTGTAGTGTTATCATGAAAACAATCTGATATTATAATGAAGATAGTGTAATAGTGCTGTAATTTTTCTACTATTTTTTGGAAATTACAAACGGATGAATATAATCAATTGTTTGTTGTTCCAATGAAAACCTTGTGTTGCATTTTGCATTATAAATTCATATTTTCTGCAAAGTCATAAGAAACAAGTACCTCCGTATGCTTCAGCTTTAACTTTTGTTTTTTATGAAGCTAGATTATTGTAATGAAATGATGCAATGAGGAATCAGTTTAATTAAGAAATTATCCAGAAATTCATCTAGTGAATTCGAATACTTTTGAAACGCAAAATCGAGCCTAATAAACTCTAAAAACTAAAGTAAAATTTATCTCAATATTTTACTTACAAAAACCAAACTTAATAAAATAAATTTTAAATTAGTTGCCCGTGTTATCTCGAGCGTGCATATATCTGCAACTATCACATGCTCGAGTTATCTCGAGCGTGCGCGATAAGTGGTTAAATAAATATCGCCTTACACAACTTGAAAAATTAAACTAGGTACTTGAAAAATTAATTTTTGACATTAATTTATACCTAAAAGATTATACCCGTTTTTTAATTACATTAAGCATGGTTTCCACGATGGCGAGGCGAAAAAATTAGTCAAACTAAAAAGAGGAAGGAATAAAAAAAATAACATGAGAATGGGTGAAACAGCAACAAGACGTTACACCGAATTTTTATTCATTTATTTTTGACGTTTCGAGATTTCATCACCTATAACTTTGTTTGTGAAGTCGCAATATAGATCTTGTAGAGTGAACATCTTTATTAAGCTGGTGGTCCCGGGTACTGCGCATTATCGTATAAGGCCCGTTATATCGTGTACATAAGCGAGGGTATCACAATTACAGCTTAATAAAATAGATAGTGGTTCCGGGTACTGCATTTTTATATGTATAAGGCCCATAATATCTGTGCTAATCGGAGGTGCGACTCAATAAAATAACTAAAATAACTATAATCTAATAAAGTGAAATAATCTAAATAAAATAAAAGTATATTCGGGGACGTTCAGGGCTTCTTATAGAAGTTTCTGGAATAACCGTTAACTAAATAATACATAAAAATAATCAAACTGTAACTCGGCATTCTAGCACTTCCCTTGAGAAGTTTCTAGAACTATATGCTATTTATAAATCGTTGGCCTTATGGATCGAAAGATCTGGCCTGAGCAAATATAAAAACAAACAAACAAACTTTGTTTGTGTTTGGCTTTGGATTGATATACATTTGGAGACATTTTATAATTTAACTTACATTTTTTTACTTATTAACAACCATTGCTGGATTAATGCTTTATATTTAATTATTGTCGTTACAAATCAAAATCCAAATTGACGGTTCTATTTTGAAATTAGTTGTATTCCGAAAAGTTTCTTCAAATTGACACATGAATTCCGAAAATCAGCGGCTAATCCGAAAAAAGATTATCCATTTGCATTTCATCTTTGTCGTTTATATGTGGAATTATGCCTCAATTCCATGGGAAAAATTGACTGACAGTCAAAAAAATCTAAAAGAGAAAAATAATCTGATACTCCATATAAGAGACAAAGACACCGCTTTTTTTATTTTTATTTTATAGCAAAACAATTTTGCTTAAAAAATAAAAAAACACGTTGGCTTTGTCTCTTATATGGGGCATCTAATTATTTTTCTCTTTTCGTTTTTTTTGACTGTCAGTCAATTTTTCCCATGGAATACAGGCATTATGGGTGAATAATTTCAGATGTTTAATGAACAAAAAGATTTATTATATATTTTCAAGTAATGAAAAACAACAATTCCTAGCTCTCTTTGATAGAGCGATTAATTTATAGATAGTCATGTGTACTTGAATAAACCATAAACTGAATAGTGCCGCCATCTATGGAATAAACAGCAAGTGATATCCATAAAACACAATTCAAAACAACAATTCTGACAATCTAGTTTTCGGATTAGACGTCCAATTTCGGAATGCTGAATTAAAATATTAAAAACTGGACGTCCTAATTTTTCTGTCAAAATGGTATTTTGTCTCTATCGTACTATTGGTAATTTTTACTTTCTCTTTTTAGTTTGACTAATTTTTTCGCCTCGCCATCGTGGAAACCATGCTTAATACCTTTATTTTATTTTTATTTTACTCATTGTTGTACCCAAAGTTTTTTTTGTTTAAACGTTTACTTTATGAGGTTAGCCGTAAAAAAAAGGTTTCCAGAAAATTGAAAAAACACCATAACAATTTGATTTGTATACCCAAAAAAAGGGTAGATCAAAATACGTAAAGAGAAGAGCAAAACGTATTTTGCAAGAAAATGAAACGAGATATTGAGCTGATTCTGTAGTATATACTACTATGTCTAATAAGAACTAAATGGGGAAAAAAATAAAAAAAAGATGAACATGGGAGAAAATTGAAAAAGAACGTTTTGGGCGACCATTTTGAAAAGGAAGAAATTAAAGATACTTCTTACACTTTCTGCCGTAGGCACTTGGCGAAACACACTTAATACACTCATTTTTAAAATTTTGCGAAATATTTAACAAGTGTTTTTAAAAAATTTTAAAAATGAGTGTAGAAATTAAAGATGGTACCATTTTTATAAATATTTTATAATCCCTATTCATTTATCTTTAAAATGAGCCCAATTTTTTTAATCGGATAATTCGTTTTTTCTTTAGCAAGCAATAAATAACGTGCATGAAATTTTTTAATATTTGACACTCTGTACCTTAAAAAACAACAACAACAAAAAATCATGTCCCCATAAGTTTTTTTTTAATTAGTGCTACACATTCGAAACATAAAAATCATAAAATATGACTCCCAAAAAAACGTGATTTGATGCATTTTGTAGTTAAATAATTTGTAGTAATTTTAAAATGGTAGTTCCCACTATTAACCTCAAATCTATTTTAAGTAATTTGTACATCTAAATTCCGTAATTGTTTCAACAGAAATTTTATACTTATGGCGATATCAACCTGAATTCCACTTACACTTCATCGCAATGTCAAATTGAGTAGAGTGTTTTTAGTTAAAAACTTTAGCCTCGCGGTCGGCAACCAGGCACTGTAGTTTTATGATTTTAAATGGTATAATAATAGAGAGAGAGCCGGCCTTTTACCCAAATGAGAAATTTGTCATCGAACCGAAATTCGGGTGCTGACATAAAAAATAATAGACAGCCTCCAATTTATGGCCCATAAAGTAAGAAGCAGCCTCCATAACTTTTAAGTATGTTAAAATTAAATGCTGGAGATAGTGTCAGTGAGTAGGTAAACAGGCAATTATAGATGGAGCGTTTACCATAAAATGTTCAAGTGGTGTTCACGTCTTTCGCAAGCGACGTGCAGTTGAGTGTTTTGGCCCAACGAGCGGACAGAATTGTGAAAACCCTGACACAACTAAATTTAAACACCATCAGTGTAACACTAAATGACCAAGCAAATAATTAAAACTCGGAGGGAGATTTGGACAAAAATCTGCAACAGTACAAAAGTTCACTAATGTCAGAAATATCCTCCATAGTTCAACAAAACCCCCATCCGCGTAATAGATTACCAACCTGCAGTAACAATAACCAATACAGATTGCGTTCAAAATCAATGGACAAATCAGGCGGAAAACTGTGTTTCATCGTGTAGAATTTATCAAACATCTTCCAAAAAACTAAATTCTTACGAATCAGCGACAATGGATTATGACAGAAATTTGTCTAGTCGTCTCACGTTTCGAAAAAAATATTAATACTGACTTTTTAATAGAAGCAGTAGCAGATGTTTCCAATATCCCTCTAAATGGTGGCAACTTTTCAAAGCTCGATTATCAATTCAATCTTTTTGCGGCGAATGGGTCGAGAGTTAAAGCTTTCGGTACAAAAATTGTAAATTTAAATTTGGGTTTAAGGCAAATTTTATGTGGAAATTTATTATTCCGGAAGTTTCCGTTACCAGTAGATGGCCAAATTTGCAGAAATTACCCAAAATACAAAAAAAAAAATGGGAACTTGGAGACACATGGCCCACATATAGCTTGCAAGACACGCAGCTTAGCACCAGATAGGAATTTGCCAACCTAGTAATAGCGCATGGTCTAATCGCTTGCGCCTAGGTAGTCAAAAAGAAAAATGGTGATTGGAACCCATGTGAGGATTACTGAGCCTTGAATAACGTCACTACACCCGATCGTTCCAAACCCTCATATTCATGACTTTCTTACAATTTACATGGTACTAACATATTTTCGACCCTCGATTTAGTAATAGCTTATCACCAAATTCCGCTAGAACCAAAAGATGTGCCTAAAACAACCACCGCCTTTCGTTTTTTTTTTTTTTTTATTTACACGGGTGACGTTCGGCCTAAGGAACGCAGCACAATCTTTTCAGCGGGTAATGCATTCGATCTTATTTGGCTTATATTTTTGCTTCTTTCATTTGGTCGATGTTCTGTTGCCTTTACATCTTTCGAGGAGCATATCGAACATCTCAAACTTATTTTTAAAAAATTCACGCAACTCGGGCTAATAATAAACGTAGATGTGTTCGCAAAATATGAAATTAATTTTTGGGAGCTACAACCCTAAGTGCAATGGCACGATAGAAAAATGGCATCGTAGAGTGAAAACGGTCATTAAGTGTCACAAAAGAAATGGATGGACTATGAGTTTACCAGCAATTATACTGGGTTTACCCGCTGCATTAAGAGAGGAACTCCAAACGCCATCAGTCGAATTATTATACGGAAAACATTAAGGATCCCCGGTCAATTAATTGAGGTCAATAATTCATTCCGCAATCGGATTTTGTCAAAAAGTCGAATGACTATTTCGACCAAATCAGACCAGTAGCAGCAACCATGACAACCATCTTATTTATACAACCACCCAAATCCAACCACCTTATTCAGGACCGTATTTAATGATTAGTCGTAAAGAAAAACCTTTTGACGTAAAGCCCTAGACAGACTATGGTTTAATAAATCTGATTTAGTGAATTTTCGAAATTTTCCATAGTTAGATTTACGGTATTTATCCTTTATTTTGAGTCTAGTGGCTAAATTCGATGTAATGGGAGTGTATTAGTTTGACAAATATTATGAAAACAATAACAGCTTAAGTGTATTAACCGTAATTTAAAACGAGTTTGGCTAAATCGGATTTAATAAATCGCAGTCTGTCTAGGATATAAGGATTAACAATAAACGGTTTAGAGTCCATAGATCGATTAAAACCGGAATACATAGAAGTTCTCATCGACGATGTAATTTCAAGTTACCCGGCAGGGGAACAGGCACCCACAATTACATCGGTTAATCCACCACTCCCAAAAAAGAGCAATGCACCAGAAACCCAACCGCATAAAATAATCACTCGATCATCTAAAAAAACCTAATCGACCTAATCGAAGTGTAATTAATCAAGTGTATGGCAGTTACATATTTGGATATCTACCCTAACACAGAAGTCTATATACTTAAGCTCGCTGCACGAGAAGGATTATTTTTATCCAATGATTATTTTTCAATAGAGTTCAAATTTCCTTGATAATTAATTTTTTTATTAAATTTCATATACGAAAAGACGATTTTTTTTTCACTAACATGTGAGAGAAATTTCATAAATAAGCAAATATTTCAATAATGGGCAAAAATTATTGTTCTAAACGAATTTTTTGTGTTGTTATGTTGGCCGTCTGCAAGATTATTTGCCCAATGTTGAATAAATTTCAACTAGCGAGGAGAAATCTTGAAAGGGAAATTTAAATTGAAAATGTTGGGATAAAAATAATCTCAGAAATAATCTCGCCCGTGCGTGCAGTCGGCTTTATTTATCGGATCCTAAAAACCCAGACAGACTGCGGTTTAATAAATACGATTTAGCTAAACTAGTTCAAGTACCCTATGCAAAACAAAGCGATTAGCTAAAATTGAGGTTGACAACATACTCGACTAACCCGAGAAATTCACTAAATCCAATTTAGTGAATTTTTCGAGTTTAGTCGCAGTATGTCAACCTCAATTTTAGATAATCGCCTTGTTTTACATAGAGTACTTAAACGAGTTTAGCTAAATCGGATTTATTAAATCACAGTCTGTCTAGGGTATAAGACTCACGAAACACTGCGATTAGCAAACCGAGTTTAACTAATCCTGACCAACTGCTCTATACAATAAAACACGATTAACTAAATCTGAGGTTGGCCCTTATTGCAACTAAACACTAAAAATTCACTAAACTCGCTTTCCTAAATCAGAGGCAAATTCATTATTTCAAGAAGTCGCGCGCAGGGCGCTCAGAGGTCTGGAGTCGGCACTGCTCTTTAAGCTAATTGCTAGTTTCAAATTAGGCAATACAATCTGATAAGATAATTCTCTCTTATGACTAATGCCGAGGCAAATAATTACAAAATCGTGTACTAATATTATATATATGTACTTATGATCACGAAAAATTTAAATATAACTGACCTAGAATAGAAAATCGATTCGATCACATTTGTATCGATAATCATTTGTGTCATATCGTAAGTAGCTACATTCTACATACATTACTTTAATATTGTGTGACACTTACATTAAAGGGTCAAAGTCTGTTCTACAGTATTTTAAACATAAACGAATATTAATACATAAACTTATGTTTATATGGACGTACATACATATTAATGTTTTTGAAAATTCGAGGAGTATCGTGATAGCAAATTTCCGAATTCTAGTTTACTAGAATTTCAACTACATAATACTTAGGTATATCATCAAAGTACCAAACTGTTTTTGTTAGAGAAATACGATAGTTGAATGTGTTGCATTTGTTGGTGATCAAATCGGCGGTGGTATGCAAAAAAAATGCAATTTAATATTTAGCAAAAAACATTTAAAACCGGATCGTCAAAAGAAAAGAAAACATAAACAACTTGTTTAATAAAATATACAAACTTAATAAATATTTCCGTTTGTTATTTGGTAAGCAACGCGGCGGCGTATTTCTTATTTGGACATAATCGAAACTTTATGAAGATATGAAACCCCCATTTGGAAAATTAAATTTACGCCGCCTTTGCTTGATATTTAGTCGTTTATGACATAATCAAACATCATTATAAAAATACATATCAGAAAACTTTTGCAAAATCGAAAATATCTAAAAATATAAAATTAGATTTTACTTATAATAATATATTAATAAATTAAATATTTTATATTATGTACGTAAATCGTTCAAGTATTCTTGTTTGTATCTACACAATTTTTTTTGTAATCTATGTATTTCTTGATAACATTTTCTAGTTATAAACGCAAAGTCCATTATGGAATAAACTTTCATACGTCAAAAAAGTTATCCTCTAGGTCTACCTAGCTAGAATCTACAAAATTTAAATACAGAATGTGTAACAAAATAATATAAAATTAAATTTTCTTACTCTATATCCCTATACCTACCTACTTACTAACAAACGCAAGAAAAAAATTCTATTATCTAATATCTATTTGCATACATATTTGATGCAACAATCACAAATATATAACTTAGAAAATACGCAAAATATTGGTGAATTGACGCAGTTTCCAACACATACCTGATTTTATACATTCCACAGCTTGGGCCGGACTATCAACCATACATGGTTTACGGCCGGGAATTGGTTGTGATGGTTCCAAAGAGTACGTATAGTAGCTATGCTTTGACGCCAAATTATGACAAATTCCTGGAGTTCTCCATAAATAATTGGTGCCTAATTTTGATAAATGTGCTAAAGACATTTTGTGTGAATTTTACTTTTTCTTTTGATTTGATTGTATGGGGGGAGGTTCAATCAAATTTTATAAATCACAAATTAAAAAAACAAAATACGACAACAAATTTCGACAAAATTTTACGGAAAACTAAAAATAAAATCAAAATGAATTTTGTCAATACTCATGTGATCTAGTACAATTTTTAAAGAATTTTTTTCTGTCGGCATTCGGCATAAGGTGGTTCATTTTTTTTTTGCGCGCGCCTAAATTTGACACTAATGGTGGATTCAGCGAGAAAAATTTGCTAGCTCGCGATCACGAATTATTGAAATTTCGTCAACTTTTTTACCCCCTCCAAATTTTTGTTTACCTTTTTAAAAGAGCAACCATAAGAAAAAGTAAACAAAAAATTGGAGGGGGTAAAAAAGTTGACGAAATTTCAATAATTCGTGATCACGAGCTAGCAAATTTTTCTCGCTGAATCCACCATAAAGTCTGCGTTGAAGATGTTGACTCGAATTTTGATTTCTTCAAATACGCTTCTGTTGGCAAACAGCGGAGAAAACAAATGGCTATACATCATAAATAAATTTTATAAATACAATACGTCACAAATTTTAATAAAAACCTTTATTACAAAAAATACACAATATTATGAACACAAAACTAATCATATTGAAACTCAAGTCCGGTGAACTCCAGCTTACGCCTGATCAACTCATCAAATCTCTCTGACATTTCTGCACTCAAATTATCTTTCCAATCGCCCACTTTGCCCTTCCTGATAAATTTCTCATTATTCTCCTGATTTTTTAGCAACGCTTCCAAATTCACCGCCGGATTCTTTTGCATATTTGCAAAATTTAAATGTTTCAGCGTATTATTCATCCGTTCTTCAGTCATTTCAACCTCGTTAATTTCCAAAAATTTGGCAGCCTTCTTAATGACCCCCATTAAATCCCGATTCATGTCCTCATATTTCAAAAATAGAATATTCTCTTCGTCCCGCTTTTTCCAAAATGTTAACATATGATCGAGCGGTGAGCCGGGTGGCATATTTTCCGATAAAAATAAATCGCAGTATGTCGCAAAATCATCGTTCATGCGATGCAGCAGTTTTAAGTGATGGTAGTACGAGATGGCCAAATCTTTTAAATTACGCGATGTGTAAATTATTTTCGGTTTAATCACATCAATTTCGCTAGGTAGTAAATGCAACGGTAAATGTGTTTTGATGTAACGAGGCCTTGGCAGTTGTTTTACGTATTCAACTGAATCATTAAAATTATATGATAATCCAGACTCCTCGGTAAGCACTGCACTAAATTCGAGCAGCGGACTACGAATGATTTGTAAATTTTTTGATTTCGTAAAATTAAAATTGTTCCCCAGTAACCAAATCATTTCTTGAGCCCATGTTGAACCGGTCCGCGGATAAGAGATAATCCAAATATCATCTTTGTACACTTTAAAATTTCTAATTTTATTACAAAACTTGAGATAATCCTTTGGTAGGATTATATTCCCCGGGTTTATTGTGATAAAATTATCGGGCGGAGAGAATAACGTATTTAATTTTTTATTTATATTTGCATCGATTTGATCAAATTTTAACATTTTTTTTTTTTTGTTAATTTAACACACTGCGGGAAAATTAAACTGTATTGCACAGAGTATAAAATTAAACTGAGATTTTTGCTTTTCAACAAAATTATCATATAATAAAGCCAATCTACTTTCACCCCAAGATCGAGGAAATGAAAAATACTTGAATTGTAATAAAAAGGAAAACTTGTAAGTTTATAAAATGTGTGTAATTTGCGATCATATACTGTTTTAGTTTTTCTTTGCATTAAAACAACAATAAAAAAAAACTAGTTGAAAGAGAAAAGCAAGAAAAACATTACGCTTGCTTTCACTGATTACGTACATATGTATATCATACGCTAAGCGTAAATGATTAGGTCACCACACTGGTAAACAAGGAAATTATGCTGAATAACACGCGATTCAAAATATGTAATGGCTGTCTAATAAATAACCGAAAAATCAAAAAATAAATACTTCTCACGTTATAAAAATTCATCCAGGGTTGAATAAAACTCAAAAATGATATTTCCCCTTAAAAATATTTAGTACAATTTTGATATGAAAACACTCAACCTACAATAAAATGTATCAATTTTGTTCTTTATTTGACAGCAGTATATTTTCATGAAAATTATAAAAGTTCCCGCCGTTACCGAGATAAAGTGCTTAATGATAAAATTGATTTAAACTTGTGAGATGGGAGTAACAGGACTTTTACCATTTATTGAAAAAGCTACATCAAAAGTAACTGTGAACGACATTCGAGGATCTACAGTCGCAATAGATACGTATTGTTGGTTACACAAAGGTGCATTCGGATGTGCTGAGAAACTGGTACGCGGTGAAGATACCGATAAGTAGGTCACTAAATTTGGTACATACAACTACCTAATATCTATTTATGAACCGTTTTAGATATGTGGATTACTGCATGAAGTATGTAAATATGTTGTTGGATCATGACATCAAGCCAATTTTAGTGTTTGATGGCCAACATCTACCGGCTAAGTCGGAAACCGAATCAAAACGACGTGAATCGCGCAAACAAGCTAAGGAACAAGGCCTTAAATTACTAAGAGCAGGTAAAGCTGGTGAAGCTTATACATATTTAACACGCTGCGTGGACGTAACTCACGAAATGGCACTAAAACTAATCCAAGAATGTCGATCCGTCAATGTTGACTGTATTGTTGCACCGTATGAAGCGGACGCACAACTTGCTTACCTCAATAAAATAAAACTGGCTGATTATGTTATAACGGAGGATTCGGATTTGGTGTTATTTGGATGCGACAAGGTCCTATTTAAATTGCAACTAACGGGCACCGCAGTTCTAGTCGAAGCCGATAAATTGCCGGAGACTATGGGATGCAATAAAGGGAACTACGCGTTTGACAAATTCTTATATATGTGTGTATTATCCGGATGTGACTACTTGAAATCCTTACCCGGAGTGGGATTAGTGAAAGCTAAAAAATTTGTGCTGTCCACCCAAGATCCAGATATTAAGAATGCCCTACCAAAAATCGTATCATTCCTACAATTAAAAATCCCAGCCGTTCCCGACGAATACAAAGAAGGTTTTATGAAGGCTGTGGCTACTTTTAGGCATATGGTGGTATATGACCCCATACAACGAAAGCAAGTTCGATTAAATGAACTCACCGAAACGACGAATGAGGACTACTGCGTAAACGCAGGAGTTTTAATGACTGATCATGAGAAAGCATTCAACCTAGCCCTTGGTAATTTAAATCCATTTTCATTAAAAAAATTAGATGACTGGTCACCTGATACCTTAATGTCTCGCTGCACTAGAAAAAACTCGAAATCATTTACGACAAAAATCTGTAAAATGCCTAGCATATGGCGAATAACGTCGGCCGTCGAATTACCGCGTACACTCATCGTTCGTAATAAAACTGAGACGGTCACCAAGATTTTAAAAATCAAAACCGATAGAAACAGTCCCGAATTTAAAGAGGAAATCAGCGACGACAGCAATTCTGAAGATGCCATAGTGAATTTGTATGTTCAATCATCGCGTACTGTACTATCCGAGACGAAGTGCGAGAAACGTTTCAGTGGTGCAAATAGTTCACCTCTTAAAAAGAAACCCTGTTTGGAATCAGGTCCCAGCACACGCTCCATAACATCAACATTACTTAGCTCAACGCATAAAGTAGCCGCAAATAAAAAACTTGTGCTCAGTAAATTTTTCAATGCGCTAAAGCCAAAAGAGATTTTACCTACAAAACTTGAGAGCACCCCTGTAGAACTCGAAACGAAAGATAATGGAATCGTTAATTACGTCGAATATGGTGAAGAATCGAATTCATGCGACCGCACCGATTGTAATGAGGAACCGCAAATATTTGGATCCCAGAGTAGTAACATAGAAAATATTTGCACTGCATTTTCATTTGAAAAAAAATCGATCGTTAAAAATGATGAGAAACTGGAAAACGCACTACCCGTTAAATCACCAGCCAAATCTCCGGTGAAATCACCCAAAAAATCATCAGCTAAACAAAAACCTCGCATACGAGTTGGTCTATCGAAATTGGCAGTACCACAAACATCGATTCAAAGTAAATTAAGCCAGTTTGGTTTTCAGAAGAAATCTTTACAATAACGAACCTATTACTTTTACCTGCAGTCCTGTTACTCCTCTAGCTCTATATTATAAATGTAGTTTTAAACTAGTATTTAGGATTAAGATTTTAACGTAATTAAGACTCTGCTCTAAACACTGCCAATATGTACGGCTAAGATTATATGTTTTGGGTAATTCCTTGCTTTTTGTATTTATATTATAGTATGTATATATTTGTTGTATTGTAATAAATTTGAATTACCTGAATTTGATAAATGACGTTGGAGCGTGTATCCTTAAATATCGTAAAAGTGGTTTAAGGCTGAAACACACCAAGAGCAGAGCGACATGTCCCACATATTCCACTTGTGATAGATTTTCTTTTA
The DNA here is from genome assembly GCA_963556165.1 of Tipula helvola. NCBI lineage: Eukaryota > Metazoa > Arthropoda > Insecta > Diptera > Tipulidae > Tipula > Tipula helvola. Next base: position 391,470,313 of record OY744482.1, read on the forward strand.
ATCGAAATTTATCTATTAAAATTATCAAATAATGAATGTTTTTATAAAAATTGTTTATAATTTTGCTTAACATACGACTATCTATGAATACATCAGCAAATCAAGGTATATTTAAATCTGCTGCTCGCTGCCGCTGCTCGGTGTGTTTCATGCTTTAGCCAATATTCAAACGATTTCAGTTATATAAGCTAAAAATTAAAAATCATTTAGGCGTAAATATACAATTACTTGCGAATAACAACATTTAGGCGAAACTGGTTTAACCTTCACTTCGTGTAGTGGGGTCTAACTTACCCCAGAGCTGTTTGAAGCTGAATAAAAAATTATTTATCAAATATTTAGATAATTCCTTTTAGATATGCCTAAACAGACATCAATTAAATAGATTTAGAAAAAAAATTCATCAAAATCGGTTAATTTAAGGGTATTTTACATCAAATAAATGAAATTAGGCTAATAACCGTGTAGTGGGGTCATTTTGACCCCTTATACAATTTAATGCATTTTCTATTTAGAAATCTATTTTTAATCAAAAATTTATAAGAAGAGGAGAAATTGTTAAGAGTTTGCAATTCAGTTTCGATCTGCGAGCATGTGAAAAATAAATCATCTTTCAGTACATCTCATCAGGCTATAGCGACTGAACTGCTAATTTTTATTACACTGATTTTTCCTATATATAGGAATCAACGTGCACTTGTAGTATTAGCGAATTTTACATTCCCCTTTTTAACTTTTAACAATTTCAATGTTACTTTTTTTGTTAAAGTATTTATCAATTTGGAATATACCAAAATAATTTAAAAAAAAAGTTTGAATCAAAAATTTATTTTCATAGTAATAATAGAAGAATAGAAGAAACGATTTGTAGAAGATTTATAGAAGATTTACATTGAATCGGGCCCAATATTACGCAACAAAAACGAAGTGGTTTATGAACAAAAACGGTTATTGATGCTATGATTTTTTTTATGTATTTTGCTTTTTGTTTTTTCTTTGGTTAGTTTGTTTTCATATAAATCCTATGGAAAAAAAATGGGGCCAATCTGACCCCACTACACGATTAGTGTGACTTTTAGTATTGCACGAAGTGAAGGTTAAAGCCGGTTTCTCATTTATTGTAAGATTTGTTTGAAGTCTTATGTTCCCAAATTATGGATTTAGAAACCAAATTAGTGAACGTCACAACCCGGGACCAAGTTAAGAATTTAGGCGGTACCTGCATTCTACTTGTTTCTACCTTTAATGGAAACGTTAGTACCTTAACGGTTTTAATGACATTGCATTTTGAAAGTGGCATGCCGTTCTGACATCAGAATGGCGAGACCACTTCCAGTTTTTCAAGATCCTTACACTATCATGATGATCTAAATCCCTCAATAGTTAACACCAGTTACTACTTTTCGTCCTCCATAGACTGAATTCATTCATCCCGTTCATGACTTATAACTGCATCATTGTAATTTTCTGATTCACCGTTTATGACTACTGAGGGACACCTTTAGTTGATAGATTTGAACGTCTTACTACTGTTTTTGAATTTTCAATGTCAATTTTACTTACTGTCTCATCTCGGTTTATATCATCCGGTACCTTTAATTCATTTACAACACCCAAATTGAAAAACTGTATCATTCATTGTATTTTCTTTCTGTGCAACACTGGACTTATCAATGCCAATATTATTATTTAATTTACAAGAGAAACCCTTAACATTTTTCATAAACTTAATATCTCTTGAAATTACAACTTTCTTTGCTGATGGTACATATACACGGTATGCTTTTGATTCAACATCAAAATCTAACAAAATTGCTTCTTTTGCCTTAACGTCGAGCTTTCTTCGTTGTTCGTCAGGAACTTTAATGAAGCACTTGGAACCAAAACGTCTTAAATTCATATAAATAGGTTTTCTCTTATACTAATATCCATACGGAGTTTTATCTACATTTTTCCACGGAACCCGGTTTTGTAAAATATTCAATATCATAACTGCTTCACACCAGGAACGTTTATCCATATTTGCATCTAACAAAATACTACACCTAGACATTTCGATCAATGTGCGATTCTTCCTCTCCTCTACCCCATTTTGTTGAGGTGAATATCAATCACAGCATTACTCATGTATTCGCCACCTCTGTCACTTCTGATCGCTTTTATCTTTTTACCAAACTTATTCGCCCCGGTGGCACAGTTGTTAGCAGGCTTGCTTTAAGCTCCGGAGGTCCCGGGTTCGATTCCCGGCGGGTGATGAAAAAATCACGGCTGGTTAATGTAAGGATCAATGAATTAATCACTCATTATCCGTTGTAAAAATGATTACGAAACTTCACTATGAAGCGGCCAAATCCCTCTATGGGATGTAGCGCCAGCCAAAAAAAAAAAAAAAAAACTGATTCTAGACTGATTGATTAAACTGCTTGAATTTGTCAAATGCTTCGGACTTTTCCGAAAACAGATAAACGGTTGTATACCTGGAAAAAACATCGATACACGTCTTCCTCTACCGAGCGTCACTATCCAACAACAGAAAAAGATAAAACCCCGACCTCTACATAAAAACAGCAACAACAATTTTTGGGGTTGTTTCGTGGATTTTTAAGCAGATGTTTGTTCTCTCTATTTTGTCTTTAGATGAACAAATTTAAATAATTGGTTTATTATCACACGTTAGCCTGAATTTTCCTCTGCATAAATAGTGGTATAAAGTTAGCAGCTTCCTTATTTATTTGGTAATATTTTCGTTATTTAGGGTTTGAGATTGAGATGCTTGTGTTGGTTGCTCAGTTCCATCCGGATAACGATGATTGAGAAACTTCAAAAGCGGTATAGTTCAAGTACCATATTTCAGAAATTACCTTGATTCTTTCTTCATTTTTTGACATTACGATTATCGTGCGAACTCCTACCAAATTTCTATTTTTAGTACTTTTATTCTCAGATTTGGATTTCTATGGCAGTCACTGTTTCCACCGCCAAATAAAAAAAACTAAGGTTTGCAAAAGCTGTAATTAAATAACTTCTAAAATCCTGATCTGACTCATTTTTGTTTTGCGTCTGTATAAATGTTATCGGGAATTTTCCACCAACCCTGAAGATTGTGGATCGTAATATTTTTCTATATGTTGAACAATTCAAAGGTTTTGTCGTTCGGCTTATCTGGACATACTTTGCCCAATAATTGATCATATAGACATCCTAACCGGTATAATGTATTAACACGTTCTTCTTCATTTCTAAATATATACGGCTGCAAAAATTGTGAACACAATTTAATCTTATGACCCATCTATTACAGAGAACGACCTTTTTTCTTATCGAAAACTTCAATTATAAATGTAGGTGTATCCGGAAGTTTATAGTTTTTATTGTGTCTTGTAAATATGTCGAGAATTTTTTTTTTTTATCTCAGTTCTTTTTTGATTTAATAAAATTTAAAAATATGATTCAAGTAGAATCGAGCTATTAAGTCCCCAAGATTTGCATTGCGAAAAGCATAAAACTATGGTGTCTAAAACTATTTATGTGAACTCTGGGCAATCTATAGAGAATAAATTATTATTTGTTGAAGGTAATACAAAATTTAAAACTCGAATCGACCGATAAAATTACCAACTAGAATTTGGGTATAAGTAAGCGATGAATAAAAATCATCCAATACCTTCGCTGCTCATCAGTGTTCTCACCACTCGAAGAAACGAATAATTTGATGCTACCTGAGCAAATAAATGCTCATACACTCTTGAAACCGTAAAGTTTAATTGGAATAAAGTTAAGAATACAATCAAAAATTGCATGCATAAGGCCGAAAAAGACATGACAAACATGATAAACTAATGATATCATATTTAGAGCAATCCGATTATTCAAACAATGTAAATAGTAAAAGATTCCTGAAAAAAGGAAGATATATCTGTACACAATAATATATAAGCCTGGAAAAAATGAAACACAAATTTCGCCTTATCGTTCAAAAAGTAGATATATTGTGTGTCTAATAAATTCAAGAATAAAACCATTGGCAGCAATAAATGCAATGAACGGAATTGGGTTAGATTGAGTTGAAATTAGGTATTCGTTAAATTATAAAGTAGGTTCGATCGTTTAACAGAAAGTGAGTTAAGTGGAGTTGAAAATGACTTAACGAAAACCTAACTCTAACCTCGTTTCCGTGGACTTAACTCCAATTCAAGCCGGTTTGAACTTTAAATCGAAACAAGGTAAACGCCACAAAAAGAGTGGTGGTATTCTCATTGCTTTGAAAAACGACTAGAGATGTTACTTATAGTGTACCTGGACCTGGCTAGTTCTTTAAACGTATGAGCCACTTATTGCGTGTGTTTTTTTTGTGGCTCTTGTTTGTTTATAGTATACCTTAAGGTATTGCAGCTTAAATTTACTAAGCTATCACCATAAGGTGATTTTAATTTATCAACAATTTTCAGAAGCTGGCTGAACGAAGAGTTTTTTTTTTTTGGGGTCAAATCACCTTTTCAACCATGTGCCATATATAGTTTTAGAAATCTTGGGACTCATCAGTTGAACATCTTTTTCATGATTTTGGATGTATTTTGAATCTGGAGTTCTCTGGACATTTTTTACCACACAACACACACTTCTGATTAAATTTTATTTTGTTGATTTAAAGATTTGTCAATATGGCGATATAATGCTAAAAGTAAATATGGCGATTTGTGTAGAGAATACAAATAGTATACTTGCCACAAATAAAGAAATAATAAAATCCTAAACAGCTTTTTACATTCATCAACACTAAAAGGAAATCGCGAAGCTATCCGCGAGTACATATATGGCGCTAATAGTTCTCAACGAGTATGTAAAGCGATTTCAAAGTTTTTCCTCCACATTTTTTTGACGCTGGCACGAATCACATTGACGCTGGCACGAATGATAATTTTAGTTCGTTAGGTAGCCAAGCTTCTGCGATAATTTAACTTACTAACGTGACTTAATGATTTACTATAAATAGAAGGTTTACATATAAATTTGATTCCTAGCTCTGGCGGCCCTAAAAGCCAGCCGTATCTTAATTCGTTCGTGCAGATTATTTACCTGCTGTTGCCCCTCAAGCTAGCCACCGAAGACCAATACTTTTTTTAAAAAAATATTATGGTGTGGGTGTTTCAAACGATCATTTTCTTATGTAAATGCATCTTTTACATATGCAGAATGCAGCTGATCTAAATATTAATGCATATTGATATAGCATGTCTGCGAAGTAAACTCGACATATTTTGTGATTGGTGTGGTTTGATTAAGTTATCTTTGAATGTTGGTTATTGTAAAGTTATAAGTTTCTCTAAAATCTGGAATTGATCCTCATTTTAATATCTTAAAGAATGGACAAATAAGTCGATTTTGTAACATACAGATGGGGATTATTTCCTCGAATGCACATAGGTACTTTATTGGATTTAATTAAAAGACATGATGAATGGAATCCATTCAATCAGATTTATTCGGATAGAATTAAATGCATCCAAAAACAGTTTTTGTGCACTTCGACACGTTTGACGTCTATTGTTCTGTTATCGTGATAATTTTAAGAACCACAACTAATGTTTATTATTGAATATAGTTTTAGCTCGCGATGTTCTATCCTCGATGGTTAAGCTTGGCAACTCGGGCCAGTTGCTTGGAGAGATTAGCATTAAGAAAATTTTAAAATCTATTTGCTTCTCTTACAGTTCCAACAATTTACGTGTGTGTCATTTACATGACCTTTTCGGTCATTGTGTTAGTTCCATTAATTAGAAGCAAGGTCATCCAACGCAAATATTAGTATTACTAATTTACACAATTAGTTTAAAATTAAGTTATTCCAATGTTGTTTTCTCGTGAGCTAACAAACTAAATCTTGAAGTAGAACATCCGTTTAATCATTTTAGCTTTGTCTTTAGCTTCTGACCTATATTATGTGTTATTTATGTTTATTTATTTAGAATATAGATGCGCAACTAAAACAAGCTTTAATTTAAATGCCTATAGCAGTTTTAGGCATTAAATTAAAGTGCATACAGTTATAAATTTATAATTTAACCACAGGTTCTAATCAGCTGACTATTACATAGAATATGTACAACATAATGAAACATAAAACATATAAAATTATATTTATTCATAAAGACAAACGTCTGTAAATTCAATGAGTGAAAGATACCGAAAATTGTAACAAGGTCAAGGATGGACAGTAACCCAATTCTTTTCGACACAAATCTCAATTTAGTTTTTAAAAGGGTCATTGAGCTTATGAATTAACCATCAAATCTGTTTATTTGTAAGGTTCGTCTTTCTGTTGTAAAAATACCTCGTATGTAAATTTTCTTTATATACCTAAGCCGTGTATGGGTATATAACAAAATACTGGAAGAATCAAAGCTAATTAATTATTCTACATTTTCTCTTATGTATTTCTTATACTTATCTACTCGTGTTATTCATTCGCCATGTTAGAATTGAACACACATAAGAAATAGTTAAGTAATTGTTCTTATTGTTGTTGTTTATTACATATACGATTTACGGATGCTTTATATATTTATAACGTATAAAAAAATCGCAACCAAAGCAAAAAGTACACGTAACTTTTCTTACATACAACCATAAGCAAGCAGCACATCAATAACAGCGAAAGAAGTGAAGTGCGGTGAGCAAGACGTAAATAAATTACTGTTATTCTACTCAAACCAATATTAAAATGATCATAACACCGTAACATTAACACAAAAAAATCTTTTTCTTTTCTTTCAGAACTATTTGAATGTTTCAATGGTGAAGACGCAATAAAATTCTTGTCTTATTACCTTTTAAAGTGTTTTGTGTATTGTATTGTACATAATTATAGTTAATATTAATAAGTAATTTTTAATTAAAATAATATGTTGGTGTTTAAAACGATTGCGTGTACATTGGTACTGTTAAATTTTGTGACCGGTCATACCACACAACGACCCGGAAGTTATGGTAATCCATATGAAACGCAACAAGAAGACAATGGGGGGGCAAGTCCATTTTTTGATATGGCATCCGCATTTCTACAGGACTCGTTAACAAATCAAAATGGTGGAGGCGGTGGTGGTCTTGGTGGAATTGCTTCATTAATTGGAACTTTTATGCAACCGGATGGTGGTGCGGGCAAATCGGATAATGGCGCTGGTGCAATATTATCTGGTATTGGTAGTATTATATCGAGTATGAATAGTGGTGGCAATTCAGGAGGTGGTGGCGGAGGCGGAATTGATCCGGCCCTCATTGGCAACGTCATTCAAATGTTTGCGTCCTCAAATTCGGGTTCAAATAATAACAATAATAATAATAATCGAAATAAACGGAGTGATGAACAATCACCTATTATGGATACAGTACTCTCGTTAGCTACTACATTTTTGGCTAGCCAAAATCAACCACAGCAACATGGGCATCAAAATCGCGAGAAAAGGCAGGCTGAACCAGCTGGAGGTGATGGTTTAATTACACTACTCCCGATGGTGATGCAAGCATTAAATTCATTTGCCGGACCCGAAGGTCAAAAAACCCAACAAAAACATAAAGAACACGCCTGGGTATTGCCACCATTTTTGGAAAAAATTCATGTCATCTGGGATCATTTCCAACAGTCAGAATTGGCTCAAGTTTTGTGGCAAAAATCAGGAATTCATACAGTTTTTAAGGTAACACAAAATATTATTCAGTGTCTGTGTCACAAGTTAACATAACATATTTTTACGCATATACATATAGGGATTCGTCGGTGAAGATGATAAATTGGATTACGAGAAACTTTTTGAATCGCTCGAAAATCAATCATTCAGACGAAAATGGATTAAGAAAGCTACTTTATACCTTGCCGATTGGGCTAATTACATCGCAAACCCAGAAGTATATACCAGGTAAGACATTAATATTATATTAAAGATCCGTCTAGTCACTATTAACGAGTATTACTATGAATTTTATGACTCACCCCAAAATACTTTTTAAAATTTCTTTATGACTTCTTATTAAAACTAAATTTCTGCTTCGTGACCTATATTCCGGCTAACCGTACTTTCAAGTTTTTTTTTTTTCAATTTTTTTGTCAATTTGGTTTCATATTTATTTATTTATAAATAAGAGTATGTATACTAATTTATATATCTATGTCTCGACATCTTATATACTCGTGTATGTAAATTGCCTACTGTTATTTAATTAGTAAATTAGAGAAAACTGTTCGTTGGTCGATTATGAATTCAGAACATACATATTGTATAACGTAATTATGATTTGAATGAACGGTTATTTGATTACACCTCACCGTCTACTTCTTCGTTGTAGATTCTTTTAAAATTTGATTGAATGAAGAAGAGTATTACTTGAATATAATTAGAAATTTATGCAAATTATAGATCAATACATAAATATATGTAATTATTTTACAGATATTTCCACACTGGACAAATGATGCTGAATGGATTTTTACAATCGCAGGGCTATCCAAAACAAACACATTTCGATACGGTGCGACCAAGTGAAACCGTTTCGAATTTAATCGACCATGTCGCTAAGAAGCATCTCAGTATTAAAATACAATCATTAATTTATGTTAAGCCAACCATTAATTATATTAAGGATTTATTAAAACTCGGCGAGGCTCGTGGATTACTGCAAAATTTCAATTCAACCGAAATTAGTGAAAAACTAACTGATACACTAAATTTAGAGGTTATTGAACCTGTGCTTCGAGTATATCGTGCCTATCGTCATGCCATCGAAACACCTCACTGTGACAAATATATCCTGTGTGAAGTTAATTCGCACGATAGTCGGGAAAATTTTGGTCTCGCCAAATTTAAATCTGGTATCACTAAATTTGGAAGTATGGCCGCGGCTTGGTTTATTAGCACGGAAACTGGTACACCATTTTGGACACTATTTGGCGTCATTAACGAACCATATAATTGTCCCTCGCGTTTCCCTGTCGACTGTTCTGGATTCCATGATAACGAGGCTAAAGTAACAACAGAATATATCCATAATGAGCTTTAAATTTGGATAGATATATCTAAAGTCAATCGCCGCCATTCTTAAAAAAATTACAAAACAAGGTTACAGTTTCAAATCACATAAATAATTTTTAGTTTATAAGTTTTTGTATTTTAAGTTTGTGATAAGCTTCAGCTGAATGTAAAGTTATTTTTTAGAGACGGTACTCTATATACAAAACAATTTTTTTTATTTTTTTTTATTATTGTGTTGTAATTTTTCATTTGACTGATCTAATATTTAAAAATAATTATAGTTTATAATATATATAAATAACAATTAAGATCGAGAAAATAAAAGTATCTTAAAAAAAATGAAATTACTTATTTTTAAACATCTAGGAAAATTAAGGATCACATAAATAGTGTGCATGCACTCATATAACATTTAAAAAGATTTGGGGCAAAATTAAATCAAAAAATCCAGCTGGCAATAGCAGGTAATTATTTTTTCTTAATTGTTTGGCAAATCCATTCCATTCCCTCCTGTAAAAAGTGTAAAATGAATTTAAGACGGACATTCAATAAAAAATAAAAATATATCACACCTTCACTCCAGTTCCATCAATTGCAGAACATCCAATAATCTGCCATGTTCTATTCTTTAAATTAATTAAACCCAATGCAATCGCTATTTCGGCAGCTGGTAATACGTCCGACAAATCTTGTTTATTCGCAAATACTAATAAAGGTACATCATTCAATTTATCATCCAAAAGTATTTCGGTTAGTGCTTCGGTAGATTCTGGGACACGTTTATGATCATTACAGTCGACTACATAGATTAAAACGTCTGTATTTTCGAAATAATTCTTCCAGTATGGACGAATTTTTAACTGGCCACCTATGTCCCACACATTGAGTTTATAGCCATCCGCTGCAACAGACTTAATATTGAAGCCTGCTGTTGGCGTGACATGGGCTACTTCCTCAGAGGCTAATTGTTTTAGAAGTGTTGTTTTTCCTGCATTATCTAGCCCTAGTAATAGAATTCGTAATTCTTTGTCGGGCGTTGATCTAAGCTTTCGTAGTAGCGACAAGAGTCCCTGAAAATAAAAATATTTGAGAATTAATGTAAATGTTACTGCTCTATTAGTAAACTAAAATTAGGTTTAGACAGCTTAGTAAATTTATAACATATCGTATGTAAACTTAATATTTTAGTTCTGTGCAATGAAACGTAAATTAATTCCAAAAGCATATATTTTGAATTAGAAATAGAAATTATTAATGTTTTTTTAAAAAAACATATTTAATCCAAATTCAATTAAATAAAAAATCAAAAAAAAAAATTCCGCCGGAACAGGGACTTGAACCCTGGACCCTTGGATTAAAAGTCCAATGCTCTACCGACTGAGCTACCCCGGCATATATTTTCTTATCTACTAATAAAGCTTATGTGGTCCTAAATAATTTCTATGTAATCGTAAAAATATCAAAAATTATTATTGATTTATAGCTATTTATTAAGAAATTATCAATTTAGATTTAGATTCTTATCTCAATTGTAATAGTTTTAGATTTCCCTTTCATGTGTCCATAAAAACAAACAATTTATGTTACAATCTGAAATATTATTCGATTAATCACCAAAGACAAAGAGACTATTAAACAACAAAAAAAAAATCAGGTTGCGTGCCACATATTGTTTAACAACATAAATGTATTATAATTTCACCTGCCGAATTTAAACCTCTTAATAAATATAAATTGATACATCTTTCTACAGAAAATTCGATGACCAACTATTTCTGTAATAATTAAAATTATTACAGTAAATAAGTTTGCATTATAAATGTAAATCATTTAAAATTTTTGTTAAAACGTGTTTCCAAGGCAACGGACACTAACAAAATAAATGTGTGCAAAATGTGAAATATGAAAATATTACGTTCCTTGATTTATCCGGAAAAACTATTTAATATTTGTGATTAGTAAAAGCTATTATTATTTTGTAATATATCTCACCATAGTTTAAAAATTAAATTCGGAATATAACTTTTTTTGATCAAAACCTAATAAACCGAAACTAAACTTTTTTATATAGAAAACTGTGTTGAAGTTGGATTTGTAATTCTTTGACATTGAACCAGTTGAAAAATTTTCCGGTAGAGTGGAAACTAGTATGTAAAAGCCATCTTTTAAAAAATTGTTTAACTTCACTTTTGTTTGTCGCAAAGGGTTGACATTTCACAAACATTTTCTGTTTACGTTATTCATATTTATTTAATTTAAGTAGATTTTTATAAATAAAAGTAAAAGAAGTTCAATTCATTCCAATTGCGTCAATACTAATTGTTTTCGGAGAATGACAAAGCAAATGTTGTGGTGCGGCTACAACGGATTTAATCAATTTTCGAGATGTAAAAAGTTGTATTCCGATAAACTGGAAGGTTTGTTTTTAATTTTCATGACGACACGGGGTGATATCCAATAAATATTTCTAAGCTCATTTTTTTTTTTTTTTAGAATTAGAATCTTTATTTGAGGTCGAGGAAGGGGACCAATTCGATTGTATATCTTTATGGAACTATAATGCATTTCGCGTAAATAATATACTCCACATCATTGGAACATTTCAACATGACGTAGAATACCAGCATCGTATCAAAAAAATTTGCGGTACTGATAAACAGTGCCTCGTATTATTGGAGAATGGAGACCTCTATCGATTTCTCATGGACACAAAAACAAATACTAAGCTCGACTTTTTGTTTAACGGCGAAACTGCAGTTAATAGAGATGAAAACGAAATAATTATTGATATTTCTTGCGGCATTAAACTTAGTATGGCGATAACAAATAAAAACTCATTTTATACAATTCCAATAAAATGTTTTGATTTTCCGAAAGAAAATAAAATTCGACAGATTTGTTGTGGAAATGATCATGTAGCGATTTTGAATGGGAATGGAGATGTATTCGTTTGGGGTAGCGGACTGTAAATACACGGTGCCGTAGAAGCCTTTTATGTTTCCTAAACCTATTTTGTCATTTTAGTCGAGGGCAGCACGGGAATGGCGAGGTGAGTGATGTAGCTGAGCATCCAGTGCTTATAGAAGCCTTAAGCGGTATTAAGATAATCGAAATTGCTTGTGGTGGTTGGCATGTAGCCGCCGTATCATCATTCAATGACCTTTATACATGGGGATGGAATTCCAATGGACAACTGGGGCATGATTCAGTAGTAACTAGTGTTCCAACTTTGATCGATTTTGGTAATTTAAATATTCGACACGTATCCTGTGGTCTTCGACATACAACAGTGCAAACTGATACGGGTAAGTTACTTAGCTGTGGATGGAATAAGTATGGGCAACTAGGCTTACCGTCTAAACAACTGGAAGAAAAAAAATTTCTGGAAATTCGAGTTGATGTTCCTAAAAATTTATTAGATTATAAGCTACAGTGTGGCGATTGGTCTACATTTTTAATAAAATCACTGTAAATTATAAATACGTGTCGTTTATATCACACTTTTTGACAATAAAAGTTGATAAGTTATCTATTTAAATTTGGGTAGGATTTACTATTTTCAGTATCACTTATCAGTAGGTCGATAATAAGTAAATCAAACACATCGTCTTCTTGAACAGTTCAATTTACATTTATTTCTTAAAGTATTCTACATAATATGCAACTGTTTGAGATTTTGCTGCTGCATTAAATTTGCTTAAATATTTTAAAACTTCGGTGCTTCGCTTTCAAGTTTTGAGTAATCCCGAACTGGTGAGTAGAACTGAAAATATTTAAAATATATGATAAAAGCAAGATCAATCAATATTCGCTCGTCACTCAGAAATTTGTGTATGTACCTTGTATTGCTTATTGGAATACTCTTGCCATGGTTCTGGATTTGTTTTACGATTCCATGTTACGTCCGGATTACGAGTGGCCAATCGAAGAGTGTAGTAGGTTGCTCCAACAGCTCCTGCAGCAATGCACACGTACAGTGGAATTAACTGGAATAGAAAAAAAAAAATTTATAACAGCGCAGTAATTGATTATGTAAGCCCGTTTGAAATTCGGAACATTTTGCTTCGCAGTGATATATTCAAAAATTTGTTCAAAAATAGTCTATCTATACAATTTAACTTACAGCTGGATGCTTCTTCAAGCTTGCTAAGCTTAATCCTTGCATTTCTTGTAGTTTGATATTTTTTAATCGCTTAACAAAATAAAATCTACCGAAAAATCTGTACTTTAATGACAGAAGTCAGATGAATAAAGATTTTATGAAAAACACTGCAAAGACAAATTAGCAACTTTAATTAGTAGGGTTGGCAAACCGGTAGCCTAATTTGAACCCGGTTATTTTATATGCATTAATCCCAAGTATTTTTACCTCAACCTTTTACCTAGAATTTCCAGTACTCAATCTTAGCTTAGTTCAGAATAAGCTCCACTTGAGTTCCATTTTATTATAAGAAACACTATGAAACTTGTCGCGAAAAGCAGGAACTGGATGGAACTCAATACCATGTTTGTTGGGCAAAATTGCTTTTGGGCTTGTTGGGTACTGTCAAAATCCCCCTTATGTACATTGGTAAGATTTTTAGTTTTTTCAATGAAATACATATTTAGATTTATGTTTTATTTTTAATTATATTTTATTAAGAACAACAGCAAGCTTAAAATCCAAGATTATCTTATGTGATTTTCGTTCGACATGCGAATGACTAAGTGTAGATGTGGCAATGTCAGGAACATCAGAGAGCAGCTTAAAATTTAAAAGAAAATTATTTTAACTTTTTATTAAATATTTTGTAGTACATATTGTATTATTAGTATACAAATTATTTAATTAATGTAACGTATTACTTACACTTATGATTTAAAACCACAGAAATATTAATTTATGTATAACTATAATGCGTACTGTGTACACATCAAATGTTTATTTTTAATGAAATGGCTGACAATTGACAAAAAAATAAATGATGAACATTTTTCCTTGTCAATCTTTTACTAATTTCCCTATATACAAACAAATTCCTGTATAACTTACCAAAAATGATGGAACTCACAACTGAGTTTAGATTTGTTATACTTGGGTATTTTACTAATTTCCCCATAAACAATCAAGTTCCTGCATATCTTACCAAAAATGATGGAACTCACAACTGAGTTAAGATTTGTTATACTTGGGAATGCGGCGACTCATGATGTGCATGTAGGCATAAAATAAACAACAATTTTACTTAAATTTTGCTATATACATATTTTAATATAAAAAAAACGAATTAAATAAACAAACAAAAGAATTTTTAATTTTAAATTATTTAGTAAATATGCAAAGTAAACACATAAAAATACGTCTAAAAATAGTAAACGGATGAATATATGTACATACATAATATTTAAACAGAATGTTTACATGACACCAAATAACGCTCTTAAACATGGTGAACTAAAAATGAACTCTATGTTATGATATGACTGATTCAAAAAAGAAGTAAAATAGCTCATTTATGATTTACTCGTTGTATGATTTAGAATCCACTCGAAGTTAACCATTATAAACCACAGTTCCGGAACGAATTATCTATGAAGTATAAGTATAAAACAGAAGCCAATTTGGAACCATTATGAAGAACCATAAATGAATTTTGAATGAAAACGCAACCATAACTGATTATAAAAAAAAATATTGGGGATACAATTTAAATTACAACAAAAAATTAAATCAAAACAAAAACAATTTGATTGGTTAATACGTAGTATTGCCCCCTTGCGTCTACTACGGTTCGCATGCGGTTCCCCATGGACCTTTTTTAGGTTTTGACAAAGACTTGGGGATCGCACCCCACTCCTCATCCAACGCAATCTTGAGGTCACTGATCCTCCGTTTTAGTTCGTCCCATAAATGCTCAATTGGATTCATGTCTGGACTGAGAGCTGGCCACCTCATCGTATAGAGTCCAACCTCATCCATGAACTGCCTAGTGGTTCGAGCTGTGTGACACCGAGCATTGTCATGCATCAATATGAAATCTTCCCCAATACATATATGCTGCGTAGGGCACTACATGATCCAAGAAAATGTTCTTGATATACCGTTCAACGGTAAGACCTCCTCTACGCCCTCCACCAGGTACAAAAAAAAGATCTGTTTTTCCCTCAAGCGATATGCCAGTCCACACTATGAACGAACCACCACCGTACGAGACTGTTTCAGAAAATCGCTCTCCTGGACGCCGGTAGATCCGGTCTCTCCTATCACTACCATGGTGACATATTCTGCACTCGTCAGTGAATAGAACCTCCATTGCTCGATGCTAAAATTGATGTGTTCGCGAGGAAATTCGAGTCGCCCCTTGCGATGGCGTGCTGTCAATTTTGGACCTCTAGCAGGCCGTCTTGGAGTGAGCTTGGCTTCCTTCAAACGTATTCTTACTGTCCATTAACTGACAGCTACATCTCGAACTTGTTTTAGCTCCTGCTGCACATCGACACCCGTGAGATGGCGATTTCGCAGTGAAGTTAGGACGATAAATCGATCGTCCCTCTCAGATGTACACCGATACCGGCTGGTATGTGGTCTCCGATTGAAGGTACCATTTTCCTGAAACCTTCTGGATAGTCTCGAGGCAGCAGATTGGCTCTTGTTCAGCTGAAGAGCAACTTCTCGTTGATTTCGTCCTTCTTGCAATAATCAATGCAACAACTTGTGCGGCTTTTTCTGGCGTGGTATCCATGATTTTGAAGAAACAACGAATGAAACTGGTAGAGATTCGTTTAGATCAACGTCTGATACGTAAGTTACCATGTACCGTTCAAATAGGTTTAGGTATCGTTGAGTTGAAAACATGGCGGCGCTAACCTGTACCGTTTCCATAAATAAATTATAATACCCGTATTATAATTTATTTGCGTTTCCATGAACAGAGTTAGGATTTACAGATAAAACAAATATTTCGATAGAACACAAAAATAAAACTGCATGTTGAACAAAACCAAATTTTTTATTTCGTTCTGATATATCGTCATTACGTTGACAACAACATTTATGTGTATTTTTTAATTATTTTGAGGAAATACAATTAATACTAAGCGAAGCGCCATTTTTAATTTAAAAAAATTGTTGACAGATAGAATCTAACTCAAACGAACAAGATTCGTCGAGTTTATTTGGATTTAACGAAACTCTACCCTAATAAGCGTTTCCATGCACATAAACCGAGTTGAACCTAGGTTAACTCTATCATGGAAACATGGTAAGTGATGGCAAATATCGGTCAACGTGATATTATACAGGAGATTGCATCACGCCAATACGCTTTATGGCGTTAAGCAAAAGTAGATGTCACTATACCGCTGTGAATGTGGATTAAGCTCTCAAATTATTAAAAATTATACGCCGAAAAAGCTTGTGAATTAAACTTTTGATAAATAAAATTATAATAAAACCATTAATTAATTTGGTCATAAAATGTTACACGCCTATTTCTTAGAAAAAAGTTTTGTTTTGACATTTAACCCACATTCACATTGCTAGTGTCACCATTTTAGTTACATAAATTAATAAAGCGTATTGTCTTCACCGAAACATTGCATTTCGCTAAGATTGCTTTAAATTGAAAAGTACTGTATGGATTTTAATGATAAACACAGTACACATAATAAAGGTAATATACTCCGATGTTTCATTTTCGTTCTTTCTTGAGCATCCATGTTAAAAATATTTTAATATGACGGGCGTTGTGACCAAACAAATCGAGTTTGTGTACTGTGTACAGACACAGAATACCCAGAAGCGACATAATGCGGTTTTTATATGGAGAAAAATGGACTCATTTTTTGACCTTGGTTTATCGAAGGTAAGATTTTCGGTATTAAATTATCGTTCAGTGACTGAAAATTCAAAATTAACATGTAAAATAAATTCCAGGTAATTTGTTGCGAGTATTGTTACATTTTCTGATTAAACGCTTCATTTTTCATAAATTGTTTTTAATAGTTTTTCACAAATAATATTTAATTATATATTATTATTTTTAATTGTTTTGTTTTATTTGATAATTTTGAATTTTCACGAAATTACGCACAACCACTTATTAACAAAAATAAAAACTAAATGGTTTGTTTACATAAAAAAAAGGGCATAAAACGTAAAAGATATATAATCATCCCTCTCCAACTACACACACATGAAATAGAAAATTTTATATGGGAAAAAACATGGAAACAATTTTGTTTCAGGTTTCCTGTTTTTATCTCTATGGACTACACCGATCCGTGTGTTCGCTGATGGCTTTTTGACAGAAAATACCCGAGTTTTTTTGACAGATTTTACCCCCGCAAACTTCACTTCAATAAAAAACTCGGGTTTTTTTTGATGACATCAGCGAACAACTTTTTTACTTGACAAATAATTTTGGTGTTTTAAATGTCAACATTACATATTATTTTAATATTTTTTATTAATATCCTTATTTAAATCGAAGAATTTCATATTATTTTAATTTAAATCTTTCAATTCATCGAAATTTTGGATTTTTTTACGCCGATAAAAGTAATAATTTTCGGTTGTCAAAAAAACTCCAAAAAAAACCCAAGTAAAAGTAGAGTTAAAAATACACCGACTCTTTTTATGCGTTCGTTTTTTTTGCTCAAAAAAACGAACGCATAAAAAGAGTCGGTGGTCATCAGCGAACACTAGGGATGATGAAACTTCCTGCTCTCGAAATTAAAAATATGGCTGAAGGAGGTATTTTCGTTACAAACATCTTTGGTGGTACATACATATAATTCTACTCGTGGAATTAGGTACATAAGATTAAACATAAATCATTACAAGTCAATTAAAGAAATTTTATTCCTTAAGTTAATATGCGATTTTTTATTCTATTCCACCATCATTAAAAATCCTAACACAAGTTTCACAACCAGGATACTCTATCAAATTCAAATTGAACTTCTCTGCTAATGCTGGAGGCACAAATCGACCACCCAGATAGTGGTATCGCCCTTTGAAATGGGTGGCACAAAGCTTCGGTGCCGTCAGCGAAATTAGCAAATCGGGCTGAATACTGTCTTTTGAAATGGGACCCTCCTCAACATGCCACCCAGAAGGAATATCTATACTTGCGATCGGTACAGTTGTTGCATGTAGCACATCCATTATTTTCGTAAATGATTCTCGAACCGGAGGTTTAAAAGAAAAACCAAACAATGCATCGACAACAAGTTTATATGTTGCGTTGACTTCTTCCAATTTAGGGCATTGGATGATCTCTTCTATGTTAAACGACTTACATTGTGCTAGTAGATTGTAATACAGTGGATTATTGTCAGTTTTGACTGGATAATAAATAAAACATCTATATCCCATCAATGCTAAATGACGTGCCGCTACCAATCCATCACCTCCATTATTTCCGGGCCCAATACAAAACAAAATTTGTAATTTTGCGGAATTCGTCCAATTACCAGGATAACAATTTTGCACTGCATGAGCACAACTCAATCCCGCGAGTTCCATTAGTTGATCAACACTAAATTTATATTCATTGAACAATTCTAAATCGATATTTGTTGCCTCAGCTTGATTTAAATATTTCATATTTACGTATTTTCTGACAAACTTCAGTGTGTTCTGAAACAATTTGGAACTTTTGTTTAAATCCACGAACGCTCGGCTCGACTAACCTCTAGTTCAAAAAATTACCTTCAAAAAACAAAATTGTTTTATATTTTTATCCAAGTGAATTAGTTTACGAGACCACATTAAACATTATAAAATTAAAAATAGGAAATTACTTTTTTTACGAGTTCGTCTTGTGTGACGTTTGACTTAAATGACTTGTGTTGTGACTGTGAGGTGAGGTTATTTTATTTGTACCGAGTGCGTATAACAGTTTCACGCTGTTCGAAAACATATGGTGGTCACTGGTCGGTCACCCTATTCCCAAGTATAACAAAAATTGAACTCATTCATAAGTTCCAAGTTTTTTTCCATTTATCAAAATTATCGATGGAACTTAAGTAACCCACATATAACAAGTTCCATCGGTTTAGTATTTTTGTTTCACTTTTCATAGGAAATCTTATAATATAATGGAACTCAAACTTGTACTCAGTTCCATCGAAATGAATCATTTATTTGAAGTAGTGATACTTGGGTTGCGAGAGGCAACCTGAGAACGTATTCTTGAAATTCGCCCGGAAAAGCCATCGGTGACTTCTATTAAAACACTTCATTTTTCCACAGGCATTTTTTCAAAAATGACAATAAAAAAAATTAAAAATCACAACTATACATATGTATGTATATATTTTTAGCTGTTTATAGCAGTTTAGTGCACTACAAAGACACAAAAAATTGCCACTTGATCAGAATCTAAGTAGGCCCAATGAGGCCGTTTGGTAACGTTGAACCAAACGTAAATGCTCCAATAATTTTGATTGCCAAAGAACTGGTGCACTTTCAACTCCGTTCAATAAAAAGATGGACCCTTTGTCGAGAGAGTATAACAGTTTCTATGTTTGTTTAAAGGCGCTACACACCATCCAATTTGGTTGGACCGACGGTCGGCCCGACCAAATTGGATGTTGTCTACAGACGATCCAACTTACCATCCGATTTTTTGAATTTTGTTGTTGTTTCGTTTACACTATCAAATACACAATTAAAATAAATTTATTTTTACTTCTACAAAATAGCTGTACATACTCGTATTTACTCGTAAATGCATTAAAAAAAACGAAATACGCACATAAAGAGAGAATACATAAATATCCTCTTTTTCTATAAAAAAAATTTAAAATTTTTTCATTTCTTTTCTGTTGTTTTGTTGTTTACCCTATGAAATTCATAACATAAATGATGAAATATCGTCCGACAAATCTACACACCATCCAACTTGGTTGGTTGGTTGGTCGGTTGGATGGAATTTCCATCCGACACATCCAACTTAATTTTATCGGACCGACATGCATACACACGATCCAATTTTACATCCAATCCAACCAAATCGGACCAACCAACCAACCAAATTGGATCGTGTGTAGCGCTCTTTACTGAAATCATACGGTCAAATCAGAAATAACGTCATCATCTAACATCTACAGCTACACCCACTAGATAGCCTGTAAACTGTCATCAATCTTTATTACATATTCCGGTTGTACAAGCATATATAAACAAATTTGGTAAATTGCGACTAATTAGTATTTATTTGAAGACAATGGCTGACAAATTAGATATCATAATATTCGGAGCAAGCGGCTTCACAGGTAAATATACTGTTTTTGAAGCAGCGCAATTATTGTCAAAATTGACTTGGGGAATCGCCGGTCGAAGCAAGTCCAAATTGGAGATGACCTTAAAAGAGATGGGTGAAAAATCGGCAACTGATTTGTCGAAAATTCCAGTAATAATAGCTGACCTTGATGATCCAAAGTCCTTAAAAGACATGGCCAACCGATGTAAGGTAACTATAATTTGTATATTACGTTCTATTGAAATGTCTAATCTGATGTATCGCGGGACACATTTACATAATTCTTTAATGGTTATTTTATCTGTAACTTCGATACTCGGGGTCCTTTAGTTAAAAATAGGGTTAAGAAACATTTGATGAGTGCATTACCGCTAACCGT
The DNA here is from genome assembly GCA_963556165.1 of Tipula helvola. Taxonomy (NCBI): domain Eukaryota; kingdom Metazoa; phylum Arthropoda; class Insecta; order Diptera; family Tipulidae; genus Tipula; species Tipula helvola. Next base: position 391,490,964 of record OY744482.1, read on the forward strand.
ATCTAACTTTTAGGTTGTTGTAAATTGTAGCGGGCCTTACCGCTTTTTCGGTGAACCAGTTGTACAAGCGTGCATCGAAGCAGGTACCCATCATGTCGATGTTAGCGGTGAGCCGCAATACATGGAAAGCATGCAGCTAAAATATAACGCCCAAGCTCGTGAAAAAGGTGTCTACATCGTATCGGCGTGCGGTTTCGATAGCATTCCTGCTGATTTAGGAACGGTGTATGCCGAAAAGGAATTCGATGGAATACTAAATTCAGTCGAATTGTACGTCTGCGCTGAAAACAAACTTAAAGCCAAAGTCGGCGAGGCTTTACTTCATTATGGAACATGGGCTTCTGCAGTCCATGGATTAGCAAATAGCGACAAATTGAAAGATTTACGAGCGAAATTATATGAAACAAAATTGCCGAAATTTAGTCCACCACTAAAAAACCGATTTTTTATACATCAACGTGATTTCATCGAAGGATACTGTCTTCCCTTTCCTGGTGCTGATAAATCAGTCGTAACCAGATCTCAACGATTTTTCTACGAACACAATAATAAACGCCCCGTTCAAGTTAGGGCCTACGTACAAATGAAAAATTTACTAAGTATTCTTGTAGTGTGCCTAGTTGGTATTGTATTCGCAACCTTGTCTCGATTTGAATTTGGACGTAAATTACTATTAAACTACCCCAGAATTTTTTCATTGGGCACGGCTTCCCATGAAGGCCCATCTGAAGAAAGTATGCGAAATACTGAATTTAGAATTATTATATCAGGAAGTGGATGGTCCAAAGATGTTAAAGTATGCGAGCCAACCGACCCAATCCTAGAACCACCCAATAAACATATTTTGGCACAGGTGAGTGGTAAAAATCCTGGATATGGAGCTACTTGTGTTTCATTGTTGCTATCAGCAGTAACAATTCTTAACGAGAGTGATAAAATACCAGACAGTGGAGGCGTATTAACACCGGCGGCTGCGTTTGCTAAAACCAGTTTAATTACCGAACTTTCGAAGCATGGGTTTAAGTTTGAGGTGCTCAAAAAATAAATTTATTATTAATTATTGAACTTACAAATTAGTAAGATGTTTTTTGATTCTATTTTACACTTACATTTTTATACTTTAAATATATATTCAATTACATTTTATTTTTAAATATATGTACTATACAATTACCTATGAATTAATATAGGGCAACTAAATTTGTTTTTATTTAGGTATATTCCATTCGAAACTTACTGCAAATTATTCATTTTAACCTTCCTCGACATCAGCGCCGCGTTAAACAAAATCTACAAATTACTAAGCGTCTAAAGCCTAATTAGGTTGTTGGAAGAAACTGATTCCGGATCATCAGTTTGGATATAGACCCAGGATGCGTATGTCCGCCCAATTAAATCTGGTGTACCACAGTGGCACAGTGCAACTAAAGTTTTAAAGGCGAATTAAAGTACCTAAATAAAAATGCTAAATCTGATCAAGTACACAGCGACTATAGTCGCGTGACATCAATTTTCCAATTCTCTAGTCGTTTGTCTAAAGTCATTTTATACGACAGACAACTACAACAAAATGGGAGGGCGAAATTTCAATCAATCCTAATATTTTGTAGTTTTTAATTGTGTAATTTTTTACATTTGTTTAAATAAGTAGTAGTTATATAAATTATGACTTTCGTTCTAAAACGATTTTATTTGTAATTTGACCGATCTCTTTTTAGTTGTATGTAGTTGTGTCACTTGAATCGACTTTAAGAATATGAATTTTCATGTGACGTGACGTGACGAGCCACGTCGCCTAAAGTGACACGACTATGGGAATTGGGGTGAATCTAGAAAACGATCAATCGAAAACAAAATTCGTCAACTAAATAGCAGCCGGATGTTGTCATATGCGTACTTCAATTTAATGACGTCATCATTTGTCCACATCTAAAACCAATGGTAAGAAAAAAGACAACACGTCTCCGCTCAACAATCAAATTTAAAATAAATCAAAAGGAGCCAAACAGAAAAAATTAAATCAATACAATGAGTGCGAAGAAAACAGAAAATCAAAACAATCTAGCATACTTTGCAAATTCAAAAAATACAATACGTCATGTTTTATGAATATTTTCGTATAAAAACAAAACAAAAGCTCCCATTTCTGATAAACTAAAACTAAATGAAAATAATTTCCCCATATATGTACATAGTTTCATATGCCTGTATTACATTATCATATTTACATGTCATAGAAAAGTGATTAATCTTTTTCTGACACAAAAATACGATAAGATAAATACTACAAATCATTTTGATATATTACACTACAAGTAATATTTTTCGTCATATTAAAAACCAAAAATGGTCCTATGCTTGTGCAGCAACAATTTCTGCTATTAAAATTGTAACATAAATATGATATTTGCGGTGCTTAGATTAAAACATATTTGCTTTTTTAAGATATTTATATGGTATTTACAAAGACAACTATTTATTTAAAAATAAATAATTTTTATTCCAATTTTTTTTTTCGAGAACACAAACAACGAAAACCAAACTAAAATTATTTGAATCTCCAATATTCGTTTGAAAAACAAACAGTCGAATTTTTCCGCCATTTTGTTTGGACCGCAGTTTAAAACAAATATTGTAATGAAGCTAAATATCATTAGAAAAATACTTCATCAGAAAATAATAGATTGTTCTACAAGTAAAGTGATAGTTTTCCAGCGAGTAAAATTGTTTAATTTACGAACGAGCGCTAGCGAGCGAGTGGATTAACAATTTTACGAGCATGGAAAACCACTTTTCTTACGTGTAGGACATGCTATTTTTTCGTGTATTTGACGACAAAAAGGTAGACCCAGTTTGCAAATAAATAAAAGTCAAAAATTCCAAAATCATTTGGAGAAAAAACGTTTCTATGAAGAAAAGTGTTTATAGTGAAGAAATGTGTTGCTAAGGAGAAAAGTAGCAGTTTTCTTTACTGTTTTCAGCCAAGAAATGACACTCTTTGCCATTAAGTATACGAAAAATAGTATTTATTATGTTGATATTTTTATATGATATATGTATAAATATGAATGTACCTAATACAGACAAAATTGTACTGGAGGCTTTTATTTACATATACAGTAGGCTCTGCTTGAACCGACTTCAATTTTCATGCAACGTGACGTGACTTAGTCACGTTGCCTGAAATTTACCCCTATTATGATTGTCGAGTCTACCCCTATTATTATTGTCGAGTCGATTTTTTGTATTGTCGATAATGGGGATGAGATACCGAGTATAGAATTGAGGTGTTTTGGCAGTGCCAATTAGTTACTGTGAATTAATATTTTGGACCGCAGTCGTTTTGTGGTTATTCTACAAGTCAATTCTTACGACTTAAAATTTTAGTCTCCCAATGGAACACCTAACAAGAATCCTAACTAATTTTTAATCAAGGATCAATGGAAAAATGTACAGAATTATCATTTTGTATTTTATTTCGTTTTTTTCTTCATTATTTTGGCTTCCAATTATCCAATCTTCATTCATTCACTCTTCTTCATCAGAAAGTAACAATTATGGTACTTTAAATTTTTAATTTTTTAAATCATTATAAATTTATTAGCAATTATTGTAGTCAAATTATTTAATTTCTTTTATTTACATTTTTATTATTAATATTATTTTTTCTGTTTTTTTTTTTACTATACATATAAAAATAAACAAATATCAAAGAATTCAGAATACGAATTTGTTTATAATATAAATTTTTTTTTGTTTTTTTTTTATTTTTAATAAAATAATATAATAACTAAATGTTTGTAAACAACTAATAAAATACAAGCTTATATGTTAATAAAATCTATAATTTGATAATTAAACATCCAAAATACAATATTTTTTTTTTTTTTTTAACGAAAAACCGATTTTAGTAATAGTATGTATTGATGAAGGTAGTGTAGTAATAATAATCATAATCAATATAATATATAATCTCGTTCACACAAAAATAATAATTAAAAAATAAAAATTGTCTACTTATAATGTTTAATAAAAATTAAAATTAACACTTTTCTACTTAATTAATTACAAATGTTTTAATTTTTAATTGAAATCAAAAATATAAATCCAAGTTTTATTTGTTGTTAAATTGCACAGTTAAAATATTTTTAGAGCTTAGTGAAAATCTATCACATTTTTTTTTTTGGAACATTTCCATTTTATATTTATGTATTTAGTCCGAGGAGAGAGAGTTTTGGGTTTTTTATAGTGACTTTGTGTACTGTTATGTCGTATTTTTACGTACAAGTGTATTTTTATAAATATTATTAAAAATATAATGTTTTTTAAAGCAAAAATTCCGCAACACAATTTTATTATTGTAATATACATAAAAGAAGTTATAGGATGATAAATTTAGTACGGCCCAAATTAATCATAATGAAAAGGACGAGTTTATTTTTCTGGTATTACCGTTTTGTATTTTTTGTTTAGTATAATAATAATAATTACTCTATATAATGGTAATAATAATATAATAATCTAAAAAATATAATTAATATAATAAAACAATTAAAAATAAAACAGAAACAAAAAATAATAATAATTTTACAAATGTTTTTTTTTTTTTTTTTTTTTAAATAAAAATACAGAATAAAATATCATTTTTATATTTCTCTCGTGGTAAATTAATAATTTTTAAAACGTTTTTTTTTTAATCCACATCCATAAAATATCTAACCTAGTAAAAAAAAAATATTCCGTTACTTAGTTTTTAATTCTTTTTTTTTGTTTATTTTTTATAGTTTTTTTTTTGGAAAAGAACATGTATGTGTATTATAAAAATATTGATTTTATTTATTTAATTAAATTTATTTAAACTATTTACTTCTTGTTTACAAGGTTAAAATGAAAATTATTATTTAAATCAAATCAAATATGAAAAATAACTATCCTTTACACCAAATCGGACTTAATTTAATTTAAATTAATCTTATATGGACTGAATTTTGATTTTTTTTTTTTAAATTTTTGTTTAGTTAATTAAAAAAGTAGCCTAAAAATGTTGCTCAATATTTTTTTTTTAATTTAATATGTGGTGCATCTAGTTAGAACATTCATCAATTTGGAGGAAAGCATAGTCTAAATTATTAATTAGCCTTATTTGGCGGAGTTTATTTTTTTTTTGTCTTTATATAAAAAATTTTATTTTGTGTATAATAAAAATAAAATTTTCCACTCTTCTAAGTTCTATTTGATAAGCCTTCATTAATAATATATCATTTAGTGTGATTACAAAATCATTTTAAATAAATATACAAATCTCGTTATTCTCAATGGTTCGTGACATTTTTTGATATTTGTCTGTCTGTTAAACTTAACATCTTTTCAAAATAAATGTTTTTATAATAAAAATTTTAGGTCTTGGCTTCCCTTCACACAAAACAATATATTGCGAGAACCACACTACAAAATATTTTTAAAAATGTATTTATGCTTGCCAATTTATGAGCAAAACTAAGGCGCAATAAATTGAGTTGAGTCTACAATTTTTGACTATTTGATTATATTTAAAAATAAAATTAATTGTTAAAAATAAAAAAAGAACAAAAAAAAAAGAAGAGTTGTTTGTAATTAACAAAAAAAAAAAATAGCTTAAGTATGTAAATACGCGTTTCAACCCAAACGAACCTACGCGCCTTTTTTAAAGTTACCAATTAATTAAAAAAAAAAAAAAAAAAAATTAGCTCAACGTAAATAAATTCCGAACCAGCAGAACGGTTACCGTACCTTACCTGCAATGAAAATAACAAATATATAAAAATGTCACGTAGGTTTGATTGATGTTCGTGTGTTTTGTCCAATTAAATTATTTTTGTTTACCGGTTTAATAATAAGAACACTATTTTCTAATAAGTCTTACGAAAAATATTTTTTTTTTTTTTTTTTTAATCGAAAGCTGTTTTTCTTCTTAAATTAAAAACAGTTCAAATATATATAATGATTTTTGTTTTATCGAACAGTTGGTTCCCAACTCCACCCGCCACACACACACGCATACAAACAATTCAACCGAGTACAAACTTATTATTTATTACATATTTTAATTATTTTATTTATTTAAAAGATTCTTAAATTTAAAGGGCTTTGGTAATTTTTTTTGTTTTTTGCTTTTGTATTAATTATTTGAATGGAATTGTGTGCCGTAAATGTATATCAGGGTGGGTTGAGGGCCGTGCACTTCCCGAGTTCTTTTTTCACTCATTATTCACATATTGCATTTTTTTTTGTTCAATTCAATTGATTTTTATTATGTATTTATTATTTTTATATTAAATTAATTTATACAGTTTTTGTTTTGTTTTTAATTAAATTTAATTATGCATATTTATAAATTTTATGTTGTTGTTTTTTGTATAAAAATTATTTTTTACAGATACATATTTATTTTTGTTGTTTAAAGATGATTTATTTTGTATAGTTAGATATCCGCGTTTGTTGAATTTAATCGTTTAATTTAATAAATATATATTATTTTTATTTATTTAATATATTAACAGAAAATAATTTAATAATATACTGTTGATTTGTTGTATGGTTGTGTGGTTTTTGTGTGTTTGTTTTTGTTTATATATAGAATGAATTTTTAATTTTTTTATTTATAAATCTATTATTTTTTTGTTTTTTGTTTTTTTATATAATGATTATTATAATATAGTTTTTTTAAAGATAATATTTATATTTATATATATGTATATTTATATTTATAGGATAAATTGAATGATAAATTAATATTAAATTATTTGATTATTTAATTAATTAATTATTATTAATATTATTTATATATAATTATGATTAAATTTAATTGATGGCACAAGTGTTCAAATTTTTTGTATTTTTTCTCCGACTACAACGGGATTATTACGTCGTATTTCTTGAGCTCCATGTTCTCGATAATCAAACGTGCAGTCGTGTTTATCACTGTATCGATGTATTGAACAATATAATCCACCGCATCTACATTCAAAACCTGTGAAGAAAATAATACAATAATTAATAATCATAAAAATATTTTAATTAAAATTTAAATGCAGCTTAACCATACAAAGTCGTTAGCTCAACGACAGGTCGACAAGGGCCTACCAAAAAGAATAAGCATTCCAGAGAGAGAGAGAGAGAGAGAGCGATCAAGATCAAGTGTGACTTACACCAAGAGATCATTCTCGTATAAACATGCATACGTACATAACACAAGACAAATTTTGAAGTAAAGATGCATAAAAGAAACCGCGAGTGGGGATGGTATGTAAGCGTCACATGTCTTTCCCCATAATAATCACGCTATTTGCACTCTTACTAAACTCATTATTACGAGATAAACTTCAAAATATTCAGAGATTAGCTCACTTAAACTCAATATAAAACGAGATTAGCTAAACTTGAAGTTGACACTCGGATTTAGTAAACCTTTAGCGGAATGAATAAGAATGCTAATATTAAGAGCAGTCAAGTTTAAATATATTTTGGGAATCGACACATGGCCATGGAATAGACTAAACCTCAATAATCGAAAATTTGTGGTCAGCCATGAGGAAAAGATTATAATAAAGCCAAAAACTTTTAAAGTAAAAAAAAAAATAATCAGGACAAGTTTTGGGTAGAAGAAATAAAGGAATAATTGGACAAACAGTGTGATTTAAACGTCAAATCGAATAAGGGCAAGCATCAAAAAAGTCAAAGGTAGGTATATTTAAATATTAGTTTCGAAAAACGAACAATTTTTCTTGTTTTAATTTTGTCTGGTTTTAAATTACTTAATTAAAAATAACCGTATGATTTTCAAAATGTGTTTTTAATTATCATTTAACAATTCTTTCATTTATTTTTTGAGTAAATAGCATCTTATCTTGCCCAAATTATACCTTTAAAAATAAATGTATTATGAAAAGGAAAATAATACATAATATTGATATTTGTATCTCCCCGTATCAGTCAGTCTCACGAATTTCTGAAGGCGACGATTATTTTCTTGTTTACATTTACACCTTTGTAAACTGTACAGGGGCTGATCGCCGATTAACCACTATTACTCCCCATCGGGGAATAAATATTCTTGATACAATTGGTCCAAAAATAATGAAAGTTGAGGTAGTTTCTCCTTTTGATAGACTCACGCTTACATTATGTGTTGAACTCCTCCTAAATACATAATATATCCTTCCATTAGTCGGCTCTTTGGTTTTATACGGGTGTAATATAAATGCTTCTCATTGAATATTTAAATGCTTTAGATTTGATCATTTGCTATTTCCCCAAACAAATATTGCTCTAAAAGGGTTTAGAGGTAATTAAAGTTTAAACTGGTAATACAGCCAGAGAGCCTCTACTGGCGGTAGCATTGAGAATGGTTACTGTCGTTTAGACACATAGGTGCTCAAAAATTCAACCGCTGCCCAAGTATAACAAGACAACTAAAAATTGAGCTACCGTATTTTCCTTCGACTTTTGAGAAAATAATCGAAAGATAACTTCATTGTACTTATGATTAGTATTGGTGTGTATAATATACTATCGTGAATTTGGTTTGACATATAATATTTTAGTAAAGTGTTTTCAGCTGTGTTGTAATGTAGTTAAAAGATTTACGTTTGTAATTCACGTTTTCTTATAAATTCTATTTTTTTGTGTTAAAAAAATAATGGACACCCGATGTTGATGCCAATAAATTAATGATTGTGTTTGATTTTAAATAAAAAACAATAAAGTTATATTGATTCAATTTACTTTGGACTTTATGTTTTCTGTGCATCTTCAAAGGAGGACTTCTAAACCATTTTCTTTGTCTACATATATACATACTTATGTAATTAGGAAAATTCCAGCTTTATTTTAACTTATTAAATATTTTTTGGCTTTCTTAAATAAATAATTTTTTTTAGATTTATTTACGAATATATGTAGCTATGTACATAAAATAACAATATTTAAATAAAATTAATTTCAAATTGGAATTTGTCGTTTATTTCATTATAAAAAAAAAATACAGCCGTATTTCTAATTTGACATTTACATATACACATGCTCAAAATTATTCCCGCCTATTTTTATTCTTATTCACAAATACATGCATACAATTTTTTTAGATTGAGTTTCGCCCAGTTTCGACTTATCGCGACAAGACTCATACGCTTTCTTAGCTTAAGTCGAAACTTAAACTTAGTTAAAGTCGAAACTAAGTTTAGTTTAAACTTCGAAATATAACGAAAAAGTCGAAAGTAAAAATACTTGGGTGTGGTCTAAATGTAGCGTGAAAATATCGAAAAGCAGGCGGATTGCGAAAAACGTCGGACGTATTTTTATATGATGAGCCAAAACCAACACAAATGTTTTATCAAAACCAACACTAATGTACTACAAGCCTGATTCCGTAATGAGGTACACAGATACCTTCTTACATTAAATCGCTTATACTTGGAAGTATTGGTGGGAAACTTCGTATGTTTTGTTTTGTCTACAATTTATATAGTGTATCCGATCACCAATACTTTCATGTATAAGCGAAAAATCAGTTAGGATAGTCAGGCTTGTAATACATTAATGTTGGTTTTGGTTTTATACAAGCCATATTATTTCCGTGACGCACGCATATTATTAAATCCAAAACCTACTATTTTCTGTAAGTGTTAGTGATATTTTATACTGTTTTTGATACAAACTACAATTTAAAATCAAAGTATGTAAAGATTTTACTGTATTATGACGCTAATACTTACAGAAATAGTAGGTTTTATTTTGTGTTTGTATGGCAATAATATGGCTTGTATAAGACATTTGTGTTGGTTTTGGATGAGCTTATTTAAATGAAATCTGTCGTCTGTAAATTTTGTGGTAAAGGGATTGCCACTTGTAGGGTATGTCCACCAGCAATCCATACCGTTAAATCCAATTTTTGACAATTGTATCACTCACACATTTTTAACACACACATTTTTAAATTTTTTTAAAAACACTTGTTAAATATTTCGCAAAATTACAAAAGGTTTAAAAAATCACTCGATCGATTTCGGCTTATTAGGCCATCATCAGGAGTATCTACTAAACTGTCGAAATCGATCGAGTGATTTTTTAAACCTTTTGTAATTTTGCGAAATATTTAACAAGTGTTTTTAAAAAATTTTAAAAATGTGTGTATTAAGTGTGTTTCGCCAAGTGCCTACGGCAGAACGTGTAAAAAGTAATTGTTTCATTTGCTATACATATGTACATATCAAAATTATTAAACAAAATCACCAATTAAAAAAATAGTTCAAATCGATAAAATTTTTGTTAAGTTTGATATAATTTCTTAACCCTCGGTTACTAACGTCTGGGTCAAATAGACCCATTGCGATGAAAATTTAAGAAAAAACATAGAAAACGAATTACAATTAACTTCATGTTACTTGATATCCAACCTCAGTCTTTACTTGTCATGTCGAAATAATTTTTAGAGTGGTTTTGATTGCCGAAGGAAGTGGGTAGTTATTTTAGAAAGTATCTGGATCATTTTGACCCACGTTAGTAACAAAGTTAAAATTTTTAAGGTGAATTAGGGTCATTTTGACCCACGTTAGTAAATAATTAATAAATATTATCCATTATTATCCACCGAAAATCCGCCATTACAATTCAAAAAACGCAAATTATTTTTGAAAACGTTGGATTTAGCTCTTATGCAACCACATAAAAATTGACGTAGTAAAATACAAAATAAAATACAAATCTCAAATTTAGTTGTAACAAATTTGCGCAAAATTCATCGTTCGAGTCTCTGCCCAAAAAAACATTGGATAAACGCGGTATAGCCAACTCTGCCAACCGACTCAAGACCGCAAAACCAACACATCTTGCTCACAAGACGCAATAAACTTAAATGCAATGAAAGTTAAAGTTAAATCTCTGGAAGCCATTTAATTGGTATAGGCACTGTTTGTGAAAATCTGAACATATGTAGGTAATTCAGAAGTTTAGATTTTGCCATTTTTGAAAGGTATTTATTGGGGAAAAAATACTTTATACACCAAAAAATTATTAAGTAATATTTTTTCGCTCATAATTCCAGCTTTTCAACGATTCCAACCTTTTGAAGTTCTGACTGATAGGAAGCGATGGAGAGCTTTAAATTTGCCTTTATATAATTTTTTTAGGAAATATTTTACATTTTGTAATATATATTTTTATTTTCTACAGACTGACACAAAACATTAAATATAATTTATTTTTTATGTATAATTATACCCAGTGTTTAATTTGGAAAAACAATTTTGGTGGAATATATTAACAGTGGCGGAACATTGGGCTTTTTAAATATGGGTCAATTTGACCCATTGTTAGTAACGTTGTAAGTTAAATTAACGTTAGTAACGGAGGGTTAAAAAAAAATAAGTTCCTGCTTAACAAACTTAACTCCTAGGGGTCATATTCCGTTGATCACAATTTCACTGGAAATCCAACTTGCACATTTCAATGTGTAATTATGTACAGTATCATTCTAATGGAAAATAGACGAATAGGAGAGTTATTGTATTCAGAAAGAGCCCCCTTGTCATAAATCCATCTTCGTTTCTTAGAGAAAGTACATTCTACTTGCAAGTCCGCAACCTCTGTGTGTAATCAGCCCAGCGGTACAACGATTTAGTCAAATTCCTCGAGGCAATTGAAATTTTGAATCAATTATCAAACAAATCAAAATCCAATAAAATACTGAAGTTATTGGGGATCTCAAGTGCATAGTAAAAAAATTAATGGAAATACGGTGTAATGGGATAAATATTAAATAAAGCTCAATTCGATAGTCCAACGGTTCTGTTTACAAACCTGTAAGAAACCGTAGCAGAATAAACGATTTAACGAGAAAATACGAATGATTTTAGTAAAACGCACTTCATAACAAATTGACAAACTAATTCTAACTGAAAATTAAGTAAATAAAACGTTTACGCAAATATGTATTGTGTATTTTTAAATAAAAAAGATTGGCTTTACTAATTAACATGTTGTTCAGCCATATTATGTTAATCTAAGTAATATGACTACTAGACAAGATATTAGTTCTAAAATTGCCTTGAGTCGATTTTCAAGGATATGCATTTTGATTAATAATGTACAAGTCTTTTGGTAAATTTGGGTTTAAATTATACAGGAAACTCTAAAACGTAGTAATAAAATTCGTCACAAAACAATGAAATCGCAACAAAATTTAGGATTCTCTTGTTGATTGATACGGATGTACGACCAAGCCTCAGCAAGATTCCCGGATACGCCGGATCCACCGTACATCACCTTACATATAACAAGACCGAAGGATAGGAAAGAAATGTTAGCATTATAGACTCGACCCGGTTGCAGCCACCTATGCAGTCGATAGTTAGTAAATTTTTATTAATAATTTTTTTTTTTTTTGACAAGTTGTTAGTTACAAGACAACACAATCTCCTAATCAGCGTTCCCCATTAGTGCGGCATGTTTTTTTCTGAAAAGCTGTAAGAAATTTCCACTGTTATTTCCATCGGCGGTTGGGTTGTGAGGGGGAGACACGATTTCGTTCCAACATTATGTTCCCATGCGGTCACCCAAATTTGTACTAACTGTAGCACGTGTTGCTTGATGTTGTTGTTTAAGTTGTTGCGCGTCTGCTGACTCCATTACTCGCCCCCCCCCTCCCGCCCCCCAAATTTTGTTGCGATTTCATTATTTTGTGACGAATTTTATTACTACGTTTTAGAGTTTCCTGTACAATTTAAACAATTTAAACCCAAGTTTACCAAAAGACGTGAACATTATTAATCAAAATGCATATCCTTGAAAATCGACTCAAGGCAATTTTAGAACTAAACATTGTTTTGTGACGAATTTAATTACTACGTTTTAGAGTTCAACAAAATTTGGGATTCTCTTGTACTACTAAATTAAATTCATATATTTTTTATTAAAGTTTAAATTAATATTTTATTAAAGTTTTAAAGAAGAATTACAAAAATGACTCATCGAATTTACAAAAGTCGATGAATTTAAGGCAAACATTGAATACTTTTGCGATAGACGTACTATATAGATCAAACAATTATTGAACGAAACTGGAAATGCATTTATACACTACAAAAACTCAAAATAATTTTAATTTTAATAATAGTTCGATAATTAGTACAAAACCGTACAACGCTGCAAACAATATTATAATTGACATACAAATGCGTTTTCTAAGGGTCACACGTCATTCTAAATTATTTATGAAAATCTTAGTGTCGGACAAAATTGAAGCACAAAATAATTCTTGTTCATCGAATTATTAAATAAAATAAGAAAACGAATTATTTATTTTTATAATAGTTTATAATACTGGTGGTCCAATGGCTGATGACAGGACTATTTTTCTGCGTGGTAGACTGGTGGCCACTGGCCGCTTGTATTATTTATGCCGTTTTACTTTGGTAAAAGTTATTTCAATTCGGTAAACACTAAAACTATGTGAAGAAGAGAATTTTTCTATACCTACTTCTCAGTGGAATGCAATTATTAATTTCGGAATGAGAATACATGGCATTTTGTTAAAATTCCCAAAGTAAGACTACATTAGTGTGGTATACCGGCGGTACACCGGCAGGGAACCTGGTTAAACATCAGCTTTAATACAAGAATAAAAGATTTGATTTATTGTTCAATTTAGAAAATACCAAACTAGATTCTTGTAATTTTGAAGCGAGAAAACAGAAGCACAACACCAAAAGTAGTTTGGCGCCTAATATTTTGTGGAAAACCCATTATTTTTCAAAACTGTAGCACTCCGGGGATTGCCCTCCATTATAATATCAATTGTTTTCTGTGGATTCGCTTCTTATTTAAATCAAATACTAATCTTATACTTCGACGAATCGAATACGTTCGAATAAACAAATAGCCCCCCCCCCAGACCATCTGATGTGGTTAAAAATTCTGCCACTATTCCATTCCATTAGATTTCTCGTTGAATACGCCGATAGTAGCAGAATTTTCGATAGATTTTCTGAAGAATTGAAGTTGGGTGATTGAGCTGGCCTCTTCAAATAATTAATTTTACTAAATATTAAAACTTTTTACCTTTTTGTTAATGCATTCATCTTCTTAAACCGAAGGATTATTTTCATAAAACAAGTTAAGGAGTTCTGCCCCCTCTAATGGAACATATCGCCAAAACAAATTATAATAGACTGAAAACCTTTTGATCGTTCACAAAATTATGGCCCACCTTGAAATTGAACCGGTGTGCTTTTGGAAAAAGAAACATTTTAAGCCATCCTAATCTTTTAAATTAATTTGCTATCGCCAGAGAATAGTACGGGTTTCCATTTCTTGCCTATCCAATTTATTTGAATTTTCACAAATTCAATTCTACTTTGCAGAAATAAGCTAATTTTTAGCAGATCTGTAATGCGATAAACCATCCTCCTTCCGTAGCTCGTCGTTGGATAGTTCTGCTTGAAATGTTCAAGTTTAGCTCTGTTTTAATACGCATTCCTGCCAAGAAGGGGTTATTTTAAGTCAACCATATTTGAAACAATTTTACTGTTTCACCGTTGAAAAAAATCACAAATTAATTTCTATTATAAAGCGGGTGGAATATTTATTACACGTGCCCATTGTCAAAAATGAAATTAGAAATAATTAATTTAAAGTGTTTATTAATCCGAGGGTCGGTGAATATCATGAAAGTCTTTTTGTATTAGACTCTGATGTGTAAACCTATTGTATCGAAATTTGAACAACAACCATTTTGTGCTTTAGTTTTGTACCTTCAAATTTTTAAATGTTACAATATCACCGTTTTCAAACTTATTTCAGTTCACAACTCCTATTACAAACATTCCTAATATGTACGTACGTACACACGAAATAGGAAATAAATCGAAACCCCAATTAGGCGCCACCATGGTCATTTAACAATAAAATGTTTAAGTATTAAACTGTATTTACCTGTTAAGCCAACTTTTTTGCGACAAACAGCACAACGATTTTTTTTCTTTTTTACATCTTTATCACCATCCTTATCCTCATCCTCGTTATTTGCTGAAGTTGATGGACCATTATTTTGTTGCGCACTTTCATCATTGCCGAGTTTCTAAAAAAAAAAAATATTCATAAAAGTTTCTTGTTAGATTAGAAAATATTTCGTTGTGATAATGATAATAATAATGTTATTTGTTGGCTAAGATATAATTAATTACGTGCCAAGAAACATACAAAAATGCTACCTAGGCATTGTTTGTCTTCTTGTATTTTGGCATTGTACAAACAACTAATCACGTTACTACAACAGATGATGATACAAATATTATTTCCGCGCGCGTGCGCACTTTATTTTATTATAAATAAATATATTTCTAATGTACCTCTTGAATTTGTGTATCACTATTATTTAATATTTGCACTGTAGGCTGTGCTGTGCTTGTAGCTGATACAGAATTTGCTAAATTTTGTGCCTGTGATACGGTTATATTACTAGATGAAGCAGCAGGACTAGTTACGGTACTACTCATAGGTGGTTGCTGTTTTTTTCTAAGTGAATCCTAAAATCGAAAAAGATTTTTTTTTGTTATAGTAATTATCTTAGATAAATATTATTATAGTCAATCACATACTTTGTAACAAACTGAACAAAGTCCATCTGTAGCGGGATTACCATAAAAGCCACACCCAGAGCGGCACATAGGTTGCATTGGATTAGATTCTCGTTCCATTTTTAATATATTATATATGTTTATTTATTTAAATCTTCTTTAACTTGTAGTATATTACTAATAATTATTTATATGTTTAAAAAAGAAAATGAGTTAGCTAACCACGTATTCTATAGAGATGTGTTCTAGATAGAAGTTTCCGATGTTATTTAAAAAATAAACCGATACCATTCAAAAAAATGCAAAAAAAAAAAAAAGAAACGAAAAAAAAAATTTATAATAAAATAAAAGCAAATGTATTTTTTTGTAATTAAGAATAGTTATAAATCAATCATAAAATAGCTTTTATCGCATCAAACAATTACACTGTGAAAGGGAGATAAAATTAAAATTTGCGTGCGTTTTTTAATAATGTTGGATTTTTTTTAAATTTTTACTAAATATATTCACAAAATAGTTTTTTTTTTTTGAAATTTATCTTTTTTGTATAAAATGTTCTTTTATTATTTTCTTATGTTCTGCTTTGAAATTCAATTTTTAAGTCAGAGAACTCTGTGTTAACTTCAAATTTAATTTTTCACTGTTTATTATTAAGTTTTTTTTTTAGGTGAATCTGACGATGGTTTTGTCTAGTGAATCATAGGGATGCGATGCTGGACCTGAAAGTATAAAAGGAAAATAATTTACGATTAGTTACAAAATTTATTAAATTCATATATTTTTTTTATTCGCGCTTAAAATTAGAAACATTCCTTTTTTTTATTTTAACTAAATCGGTAAATTGTTGGTTTGAAAAAAAAATCGAATAATTAATTATCCTCAAAGCCATTTTTCGACAGGAAGTTCCTAGGCTGGCAATGTTTTCGGGAGAGGTCAGTCGTCATATTGAATAAAAATTTGTACGAAAATATGATCGTACGAACTACGGTTAATAAAAATAAACAAATACTACATACAGAGTATCGCATAGGTGCAGTTTCAGTGCTTACGAATATTCCGACACGCGACTCACGAATTCCTACGCAAAATATTTCTTTCGACATAATAATACTCTCTCTTTCGCCTTTATAATCCTTTTATATTATTTGACAGAAGGTAGGCATCGCTGAAAGCCCTTTATAGGGGCTATTAAAATTAGCTGTAAAATCCCTAGAACTGTTTTTTTTAAATGGATACAAAATGTCTGGAGAAAGGTACAACACGATGGCTAAAACAATAGCGCGGAAACTAAAGCTTAAAAATCGTGATGTAGATGACTGATGTAAAAACAGAAGGTAATTCAAAACAAAATAGAATTTCATTCTGAATCGAGTACATACATTTTTGAGAATTTAAAAATCTGTATTTTGTTTCTTTATTATTATCTTACATTTTAATAAAATACGAGTACGTTAACGAAATTTAAATTTTCTTAACCAAATTGTACATTTTTCTAATCGGAACTCAAACAAAAATTATAATAAGATTTTAAGAATTTTAAATTACTTGGAAGACCTTTTGAAATAGGGTGCTAGCTAATAAGAATGTACATTTTATCAAAAATTTTTACCAATAACAAGGAATCGCACAGAGATGAAGACAGCTAACAAAAGAAATATCTGCTTTGTAATTAGCTAACATTAGCTCCTAACATTTATTTCGTTATGAAATAATGAAGTTTAAATTAAATAGCTGGGAGGCCTTAAGTTTATAAGTGAAGTATGCGCCGAACCTAACTCTTGCCGAAATAAAAATGATTGATTCCTCCACATATAATATTTGGTAACGCGTAGTATTCTTTAAAATCTTCGATACATAATAACCAGAATTAATTATTTTGCGTGCGATTCTGAAATTTTTATATCAGCCTTTTTTCTGGAGGAAAGTTCTGAATATTCACTGCACATAACCGTTATTCTAGTAATATAGATAGTAGGTAATTTTGATCCGAGCACAAATAATTGCTCATCACTGAAGATAATTTTCTCTACATCTTTTGATCGTACTGAGGAAAAAACTCTCTTCTTTTAGAGCCCTTTGAACTCTTAATGTTGAAGAATTCAAACTTTTAGCCAAAACTCTCTTTGAGAAACTGCGCAATTTCACCAACTTAATGAATTTTTTGATTCCAGGTTTTGCCTAACGACAAAAAATAATGACACAATACTTATTAGTCTTTCCATTACAATTACAGTGTAACTCTAAAGTGAACATTCAAGGGACCCCCGAAGGTTTGGTCACTTTTTGAAGGTGGTCAGTTTAAAGGTTCATTATATGGGCCACAAATGATCAAAATGCGCTGCTGCAATTATATAGCCGGCAATTTTGCAGCTACATATATAAATATTTTCATATGGCCTGGCATTATGGCTTGTCTGTTTCTGTTTGACACACGCGGCTGTGGTATGAATCTCAAATTGCTAAGTGGTGTTAATTCGTAAGTTTAATATTTGATACACTGTCATATTTTGTCAAAGAAGGACGCATCCAGATTTATCATGATTTCAATTTTCTCGTTTTTCTGCGATTATTAAGCAGAATAAATTAGGTTGAGATGAGACCAGTACGATATCGTCCATCTTCGTTTGTATTGGACAAAACAATCAATACTTCACTCCGGCAACTAAATACTAAATATGATTGCTCAATATGATTGACAAGTAATCAGTTGGCAATTTGTCTGCAAGTAAGGCCCAGCAATCATCGCCCATAAATTGTATTGCCAGAGATTTTGACCATTATAAGAATGACATAGGGCCTCGTAAATGGGCCTCAGAAATAAAAAAACGAATAATTTGAAAATTCAAAATCAGGCTGAAATTTTCTTCAATTGTAACGAGGTAAATTTTGATAGGTGGTTGAAATAGAGGTGACCTTATCACTTTTGGAAGCTTTACTGTGCTTACTAATACAAACTTAGGCACCCTTCAGTTTTATTTAGCCTTCTTGTAGTAAAGCTGGGTGACCTACAGGCGATTTTCCATTCTCAACAACTAAGAGTAAAATCAAAACGGGAGTCGGAGCAGGGCTAGGAATATACAAGAATGAGACTGCCCTCTCGAAGCCCTTGGGAACCAATACTACCGTCTTTCCAGTAGAAGTACTTCCTACAATAAACATCTAGGAGGGAGAGCAATGAGCCCTGATAGTATGTATCGCATACCGGCCCGCAGTATTATCAGGTTCATTAAGAGCCTGAATATTGGCTGGACGGATAATTAAGCAGGGTCCAAGCACAAAAGATCTTTTAGATCGCAGTGCAAGGTTGCTAAACGCCCACATGGCCCTATAACAATAATACTAATACAAAAAACGCGCCAAACGAAATATTTAATTACACCCATCAATTTCGCTGTGGCTGATGTCACAAATAAATCAGTCTCCCTATATGTAGTTTATTGGAAAATCCAACGTAGCCAATAATGTAGATATTCGGAAAAAGTTGTAACCGAACACACTACGGTCATAACATAGTTGCTCGGTTAACATCTAAATTGGGCTGAAGAAAAATGAAGCCGTATGAACGAATCATGATTTTTTTTCGAGAACCAACCGGTTGCCCACCGGAGTATGGCGACGATCGGAGCCGGGCTCAGGAAAGTATTTTAGCGGTTTCCTTTCTTCCTTCCGCTGGCGCTACATACCATTAAGAGATTAGGCCGCATCAACCAGTTCGATGTTTCGCGTATGTTTAGTGGTCTGATTTTGCGAATGAAGAACGATGAATCTATTCTTTTCTTTTTATATTTCCTTCATTGAGATCTGATCTGATAATACTCTCACAGTTTTCATTTCCTCTTCAAAATCCGAAGAATTTGTTGAGCTAAGTAGAATTTTCCACTGTTCAAAAGAACGACAAACTGCCAGAGCATCTTACAAAATGTGCCGGCTATGGTTATGGCTATGGATATTAGGCACCGTGATATCGTCTGTTCGCACGTCTATATTTCAAGCATTTCGCTAAAGACTTAATTGGGTCAGTTATGGTGTGGGC
Source organism: Tipula helvola (assembly GCA_963556165.1). NCBI lineage: Eukaryota > Metazoa > Arthropoda > Insecta > Diptera > Tipulidae > Tipula > Tipula helvola. The sequence continues at coordinate 391,510,608 of OY744482.1, forward strand.
TGAAATTTCAATGGCAATATACACGGAGCTAAACCGAAATAAGATGAGCTATAGAAATTCAAACTTAATATCAAAAATAGAATGCTTGAAGACTGATCTCCATTATCCCCCAGTTTTCCTCTATACTGACTGAGATTAGTTATCTTCCATTTCCTTTGATAATGCCGTGTATTTACCCGCACATTTAGGGATTAACTCCTAGGTGCGATTCACTAAAATAAAAAAAAGCTTGGAAGATGTTAATATTTCGAAAATGAAAAGGCCTGCAGAGCCCCCGATCAAAATCGAAAAGGTCATTTGTAGAATCAGAGGAATAGGAAAATCTCCCGAAGATTATCAGAACATGGGCCGTAAGATGGCATGCAGCTATATAAGATCGTGGAAGCAATACAATAATTTTCTGCTTTTGAAAATGTAAATCAAATTTAATTTATTTTACTTCTTAAAATAAACTGAATTCTAATAAAAATCTGCTAGAAACTGAATTCAAATCTAAGGAATTTCAAGCTAATTTGAACTGATATCAGTTTCAATGTGATCTGGATATATTTTGTAATTGGGCCACTACTAACAAGCTGTATCTGAACGTTAATAAATGTAAAATTATTATTATTTTTTTTAAAATTCGTTTACCAATACAAATGTGTTAAATACTTCCTCCATAATAGCCCGTTGGATAGGGTTAAATCTTTATATGCGAAGATTTTTATAGCAAAAATGGGGGAAACATATTTGGCAAAGTATTTGCTAGTAACAGTACATTAACCATTTTTGTTGAACATCTCCCAATAATTTGTTCACTGTATCATGTCTATCCGTCTGTAGCACATAATGCTAACTTATATTTAATTTGCCTTTCTTGACGCATGAACTAATCAAGATTAGATCATAATGGACAACGAAAATAACTGTGTAAGAGCAACATTGCCATTAAAAGTCTTGCGCAAATTTTCGTCAGATAAGACAACTGCCCAGAAGTTAATTACATAATTATAAATTTAGCCCTATTATAAAAATGTTTCATTGACTAAACGCAAATTTCATTGCACATTAGCATAAATAAAGTGTTAATACACGTTTTTTTTTTTTTTTTATAATCTGTATGACCTTCTCTCTCACATATGATATATAGTTTTCAAGGTAGTTTCTATGTAACAAAGAAATATGTGTTGTCTGTATAAACTGTATTTATACATATTATTATATTTAATTAGCAGAAGCACCAACTACGGAAATACAAACGAGCCATATTGAAATGAAAATGATAAATTTACAATGGAAATTTGAATATTATAATACATATTTTCAAGCCTTTGGTTTCTACACACGTTTAATTAACAAACATACAACTAAAAATGGAATAGTTTGGGGGTCAGACAGCAACTTATTGCTACTCGCTCTCTGTATATAAATACAATATCATGTACATGATTTTCCTCTACCCAATAATTTTTTTTTGAGTATGTGTATTTGTGTGAGCTTTATACAAATATTTTATATAAAAAAATAGTTTCATGGCGCATGACGACGATCTTAACGGAATAAAAAACAAACTTCTCATCTACTTTTATTTTGCATTAAAAAAGAGAATTAAATTAGCCAACTTGTATCAAGTCACAATACAACAAAGCTGTATACAGTAATGGGGAAATACATAATAAAAATACATACTCAGAAGTACAACACAAGACAAGAGCTCGCTCAGCCTTCTCAATCCTATTCAACGAAAAACCAACTATTTTTAAAAACAATTTTGTTGTGTATTGACGTCATTTTTTATACAAGTTATGTACATGCATATAACACATAGTATTTATACACACTTTATGAGAGCACAAAATTCAATGAGTTGTTTTTATTTTGATAACATCATACACATAATAGGGTTTTTTTCATGGTATTGTGTGTATGTATTGAGATTTTTTCTGCTTTCGAATGACGAAATTTATACGTACAGTTTCTACTGAAATCTAAATCAAAAACAATATGACGTCACCATTTATTGATAAATACGAAATTTTTTGCCAGTAATCATCATCAAGTAATGAATGGTTGAAGATAAAAAGTACAACGATGACGTTTAATTAGTCATGATGATATAAGAGCTGCGCATTGTTTATTACATATGCCATAAGTAAAATATGTAGCTACACTAACATTCGTCATTATGACTACAATAAACTTTGGATTTAATTTGCTTGAATTAGTTAATTATATTTATTAGGAATAGCAATAACAAAAACAGTAATTGTTGGTGTTATAAGCGCAGGTATACCCCACTCTTTTTTTAAAACGTAAAAATTTTGTCAATATTTTAAATAATATTAAACGGATTTTCTGAAATCTTATCCAATTTAAATTATACGGATTAATCTGAGATAATCTTATCTGGGTAAGTTCTCTGAATTTAATAGCAAAAACTAAAAAATCATAATCGAAGCTTTATCTTACATTTACAAGCCAAAAACTTATTTTTGTTACCAAGTAAGCAACTTATTAAAAAAAAAAAAAAACACGTCTGACCTTACACAAATGGCGCGCGTGTGTGTCATGCTAGATTGTAAACTCGAGCATATTGTGGTAGACAAAAAATTTGCAATAAAAAATAAGCTCTTATCTTATCAGTTTTAAGTTTGAAGCCAAGCTAGGATTCTTATCAATATTGAGCGTTTATACAAAAAATGTTGATTAGAAAATTGTATAATCGCTTTTAAAATTGATAACGTATGTATTATATAGTTTTCCTGGAACTAAATTTACGTTAGCCTGTTACAGCCACAATTTTATCTAAGGAACGTTAGTGTGGTAAACTAATATATAAAAATGTTTTTATGTGAGGCTTATCATTATGAAAAACCCCTAATAAACAAAAACAATGTACATTGTTGAAGCATTTGAATGGGATGCATAAAACAATGTTTAAAATTGCATTTTCTAAAGCTTGCAATGCAACTTACATACATAATAAGAAAATGTTGCTTTTGTACAACTTTTGCCTCATACTGGGAACATACTAAAATTTCTTGTGTGCGCTTGTATTAGTTTTTCAAATGTTAAAGAAAACATTTGTTTGACCTCATTTTGTAATTTAACGATATTACATATGTACATATTCATACATGAATATAAACTAAAAAAAATCCTCGAAATAGAAAACTTAAGAAAATTTAACTCTAACTCTATTCAACATTTTCCAGTTTGTTTACTTTTTATACTTGAAACAAACTTAACAAATCTGCTTAGGTAATTCCTAAAAAAATTAACCAAACACCTAGAACTGTACTTACACATAAAATAAATGCGGGGTGACCTTACGTTGCACTTTTTAAAATTCGAATGAATACAAAAAAAAAAAAATAAAATCTAGGTCACATTATATTGATATAAAATTTGTGTACATATTACACAAAAAAAATACAAAAAGTTTCTGCAAATTTATTTTATATTTAACAAAAAATTTACTTCAGTATGAGTGAGTGAGTTTTGACATCTTAAATTTTATAAATACATTATGTATACAGCGAGCCTCATGCAAAACGTAATTTGGTGCCATTTCTGAAATTCTGAGAAATTCTTCAAAATTTATAAATTGTACAAAATACGGAAATAAATGTGGCGTCATAGAATGAATAATTCAAAAATCTTGGAGAATCGATTTCAAATAAAGCAAATAAACAAGACAAAATAATTATATTGACAGATTTAAAAATCGAAGAATTAATTAATCTTTCTTTATAGAAAGATTTTATTTTTCTCAGACGACCTTGAGCTGAGATGTTACGAGACTATTATAGGAAATATTGGAACAAGCAACCAAGAATTATATATGTACATAAAGCGTATTTCCTTGAAAAATTTACAACAACAATTGCATAGGATAAACCCTCGCAAGAATAACATTAACCCAAAAAAATATTGGGTTAAATTAAACCCAATTCTAATTTTTGGTTATGATACCTGCCACCAGGTAATATTACATATTAAATTTATATTTTATTTCGAAAAGTTGGCTTTTGCCAATTAAATCAAATTGGCTATTTTCTTGGGAAACAAATAAACCCAAAATAGTTTGGATTCAATTTTGGTCAACAAAATACGCTAATAGATTCCACAACTGTTTGGTTTCGTTTTTAATTTTATGTGTAACCAATTTCAGGTAGAAACGACCTTGTACTATTGCAAGCAAATAGAGAGATGTCAAGGTCGAAACAAATTAGATTCTTCATTTGAAAATATGTATTTACTGTGATCAAAAAATAATAAGACCTTCCCATTTAAATCACGCAAGCTTAGCCAAACGAGAAGTTTTTTTTTTCTTAGGTTGGTAGCACCCCAACGAACAATTCTGTGTGAAATTTCGTGTCAATCAATACCTTTAGTAGTTAATGAGATACGCTTGTTTAAATTTTGCTTCAAAAATTGAATTTCGAATTCCAAAACGTTGGAAATGGCTTTTGGTGACAATGCACCGTCCAGAGCGAGCGTTTTTTGATTGGTTTAAGTTGTTCAAAGAAGGCACAGAATGCGTTGAATACGATGACCGTCCTACATCTACCGATGAATACCACATCAAGGAAGTCAACGATTTGGTACTCAAAAATCGTCGATTGATAATTAGAGATCTTGTTGACATCACCTAATATCATTTTGGTCAGAATTTTGGACAGATAACTCTCAGTTTTTTCATCACGATAATGCGCCGTCTCACACTGACTGTTCGACTGTGATTTTTTGTGTGAGTTTTGATCCACACACTTTTACTCAAAATATTTTTCGTCTATAAGTTTAATAAATAATTTTAGTTTTTTTGTATGATTAAGTTGGTCGTCTGCGAATATTTTGCTTAAAGTTAAAAATATTTTATCTTGGTGGGAGTTTCCATTCGATCAATTTGATTTATTTGATTTACGGAAAAGTGTGAATCTAAAAATTCGCACAAAAAATCACAATCGAACAGTCGAATTTATCGTTCCCCAACCGCTCTTTTCAAATGATTTAGCTCCGTCTGGCTTCTGGGTATTCTCGAAACTAAAAACCGCTCCGGAGACATCGTTTTGACTCCATTGAAGCCGAATCGACGAAGGTTTTGAAGACTGGAAAAACGTTGGCTCTTTGTTCAACTTCGCATAAGTATTTTATTTCAAAAGTCTTACTACTTTTTGATCACTGATTTCACCCGCTTCGCTTATGTTTGATACTTACTATCATGAGAAAATACACTAATAAAATAAAAATATTTGACGGCACCCAATAACAAAACGTATAGCCTTGTACATATACAAAATTCTCAATTCTCATTTTGCGACCAAAATCGCTGTCCAGGATCTCCTGGGAAGAAACGTTCACCACAGCCCAGGTTTTTTTTCGGGATTATATGACAATATTTGGATTAGACTTAACATATTTACGCGTTTCGACATCTTTATAAATTGACCAAAAACATCTATCACACATGTGTGCCGACTGTCTCTGATAATGAACTAATGTGTCGAACGAATTAAAATGTGAGATTGTTTAAGAGAGTTTTGTTTATCTACAGGCTTAATATAAAATATTGCTTTATTATGTGCAGTCATTTATTTTATTTGTATTTGGGACGGTAAGCATACAAAATTATTGAATCAGATGAATTCGGTTTAAATTTTTGGTGCTTATGTTCTTTCTCGTCAGAGAGATTATTCCCTTACTGATGAGATGAGGAATTGACATTATTGTTATCATATGTTTTTTAATATCTTTTTAAATGCGGCAATTAATTATAATAATGGGAAACAAAAAATATTTGTTTTTTATTATTTAGCATTAGTCTGATTTACTTCCGTACGTTGATTTTTTAAAAACTGAATTAACTCCGCACGAAATTAATTATTTTTTTGTGCATAATTCGCGAATTCGCTTTTTTTATAATTCAATTGACGATTGTAAAAGTAGGCTGAACGCCTCTCATGGAAAAATTGTTTATTTAAAAAAACCATCCATTTGAAGTTTGTGTTGCATAGATAAACAATAAGCCTATTGCTTTCAACCATAATGAGTTAGGTATTTTTTTTTGGTTTACGGCTAATCAAAGCAACAGCAAAAATTAACCAAATTTTGGTCTACTTTTTTTTCGTATATTTTCTTGTCAATTTGACTCTTGTGGCAGGTATTAAAACTAAAAATTGGTTAAAATTAGTTTAACCACTATTTTTTTCGGGTTAGCTAAACTATTTTTTGGTCTATATAGTACGTTTGTGGTTGTAATTTTTTTATTTTTGGTGAAAGCAATACAACTAATATAGGAAAAATTGAAAGAAGGAATTGAAGTTGTTTCAGCAACGAAATAAAATTTCAAACGTCAATGGATATATAGTTTTAGTATAGAAAAATTCCGCTACGTGGAATCCGTGAGGCTCCAATCGTCAATTGGCGATTGGAAAAGTACAAAATGCGATACCTATCGGAAATAAAATAAAGTTTCTCACCCAGTACCTTGTCCATAAGAAATACATAGAAAACGTATCTATCGGAAATGAAACAAACTGTCGTACCCACTGTCTAAAATCACGTCTCCAATCGTCAATTGACGATTGGAGGATCGTGGGCACCACATAACGTATAAATTCGGAACTGAAAGAGCTATACCAATTTGACGTTTAGGATATTATGAAATGCCATTTATGTTGATATTTTGTTATTATGAAATGTCATTTAAGGATAGCTTGCTTAATTTTTAAATTTCCTGGTAGGTCGGCGTTTTCGAACATTTACAATCGTCAATTGTAAATGTTCGAAAACGCCGACCTACCAGGAAATTTCAAAATTAAGCAAGCTATCCTTAAATGACATTCCATAATAACAAAAAATTACGCGCGTATTATGTACGTCAGCTTCAGCACCTAAGTGTTTATATTTTTTTAAATTAAAAGAATCTATCCTTAAATGACGTTTCATAATAACGAAATATAAACATAAATGACGTTTCATAATATCCTTAACGTCAAATTGGGATAGCTCGTTCAGTTTCAAATTTCTCCGCTACGTGGTACCCACGATCCTTCAATCCCTAATAGGAGTTTTGTTTCAGTCGCAGAAATATAACCAATAATAACAAATTTAATTTTGTTTTGATTTGAAATATGTACATACGTACACACACCCACACACACTCTTATACCATTTTTCTCTATACAAGAAATATCTGTAAAGGCGGATTCATGGTTGCCTTTGACCATTCGACCTGAATTTTTTTTAATCCAATCAAAGAATAGGAACGAAAAATAACGTCATTTTCAAAGAATACGATTGATTAAAAAAAAATTCAGACCGAATAAGTTATCGTCTCTGCTTAGTACTTGTTGGTATTAGATTATAAAGTTATGGTTAATTCTCTGATATAAGATTACCTCTGGTGCGGCCTTGTATGTTAAGCAATGATTAAGTAGGTCTTAAAACTAATCTATCTAGAATCCAATAATTTAAATGAATATTAAGATTACCACTGGTGGGGTCTTAATATTTGGGAGTCTTAAAATTGTGGAGTCTTAATAATTGGGAGTCTTAAAATTGAGGGGTCTTAAAATTTTATTCTGATTTTATATTTCATTTAGGAACGCTATAGGTAAGAGATGGGGCTTGAAACCGGAGCTGGTATACTGGCTCTATACCGCCGTGGTAAGACCTGTGCTAATGTACGGAGTGGGCGTTTGGTGGCCAGCTCTAGATAAGGTAACATACAGAGGTATGCTGGAGAAGGTGCAAAGAACGGCCTGTATGCTTATAAGCGGGGCGCTTAGGACAACACCTACACGCGCTTTAGAGGTTATGTTCCACCTTATTCCAATCGACTTTTATGGTAAACAGATGGCAGCCAACGTGGCTACGAGACTCTTGGCTGTCTCTCAGTGGAAGTGTCTTCAGGAGGGACACTCGACGATAGGTAGATTCGCTGGCGAAGAACTGGCGAATCTGGATTATATTACACCAACGTTGTGCTTCGATAAGGGTTTCCGTACCATCTTTCCCTCAAGGGAATCCTGGAGAAACGGATCAATCTTGGAAAACGAGGCAGTGCAATTTTTCACGGACGGCTCGAGGCTAGACGATCAGGTAGGAGCCGGAGTCTTCTGTGATAAACTTAATGTTAATATTTCTGTTCGTCTCCCTGACTACTGCAGCGTGTACCAGGCTGAAGTGGTGGCGATCGGGCAAGTCATGACATGGTTGAAGCATAATGTGGTATCCGGGAGGGATATCGCAATTTATGTGGACAGTCAGGCAGCGATCAAGTCACTTGGGGCAGTTTGTCTGAAGTCGCGGGTGGCGCTGGATTGCCGATCATCTCTTAACGAGATGAGCGAGTATTTCAGCATCCAGATAATCTGGGTCCCGGGTCACTCGGACGTCACGGGAAACTGCAGGGCGGACGAACTAGCTAGGTACGGTACGACTCTCCAGATGCAGCCGGAAATGGTAGGTCTGGGGAGGCCTATGGCAGTGCTAAAATGGGCGCTCAGTAAAAAGGCAATCGCCTTGACAAATGAGAGGTGGATCAACACTCTCACGTGCAGGGTAGCAAAGCAGGTTTGGCCAAAACTGGACTTGCGGCGCTCCAAGGTACTAATATCCCTGGGAAGACAAGAAATAGGATGGGTCGTAGGGATAATGACAGGTCACTGCCTTTTTGGGGAGCATGCGAGAAGGCTGGGGATACAGACGAATGACTTTTGTAGAAGTTGCATGGACGAAGAGGAGGAGGAGACTTTGGAACACTTCCTATGCTCATGTCCGGTGCTATCATACAGAAGGCATAAGTATTTGGGTGTGTACGGTATGGACAGCCTTTCGGAACTCGCGGACTGTGGAATGCGAGATTTATTACGCTATATAAATAGCTCTGGTTGGTTTCAACGGGAGTAATGGGGAGATGGGATCCTGTGGTATCACAACGGGCCATTGCTGGCCTAAGTGTGCGATAGCAGCCACTTCAACCTAACCTAACCTATATTTCATTTACTCGTCTTTTTATACAAATTTTTACTTATTCATATTACACTAGTTTACAATAAAACGAAACAATAAAAAGTATAACGTCTAATAAGCATAAAATTGACTTAGCCGGAAATAAGAGGTTGTGTGACATGACACAAATAAAGAACAAATTATTATGCATAAATTTGTCATATGTTTCTGTTGTGTAGTTATTCATGTTACCTAATGAATTGGTAACAACACTTTCCTTAAAAGGAAATTTTCACATTCAATAGTTTGAGATGGCAGCAAAAAAGTCATAAGGTAAAAGATACTAAAATAATATCGCGCTTTTATGTGTTTTTACTTTCTCCATATGGTAAAATCAAATTTTCCCAACTTTGGATATTGCATCGTACATGCACGACCGATCACGAATCACAAATTAAAGTTCTACGTCCCAGGACTCAATTACATATTATTGAACTAACAAAAGCATGATTTTCCATTTTTAAAGAAATTAAATTTCCGATAAAATCAGATTTTCTTGAAATTGAATCGAAAATCTTAGAATATCTTAATGCTTTTTGCCTGAATCGACTAAACTAACTAAACTAAAAAAAAAAAATCTTGAGCTTCAGGTATGCGTATGTGCCATACCCAAGTATCACTACTTGAAATATATTTTGATATTTTTAGAACTGAGTTCCAAGTTTGAGTTCCATTTTATTATAAGATTTCCTATGAAAAGTGAAACAAAAATTCTAAACCTATGGAACTTGATAGGTGCTGTGGGTTACCAAAGTTCCAACATTATTTTCAATTACATAGTTCAATTTTGTTATAGTTGGGTAGGTGACAACCGAAAAGTCAATAAATAATTGACGAGTTTACTTTTTTTACTTTCTTTTGACTACATTTTTGACGTTATCACTATGGGGTGCGATTATGTAAGCATTACGACTTTCGAGTTAATCGAAAATAGTATAATATGTAGTATTATACTATGACGATGGAAAACCGACGTTCATATTATAATAGTAGTATAATTATAATATTTCGTTATACTAGCTATCAAAAATATTATAATACACTGCGCCAATTAAAAAACGGAACAGAAATTTTCTACGAAAAAATACCCAGGTTTGAACGCTTGTATCTTGGTGAAATAACACCTTTCAGAAAAAAAAATTTTGTTTCTAGTTGAAGGAAATTTTGTTTTCTTTTCGATACTAGAAACCGTTTTATTTTCTTTTGTTTTTTTATGACTTTTTGAGTAAAACAAAAGGTGTCTAAAAAAAAAAAAAAATTGCTGCTGTTTGAAACTGTAGACGAACTTGCTAGATATTTGATTCAAAAATCCAAATCGGCCATTTTATAGAGAATTTAGAAACCTTGCAAAATGATACTAGGAAAATTTCTGTGCAGCCACTCCTTATCGAGTTATTGAAGTTTCATTGTGTTAAAGTTTTAGTATTAAAGTGACTTAACATTTTATCGTAAAGTGCTAAATTTACAAGAAAAAAAAATTTACTTCTACGCTTTTTGATACGTTTTCTCTAAAACTTCAATAACTTTACAAGGAGTGGCCGCACAGAAATTTTCCTAGTATCATTTTGCAAGGTTTCTAAATTCTCTATAAAATGGCCGATTTGGATTTTTGAATCAAATATCGAGCAAGTTCGTCTACAGTTTCAAACAGCAGCAAATTTTTATTTTTTTTAGACACCTTTTGTTTTACTCAAAAAAGTCATAAAAAAACAAAAGAAAATAAAACGGTTTCCAGTATCGAAAAGAAAACAAAATTTCCTTCAACTAGAAACAAATTTTTTTTTCTGAAAGGTGTTATTTCACCAAGATACAAGCGCTCAAATCTGGATATTTTTTCGAAGAAAATTTCTGTTCCGTTTTTTAATTGGCGCAGTGTAGGTAGCAAATTGTGTTTTTAACATTGTAAATTTATCTGACAGTGGATTGGTTTTGACAATTCGCAAAAATTAACATTCGATGTTTTTTTGTGGTACCTGCATACCTGGTTGTTATTCTAATGGAATTTAGAACAGTTATTTTTTGAAATTAACATTGTGAAAATCGGCATTTATTTCTAAAAATTATAATATCAACGTCAACATTTTCAAAATAGAAATTATACCTCCTACTTTCACATAAAAAAAAACTATAATTGGTGCTAACTTCATCGCGTGCGATAGAACTCCGACAAGGAATAATAGTATAATAGTAGCCCTCGTCACGAGCTTGCGTATTTGCGTATTTCGTAACTTCGTAAATTTGACGTTTCTTCTGATTGGTTGAAATTGTTTCCCCTTAATAAGCAAGAAACGTCAAAAATAAACACGCTCACAGGCTACTTTTCTTTAGCGTATTTTGACAATTGTGATTACTTGTGAATTTTAATAAGTGAAAATAAATAATATGGATCAAAGTAAAAATCACATAAATATTTACATATAAATGTAGGCACTACTAATGAAACAAACCACTATTTCTAAATTATTTTGAATTATTTTTTTAAAATACATAATTCAATATATGTATTCATCTCTTCCTCTTCTCATTTTTGGGTAGACATTCTTGCCCGTTTTTTAATATTTTGATCTATTATTTATTAAAAATCAAAAGTAATCACAATTGTCAAAATACGCTGAAGAAAAGTAGCCTGAAAACGATGTGAAATTATTAAAGAGAATAAAGTGAAGGCATTATGTGCTAAGGCACGAGAGATTTTGGTGGAAGAAAGCAATGTGCAAAGAGTTGATTCACCTGTTACAGTTTGTGGCGATATTCATGGACAATTTTATGATTTGAAAGAGTTATTCAAGGTGGGCGGTGATGTTCCGAGACAAATTATTTATTTATGGGCGATTTTGTTGATCGCGGCTACTACAGTGTTGAAACATTCTTGCTGCTTTTGCGCTAATGCTCAAAGGTGAGTTTATTGATTCCGATTCAAACTTCTTACTAATATTTATAATTTTCTTGTTTAGGTACGTTATCCCGATCGAATATAACCCTGTTACGTGGTAATCATGAATCACGTCAAATAACACAGGCATATGGATTTTATGATGAATGTGTAAGAAAATACGGCTCGAATACGGTATGGCGTCATTGCACTGAGATTTTCGACTATCTTAGCCTATCGGCCATAATCGATGGCAAAATATTTTGTGTGCACGGTGGTTTAAGTCCAATACAGTATTTAGACCAAATCCGTTCCATCGATCGTAAACAGGAGGTGCCACATGACGGCCCAATGTGCGATTTGTTATGGAGTTGGGGTGTATCACCAAGGGGTGCCGGCTATTTATTTGGTTCCGATGTAGTACTACAATTTAATACATCCAACGATATTGATATGATTCTGTCGGGCCCATCAATTAGTAATGGAAGGTTATAAATGGGATTTTAATGAGACTGTTTTGACTGTGTGGCCAGCACCAAATTATTGTTACTGCTGTGGAAATGTAGCTGCAATATTTGAATTAAACGAACATTTGAATCGTGATTTTACAATATTCGAAGCGGCTGCTCAGGAAAGTCGTGGTATATCATCAAAAACACCGCAAGCAGATTATTTTTTATAATTATTAATTTAATGAAAGAAATTTGTTTTTAATTTTAATTTAATTATTTTTTATAAATACATATATGTATAATAAATTAAAATTTTTGAATTCTGATTCAAGGATTCAGCAAACAACATGCGAACACTTCATATTCCTCCCACAAATGATTCATCGTCCGTTAATAATACCTTTATGCAACTTTGTTGATAATATAAAATACCGTCAGCGGTTATTTACCAAATTCAGTTGAAATTCCAGCGCCTGTTAATATCAAAACATTTGGACAATGGGCTAGGAAATCTTCGAGCAGTTTGATATCTGCCTGTGAGCGTGTTAATTTTTGACGTTTCTTGCTTATTAAGGGGAAACAATTTCAACCAATCAGAAGAAACGTCAAATTTACGAAGTTACGAAATACGCAAATACGCAAGCTCGTGACGAGGGCTAGTATTATTATGCTATGCGAGAATAGTGACACATTTTACAAATGGCCAATTTTGAGATAATAGGAAAAAAATCCCTTAAATTTAACAATCTTTTATCTGGCTTATACCACATTCGCATTAGTAGAATAAAAGTACATATGTAGCAAAAAAGTATCGTAATGTGAACTCAAATTTAAATATTTAAATTTGAGTTCACATTACGATACTTTCTTGCTACATACTTTTATTCTACTAATGTAAATGTGGTAATAGTGTCACTTCTAAACTACCCATAGTTTTCAATAGATGTGACATGTGACGTTGAATTTGATGAATTCAACTATTTTATACAAAAAAAAAAAAAATCAAATCGATTTCCTCAAAAATATATTTTTAGTTGTCACTTTTCTCTCAAACCGACGATATATACTACGATGTGATTTCCTCGTTTTTTACCGCTTTGCCTATAACCAATATTGAAGTGAGGGCATAAACAACAGGCCCATTGGAAAACCACATTGACTTAACGGATTGTTTTTGCTTTATCTTTCTCGGTTTCCGGGCATTTTTGAAGAAATTAAATAAAAACGTAAATCTACGTTGCCCGTCTTTCGAAGTTTGGATGAAAAATGTAATCTGCGTAATCTAAGCGTTAATATATAAAATAAAAAAAATTGCGAGGTAAGATGGCGAAAATTCTAAAATTCATGATCACGGCTGGCAAATTTATTTCTCGCTGAATTCACCACCATTAGCCTTCACTTACCACAAAACAAACTTACGTGAGTTCTTTGGGACCAAACATTTGACGTACATTGAAAAACAAAGATGATTTACACCAATTTTGTCCGTCGTTTAGTGTTTTTAAAACGATTTCAACTTTCTCGTCTCTAAGTTATCCAAATTAGAAAAAGCGAGAAAATTATTTTGGGTCGCTTGTTCTTTAGGCACATGGACACAGCAAAAATAACAATGCTTCAAGACCTCAGTTAGATAAATATGTATATGTACCATTGCTAGTAAATATCAATGCTATTTTAGCTGGCTAAAATTCATCTTTGTCGTGACTCTATTAAGAATGTTGTACAAAAACGGAACACAACTATCGCGACATTTTTTTTTTGGGAATTTCGAACTACATATTTATGTTATTTATTATGAATAAAAATAACATTAGTAAATTCCAAGAAATACCATAAAGTAATACCAAGTGACTAATATTTAATTATCGAAAAACAAAAAGATAATAATTTTATTTTTGCTCATCGTCTGTTATGCGTAAGCGCCATTTTCTTCTACAAAATATTGAACCTGTTCGAACAAACAAAAAAGTAAAATTTCTAACTCATTTCTCATCAAAATAGCAGCACACTGTAATTCGTACATCGCCACACTACCAAAGCCTACACACAATACAATATACAACACAATAAATAAACAAGGAAAACTGCACAAGTTTTATTTCTTATATTTAGTGTAGTTGTAATTGTAATAAAAATGATGAAATAAAACAACAATGAAATAGTACACTTTCAAATTGATCAAACAGCCAACAGTTTAAATGTAATACGTATTCAAGGACGTTGTATTTAGTTTATAGCGATCATTAGCCATTTTATATGTAGTGATACTAGCCCAAAAGTAGTTAATATATTTAAATATTTGTATCGTGAAAGTTTCTTTTACATAAAAGAAGAAGAAAACTTACTTAGCATGATTTAGCGAAATAATCCTTATGCCGTGTTTTATATACCATATATATTAAAAACTTAAAATTCACTTTAAAATAAATAATAAAAACTTCAATATATATTTTTTCACTATATTTTCTTAATTTTTGGCACTTTATATATAAAATCACAATATTCTTTTATAATTAAATTATTATTTATAAAACTCTTATTTGATTTAATAATTTTACTTTTTCTTAAACCATAGTCACTATTCAACGATTTATCTCATACTAACTAACTATACTACTAATTTTATTTACAAAGTATATATAAATAAAATTTCATTCTGCAACTCCTTTGTATTGTTAATTTTTTCTTTTTTTATTGTAAATACACTACTAACACAGGAATATGTACGTATACAGCATTATGTGCGAGTACAAAAGCACAATAGGAGAGTATCAAGTGCGCTGTAATTTGTTTATTCGTACATAGTAGAGCAGACAAGCCACTGGAAGCGACCAGATCTGACATTTAATCGCTACGTCATTTTGTTTAATAGATTATTAAGAAAAAAAATATAAAATCCTACTCTTAGATAAAGTAATCTAAAAATAACATACATAACATTTAATTCAATGTAAATTTTCTTTTGTATGCAATAAAATTCTCGTAAGAAAACAACCTTTGTATCACGACTACATAAACAACAACGAAATATACAAAGAAAGCTGAGAAATAATAATATCGTATTGTGTGTGTGTGTGTCTACATAACAAAGAGAAGTAGGAGAAATAATAAATAAATAGTATTTTTAATACTGAGTACATCTAATAAGACGCAATTTAAAAAAAAGCGTGACAGTTTTGTATAACGCAATATTGCTTATCCTCATAAATTGCCATTTAGTGTGAACCCAATTGGTCATTAATACCCCCCACGTTTCGTATACACCAGCTGTTCTAGAAACTACTATCATGATATTATGTATAAAATTTAAACCGTGCCATTGTAGGGTTATATTAAATAGCAACGAATGATGAGAACTAGAATCGCACACACTTATTTTGTTTTTTAATTTCATTTTAATCACACATTCACACACAAAATTATTGGACATATATACAACAATTCGTTCAATTTGCGCGAAGGCCACTGACCTTGTCAGGAATGATGAGGAGGAGAAACAAATATGTATAACCCAAGATGTTTTATTGTTAATAAAATTGTTAGTAATAGGCTGCATATTATGCACATGTTATGTTTCGAACGTCTGTTCAATTCCAAATCCGATCACGTTTCAACAAAGCACAAAACCTTTTATATTATGTTTGTAGGTATATAAATTACAAATTAATTAAAATCCTAAACTGTTATAATAAAAGCACATTTTATAAATTGCGTTTACAACACGTGTAATACTCACCAAACCAGAGTTAATGTATGTACTTTTTATTTTATTTTAGATCGAACTAGGTATTTATTATTTTAATTTTAATTAATTCTGCAAAATCTGAAACGAAATATAATTAAATAAATATATCAGAGGTTAATCAGCCATAACTTCTTATATGTATACGATTTTTTTTTTTTTTTTTGTACAACAGACGTAGATAGATTCATGTAGGAAGTCTTGTAAACAGCTGTTTTAAGATAAAACAAAACACCAACATTACGATCGATACTTTTACTCATACTATTGCAAGAGCCTATTTATTATAAACGAATTAATTAATAATTAAGCGCAATGAATGGATAAATAACTGTAAATTTAAGACCAGGCCAAAATACAGCGCACGAATAAGAGAGGATCACATTCGTTCGTCAAGGGCTTCAAGTCTTTATTTAGTTATTTTATATATATATTTAATAAGAGCCTGTATTTAAAATAGATATGTATAAAACGCCATTAAATATTATTAGGAATTCAATATGATCAAAAATGCGCAGCACAGTGTTTTTCATTTTTGTATAATAAACACACACACAGAGCCAAAAGAGTATAATATTTTCATGACGTAAATTTATAAAAATTTTCTTTTAAGAATTTAGCTTTTTATATAATTATATCGATGTATTTCTAATAGTTGGACAAATTATTTAAAAACCCAAAAATTTTATATTTTATTTTTGATTTCAAGTACGCTCGATTACGAATTGAAAATTATAAAAAATAAAAAAAATAAATAAATAAAAATGGCTGACCACTAAAAACACTCCCAATATACAAAAAGGGGCAACACAATGAATGTGCATCGTTCGTACATTTTCTTTTTTTTTGCTTATTCACTTCACATTTATTATAATTTCACGTACACTATTTAATTATTAAACTTATTTAATTACTTACATTTATATTTGGTTATCCGTTTTTGATGTATTTATTTATATTTATTTTAAATTGGCCCAGAACACTAATAATCATAAATGACACGACATATCCTATCCTATAGTCACCATTCACCTTTCCACATCAAATATAAAACTGACATGCGAGAGAAAGAAAAAGATTATATGCGAGATATTTTTATTTGTCATGTGACACAAAATGGGACGATTTGATTGGTGGATTTAATACGAAACTGAGCAACAACATTTAACAGTGTATTCAAATTTAATTTTATTACATATGTACTTATTTGTTTTAACTTACATAATATATACATATTAATAATATTTTACTGATAATTAAATATTTATTATTTAAATCAATAAATGTTTCCAGTTATTAATTTTATTGAATAAATAAAATTTTCAAAATTATTAATGAACTAATTAGTTGCTCAAAAACATAGTTGCCTAAACTACATTATCGACATGTCAAAACTCTACGT
Source organism: Tipula helvola (assembly GCA_963556165.1). Classification (NCBI taxonomy): domain Eukaryota; kingdom Metazoa; phylum Arthropoda; class Insecta; order Diptera; family Tipulidae; genus Tipula; species Tipula helvola. Next base: position 391,528,076 of record OY744482.1, read on the forward strand.
ACATGGAATAAGATAAATTGTTGATAATTGTGATACACACAAATAACAATTGATTAAATAAAAATTAAATAACGAATTAAATAAATCTACAAAAAAAAAATGTGTATTTAGTTTAAGCTCTTCTGCCAAGTGTATAAATACAGAAAAATGTCATTTGTACGACAATGCCTTGGGTTAAGTATTTGGATTAGAATTCTAATCCTATTCGCGTTTGTTTGGAGTTTTATTGCATTTCTATTTGTTACAAAATTAAACAATAATGAAATTGAAAATACTTATAAACGTGTCAATCAAGCAATACTATATCTTGAACAAATCAAACAGAAACACGAGGAATTAAAAACTCTCATCGATGAGTATTTAAGGTGAGTTACAACAATACAACCCGCATATGTGGGGCACCAATTTTATTGGTTTATAATAAACATTTGTTTTTCCATTTACCTACTAATTGTAGCGATAATACTTATCATTCGGAAGATAAAAAAAAATTATTGGAACAATTTGAAATTAAATATGATCAAATAAGTGCTACCATGTCGAATGGTGAACCAACGTTAGAATATCAAAAATTATTGAGACGAATTCGAATTAATACGGATGAGCTATGGAATTTGATTAGCAGCGAAGTACGCAATGTAAAAAAGAAAATTCCGGCAGATACCCCAGTCGAAGTTGAACGCAGTTTGAATAATTTACTTGAGTTGGGGCTCGAGAATAAGCACTCTCTAATAAAAGATTTGAGCGATTTACAAAAGAATGATAATTACGAAAAGTGGCGATACCAGGAAGCCGAAGAACTTTCGAGCCTGGTACAAAAACGGCTTTACTATTTACAAAATCCAGAAGACTGTGGCACGGCACGCAAACTAGTTTGTCGGCTTAATAAGGGTTGCGGTTATGGATGCCAACTACATCATCTTGTTTACTGTTTTATAATGGCGTACGCAACTGAACGGACATTAATTTTAAAATCGAAAGGTTGGCGTTATCATAAAGGTGGTTGGGAAGAAGTATTTAAACCTATATCGGACACGTGTACTGACACATATGGGGCATCACATTCTAATTGGCCTGGTCGCTCGAATACCCAAGTATTAGTATTACCTATAGTTGATTCGTTGAATCCACGTCCACCATTTTTACCGCTCGCCATTCCTGCCGATTTAGCACCTCGACTGGTTAAATTACATGGTGATCCAATTGTATGGTGGGTCGGACAATTTTTAAAATATTTATTAAAACCTCAGCCTGAGACACAGGCCATACTAGATGCTAGTATACAAAAAATGGGATTCAAAAGACCAATTGTTGGGTAAATACTTGAGATGATGTCGCAATAATTATCATAATCTAATTTTTTTTTTTTTTTTAATTTTAATTTTAGGGTTCATGTACGACGAACTGATAAAGTCGGCACAGAAGCTGCTTTTCACAGTATTGATGAATACATGATCGCTGTCGAAGAGTATTATAAACAGCGTGAAATGACCGAACCGATTGCAAAAAGGCGAGTATTTTTAGCGTCTGATGATCCCAAGGTTATTGAAGAGGCACGCACTAAATATCCTGATTATGAGATAATAGGTGATCAAATAACCGCCCGTTTGGCAGCTGTATCGACACGTTACACAGATTCCTCATTAAATGGAGTCATATTGGACATATATTTACTGTCGATGTCCGATTATCTAGTCTGTACGTTTAGTTCACAAGTTTGCCGTGTTGCATATGAAATAATGCAAGCAAACTATCCAGACGCGTCTGATCGGTTTCGATCGCTGGACGATATCTACTATTATGGTGGACAAAATTCGCACAATCGGGAAGTTTTTCTACCGCATACGGCCAAAAATCAGGATGAATTGCAATTGAAGGTGGGCGATTTAGTTGGTGTCGCTGGTAATCACTGGAATGGTTATTCAAAAGGAAAAAATGTTCGAACAAACCAAGTTGGCCTATTCCCATCGTTTAAAGTTAATGACAAGGTAGAAGTTGCCGATTTTCCTACGTATCCGAACGTAAAGTGAGCTCCTCTAGAGTGTTTTTTTTTTAAGTTTTCTGGTGTTTTTTTTTTTTTTATTTTATATATTTCATGTCTGAACTAATGTGATACAAACAAAAAGCATTGTAATTCCAACAAATCTATTATTTTTTTCCAATACACACAACACAATTGTAATAAATAATTTGAATCATTATTCTAATTTGTTTAGTAATTAATTTTTTTTAGTACCTAATTTACGTAATATCAGAGTATTTGTCTTCCATTATTAGTTTTATTGTTTCATAGGTAATAATTCGACAACACACGTACTATTAAATTTAAGGTTGAGTTTAAATTTTTTTAAAACACAAAAATAGGGTATAAATGTTTGAGAAATTAAAATTAATTAGTAAAAAATATAAGTACAAATTACATTTGAAAATAAAGAAATCAAAATTTTATTTAACAAAATGGCCGTTCTCATTTTAACGAACATTTACCAAATTCTTTTTTACTTACCTACATTTATGGATCTGCAGTATCGACCATTACGATATAGTGAAAGTCTCTTTTAACGTACTCGGTTTACAATCTACACCCTAAATAAAGAACAATTATTATTATTACTTGAGGGCTATGTGGGGGCTCAAGCCACCCCGCACTGCGACCTAAAAGATCTTTTGTGCATCAAGCCCTACTTAATTATCCGTCCAGTCAATATTCAGGCTCTTAATGAACCTGAAAATACTGCCTAACGGTACGTGATACATACTATCTGGGCTCATTGCTCTCCCTCCTAGATGTCTACTGTAGGAAATACTTCTACACGCGTTACATACTATCTGGGCTCATTGCTTTCCCTCCTAGATGTAATAACATTTACTTCTGCTAGAAGAGCGGTAGCATTGGGACTCAAGGACTTCGAGAGGGCAGACCCACTCCAGTGTATTCCTTCCCGTGCCTCGTCTACTGTTTTGATTTGACTTTTGCGAGTTGCTGGGAATAAAAAAGTCGCCTGTAGGTCACCCAGGTTTACTACAGGAAGGCTAAATAAAACTGGAGTGTGCCTGGTATCCAGAGTCCGCATATATAGACTGATTAACCTATCAGCCATTCATCCATCGGCATATGCTGTTCCACCTTAGATTAGGGATTTTTTGTCAAGGTTTTCTCATCTAGCGCCGTACTTTAGCCTGTCACAAAAGTCTACATTCAGCCTAATGGTTACAGTTACCGGTGGTTGCCACGAGGAGGCAGTACGTACACTTGCGCCTACTGGAAGGTTACGGATCCCCTCCAATAGACGCTAAACCACCAATAAAGAACAAAAAAAAGAACAATTGTTTTGTTCCTTGTTCAAAAACAAATTTATTTATTAGTTGATGACCTTCACTTCCCCTTCGTCGAAATTTACAAACGGATTTCACTAGCAGCTTATCGTTTCCGCTTTATTCAGGAATTGTTCGAATCAGTCGCGTAGGTCGTAGTTCTACTGTACAATATTATGGCGCTACATTGTCGACCGACCGTCTTTTATTTTGACATTTATGTCAACATTCTGTGTGTCGTGTTAGGAGTTGTTTTTGTATTCGATTTTAATTCTATTAAAAATGAGGCAACAGAGTAATGAATTTGGTATGTAATTAGAGGAAACATTTGATTATTGATAAATAATTAATTAAATGGATTTTGTAGATGTTAAAAAATATTTTCTGGATATATTGGATAAGGATAAAAATTTGTCGGCCGGAGTTGCAGCTATAAAGACGCTGTTGACAGTGCTTGAGAAGACAAATTGTAAGTTTTATACATGTTCTTAATGTAATTGGGGGGTAGTGGGGGTTTTGATTGATTTTAACATATATCGTTTAGTCGAAACAATTCAGGAACTACATTCAACAATACAAGCGGCAGTAAAATTAATGCGGACAACAGAACAATCTATCAGTTCAGTAGTCAGCGGGAGTGAGCTCTTCTCGCGTTTTATTACGTTGGGAAAATTTGATGATAAGGTAACATAATCTAGTACGTTTATGATGTGAGTTTGAAAAACATGATTTTCTCAATTTTTCAGACTATGGAGGAATGCAAACGGATTATGGTACAACGTGGTAAAACTTTCTTAAAGAAACTACTACAAGCTCGTGTTACAATAGCCCAACAAGGTGCTCAATTTATTGTAGACGGTAGTCGTGTATTGACGCATTCAAGATCTCGTGTAGTATTAGAAACCCTTACACTAGCGGCAAGCGCAAATAAACGATTCCATGTATTTGTGACAAAAAGTTCACCCGACGAAACGGGTGATCAAATGATCAAAGATTTGGAAAAAGCTGGTATAGAATGTACTCTAATTTTAGACTCGGCAATCGGTTATGTTATGGAAAATATAGATTTTGTACTTTTGGGTGCCGAAGGTGTCGTCGAGAGTGGAGGAATTATAAACAAAATTGGGACATACACAATGGCATTGTGTGCTCGAGAAATGAAAAAACCTGTATACGTATTAACGGAAAGTTTTAAATTTACTCGACTCTATCCGTTGAATCAAAGTGATTTGCCCAACGATTATAAATATCCGCGGAAGAATCTTGATCAAATTTTGTTGAAAACACATCCGCTAGTGGATTATACACCACCCGCGTACATAACACTGATATTTACGGATTTGGGAATTTTAACCCCGTCCGCCGTTAGTGATGAACTGATCAAGTTGTACTTGTAATTTTGGAATCGAAATTAAAACACAAATTTTGTTTTTGTTGTAAGTTTTAAACAATCATTTTTTATTTTTTATTGTTGCTTTCTTTATAAACATCTATCCGCATATATATGAGGTATCATGTATCTTCCTTATATATAGACGGGCCTGTATGTACAGAGAATAAAATATATTATTTTTTTGTTTTGTTAAAAATGAACACAACCATCTTGTATTTGAGGGAGAGAGACGCGTCTTTTAATTATTTAATTCCGAATCATCTGGCATTACAACCGTAATGGCGCTGACCGTTGACGGACTTTGTTCTTTTGGATATGATTTATTCTTTTTGGTAAACGCACGATCAAAACTAATCGGTCGGGAACATTCTATATTTGTTATCGGTTTCATCAGTGAATTTGTTGTGAGCGCGTCCAATTCATGTGACTCAGACCCGATTAGATCACCCGCCGCTGAACTTGATGCTGATAATAATTGTTCAGATACGGTACATTGATTTGGGTCTGATATCCGATTTCCAATGTCCACATGGCTTTTGGTAGTTTTATTTTGATCACGTGCCGGATTTCGCAATTTCGGATATTGGTATTGGCCAAATCCGTACTGTGGTCCAATCAGCCGGAGCAGACTCATTAGAAAAAATGTGGAAAATAGCCAACTTGTTGTCATGACGGTGATTAGAAAAACTCCAATTTGGATATAGGCGAGAACATTTGATGGGAGCATAAAAGCACCGGCCGCACCAGTTGTAAGTGCGGCCATGGCCGTTGGTCCAATCATACGCTGAAGTGAAAACCGTGCCGACGAAGCCCGATCCAAATCCGGTGATAACCGATATTGTACACCATAATGTAAACTGAAATCAACTGCTAATCCAATTGTCGTCGTAACTGCCACACTTTCGAGTATATTTAATTTCCAGCCAAGCAGTATCAACACTGCGATACTAGAAAATATCGTAAAAGTAACTGTTATAATTGCGTACAAGCTGATTAATAAGTTAAGGGTGACCAATAGGAGAACAAGTAATGCGATACTCATGGACAGTCCTATCGCAACCATTGTACCCCTCGACAGTGTCTCTTGCAAATCATAAAATTCTAAATCGCTTGTGAACCATCCGTTTCGCATTCCTTCTGGCGCCATTCTTAATTCCTCTTTCATCCATTGTTCGACATTCCGATGAAATTTTCCCAGCTCCTTATATGACATGGTATAAAGAAGCGTACTGTCGTATTCAACAACAAGGGCCCTTACAATTGGTGTTGTATTCACACTGGTCTCATTGTCAAAAAGAAGGCGGGAAAATTTTGGTCCCGCCACTCCTGGTATAAAATATTCCCGTGGTGTTTCATAAATTGAAGAGATCGACTGAGGTAGACATTCTTCGAATATCGCCACGGTGAAGGGAAATTGTGACACCTCACAACATGGTGTCCGATCCTGTTCGCTCATCTCATCGTAACAGCGGCGCTCCATAAATGTAACAAAATTTTCGATGAAGCAATGCGGCAAAAGGCCAAAAAAATTGTACGACCTCTGGTAAAACGTTTGATTTTTTAGATGACGGCAAAAATTTAACAGCCATACTTGTGACGCTGGATGCGATATATTAAATTGTGGATCGAGTTCGAGTTGGCCACGTGACTGAGGATTTAAGTAATCCCCCTGATCGGCTGGTTTTACACCCCAAACAAAACGTAGCGGAAGTTTAAAATAATCTGGTGATGAGTATGACTTCTCAAACCAAAATGCATCTTTGTACTGAGTGTCATACAATTCAAAGGGATGACTGGAAACAAATAGTTTAAAACCTGGTGAATCGGGTAACTTCAATTTAGGATAATAAAGGGTCATCACACCGCTTAATATACCAATCACACCGAACAGGACTATCCAAAATTTTGAGTAGTTCACAATCATACTAATTATTGTCTCTTCAATACCGTGCCTCAATTGCACGAAACATTTAAATGGCGACTGGATATTATTGGTTACAATTTTTATGAATGTTCTTGTTGTAAAACAATTGATACGTTCTGCTATTGATACGGCGGCTGGAAACCATGTAATCATTAAAATGTAATTCGTCAGCACTATGGTTCCAGCGAAAATGCCAAAACATCGTACCGCCGTTATCGAACTAATATACGATGAGAAAAATGCAGCCGATGTTGTTATCGATGTGACTAACATCGATATCGATGCATGTTTCAATGTATGCTCCAGCAAAAACCATAATGTATCAATCCGGGATGAATCCGAGCCATACGATGACGCTGAGGTAAGCGGTATACCAGACGATTTCACCCGATCCATTATGACACAATTCCATATTTTCATAAATACGAACGCATCATCCGCTCCAATTCCGACCACAACGATAACGGCCAATAAATTCATAAACGGGAAAAACGTTAAGCTAAATACGATCGTGTATATAAAATAGCCAACTCCTAACGAGAAAAAAATGGCCACCACGGTCATAAGTGTTACAAAAAGGGATGATGTGTATAACCACATGCATATAAGTACAAATATGCCACCTGCTCCGATTAGCCAACTATCATTCAAAAGACTCTCGTCGAATAGAGCATACTTAATACCCATATCCATGGCTACGATTTTGACTACATCGTTTGAGAGTTGTGCCTCAATTAGTTGGTGATAAAACGGTAATGCAGCAGTACTACGAGCTATTGGCACAAATATCATGGAAGCATTTAAAAATATACTTGTTTCCTGCAAAGATAAAAAAACATTAGTGCCCTGTATATAAAGAGTTCGATGATGCCTCCCAACTCACATTTATTTTAATAAAATCTATATTCGATAAATAATGTAACATGTTATAAACAGCATTGTGTTGCACACATTCGAGCGGCGCTCTACATTTATAATTCAAACAATTGTTGCTCAATTGTAACTTATTATAATACGGAAAACATTCCAGCAGCAGCGTTTTAACACTAAGCACATCGTATTCATCTATATCGAAACACGATGACTTATTTGCTAGTAACGCAACATAATTCGGTAGTGACCAAATTTTACAACAATTCGATGATGCTTTCTCACGCTGGCAAATTTTATCATAAAATTGGATATCACTCAACTGATATTGAAGTTGACAAATTCCCAAGAAACTTTTTAAATCGAATAGCGATTCGTTAAGTTGGGCGTTCGAATCGGTTTGTTGTACCACAAAATGGACATAATCTTTATTCGGATTATCACAAAAATATTGATCTGGAATATGATCGGGTAACGGCGGTTTTAAATTGCGCAACGATAACCATTGCTTATTATCCGATTGCTTAGTCTTATTTGTCTCTTCGTCACTGGTGTACGTTAAATTACGGCCATAATCCCATTGTCGATCCGTATTATTTATCGATAACGTATCATTCCCGTAAAATTCATCGATATACGCTGTATCGTAATTTGTGGTGGGTGGTGAATTGTTGGACATTTGCTTTATCATTTTCATCTTTTTATTGTAGTTTTTGGATTTTTGTTTTTTCTTTTTTGACTCGTACTTATGGGGTCGGGGGGTTTTTTGTTGAACTGCCATCTGGAATAGAATGAATTGAAAATATGTAATAAAATATTTAATCCAAACGATCAATGCCGAGGGTACACTTAAATTTCAAGGTCGATTACCTTTGTTGCTCAATTTTACAAAAAAAAGGTTTTGAAAAGTTGCTAAATTTGATTAAGCAATGAATCTCTTTTAACAAGAAGTTATAACTAATATTCCCAATAAGAATTAAAATTATACAAATTACCTTATCGGCATGCTCCTGAATCATTTCAATTGGATTGGCAATTAAGCTTCCAGATGGTCTAGTCTCCTCCAGCAGATTATTCCATGCCGCATTCTTTTGTGCTATATCCGTCCCTCTTGCTTCAAATCCCTACAAAAGGAAATAATAAATATGGATTAAGATATTTAAAGATGTCTGCAAGCAGTGCTACAGGTGGCCTCCCCCCCCCCCCCCCCCAAATCTTAGGAACATACCAATGTGGGATCATCAAATTTAGGAATCCTATTCAGCATTAGTGCAAGGATTGTACAAAAAATTGACAAAGAACCGACCGCCAAAATAACAAAATGCGGCTTTTTAGCTAATAATCTGTAGTACCAATTCATAGTTAACCAAAAACCACAAAAATAAAAGGAAAATTATACGAGAAACACTAAAAATAAAAATTCGAGCAACTTTTCCCCGTGTCTATTTCATTTATGATCATTTTCCTTGTTTTCGACGATTAATTACAAGCACAATTATTAATTATTAAACATCTTATATTTTGATTAACGTTTTGATATAATTTTGTAAAATTTATTTCCATTTTACGCGATTTTTGGAGGAACTGATTTTTCCACAATATAGGTACGACAAACACAAATTTCCGCGTTTTCTTTGGTTTTTAATCTATAGGTTATACGGGTCGGCGTCATACCCAAAAACCTATCTGTTATGCTTATCAGCTTCAGCTCCGATTTTATTTACGTCACAAAACAATATGCCAATTTTATTTACTTTATAATTCAATTTATTTTGTAATTGTATTTACATTTTTATATTTTAAATTTAAGTTTCATTATAAAAATTCGACATAAAAAAGAACGTGTCTGTTCACTCAGACTATTGACGTTAAGCTCTTAATTTTTTATCATTTCTTTTTTAACCCAACAAACATGTACACTCTATCAATTTGTACGAAATGTATTTATTCTCTGATCAATGCCATCTATCACCGACCACTTCAATCACTCACCTCGCACTCACCACACACTCCCCCTCCAGCGAAATTCTAACGGAATTGAACGAAACTCAATCCTGCAATCGTTGCGGCAGCCTGGTGGCGCGCCCTGCTCTCGTCATTACCAGACGAGGTTCCACTTGTGATTTCTCGGAGGAAAAAGTTACTCGCTTGCTTTGCGCATCAGACCGTGACGTACTCTCCGCTCCATTCTCTCTCATCGGCACAATCATAGGTGTCTCGGCTGCCTTTTCCTGACTGGTCTCTGAATTTTCCATAAAACAAGGCTTGAGACGATCTAACGAAATTCTCGTTATCCTACTGTTTACCTCTATGTCGTAAAACTTATCAAATCGCTTGACTACCATATGGGGACCTGTGTAAGGAGGTTGCAAAGATTTTCGCACTGCGTCTGTTCTTAGAAATACGTGGGAACAAGTATTTAATCTACCACTAACAAAAACTTTCTCGGTACTATGTCGTGAGGCCAACGCTGGTTCTAATTCGCTAAAGTGTCGCTTCAAAGACTGTAACAGCTCACTATGAGGCATAATGTCCTTTTTGGGCTCTAATAATTGTCCGGGTACGCGCAATACACTTCCGTACACTAGCTCTGCCGACGAAGTTTGCAACTCTTCCCTATATGTAGTCCGTAGACCTAAAAGAACTAAAGGTAATACTGTGGTCCAATCCTCCCGATTGTGACACATTATGGCAGCCTTCAATGTGCGGTGCCATCTCTCCACCATCCCATTGCATCTCGGATTGTAACTGCTGGTTCGTTTTCGACTAAAACCCAGTAAGGTTGACAAATCTGAGAAGAGTTGAGACTCAAATTGAGAGCCCTGATCAGTCACTATACATTCCGGAACGCCAAAACGCGCGATCCACCCGGAAAAAACTGCAAAAGCCACCGTGGATGCCATTATATCCGGCACAGGCACTGCCTCGGTCCAACGGGTATACCGGTCTATCATAGTGACGCAATATCTCTTATTGTTTGAAATAGGTAGTGGACCTATAATGTCCAAATGAACTTCTGTGAACCTATCGAACGTTGGACTAAAATTCCCTATGGGAGACCTTGTATGTCTTGCAACTTTGGCTTTTTGGCAAGCGATACATTCTTGAGCCATTATTTTCACGTCCTTTTTAATAGCTGGCCAAACTACGTTTGCGGTCAACAATCTAACAGATGCTTTTACCCCCGGATGTGCCAGGTTATGAAATGTTTCAAAAACCCGCTTGCGATACTCAGCTGGAATGAAAGGCTTGGGCTTACCGGTAGAGACGTCGCAATACAACTTTGTGTCTGAATTAAATGACACGGGAATTTCTTTGAATTCTAGCGTAGTATTTTGATCTTGCAACAACGCGTTTAGTTCCGTGTCGCCAACTTGCAACTCAGCAATTTTTGAATAATCGACAGACTCTGGAATATCTATTTGATCTAGCCGGGAAAGCGCATCTGCTACCACATTGCCTACACCGGGGACGTGCTGTAAATCCGTAGTAAATTGCCCTATATAGTCCAGCTGACGACGCTGTCTCGGCGATGCTTTATCTGCATTTTGTATGAATGCATATATCAGTGGCCTGTGATCAGTGTATAAGGTAAAGCTACGACCTTCCAACAAATACCGGAAGTGCTTAATCCCCAAATAGGCGGCCAACAGCTCCCGATCATAAGCGCTGTATTTACGCTGGGTTTCAGTTAGTCTCACCGAGTAGAAACCAAGCGGCTGCCATTGGTCTTCTATACACTGCTGAACTACCGCACCCACTGCGGTGTCAGATGCATCAACCATTATAGATAAACGCGCCGATGTCACTGGATGAACCAATACTGCTGCTTCGCACAGCTTTGACTTGCAATCCTCAAAAGCTTTAATGGACTTGTCAGTCCACGCAACAGGGACCTTACTATTTTTGCGATACCCTTTTAAAAAATCATTCAACACAGCTTGGTCTCGTGCTGCACCCGGTACAAAACGACGGTAAAAATTAACCATTCCCAGGAATCTTTTCAGTTGTTGTACCGTAGATGGGCGTTCGAATTCTGCAATAACCTGGACTCTGTTTGATGACGGCAAAATACCACCGGCGCTCACCAAGTGTCCTAAAAAATTTACTTCTGTCTCCGCGAAAACACATTTGCCTACATTAATTATCAGACCATATTCCTGCAACCTTTGAAGTACTATATTAAGATGGCTCATATGCTCTGTCCATGACTTTGATGCAATTAATATGTCATCCAAATAAACAAAGACAAATGGTAGACCAAACATAACTGTATGCATCAATCGCTGAAACGATTGTGCTGCGTTCCGTAAACCGAATGTCATCCTACAAAACTCAAAGAGTCCGAATGGCGTTGTGATGGCTGTCTTTGGTATATCGTCTGGTTCGATGGGTATCTGATGATACGCCCTCACCATATCTAATGTCGTAAATACTGTGCAATCGGCCAACTGATAAGAAAAGTCCTGAAGATGGGGGACAGGGTATCTATCCGGGACCGTGACATTATTTAATGCTCTATAGTCGCCGCAAGGTCTCCACTCACCGTTCTTTTTCGGCACCAAATGGAGCGGACTAGCCCACGAGCTTTTACTTGGCCTACAAATGCCCTGCGCCATCATATTTTCGAAATGCTTTTTAGCGATGTCCAATTTATCCGGCGCCAATCTACGTGTTCTACATGATATCGGTGGTCCACGGGTCTCAAGACAGTGCGTCACATTATGCTTCACCGCGGATGAATTCAATGATTCATGTGTAACAGATTTAAATTTGGACAACAACTCAATAACCTCCGCGTGAACTACCGTTTTGTCTACAACCGAAAGAGCTGGTATTTGAATCACCGTTATGGAACCAACAGTAAATAAACTTGTTAAAGGATCGATTATTCTACGTCTTTTAATGTCAACTACTAAGCCCGTGCTTTGCAAAAAATCAGCACCAATAATAGGCATAGATACATCTGCCACAATAAAATTCCAATGGAAATTTCTACGCAGACCTATATCGAGCTGAAGAGGCTGTGTTCCAAATGCTTTAATTTGCGTCCCATTGGCCGCATATAAATTAAACTGTGATATTTTGCTTGAGTTTCTAGACAGATTTGGTGGTATAACGGACACATCTGCTCCCGTATCTATTAAAAATTTACGTTTTGCGTTATATTCCTGGATTAATAGGCGACTTGAAACAGCACCATCAAGACACGTCGCCGAATGCTGATGTGCTATTATTTTTTTGCTTTTATCTGGATATCAGAATTAGGCATAAACGTGGCGTTGTGTTTACATCCCGACACGCACTTAAGTGCGCGTTCACCAAATCGGCGATGGTAAAAACACTCATCACTACCACGACTGGTTTCTCGCGATTGGGAACGATTTCGAGGATGATTATTATATGACCTACCGGGACTACGCGACCTACCATTTGCCGCCATTACTGCTGAAACTTCACCCAATACGGTGACAACTTGTGCTAATATTGCGTTTAGACTTGGGGAATTTGACTGATTAGTCTCTGGTGGAATGCTAGTCGGAGAAGCTACTGAATGAATCTGGGCTTGTGACAGGGTTTCGATCAGATTATCTGCTCGTTCAGCCAACACTGACAACGGCAGATCATTCTCAAATGGCGTTAATACTAACTGAATCTGCTGAGGTAATCTTTGCAACCATAACTGGCGTATCGAATCATCACCGAATCTAGTGCCTGCATCGCGCCTAAACAACTCTAAAAGTTGGGACGGTTTCCTATCCCCCAAGGTCAGCCCATGCAACAAATTATTTAATTTAGTCTTTTCAGACTCACCCAGTCCTTTGATCACCTCACGTTTAAATACTGAGTACGGCTGATCACCTTTCTCGCGTATAATTAAACTCGCAAATTGATTGTGCAGCCTGGCATCGAGTGCACTAATTGCATGCGAATACTTGGTGCCTTCTTTGGTAATACCAGCCACTTGAAATTGCTGCTCCAATATTTCAAACCACACCTCCGGGATTTGATTAAACAATGGCTGCGGTGCTTTGAAAGAAACGTGCGATATTTCGGAACCCGACCCTTGAATATGCAATTTTGGTATACTTTGCGACATTTGCGGTTCTTTTTTTGCTGCATCCGTATGTGCCACTGTACTAGTACCGACTGAGGATAAAGGGAATTTCTGTTTATCGGTCTGCTGCGCAACCAACATACTACGCGCTCTTGATTCTATTAACGCGCTCAACTGTTCGGGTGTCAACGTGATAGTATTTCCTACTGGCTCGCCCACCGACTGCGCAACCGAACCCGCTGGAGTAGTTTCATTCTCCGTTTCTAATTCGTCGTCCGAATCTACGCCATTCGCCACGCGGCGAAAGAAATAACACGCGCCCAAAAATAACGCCGCGATTACAAACAAAAAACTCGCAATGGTCATTATACCGGCTACTTATATGGCACTGAACAAACAAAAATACAAATGGTACTTACAGTTACAAATTACAATAATTGCTTATATGGTTATATAAACGATACTGGATGCCTGCTTCCTGGATGTTGCACGTTGAAATTTCCCAAATGATCTCATCAATGAATGTTTTACTGAATATATTATATTCCCAATATATTCTATTTGTCCCAATATAAATGATAATATAGATGATAGTTACTCCAGATGGTAATAAATTTGGCTGGATACAGTTGATCTTTTTTTATAGGTTAAATGTCCAGTGTTACCACGTGCACAAAATTTGGACGATATTTAATATTTTATATATATTTCATTCGGATACTTTTTTTAAAAACAAATGCTGATAAACTATTGTACGCCTAAGTAGTAATATTCTGCTATACTTGAATAATAGTATTTTCAATTTTAATACGCAATCACGTCGGTTGGTTACCAATTATAGGTTATGCGGTCGGCGTCATACCCAAAAACCTATCTGTTATGCTTATCAGCTTCAGCTCCGATTTTATTTACGTCACAAAACAATATGCCAATTTTATTTACTTTATAATTCAATTTATTTTGTAATTGTATTTACATTTTTATATTTTAAATTTAAGTTTCATTATAAAAATTCGACATAAAAAAGAACGTGTCTGTTCACTCAGACTATTGACGTTAAGCTCTTAATTTTTTATCATTTCTTTTTTAACCCAACAAACATGTACACTCTATCAATTTGTACGAAATGTATTTATTCTCTGATCAATGCCATCTATCACCGACCACTTCAATCACTCACCTCGCACTCACCACAAATCTACAGTCTACAGATGAATTAAAATTACGCAAGTTTTTTAAATCGTGTATTAAATTTTACACTTCAATAATTAAATTAACACTTTATTTAATTTTATATACATTTTATTTATGATTTATTGTTGTAATTTTTGGCTTAAAAATAATTTTTTTTTCGTCTTTCCTTGTTGTGCTCTTTGAGTGAGTTGTGTTGATAGTTCTTGGAAATTTATAAACAATTTTGACAGCAACGTTGATTGGACAAATATTTTTTGGTTGCGTGCAACCATTTCTGTACAAAAGTTACATTTACAAGGTTTTTATATTTTTTACAGACTATGGTATGTGACATCATCGATTCTTCAAATCCGGCCAAGTTAGTTATAAGGGATCATATAAGGTTAAAATATGGATTGTACATTACTTCTCTATGTACATTTCTAAAATTGTTGGCTTTCTCTGAATTTTGAACAATTTCACAAAACCAATTTTTAGTATATATTTGATTATCAAAATTTAGGGTTTAAAGTTTATCACATTCAACCATACTATCACAATCATTGTTCTACGTAAGTTTACAATAATTTTAAATATTGTATGCGAGCACTTCTACTGAATCACTTAAAAATAAAAATTTTGTTCATTCCCGAATTTTACATGGGCCAAACGATCGATTCAATCCAATCGATATACTCCGACACTTTTGTATATATACCAGGCGCGTTAAAACCACAAATCGTACCGAACGACGTAATTCCAACAATATCGTATAAAGATGCATCATTATTTTTTCCGCTCACAATTTGTATGGGCCCTCCTGAATCACCTTGACAGGTATCACCACCCGAATTTGTTGAATCGCCGTAACATAGTTGGGTATTTCGTAATTCTGTAAATTTTCGTGTTTCAGGATAAAATGGGCCACACACCGTGTGATCTACAACGGCTAAATTGACTTCTTGTAGTATGGACGCCGTAATTCCACCAAATTCGATTTGACCCCATCCGGTTGCAATTGCTTCAGTGGGGGCTGTATTATTTTGATGGAGGCAAGCTGGTCGTAAATCTCGGCGAAATCGAATAAAACCGTTAATTTCTATGAGAGCCAAATCATCGTAAACTGAAGTAGTTGTAAAATTCGGATGGGATATGATTTGTTTAATGGTGGCTTCTTTTAAATTTCTATCATCGTCATCGCTTCGCAGATCGTATTCTCCAATTCGAATAATGTCAGGAGCTATTTCATCGACTGTTGTACAGTGGGCTGAGGTGAGAATAAAATTTTCACTAATAATTGAACCACCGCAGCGCCAAAGAGTTTGATTGTCCGGCTGTGACCATCCGAGGAGTGCCATATGAGGGAATTCTCCTGGATCGGCTGCAAACCCGCCTGATATCAGATTTCTACTGATAATGGATCGGCCGTATGGACTCGCTGCTTCTTTGTATTGATCACATTCTATTTAATTAATTTATGAATGAAACAAAAACATGTATTCGATTTTCTAATCTCTTTGTGATACGAAACACTTACTTGCAACACTAATCCGCCGACCATTCATCTCCTCGTTGGATATAGGCTTTATAGTCGAATTCTGGGATAAAAGGCGGGCTTTAACGACATTCAAATTTCTCGGTGAATCATCACTTGAACAGCACACCGTCGGCATATCACCATCCCAGTTGCAAATTTGAAACCTTTGCCGATTGTTAATAACCGCTTGGCATTTACTCACAGGTTTACAAAGGCCATATTCTCTTAGCGTTGGTATGAAGCAGTATTTCGTATTAGTCGTTACATTATAATCGTTATCAAAGTTATCATCGAACACTATATCTTGGCCGGAGATACTCAGACAACATAACAAAACTACAAACAATAATTTCATGTTTAGCGTAAGCTACAGTTTTAAAGAGACTGACTGACAAAATTTTTTTTACGTAAACAGAGATAAGACGTTAAAAGATCGTTAAAATTGTGAACATTTATAATGTATTTCGTTTATATAAAGTACATGTATTTAGTATTTAACGGCAAAATACTTTTTCCATTTAGGCACCATCTATTAGTGAACATTAAAAACAATAAAGAACCATATAAATTCCTCATTTGTATATCATGTGCTTTTGTTGCTATTTTGCTAATCACATTTGTTTATATCTGTCAAATAAGAAATTTTCATTTTGTTTTTAATTTTCTAACCATTGCGGAAAATTTATTCCTTTTGTTTAAATAAATCAAATCAAAATAAAATAAAATTCGCATTTATAAATATATAAAGACTTTAATATTCGATAGGGTTGTGAAATTTATTGTACTATAACGTAAGTTTGTGTAATTGTAGTGTAACATAAAATTGAGTGCCTTTCAGCAAAAAAGTATTTGTCGGCTTTTTAAACTTTTATTAAGGTAAGTCTCCTAATTTCTATTTTACAAAAATAATTGTATTTGATTTACGTTAAATAGTTATAGATATGTTGGTAACTAGGTAGTTTGTTACTTTTGTCTAAAAATTTATCGACATAACCTTAAAATTTCTAATTCGTCATTACAATATTTTATGCACACATACATAATAGGCGTGTTCGATTGAATGAAAGAAGAGCTGTGTATATTGACGATTGGAGCATTACGGATTCCACCTAGTGGAAAATTTTTAAACTGAGCTAACTGTTAATTTGACGTTCGAAATTGTCGTAAACAGTTAAGCACAATTTTTACTTGCCAGATTGCTAATTGACGATTGACGATTGGAGGATCGTGGGTACCACGTAGCGGAGAAATTTGGAACTGAACGAGCTATCCCAATTTGATGTTTAAGATATTATGAAACGTCATTTATGTTTATATTTCGTTATTATGAAATGTCATTTAAGGATAGCTTCCTTTAATTAAAAAAAATATAAATACTTAAGTACTGATGTACATAATACGCGCGTGATTTTTTGTTATTATGGAATGTCATTTAAGGATAGCTTGCTTAATTATGAAATTTCCTGGTAGGTCGGCGTTTTCAAACATTTACAATCGTCAATTGGATTGTCTAATCTTCAATAATTGTAAATAATTGACGATTGTAAAAGTAGGCTGAACGCCTCTCTTGGAAAAATTGTTTATTAAAAAGAACCATCCATTTGAAGCAGCGATATATATATATACATGGATAGGGGATTGATCAAAAATCACATTGATTTACGTCACAAAAAATGGAGCAAATTTTATTTTATAGTCTTGCTACTCTTTTATATACTCCTCTTTATCAAAAAAAAAAGTATTTCCGGATAAGTGCCGTACTGGAATAAATTTCATTTCGAAATTTTTCGAAACAGACTTTTTTTTTTTAATTGAATGGAATAAATATTGGATAATGTTTAATTATATTAAAAATAATTAATTAATTGTATCAAATTTGAATAGTTAAACATTACGCTACCAGTTTTCGTACACTAATTTGAGAATTAATAACCATTTATTCCTTTAAATTTCAAATACATCCCTGAAAAATAAACAACAACAAAAAAAATCGAGTAAAACGTCAAAAATCTGGCATAAACAAACATTCAAGTGAATTTTCATTTTTTATTTTTAAGATGCTTTTTAAATATGTTACCATGGTTGCTACTACTTTTATATTATTGTATCTGGCATGCTTTTAATTTGCAACGTTTATTTATTCCATCTCTAGGTTACAGCTACTTTGCCTTACCGCCTCCTACACATAAATTTGAATTTAGTATTCGAAAATTCGGGTTTAAAGACAAGGACGAAGGTTTTTTCTTTCTCTGTCACACACTAAATACTTTTTCGGTTTCTCCATAAATTTTGTTCTATCCTCTATCCATGTATATAGAAAAAATTTAAAGAAGGAATTGCGGTTGTTTCAGCAACGAAATAAAATTTTAAATGTCAACGGATAGATAGTTTTAGTATTGACGATTGTAAAGGTAGAGAAAGCGCCTCTCGAGGAAAAAAGTTAAAATGATGCACCTGATAAAATGACATTTGTCACAAATGCGACGGAATAAAATTGAGCAATGCGGTAATTAAAAATTGTTTTTATATTCCAAAATTGGAATTATTTACAATTATTACCAATCCGGTAAGTAAAAATTGTGCCTACAGTTCAAAATTGGAATTGTTTACAATAATTTCGAACGTCAAATTATCAGGTAGCTCAGTTTAAAAATTTTCCACTAGGTGGAATTCGTGATGCTCCAATCGTCAATAGATCATGTTTAAATGTCAAATTTTCAACAACCGCAAGAGCTACCATCTTTCGGAAAACTTCGAAAACACAAACAACTTTCACATAATGCCACTAAATATTTGCTGTCAAAAATTGTATGACATTTTTATATGTGCATTTTGTAAACATAAACAAAAATATTTTCGCGTTATAAAAGTGATTATTATTAATACGTGATAATTAAATTGATTTTGACTATCCTCTTTTGAAAAATGTCAGAATTATTTTTTTGATTGTATAGTGACATCTAGTGGCAAACGCTCTGTACTTTGCTGAAACAATTTGCTACTTCCAAGTACTTGTGAGTAGAACATAATCTCAATTTAAATAAAACTGGTAGATTTTGACAAAAAATACGTTGTTCCATTAATAATAATAAGTAATAAAACATTAAACAACAAAATAATTAAAATATTTTTGCGATTTAAAATCACAAACATAAACAAATTTATAACTAGGTTTCGCACTTTACTAGACCCTTTTTTGTCCCACACTTATAGCATAATTTGAGTAATTGTTGCTTCTAGTTTTACAATGATGAAAAATGTCGTTGGTTTGAGTTCAAAAAGTTAATTACTTTTATGTATAATTTGAACAGAAGACGAAATATTCTTGAGCGTTACTGAGTAAACTAGAAGTAATTTGATTTAAGAAGCAAATTTTAGGAATTTTTTATTTTAGTTTATTTTTTATGATTTTTTAAATATTGTATTTCCTTGGTCAGAGTATGTTACTATTCCCGTGACTTTTAGCTCCACCAAGTTGCTGAACGGAATATAACCTAAAAAGTATTTAATCGGTGTATTCGCCTTTAAAGGGCCGCAAGAGGCGCTACGATCGCCACTAGTTAAAGGTGAAGAGCAATTCAGCGTTGATTTTTATGTGTGTTATTTTTTAATTATTTTGTTGCTGAATAAATAAATATAACTTTTATTTGCAAGAAATGATTGTTTTGAACCGAAATCAATAACAAAATTGTCCAATTATATATTTTTTGTATTGCTGATCACCTTTAACTCTAGTTTCAATATCGTCCACCAGATGTCAGCCACTTTGCGTTAAAAGGCGAATAATTGAAATTTACAATTCTATTTTGTCTAAAATTTCTTATGCGTTTCCCGAGGAATTTTGCATTGAGTGTTTTAACTTTTTTTAGTAGTTACATATGTGGGTTTGTTCCATAATTCGTACGGTGTGGTAGGTACAATTTTTTTCTTCTTTTACAAATAGATAACAAATCAAAAGAGACAAGGAACGTATTATTCACTGAACCGTCTGAAGTGTTTAAAGCGCTGCAAGAGGCGCCACGATTTCTGCGAGCCACAGTTAGTCAACGGTTAGTTATTTGTCACATTTATATTTAAATTCAAATATTATTGATAAATTAGTAGCCTTCTAAATCAATTAAATTAAACAACATAACAAATAGAACACTTCAAAATTGCTATGGAATGGAATTACATATATGATTTACATAAAATGGTGTGTGGTTCATTACCCCTCGGAATTACATGATGTATTGTTTGGGTTCCTTGAAAAACATTTATATTATTAAATCGTGAACGCAACCAGGGGGCTATTTGTGAATTCTATTCGAACGTGATGGACTCTTCGATTATTGGATTCTTTTTTGAATTGAATCAGATTCGTTCTTTTCTTATTTATTAGGTTGTTCAGAAATTAATGCAGGTTTTCAACCATTTTATTTAAAACGACATATCTCAGTTTAGAATAAATTTTATTAATCGAAATAAGAACCATTAGAATCTACACATTGTTGCCAACAAGATACAAGTTTATTAATTCCAGTTGTATAGAATTCTGAAGTTCTGGAAGCGACGAATTCTTCGAAGGCATTTTTTGCGGCTGTTTGGTCGTTGAATACTTTTCCTTGTAAGAAGTGGTCGAGATGCTTGAAAAAGTGGTAGTCGGTCTGGTGAGTATGGTGGATGAGGCAGAGCTTCGTAGCCAAGTTGGTTCAACTTCTGCAGCGTCGGTTGTGCAACATGTGGTCGAGCATTATCGTGCAGAAGAATTGGGCCCTTCCTATTGACTAATGCTGGACGCAGACGTTTTAGTTCTTTGTGCATTTTATCAATTTGTTGACAATATTTCTCTGCTGTGATATTTTCGCCAGGATTCAAGAAGCTGTAGTGGATAATTCCGGCTGACGACCACCAAACAGTCACCATAGTCTTTTTTTGATGCAGCTCAGGTTTGGAGAAGTGTTTAGGAGCTTGGCCACGGTCCAACCACTGCGCTGAACGTCGTCGGTTGTCGTATAGAATCCACTTTACATCGCACGTAACAATGCGATCGAGAAATGGTTCGTTTTTGTTGCGCAAAAGAAGTGAAGAGCAAACTTCATAACGGCAATTTTTTTGGTTTTCGTTGAATTCGTGTGGCACCCATTTGTCGAGCTTCTTCGACTTTCCAATTCGGCTCAAATGTTCCGAAATTAATCCAATACTTACGTCTAGGTCCCCTGCAAGCTCTCGAGCAGTCGTGCGTGGGTTTGCTTCCACCAAAGCCTTCAATTCATCGTCGTCAATGGCAGAGGGACGTCCTCAACCTTTCTCATCTTCAAGACTGAGTTCACCACGACGAAATTTTTGAAACCAACGTTGTATTGTGCATTCGTTAACACTTCCTTGGCCCCCAAACTTCATTGATGTTTCGGGCCGTTTGTGCTGCACTGCGGCCGAGTTTAAATTCATACAAGTAAATTTGGCGAAATTCTTGTTTTGACATCTTAACTTCAAAGGTCTAAAAATAGACAAAACTACAATTTAGATTACAAATAGATTATGTGATAAGAAAGAGCATAAAATAAGCTTTAAAATGACTTATAATGTTAAACTCTTTGCGTAATTCTTTATTATTGAAAATTTGTTGAAACAAATAAAATCATAAAACCTGCATTAATTTCTGAACAACCTAATAAATCAAATAGGAATCTTATAAATCGAAGAGTCGATCACGTTCGAATCGAATTCACAAATAGCCCCCCTGCTTGTTGCAGGGATGTTGTCCTTCGCCCAATTAAATAAATCCCAAGCATTGGAGAAACGCGCTCTGTTTACGCCCTCAAGGATTCCGCTCATGCTAGTCTTTTAATGGTTTTACCAACTCCTTCAGCCGATCCTTTTCCATGAGCTGTAGCAAAAAAATCCATTCTGCTTTTATATTGAAGTCTACGTTGTGATAGCATGTTAATGACATTTTTAAAATTTTTGAATTGTGCTGATGATCTATCAGAAAAGTAAATAAATTTTGTAGGCCCTGGATAGATCTCACTTATATTATTAAGAAAATTTATCAGCTTCTTCTGGGAAAGGTATACTTGTCTGTAGTATGTTTAAGTTCCTCCGATATCCAGAGTAACACCATTAAAGAAATTAAAAAACATAAGCAAGTTTAGGTGGTGTATACTGACTTTGCGAACGCCTTTGACTACATCAGTCATTGTAAAACGTTGGAACAGTTATACAGATTCGATTTTTCTAAACAGTTTATTGCTTGGTTTATTGAGCTTAGTAATCGAAGATCGGAATTAATTCATGCTACCTCAGGGATACCATAAGGCTCTCATGTTGGTCTTTGGATCTTTATAATTTTCATCAACGACATTACTGAAGTAATAGAGCATTCTAAGGTATTAATGTTTGCAGATGATCCCATGATATTTAAAACAGTAGAAAACATCGGCGATACTCGTAAATTATAAGAAAATATCGACAATCTAGTGAAACGATGTTAGTCTAACCTTTTCAGTCTCAACATCCTAGTGTAAGAGTTTATCGTTCCATCGGAAAGGTAACCCTGTTATACAACAATATCAAATTAATGGCATACTTTTACAAAAAGTATTCGAGATTAAAGATCTAGGGGTTACTTTCGTTGAAAACATGTGCTTTGGACATGTAACATTGGACGAGAGATATTTAGAGAGACAATTAAGATCCTGTATTATGCCTACGTCAGATCTTAACTTGAACATGCTGTCGATGTCTGGTGTTCTTTTTACGATGAACATATCCAAAATATTGAGAGTATCCAAAAAAAGCTTATACGCTATAAACGTGGCAAAATGGATGGGATTATGACCAAAATTTACCGTACCACGTTAATCTAAAGCGATTGCCACCATATCTTACTGGATACAAATCCTATCAAATGACAACATTGGAAAATAGCCGAGAGCTTTTAAAGTATTCGTTTGTTGGAAATATTTTACTAGATCAAATCGATGCACCATCTACACTGGAATAAATTAAAATAAGGGCACCGAGTAGAAATTTAAGAAGTCAGGAGTTCCTTCATCTGTAATAAACGCGGAACAAACTATGGTGACAATGAACCAGTAAACATGATGTCCAAAGACTTTTACTTCAGCAAAGATAGCTTTAAACTTAGTAGGTTGAAGCAACATTGTACTCCGACTTGAAAATATTTTTATTTCAATTTTAATTGTTTTTTAAAAACATTTTTTTATTCTAAAAAAATGTTGTTAAATATTGTTTGTTTCATTTTAAATGTTATTCTTTTTTATATATCAGTCAAGTCTAATTTGTAGACTTTTTATCTGAAAATAAAAATAAATATCATTGCAAATGATACGTGTGCTCATCGTTCTTCTTATAAACTTCTTCTTCTTCCGCTGGCGCTACATCCCATGAAGGGATTTGGCCGCCTCAACGATGCTCCTCCAAATAATCCGATCCGCCACAAGAGAACGCCAGGCACGGTGACCGAGTGTGTACAGGTCCCTCTCAACGTCGTCCATCCATCGGGTAGGTGGTCTCCCACGAGGTCCTACTTTCGTTGGTGCCGACTCCAAGGCCTGTTTAGTGGTCCGATTTTGTGAACGTAGTACGTGCCCAAGCCATCTCAGCCTTGATGATTTTATGAATCCTATGATGTCGACTTTATCGAGATCATTTCTGATCTCGTGATTCATTCGCATTCTGTACGTGGCTCCCTCTTTAATGGGACCGAGAATTCTTCTTATCATCTTACGCTCAGTTACAGCGATTTTCTGGATGTTTTGCGCTGTTAGTGTCCAAGACTCGCAACCAAAGGTGACAACTGGTCTTATCAGCGCCTTGTAGATGTCCAATTTTATTTTGCGCGATATATGAGGAGACTTGAAAATTTTGATATTGGCGTAAAATGCTCGGTAGCCTGCTGCGATCCTCGATGAAATGTCCACAGAAACGGAGTTTTGCTCAGTGATCAGTGATCCTAGGTATTTAAACTCATTCACCTTTTCATATTGAGTATCTCCTGAAATGAAGTCCCCACGAGTCTGCCTTCTCGCGGTCACCATGTATTTGGTCTTCGCTTCATTGATCTGAAGGCCTATTTGTTGGGCTGTTAATTCCAACGGGAGGAGGACCTCTTTCAGAGAGATGATGTTGCGACCCAGAATGCAAATATCGTCAGCGTATGCTAATAGCTGGGTTGATTTATAATACAGGCAGCTACGCTGGGCTATATTAAGCTGACGAATGACATACTCTAATGATAGATTGAATAGAGTTTGAGCTATTGGGTCTCCTTGCCGCACTCCAGATGTTATCTCGAAGGCATCCGAAATTTTGCCTTCTATTAGCACCTTACATATTGAGCCATCCATTAAAAGCTGGCACATTGAAACCAATTTTGACGGTATGTCCAGATAGGACAATACGTTCCATAACGTGTTCCTCTTAATGCTGTCATACGCCTGTTGAAAATCTATGAATAGACTGTGTACAGGGATGTCCTTTTCATAGCATTTCTCCAGCACAATCCTCAGCGTGAAAGTTTGATCGGTCGTTGATCTATTTGGCCGAAAACCACATTGATAATCACCCAAGATCCTCTCGCTATAAGTTGATAACTTTGTTGCGACTACGTTAGCCAAAACCTTGTAGCCCGTGTTCAGCAAAGCTATACCGCGATAGTTGTTGCAGTTTAATCGATCTCCCTTTTTATGAAGTGGACATATTAGAGCCGTCTTCCACTCTACTGGGATTTCTTCTCTAGACCAAATTGTTGATATTAGCTCAAACATGCGGCAGAACAGATAATCACCGCCATATTTGAGCATTTCGTTGCAGATACCATCCTCACCAGGTGTCTTGTAATTTTGACAATGAACCAGTAAACATGATGTCCAAAGACTTTTACTTCAGCAAAGATAGCTTTAAACTTAGTAGGTTGAAGCAACATTGTACTCCGACTTGAAAATATTTTTATTTCAATTTTAATTGTTTTTTAAAAACATTTTTTTATTCTAAAAAAATGTTGTTAAATATTGTTTGTTTCATTTTAAATGTTATTCTTTTTTATATATCAGTCAAGTCTAATTTGTAGACTTTTTATCTGAAAATAAAAATAAATATCATTGCAAATGATACGTGTGCTCATCGTTCTTCTTATAAACAACCATCGGAAATATTGTTACTTGTTGGTTATTCCAGTGACTTGATTGTACTTCTTCTTGTGGTAGAAAAAAATAGTTTTCAGCAAAATCGCAAATCATAATGTATTCTCGCTGGCAACGTTTTCCTTTCTTTCTCGAGGATATTCAGATTGTCGCTTAGCAGTGAAACTGTGTAACTTCAGTTTACCTAATAATCCTTTCAGAATTTCAAGAAATTCTTCCGTTAACTTTATAATCTGCACCGATCTTGTTGTGTCCACATACGACATTTAATTTCGTCCGTGCCTTGTTCGTAGAATTTTGATTTGATCTCCGCTATGAAATCATCAAGTTTTGTATTGCAATCAGAACATGTACTCGAGCTGCAATCATAATTTTGAATATTGCACATAACATGTTTTAAAACTTCTTCAGTATCTATCGGTTGCACTAAATTGGGACAGGAATCCCTTGGGGTTTGTAAGGAAACCAAGTGGAGAGACAACCACAACCAGGAAGGAGACTCTGGAATGTCTAGTGAGAGGTTACTTCCCAGAATGTATTATACTGAGGGATGAGGAGGAATCCAACGCAAGTAGTGTACATCCGTATCTGGTTCCAGAAGGGGCTTAGAAGTTCTCGAGGCAGTTTTTTACGCCGGAACGGATAAGCTGGGCAGTCAAATCTTTTGGACTTTTCAAATCACCGGGAGGGGACTGCGTATACCCCGCCTTTTTACAACAAGGCCTGCAGACTTTGCTGCCTTATCTTACTATACTCCTCCCTTGGAATATGTTCCAAAACGCTGGAGAGAGGTTTGGGTGATTTTTATCCCAAAAGCGGGAAAAAGATCCTCAGAGGAGATTAGGTATTATAGACCTATTAGCCTCACATCATTTCTACTGAAAACCATGGAGAAAATTCTGGGATTTTGTATTAGATCCAACACTATCCAAAGATACCCTCTGGGCTCTAGACAGCACGCCTACCAAGCAGAGAAATCAACAGAAACAGCTTTACACGAACTGACATTGGAAATTGTAGATTCGCTCCGGAATAAAGAATTATTACTAATTACTATGCTACTTCATTGATATCCAGGGAGCTTTTGATAATACTAGTTTCGAGGTAATTCAGGAACAATCAATAACAAGGGGCATAGACCCCTCCACCGTAAGGTGGATAATAAATATGCTGAGAAACAGGAGGATTACGGCCTCTTTTGGAGACAAAACCATCACCATAGCAGCCACCAGGAGTTGCCCCCAGGGAGGTGTCCTCTCTCCTTTATTATGGCTGATTGTGATGGGTCAATTACTTACCAGACTGAGAAATTTAGACTTCTCAAGCATTACCTATGCGGACGACCTAGTCTTGATGTTTAGGGGCGGATTCGCAAATACAGTAGGGGAAAGAATGCAACAAGCCCTAGAGGTAGTAAATGATTGGTGCACGGAGGTGGGCCTTACGGTAAATCCTAGCAAGGTCAACTGCACTGTCTTTACTAACCGGAGGAAATCTGTCCTCCCGCCAATATCCCTGGGGCGGGGGGGGGGGAAACTCTCCAACTGTCGAAGGAGGTTAAATATCTGAGTGTCGTACTTGATCAGAAATTGACATGGAATCCCCACTAAAATCATATCACAAACAAGGCCAATAAGGCCTACTTCACCTGCTAAAGAATGATTGGCAAAACGTGGGGACTGAGCCCACAAATGTTGGTTTGTTGGTTTCGCCCTACCGGGCCGTCATAAGACCTATGGTCTCTTTCGCGGCGTTTGTGTGGTGACCAAAGACGGAGCAGACTGGTGCACGGAGAATACTGGACAAGATCTAGAGGTTATTTTGTGTGGGTGCAACTGGAGTAATGAGGACTTGTCCAACAGCTGCCCTTACGAGAATACTGGGGCTCTCACCACTGCACCTACACATTAAAAAAGTAGTCGGCTCAAGAGGTTTGATCCTAAAAATTCAATCATAAATTCAATTTTAAGGAGGAATTGATCCAACTATCAGATTTGATGGTAAGGACAACCGACTGTCGGAGGAATTTTACCATCAGGCTGCCGGATAGGGCACTGGTAGAGAATATTATCTCCTTCCTTCCCCGCCATGCTTCTGTATGGTATACGGATGGGTCAAAGACAGACGGTGGTATCGGTGCAGGGATAGTCGGGCTCGACCTAGAACTATGCATACCACTGGGTAGCACTCCCACAGCTTTTCAGGCAGAGACCCTTGCTGGGTCAAAGATAGACGGTGGTATCGGTGCAGGGATAGTCGGGCTCGACCTAGAACTATGCATACCACTGGGTAGCACTCCCACAGTTTTTCAGGCAGAGACCCTTGCTATTGAGGTATGTGGGCTTCACTGTCTCAAAAAGAAATATAAGAAGACCGAGAATTATATAATCTCGGGCAGCCAGGCAGATCTGCTAGCCTTAGGAGCTTCAGTGTACAACTCGAAATTAATCTGGAGCTGCTACTGTAATTTATTAGAACTGTGTAAAGCAAAAAAAGTCACCCTTTTGTGGTCTTCTGGCCACTCCACCATTAAGGGAAATGAGGCAGCAGATCGATGTGCAAAATTGGGAGCAAGCCGAGATTTCCTGGGTCCCAGTCCTAGTATCGCTTTTTCAAAACCCCATTTGGTAAATGGTATTAGGGACTGGGAGCAGACCTATAGGAAATTAGTCTGGGAGTCCTCCATTGGGTATCAAAATAATATTCTGAAATATGTATGAAACATGTCTTTCAGGTAACCAACAATTGCATTTCTTTTTTTTTTTTTTTTTAAATTGGTAATGATTTGAATCCTTTACCTTTACTTAGCCGTAACGATACCAAAATTAGAGACGAAGCAAAAAAAAAAAAAACATCAAAAATAATTTAATTGCTAATTAAAAACAAAAAAAAAAACAACAAAAATGATAACGTTAATAAATAATAATTTTGTTAATTACCAATAAATTATTTATTTTAAAAGTAAATAGTCTAAATAATTAATTAATTAATGTAAATTTGCAATGTAAATTAATACACGGGTGCGCGCGATAATTTTTCATGGAAAACAGCGTCAAATATTTATTTAAAATCGATTAGGGCCTAATAAAATTGAAAATAATTTTCATTTTTCTCATTTTTCCAGTCAAATAAATTAATTTAAAAATGTTTTATGTTAAAAAAATATTTTTATACACTTCTTATTCTTTTGAGTATTATTTGGAAATTTATTTTTTTTTGCTTTTTTTTTGTTTTTCATTTTTATTGTTAGCATTTCCTTTGATTATATTTTATTATTTTTCAATAATTGAACAAAATTTTATTTATCTTATTTTATTAAATGAATGTACATATATAAATTTTGTTTTATTATTTTTTATATTAATATATTCAACATTTGATTAAAAAATAATTTTTTTTTTTTGCTTTATAAAATATCATTTTCCTTTGTTGTGCTGTTTGCTTGGTTGGGTTGTTATTGTGTTGTCGACGGTAGGCAGGCGTGCTGCTTTCTTTTATAAGTACATCTACATACATACATGTATATGAAAAATTGGAAAAACATTGTTTTTCTGCTCCTACATAAAATTTGATATTTTAATTAGAAAATGTTGGAAAATTTAATACAAATCTATCTATATTAAATTGGATATTTTTGAGTTGTATACATTTATATACACTTAAAGCTAACCAAGAAATTTTCCTTCTTCACAAGCGTCGTATATTAAAGATCTAAAGTTTTTTTTCTTTGTATTTGTCTCTGTCTCCTCGCTCGCGTACATAACAAATTTATTTTAATTTCCATACACAATACAATAATAATATGAGACGTTCTGCGACCGCGCGCAAATAGGAAATTTATTTTTATTTTTCCATGTGTATGCGTTTGTTGTTGTTATTTAAATTTTTTTTTGTCCTGGTGATATTAGCAAAACGAGGACATTCTTCTGAATCATTTGTTTTCTTATTCGAGTATAATTAAATTATAACACCAGAACCAATTAAAAATTAATTTGACACGCGATTTAATTATTGCGATTTTTTTTTTTGTTTGTGAAAACCAGGCTGTGTGTGTTGAACATAATTTATCATTATACATAAATGCTATAATATTTTCACTTTTCACAATCCTAGAAAATTTTGTTAATTATTTTAATGTATTTATCACGAATTGAGATAAATCAATTTTTATTGATTTATTTTTGTATTTCTGAAAAAGCTTTATCTTGCGCGAGAAAGATTACAACAATTCTAACCTTAAAATATGAGTTGCTCTTTAAAAAGCTTTACTCCTCTAATTCAATAAAAACACGAAATTCGCCTATTCTTTTCCACGGTTTATGTATTTTTATTCCAAAAAGCGCAAAAATACATTACTTTGAGCTTGTTTTTTTAGGAGTTAGTATTTGAATATTTTGAAAGCTTATGAGAAATAAAAAAAAAATCAATTTGAAATAAAACTTTGGAAAAAATGAAAAATAGGAAAATGTTTTTGTTATTTTAAGCGGAGAAAAAAATTAAATTTTCATCAACGGTGGTGTAGCTTCTGCTGTTGTATCAGTTGTTTTATTTAAAACCGTTATTTCATAATATTTTCTTTAATTAAAGTACATAGACCAAGGTGTACATAGTTGTTCTGTTATTATCGCAAAATATCTATTTAAAGGTAAGTACATAAATTTAATCAATTGAAAAAGTAAAGGAAACTTGCTTAGTTTATTTGTTTTAACTTCAGCAATTCTAAAATTGAGCCTCTTAAAGTGCATCCAGACAATGCCTTCTAGAATATACAATTTCAACTGACTTTGACTATGCATAATTTTTATAAAATCAAATACATTAAGGCAAATTGGTTTTGACTTGAATGCCTTATTTTTAATTTTTTGATTGAACTTCCTTCTGAAAAGGCATTTCAGTCTAAAACTATTTTGACTGAGTTGCCTTTTAATTTTTGACTGAAACTCCTTTCTGTTTTTGACTGAACTGCTTTTGACTGGGGCCGCGGAGCCAAAGTATAGGTCTACGAAGGCATTTCAGTCAAAAACCAACCAAACAAAAGGTATTCCAGTCCAAAAATTTGGGACTAGAATACTTTTCAAGAAGGTTGTTCAGTCCAAATACATAAAGGGCATTTCAGTGAAACTTTTTCTGACCGAAATCCTTTTTTTTGTACTGAATTCCCTTTTTAAAAGGAGTTTTAGTCATAATATTTGTATGGGAAATTTTATGACTGAAATGCCTTTCGTTTTTTAACTGAAATTCCCGGAGCCTAAAAAAGAGTCGAACCTTAACACGGCAGGGGAAATATTCGGAATTCTAAAATTTGAAGAATTGTTTTGTTTAAATTGTTTGTTGAAATTAAAGAAGTAAACTTGCAATGGAGTAAATATCACATTTTCTAAAGTTGTTAATATTAAATTTTAATTATTTATATTTGAAAATTATAATTCGAATTTTGAATATTTCGAATCTATAGAAAGGCAGAATATATTTATCAATGTATCATTCTAAATTTACAATATTAGTAAACAACATCACCAACGGGGTATTCCGAAAATCTCATAATTATTAACAATAATTCTCAAAATCACTTATTATGCTAGCCGTACAAGTTTACTATCACTTATAATTTTACTTTCTTTTACGTAAGTAAAATAAAGTATAGTAATCATGAAAATTTTCGACCTTGAGATTATTGAAGATTTATCTGTTTCGAAAAAGTGGGTTTCGGAATGATGTCTGTCTGTCAGTCTGTCCGTCTGTCAGTCTGTGTCCACTCTACAGCCCAGATGGCCCAACCAATCGAACTGAAACTTCAGATTTAAGCTTTTTGGTAAATTGGGAGGCCCCAGTGAATTTTACTCCAAATCGGTCAACCGGAAGTGGCCACTCCCTTGGGCCAGAAAATTTATTTTGCAAATATCTTAAAAAGTATAAGGTTTACAAAAAACTACTAAAACAAAATGTTTCCAAAAAATAAAAAAAAAAAAAATAAAAATAAAAAAATTAAAAATTAAAAAAAAAAAAAAATTAAAAATTTTATAAAAAAAATAAAAGTGATATGTGGCCAACACATTTCTTCTACGAACAGGGAATTTTGAGAAACCTACGCAAACTTCTTACAAATTTATTATTTTTTATTACTTTCTTTTACATAAGTAAAGCTTACATCTAAAGTTTTTGTTCGATTGGCTAAGCCATCCGGGCTATAGAGAAGACACAGACTGATAGACGGACAGACAAACGGACAGACTGATAGACAGACATAATTTCGAAACCCACCTCTTCGGACTCAGGGGACCTCAAAACAGATAAATCTTCATTAATCTCTTAATTTTTCAAATAATATTTGGGGTTCCAGCTCCCAGATTCCGTGAAACAGAAAATTTATTTTGCAAATATTTCAAAAATATACAATTTACAAAAAACATGAAAAAATAAAAACAATCTTAATTAAGTTTGCAAGAAATTTGCATTATAATAGTTTCTTAAAATTCGCTGTTCGTAAAAGAAAGTCGTGTGTTGGCCACACCTCCATTTTTTATATAGCACTAAATGACTTTTTTTATCGCTCGGTTTAATCTTTACATTATCGCGTTCTAAATACAAATAATCCAATTTGATTTCATTTGCCTTATACTCAAACCAAACTTCTAGAAATTTCATGCTTTTTCCAGAATTTGTAGCATGGAAAATTTCTATTTTGGTACAAAAAATTTTAATCACTCGGTTCACACATATTGTGAATTTGGTTTACCTTTTCACAATTTTTGAACTTGAAAATTTTCCAGGTGGTAATTCTTCGATTTTACGAAACTTATGCTGCTATCTGTGTCCTGTGAATTGACTAAGCGACCACAAGATTTGATATGTTTTTTACGAAATGCTTGGTTTTTCCTCGTTTCTAATTCTTTTATAAAACCTTCGTTTTTTACATAACGGCTTTGTAACTCGTATAATATACTCGTATAATAGCCGCATTTCTTGACGCATGGTGATCCGGATCAGATCAAAGTTTATATTGAAAACAACAACATAAATTAAATTTTTGTTGTTGTTTTCAATGTAAACTTTGATCTGATCCGGATCTCTATGTGTCAAGAAATGCGGCTAATATCAGAGCCTTCTAGAGTATGTATAGAGCCATAATTTTTAGAAGCTTTTTTAGAGGTATAACTTTTCACTGATTTTCATAGGAATCCATAGTAAAAACGGTGTTTTTCTACTTCAAAGTTTTGAATGAAAAACGCCCAAATTTTATAAAAAAGAATAACAAAACTATTCTAAATATCTTGAACAAAAACATCTATGAATCATGTGTAGTAGTATTAATTATTAACCGCCGAAATAATAAAATAAAATTATGTTTTACATTTATTTATCAAATAGTAACATTGTATGAAAAAAACAGTGAGGACCTGAGGACGTTTTCTTTATTATTTATTTTGAATTGAATGATATTGTAGTTACTTTAACATTGGTTAAGGTAAAACATTCCAGTAAGCTCATTTTTAAATGAAATATATTTTCTTATATTGAAACGTGGGCATTAATTTTCTCGTGTGATTTTTAATAAAGCCACAAATTAAATTATAATGGCTTCAAAAAATTTGTTTACGCATGACTTTTGAAAGATTATAAAATGAAAAAAAAACCTAAATTTTATTATTATTATAATATTGTAACATAGATGTCTCTTAAACAGCTTTTTTGAAATAATTTGAAATATTTTTGTGACAAGGAAATCAAATACAAAATATAAAAGATTTTCACAAATTTATTTGAAATTAAAAATTCATTCATTTTATATTATTTTAATTTTTTATTGTTAATTTGTTTGATTTTGACAGTACTTAATCAGTACGTTCAACATTATGTGGTACTACAGGCCACGATTACTATGGCCCAACCCCATAGTTCAATAGCCTTTTGATTTTCACCAAGTTGGAAGTAAATACTGGCAATATTAGTCCAAATTATTTTATAGGTTTTGCCAAATTTCCTGCGCACTTTTTCAATCATTTCAGTGAGTTCATCAAGTTTTTTAGAACTGAGCAAAATCTCCAAACATTTTGTGTATACATACACTTAATTGATCGTTAAAAAGTATATTTGATTTGTTAATTAATTTGGTTTGGCACTAATGAAAGATCTGAAAAACGGCCGCTACTTTTAATTTGACGACAATAGATATCCTGACCAACTTTAAACATTTCAAATAAAGTGTGGATACTGCCGTATGTGGCAGGTGCTTCAGAATCAATAGATTTTTTCAATTGTATTTTATAATTTTCTGAAACATGAACAATAGAAACTTTTCCAATATGTTTTTCTGGTAAACTAATGTCATTTTTGATTCGCTCGTGAATCGAATAAGAAAATCGAATTGCCCGGTTTTTTATGTGTGTATGATTTTGACGTCTTAAAAATATTATTTATTTGAATTAAAAACAACAACAAAATGACAGTTCTAGTGAAAATGACAGTATTAGTTGTTGGGATTAGTGAAGGAGGGATAAATCTGACAAAAAATCGAGATTTGTAACCGAGCAAAAATTTTGCTCGACCGAGTGATTTTATTGGCTGAATCGAACAACCTGACAACAGTTTTTTTTGTGAAACGAAAATTTTGACACAGCGGAAAGCTTCGCTGCCATCTATTGGCGAGCATTGAAGCATGTAGTTTAATATATTTTTTAACGTTTAAGCAAGCTTTCATTAAATTTAGTGGAGATTGTTGTTGTTGTAAAAATGTTTCTTTAACTAAATTAATTATTAAAAGAAAATGAAAATCCTTTTCTTAAGTGATGTTCATATTATGTTGATTTTTCAAACATTTCTAATAATTATTTTATGGTCCGTAATAAAAAATTTGTGAATTTTTATTTAAAAATCGTTCATTGAAAAAAAAATGATTTCCCATATCGCTACGCGTCCCAAAGAGTGTCACAAGTCAATTTTTTAAATTTTTTTTTTATTGCAAATTAGAATTCGTTTGTTGTTTCATTATGGTTTAAAACAAGAAAATTAATAAAATTTCCAATATTTTTCTAATTATTTAATAAAATTATGATGTGACAATTTTAAATGAAGCATCAAATTATCTGTTAAAGTGTTACAAATTATATAAATTACTTTTGCAGCAAAATTATAATATCAACAAAGATGTAAATTTTATTTTAGAGTGTTACATTGCATTTATAACAATTATCTATTTTCCACATAATGTTTAAATTTTCTTATAAAGTGTTACAACTCATTTGCAACCCTTTATTCGATAAAATTAGTTCCTTCATAAATATAAATTATTTCAACAAAAGTGTTACAATAGAAGTTGTGACTTTATTACTTAAATATTTTGAATATTTATAACAAATAATTTTGTAATAAAGTGTTACAAATGGGCGGTACTAAAGTGGCATAAGTGATGTAACTGTCTCATTCTAAAAAAAAGAGATGATTTTTTGTTTTTTTACACAAATACGCGGGAAAAGTGGCATATCAAGTAAATTATTCAAAAGTGAAACACGTTTCTTCGTTGTTCTTTAAATTTATCAGGAATAAATTTAGGTAATTGTAGACAAATTATGAATAATTTAATTAGCAATACATATTTTTAATTAAGTGTAAATGTTATTAAACCAACATAGAAAAACACATTGAAAATTCTAATTTAACTATAATATGCCTCGGAATAATGGTACATATGTTATAAAAAATTGAAATTATATTGAAAAATGTAGCTCAACGTTATATTTATTTACACAATGAAGACACAAATTTAGACCGATTTATTTCTTTAAGAGTGTTACATCTCTGAACTTGTCCAGAAAAATTTCAAATAAAGTGTTACATTCCTCTATTTTCTTGTTTTTTTCCAAATATTCTGTATTTAAAATATTAAACTGAAGGAAATATCAAAATGTATCAAGTCCAGAATACGCAACACCATCGAGTTATTGGAAAAAATTATTACAATTTGAACTTTGTTGAATTCAAAGTTTCAAAGTTGAATTCCCAACAATTCCTTATTTTGAGATGTAACACTCTTTGGGACGCGTAGCGATATGTTTTATGTGTTTTACTATGGAAAGTTTGATTTTTTCATCGTTTCTACTAATTCCTTTATGCTTTATAAAAGCTTTGATTTTTACATTATGGCTCTATACAATACAGGGTGCTCTGCTAATATACACACAAAAGGTGGCCTAACAACCGAAATCGATAAAATAAAACTGTTTAGTTTTCAAAATAAAAAAAAAGGTTTCAATTTTAAAATTTTTAATAAGAAACTTGCTTATGGAAAATATTTTCTCATCTAGACTTTTGTTTTGGTAAATTCTTAGGTTTTGTGCACAAAAAATACACAGCATCCGTTGTAAATCGAACATAGTTCCACTTTGTTCAATTTTATTGGAAACCCTATTGGGTTCTGACGTTGTGATAAGCATTCGGTTAACACACATAACATGTATGGTTTGTTATTTGTAATATATTGCGAGAAAAAAGGAAATTATTACAGTATATATTCATTAATAACACATCCGTTATGTCTGGTCAAAAATATGCCATAAACAAATTAACCAATCCACCCAACTAAACAATAAAACACAAGTCACTTTCCTTTTCAACACCGGAAGGTGTTATATTAACAAAATTTATGATTCACACAGCATAATTTAGTATTTAAGCATGTATAAATAATTATGTCACGTATAATATTATAACTGAAAATAAAGATGAATTTGACCTTGAATTAAAAAAATAACTTTTTTTTTGTTTAAATTTGCATTTATGTTAAATTATGTTGCAAGACCACCAACGATTATATTATCAACTTTATATTGTCTAATATAAAATAATTGGCACCTTTTTACCAAAAATTACAGAGTCGCGCACAGACACGAATACAATAATAAGCGGCATCGAAAGCCATTGGGTTAAAAAATAAACAACCAATTATTAATGAATTAAAAAATATAAATAAATAAAAACTAATGACAGGAAATTCAATTTATTAATTACTGAATATAATTTTTATTTTTATTTATATAATTAAGAGTATTATGATTCCATGAAATGATAGAATTTTTTTATTTATTTAACAAGTCTCGTCCACAAGAACTTTGTTTATATTTAATTATGAATTTTATTGTTATTTATGGTTTTTGTTGCAGTTTAATAATGCATAAACGAATTATGCATATTTGTTCTCATTACTCGCCGGTTCGTTTACCCAAAATTTAGGTCCAATTTTTGATTTTGTTTTTTGTACTCATAATCAATGGGGCAAACGAAATGAATTGTTGATTATGAAGAACGTACATATATCTTTTGAAATGATTTATAAGACGGTTTAATTTAATGTGTTAAGATAAGGCGTTACAAGAAGCCTTCAGTAAAAACGGTGGATACATTTTTGGATGTGATGCTATGATGCTTGTAGAATTCTTTTTAACATAATCAATTTTAAGCAATACCGATTATTCTGAAAAAACACCTGTATTAATTCCCAAATCGAGAATTTTGTTTAAATTTATTCAAAATTTGGCATTTTCCACCATTTTTCTCAAAACGTTTGTATTACTTTATTTTTTATTGACGCCTTATGGGTTATGGCGCATACTCGAACAGTAACTTTTAGGGCAATTTCGCAACAGAAGAATTTGACAGAAATATATTTTTCTCAACCTTTTGGTAATTTTTTGCCCTCCACACCAACTCAAACAAAAAAAACTTTTTTTGTCATATGAGAAAAAAAATCTTTTTTAAGTTGGATTGGAGGGGAAAAAAATTACCAAAATCTTAGAAATTTTATATCCGTCAAGTTCTTCTGTTGTGAAATTACCATAAAAGTTACTGAAATTATTTTTCTAGCATGTGCCAGGACGCTAATATTTACAATTGTTTTAAACGGACATATGACTTCAATCGTGTTTCGGAATTTATAATTTTTAAATTCGTAAATGATTGCACGAAAAAAGGAAGAAGACAAAAAAAAAATGATTAGAGTGACAAAGCCAAACATTGATTTTTTATTATGTGTAAAGATGACAGCAAACAAAACCAATAATAATTAAATGTTAAGGATTTTTACAATGTCATCAACATATAAAAAATATGCACGCTGTAGTTCAGTGTTAGTTAGCAGCTGTGCGCCAGAAATACTTGATAATTAATAATAAAGAAACCGAAATTTAAATTTAAACCGAACTTAGAAGAACAAATCATGGCTTCATTGCCTTCAGAACACTTAAATGCTGTTAGACCATTTAATATAGTCGGGGTTGATTTCTGTGGTCCTTTTTTAGTCAAATATTCGTTTGATTTGTAAGTAAGGCCGTAACAAATCATTCATCGAATGTTTGAAACGTTTTTTTTTTCAAGAAGAGGACGGGGTGCCCTCATTTACAGTAATAACGCCGGAAATCTCGTAGGGGCCAACAAAGATGTCAAACAGATGGAAAATTTGGTTTGTGAAGCAAGCATAGAGTTGGAATCATTTTATTTTAACGAATTTATCACTTATAAATATATTCCGCCTAGATCACCGAATTTCAGAGGCCTCTGGGAGGCAGCAGTCCGCATCTTTAAATGTCACACAAGAAAAGTTGTGCGAGTTCAAGTATTGACATTGGAACAACTAACGACATTGTCTATCGGGTCGGAATAGAGGAAATTCCTAATTCCCGTCCTCTTTCACCGCTTTCTAGTGGTTCGTGTGACCTAGAGCCATTATTACTTGGGCATTTCACAACAGGGCGTCCATAACTATTTTATAAGTGGATTTCACCAATGTATCGAGCAATAGGTTATCGTATTGAAAACAAACAACTCAATTGATGCAGCATTTTTGGAAAAGGTTTTCCAACGAATATTTGCATAAATTACAACAAAAAGTTGAATGACCTCGTCTTGATCCATGAAGGCGGTATGCCGCGTTCGGGATGGCTTAAGGGGTGAGTGGAGGAGACAATACATGGGCGTGATGGCAGGATTCGAGTGGTGGAGGTCACAACCCAAAAAGGCAAAATAAAGAGAGTCTCAATGCTCAACTTCTCCAAGGCAGGAGCGAGCAGTGTCTTAGTACATATTAGAAAATTTATGAATATTGAAATACCGTGTTGAATAAACTTTTATTTAAACAATTTGATTATGTACATATAGAAAATTATGTATTTATATATCTCATCAAAAATGAAATAAAACGGAGTTAAGTTGAAATAGACGCTTTTTATTAAATTTAGAAGGGGAAATACAGTCCGTAATAGCATTGACACACTGCGATTTAATAAATCGGACTTGAGAATTTTTCGAGTTTAGCCGTAGTGTGTCAACCCTAATTTTTGCTAATCGCGTTTTGTTTCATAGAGTACCTGAATCAGTTTAGCTAAATCGGATTTATTAAACCGCAGTCTGGCAACGCTATAAACGAATTAACCTAGTAAAGAAAATTTAACTACTGGTACACATTCTAAAGATTAGTTCACTAACTGGTGAACAACTAGGCCGTGAATACCCACAAATTTATATTTAGAGTGTAGAACCTTTAATGGAGAAAGAGCTTCTAGTGGTGAACCTTTTCACTAAAACTTCTACTTTAACGATACTTTACAAACATTATTATAGATTAGTATTATCTGAGTGGTCAGGTTACAGTGTGTTTAGCGGGATAAATACAAGACTCGAGTGATCGATTTTTGAAATTTACCATTTTTTCAAACAAGTCTGACACTATCAAATATAACAGCATGTTTCTTCCCCCCAACATATCTACAAGAAAAAAAAAAAAAACGCGCAAACGAAAGAAAAATAAAACTAGAGATTTCTGATATCAGGGAATAATCAAAAAAAAAAAAAATTGTAAAACATTAAAAAAATGAAATAAAATTTTTTAGTTCTTTTATTTTATAAAATAAAATAAAAAATCAACGTTTTATAAATGATACAATAAATTTTAAATGAAATATAAATAACAATGGCAAAAATCAGCAGAAAAAAAGACGAAAAATGTATATTAAAAATAAAAAAAAAAAATGGAAAATAATAACAAAACAAAAGGGAAATGTTATTTTTTGATTTATTTTTGAATTTAAAATTTCAAAACATAAATTATTCGCGTACAATGTTATATACTCTTGAGCGCTTAAAAATAAATAAAAAAATTGATAAATTTTTTTTTGTGTTTTTTTAGCAACATTTTAAGCTTACTTAAATTTAGGACTTTTTATCTATCTATGAATAAAATTTACATAGACACATTATTTAGTTTTGTTTGTTTGTACCTCTACTGTATCATCCTAGAATATACAAGAAGTAAATACGTTTACAATTTAATATTTATTTAATTTAACAAAAGAAATTTAATTTTTTTAAATTTATTTTATTAATCAAATATTTGATTGCATATTAAATAAAA
Organism: Tipula helvola; assembly: GCA_963556165.1. Taxonomy (NCBI): domain Eukaryota; kingdom Metazoa; phylum Arthropoda; class Insecta; order Diptera; family Tipulidae; genus Tipula; species Tipula helvola. Next base: position 391,567,890 of record OY744482.1, read on the forward strand.
CAATTGAATTTATCTATAAATATTAATTAGTTATAATTTAATAAATAATACTTTGTAATTAACATGAGATTAGATTTTGAGATTAGATTAAGCTAATATTTGTTAATTGATTGTATTAATAAATATTAATAAAGATTCATTTGCACGTGAGGTTATTAATATTTACCCGTAATAGCCGTTATTTAGATAAATTTGTACTTAAAACTGTATTTGTAACTTGAAACATTCCGATAAAAGAGAGGCAGGCAAACAAAAAGACAGGCAGCAAACAAATTAAATGCCTATTGAGGTTAACATTTCTGTTAATTTTACGGCCATTTTGATTGCATTTTGAAGCAAAACGATTATGTTCTGTTCGCCTTACATTCCGCAATAGTTAGTCAAGTCAGTTCATACAAGCCAAAGGGAGGGTAAATATTTATTTCTAAGCTAAACTGCACAGAAACTTGGTTTATTGACTGTAATTAGAGATTGCGATCGAGAATTCCTATTTCGAGAAGTCTCGAGACATTTAAAATAATTGTTCAACCTTGTTTCTCGACATCATTGGATCAACAAATAATTTTTCTGTTAAAATCATGTTTAGGTGTTGATTTTTTCACTACCACCATTTTTAGCTCGCCAAAAATATTCTAATCACTTTACACATTTCCACAATCTAAAATGTATCAAAAATAATTTTAAACTTGCATTTGCTTACACATCGCGTTTTGAAATATCGCGTTGTGAAATATCGCGATTTGAAATATCGCATTTTGTACCATATCGCGTTTCGTACCATATTTTGTTTTGAAATATCGCGTTTCGTGCGGATCCCAAAATAAATACATCCGGCAATCTCAAACATACTCGAGAAATTGTTGAGCCTGTCTTAAGAAAATATTTAATAGCAACCGGGAAAATTTCTAACTAGACCACCAGATTTTGTTAAAATTTTCTTAGAAATATTCCGTTTTGCAAATTTTAAAGGATGGTCTAATTCTAGCTTAATCTGAGCTACCATCTATCTAATCTTGACTTTGAACTAATATACGAAAGTTTGATAAATCTCGTTGTCCCCGTTGAAATCGTCGGCGGCTGCTTGTGCTGTGGGTACCTAGTTGCACCACTGCGTTTCACATGCCTAGAACCACATCTATATTTACAGTTCTTATTCCAGTCCGTATTGCTGGAAACATACATATGTGCAGAATTCTGCTTGCCTCGAAATTAGAAAACACTAGTTTATATGGAATGGAATACATGGATTCTGCTTGCCATGGAGAACTCTGCAAGTTGTCTATACATATTTCTAATTTTGCTGCGAATCAGCAGGCTACATTACATAAAGATAACACAAAGATGAAAAATTTACACAAAGATACCAAATTTAGTACAATTTGTATATTTTTTATTTTTTTCAATAAATTTTTTTAATTTGTTGACAGAAAATAAGTTTTGTGTGACAAGTGCCAAAATGGAGGATACAAACTAATTAATTTGTGACAACTTAAGGCATCATTCATTTAAAAAAATTGTAAATTTAAATTAAATATGTATGTATCAAATAAATGCTACAAAAAAAAATTCTGCTTGCCAAAAAAGACGACCATGTAGTTCACTCAAATTTCTGCCGTCAGCGCTGCTAGCAGAAATTCTGCTCATGTGTTTCCAGCATAAAGCCCATGGGCGAATCTGCCTTACTACCTCAGGACAAATCCCTTTATCAGTAGATATTATATTTGGTGGCGCTATATTGTTAAATAGCTTCCGATGTCGATTTTTTGTGCACCCTTTCTGGTCGGTCCTGAGAAAGTGTAGAAAAAGGGTTTTGGTTTTTGATTACAAAACAGTAGTACACCATAATTTTGTGAATGTTGTGAATTTTTCAAAAGCATCAATGCAATAAAAAGGAATGATATCAAAGGGTCGAATGTCGAAGGGCCGAATGTCGAAGGGCCGAATGTTGAAGGGCCGAATTTCAAAGGGCCGAATATCGAAGGGCCGAATTTTTTTGATTTGTTTTTAGAAATATAATTTTTTAAATTTCTTGTTTTAAGGAATATTTTGTAAATGTACTGAATTTGATATTAAGAACTATAATTTTTATTTATTTATGAAAAACAATATTAATTTTCCAGATATCAATGCCAGGTTAAAATGTTGTTTGTCAAAATGACTCATATCAAAATAGATAATACATTTCAGGTTAGAACAATATTCAAAACAACATATGAGCCAACAATATACTTTAAAATAAACAGTTTCGTTTAACTTAGGTAGACATTTTGGAAATTTAGCCTTAAACTGTAATTTGTTTTTATAATTATGTAGTAAATTGTTAGGAGTATATTCACTATATTCACATCACTAAATCACAGAGAAAATATTTTATTCGTCCAAATAGAATTTTCCTTCACCCTAACGAATAAAAAATGGTCTGATTTTTATGACATTTTATGACAAAATTCTTTTTTGGTTTTGGTGAAATCTCTAATATGTACAAATATTTTTTCACTTGGTAATTACAAAAAGAACACCAAATATAAACAACCAAAATTAATGCAATATTTTTGCCGATATAATATCCAAAGATTAAACATAATAAAATATGTATAAACCCATAGGAAATTAATTTATATTTGATAAAAAAATTTACAAAATATTCCTTAAAACAAGAAATTAAAAAAATTATATTTCTAAAAACAAAAAAAAAATAAACAAAAATATTCGGCCCTTCGACCCATTAGGCCCTTTGACCCATTCGGCCCTTTGACCCATTCGGCCCTTTGACCCATTCGGCCTTTGACCCATTCGGCCCTTCGATCCATTCGGCCGTTCGACATTCGGCCCTTCGACATTCGGCCCTTAGAAATTCGGCCCTTCGTCCTCATTCAAATAAAAATGCTCTGTTTTCTCTTCGGCCTTTATTAAAGCTCAAATTGAAAGAAGTGGTTCTTCGTCAGGAAATATGAAATAAATCAATGCGATTGGCAGTATTTTTGTTGGTAAATTTTTACTAATTTAATAAATATAAAATTCCCGAAAATTCCTAAGATCCTCGAGAAGAAATTTCAAAAACTCAAATTCTCGAGAAATGAAATTCGTCGAGAACCAAAATTTTTGAAATTGAAATCTCTAACTGTAATGTTAGATTATTGGTAAATTATAATTATTTATTACAATTTAATAGACAAAACTTAAAATTTAAATTGTTTCATGCGGTCATTTGGGTTAATTTATCACAATACATATTTCAACTGCAACCTGTTGGAGCACTTTTATACAGCCAATACACAAAAGATTACCATTTTTTTTTTACCCGATTGACTCTATTTTTAAATTTGCGTTAAAATGTGAATAACAGAATATTTTTCAATTGAGAAGTGGATGCGTTTCTTTAAACCTTATGTCTATAAGTGGCTACTCGGGTTGATCACCCGTTTGATTTTTCGTAAAATTTATAATTTTTGACTTACTGGGTTCGAATCGGTCGACATCCTAAAAATTACTAATTTTTAACGATTTTCAAATATAGGGGCTTGGTTTGTTTAAGTTGAAATTTGTTTGCTTTAATATTTGTACTACCTTGTTCTATAACTGGGTTGAGTAGCCAACCGAAGAAATACTTGATTAAGGTTTTAATAAAAGCAAAATAAATTAAAATATAATAAAAGCCATTGAATGAATATTTTACTAACACCCGGTTTCAAAAGAAAAATCCAATCTAAATAATATTTCCTCCCATTCTTTTTGTATGAAATTGTGTTTTGTTTCATAATATAAATTCAATACCAGTTGATTACATTTTTTTAAATAGAAATATTTGGCTGGACGAAATTGGGCAGTTAAACATTTAACTCTCCAATTAAAATGTTCATAAAAAAGACATAAAATTACTTTTTTAAATTTCAAAAAAATGTTTTTAAAATTTTGTAAATAATTTTTAAAACTTTATTTAAAAAATTTTACACTACTAGTTTTTTTAAATAAAGTTTTAATATATCACAAATAAAGAAAGAAAAATTATTTACAAAATTTTAAAAAATTTTTTGAAATTTAAAAAAGTATTTTTATTGTGTGGTAAAGTGGCAAATTTTTTTAAAAAATGTCAATATACACATAAAATTAGCCTGCGTTGATTTTGTATTATGAAATAAATCGCAATTTCGAAGAAAGAAATGAAATGTTATTTAACTGGAGATTGTCTCTTTTTTTGTTAAACCGGGCATAAATGTCCTTTAGGCACCTTACAACCGTGGATGAGTATGTTTAGAGCTCCCTGATTTTTTACAAGCACTAACTGATTTCCGCGTAGCCCTCATTTTCTTTGATTTCGACTTCAAACAAAGCTAGCATTGCTTGGTTTGCGAATGATCCTATCGCGAATCTCTTCCGATGATGGTAATTGTAAGCGCTTTGCTGAGAACCCATTGAATATCTGAACGTGAGTTGTAGTGCTCGAGTAATTACTTGTGTTAAACGTAGCTGTAATGTCAGGTCCTTCAAAACTACCGTCCTTTACGAGTTTTGTTCCTAGAAGAAAACAAGCAGCAGAAAGCACAAACGTTTTAGGCATGAAAAATAGAGGAAAAAGCCTACTTTTGGCGCTTTATGTATGAAAACGAAATTTTGCAACCGTATTGACGATTGTAAATGTGGAGACGCTCTCGACGGAACGCAGACGGAATTATGCAAGGAACGCAAAAATTTAAAAATAAAATTTTTGCTGACAATCTCGACGCACGTTTTTGATATTAAAATAATCGAAAACTATCTAACATGGCCTAAACTATTTGATGGCTATAAATCCTTAATGTTAAACCAGACCAGAGACAACGTGTTTATCATAGATTTCTCATTTATCTAAAAACACGAAAAAAAGTAAACTTCTGATATTTCCCATGTTATCGTTGTATTGCATATATGTACGTATTATATAAGCAACGCATTTAAAAATAATTGCCATATAAAATACACCAATACAATGATCTATGATAAATGTGTTGTCTCTGGTTAAACTATTCGTTGCCAATAAATTCTATTTTGTAAACCCCTTTTTGTAGCGATTTAAATTTTCTTTCGTAATATAAAATCAATTAATATTATTAATAACTAAAAATTTAGTTACATATTTGCCGTTTAATATGATTGTAATCGCTTCAATTTGTAAACATTTAGCTTCACAAGAATATCTCTCATTTTGCAATTTTTCACATTACAAAGTGACATTTCAATCCATTGTTGCCTGCAATATTGAAAATAATTTAATTTTAGTACTTGTTATAATGCACTCTGTCTATCGACTTTGTCAAATTTAATTTGTAATTTAACTTTTGCGCGATTGCGTCACTGCGCTACAGCGTCCAGACTGTCTGGGGGTAATTGTTCAAAATCACCGACCTACCAGAAAATTTAAAAATTAAGCAAGCTATCCTTAAATGACATTTCATAATAACAAAAAATCACGTGCGTATTAGTATGTCAACATTTAGGTGTTAATATTTTTTAAATTAAAAGAATCTATCCTTAAATGACGTTTCATAGTAATAAAATATCAACATAAATGACACTCATAATATCTTAAACGTCAAATTGGAGTATTTATTTTTATTTTTTTTTTTTTTTTATTTATTTATTGTACTTTAACAATAATTTAGTATTAAAAGGTAAAGCACAGATGGAAACAGAGTAAACGGAACAAAAGAACAAAAAAAAAATAATGAAGCTGCTTCCATTAGGGAGAAAAACCTTTTAAATTTTTTCAAACAATTTCCACCTCATGCATACACATTCTATTTTGAGTAATAGCTCATTTACAATAAAATGTACAGTAAGAGGTGAACTAATATTAAAAATTAACAATAATAACAATAACAATAATATTAAAAATAAATTTAATAAACTACGTATTGCCCATCAATCACGCCACTCCAAAAATTTTGACTTAAATAATTTGGCCGATCCTAAACTCTTAATTTCCAATGGAATTGAATTCCAAAGAGAAACTCCCCTAACGTAAAAGGATTTGTTTAGCGACCTACAACAATTTTTGGCCGGAATCAGGCGGAAGTTAGAGGAATGAGACCTGCTAAAAAGTAACTTCCTATAAAGATAACAAGGCTTCTTAGCTTTGAGAAGTTTAAAAATAAAAAGACAAACGCGAAATTCGTAAAAGGTAGCTAAACTACATCCTAAAACAAGGCTAGAGTATGTAGGCAGAAATATGATCGAATTTCCTAATACCAAAAATAAACCTAGTACATGCAGTCTAGGCATGACGAGGGGTAGCTCGTTCAGTTCCAAATTTCTCCGCTACGTGGTACCCACGTTCCTCCAATCGACAATATAAAAAATGCTTAGGGCCTGGATTTTCCTATAGTTTCGTAGAGGCCCGGAAATGGAGGCTTTCCCAGGGGCCGGATTTTCCTTATTCCGTCACTGGTCGGAAGGGAGACGCACACAAAAATTCCGACGCATTAACAAGACGATCACGTCCAGTAGAATGCAAACATTACGAACATGTTGAAGGAGAAGAACACATCATTGACGTCAGGCTCACTCAAGTGCTGCTTGACGAGGAGTAGACTGACGAAATGATCAGAAAGGAGCAATTATGCGACATGGATTTATCGGTAATCTTGATATTTATTAAAGGAAAACGAACACCGGCCTACTTAGAATGAGACCGCAGACAAAACTCCCATTGTCAAGGCTTTTTGGGATCAATAAGATAGTGAAGTAATTGTTAACAGTGGTGCCAAAGCGCCGGATTGTGGAAATTCTAAAGGAGTGTCACAGAGAAGCAAGTGGAGGCCACCTAGGAATTAACAAAGAATTAGCCAAAATAGTCAACCATTCTTAAAAACGTTACCGGTGTATATTAAGATAGGTGGTACATCAATTTGTACGGGAGAAAATACGGATATCAAGTGATCGGATGAAAGATCGCGAGGAAGGGCAATTAGTATGGCTTCACAACCCACAATGAAACAATGGATTATCAAGGGAAGCTGCAATTAGAATGTGGTTTATCGGATTCAGACGGGACATCGATGTAAACCGAAGATTTGGAGGGATTGGCTCTCTACTGAGGAGGTGATTTGGATCTTTTTCCGGTCGACCGGTTTATAGGAAGTGTAGTGTTACGATGGCATCTAGGTTTGAATAATATAAATTAATTAATAGCGTAAAATGTGCTAGTGGTGACACCTAGATTAGAATATTTGAACAGTTCTTAGTAAGTTGAACACGATAGAGTGAAGATTAACAGTGTGATTTAAAAAGTGATATAGTGCAGTGTAAGTGTCTAATAAGTGAGTTTTAGTGATTTTTTAAATTATTGTGTCACTTTTGTGTTGTATAAATAAATTAGTTTGTGTGATAATTTAAAATAGTTGCTTTATTCACAATTCAGTGATTCGAACCTTGTTTGACAAGGCAAAAGTGTAACAATACCAATAATTTACAGTGACAATATAACTAATCTTGCTTCATCCAACATCTATGAACACAATACGGTGAAAAATGACAAATTCAACAAATTAAAACGAAATCGAAATTCTGGGATTATTCTCGTATAATTCGAATTTTAGGCTTTGTAAAATCACCCGGTGGTCTACCAAAATCCGGAATTACAATCACTAGATACTATTTTTTAAATACATCTTGTTTCTGAAGAAGGAAAGAATCAAGAATAAGTCCAGAGGCGGTTAAAAATTCTACTACCCCAAATTTATTTATTAACCCTTTGCCTTATGATTTATTTTCAAAGAAACGGGCATGTGCACACTACACTATTTATGGCTATAAGAAATTTATGATTTTTAAACAAATATTTAAATGTGCGGCATCGCCTATGGGCCTATTTTTTTAGCCACCCGATGCAGTGCAGTTCATTATTTTTCCTTGTCTGCTTTGATTGTTTTCTATTAGAGAAACAAGGAAAAATTGTACACTACACTGCTCGGTGTGAATAAAAAAATAGGCCCTATGAAAGTCAAGCTTGCACAGAAAATGTATGCGGGCGAGATTCATCATTTCCACTTAAAGGGTTAATACGGTTTGCTTATTGAAGTATTGTTGTTTTAACACTATTCGTTTTTCACATTTTCTAACTACTTGACGTCATCATATACCTTTATCTAACTACCTGTTGAAACTTTTCCTTTAAGCTACTGTGCAACTTGCATTCGTGTTTCTGAAAAATAAAATTATACGAATGAAGTTGAAACTTACCAACAAGTAAAATGAGTATTAGAATGTTTACCACAAGTATACATTGCATGATTGTGTTTTCCGTAAATATGTAACAATTTTTTTTGTTTTTCCAGAACAGAAAAAATAATAGAAAATCTTTACAGTTGACCTTGACAGATTAAACCTCAAAGCAATTTATTTTCCTTTATTGTTTTGTATTCATACATTATGTTGTGTTTTTTTTTTGTTATATTATGAAAATTAATAATATAACTTGTTTTTGGCATAAACAAAAAAAAATTATTATTCATTAATAATAAATCTAATTATGTTTCGTTTTGAACATATTTTTCAAAAGCTATTAACATCTATTTTATGTTCAAAAACATAAATTAAATTTACTTTTTTTTTCGTTCACAGAGTGAAAAACAAAATCAATTAAAACAAATTAATTTAAAATATTATTTAATATATAAAATTTTAAATGGAAAACTCGAAGAAAATGTTTCTGTTTTTCTCATTTTCCAAATCAACAGTGCATTTAATCGTTTTTTTTTTGTATTTCTTTGGAAGTTCTCTGTATATGCGCGGAAACTTGGTTATATTTTGCAAGTGCATTGTATTAATATTTTAGAGTCTGCTTTTCCAGGTACACGATTTCAACTGAATATTCTCATAAATGGTGTACATGGCGCTGCCAAATACTAAAATTCTAAGAGCGAAGGTACACATATACATTTTATATTCAAATCTAATTATTATTTTGATGAAAAATAAACAATCAAATTTTTTTTGTATAAACAAAGGGGTGGAAATTTTATTTTCATTTTTATATATGTTATGCTATCCGGTGATGGAAGAGAAAGAATGGTCACATTTTCATGTTTTATAATATTGCATGTGTTGGTGTACATACTCTTTACTTTTATATTTGGTGTTGTTTGCATAAATGTTTACAAGATTTTGTTAATTTTTGATCATTTTGGCAAATAATAGAATTTACTTCGTTACACATGTATCGGCCTAGTCCTCCTCCCCCTCCCCTCCCCATTCATTTATATAATTAAGAATGTGCGATGCGTGTGAAATGAGAAAAAATTTAAATTCTTTCCATTATCTCAAATATTAATCAATCAATTATAACACGTTCTTTCGTATTATACAAATACAATACACAGACACAGAAGAAAAATATTAATTTTCATTTCCAATTTTTCATTTTTACTATATACGAGTATTATACGGAGAAAATAAAAAATTGGAAACTTCACATTTTTTTGGAAAGAAAAACAAAGTACTAAAGAAATTAACAAATCCAATCACGTAGTAATTATTCTTGTAATCCGATTTAATTTTCATTGAAGAAAATTTTTGCGAAAAAGAAAATTACAAAGTATGTATGTATGTATGTACGTATGTATGTAAGTACAGCGTGAGCAAAGAACAATAAAACTATAAGTAAATTTTCTTTCGTTGAATTTCATGTTTTATTTTCCTTTTGCTTGGTGGTTGTTGTTGTGTGTTTTCATTTTCATTTTTCTCTTTTTTTTATTTTTATTTAATTTAATTTAATTTTTTTTTATTATTTTCTGTTTTTGGAGGGTGGATTTTTGTGTGTGTTCTTCTTGCATATGTATTTTAGTTTTTGTGTATGTATGTGTGCGGAAAAACAGAAATTGTTGTATTTGTATTTGCTGTTACTATAGAAACAATCTATTTTTCTTAGGGTGGAAATTTTTACTTCATTTTTTTTTTTGTATTATTTTTATTTTTAATGTATACGTGAAGAGAAAAAATAAATGAATGTACGTACAGGGTGTTTCGGTACGGTTTTCGGAAATTTTATAGCATGTTTAACATTTTACGAAATGTGGCAAAGTAAGAATCGGTAGTTTCTTAAAATTGTAAATGCCACTTTTTTTAAACAGCCGAAAATCAATTATTTGATAAATTGATGAATCGTAAATTTTAATTCATATACTTATAAGATCTTGTCTATTTGTTGCTTAAAATTTATTTCGGTATACCAACCCATTTTTTTTTAAAGGATTTCGGAAATTTATTGTACGGTGTGCGGTCATCATCATCATTAATAATTTGTGATATATTTAATTAATTTGTCAATCAGAATATTTTTTCGTTGTTGATGAAATAAGGGTAAAATTATTTTTGTCTATATCACTTCGAATAAAAAAATCAATAAAAATACTTCCCTACTTAATACATTTCCTGGGTGTGTTAGTCCAAATAAGAATTAAAACCAACTTTTCCTGTGTCAATTTCATTGTATCTTCGATTTTTTTTGCCGTTTCGGAATCACCTTATAGCAACCCTACATAATAAAAATAAAAAATAAAAATAAAATAGAGGGAATGTTTATTTAATGGAATGTTATTTATGTTTTTACATTTATGTATATATGTTAATTTATATGTATGTATGTATTATTTTTTATAAAAATAGCATAAATTGGAACCTAAAAAATTATTAACAAATAAGTTTCTAGTTAATGCATCATTTAAAATAAAAAATCCAGTTTCAATTAATAACCATTTATTAGCTAGACGTATGTACATCTTAGAGTTCACCGCCCACACCTAATAAATTTTATGAAGAAAAAACGAATTATTAAAGTTTCAAAAGTTTGTGGGATGTTCCAAATATAGGAAAACAAAATTTGATTTGTTTGTAATTAGTTGTAAAATAATTTGGCCAATATTAAAATTTAATATTTGCTTGGAAGTACAAATTAAATATACCTCCATTAAATCTATAGAAAATTACTTTGGTATTGTTTCATTTTTAATTATGTTCAATCACAGAAATTTTGTATTTGTTACATTCTCTCTTGATTGAATAGTTTTGTAGCCTTAAACAATTGGTAGCTTTTTTTTTCTATAAATTAATTAATAAAAATTCAATGACCGGTCGGTCGGTCATTACATTGGTATGAGTACTCTCGTCGACATACACGCAAACATATTATTGAACTTATGATTAAATTTGTCGCTGAAAAATAAATTTTGTAAAAACCAAATATTTGCTGATATTGTATACTAATTGGCTTTTAGTAAATAATTTTATTTATTTTTTCTTCTAGGACTGGTTAAAATCATCTTGTTTTAAGTGGTTAGATTATTTGGTAAGTAACATTAAAATGTTTAAAACAAGTTTTACTAATGTATAATGAATATTCATAGAATGCAAAATAAAACTTTAAACAAATTGTTTGTGTAATTTATTATATTTTGCTATATGAGGATATTGAGCTAAATATTTGATACCTCCAAAACACATGTATACGAATAAAATCAAAGGTCAAAGAGATCGTTGCTCTATAATATAAAAAATGTATCTCGGCTTAAGCAAATTATTGCCCGATGTTACTTAAACAAAAGGAAAATATTGCATATAAAGCTGGGGGTGGGCCGATTAGATTGTTAACTAGAGGGCTAACTAATACTTACTATACCTCAATTTTTATGTTATGCCGTTGAAGAAGTTTTTGTTCAAATCAATAAAGTTTTATTTAATGCCTATAACATTAATGATTTTGTTAATGTTCAAAATACATAACATCGTGCTGACATCATACCCATTTTGTAGAAATTGCACTGGGGAATTGCACAAAGTGGGGTTGAATTTAAGGAACCTTTACTCCGAACAAAGATGCTAAAGGGGCATCACGAAGACCTCGCCCTCAATGTCCATCTCACAGACAATTACAAAACTATGAAGTTCTCGGCTATTTTAATCGCGAGTATCAATAAAATAGAATTTCATTGGTTTATTGGTTAGGTGATTTTTAACAAAATTGAATTTTCTCCAAATGCCCGTTGGCATGACGATTACAGGAGCACAATTTCAGATTTTCGTTTTTTGGGCTCTGAATTTGTGGTCTATTGTTCTATTGATCACTGACAGTCGGAGACTCGGAGATGACACCGAACGCTGCTCCAAGAGTAAAACATAAATAAGAGTCTCTTATATAGAAGGTAGGAGAGATTCAATAAAGCATGGAAGGCCGGCATTTTTTTCCAGAGCTAAACCACGCTGAAAATCGTGTAAATAAATAAAGACATGGCTGTAATTAATCAGCAACGGCGATAAAGAGGACCAAATTAAATTATTTCTTAGTCGATTGCTACGGATCGCTCTCGCGGAATTTAGAATTCATGTTCCTAAAACACAACTTTTTTAAGTACGACCATTCAAAACACGCGAAAACAAATTTTTTTACGGTTAATACGAGAAGAATCAGTGCTTTACAGACATCAAAGTAATGTGTTCTAATATAAAAAAGCTAACGTTGAAGTGTTCTGGCTGAAATTTAATGCGGTCTCCACAATTCTCCACGAAGTAATTTTGCGTAGAGATAAATTTTGATATTTCGCCAATTTTTTAAATATTTGTGCTTCGTGTTTCGTTCCCAGCAATCCCTTATCATCACATTCCCGGATCTGCCCCTTCTGAATTTTGGTTGACACTTGACCACTAAACAATGACGGCTTCGTGATGTCCTGAGCAGTCTCGTTCGTTAACGCACATTAACGGTTTCTACGAAAATTGCCTTGTATGACAACATCACCGCCCTGTGTGTCTCCTGATTCCGGCTGAATTTGTTAATGAATGCGTCCATCTTAATTCTCTGCCCGGAATCGAACGAGGTACTCGAGCGTGCGATTTACTCTTCTTTAATTTAACTAAATTCAAATAATTGCTGCCGCGATCTAGATCAGACACGAATCCTAAAATACGCTGTCAAAACTTTACGCTATTAATTATCTTATTCCATTTGAACCTAGGTGGCACCGTAACAATACTAAATTGACATAAGATGCCACTCTAATGCCGTTTAGGGGAATTAAATGTTTTTATGATTTTATTCAAACTACATTAGGCTTTACGAGAAATTAATTGTATGCTTAAATATAGATCCGTGCAGCCTGAAATAACTATTTTCTAAAAATGGAGGTGAGCTCTGCTTAAATTGTTTACTGGTAAGTATGGTTGCAATTATCAGGACTTCATTGATCTCTTGCCGAAGGTAATTCTTCTGCCATTATTTTATATCAAGGCTGCGGTCGAATTCTCGGGTAAATCATTTACTACGGTAAATGTAGATTTTTAATGTTCGTTTTTTGTTTAATTACGCATTTTTTTCTATTTTTTAGTCGTTCAGTTCTTATAACAATAAAGAATAAAGTATCTAAACGTGAAACAGTTACGTTTTTTTATTTCGTTTACCCTCCATCAAAAAAAGGTAAATGAATTTACCGAATTTTGCGGATTTACTGGAGAATTCGACCGCAGCCCAAATGTGCAATATCTTTATATTTCAGGATTGGCGATAAGGATAAATCTCTTTTCAATTTTTGTTAAACATATTTTTGTTTTCCTGACAAACAATTAAAGCTTACATTTTTAGAGATTCTAAAAATTAAAAAAACTTAGATTTGATGCTTTATTATGCATGTTATGTGTTAGGAAACATATTTCGTTTGCATAATCCAGATAATTAGTCCGTGTTATTGGTCCCTTTGAATATCGTTGAGTGTTGTGTTGTGTAATAGCAACCCGGTATATTTCATTGATCAGTAATAATTATTTTCTTTGAAATGCTTATATCGCATACGAAGAGCCGATAAGGTGGTGAGTTGTATTCGTTGGATGATGATGTGATCTGAACAGTTTATTCCTGCTTTAAAGACTAAAAATTGTAAGCTAATTTATTATTTGATGTTTAATTGTTGTTGAAATTCGTTTACTGTTGATTAGGGAGATGATTTACCAGTATTTGTATATTCCCTTAGGTCTCATTTTTCTTTCGGATTGTTATAGTTAGGAACTATTTTCATTTTATTTTCAATTCTAGCGACCTTATTGTTCTTCAGTTTTTGTATGTCACAAACCAATGATGTTTGGGTGTTCGGTATCTTTCCACTTGCCTTCCAAGAATTGTTCCCATCTATTTAAATGTTGTTCGTCCGCTGTAGGACTTTTGTGAGTGGTAAGAGCGTATATATTTATCTTCTTGCAATACTTTCTTTACTTGCCGAGCTAAATATACATCTTTTCTTTGCATTTACGCCGAATTTTGGTGACACAAATGCAATTATTTTGGCGGCGTTATTTAATTTTCTTCCACATAGCATGGCTTTCGGGTGTCGTCCTAGTAACTAATACCACAGACAAGAATATCAGATGGTGCAAGCCGAACAAATTTTTTGGGCATTTCATTTTGGAACCCAAAACCTGAAACTCAAACCAATTTAAATTATTTTTACTGAGGTTCCATCTAACCTTTAATAGAAGAAAGACAGTTAGTAGAGACACATTTTAATAAGCTCATTATTTTTTAAATGATTTTGCCCATTTTTTTTTGGAAAAAATTACAACTACAATTTTTGCTTTAATAATTTAACTTTAAAATTTAATGTCACAAATAAAAATGCTTAATAAAAGCAGATATATTTCAAAAATATTTATATTTATTTACGATAGATGGTGTTACGTGAATCATTTTTGTATTGTAATATTTTGAGTCCAATATTCCAGACACATTTAATATTGGGTTCCAATTAAAAAAACCACAAATTCATTCGGGCTTGGTTCATCTGATATTCTTATCAAAATGAAATTTTCTTGGCCCGGGCTCGGCCCGCCCTGCAATATCCAAGAGGTGAGCCGGCCCGGCCCGGCCCAATTTATGGAAATAAAAAAAAAGGCCCGGTCCGGCCCGGCCCGATTTTTCAAATATAAAAAAAAGCCCGGCCCGGCCCTACTGTAATATTTAAAGAAATTTTTCTCTATCAATTTGGATAAAATGAACAAAATTTTAATGCACGAGAAGGTAAATAATTTATATTATTATTATTAATAATATTAATACTCGAAAAGTCACGCGAGTTCATTTTTTGTATTACAATTCTAGCTTTTCAGCCCGAGATCGGCCCGGCAAATTTTTTATTAAAACAAAAAAGCCCGGGCCCGGCTCGATATGGGTTTTACATAAATAAAGCCCGGCCCGGCCCGTCTTTAGGCCGGTCCGTGCAAGTCTCTAACTTGTATAATTTCATAAGAGATTAAGTAATTTAATAAAATCGTGCGTGTGATTTGGACAGTATTCTTTTTTTGGTGAGCACATTACTATATATGTAAACCCTAGCTAGAGCGTTAACACAACAGAGTAAGTAATATTTGTCTAAAACAAAGTTTTACAATTTATTTTAAATTATTATTTCTACATTTTTTTTTGTTATTTTTAGCAAAAATAATTTAATTAAAAAATTATAAACTTTTTTTTGTGAAGTTAATTCCAATGAAGCACCAGTTTTAAAAAGAAGAAAACTAAGAACACATAAAAGAAGAAGACAAAGACAGAGAGAACATAACAAACAACAGAAAAAAGTTTCATTAAAAATAAAAGTAAATTATTCAGAAAAATGAGTTTAAAGACGGAGAAAAGAAGGGAACGCTTTTCTGCTTTTTTTTTATTTATTGAAATACTTGAGATAATTGTTTTTATTTTGGAGGATTTAAAAGAGATTTGAATTTATTATTGTTATTATTTCGTTCGCGTTTTTTTTTATGTTTTATTTAAATAAATAAAAAAATTAAATAAATAAACAAGAGTATTTGCACACCAATATAAAAAATTGCGAAACTTTTTTTTTTTACATTTTGTAAATGACTAATTTACGTTTGGGATACTTAAGCGTTATAATATAATGAGAGGATTGTATTGTATTGTTGAAAATGGACATTCAGCTTTAAAGCTGAAATAGAGACTACACAGTGGAAACACTCTTTAATACTAAAGTATCCTTTTTATTTTTTTTTTGCCTAGCACAAGGCTGCTGCTGTACATATTCCCTGTATTTCGAGCAATATAAAATTATCCAATATTAAAAAGCAGAGAATATAAATGAAAAAAAATGTATGTAAGCAATTCATGTTGAAATTACTTTTTTATAGGGTAGTTTTTCGTTTTATGATTTTTCATTCTTAATATTAAAAATAACAGAAACAATAAAAAAGCAAAAAAAAAGTAATTTCTCACAAAATTAAAATTCAGACTTTTATATTTTGTTCTGTGGTATGGAAAGACGTATCACAACATACCCTTGATGAGTTGTGTAATTTTCTAAATATTTAACTTTTGTTTACTAATTGTACAATTTTTTAATTTCTACTTAATTAATGTACTATTTTTAATTGAGATTTTATATGCGTGCCTATATAATTAAGTCTTAGTATTTGTAACAATATTATAGGTATACGGGATGCAAATATTTGGGTTTCCTAAAATCCACAAATCCTTTTACATTTTTTACAATTAATATTTTGTATCCATTTTTAACAAACAACTACAGCTCAGAAAAACACAATCAAAATGCATTTTCATATGATGATTAATGATTTTGTTAAAAATGAAAAGCTCGGGAAATTTTGTTTTTCTTTTCTTTCGTTTTAAATAACATTTTAATGATGTATTTTTCGTTCACATCAAAAACAAATTAATTTACCATAGTTTGGATTTTTTTTTTGATTTTTATTAAAATCCCTATTTTTAATTTGATCATGTTTTATATGTACATGTACACATTTTTCGTTGTTTTGTTTCTCATTAAATCCTTCCTCTCCGACTGGCTTCCTTCCTTTTAATTCCGCGGAACGGAAACAGTTGTATATTTAAAAAAAAAATCATGTATTTTTTTCTGTTGTATTTCTCGTCCAAAATATGATTTACTTTTTTTCTATTTAGAATACTTTTTTATGTTGTATTCTTTGCTAGGATACATTTTTTGCTACTAATTTATTTTTGTTCATTGGTTTATAACGTATAGTCTTCTTGTGGTAGTAAAGTCGTCGACCAACCATTGTAATTAGTGGTGAGAATATATTTTCATTCGATTGATTTGTTTCGTAATAAAGTTAAGCAGGAACAGATATTTTGCTATTTATGAGCAATATTTTTGAGGTAAAGGAAGTAATAATTGAAAATATTTATCATCATTGTCTAGGCGCCTACTCTAGCCAGGCTAAAATTATAATTCGTAAATTATTTCTAGAAGATATTCAAAACAATAACATTTCTTTAAGAAATGCCAAAAATTATAAAAGAGAACCATGCGATATTGTAAAAGTAATCGAGGGGTCAATTCTCGTTCTATGAAAAAATGCAATGAGAAAAAGTTTTTTCATTTAAATCTAGTCAAACACTTGTTTTTTTTTAAATGCAAAAAATTAAATTATATAATTTTTGACAGTACTGTGGTTCTGTTTCCATGAAAAACAAAATGAAAACATTTCTAAGCGGTAATCAACATTATTCAAAAATGTTTTTATGAAAACTTGATTATTTTCGTCTAAATACAATATTCACATATGAAAAGAATTTGTTCATTAAATATTTTAACGGTTTAATGTAACGATGTACCGATAAACCAATAGTTAAAATATGGGAGGATATATGGGAGCAAGCCTGGTAGTTTTGATAGTTTACGGAGATAAAACAGAAAGAAGTTTTGTTCATTTTCCAAAATCTTAAACTATTTCAAATAAAAATTAATATTTTTTTAACTAAATTTCTGAATACTCAAAATCGACTTAACTCCTAAATTTACAAAATAGTATTTTTCAATACTAAGTTCAAAGTTTTTAAAATTCCTAAGCTTCTTTAATTCTAAATTGACAAGAGCTCATTTCTGTCCCTATTCTAACAAAATTTAAATTTAGAATTACTTTCAAAATTATATCAGTTTTTGGAAACTTAATAACCTTAACCTTTAACCGTTTCAAGTAGAATGCTCCGAATATACTTTTAACTCGACGTGCTACCACTAAATAAAGTAATAAGTAATAGATTCAATTTGAGAGAATATTTCCCACTCAACGACGCGACGACCACAGAAAAGATCCGTTGGAAAATCTTTGACCAATCAGTATGGTTTCGGTATTATCCAAAGTTTTCGAGATTCTCATGCGTGATCAAATCAATAATCATATAAAAAAATATAAATATTTAACACAGTTCCAATCAGGTTTCCGTAACAATCATAGTACAAGGCGTTCTTCTTCAAGTTATTGATGATATCGCATATCATCTCGATCGAAGTAATTCTTTTGTTGTATTAGTATTGCTCGATTTTTCCAAAGCTTTTGACGGTTTAAATCATATGTTACTGTTGCAAAAGTTGATGCTTTTTTTTAACTTTGATAAAACTGCGCAAAAACTTTTGTATAGTTATTTATCGGACAGATATCAAAAAGTCATAATAAAAGATCAGTTGTCGGCTCCGTAACTTATTCCTTCTGGGGTTTTCCAGGGAAGTATCCTTGGGCCGTTATTATTCTCCCTATTTATCAATGATCTACCACAGGTTTTGAAATACTCAAAATTTCATTTGTACGAAGATGATTGTCAAGTATACCTCGAGGGCGTTAAGGATAATATCTCTGAAATCTCTATATATAAAAATGAAGAATTGCTGTGCGTTAGTCTCGCTAAAACTCAAAAACGGCTGGACCGATTTTCAAAATTTTTTTTTTGTTTTGTTTGCTATAGTTCAGGGATGGTTTAGAAAAAAAAAAATTGAAAAACCCCCAAGTTCAGCTAAAAAAATCAAAAAATAAAAAATTTTCTATATATCTCTATATCTATTAGTATATAAAAATGGTGTAAAAAATGTATGTGCGCACATCAGTTGAGAACGGCTGAACCGATTTGGCTCAATCTTTTTCTATTATGTTTGAAATTGCCAGGAGATGGTTCTTACAAAAGAAAATTTTGGGAAAATCCTTCGGAAAAGTCGGAAAATTTGGAAAATCGAAAAATTATGTTTTTGTATAGGATTTGGCGCGTAGCTAACCAGATGGTAAAAACCAGATGTTTTGTAGAAGAGAAAAATTGGAAAATCTGGGTGGAAAACTCGGAAACTTCCGGAAAAACCCGAAGAAAATTGAATTTTTTTTTCAATGAAATTTTGAATTTTTTGTATGTTTTGATGACCGATTGGGCTTAATCTTTTTTTATTGTGTTTGAAATTGCCAGGAGAATGTTCTTACAAAAGAAAATTTTTGGAAAATCCTTTGGAAAAGTCGGAAAATTCGGCAAATCAAAAAATTATGTTTTTGTACGAGATTTGGCGCGCATCCAAACCAGATTGTCTTTTAGAAGAGAAAAATTGGAAAATCGAAGTGGAAAACTCGGAAACTTCCGGAAAAACCCGAAGAAAATTGAATTTTTTTTTTCAATGAAATTATGAATTTTTTGTATGTTTTGATGACCGATTTGGCTTAATCTTTTTATTGTGTTTGAAATTGCCAGGAGATGATTCTTACAAAAGAAAATTTTTGGAAAATCCTTTGGAAAAGTCGGAAAACTCGGAAAATTTAAAAATTATGTTTTTGTACGAGATTTGGCGGGCAACAAAACCAGATTATCTTTTAGAAGAGAAAAATTGGGAAACGAAGTGGAAAACTCGGAAACTCGGATAGATTAGTGTTGAATTCGATGAAAATAGAATGGAACGTCCACTCAACTCAATCATCTATTGAGAATAGAGTTGAGTTGTTTGATTTTTTCTATCATCAAAATCAATTTTCGTGAAGGACAAAAGTATTTGCTCGAAACGAAGTAATTTGGGGCGGGACGAAGTTCGCCGGGTCAGCTAGTCTTTAATAAAATTAATAATGACTTATCCAACATAAAGGCTGGTCTAAATCTAATGGAATTTCATTGAATATTTCAAAGACGCACGCTATCTTCATTTCAAAGCGTGATTTCTCAGTCATCCCAAATATCTACATTGATAATAAGATAATTCCATTTCAAAACCACGTTAATAATTTAGGCATTTGTATTAACAATAGATTCACGTGGGATTCACAGATTATCAATGTATGTAGTAAAATCAACACTACATTATATGGATTGAAACTTCATAAGAACATTTGTCCTAAAACCGTTAGAATTTCACTAGCTAAAACATTGGTGATTCCCCATGTACTGTATTGGGAATTTCTTTACTTGAACTGTGATTGTAACTCGAGGGAGATTTTACAAGTTTCTTTGAACAACATAGCCAGATACGTCAACGGATTGAGAAAATATGATCATATCTCTGCCAAGTTGAGAGAATTATTTGGTTGCACAATGACTCAATTTTTTTATTATAGATCATTATTACTCCTCTATAAAGTTATCATTAATCAAGTTCCTGTTTATTTATACAATAAAATAAAAATTGGTTCAGCTCGAAATAGCAACATAATACTGCCGGTTAACCATTCCAGTGTTTACAACAACTCTCCATTGTTTAATTTGTTCACAAGTTGGAATCAGGTTCCGATGGAGATAAGAAGTGTTAAAACTTTTGCTAGATTTAAAGTGTTATTCTTCGAATTTGTTAAGAGTAAATTTTAATTTTGTGTTTATATTATGTATGTGTTTGGGATAGAAAAGCTTTGTTTTATCCAAGATCAAATAAAAAAAATAAATAAATAAAAAAAAAATAAAAAGATCGGCTTGAATTTTGTATGATAGTTAATTCCTTCATCCTCGTGATTAATTTCATCAATTCTGCTGTTACACCGTACATCGCACTGATTTTAATTCTTTAAAGTTTACTGAAGTACAAGTTAATAACGGAGCAAATCATGATAGCTTTCCACCTATCCTTATTAAGAATTGCCCCTCCGCTGACTTATCTTTAATAATAGCCTACTTATTGGGATTTTTCCTGATCCCTGATAATTATCTTTAATTAGCCCGAATTTCAAATCTGGCAAAAGAAGTGAAATAGCAACTAAAGCGGATCACATACTAAAATTTTTCGAAACCATTCTAAAGAACTTTTTTCTTGTTTTTTCATACAAAAACGTTTATTTCTTCTGCTCAACATGGATTTCAAAAGTTTGACATAAAGTCGTTAAAGCATGAAGCACATAGGATTCGTTTGGTTCCAATCCGTTTCATTTTCAAGCAAGGTACAAAGTTTTCGTTTCGTTTCATTTTTTTGCAATAATACTATTTTCTTTTATGAAGAGAAAGAGAACTAAAGGAAAACCCAAAATATAATAAGCTGAATTGCTTGGTTCTCAAACACAGATTAGTGGCGTTCCTTTAGTTTAGTACCAATTATTGTGCGTGACCTACACAAATGTTTATTTGGGTATTTAATTGTGAATATTTCTTCTTAGTGCCTGATGAAATAATTATTTAATGTAAAAAGGTGCAATATGTGATAAAACAACTATTGCAAATGATAAATAAATGAAATGAAAACTAAATTCTTTACATGTCCCCGTAGCGAGGCCTTTCGACCGCTAAAGATTAATATTACGTTAAACATTTTGGAATTTCGACTAAGCCCATCAATTCAGGCTTATCAATAGGTATCAAATATAGGGGCCCCTTATTATTGGGGCTTGCATATAAATGTTTGAAGTTTTCAAAATTGACACCTAAATTTCACTAAGAACAAGTTGTTTAGGTAGGAGCGAAATAGATTTAGCTAAATGCTAATGATAATGCTAAATGTATCGCTTTCGGATTTTTGCTCTTGTGAGTAATTCACACAATTTTAAGCTTCGAACGACACTTCGGAGTTGTTCCAGATTATAATCCTACAACTATTATTGGTAAGTTGTAACGCTAATTTTATTCTCATTTTAAAACAAATTTAATTTGTTCTATTGAGTATTAAAGCCCAAAAAAAATATTCACCTTCACCACAATATTAAATCATTTATCTACATACATACATATATTGTAATTAACATTCAAAGGTAGCGCGCAGATAAAAAATATATTTCATAGAAAATTAATCTCCTATTAAATAAGAAAATTTAATTTAATCAAAAAAAAAAAAATTGTGTTATTTTCCTGCAAACCAAAATAAGCAAAAAAAAAAAGTAAAACCATTCAACTATTAAGAATTTCTAATAAATTAAAAAATCTTTTACTTATAAATAAATCATTTCCGTTCAATTTAATTTGAAATATATTTTCCTTGATGTTGAGCGAAAAAAAACGTAAATGGAAAAATCAGAAAACGGAACAAAAAAAAAAAATTTGAAATGATGTCAGAATAAAAAAAGATCATATATACATATTTCATAATGTGATAATAGAAAATAAATTTAACATTTTTATTCTTATTAAAATTTATTAAAAAAAAGAAAATTACGAATTTTAATTGAAATTAAATCCTAAACAAATTCAACGGAACCTCATTCAAAAAATGTTTAGTAATTTTTCTAACATCCTTCAAGACAAACAAAGCACAAAAAAAAAAAATCCACCATACACCGTTAATAAAACAATTTTCTTTTCTCAAATTATAATACAAATTCTCTCAATTTTCAAATCAAAATTACATAAAAGTATGTAATAATAATGTTCTTCTTAAATAATAAAAGCAAAAAAAAAAAAAATATATTTTAATTATAAAACAATGCCTTAAGAAAATAATTTAAAAAACATAATAATCCAAATACAACATTTTTCCATATTTTCATAAAAATTACAATAATAATAAATTTATTTTAATTTAAGAAATGTAAACAAGAAATAAAATAAAACTTCCAAGTACATGGAAAATGTATGTTAAAAAAAAAAATCATACATCAAAATAATAAAAAAAAAAGAAAATTTTATTTTAATTTTCTTTGTGAATTGAAGCATTTCATTCATTTTGCTTTTCACGGAAATTTTAAATTAACTTTTTTTTTGTGTGGGGGTGTGTGTGTCTGTTTGGATGTGTATGTATGTACGGTACATATGTAGAAAAAAATAAATAAAAAGTTTTTCTTTTTTTTTTCAGTCAAACTCATTCAAAAATGAAAATAATGAAGAAAAAAGCAAAAAATACAGACACACACGTAACTTATTTTTTTGTTTTTTCTAAAAGTTTTTCTTAGATTATTTTTTTATAGTATTTTCTATTAAAACTGAGAAGAGCTTTTAAGATTTTTTTATTTTTTTATTATTATTATTTCAAGTTTTTTGCTTGTTGAATTGAAATTAATTACCTCTTTTGATTGTGATTTAAAGTTATTAATTTTCTTGTGTAATAACATTTTTTTGTTTTTTTCCTTTTTTTTAATTTTCTAGTGGTAACTCTTAAAAAATAAAAACAGATTCAAGTTGAAAATTATTTGGTTTTGTAATTAAATTACAGGAGAAAAACAAAATTGTCTATATATACTCTGTGTAGGTAGTGATATAGACAACTTAAGTTGCATTTTCAATTTGAAAAGGATTTTGTATGTTGAACTAGGTTTCTATGCAACTTGAAGAGTGTATAACAAAAAACATTTTTTTTTGTGTAAAGTTATTCTTGTAAAAAACATTGTTCGCTATTAAAAATGTCATAAAGTTGTTTTTATTGTTGTTGTTTAATACAGTTTTTTTTTGTGTTTAGCATAGAAATTTTCGAACTAATTAGCGATATAACAAATTTGAAAAGTAATTTTTTACACAAGATTTCTGTTTTATTCTTAATTGTTATCCAAGTTTTTTAATTATTTTCTCATATATGAGTTTTTAAATTATTTTCACCTTCATTGTTTTTTATTGCTTGTATTTTATTTATTCAGCAACTTTCAAAATACGTTCGGAAGTGAAAATAATTCCGATTCTATGATAATATTAATTTATACGGCCTCACCAATATTGTTAAACTTGGATTAAATGTCGCTAAGCAACATGCCGATTACAAAAATTGACTCTCTGGTGTGAGGGGCATCCACAAAAAGTAACAAAAACTCTTTAGAGAATTTAAAAATAATAAGCGAAGCTTTCGACTCGGCCCACGTGTACATTTTGTTTTTGCTCAACTGGTAAATAGTGTTCTTTTACGTAGCTTGAATTCAAACGACCGATCAAAATGATCCTAAGCTAGACTCCCGGGTGACACCGGGCTGGGTGACCGTTGAATTGGAAATATGCGTTAAAAATTTACCTGGTGCTAGACACTTAAGTAGCCAATATTTATTTTTTATTAGTACTATATCTGATAAGATAATTAGCACAGGGCAACACAATTGATAAACTTTACTATCGTTGAATACTTGAAACTTCCGGAAAACTGCTTCCGATTCTCAAAATATTCGTGAAAAATCAAAATTAATTTTGCTAACTACTAAGTGATTTTAAAACTAACTTAAAAATAATTTACATCTTAGATTCTTAAAAATATCTTAAATTAAGTAACTTACGTAAATGTTATGAAAATATCTGTGATAGTGGAGTAGATTTCAAATATTTTCTGAGTTTCAAATTCACAACTACAGAAATCTCAATTAAAAATGAAAGTCCCAAAACTCCAAGTCACAATAATTTATTTATTTCAAAGGTTTTGGTATTTCGCTGTGATTGCTTTGAATACAGCTGAAGAATAGAAAGATCTTCGTTTTGCAATATCATCAGCTAATAATAATGTTTTCCTGACTCGATGTCAAGAAATTCACAAATTTTTCGATGAAAATATTTTGTTTCGCTATTTCGTCGAAAAATTGCAAAATGTTTTAGAAGCCATTCATATAAGAAATTTATTTGTTTTCGGGAATATCAATTTAAATATTTTAGTTAACTCTAGTGAGCCTGAAATAGTTAAATCTTTCATTAATGGCATCAATGGTAAATGAAATCATCTTTTTGCTCGTTAAATCAAGATTGAATATCTTAATTTTTAACGATCATAGTGCAATTTTGTTTCAATTACTTTTCAATGTTCAACCTCATTTTGTTAATTGTACAACGTCAAAAGTTTAGTTGAACCAAAAAAATTAAAATCTTGGATATCGAATTCAAACTGTAATGCTAAACATTTTTTTGTACAGTATAGTAAGTAAACATCCGGCAAATGAAAATTTAAAAAACAGATATTTGAAATTCAACAGGTCAGTGGCTAAACAGGCAACCCAACACATTAAATCTTACTATAATAAAACCCATACAAAAAATAAAAATAATCCTAAGAGTCGATAGCGTGTAATTAAACAGATTGTATTAGATTCAAGACAAAAGGAAACCATTTTGAAAATTAAAGATCAGGATGAATCAGTAATTTCTGATGATGAGCGTAGCTACCACATTTAATAAATATCATCGTTCATATTTTTCTAAATCATGTTTTCTGCACACTTTGAGACAAAAAATTTTTACTTTTCACTAGTGTCTTTACATTTTTACTATCATAAATTCTATTCATGTTTCAAACAACTTAGTGAAAACCTGGGACAAACATTTTATTACCTTTGGAACATTTATGTAATTTAAGTTTTAGCACTGGTGTTTCCAAATGTTTTGAAAAAAAAGCAGTAGTTTTACCACTTTTTAAGAAAGGTGATATGAATACAGATATGCCTAATTACAGTCTCTGCTTTCGGTTTTTTTTTCAAAAATATTGAAAAAAGTAGTGAAAAGACAAATGTTGGACTTTCTCGATACAACGGGTTTTATTAGCGATTTATATTTTGGCTTTCGAGCAATGGATGCATAACTAAAATTTTTCAATTCGGGTTATGACGGTCTTAATAAAAAATAAAAAAAGTGACGAATCTTTTTATTGGTGGTACCAAAGTATTTATTTGGAGCGGAATATATATTGAAAATTTAAAGGCACTGATTACTGCTCAAAAATATGTGTTAAGAGTCATGTTTTTAAAAACAGAAGAGAACACACAACCTCCGGTATTTATTTGTTTATAAGGTTCTAAAAATTTGTTTTACAACCAAATTGTCAGAACAACTAACATGTGTCTAATTGAGTTTAGTAGAAAAGAATATATAAGGAAATATTTTCATTTGATGCCACCTTTCCTCTTTAACGCATTGCCGGGCTATGTTAAGAGTTCCGTGGATTCAAACCGTTGGTTCCCGAAGAATCTCAAATTATTGGTTTTTAATGTTGAATCTCATAATGGCATTGAAATTTATTTATGAAAATTGATTGTTTCGTAAAAAACATGAAATTAAGTGTCACCTTACTAACAGGGTGCTAATTAAATTAAATTACTGGTGGTAAAACCAAAACAATACAAAGTATAGGCGCACATATTCACGGTTTCTCTAACTATTTTCTTTTAATATTTGACTCAATATGATTGAATTTTTTGTTTTAACTATGTATGTCGCTAATAACATTAAAAAGAAATTTAAAGATAAAATTATCAATAAATAAATAAGATCATTGCCAAAAAGCCCCCGTAACGTTGCCAAAAAGCCCCCGTAAGTAAACGTGGCCTAGAAACCTCGTTAAGGCAGTATTAGGCGTTAAGTTTGACTCCTCGATCGATAAAAACTAGGGTTAGAGAATTTGGGGATGTCTTCAGCAGACACTACGTTTTTTTGTACATGATGTGGCATTTGCAACACAAAAAGCTTTTCGTCTGAAAATATAATTTGACAGTAGCAATACACTTTCTTCATATACCAATTTTGTTTTGTGGCATAACAGTATCATATTTAGGTTTTTTTTAGTATCCTTCTTAGAAATTGCCGAGACAATGACATTATACACAATTCCTTCGAATTCGCTCTCGCACGGCCTTTATTCTCACAAACGATTCCACACTACATGTTTCTTTTTTTTATTTTGGTTTGTACCGCGGTGTCAAGATTTTTTTTTTAATACAATGGTTCTTTTGAAGCAGTAATGATAGGTTATTATCGAACCCGCCCTTATTATCGAAAACAAAATATCGCAACAAGAACATCGCATTAAAAATATAGCAAATAAAATAAACGCTTGACAGAAATCTCGAAAGCGTTTTCTTCGAAGGAAAATTAAATCGGAAGAATTAAGGTGAATTTTGATATCCGACGATTATCGGCGTGGTTGCCTGCCGCAGGAAATTCGGCGAACGCTGTTTTATCGATGGTTTGCATATTCGGCGAATTTTCGGCGCATTTTTTGCACACAAACAATATTTTGACACATAATTTATAAATAAAAACAAAAACTACTTGTAGGAATAGTACAAATCGAAAAACGAAAAAAACAGAGGATGCTAAAAAAATGTATGTAGTACACTGTGCCGTCGCGCCGAAAAGATAAATTTTGTTCAGGTCTTCGCCGTGCCGAAAATTCGGCGAAGCAGTTGTTTCTAATTGGTTGAATGCACAGTACACATAATAAGGTAATATACTCCGATGTTTCATTTTCGTTCTTTCTTGCGCATCTATATAAAAAAAAATTTAATATGGCGGACATAGTGACCAAACAAATCGTGTTTGTTGTTTTGCGTAATAATTTTGAGTGTTGAGTGAATATAATTAAAATTTTGTGAAAAATTCTATTGACTTTAATTCAAAATAATTAACAATGTATCATTGTTTAAATATTTCATAAACTTTCAATCACGATCTCCGCCATTGTTGTTGTTGTAATTTTTTGACATCCTGCGCAATATATTACCTTATATATGTGTACTGTGGGTTGAATGTGTCACATGATGTTCGGCACAGAAAAATCGTCAGATATGTAATTCCGCCTTTAATAAACCAAACAAAAAATGTTGCGTACATACGTATCGCAAGGCATAAATATCGCAAACACTAATATCGCAAGCCAAAAGTATTGTGATTTTTTGATAATTTTTGTCGTTAGGATTGTGTATTTGTGTTTATCGCTTCTTCTGATAGTACCACAAATGTTGAAAAAGCCACTTTTGTAAATATAACAATTTTTGAATGTAATTTTAATTCGTTGTATACCTTAGAATATGGGAGCTGCCACCCCAACCCACGACCCCCCCCCCCCCCTCCCTTTTCCAGTATTTATAGCGATTAAATTTGTGGCGAAAGATTTGTATGCGATATTTTTTGCAATGAGAATTTTTGGTTGCGGTGATGGTTGCATGCGACAGACATGTGACTTTATAATTTCATCGTAAATTTTCTTGTCTGCGAAATATTTATGCTGCGATATTTTTGATAGATATATTATTAGATTGCGACAAAATTACTTCCGCATTTTAGTTGCGAAATTTTTTTTTTTTTTTTTTGATAATGAGGTAGGTTCCCGTAATGATACGCTAAAACGTTGTAACCATACATAAGTTCAATATACTTTTGGATTTTTGTTCCAGTTTTTGATTTTAGAGTTGGTGTTTTTTTTTTGTAAAAGGTATAATTTTTCTTAAAATTGGTCGAGCCTAGAAAAAATCGGACATCATATGACCACCCGAGCATATGCAAAACGAATTGTAACGATGTCAATAAAAGATATCAATCGTAATTTTGAAGAATTTTTGTCGTTCATTTAATTGTGGTCCAACTCCTGTATAATCCATTTTAATTTACTTGTTGGTAATTTTTTTTTTTATAAACGATTAGATGAAAAATTCTAAACAGTTTTATCCAACTTTGAAAAAATTTAGCAGTAATTAGATTTATAGAGCTATTTTTCCAGAAGCTTATAAACTATTGCCCCAAAATATTTTCTCTGACACAAATCCATAAATAAAATATTCTGACAGAAATTAATTGCCTATTTTATATTATTTAAATCCAAAAATTAATATCAATATAAAATACAACAAAATTTATTTCCATTTGTAATTTTCTAATTTTTGTGGAAAAATAAATAAATAATATTGTTAAAATACATGTAGACAAGAATAAATTTTAAAATGTATTAATTAGAAAAAATGTTTTAAAAATATGAATAATTGCGATAATTAAGAAATATAAAATGTGTACATAAATTAATTAGAATTGGTAATTTCTTGAACAAAAACAAATTATTTATAATAAAAGTTTAATTAAAAAATAATATATTTTCTATAATTTTTGACATTAAAGCTTTTATTATTAATATTTTGTTTGAGAGATGAAAATCCATTTATGTACTCGTATGTACTATAAATTCGGAAAATATATATTATACATAAAAAAATAACAAATTTCCATTTATCATTTTGTGTATGACAAACAAAAATAACAAAAAAAGCTTTATTATTTATAAGATATAATTTAACTTGACATTAAAAAGAAAATATTCTCCTAAAATAAATTATAAATAAAAATGTATGACATTTCTAATTTTTATAACAATTCAACCATTTATAGTATATTTAGTATGTATATAGCCAAAACAAGCATTGTTTCTTTTTGTTCGTATTATTATTTTGATGCCATTTAAATTTATTGTTTTGCATTACTTTCAATTTTATCGTCGTGTTGTATAATATATGCTTATGTGCATATTATTGCAAATTATATGGAAGCCAATTTAAATTTCATATAAATAATAATTGAAAATTGCAATCTAATAATTATATATACAAATTACGACATTTCGACCAAATTATATCAAAAAGATAAAAATTGTTATTGTCATACCTAAATCTGATCGATTACAAATGAAGTAAATTTTGTTAATAGGTAAACAAACTTGATGGGCTCACGCGCATCTGCCCGTTTATTTAAATGCCTGAATCAATAAATCTAGTAAAATAAATAAAACTTTGGTGGATTAGTTTACAGGGTTACTGTGCTACTATATTTAATTGGTATTTAAGCGAGCTTACTTGACTTATTCTGAGATTTAAACGAGCGAATTTTGACCATCCCTTATTTTAAAATTCTAGGGCTGTATTAGAATCCGCAAATAGATTGCTTCCAATTTCAAGTAAACCTGAGAAGCGTACCAATAATGCCAAGCGTGCAATTCTCTCTGAGGCAAATCGATTGTTTGACCCTCTTGGATGGCTTGCCCCGCATCAAAATGAAAATATTGTTTCAAAAACTATGTGAATTGAAAGCCTAAATTGGGATGCCTTATTTGTCATTTATAATTTATCCTCTTTATCGTAAAGCTTAAAAAGATTTGTCAGTTTAAACATGTCAAATATGCGAACATTTAAGTCATTTTCACAAAGCTATTTTTTGAGAATTGAAATATATTGCCGAAACTTTAGTAAATGTCAGACGTTTCTAGCAAAATCAGTATTTAGTAGACGTTAGATATACTAATCATTTTCTCAAACCTTTTATTTAGGTGAAACTTTATATTCAGAACCGCTGAGCTTCGAGGTGTTTTACTTTGGTACGCATAAAATACAGATGTCCACACATCTTTCTTGTCCAGCAACATTAAATGACCGCAACAATTGTCTTGCAGTATAATTTTTCAAAAACAGGATTAGCCAATATTAATTTTAAGGCGTATTTTACGAACCCAAAATCGCTATACATATTGCGTATATTCTACGACTGGAACTTGCCACGTTGCACAATATAAAATTCAGATTTCTACATTTATTTGCCTATTGTCAAGGTTACATGACTACAGAATGGTCATGAAGACATATTTTTATAATCCGGAGGAATATCGTTATGCCTTGTATATTGCAGGTCTTATGCTTCATAAATTCATGCTTACTTAAATGTTGTTCCGCAAGGCTGAATGGCTACAGATGTTGTCTGCCATTCAAATTTTATTATAAATAAGGCCTGTTTCCAACGTTTTAACCAGATTGTTTTTTGTTGTTGTTAAAATGACGTAAGAGCTAACAGGATTATCATTTTAAAGCTGTTGGTTTAGTTGATGCTATTAGCCGTATTTCTACGGCTTAACAATTTAACAAATTTTTGTTTCTGGATCAAAATTTTAAGCCGAGTAGCACTTTGTATTTCTTTGTCATTTCATGAAGCATGATTGGACCTGGATCAGTTCAAATATCAAGAAATGCAAGCATTATAACAATTAGAAAACCGGGCAGTAATCCAAAACCCGGGTTCGATGAAAATATTTAACAATTATCCGGGTAACCTGTAATACTAATAACCGGTAATTTTTGATCGTGATAAAATTAATGTTTTACTAGCAAATAATAGTTTTTAGGTACATATACTCAAAAATGTAAGTTCGATTGTGTCATTGGGACACATCCATATTTCAAACTCAATTAAGCCACCATTATTGTTTGTTATGCAAGTCATTCAAATATAGAAGATTTGGTTTTTTATATTTGAATGATTCAATTATATTGAATGCCTCGCTTTTAAAGAACGATGATACAATTTATTTTATTTTTTTAATACAGTTTTTTGATGCATCAGAGTCATATACATATGGTACGTTCGCCTCCTCCTAGGACTGTTCCTATGGATCGTGCCTGCGGTCAACATAAAATAAAACTTTACCAATTAAACCCGTAGATGAGTAGGCGCGACCTAGTATAGGATATAGTGGTGGGATAATATTCTTATTAATATACTGTCATTGTATATCTAGATCATAGAATGACAGAATTGCAGTTCAGCTCAGATTTCTGCAAATCTAACGTTTAATTGGAAAATTAGATATTAATTAAAACAACGAATTCAAAGCAACAAGTTACGCTTTAATAGGTCCCTTCGGTTGCTCATTCTAAGAAATGTTAAGTTGCGATTTTTTTTAACATCATGAACACCATATAATACAAAACCAATCCCAAAGTAATAATTTACGATTTATTCCTCAGAAAATTCAAATTTATCAGTGGACTTAATTCAGTTTCCAAAAAATTTAACTTCGATATGATAAATATGAATTTATTCTGCCAAAAAAAAATAGAAGGTTCAAAATACAAACATCAACGTCGAAAGTGAAGAAAATGTAACGTCATCAAAAAGTATTAAACAAATATTGGATTACAAAAGATTTAAGTGAATTTAACGTCTTGAAATGATCGATTCCTGTCTTACGATAATCAGAAACCAAGCCAACCCTTAAACGAATTTGTATTTGATCCTGTCCATCGGAAAGAGTCATAAAAGTAATAGCTCTCAAATTCTACAAATTATTCGGCAGAGCCGAATAAATATGTTTCCATATCTAATATAATTTTGTAATAAAGACAATCAGAATTTGAATAAAAACGTTAAATATAACTTTACCAAATTTTCCAAATTTCCCTTAATTTCCCCAAAAAAAATTATTGAAAGTGAATAACTGCTTCAAAAAAATAAATATTTTTATTAAATAAAAAGATAAGTGAAGTTATTACTATATTAGTTAAATTTAAATAATTTTTTTTTTCAATGAACTTGTTATAATAAGTTATATAGTTGCTATAAAACAAAAAATGTTTTTTTAAAACTATTCCATTTTATTAATTATAATTATAAATAACTTCAATTACCGACTTGTTATGAAATAAAAAAAACGCCTAAATTATTATAGCATTTTTAAATGTAGTTAATTCGCCATTTCGCATCGGATGTCTCAATCGATCGGACGACTTTATATTATTCTACTTTTTTGTATATTTATTGTTCGTATAATCATAAATATAATAAACATAATCTTATTCTTTGATAAACCGTAATTTGCACATATTATATTAAAATTTTTGTGATAAAAAAAATATTGTGTTCTTCATAACCCCACTTTTAAATTTTGTTTTATATTGTTAATAAAACATGTTTGTAATTTTTGTAAATGTAGCAACGTCGGTAATAATATTATTATGGATACTATTGATGAATTATTTAGATCATCAGAACAAGATGATTATTATGTTGATCATTCCATTATGTTCATCAACAAATCCTAAAATTTACACAGTCATTTTTGATTTTCATCCAAACTTTTTAATTTATGGAAAATTTTTCGTCTTTTTACAACTAAGTAGTTATCTTTACTTAAATATTTATAAACAGCCTCTTGTTTGTTAATAAAACTAGCTATCTGCAGATATCGGCTTTATATGAATTTAAATTCAGATAACTCAAAACAGGATGTCTGATATATTTCTATTTTACAGCATAACACAACTGATTTTACATAATATGTTTATGTAAATTGATTTCTGCCATCGTGTTAATTTGATAATATAAACAAAATAAATAAATTTTTCAAAATTATTTGAATTATAGTCATTTTTGTTTCAAATGCAATTTCCCAAAAATGGTCTTTTTGCAGTTAACTAGTTTCTCAAAAAAACCACAGATTTTATTTATTTATAATATTTTGACGTTTCAATTATGCGATTCACCGATTGTTAAACTTTAGTACTGCGTTCATTATTTAAACAATTTAAGTTCAATGTACATCTTTTATAATAATTTTTTTAGTACGTTTTTCCCTCCTTGTCAATAACATAAAAATCAAAATTGATACAACAAAAGATTCATTCACAACAAGTCTTACGGATAACATGTAAAATTATAAATTATAAAATAAATAAAATTAATTAAAATTCTAAATAAATATTTAAACTGCAACAGCGATTTTTTCTGTATATTTCCGACTCACGCCGGTGAAATATACACTTTATTAATCCCGCTTGCGACAAACCTTGCAGACACAGAACAAATATTAAATAATTTGTTCGATTAAATTTTATGGTTTATTAATTAATTTTGATGCCAAATGTTTGCCGCCAGAATATTTAATATGTCATTCAAAAATATTTTTTGGATCCAAAATATTATTTGTGTTACCAATTTATTATATTTGATGCTAAACTTTGTCGCCACAAAATTTTTCTTGTTCTCAAAATTTAAATTATCCCTTAAAATAGCTTCCGAGGAAAGCACTAAAATTGTAACAGGCGCAAATAGTTACAATTTTTTGTAAAAGTATTGTTCACATTCTGTAAACATGATGAAATTCATTGCTTCCCTTCTATTATTTTTCACTTATTTACTTTTGTTAAATATCTTGTTTCGTAGTTAGTTTTTCGTTCAGAAAATTAATAGGTTTGTTTTCCCCCTAAATATGTAATTAGATGAAATATAATGAATGAAGGACGTAAATTCCAGTTAAAGTGGGTTCTCATATTGATTAATTTTTTTTCCTCTTTGTTCATTACTCTACAATGGAATAGTGATGTAAATTTAACGACTTTTTTTATACCTCCCAGAAACCACTCAAATATTTATGTATGTATTGCAAGTCGCCTACGCATATTAGTATTGGCTTGAAATAACCCATTTCCTGTGAATATTCTCTAAACGCGTTTCGAAACATAATTCACATGACACGGAAGAAAAGTTACTGTGTGCTCTACGAAAAATAACAAAAAACGAAACAACAGAAACGAAAAAAAAAAGAAAATTTCAATTAAATTTTAATGGAAAAATAAAAATGGAAAACGGAAAAAATTCAATCGATTTTTCATGTTTCCATTTTCTTTTTTTTTGTTTTGTATACTTATTTTATATTTTTGCATTTTGTTTTTGATTCTATTATTACTTGTAGTTTTTATTTTTTAGTTTACAAATGTAATTTTAGTTTCTGTTTTTTTGTAAAATATAAATTTAATTTATTTAAATTTAAAATTTTGTAATGATAATAATAAAATGTATAACAACAGCATATTATTATAAATATTTAATTGAATTTATTTTTAAAAATTTATTCTTCTATCAATCAAATTGTTACATTTTATTATTTGAATACGTTTACCCACCATTATTTGTTTATTAAAAATTTATTTTATTTAAATAAATTAAATATTAAATTTTTAATGCCTGTCTTGCTATTATTTAGGATGAGATACATCCAAATCCATTTTTTTTATACATATAGAAAAAGTCGAGAAAGGTCAACAAACCAAATTTATTCATTGAATTTTGCAATTTAGAACTACAAAATACTGAAGATTAGATGGTTGCTAAGCGCGCCAGTAAGAAACATTTTTAAGGAAAAATCAATAACAAAAAAAAAACATCTCACGGATTATAATTTTCAATTTATCATTTTCTTTTTTTAATAATTTAAACAAAAAAATAAAATGAAAAGTTGAAGATATCAACAAAAAATAAAAATTTCAATTTATTTGTAAAGTAACTTTTTTCACATACATACATATATATGTATATATATAATAACTTGTATGTGTTAGTTCACACACACGCACACACACACACACTTCCAGATTAATAGATACAAATTAAGAATGAAAATACCTAAAAAATAAAAGAAAATGAAGGAAATTTTCTATTTAAACTTTCATTAGGGATACCATTATATCCCCCTTTAAATTTCTAGCCGACGAAAAATACATAAAACTTACAAGAAATATTAGTACATTCAACGTTTCTCTTGAATTGTTTTAAAAATATTACGTATTTCGGTGGTGGCATTGAAAAAATGGACAAAAACGTGTTTTTATTGTTATTAAAAAATAAAATAAAAATAAAAATACAATAATCACCCTCCAAAGTGCTCGTCCCTTTGTGCTATATTTAGTTCGTGACCACCACACCACCATCACCACCACCAAATTCAAATAATATAAAAATATTTTTCTTATGTAAATTTTCGTCATTTCCAATGGAAATTGACGGGAAAAAATAGAACGCAACACCACATTTATTTTTTAAATTTTCAATTCAATGTTGCCATGTTGCAAATTTATTTTGGGACAATAAATATGGGTTCATATTTGGACAACTCGCAAAAAAACTAAGTATTTAGCGTTGTATTTAAAACTTAATGATTTAGAGCAATATCGGAGAATGGTTATTATGAAAATTAGAACCGAATATGAACGTAAGATTGCAAAACTAGTTCGGCAAAGCATAATTTTCTGTACTCGTAAGTCATAATTTAATTTTATGATTTTTATGTTTTGAATGAGTTTATGTGTTGCAACAAAATTTATATTTCGAATTTAGGTGAAAATGGTGATGCATAACTGGTTGCCGAAAAAATATTTCTGGCTGTTTTCAGAAAGGGTGGCCGAAATGGTTGGATAGTAAAATAATTTTTTTTTTTTGTCATTTAATTCTATTTGGAAATTTGTGTACCCAACAAACATCTAAGTAGTTCTAAGCTAATTGGCCAAAGTTTTTGACTATGCCAAAATATCATTTTAGAATCTTCTTTCCATCAATAATATCGAATTTTATTCACATATCTCCTAAAATGCGCCAGCTACTAAAAAAGTGGTTTAGACAAAAATTGTTAAGGACAATGGAGTAGAGACCTGCAAAATGAAATTTTCTTGGCCCGAGCCCGACCCTCCCTGCAAATTCCAAGAGGTGAGCCGGCCCGGCCTGGCCTGGCCCAATTTATGGAAATGAAAAAAAAACGGCCGGCCCGGCCCGATTTTTCAAATATAAAAAATGCCCAATCAATTTGGATAAAATAAACAAAATTTTAATGCACGAGAAGGTAACTAATTTATATTATTATTATTAATAATATTAATATGTACTCGAAAAGTCACGCGAGTTCATTTTTTGTATTACAATTCTAGCTTTTCAGCCTGAGATCGGCCCGACAAATTTTTTATTAAACCCAAAAAGTCCGGGCCAGGCCCGATATGGCTTTTACATAAATTCAGCCCGGCCCGTGCAGGTCTCTACAATGGGGGTCATCTATCTGTATTAATA
The DNA here is from genome assembly GCA_963556165.1 of Tipula helvola. Lineage (NCBI taxonomy): Eukaryota > Metazoa > Arthropoda > Insecta > Diptera > Tipulidae > Tipula > Tipula helvola. The sequence continues at coordinate 391,604,416 of OY744482.1, forward strand.
TCATCGACATTCAGGTCAGTTTTCAATATCATTTGAAGGTCAAGGTCATTTTTTTAAAATGATTAGATTTGTTACGAAAATTAAAAAAAAAAAAATTTTAATTATCATAGCAAATCATAAGCATTATAACTAAAATGTATTCCTTCAGGTGAACTTGGGATGTCACGTAAAATACATATTCGGACATAAAATTTACCACTCTTCGAATTCGGTTTCAAAAATAGAAGTTCCTTCAAATGACCTTGAAAATTGACCTGAACGTCAATGGTTTTAATACAGATAGATGGCTCCCAATTGTCCTTAGTAATTTTTGTCTGAACCATTTTTTTTGTAGCTGGCGTATTTTACGAGATATTTGAATCCGTCGATTAAAAGAGTTCACCCTTATATCAGTTAGGAAATATACAAATTTTATTCTAATTGGCCTAACTCCATTTCCATAATTTTATCTAAAAAACATTTTAGCGTCTAGTTCATAAATCCTTTAATTTTCTAGATCAAATGCCTTAAGATAAAATTTCCTAATTCTTTGAACTTCGGTGTCAAATTTGTTTCCGTTCTCAAACTTTTATGTTCCGTCATCTCTTTATGACAGATATTGGCTGTTAGTTTTTTTGCTGTATATTTGAAAGCGGGACAGATATTGGCTGTTAGTTTTTTTGCTGTATATTTGAAAGCGAACGCAACCTCATGAAGAACAATAGCAATATGTACTGTTTAACAGGGTGTCGGTAAAATGCGTTTTATTGTTTATTTTTACGTTTTCTTGAGAACTAAGCTAAACTGAGAGAAACGTTACTACGGTTTGGAGCTTTTTTGATGACCGCACTGCAACTATAACTCTTGTTATACTAACAGTTTTAGTATTTATAAACCTTACTACAAGATTGTAACAACATTTATATGTAGTTATTAAAATCCATCGCTATTAACATTGTTACAAAATATCGAATTCGAGATTCATATCGAATTTATCAAAATCAGTCATTTTTCCTAAAATTGTTCTGTATTGCCTTAAGCAGCAGTCGATGCATTTTTTTAACCTTAATATATGTCGGAAAAAACAAAAATGTGTCGGAAAATCACTTAGTCGTACGTTGCGAAAGCAGAGGAAAAAAGCCAACTTTTGACGTTTTTCGTAGGAAAAAGATCAATTCAAATTTTAAAAAGTGTTGTCTTGAAATTATTCGCTAGATCTAGTTCATAATACCAGTGTTTTAGGAGCAATTTCGGTAAGCAATTAACAACAAATAAACAAAGTGCCTACAAATTCAATAAAAGTTTTATTTTAAATGCACAGAAAATACAAAAAAAAATTATTTTTAAAATTAAAAACCATATCAAAAACTAATTTCAGGTTCCTTGCGAAAACACAAAAAAAGCAATTTTCAAGTATACATAATAATAACATCTAAGAATGAAAAGTACAAAATTATTATTATTATATTTTTTTGCTTTTTTTTTTTTTGGAAAAGTTTAAAAAACAAAAAGTTATATCTCTTAACTTGTTTTTCATTTTTAATTCAAATTTTATTTTCGAACAAAAAAAAAAAAAGTTTTTATTTCTTCTAAAAGAAAAATTAATTTTCTTTAATTTTGTTTCTCTGCTGTTATATTATTAGTATTTATGTTGTTTTGTTGCATAAGAAACATTTGATTAGAAAAAATGAATTCCTATATGTGCAACTTTAAACTGAACATTTTCAATTGGTACCGGTTTGTATCAATGGTCAAGTGTGAAAAATGTTTGTACGTAAAATAAATTACCTATATGTAGAGTTTTGTCTAACTAATATGTATTATGTATTTAAATTATTATATAATGTAGTTTTTGTATTTTTTTGTGTATGCAAAAAGCGTTTTCTAAAAAAAAAATCAAATTTCAACAATTTTTTTTATTATTTTAGCTAAATTGAAAAATTGGCTTAAATTGATTTTCATTTTTTTTTTTCATTGATTTCAATTTGAGACGGAAATTTGATGTTTTCATTTTTACGTGAACAATTTTCTAGTTAAAAAATTGAAAAATTTGTACGATTTTTCGTTGTTTTTTTATTAGATGTGTATGTGTGTGTGTTTTATAAATTTTCACGTCAAATATGATTTCCCTTTTTTTATTAAACTCTACTGTTTTTTTAGATCAATTTCATTTATGAAGCTTTAGATTTTTTTGGATTTCTTTATTCGTCCTTGGAACACAGTATAGAGTAGAAATTTCATTTTGTTACAATATTGTTAAAATACGACAGCCGCACATATCAATGCTGTTCAACTTGGAAATTGATAACTTGTGACCGAAGAATATCAAAAATGTTTTATATTAAAATGTTAATGATTTCGTATAAGGGTTCAAATTTTCTGTAGCGGTACTCACGTAACTGCCTGAGGGCCAAACTTGGCCCACGAAAAGATTTTATTTGGCACGACGATATTTCTGACCAGAACAAAAGATCATGTAATGTCGAAGCATAGGCTAAAATTAAGGAACGCTACGGTAAAATGAAGCAAGTAGTAATCCAATTAATCGAGCAACTTATGGATCAAACCTGCTGTTGCGAATTGAGTTCCATGCATTAAAGCTAAAAAAACCACAAATGTTTCTTTTGTTTCAACACTGTGTAACTGCCTTAATGGGACGAACTTTTCTACACCAGTCCTGAGTCTTTCGTTAAGTAAAGAAACCATATTATTTAAACTAGCCCCGTGACTCAAAAAATTCCTATCCGTTTTCGTAAGAAATTTTTTCAGTGCAATGTAGTCAGCATTGCCTGAAATCAAAATTAAAATTATACTTGGTGGCAAAAGTGGTATTGCCTTTTTCATGAAAAAGAACCTTGATATTAATTGGTATGATGAACGTTAGTTCAACCAGTAAAATCTTCACATGGCACGATTTCGGTATACATGCTATCAGTAGCAAAAACCAAATTCAAAAATATTCCCCTTCCGTTGCCATTCCGATTTATTTGCAAAATACTCCGCGGCTGATCATGCTTTAGGATCATCAGAAGATGACGTAAACAAACCTTCAAAATCGAACCAAGCCTAGCTAAGTCGAAAAGATTGAAGTCGCCCCCAACTATAAGATGATCATTCACACCTATCGATGATGCCACGGCTGAGTCCATGAAGACCATTTCGATATAAAGATCAATCTGTTGTGAATGAGCATATGCTCAAAACTGAGAGTGGCAACATGACGGTGGTATTTAACGCAAAATTGTTGTATATATAAATAAAAAAAAATAAATAAATAAAGGCTTGATCCAACCGGAATTTACACTGCTACGACAATAACGGTCGATTTGCTGCTCAGTTTTGATCCTAGCAGCAATAATGTCATAATAGGAGTGAAATGCAATAAATTCATTAAATATGTATTGAGTTCTTGACTGCAATTAATACCCCTCCACCCTTGAGATTGGTGCAAATGTTGTTGTACCTATCTTTACGGTATACCACGTAGTCACGCGGGAAGTACCTATTTCACAGAGTTAAAACTTTTGGAAAGCCACACTTCACAAATAACAAAAATATCATAATCGGTATCAAGAACTCAAAATGCTTTTGATTTATTACGAATACTTGAAGCATTGTGGTAGTCAGTTTAGGAAAGAATTGTTTTTGTCTTATATCTTCCTTATTTATTTACGGTGATATAGTTTTATTCGGTATGCTTCAGGAAAATATGAATGTTCGCCAAAGATATTTTAATGCTTGTACTAGGCTTATGTTTGGTATTAGGAAATACGATCATATTTCTGCCTAGTTTAGTAGGTTTCATTCCTGTAACTTCCGCCTAATTCAACAATTTTTATAGGTCGCTAAACAAATTCTTTTATGTTAGATTAGGATCGGCCAAATTATTTAAGTCCAAATTTTTGGAGTGGCGTTGTATTTCACCTCTTGCTGTAGATTTTATTGTAAATGAGCTACTGCTCAAAATAGATTGTGTAATCATATGAGGTGGAAATTGTTTGAAGAAATTTAAAACGTTTTTATGCCTAATGGAAGCAACTTCATTAATTTTTTGTGCCGATTACTTTGTTTCCATGTGTACTAAATTATTAACAAAATTACTATATAAATAAATAGTACTCAGAAGTATATGGGGTTAGTTCTGTGCTTACAGGTTCGAGTCTGTTGATGATGTGGGGTGATCGAGGAGGTTTTCTAATTTTGATTCTCTGTCGAAATGTTCGTGTTCGTTTACGTTAATCGAGGATGATGCTGTATATGATGCTGTCGATGTATACGACCCTGACGAAAACTTGAGTTTTCAAACGATCTTGCATGCAGATCCCTCGGCCAATTGTCCACGGATAAAACTTTGGGACTTTACGTCGAAATCCACTCCCACTGTAAAGCAAATATAAGTCACTTCCTCCAATTTCAGACCTTTTGGTATCAGTTTCGTTGTTTTGGCATTATAGATTCCCATAGGCTATCGTTGACAAAATCCGTAATTGCAGTTTTCTGTAGCTCAAACTGAGCTAAAGGGAACCAAAACTTCGGCTTGATTGTCCTTATGGAGATGGCCAAATTTGACGTTTTCGTGTCACATATTGAAGCATAAGATGGTTGTGAGTTGACACTTGAAACTGGCTCGATGGCAATGGGTGAGGAAGAGGTACGTATTTCCGATGATAGCGCTGATGAAAAATACTTCTCATTTAAACCTGTGTCTTCCGCAATCAGGTCCCCTATTTTGCTGCAAGCAGAGAATATAGATAGAGCATTTTAAAAAATATGGGCATTTTTATTTGTTTGTAGTAACCTTACTTATTGGACACACATATTTGTTAAAAAGATCAATAATTATGTAAAACTTTATCGGACTATCTTTATCGTCTAATTGCCGCAACCCAACTATTCGCCAATTTTTTTAAGATCGTTAATCTACTTTAGTGCAGCGATATACAAAAAAAACTGAACTATAACTGATTATCCTAAAGAACAATTCAAGTTCACAGCAAAAACTTCTCTCATTCTGGAAATTTTGTTGTATGTGCTTAGTGCCCGATTATCTATTATAATAAAACACTCCAACGTAGCGTTTAACCACCTTTTACTAAACATAATTATCTTTCTTATCTATCCTTCTTTCGGATAATCTGAATAATTCATCAATTAACGCCTAGTATCTAGCGATTGTTTTTTTTTTGTTTTTAATTACGGCTCGAATTTGTGGTGAGCTTTGAATGTCATAAAGCAGATATGCCACATATATGTAGATTTGAGAACAACCATTTGAGTGACAATTCAAGGCGACAAAAAATTCGTCATTTTTAATAATTCCGGAATTTTTACAAATTCGTTATTTATTAATAAATAAGTTGTGTTATTAAAATAATTTTTGTAACAAAATCTGTCTAATTTTGTGCATAATCAAACTAATGATTTACTGACGGTTAACGTAACCTCAAAAAAATTCACATATGGGGGGGCATTCTCTGTCAAATCGGCCATCCCCTGCATATTTCATTTTTTGAGATAAATAAACTTTTTTGGGCTTACAATTTTTTTTGGAATGTCTACTTTTTAATGCTGTATGGCGTTTTTATGGCCTCCTTGAATTTTCAAAATGGCGGATTTACAAAATGGCGATTTTTTGAAAAAATATCAAAAATTATACTTTTTATCGAGAATCTGGTACTTTTTTGAGAGAATTTTTAAATTTTGACCTCAGATTCGTGATCAGCGACCCCGAAAACGATTTTCATAAATGGTGAAAAATTGACATTTATGGCGGCCATCTTGGGTCCGCCGTCTTGAATTTTCAAATTCTGACCCTAAATTAATGATCACCGACCCCGAAAACTCCTACACCGAATTTTTATTGATTTCTATGAACGTCGAAAAATTAGCCTTTTTTCGGTCATAATGCGACCACCATCTTGTGTCCCCCATCTTGAATATTACAATTTTGACTTCAAATTCGTGATCAGCGACCCCGAAAACCTTCTAGGACATGTTTCTAAAGATCTTTATGAACGTCGAAAAATTTGCCAATTTTGGCGACCATCTTGGATCCGCCATTTTGGAATTGTAAAAAAAAATAATAAAAAATGTGTAATCTATGACACCAAAAACACTTTTGAGTAAATTAACAGAGTTAAAACTACGTTTTTATATCAATTTTATTAAAAATTAAAGACTTCCTTAGCAGATTTGGTCCGCCATTTTGAAAATTCAAGGACGCCATAAAAACGCCGTACGGCATTAAAAAGTAGACATTCTATAAGCAACATTTTAAGGCCAAAAAAGTTTATTTATCTCAAAAAATGAAATGTGCAGGGGAGTGGCCGATTTGACAGCGAATACACCATATATTCACCAATACAACCATGAAATAAATCATGTTGCTTGTGCGTACGATTGGGCGTCAAAAACTTGATATTTTTGACAATCCCAATCGAACTCGACATTAATTTGTGGCATAATCGTTCGAGTAAAAAATAGAAATGGATTAAATTAAATATCGTACATTTATTAAATTCTTTTGTAAAAGTGTAAACATGTTAATTTTACTTTTGGCTACAAGTTAAAAGTTTTCGGTGAATCTGGGCCAAAATACTTCACAGTAACTAAATGGTATTAATGGGAATTATTCAACAGTGATCGGGAATCATTATAAGATGATGAACAAATAACAACCATAATCTGCGGCAATACCTGTGGAAATGTTTTTTAAGCAGAGCCTGTATTGGAGGAACATCGAGTAAGTATTGAAGAATTAGCTAAAAGGTTTGAGTGTTTTATAATTGGAAGTGCAGAATCGGTGCTACGATTGCTTGCTCCACAACACAAAACATTTATCGAAACTTCGAAAGAAATTTTAAGTGTGAACCAAATGATCTGGATAGTTTTATAAATAACATTAGAACGGGGGATGAATCATTGGGGGAAAAAATGTCATCAGTAAAGGTTATATCACCAATGCCTTTTGGAATGCTGAAGTAATTTTGTAAACACCACTAATCACAGGCTCTTACTATCACTGAGTGCTATCAGGACGATCGTGTCGGTAAAGTTAGAAGCAAAATATTCACACATCAATTTCGAAGCGGTTGAAAATTTTAAAGTGATGCATGCTGTAAACGATTATTTGTAGGTACACAGTCCGTGCTTGAACGCGTTTGTGATCCCTTGGTTCTTGTATTTGAATTTACTCTCTCTCTCTCTCTCTCTCTCTCTTTCTCTCTCTCTCTCTCTCTCTCTCTCTCTCTCTCTCTCTCTCTCTCTCTCTCTCTCTCTCTCTCTCTCTCTCTCTCTTACTAGTTGTGTATACTGAAATAAATCGCTCTTACTAAGCCTCATTAGATCAACGGCGATAATTATTTTGTTCTATACTAAGTTGGTCACAAACATCACACTATAATATTACAATTTATTAACCTTGAACTGGCAAATGCTAGCAACGCAAATTTATTTTTAATTAATTTATTCAATGTTAATGTAATATTTATTTATTTATGCCGATATTAAAAAATTAATACAGCACACAACTCTAATAATTCGTTAAATTTGGAGCTAAATTTTAAAATTAAATTGATTTTAAAGACTACCTATGTAAATATCGCCAGCATAACTTAAGAAAACGTTCAGCCCATTAAAAAGCAAGAGCAATCACAATTTTAGACTAATTTTAGTGTCTCTCTATACGAATGATTATTTCTTTTTGTTGGTAGAAATGACAAAACCTGACGTAAAAGTTTGTTGAGCTTCTTTTATTAAAATGAAGAAGATGGCACGCGCCTTTCATGACGAACAATAATATTTTGCTGTCCTCCTTCTCTCGCTCTCTCTCTGTCTGATACCAACAACACCAACACTAAAAGGAAAAATATAAAAAAAAGTTGTACGACAAGAAAGAAAAAACGTAATAAAATGATGGAGTGCTTTTCCATTTTCTTTTTTTTTCCTTGTGTATACTACGAAAAGTTTGAGTTGCTTATATTTTAATTCGGTATTTTCTTTGTGTATAGAAAATATAATAATGGCATTGGTGTTAAGGATAATGAAGACAAAAAGAGTTTTTCATAACTTTTTACAGAGTCAACAAGTTGTGAAAGGCAGCAAATTTATTTGCACATTTACTCTTTTAATTCCATTTCAGCATAATTGATTGTGCTGGGTATAGGTTGCAACTAATTTAGATATACATACCTATTTATGTACAGAACGATCTAATTAAATTTTTTTGTTTGTGTTGCATGGATTTATGATTTTTTTTTTTTTTGGTTTTAATCAAAAATGTATTGATTCGTTGTTCAGGTTTAAATATATCATATTTTTCGATATAAATTCTTGCATCTCGATATGTATAATGAAAACTATGTATATACAACTTTTATGATTATTAATTTAAAATTCAATGCACGAAAATCATTGTAATCATAAATTTTCTTCATTTATTTTGTGTGTGAAGTTGATTAGACTAAGCAATTCGTATATAATTTTTTTCGTTGTACGGCATGAATATTTTGTGTATGTGATGCAGGCTAGTTAACAGATAGGAACAATGAATATTAAGCTCGCGATAATTAACAAGAAACGCGAAAAAAGTTTGCCTCCTTCTCTTAAAAATTACTAAATCCAAAAAATTAACAAAAACAGCAGCAAGCATTATCCAAAATTATTAGAATAAATATTTTTATGTGTTTACCAAAACAGAAAAAAAATATATAAACGAGCATAAATAAATAAATATACAATGGGATAGTGTAATATATCATAATTATGTTCATAAAACAAAAAAAACATTAACATTATGTTTAATCAACATTAAAAAAAAAAACAAAATAAAAAAAAACCTAATTAATTAAACTAATTTGTTGGTGTACACACATATTCACACCAAAAACAAATTTAACACACAATAAAAGTAATTAGTCCATAGAAGAAAAAAAATATAAAAATTATTATTTTATAATTTCCCGAAAAATTATTATTTTTTATATCAAAATTATCCTTTTCTATATAATATTTAGATACATATACATATTACATCCGCTTCCACATAAAATAATTTTGATTAGGTAATTATGTACGTGTAACAATGTTTAATGAGCGACAGTAATTTATATAACTTAATTTTTATTTTCTATAATGCCTGGAATTTGTTCTTAATTTATCTAAACTTGCTATCAAAATTTAATTCTTAATTTTTGTTTTACCGTAAAAATGTATGTACACTGTGCAGAGCAAGGCGTCAGTTAGACTAATAATTGACTAAACTTAATTAGAGCGGTAACTCAATCTATCTATCAGCTCAAGTGTTCAATGTATGTGTCTTGCGAATGATTCATGACAGACCCTATTAGAGAGAGGAGGGAGAACCCCAGTATTAAGTTCCCCATATTTTATTGATAAGCTTGAATTGACAGGCTTAGTCGACACTTCAAAATGTTTAACGTATTATTAATAAAGTTTTTGACTGACATCGGGGCAAATAATCATTTAGCAAGCAAGTAATTTTCATATGAAAGAAACAAAATATTTGCAAACCAAACAAAATTTGGGAAAAAATTAAAATGAAATTAAAATTTGATTGGTATAAAATTGACGAAGTAGTCATATTTCTCGCCTTGCGATTTGGTAGACTATCGAATCTTGGCTTATCATCGAAAAATGATTCAAATTTCCACGTGACTCTTTACAGTTTACCAACTTGAAGAAAGCTATTTCTGAAGAAAGTACTTCAAATTTTTTATACAACCTCAATTTATTGGAGAAATTTTCGAGCGTTTCGTGTAACATTACCCTAAATAATCGGAACGAACTTGCGTTTGTTCGGTGAATTTTGGAATACGCGTGTCCAAAAACGATTTTTGATGTATGCACTTTGAAGGTTTCAAAGAGAAGCGAACTTTGATTTTTCCAGCGTATTGTGGTGGATGTAAATTGATGAACATTAAGCCCCTTCCTATTCGTAGGGTCGAAATTGAAGCAATTTTGTTCATGACTTACTATTGTTAAAAATTGACAGTGCTGGAATTCGTTCAAAACGCAAATTTTATGCACACTATTTAAAATGCGCATTTTTGAATACTATTAAAGTTAGCCGAAATTTTTCTGCCGAAAGGAAAAATATCGGTAATGCAGATAGGGTCTTGGCTATCTCAGCCGACAAACTTCAGCCGAAAATTATTTAAAATAAAATGAAAAATTAACAAAACAACATATAAACTGGTACTTACATGAAGTGATTTTACGGCTGGATATAAGCTCATTTAGTTTTGTCAGTGCTTACCATACGAATTATACGTTAAGTTTCATTAGAAGAGAATAAAAAATTTGTATAAATTCAACCTTTAAAGTGACATGTCTGGAAATTATTTCAATTAATGTGCCCAGCCAACAGAGAAAAATTATCAGGTGAAGTTTCATGTAGGGATCCCGGGAAAACTCGTTTGAATGAAAGGACCATATAAAATTTTAACATTTGTATAAATGCTAATAGGGAGGTTCCTCAGGATTGTTTTCTAAAAATGATTATATTAAGAGAGCAATTCACAACCGTTAGAAAGCTGCAAATGCAGCTTAGGGGCATCCACAATCTTTAAGTAAGCTCGGAAACAATAAGGACTTGCCTTGCAAAGCACAACTTGCATCCTAGAATACCATCAACAGCATTAACAGTAGAACATTGAAGAGAGCGAATTGGAATTCGTTAGAGAGAATGTGAATTGGACCCTGGAGATAATTGGGAAGTCACGGACGAGTCGAGATTTTCACTGTATTCTTCAAAGAGACAAGTTTTTTTCCAGTGGTAGTTTCGTTATGAGTCAATGCTTCCTTATTTCACTGGCTCACCAAGTCGTAAATAATGGAATGCTATTAAAAATAATTTATATTTGTCTATAAAAAAGCCGAAAGAATCATATTGTCTTACATCGTATGTATAGTTTCTGAATTGTGTCTTCGCTAAATGATTTTTTTCCATCTGGGACACACTCCTAAAATTTTGATATTAGTCGATTTATACTGTATCATATTCTCACTTGCGTGTGTTGTAACCAGTCCAATTATTATAAGATTGCTGAGCAATGCATCCACCTCGATAATTTCTGATCTCAGAGATACCCTCGGAGAATTAGATCTTGAGGAAATTAAAGAAAGAAGCAACTCCAAAGCGGTGCCGCAAGTAAATGCCTGATCCATTATCAAGAACAGAACAGCAGCCACAAGAAACCAAAGCCACTGAGATGACTCCCTTCCAAAGTGTACTGCAGCGAGTAGTAAACGTACTTGGTTCTGAACAAAGAAGAGACAAAAGGTTGGTAGCCCAATGCCGAAGATAACGGCTCGAGAGACACATAAGTTAAGTATAATGACATAGAGACGGTTATCTTTTTGGAAATTACAGACCAACAGTTTCTCGTTGTCAAACTTGATATCGTAGATAAAATCATTCATATCTTATTCCAACGAGAGCTTACAAATGTTTATCTCTGGAGGAATAAACTTCATGGTTATCTATCTCCATGGGGAGATGTACGAGTGATTTTCATAGCAAAAACAAGAAAAAAGATACTCAAGGACATTAGGCCCTACACATCTATTAGCATCGCGTCATTTACACTTAAAACCTTGGACCCATACATTAGATCCAATACATTCCTAGCATATTTCAAATCGTAGGAAACATGATTATCAGACTGGGAAATCAACAGAAATACCTCTACATGATCGGACATTAGAAATCGAAGATACCGAAGAGTATTCTTTCATTTAGAAACCTTTAGAGGGAATCCTTTAAATGGAAGTTCCTTGTATACCAACTTTTATTCTTTAAACACTAAGAGTCACTAGTAGTAATCTTGTTTGAGCCCAATTATCTTAAACTTACAATTTAAGATTTAGGCCCGAATTTATAGTCGTTGCTACAACTATAACTATTGTTATAGTAACAGTTTTCGTATTTATAAACCTTACTATAAGATTTATTTGTAACGTAACAATGGTTATAGTGATCAAAATCCATCACTATAAACGTTGCTACAATTTATCTAAGACAAGAAAGTAAATTCGAAAGTCGTATCGAATTTTATACATGATTTTAAAATGATTTTCGAAATTCGTTGCTATAATAATAGCAATAGTTTAGTTACGACTATAAATTCGGGCCTTAAGTGAGATTTAACAATTTTTTTAAAGATGTTTTTAAATTATAAAACACTAGTAGACCAAATCTGATGAGTTTTGAATTTTAGAATAAAACGAAAATTTTATGATTTACTGGTTTCATTAATAAGATGAAATTTTTAATATAATTACCATTCAATTTATTTTAATATTCTTGAATTAGGCCAAACCAATCAAATAGAAATTTTAATTTTGTTCCTGCAATAAATAAATTTCAGATCAAATCTCAAAAATCAATCATAATAACACTTGAAATCAGTTTAGCGCGCACACACATTAATTACCTCTTTGGTCATGGTTTATTCTCTTGTTTTTTTGTTTTTTTTTTTCAAATTTTATTGATTCATTTCTTGTTTCTTGATTAATTTTCATTCAATTTATCATGATAACACAAAAAATTTATTATCAATAAAATCGATATTTTATTTATGACAGCGAGAAAAAAAAACTAATTTGATTGATCGTTAAATCATTTTAACATTAATTTTCATCAGTAAATTATATATTTTATTTTATTTTTGTTTTGTTGTTTTTCAATTTTATTTTTATTACTATTTGTGTTATTTTTGTTTAATAATAATAAAATTTCATTCAACTTAAAATAAAACAGCAACAAAGACTAAAACACATACACATGCATACATACACACCGAGTTAAATTGATCGATTAGTTCTGACTGGGATTGATCAATGATCTCTTCAAATCATTGATGTTATTTCTATTTATTATAAGCGCGCTTGTTTTATTGTTTTATAATTAAATTGATTAATTTTTTGAGTGATTTTTTTTCAGTCATTGAACAAATTGGTTTTTTATGTGCCAAGTAGTTAATCTCAGTAAATGGACACCAAATGCACCTCTTAGTGTGTGTGGTACTCACTATACATATATACTACAAACTAGTATTTAATAAAAATGCATTAAGTAAATCAAATTTTTGAGAATTTATTTCATGTCCAATCATTTATTTGTATTGTAATCCGCAAGAATATTGCTGAGAAAATACAAAAAATTGTTTAAGAAAAATATGTTTGATAAATTTTCTTTATGATTATTGTTATTACGTTTTATTATATGAGAAATAAACCAGTTTAATATACATACACAACACACACACACATACACATTATTACAATATAAATAAATTGATGGTAAATAGATAATAAATGAAATTAAATAATGCCCCCTAAGGGTTACAATTTACAGATTGGCTATATGTATAGTATAGTACAAGGAACGATATAAAATACAAAAGAAAATCTGAAAATATGACAAAAAATATTTCAATAATTTGTTTTTGTTGTGTTATGTTTCTTGTACGGTGTTTGGTTTATTTAAATATAGCGCGCGTTTATCCAATTTTCTTAGATTTTTCAAAGCAAAGACACAACAGAAAAACAAAACAAAAATTATTGTTTCTCTTGAGCAGGTGTGTAAAATGTAAATTCGGCAAATAAATTTAAAATAAACACTTGAATTATTATATTATTTTTCGTTTAATTTATGTGTGGCTTAAAAAACTTATAAGCAACGGAATAAAATTCTCTTCTATATAGAGATAACCCAACGCTCGTGGGAACCTATGAAATGATAAGATTCGGTTTGGAAATTTTAATATTTGTTACCTGTAGATAATTCAGTTAATGGCTCTCGCATCGGTACGTGTACTCAAGACGATTTAAAATAAATAGTTGGCAGGGGAAGCAAAAAACAGTTCCTCGTTGACAAATACGAAGTTACGAGATGCTGTATAATCCAGGTAACAATACTGAATTATTAGGCAAAACTGAGATAACTTATGACTGGCAACATTGTATTATTCTAAATTACAGAAACTGTGAAATGCCTCGAATGGGTTGAGTTTTTTGATAAATTGTATGTTTTGAACAATTGTATGTTTTTGTATGTTGACCTCGAAACGCCTTGTCAAGGTCACCGCGACAATGTTAATGGAAACCAAATCCTTTTATTCCGGAAGTGTACTGTCTGACTCAAAATTGTATAAAATGGGCAAAGCTTGACTCATTTCGCGAAGAAATACAACAGCTTCGAAATAATATGTCATTCAAACGAACCCATATGTTGAAGAAAGCGGCATATTACGAATAGGTGGTCGACTTCAGAATTCGACCGTCGGATTTCGGCTCACAACACAATTTTGGCACTTATCCTTGAACTTAAACTTGTATATTTTCCATTATTTTGTTGTAATGTTCACCTGAAGTTAAATAGTAAAATTTATAGTTTGAACCAGGGCTGCGGAGTCGGAGTGGGGAGTCGAGGAGTCAGATTATTTTAGCGAACCCCGACTCCGCATTTTATATTTTTCTTTCTTTCCTAAAATGTACGTTACCGTTAGTAGTTATAAAAAGAGCAGTGATGGAAAACGTAACGTTTAACATACTACATAACGTTATGTGTAACGTTACTATAACGTTATTTGTAACGTTATAAATGTTTAATATTTTTTTGTGTAGCCGACGAATTATGTAACGTTTTGACACAAAAACGTTATGACATGAAAATAAATGAAATAAATTTAAAAAAAAAATTATAATAACTTATTATAATTAATAACATAACGTTATATGTGACTGTAAGTGTAACGTTACACAAATAACGTTTTCCATCACTGAAAAAGAGTCCAATCAGTATATTTGACCCCTGGTCAATTTGATCAAGAACGGCGTAGCGTTATGTTTCACTTAGGAAAAATCTCAAATATCCTTGCAACAAAACTAAAATCATCGTTAACACATAGAGAAATGTTTCTATGTGTTAACGATGTGGTAATAATTTATGTCGACGGCAAGGTTAAAGTATTATTAAGTGATGATCAACAAAATAGAGGTAAACCGGTGCTTTGAAATTTGGCAATCGTTTAAAATGATTTTTAGATATTACCGAAAAGCTCACAGTCATGTCATGGGTTACCAGCCGTCATCTTAATTTATTAACCAACAAGAATACCCTGTTGAAGAAGTGGAAGAAAAATATGAATTCGAAAAATTTCTAGATGACCATAACAAATTGTGAAACGACTCGAATTACAAAAATTCTGTGAACCGAACAAGAAAATCGAATTGCCCGGATTTTTTTATATGTGTGTGTTTTTGACGTCTTAAAAATATTATTTATTTGAATTAAAAACAACAAAAACATGACAGTTTGAGTTAAAATGACAGTATTAGTTTTTAGTATTAGTGAAAGAGGAGTAAATCTGACAAAAAATCGAGATTTGTAACCGAGCAAAAATTTTGCTCGTTCGAGCGATTTTATTGGGAGAATCGAACAACCTGACAGCAGTAAAATCATTTGGTTACGTCACAGGTTGCTTTTTTGGGGTGAATCGAAAACGATACTAGTGACTTTCCCAAATTTAATTCCAACGCTTGCTGACTGGCGGCTAAAATATTTCGTATGTAGGTTTATATGGTCAAAATGTGTCTTGAATGTTTCATTAAATTATTAATTTCGACTAAATTAATTTTAAAATTTGATATTTATTATTAATCGCAACATACTCAATTTTATTAATCATAAAAAAAAAGTATGGGGTCATCCACTAATTTAGACAAGAAACTTCTATTTGTAAACATGATTTTACTTGTTTTTGTATGTAGGTTAGGTTAGGTTTGGGTGGCGGTCCACTAGGACCAGGCATAGACACAAAAAGGGCCGTAGCCGTACAACAATTTAAAAATTTTCCTCCAACTCATTGAAACCACTTGGAGCTTGCAACGATTGCTACGAAGCGCTGGATACTCCTGACGTCCATCCTGCTGGGTTCTGTCAGGTCGTTAAAAAGGGGTGCCCCTAGAAAATTCAGTCTGTTTCGTCCCAGACGAGGACAGGTGCAAAGAAGATTAGGTACTGTCTCTTCCTCCTCGTCCTCGCAACTACGACAGTAGTCATGTGAGAAGAAGCCAAGTCTACTCGCATGTCTGCTTATGAGACAGTGCCCCGTAATCACTCCAACAACCACACTGATCTGACTCCGCTGAAGTGGGGCTCCAGCCCCCATCCTTTCCCAATGGAATTTTTACAAGAGTATAGCGCTACCGTAGCATTCTTTACTCTTTCCATAATCTTAGATTTCCAGTTTAATTTACTGTCCAAAACGAGACCCAAAAACTTTGCTTCATCTATAAAAGCCAAGTTGAACCCATTTAAAGTGGGAGGATCAAGACAACCAATTCGGTTTTGTGTGGGTTCACATTCAACCTACAACCATTGGCCCATAATGAAAGAATGCCCACAGCATTTTGAATAAGCTCACTAAATGTGCCGGAATATTTTCCACGGGCATCAATAGCGACGTCATTCGCATAGGCAACCACCTTGAAGCCACTATCCTCCAGTCTCAGCAACAGATCATTTATGACCAAGTTCCAAAGCAGGGGGGACAGTAGGCCACTCTGCGGCCTGCCTCTGCTTGCAAATCTTCTGGCGGAGGATTTCACCACACTGACATTTATGATCCTGCCTTTTAGCATTTGATCTATCCAGTCCTTGAGAGATTCATCCACCCCTAGATTCGAAAGTTAACGAGTTATAGCCCCCGTAAGCACGGTGTTAAAGGCTCCCTTTTTGTATGTAAACAAACAAAAAAAGTAATCAGCGCTGCCCAAGCGTTGGGACAAACGAACTAAAATCGATATTGGGAAAGTCCCTCATTACTAATTATTTTATATTGCAGTGGTATTTAGTGTTAAAACAAAAATATTCTTTAAAATAGGCTTTAAAGAATTGCAGTGACAATTTTTGGTACTAAACATATTTCATCTATTTTATTTTGTAGAGACATCTGTGGGTTCTAATTTTAACTCAATTAGCTAGCTGTATTTTCAAACAGTTATTTTATGCTGCAGAGGTTCAAAGGACATTTAATTTTGTTTTAATTAAGGTGTGGGATTTACAAAGATTTTACATTCCCCATATTCTCAATTGAATTATTTCTGCTATTGAACTGAAATGAATTTGATTAGATTACAAGGAGCTGCTGTAATCTATCACGAATATTTTATTCTTGTACTATATATAACAAATATTTGTGCTGTTATATCAACTTGGGACCTTTTAAAACAAATTTTAATTATGGCAGTATGCAATTTTCTTTGTTCTTTCTTCCTTTGTCCTAGAAAATTGAGATTTGAATTTAATTTATCGTACGAATAGGATTGATCTCTATAAATGATTATAAAATTTTGATTCTTCAAGAGCACTTGAATATTATAAATTTTTATTGATTCTATAATTCAAATTATCCGGAAATGTGGTTCTGTAAACCCAGCATCCTTCTGGAATTTCAAAATTTCTTTACTTTTGAAATTTTAACCACCTCTCAGTTCTTAGTTTTCTAAAATAATTCACTTGCGTCTTGTGATTGTGAAAATGTAAAAGCATCACCAGGTACCAGTAAAACCGTTTAATTGTAAATAATCCAGATCAAGTGCTCAAATAAACAAAATTTCCCATAACAAAGAACCCGCGATATGTTTTTACTTATATTAATTCCATTTTTATAATCACATCCCATAAATATTGAAATGATTCCTATAAACTTTTTCATTTTTACTTCCAAGATTAGATCAATTTTTATAAAAAAAAGAAAAAAAATAATTTAAAATTCATACATGAGAAATAAGAAGAAAAAAAATTAAATCCCTTTTTTATCACATTAATTTTATCTGATAATCTGCCTTTTTTTGCACAAGAGATGAAAATGTAAAAATTGTTAGGAAAAAAAATGTAATTCAATTTTTCTTTAAACATATACACATACACATTTATATAAATTAAATTAATTTTCTAATCAAATTAAACTAATTTAATATTTTTTTATTATTACTTCTATTTTTCGTTTTCTTTTTTTAAGTTTTATAAAATATTAATTAATTTTCTTGGAAGAAATGAAGAGCAACAACAACAAAATACGGAAAAATTATTACAATTATTATGTAACGAAAAAGCTTTAAATCAGTTCTGGTTAATATATGAACAGCGGGACTAACGTATTTGAATTTCAGATTTAATTATGGATTCAAGCCAATTTGTGAAATTCTTGGCCAAATCATAAAAAATAAAATTAAGCTAATTGCAAACGAAATAATTAACTGTATTTTTGTCCAAACAATTGAAATTAATTTAATTTTGTGTTGCCAAATTATTAAAGGTTAAACATATCTGCCTTACATATGTATGTATTTATATATTTTAACATATAATGTATGGAAATTTTTTATTTGAAGAAAATAAAAAAGAATTATACGAGTATAAAATAAAAATAAAAAATCTTTTTGACGACATCTTTTTGACAAGATTAGAAAAACGACGAAGACAATATTATATAATACATACATATAAGAAACAAAATAATAATAAGAATAAATTAATACGAAGAAAATAATAATAATAAAAAATAAAAAAATAAATAAGAAAAGTTTATTTTTCAATTTAATTTTCTTCAAACATTAAAATACAAAAATGAAAGAAAGAAAAGAAAAAAACGGAGAAAAGTTATAGAATTTTTGTAGTAGGGTGATTCAATCAATTTTTTTTACGATTTTATTACGCTAAGTGAGATGACAAATATCGGTTGCTTGCTGCGAATGGGTTAGGGATATTTTTTTTTTGTTGGCTCGGGTTACACAACTTTTTTTTTTGCGTCATTTTTCATTTCGATTGATTTATTGGCCATCTGAACATGCTGTTACTGTATATTTGGAAAAGGTTCAATTTGGTTAAAATAAAATAAACAAATGCGTAACTAAAGACGATTTACTTTAAGATGCTTTAATGTATCATTAATTATTTAACCACCAATAGAAGCCACATTCTAGTGGCAACGTTTAATTTGTGCCACCCTATGGTTGGTTACACTCAATTTTTTTTGTTTTATTTAACAGTATACATAAACACAAAATGAATGTGTTTGTGTTTGTAAAATTGTACTTGACGTCACAACGGTAATTCAACGTCAAATGGACAGACGATTTGATCCAAATGTTAATTTTTGGCAGAACAAAGAGTTAATCTTAAGTTTATGTCATTTGTTGCTATTGTGAGAACGTTAATAAATGTGTGAAGCTTTATGGTAAAATTCAATATCAGAAAATTAAAATTTGCTTATATTTTATAATAGGTTGAGCAATCTGATGACCTTAACTGTATTTTACAGAATTTGAAAGTTTAGCGATTTTGGATTTTTAGACCCTTCACAGTTAAAGCGTTTTGTGCGTCAATCTGATGAGCGCCTCTGGATAATTGCTTCGTAAATAGGTATGCACGATTGATTTGTCGGAGCCTTGACCAAACCTCTGAGTGTTTTTTATCGGGGCCAGCAGAAAAATTACTGATAATCTTAAGTGGCAAAAGTGTTAACCATCGTTTGGAAACACATCTTCTGAATAATGTGTCCCATAAATAATCATTTTTGAACTGTGTATCCTTCGAACCTTGC
Organism: Tipula helvola; assembly: GCA_963556165.1. Lineage (NCBI taxonomy): Eukaryota > Metazoa > Arthropoda > Insecta > Diptera > Tipulidae > Tipula > Tipula helvola. The sequence continues at coordinate 391,624,029 of OY744482.1, forward strand.
CAAAATTACTGAGAGTGCTTATTATGTTATCTCAAATCCACGGTTTGGCAGGGAGACAAACTTCATCTGCCTAATACGCCCTTAATTAGGAACATTCGATCTGTATAGTCGAACCTTGCTCAAATCTCTGAGAATTTTTGTTAGTGTGTCAACAATAAAAATACATATTCAAAATATTAAGTGGTAAAATGCCGTCTCTAATATTTCAAACCCTTCGTTTGTAAATAACTTGTTCTAGATAATGTGCATTTCTTCTTTCTCAAATCTATGCAATTGCTTGTTCATGGACCATTAAAAAAACTACTCAAAAGCTTTAGTGTAAAGTAATATTACATAATATTTTAGTTTAGTTGTAATCTAAAATGGTTTTTCTTTTAATAATTTTTTATACGTAACCCAATCCGTATGTATAATATGGTTCCCCGATAAAACGACAAAAGATAAAACTACCACTGATAAAACAACACACGGTTTATATTTTTTTAAATTAATAGCGGGTTTAAGTGAAGCTGTTTTGATGTCTAAGAAAATCAAGACCGATCAAAGGAAGATTTTATTTTAAAATATTTTGGAAAATGGAGATTTCCATTCTAATTTTTAAAATAAATTTTCCTTTTCCAGCAAAAATATTTTTATTAATTCCAACGCGCGGCGCTCATGTTTTTATTTCTTTTATATCCCTTAGTTCTTTTATTATCTTATACCTCTCACTTTTCTTATATTCTATTTCTCTTAAGTCTCTTATTTCTATCTTGTCACTATAAAAATCGATATGTATAGTCAAAATAATATCTCGCTGAAAATTCCTATTCTTTCATTCCCGAGTAAATACAACAACAAATTCATTTTTTGTTGTTGTTTTACTCGAGAATGAAGGAATTGGAATTTTCAACGAGATATTATTTTAACTATACTGTGATGCTCAAAGCCTGCGGAAGTAAATAAATTTAATAAGAATTAAGAGTTTCGTTGACTTAATAACATGGCGGCGCCAATCCATCTGTTTCCATGCAATTATAAATTTTACTGTAATTTAGAGTAATTTATCTTTTCTTTGAAAGAAAAGAATACTCGCGAAGGCGATTCCATTTTTAATTGTTATAATTATTTTGTCTCTTTTTGTCAGATAAAATCCCTTCTAACCCTACTACTTTCGTTGAGTTAAGTTGAATTAAGAAACTTAACGAGAATCCTAAACTCGACATGTTTCCATGATGAGATAATCCGCGTTAATCTGGGTCATGGAAACGTAGTAAATGGCTAATTCACGTATTTTTAATTTTTAAATTAGATTTAATTAAAATTAGATTTCCATTATTTCCATTGGAAGAATAAATTCAATTTTATTATGTAGGGAAATTCTGTTAAGCTTCGCTTAAAAAAAAAATTGATTTCGAAAATTCTGATAACTGAAGAAAAATTCCAATAGGTGAAAGAAAATTTAAGTAAATACAGAATAATTCTACTAATTGAAGAAACATTCTGTTAGGTGAACGTTGGGGAAAATTATATTAAGCGAAATAAAATTCCAATAGGTCGATTATTTAAACCATAGGTCAATAGTCGATGATTTAACCATTTTAGAATCCCATTTCTATCGCACTTGTTGAATTTTATCATAATCGGTAAAGAAATAACCGATTTTCATCGAAAGTGGCCATATCCCAGAACTTCATCGAAACACCATTTTAAAAACCCATTTCCATCACATTTGTCGAATTTCGTTATAATCGGTTAATTTCATCATAGTTAATATAGATTTCATATTTTCATCATAATCGGTTAAGAAACAGCCGAGTTCCATCAAAATTGGCCATATGCCAGAACTTCATATAAAATCAGTTTTAGAATCCCATTTCCATCGTATATGTAAAATTTCATCATATTCGGTTAATAAATAGCCAAGTTCCACCCTAATTGGCCAAATTTCAGAACTTCGTCTTAAATCCATTTTAGTATTCCAATTTCATTGCAATATGTCATATTCCATATTGAAATATGCCGTCGTGCATCTTATGTCATAGTGTACCATATGCCGTACTGAAATATTCCGTAGCGTACCATATGCCGTAGTGTACCATATGCCGTATGGAAATATGCCGTTTTGAAATATAACATAGTGTACCTTATGCCGTAGTGTACCCTATGCCGTTTTGTAACATGCCGCATTGAAATATGTCATAGTGAACCTTATGTCATATTTTCGTATTCAATTTTAAAATATTCTGTTTTAAAATATGCCATGTTGAACGGATCCCCTAAAATTTAAACCTGCTAATTTTCATAAGAATAAAATATCTGTGAATTTTAACATTAAATTAAAGCTTAAACACAAATTGAATAAAGATTGAAACAAATTACTCCAGTGTACCTTACCAACCATCCAGAATACTGAGAATGATGTTTTTGACAAACATCCCGATTTCTTAAACAATGGTAAACTCTTGGATATTTATTTGATAATTTGTTTTGCGTATTATTGACGTTTGCGTGCACACACCTATAGCCTCGTCATGGTTGTCACTGGTGACTTCGGACACGTGCCGATAGATGCGTATGACCTTATCTTCTGTATTTGTAACTATAGTTTATGTAATTTTCTTTAAATATTTGGAATAACATTGATGAATTGAGTTGAGTTTCTAAATATTTTGCGCTACGGGTATACGTACATAAGTATCGTCAACAAAATTGAGCAACTTAATTATCAAATAAAATTTTTAATTTTGTTCAAGTAATGCAATTTTAGACAATACGATAAAAACTGTGTGAGAACTCAGCAAAGAAACTCAATTAAAAATATTTTGGGGCTTCTGAACATTAAACAGCCAAATAGTGTGTTTAAAGCAGGAAGTTGATCTTAAAATGATTAAGAAAGTAGAAAACCATGATTGGGTTTTCATTTTTTTATTAAAGCATTTGCATATCAAATTTTCCTCATTTTTTATCTAATTTTATTACTGCAAAATTTACATCGATAATGAAAGGAAGAGATGATGTGAGAGTTCACAAGATTAACTCGAAATAAAGCAACAACAAAAAATGTGAATTTGATTAGAGATATTTTAAGGAAATGAAATTAAAACAAAAGAAGCTTTGATTTAAGAATATTAATTTTGTGTAGTATATATGTAGTTCTCCTTCTATCAGAGAAAAATTTAAATTTTTCCTATTAATATACTTCTTTGTTTTACTCAATATGTATTCTTCAGCGAGTTAATTGGAAATTGATTTTAACCCATTCATGCCCAAATTATGCTCTAGTTGTTGCATAATATTACTCAAATGTATACATAGGAGTCATATTTCTGAAAATTCATACATGGGGAAGAAACAACAAAAAATATATTTACAAAAATCGCTTGTTTTAAAATCAAAGTTCATAAAACTAAAATAAAAATAATATTTTGACAAAGACAGTTTTAAGCCGTCACTCAAAATTCATTTTTACGTAAAATTTGGCGTCTAGCCTAATACCTTGTTCAATGTATGATATCGATACCTTGAAGCATACAAGTGCTATCTACATTTTGAATTACCACAAGAATCCTCTAAATTCGAAAATATTTAGAATTTTCTCTTAATGTCCTTGGAAATAGTGTTGTAAAAGGTTTATAGTACTATAAAACAGAACCATAAATGATAAAGAATTCCTTACTGAAAACTTAATTTTGATTTACCGCAAATTGTAAAAGTGGAGACGCACTGAGAAAGTTGCATTGGAATTGCAGCGTTGAGTATGCGGTGATATGAAATATCATACATCGGGAAGAAATGGGTTAATATTTTGTTAAATAATAACCCATAAAACCCCACATCATTTTTTTTTTTTTCGTTTTCATTAACGTATCGCTTAACATTATGTATATGTATGTAATTTATGTACATATGTATATGTTAAAAACCAAATTTGTTATTTTTGTTGTTTCTGAAAAACAAAAACAAAAAAAGCAAGGTGGAAAAAGCACAAAACCAATTTTCATTTTTCTCAGATACACTCAAACAAAAAGGAAAAACAATAAAATAATAACAAAAATAGTAATAAAATTTTTTGTTTCAAATTAAAAAAGATCACAAGAAACAAACTAAGGAGAAATAAAAGAAATTTTTTTATTCCTTTTGAAAAAAATAAAATAAATTTATAACAAAGAAAATTTTTTGTAATAAAAAAGATCTATAAAATATTTTTTTGTTGTTTTCTTTTTTTTTTTAATAAAAAATTTTTTATGCTCATATATTGAAAATTTTTGCTTTTTTCTTCTTAGTTTTCTTCCTCGGTTTGGTGCTTTCTTTATCATATGGTTATGTGTGTGTGTGTGTATGTGGTTTATTTTAAAGTCGTATTAAAACAATTTTTATAGGTGTTTAAAAATATGGAAATTTCATTTTAATTTTCTTAGAGAAAAACAAAAATAAAAGTTGAGAGAAGCTTTTATTTTAGATTACAATTTTTTGTTATTGTGTGATAGAGCATAGAGGTCACAAAAAAACTGATTTCTACAAACACTATAAATTCAGCATTGTAATAATTCCAATTATTAAAAAATTTAAATCTCAAAACATATTATAACTATTTTTATTTTTATAGTCCTTATACTTAATTAGAAAACTAATTAAATTACACAATTTCAAAATTGTTGTTTTTTTATATATTTTTATTAAACTAAAATAAAATTATAATAATGAAGTTAATTAAAAAAGTTTTTTTGATTGTACATAAATTAAAGAGAATAATATAATTAAAAAAAATAAAAACAAATAAATAAACAAAAAGTTGTAATATAAATTAATTAGTGTATCATAAAAGTAAAATAAAATTAAATTAAAAATTGTCCAATTTTAGTGTCGTAACATGATTTAAACAAATATGTAGATGCGATATTAGAATTTCTCAAAAACCAAATGAGGTGGCCTAGATTGAGTTTGTGCGTAAACTTTTATCGTGTGATATTAATTTTAAAGTAGCCTAAACTTTGATAGTAATCTTTAGTAAAAAATATAATTTACAGTAATTGCTAATAAAATTCAAATTAAAACACAACATTTGTTCAACATTATTTTTTTACTGTACTTTACAACATTATTTGTGAATAATTTGTGGTTTTAAACATATTTCTAATTCCAATTGTTCGAATGGATAATATGAAATGTTATTAAAACTGAATTCGTTAGCAATTCGAAAGATTCTTAGTTGTACAAATGAAACATTCAACAATTAGTACCCAATAAAAATTCATTAAAAATTTAGTAAAAAAGAGCGTTAGATTTTTTGTGAAGAGTAGTGAATTTTTTAAAAATATTTTTCATGGTAAATTTAGCGTAATTTCTAAGATTCTGAGTTAAAAGGTGAATGAAATCGGTCAATCCATATATGCAAATAAGCTTCCGCATTGAAACTCTAGAGTTTTTGACTATTGAGTGGTTTCGATTTGGGTACAACTAGAATATTTTTTCTACTTTCCGCAACAGTGGCTCAGTACTTTTACTACGGTTTCGCTATGCCCGACCCAGCTCTTCCTATTGTCTTAGATAACCAGAAGATTCTAAGTAATTTTTTTTTGTCGAGGAGTAATTGTCGCTAACCACAACCTTACGCCTACTATTCATTCCGGATTAGCAACAACGTGACCGTGCCAGCATACAGCTGTTGTTCAATGTTATGCCCAAGATTACGTTTAAGTAAGTATTGCCTTGAATATTTGATTAACTAACAATTTGTTGTTTTTTGTGACACCTCTAAACTATTTTTTCCCATGCTCCCTCATAATTTTCTTCCTACGATTATATGCTTTAATGGTGCAACAGTATCATCTCTTGAAGCAGCCCTTTCAAATATTTAAATTCAGCACAATATCCTGAAAATGGTGGTATGGAAATGAAAGGTAGACACACATCCTGTTTCGGGATAAAATTGCAATCAGGTAAACCATCCATAAACTCTCGCTGTTGAACCTTATAACAATATCGTTAAAATCCTTGCTGTCTATTGGTATAGTTTAGGTAATTTGGACCTTATCTGCAGGGTCCTTTTAGGTCCAGAGCATATCGATGGACAAGAATATTATATCCCGAATACGATGGAATTAATTGATGAAAGTTTGGATGACGAACTAAGGAAATCGAAGAACGAAAATTAAAACGAAATTCCGGAGAAGCGTGTACTACAGTAATGCTGGAAACACATGAGCAGAATTCTGTAAGCAGCAAAATTAGAATACACAAGTTTAAATGAATTGAAGTACATGTATTCTGCTTGTCATGTAGAATTCTGCTTCATGTCTCTATTTCTAATTTTGCTGCGAATCAGTAGGCTACATTACGTAAAAAATAACAAATCTAGTACAATTTGTATACTTTTTATTTTTTTCAATGATTTTTTTTAATTTGTTGACAGAAAATAAGTTTTGTGTGACAAGTGCCAAAATGGAGGATACAAATGAATTAATTTGTGACAAAATAATGCAGAATTCATTTAAAAACATTGTACATTAAAATTAAATATGTATCAAATAAATGCCACAAAAAAACATTCTGCTTATCAAAAACGACGCTCATGTAGTTCACCCGAATTTCTGCCGGCAGCGATGCTAGCAGAAATTCTGCTCATGTGTTTCCAGCATAAAAGGAAAAAGTACTGGTCAGAAAAACGATATACAGCATACAGATCAGCTTGCGTTTATTACAAAATGTCTAAAAATACAACCAAAATCGTGCGATACCAATTTAAAAGCATGATCCATTGTAGCTTTCTACAAACGTAGTGAACTAGAAATTAATTTAAATAACATTGGTGACTGGTGTGTTGAACCATAAAAAAAATAAAAGTGCATCGTCGCCAAATATTGACGAAAACAAATATTGACGAAAAAATGCAAGTGCGTCGACAACAGATGACAATAAAATAAAAGTGTTGTAGGTCATCGTTTAGTGTAAATGGGTATAGACCGGTGTATTACTGTCCGATCGAAAGCCGCCACCGATCTATTTAAAGAGAATCAAATAGAGAACTTGCAAAAACGATCGAGTCTATTACGGAAGGTGTATTTTATATTTCCGGGATCAAAAGAGGAGATATAAAAGAAACAAAAATTCAACCGCTCAATATTGATGCTTACAGAGCGTTAATTAAACATTTTGATGTTTGATTTGTTGTTATGCTGAAAGGAATAGAGAGTTACGTGGATGCAAACGAAAGACAAGCTGCTCTCTCTGAGAAAGGCATCCAATGCAAATCTATTACCAATATTATTAATCGGAAGAAGGCGCCGCAGCCATTGTTCTGTCTGGAATTAGAACCAGATAAGAAAAAGGTCAAAGGCAAACATGCAATATTTAACCTTAAATATCTACTGCACAGAAGGGTTACCGTCGGGGAACCCAGGAAAAAGAATGGGCCGGTACAGTGTGTTAAGTGCCGAGAAAATAGACATGCTATTTTGAACGATGTTTGTATTATACGTGGTGAACTCCATAACTCAAAAGTTGGTAATAAAGCAAACATCAGTGGGAAAAGGAAGCATCAATGAGAAAATACAGCAACCGTGATGGAAATCACACAGCTAATTATAGAGGGTGCCCAATTTATCTAGAATTGAAAAGGAGAATCAATACAAAGCAGTGAGCCGAGCAACGAAAATGCTTAACTTTCATTCTTCAGCTAGAAAAGAACCACGACCGAAAATTGTAAACACAAACGCTTAAAATGGAAACCAGGGGGCTATTTTTGAATACGATACGAATACGAAAGTATAACATTCTTATTTGAATTGAATTGGAATTGAATAAGATTCGCTCGTTTCTTATTTAAATTAAATTCGAATCTTATTCAAGGGGCCTCATATGCAAGTGTTCTTAAAGGTACTGATCCTTAAGTGCAAGCAAGTGAAGAGGGAAACATCTCAACAGCTTTAAACAAATTGACTTTATGATGGAGAGAACCATGGATCTAATGATGTAGAATATGAACGCGCTGATGCAGATAGTCGTAAAAAGTCCAAAATGACCATCATCTAAAGAGCCATATGGAATGCAAACGGCATAGTATAATATAAAGCGGAGGTACAAGCATTCCTTATCGAGCACAATATCAATATAATGTTAATATATATCTGAAACACGCTTAATATTCCTCTGATTACACCAGCTGATATTGATGCGGCTGCAGAAAATCTAAATGATGTCATGGCATTATCAACTGAAAGGGCTACACCCATCATAAGTAGGTCTGAAAATGTTAATTAACTGTCACACAATATACAGGAACTAACCTAGGAAAAGCGAAAAATTCGCCGTCAATGGCAGCAACCAAAATCCCCGTTATTGAAATGGAAATTAAATCGAGCCAATAATAAGGCCTTAAGATTTTTTTTGCGCGAAGAAGAAAACCAGAGCGTCCAGAATTATTTAATTGACCTTTCGGCAACCGATTCTTTGTGGAAGGCAATACAAAATTTGAAAAGGCCAACAAACTCGAATCTACCGAATAGACTACCAATTGGAAATTAAGCGAGAAGTGATGAAGGAAAAGGCGATGCTTTTTATACTCATCTCACAGTATTCGCACCACACTAAGAAGCTAATTATTTCGTGCTACCCCAGCTAATGGATGATGGTTTATCCTACAAACCTATAAAGTATAATTGGAAGAAAGTTAAGAATACAAAATTAAAAATTGAATAAGCCCGAAAAATGCACCAAGACATGATCTCATTACTGGAAAGATGATAAGGGAATTGCCAGATAAATGTATAAAACTAATAACATTGATATTGGTGATTTTTAATTTTTAAATTTGCGAAAGATTTTTAATAAGAAAATAACTAATACATTAGATACAAATTGATATTATTTGAAAGATCACATTGAAATCCTTTTTTGGTTGCAATTTCCCAACATTTATAGTTTCGCAGATAATGTGTTTTTATTTAATACCACAGATATATCTGTATCATAATTAAATTACCATATTGAAAGCCCAACGCTAAATCAGATTACATACCATATGCTATTTGCATTTCCCAATTAATCGAACATCTTTAATTCTATATAAATTTCGAATTAAAAAAAAAATCACTTCACCTGCATCTTTAATGTAGTACGTACAAATACATAAAACATTTATGCGTGGTCTAACGCTTATCTTATTACTTTAAGCATAATATAAACGATAGTAAAAGCTATTTTACATTAATAGCTTGCTTGTATTGTTTTGGTATAATGAGGTAAAAATAAAATATAAAATAAAAGAAATGCAAATACATAGAATTACATATTTACTATTTTTAATTTGTCATGCAATGATCCACGACCACGATTTGAACTTTTCAACTTATACAGTGTACGTTTTTGTATACAAAATAGAAAAAGTAGAATGTCTTGTGCATATCGGAATTTGAAGGTTGGATGAGTAAATTTGTTGTAGTAGGTTAAACTTTCAATGTTTCAATTTGCGTGCTTATTTAACAATATAATCAAATAAATTATTGTTTATGCTTGTCACACTTTAATTTTTTTTTAATCAATCTATTTATTAATTATTTTGTAACACAAAATTTCCTTTTGTGTAAATATCGTTTGAACAAAACACAACTATTTTTCTCAATAAAACTAAAAAAATACTGACCGTATTTTTTGTTTGTTTCGTAATTAAATATTTAATTTCATAATTGATTTTTCGGTTGTTGATTTTAAATTAGGCAATAGTTTGGTAGGACAGCAAATATTTATCGCGAAACCGTCGATATAAAATTTGTCCGATCTTAAATTAATAATACATTGTTACACCGTCAAGACTTTGTGCGAAGGTGTTTGTAACCATGGTGCACGGAGTCAATAAGTACTGCAGTGCCATTCAAGAAAACTTGATACATAACCACACTAACTATTTCACGCACTCGATTAAAAGGTAAACTTGAATATCATGCGGAAAACATATACATATTCTGCAAATTCATATGTTACATGTATTCTCTATTTTCTTTTATGTAAAGGCTCTTTTACATCGATTTATATTCCTAAATCTAGAAAACATTGTAAGAAAAAATATTCGCCATCCCATTTTAATTACAAAAATATAATTTTTGGCCACCACAGTTTAAATTATTAATATGTTTGCCATCCATATACTACACGAGCAAAAAAACTATTTCATAGAGAGAAAATCCACAAACATAAAAATTTGCATTTATGTTACTCTATTTGCAAATTAGATTTTTTTTGTGTGGTTCAAAAAAAATCAAACAAATTTATAAACTAAAGCAACAGAGAACGGCGAGCGAGACCGACCGACCATATAGCTAAAAAAAAAACATTCATTCCAATTATTATTCAAATTTAGGTCAATTGAAATTAAACTACCAAAACCAAATTTATTTTTTATTTAAATATAGTACATAATATTATTAATTATTATGATTATTTATTTAAAAAATGATAGAGGTAAAAAGGAAAATGTGTCTGTAAATCTCTTTAAGCATTGCTAAAAGGATTTACTTCACTCAAACTTGTACCGTATAAAATAATTTTATTTGATATTTTTATTGCGTCTTTTTAAAAATTTACAAAATTTAATTATTTATAGCACCCAAATGTGATGATTGGCTGTTCTATTTATTCAAATAGCAACACTTTATGCAAATTTGAAAGTCCAATACAAATTATACAAAAAAAAACGCATTCTTCGTCTAATAATTAAAATCAATTATAAAATTTGGTTTTATTTATTTTAAATTAAATTTGAAGGTTTTTTTTTTTAGAAATAGAAATGACAAACAAAACTCTAATATACATTTCAGAAAATAAAAAAAATTTGTATATATGATGGCTATGTATTTAGAAATGAGGCGCCATAATATATTTCCTTTTATATGTATAACATAAAATATTATTTCATATCTCGTATTTATCGAGGCGCGCTGGATATTTGCGTAGTTTGAAGTTTTTTTTAAATATTTTGTATAGATAAAATATAGATTTTGAAATTGGTCTATAGTCCAGAGGCATCTTCTTTGGTTGCGTTAATTAATTTTGGACATTTTCATTTTTAAACCGTGGATATTTTCTAAGCGGAAACTTTAGAAATATAGTAGATTGTTCTACAAGTAAAGAAAAGTGATAGTTTTCCAGCGAGTAAAATTGTTTAATTTACGAGCGAGCGCTAGCGAGCGAGTGGATTAACAATTTTACGAGCATGGAAAACCACTTTTCTTACGTGTCGGTAGAGGGTTGTTCCCGGGAATTCCCGGGAACCATTTCCCGGGAATTTTACATATTTTATCAAAACCGATTCCCGCGATTTTCAAATAAAATTCCCGGGAATTTAGGAAAAAATTAAAAAAAATTTCAAATATAAAAAGTCAATAATGTATCAACAATTTTCCGGGTTACGTTGTATTCTGAACGCCACATTAAATATATACATATACTCACCTAGTAAGACTAGATAAACTAAAAAACTTAAAGCCATATGACGATGAGCCAGGTACTTATTTTGCTAATATCGCTTTGAAAAGTGATAGAATTGTCGCAAAACTATTTAAATAATCTGTAGTTAGAAATTCGTTATTACAGAATCATATATTAAAGCTAACCGTGGGGAAGAATTAAATTTATTGTTTGACTGTAAAACGAGGTGGAGCAGCTTAGAAACAAAGATCGTCCGTTTTCTAAAATTACGTGACTGTGTTGTAAAACCCTAAACGATCTGAGTTTGTCTAATTTCTATTCAGAAAAGAACTCGGAGAGATTACAAACGTTACTGAACGTTTTGGATCCTATAAAATTAAATGTTGAACACTTGACCGATAAAATTACAATTTAACTGTTGTGCTAAATCTACTGTAGTCAAACAATTTATTCGTTTAACGAATTAAGACAGGCAATACAATTTTTTGTTAAAATGTCACATAACCTAAAGCTTAAAACAAAGAATTACTGAGCGAAGAAACCGAAACTCGATGAAATGATTTCGAATCAGCAAATTTGACTGATAATTTGGCAGCAGTAGGAAACTCATCTTTAACATGACAGTGGTTACGACAGAAATAGATAATCTGGTAAGGTGGCCTCAAATTAGTCAAATTTTTTGGAGTCGTTAAAGTAAAATTCAGTAAGAAGCGACACGTTTTTTATTCAAATTCATCGAACTTTTGTAGTAAGAAACGGACTAGTCTAAGTAACAAGTCTTTTATCGCAATGTGTTTGTGATAATTCGATTAACTATAAAAGAAAATATTTCAACTGAAACTGCTGATTTTAGTGAGTTTTACATACAATTTTTGTTAATTGACCAGGAAATTGCTTGTTTTTTAATTCCCGGGATCCCGGGAATTCCCGGGATTGAACAATTTTCAATCCCGACTCCCGGGATTCAGCATTTGTCGGGAATTAACACCCTCTACGTGTCGGACATAGGTACTATTTTTTCGTGTATTTGACGACAAATCAGGTAAAAATAAAAAAGGTAGATCCAGTTTGGATCAAAGTATGTATATGCATAGCGTGTACATAACAATCGCAGTAAGCAAATAAATAAAAGTCAAAAATTCAAAAATCATTTGGAAAAAAGCGTTTCTATGAAGAAAAGTGTTTGCAGTGAAGAAATGTGTTGCTAAGGAGAAAAGTAGCAGTTTTCTTTACTGTTTTCAGCTAAGAAATGACACTCTTTGCCATTAAGTACACGAAAAAATAAATTATTCTAAAAATTATATTTAAATTTAAAAATTAGGTTATTGGATTATTTGGGAATTTTTTTCAGCTCTTGAATGAAATTTGACTAATGCCAAAAATGCCCCCCTTTGTGTAAAATTACGCTATTTGGTAAAGAACGATGTTTACCAAAAATGTATGTTTGATTTTCTAACCGCGTATGCCTTAAATTAAATTTTTATTCAAAATATCAATCTACATAGGTCAAACGTAGTAGGTTCCCAATGTTAAACTTATTTTTTGAATAACGATTCTTTGATTTTTCTTGTAGTTTCGTAACCATTGCAGAGCCGGCCCTGAATTTTCGAGTTTACAATAGGGCGGAAAATATGTGGATAGAATTGTACATATTAATGTTAAAAAATTGTAAGAAGTAAGAATCATTTAGATATTCGGATATCGGAAGATTAGCACAATTATTAAATTTACATAATTCCAAACTTGAAATTTTAAAATTTAAGAATTTACGATTTTTGAATTTTCAAGCAATTTTGATTTCAAGATTCGTTTTTGATTTGTGCTCAAGCACACTACATATGTCTGCAGCAGTCCTGAAGGTTTATTTCTGAATGAAAAGCTTAGACGTGAGCAAGGACATTTAACTAAGGAAATAATTGAAGAGATCCAAGATATCGTAATGGTGATGGTCCAGTGCATGTGCGTCTCAGTGTAAGAGGGCGACCAACTGAATATAAGAACACTGGTACGCAGTCAGTTATCTACATTTTTCTGAGATTTTAATTAAACTTAAACTACGATTCTATAAATTGAAATCCGATGATTGAAATTCGATAGATTAAAATTTGAACAATTGAAGTTCGATAGATTGATGATTTCGATAGATTGGTGATTTCGATAGATTGGAATTTGATAGAGTGTGAAATTCGGTAGACTGAAGTTCGATAAAGCGAAATGCGATAGATTGTTGAATCCGATAGGTTAACATCCAGTAAATTGCAATTCGTTAAATTGAAATTCGATAGATTGGAAGTTGAAAATTGAAATTCGTTAGATTGGAATTCAATAGATTTTAATCCGATGAAATAGAAAGATCAGCTTTGATTAAAATTCTTTTGAAATTCGATAGATTGATAGAACGGAATTCGATGGATTGAAAAAGTAGTTTGACTTTGAAACAACCTGTACGAGCACTCCAAAATATAAAATAAATATGTAATGTTATTCCCCTCGCCCCTTTTCAAAATTATTCTACTTTTTTCTAGAAACGCTTGATTTTCGAGATAATTCGACTTTTCAAATGAACAAACATTTCACTAACATTTTTAATTATTTCTGGGGCTCTTGAGTATCCTTGGTCTGTGTAGTAAAAATGGCACTAAATCTAGGAATTTTGAAAAATATTTTTTGAGTAGTAGGTAGTTAAAATGAAATTGTCAAAATGGTTTTGAAATTCGAAATTTTGGATTATAATATAGTAAGAATAATTTTATCATCGAAATTTCAAGAATTCTAAAAAAATTAATTTATTCGTCCTTTTATTTGACCAAACATTCACATTTCCCTGGAATGTAGTACCACTTCCACAAGTCGCATAGAACGCAGATTATCTTTAAATTTAAGATCACCAACGTGTTTTCACCGCTCAATAGTCGAAATGTAATTCAAATCTGATACATTTTTAGCTTCTTCAAACTAGACAAAAAATATGAACAAAAAAATTAGAACCCGTGAGAATTCGGAAGATTAGAATTCGGAAAGAATTAGAACCCGTTTAGCTAAACCCGTAAAGTGCGTCGTGGAAAATGTTGTATGAAAAGAGTGGTGCATTCCAGCCAAAGATAATCACATATTAAAGATAATTCATTCAGTACTAAAATATGAGGTAAAAATAGGGTCCTCTCCCGATGCAATATATAGGGTTCCTTTGATATATGTATACGTAAATATTTTGCATTCAAATTACTTGTTAATTTTTAATCTTTAATGTACCGATTTCTAATCTACTACATGATATGCAAAGGTACCCATTATAAAGAAATGGGGGGGTTTTCTAGTCTTTTTTATTTTTTGTACTGAATGACTCATCTCTAATATACTATGGTTTTTGGTTCCAGCGGACCGCAATTTTATATTAATTATTTTTTATTCAATTAGAACAATGCTAAAAATTTCGATTAGAAAGATACTAAAAATTTTCGAATCAAATTAAACGGAGTGGGGATAATTTAATTTTTTGAAAAGTAGAGCGGTCCCACGGACCGCACAACGCTCTTTACGGGTTAAATATAATTAAATGTGTCTGCCGCTTACTTCTCGTTTCAAAGTTGTATTTTGTTTTAAAGCAATTAGAACTGTCTCTCAAAATAAAAATCTATCATTTCCAGCCAGAGCACACCGAACTCTTCCATACAGACTTTCTAGCTGCGGTAATCAATTAAAAATAAATATTCCTATTTTCTTATTAATATTTTAAAAATAAAATGATTTTCCTAACCAAAAAAGAAATTACATTTTTCTTTTCAAGTTGATTTAACATTATTTTATATTTTTATTCGTCACACAACAAAAACAAAACAAAAAATAAACGAAAATGACGAAAAGCGTAGAAAAAAATCTAATTTCATTTTAATGCTTTTTTTATATTAAAATTTTCATAAATTTTCAATGTTTTCTTGATTTTATTCTGGCTCAAAAAAAAAAAAAAAATTGAATTGAAAAAGTCTGATTCATGGTTAAAAGTTATACTATTTTTGTACACAAAATTTTTGGTATACGTTTACAAGAAAATACATACACATAGGTACATTGAAACATGTTTATGTATTTATTTTTCCCCAAAATTATCGTACTCCTACGAACGAAGTCACATTACCTCTTACACACGCACACAGATTCACGATAAATGGAATGTAATTATGTGGTGAGATTTAGACTGATTCCCTTCCCCTCCCTTTAATTATACATATTTACCGTGATTCCAAATTGTAGGGGTTCATAAAAAGATTGTGACCAATTTGGTTGTATAATGGAAAAGTTAAAATATACACATCAACCGAAAAACATATGTAGATACGTCAAATAATCCAGACTAATCTCGGTTGAGGCCGAAAAATTCCGAATAACATGTGTAAGAGACGAAAGCGACCCAAACGAAACTTTATGGAAAAAGATACATATATGGTCAGCTGGCTGAACACAATAAGTAGATCACGTTTTACAATCTATTCCTCTCTCGCAACTTTTTGAGGTCAAATAATTTTGGACTAAAATAAAAAAATGTTTTACGTATAGCATCAGCATATGAAAGAATAAGCTATTCCTTTTTAAAAAACGGAGTTGACCTCCAAATGACTTTGAAAATGACAGCCAACCGAATTATGCAGTTGTATTACTCTTTTGAGACCAAACAATTTATTTTTAAATATGTATTACAAATTGTTGATAAATCGGCGCTTCATGATATACTAATAATAATGAGTATTTCAAATTCTTCCCATAACCATATTTCACCCTTTAAGCATTCTGTGATTCTTGAATTTTAGCAAATGAAAATTAGAGGCACTAAGCTACAGGTACAGCAACTGATAGCTCATTAATTTATACAGAGAAATGAATGTTTTGGAAGATAAGCAGTAAACTTTGTAGGCGGTTAGATTTAAAAATTATGCCGTGAAAAAATAGCAGATGAAATCAATGTGACGATTGAAGAAAAAATGTGGAAAATAAAAATAAAATAGGAAAAGATAAAAAATCTGGCAATACACTCTCTTCTTGCCGTACTCCAGCAGGTGGGGCGCCGGAAATGTTTGCATAGTTCATCCCACGAATGGAATTGAATAAGTTATTCCGTAAGTTTGATTGGAAGAGAGTTTCACATTTCGTAACATAGACACTGAATGAAAATAAGAGATGAAATACGAAAAATTTTGGAATCATCTAACAGCGGGGGAACATTTTGGACATTTGCTCAACAAGTTCAGAAGAACTTCTTGGGAAGCAGAAAGATCCTCTAAAAGAAGATGATAACTTTTTTTCTATTGCTTAGGAAAAAGCTGACCATCTCGCTTGTAAGTTGGCCGCCAACTGAAATTTGTATAATTCTGTTCAGATACGTCCGACGATATTAACTCCTTCAAAGCAGCTGGTCTTGATGGGATTCCCCCAATTGTGTTTAAGAATTGCAATAAATATTTATCTAAGCCCTTATCTGTATTGTTTCACCGAGCCATGTCATGCGGTATTTTCCCATCTATCTGTAAAATGGCCAATGTCTAACCTTTAGTCACTGGTTGAGAGATAGCAAATTAGACTCCTCCAATTATTCAAGGTAATTGAGTTAATCATTAATTTTCAACTAAAGAAATATCTAGATGATCACTACCTCATATCCGATCATCAGTACGGTTGTCGCGAATGTCACTGAGCAGTGGAATAAATGTATCCATCTATCTGGTGAGGTTCAAGTACTTAACATTTCGAATGCTTTTGCTCGCGTGTGGCACGAAGATTTGTTGTATAATTTCGGAGCAATTGAACTCCACTCTTCAGGCAGTTTATTTTGTATTTTTCGGTATTTTTATAAGATTTTTTCTTTCGGGAATATAATGGTACCCCTGAAAAAAATTCATTTTTAATGGCATCGAGAATTCTTAGACCTTTGTCATCACTTGAAACATTTGTGGTACATCTATCAGTAGGAGCGATGCGAGCAATACAATTCCTTTGGGAATCACTACATTTGCCTGAAAAAAAATACAGAAATTTACAAATCCAGAATAATGGAAAAGTTAAACTCCGCAGATAAAAAATTCCGAAAACAAATTCTAGAAAATATCCAGAAAACAAATCCAAATATGTAAATATTTTGACTAAAATAAATGAAAAAATGGGTTGGCTATCAATCTAGAAAAAAATAAAATCCCGAATAAAAATCCAAACAAAAAAATTCAGAAAAACAAAAATCCAGAAAACTAAAATCCAGAAACACAATTATCAAAGTGCGGCCCAAGTTAAAATTAAAGTTCATAAAATGTCTATAAAATTTGAGTTTTTCCGTAAAGTTCTTAATATTTATGATAATCACCCCTATTATGATTGTGAAGTCGATGACAATCGACACGACTTTGTGTTGCCTTTTCCTTTTTCTTATTGTTTTTGTCAAATGGAGAAACGAAAATGCAATACAGACTACAGACACGTGTCATAGGGGTGATTTGTTAATTGCTTCGTCAACCATTCAGACACAGATCAAAGAAATTTTATCGCTCATATCGCTTCTACTGATGTGTACCACAAGGGATCACTATATTTGCCTGAAAAAAAAATCCAGAAATTTTAACATCCAGTAGTTCAAAAGTAAAAATTCAGAAAAATAAAAACCCGAGAAAAATCTGGAAATTACCGGAAAAGCAATCCAGAAAAAATCCAGAAAAAATATTTTCTTTAAAATAAATGAAAAAAAAATCAATTTTATAGGCATTTTTAAACTTTGGACATCACTTGTAACATTTATAGTATCAGTAGAAGTGATACGATTCCTTTGATCTGTTTCTGAAAGTATGACGAAGCAATTTCCATTATCGAAAATATTAAGAACTCTACGGAAAAAGTTAAATTTTAATTTGGTCCCCACGCTGATAATTGCGTTTCTGGATGTTAGGTTTCTCGATTTTTGTTTTTCTGAATTTTTTTGCGTATGAACTTTTGCGTCTGAACATTCTAAACTTTTGCGTGAGGGTGGTGGGAAGGCAGTTTTTTTGACATATTTTTTAAGTGGACGGAAATCTTTGCTTTCATAGGTTTTTGTTAGTGACAGATAAACTTTGACGAAACTTCGTTGAAATGCTTAAGTTAAATTAAATTTTCCATGGGCGAATACCCAAATGATATTTACTGAATTCTTAATATTTCTTATTTTAGGTTTACAAGTTTTATATTAGGCCCGATTCTGCCTTCCAAAATTTTATGTTATGTTATGTTATTTTTGTTTTTTCAATACAAATTCATATAGGAAGCGGGGAAATAAAATAACATAACAGGAATTTTAACGTTGCAGAATCGGGCCCATTAGTTCTATGGTTACCACTTAAATTTAAATACTAGGGTAATCTGCCAGTTTTAAAAAAGCAACAGAGTCAACAAAAATAATTAAACTTCAGTCTTTTCTGCTAGGAAAAAATGGTTTGATTTCAATTTTGACTTTTAAATTTCTGTGATATTAGGCCCGATTCTGGAACGATAAAATGTATGTTATGTTATTTTATTTCCCCGCTTCCTATATGAATTTGTATTGAAAAAATAACATAACATAACATTTTGGAAGGCAGAATCGGGCCTATTATATTGTATTTACTCGCTCGAAAAAGTATGCAAAGAACCTAGTGTCATATCATTATTCGTTAATTTTCCGCTTTTCACAGTTAACATTTTATTGGAATCCAATTGGAACTCAGTTTTAGCAAATTGTCTAATTGAAGTTTCTTCTTTAATTTTTTTTAGTAGAAAAGCTCCACGAGATAAAATACAATAATCCTATATTAAGGTGACCATACGTGCTCCTTTTAGGAATTTTGTACTACTTTTTTCCAAGTTGTACTCCTTTATAAATCTGTATTCCTTTTGTACTGATTTTTTGTTTAGTGAACTCCTTGAACTCCTTTTTAAAATAATTTCGAATTAAAAATTTCCAATCGGTTTCCTTTGTTTTGACATACAATCATAAACAGTTTGAAGTGTAAGCGTGGCTTTTATTATAACAGTTTCTCCCTATTTATTAAAAACTAATTTTCTCTTGCGAAAAATACTATAACTTAAGCACCATCGGCTCTAATCGAAAATACGAGAGTTAAAAATTTAGGCATATATATAAATGTGTGCTAACCAAAACCAAGGTTTTGTTTAACCTTTGTGTCAACGGGAACACGAGAATAAAACGACTTCTCACCAACACGATAAACCCTTCGTTTGTATGAATTTAATCAAAAGTTTTGCATCAAAGACGGATAAACATTAAATATAGAAACGATATAGTAAAGAAAAATGCCTTTTAACTTTATTATAAAAAATATTAATTCAGTTACAAAAAATCAAAAACACACCCGGGTATGTCGTGTTGACACAAGGGTTTAATTACTTATAAAAAATGGACAAGTTAAAACGACAGAAAAATATTTTGTGTACTCCTTTTTTCAAAAAAAAAAAAAAAAAATACTTAATTAATGATTCTTAAAAATTTCCATATAATGTACTCCTTTTCTGGAAAAAAATTATGGTCACCTTACCTATATGTATAGTTCGGTTGGGCCAAAATCAAAAAAATATCACGATTTTTATGTCAAATTTTTAGCATTAAAGGCACTCATTGATCACAAAAAAATTCAAGTTTTTTTTTTTTTGAAGTAGACGTCAGAAATTGTTTGGATGTAATTAAATATTAAATCTAGAGTTTGGCGTCTAAAACCAATTTTTCACTTTTGGCTGTTCGGTCAGGTTTGATGCATGATAAACCAATTGAATAGGTATGATTGACAGCTGTTTCAAATTCGTCTTTTCTTGCGCATATCGTCATTCGGTGCGATAAAATCACAAGGCTTCGTTGTTTTCACAAAATTTTCACAAAAACAATCACCGCAAAACAATTCGATTTGTTTTTGTTTGCTATGAACTAGTGTTTATAAAAAAAAGTATATCAAGAAAAAAGCACCAAATGACAGAATTTTTTAGTGAAAGAGATAGCAATACATGCGCTTGATCATACCTACTTAAATTGGTTTATCATGGGTTTGATGTAATATTTAACAAGGTGAACTTAGCAGGAAATGAGTTTGACGTAAAATATCGCGATGTTTTTTTTTTCATTTTGGCCCAACCGAACACGTCGATTATATAAAGCAAGAATTTTAAGCTCTTGCCTGACTCCTCAAAAAATTATTTCAAATAACAAAATAATTGAAAATGTTTTTTTTTTGTTCCAGGTATTAGAGTTTAAATTAAAACAAGTTCATGATAATGGTAAGTAAACCCGTTTTTGCTATTAATAAGTAGAGTTTTTGAAGGCATTGCCCCATGCACAAGCGGCAAACCGGCATTCCAAACCGTCAATCCAATTATTGACAAAATTGTTTGTTTTTCAATATGAAAATTATTAAAAAATATCTCGAATCTATAACTTCTACCTTATTCGTAAAAGTTTGTATTAAAATTGATTTAATTTCATTCAATAAACTCCAATTTTATGTTTTGGCGGACGGATTTTTGCTTAACGGGACGGTAAAATACAATATAAACTTGGGGCTTTTTGAATGAAATTAAATCAATTTTAATAAAATTTTCTTAAAATAAGGTGGAACTTATAGATTAGAACTAAGTATTTGTTAATAATTTTCGTATTGCAAAATGAAGCAACTTAGCCAAAAATTGGGTTTGACGGTTTTAAATTCCGGTTTTCCGTTTTGCATGGGGCAATGCCTTAATAAAGGAAAATGTTCTCGTCATATTGTGACATCAATGTTTCTTGTTTTATTTTTTATTTTGCTTTAAAACAAATAATGGGCGCATTCAGGCAAGCCAACTGTTGGCAACATGTTGCGTAAAATCAACACGTTGAGACCTGAACGCACATGATACATTCAAAATTTCATGGCAATGTGATTGTTTAAATGTCATTTTTTCCATCAGTGGATTTTTGATGCCAACATGTTGGGAGACCTGAATGCGCCCAATGTATGAGATGGTGTTCTCTAAATAAATAAATTTATATTTAAATTAAAAAACGAATTACAAATTAAAAATGAAAAAAATATAGAATAAATTTTTCAATTATGCGCGTAATAAAAAATTCCATTAAAACGAAAGTTGCATTCCAGACAGAATTTTTTTTTTTTTTGTCTATTTTATTAGTTTTGTGTGTGTTGTATAATACTCTCGAGGAGGTTTGGTATTTTGATATAATATGTGAATGTGTGTGGGGTCTAAAATAAATGTACCAATTCCACTCTATTTTTTATTTTTTACTTTTTTGGATTTATACATAATTATTACTACTAATGGTGTATAATAAAATACTATATGTAAAATGCAAAAAATAAAAATTGTTTGTTAATTAATAAAAAAATATAAATAGCTACATATAAACAAAAATAACAAAAAAACTAATTTATTTTTCTGTTATCGATTCTTTTTGCATGATAAATACCTCTTTTTCGGGGGTTGTATGTATGTACTCTCCCAAAATAAAAAATGTGGAAAAAAAACGAATGAACCCCAATTCCATTCCACTATAAACCAAAGCTTTGAAAAACCTCAACATTATTTTTTTTTATTTCTCTTTTCTTCATCTCTCTCCTAGTCTTTCTTTTATATTTTTCAATTGTTTTTATTTTATATATGAATACATATTTCAACTCATTCGCTCTTTTTTTTTATATGTGTTTTCGTTGTTTTGTTTCTTTGCACTTCTCTTTCTATTTTGTGTACCAAAAGAGGGGACGGGAAATTTTTCTTCTTTCTCATTTTTGAACATCAATAGAGAAAACGAAACGAAAACGAAATATATAAAAAAAAAAATAAAATGAAAAAATATTCAATTAAATAAATAGAAAATTTTGTTTTGTAATTTTTTTTTATATTCCACCATGCGCGGGACGTTTGAATTTTTTTTCAATTGATCATTTTTCAAAATGGCGGATTTTTTATTATTATTAGTATTATATTTTCTTTTTGTTTTTCCCAACATCATCATAATCGTGTGGATACAGTAACGGGATTCTGATATTATTTCTTGTTGGAGCACATGATGATTATTTGGGGCGAGAAAACAAATCCAAAAATATTACACTGTATTAACCTTGATTCATAATACATCATACATAATGTACATGCATTAAAATGAAAATTGATTAAGAGGGTTGCACTGTTTAATCCATTCATATATACGTTAAATCGAAAAGAGTATGAGGTAGTATAAGTGAGTGGTAAGAGTAAGACATACAAGAAGTAGAAGAAGAAGAGTATACAAAAAATGAAATAAATATTTTTTTTTTGTTGTGTGTCGTTACCTCGCGTCGAGTTTCGCTCGAGTTCGGCATTCAATCACACAAAAACAAAATAACAAAATACAAAAATACAGAAATTTTCTAAAGAAAATATAAAAATACATTCAAATGCATGCACATACACATTCTTATCGGAGTATATAGAGTTGTAAAAATACGAAAAAGAATGTGTGTGTTGTTTTCTTGTATTTCTTTTGAATTTTGAAATTTCGTTTTATTCTCTTATTCGGTCGTCGACCGTCGTAGCGTAAATGTGTTTTTGGTATTCATAAATTTTTTGTAGATTTTGTTTAAAGACAATTTTTATTGTAATTGTGTGAATTGAGATCAGTTTTTATTTTTTTGGGGTAAAATTTTTTATCGTGGTGTCGTGCACATACACATGCGGTTTATTGTTTTGTTTATTTATTTATAAAAAAAAAAAAAAAAAAGAAAAGATTTAATAGTTTATATTGGTAATATTATTATCAAGAATTGTGAAATATAATAAAATATTATGACAAATCGTTTACCTTAGTGAAATTTTAGAAGAATTTGTGAAAGTTGTTTACTAATTAATAAATTCCGAGTGAAGTTTTTAAGTTTTTCATTTGTTTGTTTTTCTATTATTAATTAATAAAAATAATAAAAGAAAAGTAATAAAGAAAATTACATAAAGTGTGCTACAAAAAAAAAGTGTATTTTGTGTTTATTTTTGGTTTTAGTTTTTAAGTTTACTAAAAAAATTATTTTTTTAGTTTTTTATTTGTGTTTCACTATATTATGGAAGCATCTTTTAATGTCGGAACTGACATTGATGTAAACAGAATGTTTGACCAATATTTATATAAGGTTCGTAAATTATAAAAAAAATGTTACTATATTTGTGATCGTGACTGTGACTTATTTCACGGATATCAATATGTCAATATGTGTATATGAATAGATAATAAAAAATGATGGCGTCCAGCTGTTTAATATAATGGCGGATCGTAATGAGAGAGAGAGAGAGATATCATTATAAGAACTTTGGCTCTCTTTTTATTTAGATTGTAATGTCTGTGCTGTCAAATTAGATAGTGTAATATGTTGTGTAAACATTATGTGTAAATTATGTAATTTATTTTAAATTACATACCTACCTATTATGTTTAATCAAATATAGCACTGTTGCCAAATGTAAGTTAAATTTTGATTGATTTTTTTTACGACAGAGAATCAATCAATCAAACTAGTGCTCCCTAAGTCATTATGTTAATTTGACATTCTGATTTGAATGAGACAAACTTTATTATCAAATCTTTTTTAAATCCTTAAATGGGCTTCTAATCAATTGATGAAAATAAAAAATGCATTTGGAAGAGTTATTTTGAACACGATACATTCAACTTAAATAAGTCTGTCGAAGTCTGAAAATAAAAAAATGATAAAATACTACCAAGCATGGTAGTTACAATCAAAGAGCTTAGAATTAAAACTATTAAGTCGAAGGAAATGAATGAGCAAATTTGCTAGCAAATGGTAATGATTGACGAAACATAAAAAATGATTGTTTATTACATGTTTGAAAACTTTTTTCTTTAATGATCCTAAAGAAAATTGAAACTGCACTACAGAATTAAACGGACGAGATCACAGACTGAATCATGGTAATTGGAAAGAATATTTGTGACAATCCATTTTTAATTATTTATTTATTCCAATTCTAGGATAACTTATAGTATGAAATACTTTTTATTTGTTATCACAACAAACATGTAATGTGTATAACAGGATTTTTACAATAATAATCGAAAATCAGTTTATAAAGACAAATCAATTAACATAAAAAATAATAATCAAACATTTAATGAATAATTAGAAATATGAAAAAAAAGTTAACTAATTATAATAATACCTACAATATACAATTTTAAATATTCAAATTATTACCTAAAAAAATAAAATCAAACTATCAGAATTAATAATTGACGTTTAAAGACCAAAAACACAAAAAAAAGAAAAAATCCAAATCCAAATGGGATTATTTACTAGTACGAATAGAAAACCCGAGTAATTTATTTAAACACATTGTGGCATTTTTTCTTAAAAGAAAAATAAGAACCTGTGAATAAATCAATACTATTAAATACAGCGTCATGATTGCATTGGATTCTAAAACACGGAGATGAAAAGCCAAGATTAGTGCGCGGGGTTGGATTGTAAAAAAGTCTAGATGGCCTTGTAAAATAAGCAGGTGCATAGAAATTAATTTTAGATAGAATATTGGAATCAAACATATTATTAATAATTTTAAACAATAGATTTTCGTCCAATAGCAATCTGTTATTTCAAGTGAGTCGATATTAAATATTGCAAGCCTAACACTCAACTTATTTGTAAATGGTACAAAATTGAAGCATAAAAATCTAGTAAACTTCTTTTGAATTCGTTCTATTTTGAAGGCGCCTATCTCATAATAAGGACACCAAATTTGGGCTCCGTACTCCAATGTACTTCGCACTAAATGATTAAATAAAACAATCAATAATGTAGGTGATCTAAATTCTCTACCTCTCCTAAATATAAAACCCAAAGTTCTATACGATTTGCTACAAATACTATCAATATGTGCATCAAATTTTAACCCTACATCAAAAACTATGATACACCAAGGTATTTAATTAATTTTACTCTGTTAACAACTAGACCATTAATATTATAATCAAAAACAAAAATATTAACCTTTCTGGTATACAATAATACCATACATTTACTTATATTTAAGTACAATTAAAGCATTATGACATTCAAACGTATAGAATATTGATAATTGTAATTCATGATGCTCCTAAAAAATTTCTGAGTTTTCACCTAGCATTAGCACAGATATGTAAATAACATTCTGATTTTATATTACTAGCAGACAGTTAGGCAATTTCCTAAATTTCTTAAATAATGTACATCAAAAAACATATGCAGACCAGCCTTACAATCATATAATTCAAAGATTGAATAATATTAAGATGTCCGAACATGATTATAAAGATGAACTGAAGGTTCATATCGAAGCAAAATTGAATACAAATAGTTCACCACTTTGAATTTCGGGGTGCTAGATAAAATGAGAGATTTCAGTAAATATTTTCTAAAAATATTTCAAAGTTATGGCTATAAAATCGCGTTTAAGAATCAAAATTCTTTAGAACAAAAAATTCAACTCAAGGACAACACAATTTTCGATACCGGTATTTATAAACTAACATGTTCTGATTGCCCATCATTCTATATTGGCCAAACTGGAAGGTCGTTCAAACAAAGATTCAAAGAGCATATAAAAGGTATAGGAAAAATCAGAACTGAGTCAAATTTCGCACAACATATAAATGAAATACTACGCAACTACATAAATTTGGATTCAAATTTGAAAATATTATGTAGATTGACAAAAGGAGACGTAATGGATCGTTTAGAATAAATCGAGATTTACAAAAATAAAAATGATCAATTTTTATTGAATGCCAAAATTAACACTACAACCAATAAGTTATACGATTTGATTCTAGAAGATTCGTAAATCAATGTAAGCTGTTCAACTTAAAATTTTCTGATCAACGTAAACACAGAATATGAATGTTTTCCTGTATATAAAGACGAAAAATAATCGTCATTTTACCGGGATCCCGGTATTCGGTATTGACAAAAAACAGGGATTTGGGGATTTCGGGATTGACGAAAAAGCCGGGATCTCGGGATTTGACAAAAAAACCGGGATCCCAAGATTGAACCGGGAATCGGGATTTCGAGATTGACAAAAAGACCGGAATCCCGGGATTTGAAAAAGATCCCGGATCCCGCGATTGCATTACCTAGTCGCAAGATAAAAATAAAACAACTTATTTAGTTAGTTTAGAGGTAGTTATTGAACATTTTGATTGAATTTCAGAATTTTTACAAATTTAATGCATCTTATTTGCAATGTTCTTGAAATGTATTAATTCAGAGAAATTCGAAAAATTTAAGTCAAACATAAATGCCCTAAAAATAATTTGCAAATTTTAAACAAACTTGGATCAAACCACATAGAACTATCATTCAAATAAGGAGAAATTTACATGGGCTAAAAAGTTTCGTTTGACCCCAATTTACTTCATTCAACGATTTTCCAAATTTTTTTTTCTCCAAACATTGCTGTGAAGGGTTACTCGAATGCGACACCCATCTTGCTTCAAGCTTTTTAAGGGAGAACACCACTGTGAGATTTTCAAAAAATCGATTTTTTTTTTGCCTTTAAAAAATCCTTTAGACCCTCAAAAATACGATACAAATTCGTTTATAGCTAAAAAAAATTTTTTTTAGAAGGTTTTCAAGCATTTTCCTGAGAGCTCTTATTGAGAAGTTATTGATACCACAAACTTTAAACGCGTTTTTCTCGAAACCGTGTTTTGGAAATCTGCACGCAGCAGAACTCAATCAATTTTTGTTCAATCGACTTGATATTTTAACTGTAGCTTCTTAAATAAATTTAAAATCGAAGTACCTGAGTTTTTTTTGATTCATTAAAAATTAAAAAAGATATACAACTTTTTATACGAAAATTATAGTCGAAAAATGAAACTTTTTCTTCAAACTTGTCTCAATTTTTAATTTTTTCGATTTTTTTAATTTCCTCATGTACTTCGATGCTAAAACTAATATATTTCATGAAAATATTTTATTTTTTGTTCCAGGAACAAATTTAAGACACTTCTACTGCGTGCAGTGGAGCGGCTCTAGGCAAAATCACTTCTACTAAAGCTACTCTAGCGCCGCCATTTTGTATTTTTTTTTACATAAAACATTTTTTTTGTTTACTTAAATATATGCCAAATCTAGCCTAAAAGTTTTAACCCATTCCTCAAAAAAAAAAAAACAAACTAAGCACTTGAAAATGGTAGGTCACAGTGGTGTTCTCCCTTAATATGCAAATGTTCATGCAAGATATTTTCTTTATATGTTCTTTTGAAATATTTACGACGTCAATAGTCTCACTCAAGTTCACTTTACGATTAGTTAATAAACCAAAAACGGACAGTTTCATAGGATGGTGAATTTAATTTAAAATTTATCTATTCTTCACAAAATGCAGAATATGTCAATTTTCTTGATTGTGAAATGCAAAGTAAATGATCGGTCGATGTGGTACCTAATAAAAGATTATATTTTCGAAATTTAGTGTTTATGTGACGCCACAAGACATTTTTCAGCTCATGTAGCATACTATTTTCATTGTTTATTTTATAATTCGCTAGATCAATTTCAGTTTCTGCTTCTTCAATCTTACCAATTTGAATTTGATTTATTTGTAATTTTAATTAATTAAATCAATAAATTAAAATGCCGACATAAAAAAAATAATTGACCTGTCTACACTGTTACGAGTATATATATGTATTTGTTTGTGCATTCGTACTCGTATATAACTGAGATTTTCGTTTTTAATTGGAATTTTATTCGTCAGGCAATTATTTTTCATGTTTTTTTTAATTGGGAAATTTTCAATGGGAAAATAGATAATTTAGAAAAGCAAAAAAAAAATGACAATACAATATTCATAGATATTTTAGTCATCAATGAGTGTATGACTGATATACTAGTGTGTGAATGTTT
Organism: Tipula helvola; assembly: GCA_963556165.1. Classification (NCBI taxonomy): domain Eukaryota; kingdom Metazoa; phylum Arthropoda; class Insecta; order Diptera; family Tipulidae; genus Tipula; species Tipula helvola. The sequence continues at coordinate 391,652,354 of OY744482.1, forward strand.
TTATGTTTATGTTTATGTGCTCACACTTTAAACAAACAAATACACTTAATATGAATAAATTATTAGGCTCATCCTCATTAATTTAAATATTTGTAATAATATACAAACAAATTTTTATTTTTCATTCATAAAAATAATCTGTAATAAACATTTTGTATGTACACCACACCACATTATATTATTATTGTTATTATTATGTAAAGTGAGCAAAAATGTTGGTTAATTTATAAAAATTATGAATGAAATTTTTGTGAGTGCGATAGATAATTTTTGTCGTATATAGTATAATACATCTGTACATCGTTCATCATACGTGTACATATAACATATATGTGTATAACAAAAAAAACTAAAATTACTTTCAATTTTTAAATTACTTACCTACCTACCTACCATATAACATAATATGTAATATCACATGACGCACTATTGAAGGAAAAAGAAAGAAAATTAGAACCAGAAGAAAAAAAACGTGAATGGATTTTACAAAATGTTTTGGATACGAGATTACGTGTAGAAACATAGCACACATCATCAGCCAAAAATACAAAAAAAAATGATAATAATATTAAAGAAAATACATTTTGTTGATGAAAATTGAGATCTCTTGAGATGGTTGTGTCTTTTTTTTTGTTTTCTTGAAAATTGAAAATATGATGTGTGCGACATGATTTCAATTTTTGATTTTTTCGTTTTAGGAAATTTAATGTGATTTAGTTTTGCGTGTGTATGTATGTGTGCACACACGGGTGTGTTTTGTGTGACAACCAGCACGTCAAGGAATTTATAATTTGTGTGTGTGTGTGTGTGTGTTATATTTAGTTTTGTGAATACTAGTTATAGGAAGTATACTGTACATTCAAATTTTTAGTATTTAAATGACGTCAGACCACTTCCAAAATATAATATGATTTGATAACCTTTGTGCACTTTGATATGTAAGATTTTGAACATCGTAATTGTATAATCTCTTAAATTTTTTCAACTCTACTTGTATTTGTACTGTGACGATTAAATAAAGTTGTACGTTCTATTGATAAGCTTCAAAAATTATTTAAAATCCTATAATAATTTTGAAATTTCAAAGATTAACCTAATCCCATGAATTTTCCAAAATCAATTTTTTATAGCGCAAATACCTTGATTCTAACTTAAAAAGTAGTCAAAATTAAAAATATTGGTTGAAGAAATTCTGAAATTTGAAGAGGGCCCTATAATTTTACATCACTTCCGAACAAACAATAATAAGTAATTAACTGAAAATTTAAAGCACAATATTAATAAAAATTAACAATATACGAGTAGCAATTAAAAGCTTTATCAAAACGTAAATTACGCTTTATTATTTTTTTTTACATATCAAATTGCAATGCCATCTGTTTGATAATATTAATAAATCCTACTCGTTATCTAGCGAAATTTTTGATAAATCTAGCGATTTTTACAAACAGAAATAATTTGTGAAGATCATCTCAAGCCTCATTTTGGAGGCATTACCCAGCTTCATAGCTCTTTGTTTTCCGAGCAGTATACTAGCGAAATGAGGTACCGCATTTTGTGACACCAAAGCATGAAAATTGAAGCTGAAGTATTTTTGCGTCAAAAATTGCAGTTAATTAGTAATTACGTAAAATACATTCTTTTAGTTCTTCAATGTTTTTAATTATCTAAATCTTCTTTGCAATATTTATTCTTAAATTTAAATATTTCAAGTTACTGAGGGGATTGTCAGAGCATTTTGATGTAGCTGATTTCAAGGCGTGGAATTTAGAGTGGCGCCTGTTAACGTTAAAAGCTCAAATATCGAGTAACTTTTAAATGTTTAGCTGCATGAATTTATTTTGGGCTACTTTAGGTCGCTTAATCAGAAGATGGTGTTTGATTTTGAGAATTGGTAGGGATGAAACAAATGTTAAAATGTTTCGTTAAAAACAAATTTTTCAATGCAATTTTAATTTTTATTGTAAATACTTTAGACCGATAGTGCATAAATACCCTAAATAATTGCGGTTTTATTTCATTAATTTTTTAGAAGAAGACTAATTATACCCTTGATACTTCCTTTACTAGAAAATGCTATAACCTTAGGAATATTCTAATGTTTTATTTATTTATGGGCGTTTTTGCATTCATTTATGGTTCGCACACAGCAACTGGGCTTAATTCGTAATATTTCCTATGTAAAATGAATTAAACTAAACATTAAAACAAAATTATGTTTATTATTCGTGCCCCAAATTTGTTAAACAACCGATCATTAATTTTTCCGATTTACTATTTGAATGATACAATATTAAAAATATGGTCTTGAATTTAAAGCACACGGATAAAAGAAGTGTCTGCCTGAAAATGGCTATGGTTGTTATCTGTTTAAAGAACTCAATAAAGAAAATAAATGAATTTTGGCTTTGGAGAATTAGGATTTGATGTTTCGTACTCAAACCCACAAATTTTTAAATTTTTAAAAATTTTTAATTTCCTTTCTTATGCCAGATTCAATTATAATATTTCTTAGTTCTTAACATTTTTGAATTTCATGATTCCTTCTAATTTTTCTATTTAAATTCCGAACAATTTAAAATCTAATGCAAATTTCCTATTTTATAAAAATCTAATCTAATTTGGTAAAATTTTCATAAATTTCAAAATATCTTAATGCTTAGACTCAGTTGAATTGTGATTCTAAATTCCCTTTACTCAGTCGAACATTGATTTTTAGTGAAATTGCTGAATAAGGACCAATTTTGGGTTTTAGTAGCGGGACTAATTCTTTGTTCCGTGAATATTGCCAATATTGACTGTGCTATTTCATTTTCAAGAAGTACTGTACAGTATATCGGCCATAAATTATAATGAGCATGTCCAGCACTTTGAAAGTCTACGTTATTGATATTCTAAAATAGAAGTCTTCTTCTTTAGATATTCTAAAATCTTCTAGTTTCACTTGTAGATGTGAGATATCTTCTAGCTTCACTTGTAGATGTGCTGGATGTACTGTACAGTATATCAGCCATAAATTATAATGAGCATGTCCAGCACTTTGAAAGTCTACGTTATTGATATTCTAAAATAGAAGTCTTCTTTAGATATTCTAAAATCTTCTAGTTTCACTTGTAGATGTGAGATATCTTCTAGCTTCACTTGTAGATGTGCTGGATGTAAAATCTACATTTGAAAAATGGTCTCTATTATTCAATGTGCAACTTAGCTATTTGGAGATATGAGAGTTAGAGCTTTGATCTTTGTAGCTTTAAATACTCTGTATCGGATGATCATTTTTGTATTCTCAGCCATGTAATACAAAGTGTTTGAAAGGAGGACCATTTTAACTTCATTTGATGAAACATATGTTATATTAATGACGTTTACCTTGATTGGTGGGAATTCTGAAATATCCTGAATAAAAGGAAATAATAATACCCTAATAAGAACGATAATAGGGGTATAAATTAACAAACAGTAAAAATATAATTTATAAATTCTTTCAAATTATGAAAAATGTTGATACAATGTTTATAGATGACGTCTTATACAAAATTAACGAAACTCGTTTATCAAGAACTAACTAAAAAATATATGAGTGACACATTGACCATTTTAGTAACATTTTTATCAAACCAGAATTTTAACTCGCAGAAACCGTTTCTTGGTTAAATTCTTTTGCTTAACTGAAGCAAGAAAAGACATTTCCAGGAATAGTTTTAAAATTTTGCTTCAAATTAGTTCAGATCCCAATCAATGTTCTTTGTTCAAGATTTTATACTTTTTAATTCAAAATATTAGATTCAAACAAAGTTTTAAAATTCTAACACTTCTTAAACTTTCTAAAATTCAGATTTACTTTTAAAATATTCCATTAAAATTAAAAAAATTACAAATTTAAAATCTAAATATTCAAAATTCTTCCTTCCAAAATTACATTTCAGAAATTATTAAAATACATAGTACATAATTCTAAAAATTCTAGATTATAAAACTGTCAACTTCTAAAATTTTATTTCTTCGCCGTTTTTAAACAAAAAAATTAAAAAATATCAAATTTTCAAATTCGTCCCAAAAATACAATATTTTTAAATTTCAAATTACAAAATTCCATCGTTTTAAAATCCCTTTTCCAAAATTACGTTATTTCAAATTCAAAATTCCAAAAATGTGTTTTTTAATCCATAAAATTTTAGGCATCTCAACTCAAGCGAAGCGCTAGAGCGAGAAAGATGCCTTTATATCCCCGCTATTTTGTCTGTTAACAAGTATTAAGTCGAAAAGTACCCGTCCGATTTTCATGAAACAAAGACAGACTTATAGACCTTGATCAGATAAGAAAAAATTAGTATGGCTAAGATCTTTAGGTGGTCGGATTCCAAAGTTATAGACGCGTCAAGATTTCCTTTGAAATACATTCACGTAAAAACAAAAACAATAAAAGCACATAATAGAATACTATGTTCAAAAAATGTTTGCCTTTGAATGAATGAATGAAAATGTTTCTGTTTGAAAGTATATAAAATAGTTATACATGCAAGTTTAGTTATTACGTAATATAAAAGTTTTGTTTATGTTTCTTTATTGTAGAATTGGTACCTAATGGTCTATGTAGATATTATATAGACGGCATTGTTGAGATGCCGGTAATGCGATTACATCCCGTAATGGGTTTCCTACTTTTTATTTTGTCCTAACTTAATCGATCGGCTCTATTTAGCCGGCAAGGAGAGGAGATGGTGTCACAACTCACAATTCCATAAGCAAAATCCTTTGTTTTAAAATTAGCAAAAAATAAAATTCCATAAATTATATTGCAAAATTAACCATTTTCCATAAAAAAAAGATTCCAAAAATTTTTAATTTTTCCAATGCTAAACGGCTTCTTTAACTAGTTCTCCAATGTTAAGCGGTTTTGGGGAGTTTTAAGTCTGTGAAAACCGAACCTGTACCGAAAGCGGGAACCCGTAGAATTGCAGATTATGGAAGATCCGGGAACCGAAACCGGAATCTATCAATAAAGAAAATGTAAAAACCACAGTCATTAAAAGAACCAATAATGAACCGCTTATTATTAAATGACTCAATTAGGTAATTCTTGTGTTATATTGTCCAATTTATTTATGTAGAATAAATGTTCGCATCTGAGATTGTCAGTATTCTCCGGCGGATACCGAGTTAATTCTGCGTCAATTAATTCAGCCGAAAATTGTACTAAAAAATTAAAATTTAAATTATTTTGCGCGGAATTAATTCAGTTTTTAAAAAATTTCTGTAGCAGAATTAATTAATTTTTTCGGCGGAGTTAGTTTTCTAAAAATAAACATTTTTTGTCGTAAATAAAATTTAGTGGAACCTTTGAAGTACCGGAGTAGGTTCCTATTTATAATACATACTTAGAATCGGGCTGGAACCGCACCGAAGTTAAAATAAATAACAGGAACCGATCCGAAGGGCCCTGTGCTAAACGGTTTTTAGCAACCCTATATTTCAGTATATAAATATATAAAAATTAACATTTTTGAAAAATGGTGGGGCTTCTATAAAAACTATGCTATAAAAGTATGAATTTGGAGCGATGTCCCCCTTCTATATAAAATTAGCGTATTATTGGACGTTCTATATTTCTTACAAAATGCATTTTTGGAATTTTAGTTTTAAGAATTATGTTTTTGGAACTATAAAAATGGAATGGAATACCATACACAATCACAAGGGGAGAATTTTGAGTTTTTGAATACGTAGTTGGATTTGCTTGGATCATGACTGGGCCTGAATTGCAGACCACACTTAAGTAACTTGTTCACCAGTTCTGGTGTTCATGAATATTTTTAAGAAATTTCCATTTGAGTTTGGAGTTTTGAATTTAGTACGTTGAATTTTGAAAATCTCTACCTAACCCTGAATTGTGAATCTGATAATTTTCAATACGGTGAATAGTAGGTAATTTTCAATTTGTGTTTCGAAACTCTTAAAATTTCTAGATTTAGCATTTTAAATAACTTATTAAAAATTCCAAAACATTCTTGCTACAAACATGACGTCGTCACTTACCACGAAATTAGAAAAATTGAGCAAGGTGTTAAAACCTTTTCAGTGTTTATTAAATTTTGAAATTTTGAATTGGAATTTTAAATTTTAGAAATAATTGGGAACCACATACATAATTTACAAATTTTAAATTATAAGTATAAATAAAATTTAAAGATTAAAATCTTAATCCAAAATTAAAATTCAGAATTTTAAATTAGTAATATTAAAATTAAATTAAAAATCTAAGTACTTAAGTTTTAAAAATGCAAAACATCTCTAATTCTGAATAAGTAGTTTGGCAAAAACCTAAATGTGGCAATTTAAGATCAAAACCTGATCTAGTTAAAATTTTTAAATTCATGTACTATTAAAATCTAAACTCTGAAAAGAAGATAATGCCACTTTCGTGAAAATAGAGATTTTAAAATTGTAATTTTAAAATCGTGATTGGATCATTAAGTACATTTTTTAAATTTGAATACGAATTTTAATTTTCAGAAATCAGTACCAACAATTTTATTTTTAATTCGGTTCCTTTTGGAAAAATATTCTTGCTAATAGGTAAGGCCACGAATGGGCAACGTGGGCAGAATCATCTCTTTGATTTGTTTTCTTATAATTCACCATCGTTTCTCAATTGAGTAATTACTTTTCGGCAAAATGAGTGTCATTTTGGCTAGCCGTAGTACAATTTTTCTCAAGTCGAAATTACTCGCAGATTTCGTTTCAGGGTTTGTCAATTGTCATTTCCTGTAACAGAGATGTGACACACCTAGCTTTTAGAAATTTTGCGACTGTTACCTCGATCTGATATCTGAAGAAGTCTATAATATCTACAATCAGATTTACATTGAAAGGTCGTAATATTTGACTTGTAAAATATTAATTTTAAATAAGAAGTAATACTTTACCGCACTAGTGTAACAAAACTAAATTTTTGAAATTTTCAAATTCAAGTTGGAAATCTATAAATATAATTTAAAATCCAAAATAAGTATATCGTTCCTTTGAAATGATTGTAATCAAATTAGCATGGTTATTTCTAACAACCTTTCACCTGTAGATCAGTTTGCATGAACTTTACGAAAATAATTCAATGAACACACACAATTTCACAATTTACTATTATGCTAAATACTATTATTTTATACCAACTACTATTTAAAATACTACCAAATCAGAGAAACAATAAGTTTATCTAGACAAAAAAGTAAATCTTCATCATTCAATCTCTCTATTGGATTGGATTGGATACTCCGTAAGTAAATACGATTATGAACGTACTCTATTTATAGAAGGAAAAACTAAACGTAAAATTTTTTTCTTTTAGTTTGTTGTTGCTATTTTACAAAATACAAAAAACCTTACGTATGTATAGATAGTATAAAATATAGGAAAAAGGTCAAGTAAAAACCTTAAATATCTATATAAAATTTATCCAAATAAAGAAAAACTTTCTTTAGATTTTCATGAATGAAATTTTTTGTTGTGTATACATTTTGTGTGTATATAGTATTTTAGTAGAAGGAAATTGAGATTGAATGAGCAGGAACATTTTTTTTTGTGTGTCAGATTTGTCTTTTGTTGGTATTATTCAAACAAATGTACACACACACACACACACAGATCAAAAATTGAGTTTAAGAAAAACGATTAGATACATTATGTTGTGGAAATAATTTAATTAATCAAAATTTGTCACACTTATGTTAATTTTTACATGACTAAACACCTAATAAATTTTCTGTTTTCAGGCAAATTAAATACGAATTTCTCTGTGTCTGTCTTCAGAGAGAAATAGTTTAGAATTAGATTTTTTTTTGTAAATGAATTGTACTCTATATAAAATACAACAAAACTATATAAAAACTATAACTCTACATATACTGGGGGTATGTTGTATACATACATATTTATGAGTTTCTTTAATGGAATTTATGTGAACTCTGTTATACATTTTCCTACAAAAACAATTTTTTTTTTTGTAAATAAATAAAAAATAAAAATAAGATTTATGATTTTAAAAATTTATGTCTATAAACAAAATTTACGACTAAAATTGCATTAAAAAAAAAATTCGTTTTATTTTCATTTTTTATTATTACAGATTTTTGTTGTTGCTGTATTTTTATTTTCTTGTTAATGATGGTTGGTTGGGTTGCTGCTGCTGGTGGTCGATGGTTTTCGAGTTTAAGTTTTTCAGTCTGGTTCATTTTTTTTTGGACAGAAGAAACCATTCTCATTCTCATTTTTTTTTTTGTTTAAATGTTAATATATTTAGATTCATGGTCGGTCGTATACACATAACATAGCGTAATATATTAGTTAAATTATTTATTTTTATTTTTCCCCGACAATAACCATAACAAAACATAAAAAAAATATAAATATAAATAAAATTCATGTCTGGAGTGGTTTGATGATGTAATTTACGGCTCAGGGCATCAAAATATGATTGATTACATATTTTTAATGGAAGTGAAAGTCTCTTTAAAATTAAAACAACAACTACAACAAAAAAGTGGTTTAGAATGCACACTCTTTCCTTTTTTTGTTGTTGTTAAACGCTATAATATAATGTTTAATGAAGTATTTTCTCTGTGAAATAAATCAATTTTTAATGAAAATTTATGTAACTAATTAAAATGATATTAAAAAACGTTAATTCTTATTTTTACGTTTTTCTGACTTCTGATTCTTTTTTTATTTAATTAATTATTATCCACCAATTAATAATAACATTAGAAACATAAAACATAAAATCTAATTCTAAAAAAAAAAGAAATACTTCGTTAGTCTGAAGGTCATAAAATAAACTTTTTAAGAATTTTCTCATTTGATTTTTTTGGGCAATAAAATTTGTTTGGGTGTAGAGAGTGGGAAAATTTTGAGTAATTCTTGAAATATTTTGATACCTTATTAAATTATCTTTTATTTCGTTCAATTTGATTTTAATTTTAATTTCATTCAACTTTCAAAGACACACATTTTTTTCAAGATTATATTAAACTTATTCAAAGAAATATTGAAATATTTGGGAAAACCACTGATAAAAATACTGTCTGGCAAATTGTTGTGGGTTTTTTATTAATCTCTACAGTGTATTACAAAAATTCAGGGTTGTGCCGCGTGATTTATTAATTTTGACATTTTACAGCGAGAAAATTAAACAAAAATACATTAAGTAATAATCTAATGTTTAGCAGTTAATGAAACTAATTCTTAATATTTAAAACGACGTTTCGATAAATTTATTTTATCCAATTTTGATACATAATAGCCCGATAACTAGACTGATTTCAAATAAAGAAAATGTAAAATAACCCATTGTTATTGTATAACCCACGCTGCTAGGAGCAACGTGAGTTATATTTTGTATAACAAAATATTGAGTAGTCTTTGGAAAATTATTCGTAGATTTCGTAATTTAGGTCAAAGAAATACGTCACATAAATTTAAAGAACGGTCACTTTGATAAAATGTATTTCAAAATTCAATGCTACAGTGTGAAAACACAAAATGGAACTATTTCTTATTAATTTAAGATTATTTACATTTATTTCAACAAAATTGGATAAAACGTTGTATGCCACTCGTAAACGTGAGCAAAGAGATATTATCCACCCGGGATAATATCCCACTAGGCTATCGCCTCGTGGGACAAACTTATTCCTTATGGATAATATCTCGTTTTTCTCACTAGTACCATAAATAACTAATCTTGATAAGTGCGAGACGCACTTATTACTCAGTAATTATACCAGTCACTGTTCATTCATTCATCATTGAGCTGTGCGGTTTCCGCGGATTTACAAAAACGTATAACACAGTTGAAAAAAAAAGATTCACGTATCCAATGCGCTGTTTAGTTACAATACCTTTTAGTAGAATAAATTTATAAGAAATACATCAAACAAAAATTAAATCCAAAAACACTAAATTCTAATCGATTTTTACGAAACCAAAACAGCACTCACTGAATATTCAGTCATTACTCACTTATAATTCATTTATTATTCACTGATCATTAGCTCATTATGGACTCCTATAATTCTCTAATTATTCTTATGGTATCCAATCATTATTCATTCAATACTCCTCATTAATCACTGATGAATGATGATTTGACTTATTATTCATGCAATATTTACTGATTATTGATTCTTTTTTATTGATTATTCATCATTCACATCAATTATTAACATCCACCCATTATTCATTCATTATTCACTTATTATTCACTCATTATCCCAGGATGAATGATGTATTCACTCAGTAGTTACTCATTATTCATACATTATTCGCTCATTATTCATGTCATTATTCATTCTTTATTCCCGTTATTCGAACAGTATTCTCTCAATATTCATTGTTTATTCCCTGATTATTAACTGAACGAAGAATGATGACTATAATAAGTCATCAGTGATTAATGAGGGAATAATGTGCAGATCATGTAATTCGCAAAACTCATGTTCTCTTCATCCTTTTCTAAGCGTTTTCGGCACGCGTATCACAGTTTTTTGCACGATTAGACATTAAAGAATATTTGGTTAAACATTTTCATTTTTATCACGAATTGTCAGCGTTATACAAAGTTCCCCATTGTTTACTTCTAAGACGGATAGATCTTGGCAAACGAACTAAACAACATCTCAAAGTTTGGGCTATCATGTTACTGTGCGGAGCTATGTAAAATGCTTTAACGAGCGAGTTGCTTTGTGCTTAAGAGATTTTTTTCTGCACTAACAAGAAGTAAATAACCAAATTTACCACATTATTGTTTCTATAATCAAAAATACTTAGATCCGCTGCCGGATATTAAAATTTCAGACAAGAACCTAATTTCTCAGCAAGCAGTCATCTGCCTGTAAGAGGTTTTGCAGGACGGGTCTGTAAAGTACTATTTTCGAATTGAAAAGTTATACTGAAACCGCTTAGTTTCAAGGCTTAAGCAAGGAATCAAGGGGCCAAATTGTTTTTAGCCCAGAGTTCCCAAATTTTTTAAGATGGCTCTGAGTATATTAGCCATTTTTGCGTGCTTTTTTCTTTGGTATAAACAACCGATATCTGTTGAATTTTTGGACCGAATGAAAGGACTGGTTTTAGTTTGTTTTAGTAATGCTAAAATAGTCTGTTTCGACGAAATTATCTACGACGGTTGGAAGTCTTAAGATTTCCTTGAAAAATTAGTTAATAGTTTTAAAGGCAATTTTTTGTTAGAAATATTGAGAAATTACAAAAGGCAGAAACGGAAACGGTAAATCGACGGTAAATAGTTTTTACTTCAAATTTGAAGCAGTATACCTGGTTATTTCCGTAAATAGTAATAACATTCGGTTAGCGTTCCCATAGACGCAATTTAGATCAAAAAAGTCAGGCACAACTAGTCTTATTGACTCTTATGCTATCTATGAATGACTGGTATGAAGATGAACTAGTCAACGGTTTAGAAAACTCAATGATTTTATCGAGAAAAATCGGTATAAGGCGCCCGGCATTAACAAAGTTTTGTTTTTGTCAAAATTTTGATTCGAGAAGCTGTTTTTATTGCTTAACGCTTCATGAAACATGATCTGATCCGGATCAGATTAAAAGTCAATAAATGCGGCTATGTATAGTGTTTCCTGGATTATATTGCCTAAACGAAACGGATTTTTATTTCATTTAAGTAGCAGAAACATTTATTTTCAGATTGATATGATTAAGTGGGTTAAGTGATTCCAAGTATTTCTCAGGATAATTTGCAGCAAATTCCACTAATGGTGCTATCATTAAACATTCGTGGATGAATCATCTGGGATGCTCATCCAAAGTGTAAAACGTAAATTCGCCTTTCCCTTCAGTGAAATTCTTAAAAAAAATGGTTTGGACTCAAACAAGCAACGCTTAGGCTTAAATTTTTGTAAAAACAAAATTAAAATTAAATTCGATTTATCCACAAGATTGACGAAGCAATTTTAAAATTAAATAAATGGAGATTTAATTTTAGAATTACTTTCAAAATGTTTTAAAATTAATTTTAATTTTTTAAATTTAATTTAATTTATCATACCAGTTATTTGCCGCAAATATTAAATTTGTTGCCAATTTGTTATATGTATTTTTGTTGCTAATCGAAATTGTCTCTCAAAATTTTTATTTTGATTCCCAAAAATAATTTTTTATCTACCCTTCAAAATAGTTACTAACAAGTTTTAAATTTTGCCAATTTATTAAACATATAATTCAAAATCTAAAAGAAACTGACTTCGGATGAAAAGATCTTTACATTTATTGGATAAAGAGGAGCCCTGGCCACTCAAAAATAAATGTAAGTATGGATCTCTGTAGGTACGACTATTGGGCCAGATTTGATGGAATACATCTGTCCTAAATCACTTATCTTCTAGATTTAGGGGAAACTGTTATTTTTCTTGCGTAGAGAGGCTACTCATATAATAATACATGAGTGCGGTTGATTACGACATGTAGGCTAGACAGAGAACCTTTTTAAAATCAAATTTCATATGAAATTACAGAGGGGTGGAAAACATTTGTCCTAAAAGGATCGATTTATATTTACATAAAAGCTAAAATATTTTCACGCGAAATATAGTGGACTCCGTTGCTCAACTTTGTAATAAAACCAAAACTTCAAGGGCTTCTTCGCAATTACACATCAGAATAGTTCACAAATTTAGGTGGCTCTGGCTGGTGGTAGGCTCTCTTTTATTTTTATTCACTCATTAATGTCTTACGTTTTGAGAACTATCAAGTAATATGCATCATCATCATTTTACGACCTCACCGTAATATTTTTCATATACTTAACTATTAACTAGCCACAGGGTTATCCAAAATTGCCGAAACAATATCTAGGGGTTGAGTTGTTGAATTTGTTCAATCTTATTAAAATGTTTAGAGCTTATCAAAAAAGTTCTACATCAGAATTTCAAAAAACTCAGAATTCAATCCAAATTTCAGTTTGTGGTCAAATTCCGAGTTTTACACTAACTTTTGTGATTGGATTTCTGTCCGAATTGCTTTACATTTAACAATTAAAATTAACAGTTTAACTTAATAGTTTAATTTTAACAGTTGAAATTTAATAATTTAAAATCGAATTCTGTAAATCTAAGAATTACGTACAAAAAATTATTCCAAAACCTTGAAATCCTGTAATATTTTAAAACTGAGTTTTTCCAATTTCTAGAGGAATCTTGATTTTTTTCCGAACGAAATTTTGTGAACTATTTCAGATTTTATCTACGAAATTGTGTTAAAAGTTCAGAGTTTAGCATTCATACAAAATTGGAAATTATTTGGAATTTTCATTTACAGAATTCTTCAAAATTTCAATTCATTTATAACGTCTAAAAATAGCAGAATTCATGAAAATATAAGTTTTTAATTAGTTCTGATTTATTCTAAATTATTTGAAAATATTGACAAACTAAAAACTTCTGATTTCGTATAATTCGCAATATTGAAATTCCGTTATGAAAATGTAAAATGTTCTTACTTTACTTCTTAAAAACTCATTTGGTTAGCCACCGTGCATTTGCGAATCTCCGTTATACTGAAAATTTCGTTCATTGTATAAAGAGATTTCACTAAATTAGTTTTTAAATTTTAAGACAAATTCAACGATCATGATCCAAAAATATGAATCTGAAATTGAAATGTGATGGTCGAAAATTTAAATAAAATTCGAATTATTGTTTTTCTTCGCTTTTTAACCGTAATATACGAATGGGAGCCGCAATCGAAATATTTCAAAAACTTTGAAAATTTTCTAATTTTTGAGACACTCGAATAAAACGCCTAGGCGTAATTTACGAGGTAAGACTGTAGTGAAAAATAATTTTTCGGAAAACAAAAAATGTGAATGAAACGAGCGAGGGAAGGATAATATTATGGGTCAACTTACTCTTTAAGTCGGTGATCATCTTTATTAAATATAAAATAATTGTATTGACGCTTCGAATAATTAAAAATAAAAATTAAGTTAAAGTTTCATTTTTATCCTTCAACAAATAATTTAAATGGTAAGGCTTCATTTTCATGGTTGCTTTCGTTGTTGATTTTGGACAATAATTGTACAAATTTTCACATATTTATGAAAAATTTAGATTTTTATTCTAATAACAAAACTAACAATTTAAACACAACGACGAAAGCAACTATGAACTTGAAGACTAAGCATTACTTTAAAAGATATGATTTTGATAGGGCTTCCAACAGTCTACAATGTATGCAAAAGGTGAAAGGCATTCCTTATTTAATAAACAAAATTAACAAAGGAAACACATGTTTGACCCGTGTATAATGATATTTTAAATAAAAAATGTTTATTGCTTAATGACTATACAAATTGGTGGAAATTGTCTTTAACAAATAAATAGTGAAGTTTAGAATAATTATTTTTGGTTTGTTAAAATAGTTTTTAAAATTATTTATATATTTAAATCATCCATTTTATTAGCGCTCTTCGCCTATAATGCAACCAAATAGGAAAAATGAGGTCTGCGGAGATGAATAGGTATTGATTTAGTAATAATAATCATCTAAAATAATCCCTTTTGACTGACTGACTGAAACCTAACAATTAATATAAATAATTAATGTTGAATTTACGTAAGAAATATATCCATCATTATTCTACCTGATCCTTTATTTTTATTTTGTTTTATCAGAACGATTTCTTTGTTTTGTATTTCAATTCTTTTTGGAGGGGTACAAAAGATTTCATTATTTTTAACAGTCGTTAACAGTTCATTGAATTTTGTTGTTCAAGATTAATTTTTTTTTTTATATAAAAACTGTACATACATACAATAAATATTATTTAGTGCGGTTAACCAACCCAGTGTTGAACATAACCTCACAAAAATATTTAAAATCTTTTGTCAGGAAAGAAGTTCGGTTATAAGAGCATAATTTTATACTTAAATATAGTTGTGTATTGTCATATTATAACGGGCTTTCGTTAATATTAAAAATGAAATATTTACACAAAATTGGGAAATGGAAAAAATTTAATTTTAATTCTTATTGTATATTTCGGTCGTTACGATGTCTTGAAGATTGGGTAAAAGGGCACGCGCAGACTTTATAATCTGTTTCTTTTATTTTATATACATATACATAATAATGTATAAGATGTATAATAAGAATAATTGAGAAAAATAGTCTCACTCCGTGTGCGCTCGTCTTATTATTATTATTATTATTAAAATAAATTTGTTGTTGTACGGTTGGTTGTTTCCTTCTTGTTATATCTTAATCTTAAGATTATAATTTTTTTGTTGTTGAAGAAAAAAGAAGATGGATAATGAGAAGATTTAGTTGACAGGTGTTATTGGTTTTTAATTCGTTGTTTATTTTAATTTTTAATGAATTTTAATTCTATTGTTTCTTAATTGATATTATTTTCGCTTTTCTTCTTTGTTATATAATAATTAGAATACGAAAGGTTATTATAAAATTTTCAATAAATTTTATCTTTCGAGAGTGCTTATTTTATGTAGTATGTGTGTGCTTGTTTAAGGCGAATAATTAGTTCGAGTATCATTTATATTCGTACGTTTGACATAAAGTCGTGTGTTTATGATGGTTTTGACGTATACAATATTTTTATTTTATTATTACCGCTTGCAGCATCAGTCAAACAAACAAAGGGAATCTAATCGTGTGTGTATATGCGCCGCTATTTTATTTTTTTGTAAAATCTTTTGGAATTTTGCTGAAATACTGAATTTTTTTAACACTAGTGACTAGAACCATTGAAAAACAACAGCAGACGGTATAATTTTTGATTTTGTTACCATTTTACGCTTTTTGTGTTTTTGGATGACACCTGCCATCTCACCGATTACTTTGTTCTGTTTGCAGGCAGAATTGTATGCGTGAACTTTTTTTTATTAGAATAATTTTAAGTGAAGAATTTCATTGCATGGCGTGTCAAAATTTAAACAATTTGATTGGGGTTTGAGTAGGTGTAAAATAAAAATAGTGGATGTAACAAAATGTTATAATTATGTTAAAAATTAAATTCTATAATTGTTAAATTTGTTTTCTAAATCGTTTGGAGTGCGATGTTGACATGCTCGCTAATCGTTGGGTGCAATTTCCTCTTCACCATCTCCATCACTATACAACAGTTTCTGGATTAGGTTTTAAAATGGGTAACGTTCGGTTCCAGTAACTTTATCCAGTTTTAATTTAACCATGGTCTACAAATAACTCATTCGACTACGTCAATAAAATAGTTAAATTCTTCTGGAAGTTACTTACGAAAAGGAGTTACAATGGAAAATCACTTTATTATAATCACTTAACAAAAAAAAAACGAAACTGTGAAAAAGGATCAGAGCCTGAATCCGGTTCTATGGTCCGACTTTTTATTTAGGCGAAATAAAAAAATCAATTCATTTCTCAATCACATTTTTCACAGAACCGAAATTTAGGGACAGGTCACTAATGAATTTTCTCAATAATAGTATTTTCGTGTAAAATAAAATCAGTTTTTCTTATTTTTTATGGTTCAAAATTAACTATTTAGTACTAAAAAATTTAGTTCTACTTTGGTTAAAGTAGAGTATAAATTTAACCAATTCAGGTTCATGGAAAAGGAGGGTGGTTTATCTGTTCCTCAAAAATCATAAAATGTCTTAGTTAAATTTAGTTAATTCTCAAGAAAAACTGTGGTTTTACAAAAGTTGATAATCGGTTAAAATTCAACCGAATGGTTATAAAATGGTTTACTAGAGTATCATAACATTTTTAAATGGTCAAAATCCAATAAAATGCCTCAAAAATGGTTGGGTAAATTATTTAAAATAAATCATGATTCTGTAAAAGTTTTTAAATGGTTAATAGTTAATAGTTTAACCAAATAATTAGGAAAAGATTCGAAAATTACTTAAAATGAACTTGTCTCAGATTCTGCTTAATATTAGATTATTTTTACTTCCATTTAAATTTTAAATGGAATTAAATTTTAATTTATTTTTAATATAAAATTTTTAAATTTCTCTATAATTTAAAAAGAAAATTTTTTCAAGCTAAATTTTGTAAACCTATGTTTTATTAATTAAATTAGGAAGTGAATGAGGAATGGTTGTAAAGAGGATTGTTTAAATTTGACAAAAGTTTGAACTATGAGTTAAAAAATGGTAAACATTTTTTATGGTTAACAAATAGTTTTGTTGCAAAGACCTGATTTTAAATAACGTTAAATTTTAACCGCTGTAATATTGAAGTTAGCTGTTAATTATTTAGCGTCAAATTCTGGTTAACATTAGGTTACTTTGAAACAAATCTTAAGCAAGATAAATAAAATCTGGTTTATTTAGGTTAAAAAAATATTGCATAAGCAGATTAAACCATTTCGCTAGAAAGTGAAAGTTAAATTTTAACTTCGGTTACATTTGAATTTAATAGCCGAAAATATGGAAATTAATTATTTTTGAGTAAATTTCCGCTAAATACTATTAATACGCTACTGTGTAAATATTTAAACGATTTGATTGGTTAGTAGGTGTAAAAATAACACCATTTTGAAAAAGAGAACATCAAAGATTCGAACCAATTAAGTTAA
The DNA here is from genome assembly GCA_963556165.1 of Tipula helvola. Lineage (NCBI taxonomy): Eukaryota > Metazoa > Arthropoda > Insecta > Diptera > Tipulidae > Tipula > Tipula helvola. The sequence continues at coordinate 391,669,953 of OY744482.1, forward strand.
ATTATCTGTACTTAACATGAATATGTATTTGTGTTATTTTACAACAAACATTTATATTTATGTGTTTCCTATGTATGGTTTTGTGTTTCCGGTGACATGATTATTTATTGTTGTTATATTTTTACACAAAAGTATATTTCAATTTATTTTGTTTAGTAAATAAAAAATAAAAAAATTACGTACATATACATCTACAATAAAACATAATTAAATTAAATTTATCAAAATTTGAGATAACACAACGTTTTTAATGTTATTTGCTATGTTATTGAAATAAAATTAATGAAAAACTGTTGTCGATAAAAAAAAATTATCGCTAAAATTATTATGTATGTGTGTGTGTGTGTGTGCGTGTGTATGTAGGGTGTTGCCTTCTTATTAATATCATATACATAATTTAATTATTTTGCATGATTATAATAAATAATGCACGCTGCCGCTGCTGCACACGTTAATCAAATTAACTAATTTCTAATAATTTCGCGACTTATCACCACCATCGCCGCACAATATACAATTTAATTTAATGTCATAAATTTTAAATTTTTTTTTGTTTTTGTTTTGTGTGTGGCATTTTTATTTTTTTGCCAATTCGAATGATGCAGCACATGGGGGGTGGGGGATCATGTTGATCTGTAATCCTTAGTATAAACATACCGCTGAGTTTGTGGAAAATAAAAATACATTAACTTTTTGCTAGGAAAATTATATTACATAATATATGTATATATGTACCTATTTTTCCATTAACAACTCTATATAAACAAAATTGTTTAGTTTTTCTATTTGAATAACAGCTAATTTAATGCCGGTTTTAAAATTTACTTCATTTGTGTTGAGTTCCAATGAAAGTTAGATACTTTTCGCCTTCGTATGAAATTTTAATTTGCGTTTAATCAGCTAACCAACAGGAAATCCAGTAATAGTCTAGTCCGGGAGCCAGTGAAGAAACCCTGTGCGATTTTATACCGTTTATAGATAAAATCTTTTGTGGGATTTCGTTTGCAGTGCTCAGGCAGTCGCGCGAAACATGTTGGTTGAAATATGTTAAGTAAGGTTAAAGTACACAGGCTAAATCTTTGAATACAAAGTGTATTTCTCATAATTTGGCTGACTCATTAGTTCTTTTAATTTTCGACAAATAAATCTAATATTTATTAGTGTTAATAATTTCATAATATTAGTTTTAATTTCAATATGTCACTTAACCTTTAGAAAAAACATCCAATCTCATTCCTTTGCTTGGTCAAATAAAATGATTTAAAATTATGAACATTGAAATCGACTGCCTTCCCTTATTTCCTAACCGACTGTCATTAAGATAAAATTATCTATTACTTTGATCTATAATCAAAGGTTTAGTCTGGTTGCTATAATCTAACCTAGCCTCAAAATTTTGCATGTTTCACGCAACTACCTCTCTTTCAGTCTCTTTGAAACTGACTGACATTGGTATGTTATTGTTCATTGTGATAAAAGCAATTAGTAATCAAATACTTAGCTTGTATACATTAACCTTACTTAACACCGAAAAACTGTTTTTAGCCAATTTTGGCCGCTATTTTGAAAATGACGCGGACGTTTTCTGCACCTGAAAAGTAGTTCATTAAATTAAAAATAATTTAATTTGATTGGAATGTCCTTCAACCTACATGTTTCGCGCAACTTCCCCATCATCCGCCTCTTTCAAGATGGCTGCAGACATTATTTGATAGTTTAGAATCATTTAAGAAATCAAAGTCATAGAGCAAGCAAGCATTCTACATATTTTTTCTGACAAAGCAGATGGCCGATGTAACTACATCGAAGATAAGGCAGATGACAGACACAATCACAAGTACCCATCCACATCGCTCAATACAACCGATACAACCTCATCGCTCAAAACACGGACAAACATTTTGTCGACACGATTACATTGCCGGCAAAATTAACGAAATCTGGAAATCTGATAAAATGATGTCTGTGTCAAAATCTCGTGTCGGCCAAGTTTTGGCCATCTGTTTCGTCGCCGATGTGGCCGTGTTGGCCATCGGTTTTGTCGGCGAAGTGGTTGGGTCAGTTCTCCGTCTTGTAGGTGATGAGGTTGAGTCAGTCATTTGCCTTAAGATGGTTGTTTCAGCCATTTGTTTTATAGGCGATGTGGTTATGTTAGTGTACTGTGGTTGTTTTGCCCATCTGTCTGGTCGGCGATGTGTTTGTATCAGCCCTCCGTCTTGCCGGCGATGAGGTTGTGAGTGCCTTCTGTCTTGACGGCGGTTGAGATAGCAAGTATAAGAAATTCCAGAAGCAACTGTAAAAAATTCCAAATTGTTCGGTTGTCAAAGGGAGTATTCAAGTCCCTGAAATATGTTAACAGGGGAAATCTATTGATGGAAAAAATGAAATTTATGCCGTTTTCGATTCGTTTTCTACTCCTCTTTGAAAAAGCAATCTATATTTCTCTGCAAATAGAACAATACAATCGAATTTCCCGTTTAATATGTATGTGCGTGTGTCTGACGCAGTAAAAAATATTGTTAGTGTTTTTGAAAATAGAATTTTGCTCAAAACGGCAGTACTAGTTGTTTGTATCGTTTGATATTAAAATGCCTAATGTTGAAAGGCAGAATGGGTCGGAAGGCCGAATGTCAAAAGGCTGAATGTGTAGAAAGGCTGAATGAATCGAAAAGCCGAATGTATCGAAAGGCCAAATGTCTAATGGCCGAATGGGTCGAAGGGTCGAATGGGTTGAAAAATACAAAATTATGAGCCCCATTAAAAAAGAAGCCCACAGTAAATTTTTGCTAACTATAAAATGAAAAAACTGGAAGCTGTATAATTTCATGCCACCCTTGCCCAGAAAGGACCAATGCTAAGCGGTTTGGGGAGTTAAAATAATATTATTATTATTATTATTTTTTTATGGTAAGCTTTATTCAGCAAAAGGTGTTTTAGAAGTGTTTTTGTGTGGAAATGTGACGTTTATTATTTGTTTAACGCTTACGTTCTTCAACATTTGATTCCAATACTCATAGGAATAAGTGAACACGAGGCGAATGAGACTTGGTTTATGCAAGGGTAACTCCACAAAATTTGGTAGAGTTGGAAAATGCAATTCGTCCATGCATTAGTGAAATTCTCATTGATAAGCTTTTGAGTCTCAATTCTGTACGACGTGGACTACAAAAAAATTAACGAAGGCTAATGGAAATATGTAATTCTTTTTTGACTTTCTCCCTTAGCTACCTAGTTTATTTTGAAAATAAAATAAATTTTGTCAATTTTGCTATGGTTAGTTTCTGATGATTTGAATTTTTTGGAAAAACAGTGAGAACGTTGTGGACCGAACACCCTGTAGCATATTGTTTGGATAAAGTAATTTGAAAATTGTGCTACATAGGTGAAGCTAACGATATTGACAAATTTACAAGCTTGGATTGTCCATATTCCTTATATTGCTAAAACTGGGAGATCATTTGATCAACAATTTAAACAACTTATAAAGCATATTAGTGAAACTCAACACAATTAGAATGATTTGTATACAAATTTGCCATTTTTAGAAAAAATTGAAATTTACTAAAATAAAAATTGACAAATTTGTATTTAATACCAAAATGAACAAACAACGAACGAGCTTGTTTAGACGATTTATAAAGTACTACATTATGTGAATTCCTCGTTTTTGACCTATTTGCCTAAAAATTATATTGGAGTGGGGGTATTTTCATAGGCAAAGAGGAAGATGCATCATACAAGTTAAACGATTTAATTCTAAAAAATAATGTTCCACGAAACAATTGTTATTTAAGATTTTCAAAATTGAGAAGAAAGAATAATTTTTTCAAGTGGGATACACAAAAGAATCTTTCAAAATCTATCTACTAAAACTAGGGCATGCGTCCCGGAAAAGTATTCGCGTTTCCCGAGAATGTTGTGAATATTTCCCGCAAAATTCAATTTTAAGTCTCCAACGTGCAATTTTTGAACATCATGAAGTTAATCAGAATGTCGCCGATGGTGGACTATACTAAAAATACTATAAAAAATAAAAACACGTTATAGAGTTAGATAGAGTGTATAAAGAACTGAATATTATGCTAAATAGCCATATTCGCTGGAGTACTTTAGAGAGTACGTTGGTACGGTTTCTTAGTAACAAAAGTATTTCGCGAACTGAAAATATACGAAATGAATATTGAAATATTGAGCAATGCCATCGAGCTACAAAATATTCTTAAACCGCTGAACATAACTTTAAATACCCAAAGCTGTATAGCGATTTCCTTTGCCCCAACTCTGACGTTGATTTGGACGAATTTTATTAACAAGGCAACATCTCTATATATTTAATGGCTAATTTTTCTTCTAGAAGTTATAACATCTAAGTATGGTCAATCATAGTTGCCTGCTCTTTTAAATACATATGTTAAAAATAAGGCCGAAGTTATGGATTATGCATTTGAAATGAGTTCAAAATCCGAAATGGCATGTTTATGGTAGGACCATTGGAAGCAAACAAAGATATGGAATTCAATCAAAAGAAGAGCTGAACATAAATACATAGTCCATCTATAGAATTAAACCAAACTATCGCACTGCGTATGTTGAAGCCACGAATTTTTAATTTCAAAAATTGAGCTACTGATGCAATACCCCATTAAAACTCGGTGTTCAGATCAGTCAAAAAGATAATAATAGCGCAATATCACCGCACTACCTAATCGAGATTTTTGAGAATAAAAATTTGAAAGCCCAGGGCAAAACTGATTAAACTAAATAAAGTTCACATTGAAAATAATTATTTGGTTTAACAATGTAATTTAGACGTAACGACCAGTGTGGATCACAATATCCATCCACTTACAATATATATAGTCGGGTAATATCCTATATCTGGAATACCACGAACTATAGACCTGTAACGAATTGATCGACACACACCAAGCCCTAAAGGCGACCTTCGGCTTAGCAAAACCTGTTGGGTTATTCTTAAATGACGTTAAGTGTTGGTGTTTTATCTGTCCAGCTGACCCTAATAAAAACAGTGTTTATGTATGTATATTTTTGTTTGCGAAATTGAGCTACTACATATTTTTAAATATTAAAAATTTCTTAGTAAAAATAGAATTTTCTTTGGTGTGGAAGATATGAAAATATAAAACTGAATAACATATTCATAAAATGAGCAACTTCTAAAAAATGCATTACAAAATTACATATCAGTAAATTATCAGCAATTTAAAACAAATCAACTTTAATTTAAATTGATATAAATAGACAATTGTACATTTTGAACAGTTTGGTGTTACGTACTTCGCAACATATAAAATAAAATGAATCTAGTACAAACTGAGCAAATTTTTTTTCTATGCGACCTCCTTCATTATTTTGAGCAACATCATGAATTCGGATACCATTCAACAAAATGACTTATTTTCGCTTGTTTAATTTTAATCAACACAGTTAATTTTGTGCTCATCTTTAATTTAAGCAAAACTAATTAAGCTAAAGATAGCATAATTTTTTTAGCAGTTTTGCAAACTGTGCAATTATTTTTAGTCTCTAAAATTAGAGTGCTAAATAGCTAATCATAGTTGTTAACCAAATTCAAGTCAAAGATCGTTTAACCTCAATAAATGTTTCACACACAATAATTGAGCAACTCTCGAAAAAAAAAATCTACCTCTAGCTTGTTGTAGTTTTCTAGACTTAATTATGCTTAGTACAATTAAAATTATAAAAATATTGAGCTACTTTGTTTTAATAGGTAATTCCTTACCATTCAGAACGAATTTGCCAATTGCATTTTCACTTTTGAGTTTTGGTGAATGAGTATTCCACAATTTAGCGACTCATGTTGCTATGAAGATAAAAGTGAGCAATTAGATGTATAAATGCCTTTTTTGCCCATTACATAGCGACAAATATAATTTAAATATCAAGACTCCTGTTCCCACAACCTAAAGGTAATCAGCATTAGTTGCTTCTGCTCAAGGTGGTGGTTTCTTTACAAATTAGGGTCAAGTTAAACTGTTTACATGAAAATAACCAATATAATTGAGCATAGAGTTCGGTGCCGCTTTGTTTCTGAATAAAAAACAAATATCGGTTGAACAATTGAAAACTAGATATCCACCATGTCCCGAGACCTAAATTAAGTAAGGGCCTATCTTTTGAGGTACAAACTAAATTAGCACAATTACGATATTTAGCGCACCCAATTTTTTTTAGATAGAATAAGAAAATACTCGATTTTTTATTTCGGTTCGTCGATGACGCAGATATGGCACAAAGAAAAATAAGATGGTAAGTTTAAACCAAAAATGGAAAAACAACCAAATCTAAAAACGGCTTACTATACTATCAAGCCAACATCCACCGACAATGAGAGGAATTTTTCATTAGCAGGTGGGTTTCTCATGAAAATTAAATCGTCATTGGGTGCATTCAGCTAAGCCAACTCGTTGGCAACATGTTGAGTAAAATCAACGCTGATAGTTTAAATTTCATTTTTTCCTAGGGCAAATTTCCCATGATGAGAGAACGGAATCCGCCGATTGTGTGATTAAATCAATACAACACATTTTTTTTCATTTATTTTAAAGCTTATAGAGCATTCATTCACAATACAAAAACTTTTTACCTTTTAGTTATAGGTCTGTATTAATTTTCAACTTGACGAACAAAAATTGTTTGCTCGTTATGTTTGAAATTCATACAAACCTGTAAGTCAAAAGTAAAAAGACTGTGAATGAAAAACTGTTACTTAACTTGTTTTCCTTTCCTTTTCTCTGCCTAAAATTTAAAATTGTTTGATTTTTAATATCACATGCATAATTAGGTATTGGATAGAAACCTTGCTTTGTCCCTAATCCCGGGAGACACAAAATCACAATCCCGTTTCCCGGGAATATAAAAGGTTCGGGAACGTGCAAGGTCTAATTAAAACCTTCGAAATTCATTAGAATAAAAAATCAATACCAAAGAGAGATAATATACAGTTCAGTCTATCTTTCTTCATTGGTCAAACTGGTAGGCCGAGTTTCTGATGGGATTTTCAGGAGTATAGATTTGGTAAAAAAAAAATTTAAGATAAATTAAATTTTTGTAAAATAAAAATAAAATCTCATATTAAAAACAGAAAGTCTATAGATATTTATTTATAAATAGTTTATCAAATGCCGTGGACTAAGTAATAAAAATAAATATTGTTGCTTATTATTGAACCAGTTCACCTTTAGCACAGCTGCACATATGTAAGTATGTATATAAAGAAAATCTTGAATAAATATTACGAAATATTTCTTTTAAATCAAATTATGAAAATTAAATTACCTTCAGGGCAAATAATGTGAACCCATAAAAATTTATTTATTTGGTTTTTTTTAAACTAAATCTTAAAAACTAATAAAAATCGGTGGTCTTTCATTCTAGTCAAAACATAAAAGTCATTAAGATTGAATTTTTTTTGTATTATCTTTGACAAGAATCATCATCAAATAACAAAGATTTACATTTTTTCAAAATATATTGATTATTTTACTCTTTTCAAAAAATAAAATAAAATAAAATTTGTTCGGTTAATAATAAAACTATACGACACAAACACATACACAAACTAAAAAAAAAAACTTTTTATATAAAAAGTATAGTTTGGTGTGTGCAGTAAAATAAAAGTAAGCATATGGTTGAAAAACTTGTTTCTTTTCGTAAAACGACGACTCTCTTTAGTCTACTATACACACAAACAGGGTTTTTTAACCATTTTTATAGTTATACATATTGTATAAAATAGTGAATTAGGGTTGTATTTTATCTCTAATTAAATTCCAATTATGTTTATGTACGTACAAAGACTACTCAGTTGTAAATTGTACAAGTAAATCTTATCTATCTTTTACACACTACTCACAAATTCCTTAGCAAACACATATTCAAGATTATTAAATATCATTATTATTATTATTATTACTACATGAAATATACATAAGAAAAGCAAAAAATTGATTTAATAATTTTTTAATAATACCAATTTTCGAGGTTGAAAAACATAAAAATAAAAATTTATTACTTTTTTTAATATTTGACTTGAAGATGATTTAAAGCGCCCAGACAGTATAATCAAGTTATGTATAGCATAGCATACACAACATAAATTTTGTTGTTGTTATAAATATTATTATTAAATAATTAATTTTCGCTTTTAGTTTTAGTTGTGTGTGTGTGTGTCTGTTTATTAACTGCTGGAAATTCGGCTACATAGCAAATTTGCATCCAACTATAATAAACTATGTACAACTAAATTATAGATACATTGAACCACCTTTATATTATTAAATATTAACAATTTATCATATTTGATTGAGATAATAATACTATTATTTATAATTTTGCAAAAAGAAAAAAGAAGAAAATTATATATTGTGAAGAAGAATAATCACAATAATAATATTTAAATGAACTTTTTGCTAGATTTAATAGTTGGTTGGTTAAAATAATCATTAGGTGGTTCATTATAAAACATTTATCATGTATTATAAATTTTTGCCTGATTAAATAATTTAAATGCACACACACACACACACAACTGTTATACAAAATATAAACAAAGTACATTGCACTTGATTGATATTTTATAAAATCCAGCCGTATACAAAAAAGATGAATAATTAAATTTAAATCAACAGAAAATATTCATTAGTTAACTAAAACAGAATTTCAATCAAGAAACAATTAAGAAAAGAAATCCACCTTCCAATCAAAAAAAAAAAAAAAATAACAAACATTTTTTTTTAACAGCACTCTGAAAAATAATACAACTTTTCTTGTTAATCAAAAACTCGTTTTTGACATTTCATTAAAGTGTAAATAAACTTAACAAACTACTCACTAAACCGAAAAAAATACCATCTGTTTATTAAGATTTGGTTTTTGTAATTTTGTTTTTTGGGTTCGTTTATAATATTCTTCTCTCTAATCTTAGTATAACTTAAGAATTTTTTAACTCCTTTTAAGATACCTGTGTATAATATACGTATGTGAAGATATGTGTGTTACAGTTAAAAACTCTAATTTATTTTCACTGTTAAGAATTTTTGTCATCTGAGAGAATGTGTTCTAAGAAAATTACTTTTCGTTCTTATAATCATCATACTGATCTTATACAATATAAATGGATTGAATTTAAGACTGGTTTTGGTTTCGCCCCAAATATTGGTTTCGTTTGACAAGAACTAATCAATTTACTAACGGTATATATTTAATAATTCTTTCTTGTGTTAACTTTATAACGATATTTTTAATTTTATTCTCAATATTTTGAGTATTGTATATTGCGAAGTGTAAAGTCTGTTTTGAATCGATATCTGGTTATATTCGGTTTATTCATGTATCGTAATTATCGGCCTGATTTATTGTACATTTGTTACACATGATGTGACTTTATTGAACTGAAGATACTAGTTTGCCATAATGATTGAATCAACAATTGTTTAAAAACAACGGTAGGTCTAAATAGTGCATGAAAAATTAACCAATTCGACTTGTTTGAAGTGTTGATAATGAAAAGTTGAATTTCTCGACATGTGAAGGCAAAAAAAAATAAATGTTTAAATTCCATCGAATTACACAAAGAAGGGACCAAAATTCTAATCTGATTTAACAGCAAGAAACTATGCTAAAATTGTTTCCAAATTCTTGACGAACTTATAGCTTTAATGTCCGTCGACGCTAAGAAATTGTTTAATGCTGGACCGATTTAACTTTAGAAACAAAAAATACGTTGAAAGGCGCACCAAAAATCAACTCTCTTCCTTCATACAACCAAGTGATCTTAAAAATGCGAGAGATTTTTAATTTAAAAGAAATTAAAGAAACAAGGAGACTTGCGTTTAATATACGGGTAACCACCTTACTAAAGGAAGGTTAAAAACACATTTGTAACGCGAAACCGGATTTATCGAAACAAGTTAAAACCAACCAAAACAATTAAATAAAAAGGTAAGTGTCCTGATTAGAATTGACAACACTTTTATAGTGAAACGGAATAAACAAAACAGTTGAATATGATAAAAAAAAACTTATTACCTCTTGTGGAAAGTATTTAAAAGATACGGTTGCAATAGCAGTGCAGGTTATACGACTAGAGTCACAATAAAACAAAAATTGAGTTGCCAACAACACATAGAACAAAACAATGAGAGTTTACAGATTCAACGAACATATGAAACAACTGAAACACCGAAGTAACTCAACTACATCAACAATCTAGGCTGAACACCTCAAAAATGAAAACCAAAATGTACATCGAATCTTTATTAAATATAAGAAATTTATAACGAATATTTCCAAAAAAATAAACAGTTAAAAGTAATATTGTAATTTGGAGCAGCAATCTATAGATGTTTACTACGCAATGTTCCAAACATTTTTTCGGTTATTTCGGCCTTGTTGAAACCAAATATCGTTCACGTCCCTATTATTCAATTCGGGCCATAAAAAGTTATTTATCAAGTTTGCTGAATCGAATTGCTTTGGAAAGAAAGAATTAAATAACCAATTATCGATTAAATATTTCCCGTAGTATAATACTGCTCTGTGATGTTTTTTCTTAAAATGCAAAATAACCGAGTGATTTGTGGAAACGTGACCACGATCTTCCAAAAGGAGTGGAAACCTTGGTTTTTGACTCCTTCCCCATTCAGCTGATCTTAGAAACCAAACGGTTGTTATAAATAAATAATTATACATTTTTAATTAATTTAAAGACAAAAATTAAATTAAAATTTTGATTAAGTGAAATTATATAATTAAACATTTTATATTGGTGACCCCAACGTTATATTGGTGACCCGACGTGATATTGGTGACCCCGGCGTGATATTGGTGACCCCCGCATTAAACACTTTATAAACTGGGCATAAAGTGTCATATTTGAATTAAATAAAGTTTTATAAAGTGTTATTACAGTCGGCAAAAAAATATTTATTTATTACACAAATTTTGGTACACCCCATTTTGAGCAGAAGCTCATTACTTGTTACACTTTATTAAATTTTTATTTTAACACAAATTAATAAATATTTGTATTATAATTTGAGTCGCTCAGAAGCCAATGCGGTTAAGTCCATTTTTTGAAATTTTCTGATTTTTGTAAATTTTAATTGAATAAATTTTATTCAATTAAAATTTACAAAAATCAGAAAATTTCAAAAAATGGACTTAACCGCATTGGCTTGTGAGCGACAAATTTATTAATTACAAAAATGTTTGAAATTTATTTAGGCTAATTTATTATTTTTTAGTTACATAATTTGCGAGTGTTTATTTATTTATTTTTGTTAATTTTAAATACATGTGATTTTATTTATTTATTTGTCACCATATTCATCGAATTCTTATGCCCGTATTCACACAATTATTAACATTTTCCTACGTGTCTACGAGAAAAAAATACATCGATTAAGAAAACGGGCTGAAAAAAAGCTTTAAATAGTATACATATATCTCATTAAAACTTAATGAATATAATTTTTTCAGTTATCCGATTAACCAGTTACCGGGTTTAACCGGTTTGGATAATTTGTAGCGGTTCATCCAATTCACGCTACACATATTCAATCAAATTTTATTGCTTTGGATGAGATTCATTATTTGTGTGCACTTTTATCACTTATTAGAGAATATTTAAGACAGTTGACAAAGAGCTTGGTTGCTCGAAACTAAGTAGTCTGTATATGTATATCATGAATTCCACAAAATGGTAACCCTCAAACTTGAAAAATGGAATCGATAGATGATAATAACAGCTATATTGTTTAGAAAAAGAAATATTTCGACATTAACATATGACAGAATTTTTCATGTTTTTGCACTTGCATAACGAATTGCACTTGAATAAAGAATTAAAAAATTTTCGCCATAGAAAAGTTTGTATGATGTCACACGTACGTTATCCATGTGACATGTACGCTATTTAGTGAAAAATTGAAAAGTCAGTTAGCATTAGTTTATTCTAAATGAAAACAGCACTAAAATGGTTTAGCATAGCTCCTTCTATTTAGATAAAAAAATTGATTTTCAGATCGAAACCAATTCGCAGGTAGTTTGATATAACGTAGACAACTCAAAATCAGAGGAAAAAATTTGTCACATGTACCTTATACGTATTTTGTTAAATATTTTGGTAATTATTAGGTTGTTCAGAAATTAATGCAGGTTTTCAACCATTTTATTTAAAACGACATATCTCAGTTTAGAATAAATTTTATTAATCGAAATAAGAACCATTAGAATCTACACATTGTTGCCAACAAGATACAAGTTTATTAATTCCAGTTGCATAGAATTCTGAAGTTCTGGAAGCGATGAATTCTTCGAAGGCATTTTTTTGCGGCTGTTTGGTCGTTGAATACTTTTCCTTGTAAGAAGTGATCGAGATGCTTGAAAAAGTGGTAGTCGGTTGGCGAGAGGTTTGGTGAGTATGGTGGATGAGGCAGAGCTTCGTAGCTAAATTGGTTCAACTTCTGCAGCGTCGGTTGTGCAACATGTGGTCGAGCATTATCGTGCAGAAGAATTGGGCCCTTCCTATTGACTAATGCTGGACGCAGACGTTTTAGTTCTTTGTGCATTTTATCAATTTGTTGACAATATTTCTCTGCTGTGATATTTTCGCCAGGATTCAAGAAGCTGTAGTGGATAATTCCGGCTGACGACAACCAAACAGTCACCATAGGCTTTTTTGATGCAGCTGAGGTTTGGAGAAGAGTTTAGGGGCTTTCCCACGGTCCAACCACTGCGCTGAACGTCGTCGGTTGTCGTATAGAATCCACTTTTCATCGCACGTCACAATGCGATCGAGAAATGGTTCGTTTTATGGTTCATAACGGCGATTTTTTTGGTTTTCGTTCAATTCGTGTGGCACCCATTTGTCGAGCTTCTTCGACTTTCCAATTCGGCTCAAATCTTCCGAAATTAATCCAATACTTACGCCTAGGTCCCCTGCAAGCTCTCGAACAGTCGTGTGTGGGTTTGCTTCCACCAAAGCCTTCAATTCATCGTCGTCAATGGCAGAGGGACGTCTGCGACCTTTCTCATCTTCAAGACTGAGTTCACCACGACGAAATTTTTGAAACCAACGTTGTATTGTGCATTCGTTAACACTTCCTTGGCCCCAAACTTCATTGATGTTTCGAGCCGTTTGTGCTGCAATGCGGCCGAGTTTAAATTCATACAAGTAAATTTGGCGAAATTCTTGTTTTGACATCTTAACTTCAAAGGTCTAAAAATAGACAAAACTACAATTTAGATTACAAACAGATTATGTGATAAGAAAGAGCATAAAATAAGCTTTAAAATGGCTTATAATGTTAAACTCTTTGCGTAATTCTTTATTATTGAAAAATTGTTGAAACAAATAAAATCATAAAACCTGCATTAATTTCTGAACAACCTAATAGAAATGCGATTTTTAAAAATTTAACATAGTTTAAATGAAGAGATAAATTGCTCATTATAAATCATAAAGAATTGTTTTAGAAAAAGTAATTTGTTGTTAAATTTTGGTAAAAATATTCGCACACTGTCCCAGTACGTTATATGGAATTCATGATATGTAAAAATAAAATTTTAAAACTATCACTATAAGATATAAAAAATAGTCAGTGTTTTATTTTATTTTATTTATTTACAAATGCAATTCATTAACAATCAAGTAATGTTTTGTGGTGTCGCACTTTACAACACAGATGCGCATTAAGATACTACACAAAACCATAGAACTTTTTTCTCTTCCACATGAAGTGATAAAAAAGCACAAAATAAAATTAATTAACTTTTCTTTTCAATCTCGTCTCAATTTTCAAACCCGCAACACGTCAGTCTTTTTGTCTTGCCTGACTGCCATGTTTGTGGTGCACAGTTTTTGGTGGTGCAAAATAATAAAATAAATAATAATTTTGTTCTAAAATAAATTAAAAAATAATAAATTAAATGTTATAAATAAATAAATAATTTTCATTTTTAATTAATTTAAAAGCAAAACTTAAATTAAAATTTTGATAAAGTGCAATTATACAATTAAACACTTTATATTGGTGACCCCAACGTTATATTGGTGACCCGACGTGATATTGGTGACCCCGATGTGATATTGGTGACCCTCGCATTAAACAGTTTATAAACTGGGCTTTGTGCCCAGTGTTATATTTGAATTAAAGAAAGTTTTATAAAGTGTTATTACAGTCGGCAAAAAAATATTTATTTATTACACAAATTTTGGTACACCCCATTTTGAGCAGAAGCTCATTACTTTAACTCAAATTTAAATGTTAACGTTGGGCGGGGTGAAACGTTGCATTGGTAGTTGGGTGAACCCAGACGCCTATGTATGTGAGTGATACATTGTGGCGAAGCACGCATGAGTGAGCCGCTACAGTTTCTTAATTTAACTTCAGTTGTCTTGGGTTTACATCGCCTCCTTTTATATTTCGGCTTCATTAATTCTCCATTGATCTGGCATAATTATTAAACCTAACAATTTTCCATACTTACAAGAGGCTTGCTTCAGCAATGGCAGGACAATTCCCATGGGAAACGGCGGAAAGAGTTTGTCTGAAATCTCCTCCACATACAAGAAAAAGTTCCTTTGAGAAAATATTCACAGAAGATAAGAAGTTTGAAAGTTTAAATTGGGAATTATTTGTTAAACCCCTTGAGGCAAATTGGTTGAGGCAATACTTGTTGAACAAAAACGAAATGGCGTATCGCATTCTCTGCGATTTGAGTCTTTATTGTATGTACTTTGGAATAAACAAGGGTTAAACCATCGCTTCTAAATTGCTCCCTAATATATTAATTCTTTTGGTTTCTTTACGTGCGTTGGGCTCCTAAATTATTTTTAGGTAAGGTTTTGGAATATGGAAAACTGGAATGGGACTAGGCTATTTCTTCGAATGTGCTCAATTAGTATTTACCTTGGTTTTTTTTAGCCGTTATTATGAAATTATAGATCAGCAATGTAAATGGGATTCTACAATGATTTTTTAATAATATTCTGGAATATGACCAGCTGGAATGAAACTAGGATATTTCTTAGAATTCGGTCAATTAAAACGGAACTTGGCTCCTCTTATAGGTTCAATGAAAATGGAATACTAAAATGTTTTTTTTTTTGATAACATTTTGGAATATAACCAACTGGAATAGAATTCAAATATTTTGTAGAACTTGGCTATTTCTTAATCGATTGTTACGAAATTTCAGATATGCGAGGGAAATCTAAAACTATTTTTTTTTTTTTTAAAGTTTTGGAAAGGCCTACTGCACCCTGATTCTCTAAAAAATAAGATAATGGGTAAACGTGAAAAGTTGCAAAAATAGAAGCCTACTTTAATGAATTCGCAATTTTTCGATTTGATTACTACGTTAAATAAAAACGTAAAATTGCAAACTAATAAAAGTAACCTTTGCTTTTTACGAGTTTACACGTTTACCCGTTATCTTATTTTTTAGAGAATCTGGGTGCTGGAGGGAAATAGCATAAAATCCGGATCAGATCAAACGTCAAGAAATGCGGCTTGTGCTGTAGCATACCTGCTTTATTATGATAAAAAATCGATACAAATAAAATTAACTTTTGTCTTATTGCTTTTCTTTCGAGCTATCTTCTGGCGCCTCTCATTATTTTTATTAGAATACATACATAAACGAAAAATATTCAAGTTGGAAATCATTGATATTAAATAGGTGTAATAATATAGTAATCAACTAAATAATTAAGTTAAATAAAGTAAAATTTCCAAACTAGAAATCAATAATCTAATATTAATAAATGATAACTGAATATTATATTTTGGTACTGGTACACATTCCACCTACATACATATGTTATATGTATATAGAATTTATAATTTTATAAGTAAATACAATACGTGATGTATAAAAAAAAAAATTGTGGCAAATTTGTCGTTGTAATTTTCAATTTTCACTTTTATCTCTCTCATGTTTTTCAAATTTAAATTAACAAAATAAAATAAAAAAACAAACACTATTTATAAAAATACATTTTTTTTTATAATTTAATTAGTTTTGAATACAAACAGAAATTGCACATACACCGCACCATACAAAATACAAAACAACTCGGAAAATCTTTTTTTATTTATTTATTTTTGTTTTTAGGAAAATTTAATTAAAATTTATGTGTTCTGTTATTATTATTGTTATTATTCTAGTTTTGTTGTTGTTATTTAGCTGGTGGTGGTATGTCATAAAAGTAACTCGGTGTGTACATAATAAAAAATAAAACAAAATTTTTTTCTATATTATATTAGAGAAAATTGAATAAAATTGTATGTATATGCGCTTGGCAAATGTTTATTGCTTATTCATGGAGACAAACTCGGAACTAGAATTTATATTATTGATTTATACAAAATTATGGCTTGTGATTTTTTTTCCCCCAAACGGATGTTATAAAAGGTCAATAATTTTCCATAACAAAATGCGTTTACTTTATAAACTCGTGCTAATTAAATAATTAATTTAATTAACCGAAACGAAAAACTTTTAAATCAATATTATTTTAATAATACATTATACTAATATAATATTATTTAATTTAATATAAAAAAAATATTTATTTATCTTTAAAAAACAAAAAATAAATTATAATTAAGTTTATCTAAACAAAATAAAATAAAAATTACTTTTATTGAAAATTAAAATAAATAAATATTATTTTTTTCTGTGTTTTGTTTGTTGATTTAATAGAAAATTAAAATTTTTTTTTGTTTTTTTAATGTTTATATTTACATAATTATTCGTAAACATAAAAAAAATTATATTTGATGATCTAAAATGAGAGAATTTTTATTTTATTTTACTTTCGTTATTATTATTATTAATATTATTTTATTTAATTAAATCAAAATAAAATAATAAAACAAATATTTAGATAAATTAAATTTTTTGTTTCGTTTTACGTTTATTTTTTTAAGAAAATTAAAATAATAAAATGTAAATGTATACATAATATATAATGTGTATATGTATACTATATACATAATGATGTGGCGGAGGTGAATTTATAATATGTTTATCTTTTTTGTTGTAAGCAGGGTGGTGAAGTAGGTCATGCATTTAATTAAAATTAATAATTCAAATGATTCCTTTATACCTAAATAAATACATATACAAAACAAGTACATAATGGGGCCACGTGTTAAATTTGTAGACAGTTGAAACAAATATTTTTTCTTCCCACAATCAGTCCAAGAAAGTATTTTGCAATATACCCTCCAACAATTATTTCGTTAATTTGCCAAACAACATATCTCTCCGCCGAATGAATATAAAATATAAATAAAAAAAATTTAATTACCAATTTTTTTAATCAATTTTTGCAACCATACACCAACAACAAAACAGTGAAAGTTTTTTTTTATATATAGCATATGAATAGGAATTATACATATATCGACTTGTTTTTGGGGTTAAGGTTGTTTTAATATCAAGTGATTGTTTAAAACTAAATAACCCTGTTAGTTACATTTGATTAATTTTCCGCAACCAAAATGAAATCAAATTATTAAATTTAACCAAAAAAGGGTTAACACATTTTTTTTTGTTTGGTTTTTGTTGCTTTTCCTATCGATTTAAATTAAGTTAAAAAATATTTCGGCATATTATGTATAGACTGTGGGTGAGAGAACACACACTCGGTGTTATATACATATGATAAAGTTTTCTACGTTAATTAAAGGTGAAAGATATATAAATTAAAATGACAAATAAATATTAAATATTGCTTTCAAGTTTCATTGCAATATATGGTTATTTGTATGTAATAAACTCCACCCTTTTTGTAAAATTTGAAAGTTGCGATTATGTCATTATATTGCGCGATTATTATATTGTTTTATATATAAGACCAAGTGTCTTTTGCAATATTCATGATATTATTTGTGAATGATCAATGAATGAATTCCGTGAGAAAAAAATAACAATTCAATCAGGATTTTCTTGTTCAACATACAAACAGACCGTGAACATAGTTGGTTTAATTCAATTTTAATCAACTTCTCTCTACAGCAAAAAAATACTGACAGATAACAATTTTATTTTATTTTATTTTTTTTCTGTTGATTAATAATTTTATAGTTTATCCGGTATCCGGTTTTTAATGAAGTTTAATTTTTTATAATAGTAATACTAATTTAATCTTTAATGTTTTCCTTTTTAAAAAAAGCAACAACAAAAACATAAAAATTAAATATAAATAAACAAGTTTTAATAAATAAATTCTAACTTTTCAAACTGATGTTTGCGCGCCAATCAGGCAAATAGGTTTTTTAACAGCGCGGCGCACACACAGAACTAAAACAAGAAATTTTTATTTTAATTAATTCTGTTTTGATTTAAAATAAAATATAAATTTTATATTTTTATTTTTTATTATATTTCGCATATTAATTAAAAGTGACAAGCTATAAATATAAATTTTGGTTTTCTTGTTTCTAAATGAATGATTAAAAATAAAAATAAAATTAATTGAACAGAAATCTTGAGACGAAAAAAAAAATTAATTTATATTGAACATTTTGATTGATTTTCTATTCCTCCAGATCAAGATGAAGTTTGTGCAAAAAAATGAAACATCATCAAATTTTTGGCGTTACATTTTAATCGAAGTTTGGTTTTTTACGTGGATCTAGGTTTAACTTCCGTAATAATATTATCTTTAACCTAATGGGTATTAGAAGAAATAAACCACAATTCTAATCTAAGTATTTCTTATATTTAATTTAACTGTACTTCCGTCTTGAAACTGTTGTTTTAGAAAAAAAATTATAGATTCGCGGTTGACTGATTTTTACTATTTATCAAACAAAAGAAAAAAGAGTATTAAATTTTACGGAAAATTGGCGCCATTTTATAGGCTAATTTATTCATTATATTCACTCGTAATAACTCAATTTCGTAAGTAACTTATAATAAAATCTTTTTATTTCTCGTTTCAGGTAAGCTTATAAGATTCCGATAGCTTCCGATTAATTTATAATAAGCATTAAAGTAAGTTAAATAATTATTATTTATAACCCTTGATATTTAAAACTTATTATTGAAAATATATTACACCATATTCATTCTGCAAGGGTTATATACTTAAATAAAAATCATTTTAAATCCGACGTTATATTTTTTTATACACAAACCCTTTAGGCTAAAATATATCAATCTTTTTTTTCTTCTTTAACTTTGCATCGTTATTAAATCCATTTAAGAATATAAAAAAATTTAACTCTTTATAATTAATTTTCTTTAAAATGATGTGTATAAGTATATACTTAACAAAAAACAGAATAATTAAAAACCGATTTATAATGATAATTTTAAAATAATTGTAGTTTGAGGGTTATTGTCTTTAATCCGATACATTTTTTGACAATAATTAAACTACTTTCTGTTACATTTTTTCTACCTTGCATACTAAAAATATAAAACAAAGAAATCTTATATTTTATCGATTTAATTTTCTCACAAAAATTCTCATCAATTTCAATTTTTGTTTTGTTTTTAATCCTATCACCTGTTTTCCGGTTTTTGTTCAATCATTTTTTATTTATACATACAAAGATTTCTTATCACACAAATTTATTATTGACGTTCCATTTTTATTGTTGTTGTGAATAAATAACATAAGAGGTTATAAATATAATTTGTTTCTCATATCCTTGCTAGATAAGTATCTATAGTTTAAATGTAATAAACTAATAGCATTTGTTTTGATTTCTTTTTTATTTTTGTTGTATAAGAGTATGAAAGAAATAGAAGAGACAAATTTTATGGTCGCATCATTTCGTCAAAAATCAAGGTGTCGTGAATCTTCGGAAAATGCAACTTTTTTATTCGGGTTTTAGAGAATTTGACAAACGTTTTTAATTTTGTAAAACAAAAATTTAATTCTGAGTTAAAATTTTTTTAAAGAATGTATATCACTCGGTAGGAAATTTTAGAAATGGGAACTGTGTTCAAACTTGGTTCAAAAGCCTATAACATTTACACTTTTATAAAAATATTAAACGTGAAAATTTACGCCAGACTTCATAAATTTCTATTTCTATAATTTAAAATTCTATTATTCTCAGATTTCGGAATTACATCTGTTCAGCCGTAATTCAAATCGCAAAATTATATGTTTTCAAAATCTAATTCAGACTTAAATTTTGAGATTTAAATATTAAATTGAAAATTTGATAAAATCCCAATATTTTTTGAAATAATAATAGACCTTCTCCATAGTTCATAATCTGTCAAAATATAGTTACGATTCACCCTCCGAATTCGTATTAAAGAAAATTCATTAAAAGATTTGAAAAAGGTTAACTGCTTTTGAAATTTTATAAAATTCTAAAATTCGGAATAAATCCAAATTGTATTTTAAATCTTCAACGTATTGTAAAACTTAAACCATAATTGTTTTTAATTTATAAAATTCGCCTTCCAAGAGTTAGATACCTAAACCTACTGAGACTTCAAACGGATTAAATGAAATTAAATTCCAATTCTTCTACAAAAAATGTTGAACTTTTAGATTTTTAAAGCAATTTTTGGCCCCAACTTACAAAAGCCGTAGTATTAAATTTAAAATTTTTAAAAATTTCGCCTTTCCGATATTTAAAAACTTATATAATTTTTTGACGCTTCGAAATTCGAAACAGTTTTAATTGTTTATCCAAAATTTCGTGCTTTTACTTCAAAATCTACTTCAGACTGAAAAAACTTTTCAATAAAATTTTAAATTTAAATTTTTATTTTTTTTTAAACTAAAAATTTCCAGATTTTATAAATCTTTCACTTTTCATGAATTTTCAGATTCAGAATTTAAAATTATTCAAAAATTTCAAATAATGGAAATTTATAGTAAATTGGAAAATTTGATTTTAATGCTTCGTCAATTATTCTTTAACCACAGCTAACGTTAAATTATGGCATTTCAAAAGTTATGACCAGTTTCAACTTTGATTCGTGCATAATTTCTTTCTCGGTTTAAAAACCATTTGTTGTGGTCTGCAGTTTTTCAAATTTTGTTTGTTCAAAATTTTGCGTCTATGTAACTTCAGAAAATAGCTTGAGAATTAAATTTAAAATTTTATAAAATTTGAAGACCTTCACGACACGTTCTTAAAATTTAAATTCAAAAACTGTAGAATTAAAGTTACGATTCAGTAAAATTGCTCCTTCATTATATGATTGAATTACCTAGGTTGTAAAAGTTGTATCAACATTTCTAGAATCAAAGAGATTCAATTTAAAGTTTAGTAAAATTTTACTTTTAAGATTTTGTAAAATTTACGAACTTAATAGTTTCAATTATTTTAAAAACATATTTGAAAGCGGTCAATTTTGTTGCTTTAAAATTTACTTTAGACAAAGTTTAGAATTAATTTAAGATTGCAGAATTTTTAGAATTGGGGAAAAAGGTAAACTCAAATCAAATATCCATCTTCTTCGACTCGGTTCAAATTTAGAATAATGAAATATCAAGACTTCGTCAAATGTGAGATTACAATTTGATTGAAATTCCATAAACATTTCCAAAACTGAGTTTTTAGATATCAAATTCTACTTCATAAATCAATTCCAAAATTTATAAACGTTCAGAATTCGATTTTTTGATTTTTTTTTTCAAATAATCTTGGAACAGTTAAATATTTAAAAAACAAATAATTATGTAATTTAATACATACTTTAAAACCTAATTCATTCTAAACTTAGTCAAATTCGATTTTTTATAAAAATCCATTACATCAAAAATTTCAAGTAAAATTAAAAATTATATAGACTTCAGAATTCGGAATTCAGTATGTCGGTTCTTAATGGAATATTCAACCACGCAAAAATTGCAAAATTTTAGATTTTCCAAAGTATATTTCAGCAACAACTTTTATAAAATTGTAAGTCCTGCACATACATTTTCCAAACTTCAAACGAAGTCATAATACAGTTACGGTTTACTAAAATTTCTTTCCTCCAAGACAAGATTAAAGAAAATCTGATAAATAATTAAAAAAAATGTTAATTTCTTTTTTATTATATTTTTAGCGCATATCTGGGAATTTAAGTCAAATTGTATTTTAAATAAAGTTCATAGTTAATTGTAGAAATTTTAGAAATGTTAGGCTTCAATTACCAAAAACCGCAGTACATATTTAATTTCAAAATTTCGTCTATTCCGATATTTCAAAATTTTGAAAATTTTGTGACAAATGTTTGTGCTTATCAACACCTATTTCAGCCTTAAAAAATTACTAATAAAATTTAAAATTTGATAATCCAGGTTTTATAATTCTTTCAGTATTTTATGAATTTTCAGTTTCAGAATAAATTCAAAAATGTCAATTGCATTTTATGGAATGAATTTTATGGAAAGACCTAAATTTGCCAGTTAATTTTTAAAATTTTATTAAATTTTAGAATTCGGTTTCACTGCTTGACCTTAATGTTCGTAAAGCGCAGCTAGCCTCAAACTATGTCGCCCCAAAATGGGTTTCCGCAAATTTCAAATTTGAGTTTTGCATAATTTCTTTCATGGTTAAAAATTTTTTCTCTATAATTTTACCATTCATTATTGTAACCTTCGAAGGCTTCTTCCATTTGATGCAGATGCAGGAGGCGACAAAATACTATAGATTGGCTCAGTATGTAAAAATAAATTTGGCGATTTAAGGTATCGACTAAAATATCATTGACAGTGTTCCGCAATATTTTTTGAATTTCAACCATAGTTTAATTAGAAATCTGAACCCAGATGATATGGCCGAAGATATTCTTCAAATCTGAAATTCATTATTTTATATTAAAGAATCGACTTTATATCTCAAATCTCAGATGTAAAATTTTATTAAAATCCATCCAAAAAACGATCCATCCTCTTACTTTATTTACCGACCCCAAATGATAAGACCCAATGAATTCTTCAAAGCGGGAATAATTCGATTTTATATTAGGAACTACTGACGGAATCGGCTTAATAACTTAGATAACAAATATCACTAAAATCTATTGACAAGCGTGCGTGTTTCATTTGGTGCTGGTAAATGTGGAAAGGCCTGGATTGTTTTATTTAAAAAACTCCATCTCTGCCCCAAGCGGAACTTCTGCGATTATGCACCAATTCCATTGAAATTTGGTATCGGACTTAATCAACATGTTTGATGATAAATAAATTAGTTGCGGCACATCCAAATGGAAAATCAAGGTGGCGGGTTTTGAAATTTTTCTAGAAGAGAATTTAACTGAAAATCTGTTTTCTAACCATTGGACGGTCATCGTCCCCACCAAATCAATTTTACAAAAAAATGTCTTGGTTTTTTAACTCGACATGTTTATTTTTTCAAACTTTTAAGAATCCATTCAGGTTAAGTCGTTTTTGACCTGGTCACCCTAATTAATGGTGTGGGGTGCTCCGAAAAGGTTTGGTTATGGCAAAGGGGTGGAAGCCGATAGAGAATTACTAATTATCGCAAATAAAACCTCTTTATGTTTATACAAACCTATATTTAATTAATAAAACACACAAACTAGTAATTGTAAACCTTTTAGATTATCTAAAAATTATTACGAATGTAAATTATTACGAAAATTAAATTATTACGAATTTAATAAATAAACAATAAATTATTCTACAACCCCTTCATATTCAAATGTCCGCCAATCTATCAAATAAATAAACACATGTTTCACACAAAAATTACTAAAGAAAAAAAAAACGAAACTTTTTGTTAATTAAAACCACATTAATAATTGGAAAAAATATCTATAATTTATTTCTATCTATTTTCTCCTCCCATCACTATCCCCTTAGAACTATAAACGAACGACCGAGCAAAAAAAAAGTTCATTCACTTTCTCTCTGTTGTATAATATTTTGAAACACAAAAAACAAAACTTGAAATAAAATAATTATTATTTATAGAGAAAATAATAATAAACTTTAATTGAAAACGTAAAACAAAATGAATTAATTATATTTTATATTAATTAAAACTTTTATTTAAAAATTAATTTAAGACAGACATATGCATGTAAAGGTATTTAGTTCTTTTTATAGACAAAGGGCATAACATAATCACGAGATATGAAACTTTTGTATAGCATTGACATTATCTTTAATTACTGACGCACACATACATACACCCGTAAATAAACCGACATATAACTAAAACTACACCCTCTCTCAATCAGCGATAAGTGATAAAAAAAAACTATTTTTTATTAGTTTAATTTATATTACTGTATGAATAAATATATTTTATGATTGCAATTTAATTTTTTATTTTATTTTTTATTATATTGATATCTAAATAATTTATCTTTTTATTAGATTTTTTTTAAAACATAATTTATTATACATATAAATTTTTTTATTTAATAAATTTAATTAAATCTAACACAAAAAAAAAAAAATAAAATAAAAAAATATAAATTAATTAGAAAAAAATGAATATTTTTAATTTCCTCTCGGTATTTTATAATTTATTTTAAACAAAAAAAAAGAAAGAAATTAGATAATAAAAAGTGGTTTTATTAATTAAATATTTTTAATTGAGAATATTGATCTCTAACAAATTGTAATTATTATATAACTATGAAATACTAGTTTCAATTAAAATGAAATTTTAATATTTATTTTAATTAATTAATAAAATTCAGAAGCATCTGCTTATTTGAAAAAAGATTAAACCTTAGTCATTTTGAAAATGTTACTCTCTAAAATTAATAATTCTATTCTATAACGTATTTAGTTGTTTGTTTTACAAGTTGCATGCCATTCTCACCGTGCGTAAAATTATTTTAAGCCCCTGTGTGCATAAAACAAAATGTAACTTGGGTGTAAAATATTTTGTGCACTCGATTTAATTGTTGTTTTTATTAACTTTCAATTTCGTGCAAAAAACATACGTAAGTTCAGCGAATATTATTGTTGGAGACTGTAAATAGATCTGATTTGGGAAGATAATAATTTCCAAACATTACATAATATTTCTGAAGTCTAAATATCTCGCTGAACTTTTATGTATAGCAACATTCGCTAATAAATTTTGAAATTTTAGTGAATCACTCTTGTCAAATTTGATTAGAATTTTTTTTATTACCAATTTGTCGAGAGCGTGTCTTGTCAATGCTAAAGATCATGGGAATTAAGTTCTGTGAATTAAAATGAATACAAATGAATCTTCAACAAATTTAATTAAATTTTTAATTAAGAGTTTTAAAACCTCGAAATGAAATTAGTTGCAAGACAATTTGACTTTGATTGTATGAAATTAATTACAACTCACTAAGTTTGATTTTAGATTCGCCTTATAAGCAATTTTAAAGTTATTCAACTTGATTAAGATATGTGTTTCCTTTAGTTCCGTTTTAAGGTTTTAATGAAAATTGGGGTCTTTTTTAAAAAATACACATTTATTTTAGAGTTAGTTAGTATTCTGTGGGAAGCAATTTATTTAGAAAAATCTGGATTTTGTAATTTATTTCATCAAGCAACCTTACATCTCTAAGCTTTGATATTTCATCATGGAAAGACACACGGTTCAATAACGGCTCGAAATTATTCAGCGCTCTTATGGAAATTCGCGTTCTGTAATTCTTACGTATAGCTCATTTCTTGAAAATTTTGGCTAGCACAGTCGCCCATACGAACATTCTATTCGCCGCCCTGCTTTTTGATATGGCCCGCCAAGATAAGTTTTTTCAACGAGACTGCAATTCGTGCCACCCAAGTGACAAAACAATCGCTATATTGCATAAAAGTTCCCTGAACGCGTAATTGCATGAAACGTTGCAATAAGCCAAGAACGAGTCAGAAGGGCAACTAAAACGTGAAATTGCCATTGTGGAGCCGCCATTTGTGTAAATAATGAGTGTTCTTTGCTTTAGCAAGGAAAACTGTTTGTTGTGTAATAAAATTTGATGAAGAAAATAGTGCGTGCAGAACTTGCATCATTTTATCATGTTTAAAATAATTTATAAGGTTTTAACTTTTTCTCCTACTTCAACTAATGTGTGGAACCTAATCAGAAAATATATTTCTAATACCAGAGAATGATGTACAGTACACATTGACAACGAGCGTTTCACGTGCACAAGAGCGAATTTTGCTCACGTCAAAGGCGGGTGTGACTTTCATTATATTTATGTAGTTAGAATTTAGTTTCCGTTGTGATAAAACGTTAAGGGCCACGCATTTGTTTTATTTACTTTTGATATTCAATACTTTATAATCCGAAAGAAGTTTCGATGTCACTATTGAGGTTTGCTGGCTGCCGATTTTATTTTAATTATAAACTAAAAATGGTGGAATTAATTCAAAATAAGTTCCACGAAATTCTAACGAATTTTCAAATTTAGGTTTTTGACAATGGTTCTTTTGACCCTTCTGACCACTCTTTTCCATTTAGCAACCGCAGATTGCTTTGTTGACTAGAGCACTTATACCTTTCGATTGGCCAATTCGGCGTAATATTTGGTAAATTCATATTTTTGGAAACTAAATCCACGCTATTTTGTTCCAGCATTTTTATTGTGATGAGCATAAGGTTAAATCCAAATTTCAGCTAAATGCTTTCGAAGAAAAGGGAACAATTGTTTAGTCGGCAGATAAGAGCCAAACGAATAATAATAAAAGCATTGCTCGAAAATGTATTGAAGCTAAGCTTGACGTACATTACATATGTATGTTTCATCGCCCAAAACCAAACGCGCATTGTTCTAGTTAATTAATTGAATCGTATATTTTACTGTCTCTGATTTGAATAATTTTACGTTGTTTTTCGGTGCAGAATATTTTTGCGTTCTTAAAACTTCAACGCTTTTTAACTCTTTAGACACACTTTTTTTCATAGTTCGGTATATTTTTGGCGACATCTTTGGCGAAAATAGTACAGTTTCCAACAATGACGATAACTATCTTCTGACAGAATAGTTTCTTATGAGCAGCTTCTTGTCAAATTTTTGTTTTCAAGACTGCCTTTTGAACGAAAGTTTGTATTTTATGAAATATAAAATCATTTGTGGGACGTAATATCTGTAATATGATTCGGTATATTCTTTGGGATCTATTTTTTTTTAAGTTTTGTTTTATTTTGTAGAAAATCGTGCTTTTATTAGATTTAGACTAGATTTTACAAACAAATTTAGGATTTAAAATGTATTTTGTGGGAAATAATTAAATACGATAACAAATTATCCTTTTATTTCAAATACTTTGTAGAACCTAATAAAAATCTAGAGTCAAGCGAAGTTTTGTTAGACAATAATTGCAATCAGCCGTTTCAACTTATAATTATCATTACGTTCAGATAATACAGATAATATTTGGCCGATTTTAGGTGTGATTTTTAAAGATTAGAATCGAGAAATATTGAAAACAAATAAAGAAAATATATGGCAAGTCTAATGAGATTTGAATTTATTGGATTCTGTTTTATTTTATTTTGTGGAACTTAATTCAAGCATTTATTTATTGTAAGATTTTACATATACATAGTACATATTTGGTGCGATCATTTAGTTTGGAGTAAAAAATGTATTTTGTAAGAAATAATTAAATATAATAATAATTGATTCTCTACATACTTCAAATACTTTATGGAACCTAATAAAAAATCGAAGTTTAACTTCACAGCCGAATTATGATTTACTATTTTTTTAATAGATAATAACCGATATCAGTCATTTCAATTTATAATTTACATTAAGTTTCACTTGAATAAGGTTCAAAAAAAGATATTGCTTGGTCGATTTAATACGTGATCCACTACTTTCCGAGCCATGTTCAGATGTTTCGCGATTAATTGATGAGCTCTTTATGGTTTCTCCAGCTATTTAGGCTAAAAAGGCTAATTCAAGTTGGTATTGCAAGATTTAGATATTATTTCGTAGGATCATTTATTTTAAAATAATAATGTATTTTTTAGGAAATAATTAAATAATAATTTATTCCCTACTTTAAATACTGTGTGGGACATAATAAAAAATGCTAGCACTACTGTTTTTTGTAGGGAACAATCGCTATCAGGGCCAAGTTTTGGTATATTTTCCTTGAATTTATAATTAACAATACGATCCACATGAGTAATTTATTTCAACACCACTAAAGATATATAA
This sequence comes from Tipula helvola, assembly GCA_963556165.1. Classification (NCBI taxonomy): domain Eukaryota; kingdom Metazoa; phylum Arthropoda; class Insecta; order Diptera; family Tipulidae; genus Tipula; species Tipula helvola. The sequence continues at coordinate 391,698,111 of OY744482.1, forward strand.
TAAAGTGTATGTTTAGATACGTATGAACTATAGACACAGTTGATTAGAAACGCTATCATCGAATCGATTTATTTAAGTCAATCTAACGAGGTCAGTTTAGAATATACATACATCAATAAAATTATTACGTTCTTATGCTGCCAATGATTTAAAAGTTCTTGACAACATTGGTGTTTTAAATTTTAAAAATATTTAGAATAATTATTTTAGTTTATGCTTTTTTATGTATATAATTCTATTTGTAAATTATGATATCACTTAAAGTCTAAAGCCGTTTTGATATCTTATCTAATCTTACCCTTAACGATGTTTTATATCGAATGTAAAAACTAAATAAAAATTATTATTACTTTTAACTTACATTGTATAATAAAATATTTTATCAAGGTTGATGATTTCTTAAACAAGTTTTAGTTTTTTAGTAAAATAATGAATTAATTTATCAGACTATCAGCCAACATAGTTTCGACAAAAATCTATGGAATGTACTAAAAATACCATCTTAAATATTCTTAAATTATTTAATTCATAAATTTTTTTTTTCTAAATTAATTTTTATTATAAATGTCATCGAGTTCAATAACATTTTAATAAAATGTAATTAAGATAATTTTTTGTCTTGTTGAGCAATTGATGAAAATACAATTATTTATAGAAGAAGAATTTTTGTTTTGTTGGGCGGGTTTTACAAAAATAATTTCAACTGTGTGTGTGTGTGTGTGTATCAATTAAATTATTTGGACTTTATTTAAAAGCCATATTTAAATACAAAATCCCCATTTAATTCAATTTATTAAACATTTGATTTAAAAACAAAAAGTATAAATGTTTTTCGGAATTAATTAATTAAATCGATTTAAAAAATAAATAATAAATAATGCTACCTCAAAAACTTTTGTACATCATCCCCAATTTTCATTTACCACCCGATTTCCGGAAAGCCAAAATTTTTGGTAATCACAGGAAAATCAATTGAACATAACAAATTTATGAATGAAAATTGGATAAAAAAAAAATATTATTACGACATTGTATTAGGTGGGATAAATTTAAATTTGTGGGGGATGGGCGACAAAAATACATTGTCAATTAGGTTATACATACATATAGTGTCTGGATAGATACAAATTAAATTGTTGTTGTTTCACAATCACAATATTGACAATAATAAATAATATATTTGTTATTTGTAATGCTGCAAACATGAAAAATATGTGTGCAACATAAAACATAAGCAACATGTGTTTTCATTTATGTACATACATACATTTAAATTGTTGAGCATTTGTCGTCTGAATATTATAAAAAATAAATGTAAGTGTGTATGCTTGTGTTTGTGTGTGTGGCATGGCGGGTGGTTGATTAAAAAAATTTTCTTACATAAAATAAAATATACAAGAGATTCGAAGCGGATATCTTAAATAGAATTTGATTAATTATTACGATTAATCGTTTAAAAACAACTTTCTATTGAATGTTTGCTAATAATTCACACATTACGATTATTATTTTTGAAAAAGAAAATTGCAGTAGAAAGTAGAATTGAATTTAAAATTTATCTTGTTTCAAATTAAATCCAAAATTCAATAAGCTGTACCATAACGACAAAAAAAGATGACCTATCTCGAAATTATTTATAATCTGCTAAAGAAATCGTAGCTAAAATTTCGAAATCAATTATAGAGTTGTAACTACTTCCAAGGTTTTCATTAAAAGTTGGCAAGTGAAGTTTTTGCTTGATATAACACTTTTTAGTGTTTCATCGTAATCCATACAATTGTGATGATTAAGATTTGGAAAAGTGCTTTGAACTGGCTTGCAATACCCATGTCAAATCGAGACATCTTAATAATTTCGAAATAAATCTGAAAAATATGAAAGCCTCGAAAATTCTAAAAAAAGAAGAATTTCGAAGAACCTTCAAATTATACTAAATTCATGGTTTGAACGATGAAAGTTTAAAATTTCGCGATTGAAAAAGCGTGAAACCATTGCCAAACAAAATTGGAATAAATTTGAATAATTTCGATTACTCGGAATATGCATACATCGGATTACATATTTAAAAATTTGCAATTTTAGAATTGAACAACCGAAGAGCTTTAAAATTTATAAAATTTAACAATTTTAAAATTTCAAAAATCTACTTGTTTGACCGATATTTGTGTATTTGTTATATTACTAACATGCGACTTTAAGTTTCGTTTTTATGTTTGCCATTGTAATTCGATTTCTGTTAAATGAATCCTAGCTTAGCAGTCGACCTAAAAGCAATGTGGACGCATTAGGTTGGGGGAGGTCTGTTTTAAGCTTACAACTATTAGTTTCTCACTATAACTCTCATTAAAAATGTGTGTTTCGTCATCCTGTTTCACATTCAGACAAACAAATAAAATTTTCGCTATTGTGTAACTGAATCATACAATTCTTCATAATAATGCTTTGTGCTTAAAAACCATTTTAAAAATGCGTGCTCGATGCGTCATTTGTAATGCGGAGCGTGTTATTTTAATAATTTTATTGTAATTAAAATTAATTGCACAATGTTTATTGTTAAAAAGACAGTTGAAACCCGGTTCTAAAGGTTTATGGACCATAACCATATTTTGAAACAATATACATAAAACCAAAACGTGCCAAAAAGAGCAAAAATTTAAACAAACTCGTAAATACTAGGATAACGCGCAGCAATATCAAAACATAATAACGGCGACACCAAATATAAACTAAATTTATTGTATATTAAAAAGCATTAAAATATGTAACAACATAACTTTTACAAAAAAAGAAAAAAAAATTCGCCCAAGGCAAAATACCATCAATCTTTCGAAAGAAATAACTTATCGCTAGAAAGTATCTCGACAACAACAACAAAATACATTTTATCATTTCTAACGTTTCTATCGATAATTTTTTATTTTTTTATTTATTATTATTATTATTATTATTTCAAAGTCATATCTCCGATTGAAATTATTAAAAATAATAAAATTTCTTAGATCACTTAGATTAGATGAAAATATGTACACACATAAATATACACGCACACATAACATATAATAAAATATTTTTTTTAATTTGATTACTCCACTTATATATTTAATGAAGGAAAGTTTCTTGACTTTCCTAGAAATAAACCACCACAATAATAAACAAGATAGATGACCTGATAACCTTAATCATAAAAATTAAGATAAATAAAAATTGTATACAATAGGGCATTCATTTATTAGAATTTATTTAAAAGTTACATAGATGACCTTTTTTTTTGGTCGTGGATCCCTAAAATTAGAATACTCTCGATTGTATAATATACCGGACGACACAAAGAAATTTGTTTCAAATCGTGCATATCGTATTTTATTTTCACCGAATATACATAATATTTCGCACATTTATCAATTCTCATAAATTTCCAGTCGGATTTTTTTTTACGAATTTTTATCGAAATTTATGTATCTAAAAAAACGAAATAAAAAAATAAAAAAAAGTTTTGTTATAAATTTTCCTTTTGAAGCAAAAATAAAAATTATTGTACATATAAATAAATAAAAGTTTTTCATTAATTTGTTACGATAATTTATTTTCCGTCGTCCCCCGTATACATAATCGTACTCTCGAAAAAGTTCGTGAATTTTTTTTTTTTTTTCAATAATAAAGACACAAAAAAAATATTTAACAAGTCAAATAATTAAAAATAAAAATTAAATTGTTTTCTATTTTTGGTGTTATTTCGGAGTACCGAAAATTTTTGGATCTAAGAACGAATGGCCTTACCGCTTTTTCTTGGAAGAGGAGGTAGAAAAAGGTAGAAAATGAGATTAATTTATTATTTTGTTTCTAGTTTTTTATCATATTTTTGTTTATTTTACTTTTAATCAATAACTTCGGCGATTAATCAAAAATATTTTTTTTTGTTATAATTAATATTTAATTTTTTATGCAGAAAAAGTTGGTAGGTGGGGGTGGTAATTAATGAATTTAAATTAGAAAAAAATAATAATTATGTTATTTAAAAATATGGTTGAACAAATTTATAATGTCGGAAGGAGAGTGAATTGTTCTGGGATTTGGTTCGATTATTTATAAATATCCAGGTTGGTTGTATTTTCAATATTAGGTCTTCAATATTTTGTCTTGTTGCTTTGGTTTATGAGAAATATCTTTTTTCGGAGTAAAATTTGTTTTAGTAATTTGCTAGTTTTTGTCAATGTACGTTAATAAGTAAAATAAAGTTACTTCGTTAAAAAATTAAATAGGCAGTTATAATTTTGGAGTTAGATTCATATAATACATATTTGTCTTAAATAATTGTGTATTAATTGTTCGATTTTATGGTAAATAAGCTTTCAGAAAAAATATAAAAAGTGGTGACCCCTTATATCAAAGGGTCACCAAACATGGTATTTTTCAGAAAAAACACTATCTTCAACAATTGAATAAAAAATAAAAATCATAATCATTCCCTTTCATAAGAGCCATCAGTAATTAAAATCGGCTCAATAGCTTTACAGAACGAACATTTTGAACATTTGCGTTTTTAAGAAAATTGAAAAATTTAGAAAACGGCGAACTGCCCTGCTCCGATTTGTCTCAAAATCAAACAGGGTCAGGACAAACGTTGATCGTTTCCCTATGGAATCGCTGAATTAGAAAATCGTGATCGATTTTGTCAAAAACTTTTCCGAAATCAGTATAAATTATATCGAGCTTGTATTTCGAATTAGTATTTTTAAATAGATCGCCACAAAATGTAACCAGATTAGAGACTGTTGATCTGTCACGATGAAAACCGTGTTAAAGGGGAAAAATAAGCGGTCTAATGTGAAAAGATAAATTCTTGTAGATCATTGATTCTCATTGAATTTTTCCCAATCTCGCAATCTTAGATCTGACTTAAAAGTCGTCTTTCCAAAGATATATCCAGCCCTATTTAAATTATGAAGCCTATTACGACTTTTCTCGAGATTGGCCAGCTCCCTATTGAACCTTAAGGCTGACGAAAGTCAGCATTACTTCTAATCGAGTGAGTATGTCTTTCGATTCCCTGTTAGTAGGTATTACTGAAATTGTAGTGAAAATTATTAAAGCGTAAAAAATACTGGAGACTTAAATGAAAATTATTTTCGTTCTTGGTGTTGGTAGATACTCGTGCAACCATAGAAGACATAATTCATTCGTCTCACGTTTAGTCACAGACTAAAAAATCAATAAGATCAGAACATAATATTGAACAAAATACCATTGCACCAATTATGTACTCGACTAACCGAGTAATTTGGATACAGTAGGAAAACCTGTATAAAATGTATTTGAGTCGGCACACATCGTATTAAAGTTAAATAGTTGTAGTTTCGGAGTTGGGAGGTTAAAAATTAAAATTTGAAAGCATTTACTTGTGCTACTAAGCTAATTTTTGCGTTAGTTGTATTTTTCGGAGTAGCACTTTTGTGGTTTGAGAATTTCAATTACATATTTCTAAGTTGAAGATACATTTAGCAGTTGAAATATCGGAGTTGGTAGTTTTGAAATAAGACCCTCTTTTTGCGGAATTTTATTGAAGGCTGGATAAAAGACCTAATGTTTTTTTGTCGCTTGAAGATATTGACAATGTAATAATTTCCGAGTAAGCAGATTTCATATTATTTATCCTATTAGTGTCATAATCTATCAAAAGCTGGTTCTCGGAATTTAGATTTGTGAACAATTGTTTGCTAAACTCATTTTATTTTTGCTAATTTATGTTTGTAGTGGTACAAAGTGCAATAAGTTTGTATGGTATAAAATTAGATCGTTGAAATTTCAAGACTTCCCAGTATTTTCGGTATTTGCATTTTTCGGAATAGTACCTTATTGTAAATTTAAATTGCTATAAACTAAAGCTGGTTTGAGAGTTCTAATTTTATACGGAATTGAAGATACATTTTTGAAATTTTCGAGTCCTCAGTTTTAAGTAACTATACTATAAAAGGCAAGTAAGCCTATTTTCGGAGTTGGCAGGTTTATATAAAAATGGGAACTTTTAATACCTTAAAATATCAAACAATTGCAAATAATTTCCAGAAAAATTATAGAATGGTCAAATTCACAAAATAATAATAATTTCCACAGTCTGAGAAAACAATTTTTTTTTTTTTTGTACGTTCGCATGGAAAATTATTATTATTACTGTTTTATTATTCTTAGTTTTTCATATTAAAATGCAATATGCAAATTTTTTTTTAATTTTTAAACAACATATGCTACTTTTTAATATTTTTTTTTTGTTTTTATAAATATAAATAAAATATACATTTTTAAATTTTTAAGTCTAAAATGCGATATTAATTGGTAATTACACTCATTAGTGTTTGTTAAAATTTAATTACAATAAAATTTTTATATTTATACTAGAGAGAGTTTGTATATGTATATATATTGTTGTTTGTAAAATATATTTTTTATGGTATTTTAAATAATTAAATTATTTTGGTTTAAATGAGAGAGAGACTACCAGCATAGAAATTACTATTGGGAATTAAGTTTTAACTATGGTCATAAAATTTCTGGAAACTTATCCCTTTTTTCGTTGTTGTTGCTTTTGTTGTTATTATTAATAATTTTTTGCCGAAGTCTCTTATATAATAAAGTAATTAAGTACGAAAGTGTGGCAAAAAAAAATAATTTATCTTTTGTTGTATAATTGATAAATAATTTTTATTACATTTTTATGTGTTTTATTTTATTATATACAAGAAGACGAGTATTTGATACAGAATTAATCTGTTCGACTATAAAATTAAATTAAAGTCAATTTCGGTCGAAATATTATATTAGAGATGATGTGAGTGGGTGTAGCAGTATTTTTTACATTAATTAATTTCTTGTATATAATTCAAACAAATAAATTATTTAGAGTTCAATGTGTTACAAAAATTATTATTATTTTATTCATTTTCTAGTTTTATTTTTATTTTATTTTTTATAAAACTAAAAAAAAAAATTAATTAAAAATTTAATTAATAAATGAAAAGAAATACAACAACAACAAAAATGTGTATACGTTTGTAACTAAATTGTTAATGTACATGGAATAATATCAATAGGAAATTTAATAAAGTTTTTAATTGAATAATATCCAATTAAAACAGAAATAATGAAAAAAATTAAATTAAATAATTTAAATAGGAAAATTAGAGGGTGATCAATAAAAAAATGTACTTACTTTGAATAGGAAATACGTGATTTGTTCAATGTGACCTAAATAAAAATTTGTGGACTATTTAATCTCACTGATTTAATGTAGCTAATTATTTAATGTTTGTTGGTCGATGTATGTATGATTGGAAATGCCCAAATCGCAATAAAAAAAACATCAGAGCTAATAACAAGAATTGTACAATTGAAAATAATTTAACATCGTTGGTCTAGGAAATTTAATTATGCTTAGCAGCAAGTCACAATTATTTTTTATAAAAACGAAGTATAAAGTTCTAAACCATATCATCTTCTATGTCAATTGAAATTAATTTATAAAGCTGCGGAAAGTGCAGTCGGTTAATTCAGAGCAGATAAAGTGAAGTTTTTAGATTAATAAATTAAACTCATGTACAGTCAGAAACATTCAGATGTATACGGCAAATTAAAATCAACGAAACACTTTTTTTTTTTTTGCTTACTTTTTTTATTTTAAAAATACATAAATATGAAGTAAATATATGTGATAACATTATTGATAAAAAATAAAATTTTAAATATGATATCTTCTGTTTGGTTTTTAACTTTATCTTTAATTTTCCCTCTAAATATGAGCCGTATACATCTGAATGTTTCTGACTGTATGTATAAGAAAAATATTTCATTTTTTTATGGTGAAAAATTTACAAATTAACCTGAAATTGGAAAACCCCTTATAATCCGTCTGTCAGTCCAAACTATGATTTTAGCAACTAGAAAGGGGATGAATTTCAGCATTTGCGACGAAAATGAATATTGCCAATAGGAATGGAACTTGGCTACTAGTTCTTAACCGATTATGATAAAATTCAATTTGTGCAATGAAAATGGGATTCTATTTGATTCTAAGTCGTTTTTAGATGAAGTTCTGAAATATGACCAAGTTGGATAGAATTTGGCTATTTCTTAACCGGTATTGATGAAATTAGGCATGAAGTTCTGGAATATGGCCAAATAGGATGGAGCTTGGTTATTTCCTAACCGATTTTGATAAAATTCGTTTTGTGCGATGGGAATGGGATTTTAGATGAAGTTCTGGAATATGGCCGAATTTTATAGAATTTGGCTATTTCTTAACCGGTATTGATGAAATTCGGCATGAAGTTCTGGAATATGGCCAAATAGGTTGGAACTTGGTTATTTCCTAACCGATTTTGGTAAAATTCGTTTTGTGCGATGAAAATGGGATTTTAGATGAAGTTCGGAATGTGGCCAATTAGAATTGCAACTTGGCTATTTTTTAACCGATTATCATAAAATTCAACTTGTGCTATGAAAATGAGATTCTGTTTGATTCTAAATGATTTTTAGATGAAGTTCTGAAATATATTCAAGTAGGATGGAACTTGGCTAAATTTTAACCGCGGAAAAACAAATACTGCAAAACGTTATTTAACCATTCTATGTATCTATGTGTTTTTTTAAACTGATTTTCATGGATTATTTGGTTAAACGATTGACAGATGAAATTCCATTAAATTTCACCAACCCTATTATATCAGACTTTCGCAGAATGCCCTAATTTAAAAATTCATAGCATCGTAACTTTGAATTATCATTCATTAGTAGAAATTAAATAATTTCTCAACACACAAAATTATTATTATTAATTAAATTATTTTATGTAGCTATACAATTTTATAGCTACTCGTAGCAAAAAAATAAAAACGCGACTCTAAGCAAAAATAACAACACCCAATAATTATATTCTATACTCTCCTAAAAACATAACAATTAAAAATATTACAAATTTTTTTTGTTATTATTTTCTAGTTACAAACACAGTAATTAGACGAAAAAAAAATACCGAAAAATATAATTTATATTTTTTTTATGATTATTACAACAAAAATAAAATAAAATAATAATAGTAATAAAAACCAACCCTTAAGCTATTAAGAATTATAATTATTTATTTTTTATTATTATAATTCTCCAACAATGTTTCTTTTTATTTTTTATAATAATTGGTTTTATTACAGTTGCTTGGCGACAAATATGTCTGAACATAAATTATAATTTATTGTAATATTTTTTTTAATATTTAACATTATTTCTTTTTTTTTGTTCAATCAATATTAATATATAATTTCGTATAATTAACATTAAAAACATGTGTTTTGAATAATAATAATATGATTTATGAACAAAAATAATTTAGCTGATTGATTTTTCGAATTCCTAGATTTATACGTGTTTGTATATTTTAATATAATGGTATAGTCATGAAAAAAAAAACAAGGGACGAAATCTAATTTATCACCCTTAATAAATTTAATATAATAGCTTTATGTGTCCTGTGTGTATATATTTATGTATGTACATATATATTCAATAAATTCAATTTCAACCACTTAAAAATATTTTTTCACATAATTTATAATTTATTTTAATTGAAAATTGGTCACATATTTAAATTTTGTTATTGTGTTTATGATTTATTAAAATAAAATATATTTTTTTTATTATTATTATTACTATAATATTAAATATAATTATAAAATTATATTTAAATATTTATTGGGCATCGTTGTTCCATACACTTAACCGACTGAAATTTATATAAATTTGGGGTGGCGGCTATTTTCCCCAAATAAAATTATATTACTTTTGCTTAGTTTTTGTAGAATAATAATAACATCCCTAATTTATTTATAAAATAGATTAATCTCCTTCCTCTTTTTTGTTGTTGTTTAATTTATTGATTTATTGGTCTCATAATTATTTGTGCTTTTGTTTATATTTAATTATTATTAAAAGCCAAAAAATCACACAAGTGAAAGTGACTTTTTGTGTTTGTTCATATAAAACAATAAATTTGAATTATAAATATTTAAAATCATTATATTGCCGTCAATATTATTTGAATTTTATTAAACGTATTTTATTATTATTGTTCAATTATTATAAAATAGACATAAATACATACATATAATATAACAATAAAATAATTTTATTAAAGCTTTTTAGTGTTTTCTCAATAAGTACGGACATATATACGTACATACAAAACCAAGACTATATAAGTAAATTACTTTATTGCATTGCACATTTACTTCTTGAAAAAATAGGAAATTCAATTTAATAAAAACTATCAGAGAAAAGTTATAAAATTCGAAATAAAATGAAATATAAAATACAGTAAACGAAATATTTATTTAATAAATATAAAACATATTTTATCACTGTATTTATATATTATGGTTTTATCTTCATACACAACTCCTAATAGCAAATAAGGATATTAAGGATAGAAAATTTTATTGAATATAATATAAAAACCAATTATCGATAATAAAAATGAAAACTATCAAAATTATAAAAAAAACTATTGTATATTATAGTGTTATCGCAAAGAGTTTTGAACAATTTAATTTTTTGTTAGGATTATTGCATTAAAATAAATATCCGATTTAATTTGGTAAGCATTTAAAATAATACCGTGTTTATAAGATGTGAGCATGATAATATTTAGTGCCGCCATCTTTTGGTGGACGCTATAAATATAAAAGTCAATAAAATGTTGAATGTGGTGCTATTACGTATTTAGATTCAGAACCTAGGGTTGCCAACTTTCTAAAATGGTCCGACCGGCCAGAGGTACATAACAAAAAATAAACGTCATATAACACAATTGAGGTGAGCCAACACATTATTTTCTTTTACAAACGGCGTATTTTGAGATATAAGAAAGAACAGAAGGAATAGTATATTGATCACGTGACCTCGGAATATTCCGTACGTTATGTAGTAAAAGAACGGATTTGTTTTTTTTTTAATTAGGAAAAAATTAACTTATATAATTTCTATTTATAATTGATTATAAAAACAGCTGATTATACATTCATGGTAAATGATTATAAAACGTGCTATTCAGCCATATATAAATATTTTTAATTGTAATTCATATTAAAATTTAATTAACATTTTTTTAATTATAACGATATTTCGAGCCAAATGCTCATCCTCAGGTTACTATTTATTATTACAAAAGAAATTACATAAAAGTTATAAAAAATGGTTTAAAATTACATATAAATTAAAAATTAAGAAAATAAATTAAAAAATTCTTAATTATATGTATCTGCACTGCAAGCAACCCTAAAAAAAAGTTTTCACTTACAAACTATTAAATTATCTCTGTGAGATTGTCAATTTTTAATTTTCGACGCTAAAAAATTTTTTAGCGCGCTAATAAAATGTTAATATACAAATGTCTGATGATGGGTGACAGCAAATGAGACTAACCTTTTGTAATTTAAAAATTTAAAATTGACAACCTCACAGAGATAATTTAATAGTTTGTAAGTGAAAACAATTTTTTTAGTGTTGCTTGCAGATACATATAATTAAGAATTTTTTAATTTATTTTATGTAAGTTCCCTTAATTTTTAATTTGTATGTAATTTTAAACAATTTTTTATAACTTTTATGTAATTTCTTTTATAATAATAAACAGTAAACTGAGCTTTTGGCTCGAAATATCGTTATAATTAAAAAATGTTTAATTAAATTTTAATATGAATTACCCGTCGTGGAAGGCGCCACTTCCGGTTTCCCTATTTTCTTTAAAATTCACTAGGACCTCCCAATTTAAGAAAAAGCTGAAATACGAAGTCAGTTCGACTAGATATAGGTTGCACCAGCTGTGTTGTAGAGAGGACACAGACAGATAGATCGACAAACACCACTTCGAAGCCCAACAATTTTAAAGTTACTAACGTAAAAGAAAGTAAAAAATTGAGGTGTGACCAACACACGATTTTCTTTTACGAACGGGGAATTTTGAGACACTAACCTAAACGAACGTAAAAAGGAACATTAACACAAATTCAATTTTATTTTTAAAATATCTGTTTAGCATTCAGCGCTGGGAAGTTACTAAACCTGTTCGGAAATCAATTGATAAATACTCTGACGATAAACGGTACCTATGTATAGAGAAAATGTTTTACAAATTTTTTTAAAGCGAAGGCATATACATACGCACGATAACAAAAAGTTGTAAAAATGGGCTGCATAGCATACAAAAAAGAACAGTAATAAACAGTGGTGGTTACTAACTTAAATTTTCATGCATGCAATAAATCGAATTACTTGTTTAGTAATTTTTTAACTTACACAAAAATTCATTTGGCTACTTTAAAAAAATAAATTCAGGTTTTATTTTATATTACATTTAAATCCTAATTTTCATTAGAGAACATTAATATTTTCTTCTAAAACAACCAAAGTCATATGTAAATATGAAATTAGTTTCAGCGGGTATATCTGCTGTAATCTAGAACTTTTAAAATTATATTGTTTTGCTTCCCGATGCGACGTCGCGAAATTTATTTTGTGGAGGCATCATCAATTTGATTGCTACACTTAATTAAATCTTTATTGTTTGTACACATTTGTTTTAATCGATTTTTCTAAATATAAATGAAATGGTTGTTAGATTATTCGATTAAATTACGAAGCGTATAGTATTGGGTTAGGTAAGACTCTTGAGATGTTTGGATTAATCTAGATTTCCGGTGTTGACTATAGCGTTAAATATTTTGGCATCGAAGTTATTCGATTTTTTTTAGATTATGCGACGCCTTTCAGTTATTTTTTCGAGAAAGCTGTTTTTTTAGCTTTTGAATTGCTTAGCATTGAGCTGTCTTTTTATTATTAGCGATTTTATTCGAGATTTGCGTAAAAAATTTAAATTTCTCGGAAATTTCAAGATTATCGAGTTTTTCGATAATCTTGAAATTTCCGATATTTTCGATATTATTCGTGTGATGTCCGCATAATATTTTTCAGATTTGTCGAGATTCTTAGTGATTTCTTGATTTTTTAAGATTATCGATATTTTTCAAGAATTCTCACATTATTCAGCATCGAGTTATTTAAAGTTAAGTTAAATTTGGAAGATATTGATTTACATTTCAGATTATCCGTGTTCCTTGAAATAATTTGGATTATTCCGGATATTGTGAATTTGAATGGGCGAATTGGGTTGCTTGGGATATATTCGATATTTTCGAGATTAACATTGAAGTAATACAAAATTTATGAGATTACTTGCTCGTTGATGTTACTCGGATGATGTTACAGTTAATTCAAAACAGTTGAAGTTCGGTAATTCTTCGAGGTTTATTGTAGTTACTAGGATTCAGTATAGCTGCTCTATGTTGAGTTGTATATGAGTCTGTAATTCTATACTTAAAAGCAAAAGTCACCTAAGAGACTTTAAGCGATTTTTATTAATTTTAACGCGTTCACTTGTATTTTGAACGCAAAACACGTTACTTTATAAAAAATCTTGCTGTCGCAACCGAGTTTGATACTTCACTTGATGGACTGTACCCTCAAATTACCGTTATCTTTTCCATATACATATAATGGACTGATACACCACTAAACCAATAATAATATAATTTGGAGCGTCCATTATAGTTTAAATATCTAGCGGTATAAATGAGTACCAGCCATAAAGAAAGGGTTAAAATTTATTGAAAAATCAATCTTCTGAACAGGCCACGGCGGCTGGACAGATTATATCACAATTTACAGTACAGAATGTACTGTGCAGGTTGTGTTAGCGAATTATACTAATACAGCCAAGGAGAAACAGAAAATAAAGGAAACTGCTACTTTAGTGAAAGAGATAACACTCAAATGTTTATCCAAATAATTTCGTGTTTGCATCATGTTCTGATTTTTTTTTTGTTTCATTTATACATTTAATCATTGTACATAATTACATAATATGGTACGTAGAAATAGAAGTAACAACAAATAAAATATGAAAATAACCGTAACCACTTCTGATGTCGTCACCACTTCTTGGTGATTGAATTGAGGGTTAGCTTGAGTTAAGTTCAAGCAGAGACAACACATTTATCATAGATCTCTCTTTTGACTAAAAACATGAAAAAAAATAAACTTCTGATATTTCATTGTGTTGGTGTATTTTATATGGCAATGATTTTTAAATGCGTTGCGTATATAATACGTATATGCAATACAACGATAAGATGGGAAATATCAGAAGTTTACTTTTTTTCATAGTTTTTAGAAAAATGAGAAATCTATGGTAAATATGTTGTCTCTGGTTCAAGTATGCATTTAGTTTTTCAGACCTTATTGATTTGGGAATTGAGTTGGAAGTTAACTTGAGTTATTTTGAGTTGACTTTACGTACGAATATAGTTTTGAGTGATAATTTGAGTATTTTATTGCGAAGTAGGGTGTTGGTTGGAGTACAGCGAAAGGTTCAGTCGTAGATTTATTCGGCAGTTGAGCTGGAAGCACGATTAAGTTGAGTTTAGAGTTGAGTTGGGACTGTGTTTAAGTTGAATTGGTGATTGAGTTAAGGGTTGATTAAATAATTGTATGCTGTCATTTCTCTATAGCCGAAAACGGCTAAATTCATTGTGAGAGGAAAATGAAGTTTTAATGAAGCATACAAACAGATGGATTAAATCAATAAATTACTTTTCTTGATATTTTGTGAGATGTGACTATTTTAAACAACCGAAAGATTACATTTTTCTTAGTTTATGGCTTTCTTTTTTAGTTAGCTGCGATGCATTTTGAAGAGAACCATTTTGTTAGATCAATTTTTGTTTAATTTAATTTTTTTTTTAATTTGCTCAAAATAAATATTTCTCTAATAGTTTGTGTCTCTGTGTCTTATTCAATAAGATTCAACAAACTAACAACGAACGGGGCCCTTCTTGAAGCATTAAAATTATGTATTGTATACAGATATTTTATTGTTATTTTAATGAAATTTTATTCCAAGAAATTTGTGTTGATTTTATCATATATACATACATACATAGCCATCCATCCGTCTGCTCCTGTTTAATGATAATGGTGAAAGCTGATGATGGATTAAAAAAAATCGTAGCAGCGCAAAAAAATTGCATTGAATTCAATTTTATTTTATAACCCAATTTTTGTTCTGTTGCTATGTATCATGTATGATTCATCACATAGCTGTTAAATAATTTATGGCTTCAAATTTAGTTTTATCTATTTCCAATCTTTTTAGTTATTCTTTATCTTATATAATTTATAAACGTGTGTATCGTGTGTATACAACAAAATTTAATGTATGTACTGTTGTATGTTAGATATTCCATCCATTATAATGACTAAATGATTTAACTTTTTTTTTTTTGTATATTATAAATTGAAAATTAATTAGTTTTTGAGACATTATTATTTGTTTTTTGGGTATTAAATATAATTAATTAAAAACAACAAAATAGATTGCTTCCGGTTTGGAATTAACAATCTTAATATTTTTTAAGATAATATCAAAGAAAATTCCTAAACTAAAAATTTATTGTTTTAAAATTGTTTTCTCTGAATTTATGACTTTTTTCTTTGTGAAAAAAACAGATCTCGTTTAAATTATAAATGTTTGTTGAATTTTTTTGAAATTATTTATGTATGACGTTAATTAATCGTTTAATTGTTTTTTCATTTTTTATTTTATTTTTTTCATTGCAGCGAAACGACGAAAATTTAAACGTTTCACTATCTGTGCCACAATACAACGGCCATCATCAACCAAATCCACATTTCGATATGGGAGATCAGGTGAGATATAAATTTAACAAGAAACAAATTATTTTGTTCAACCCTTAAAAAAATAATATTTATCTATCTATATCAATCGTATTATTCCCCAGAGTATTATTATAAATGTATTTTAGGGAAATAGAGGGGAAATATATACATAAAATTTCCTTCCTTTTTAAGTTGTGTAATTATTTTTAATTTCTTTCTATTTTATTTTATTATTATTACTACGATATTTTTTGTTTTGTTTTTATCTTAAATCAGCTTTGGGTTTTTTTTTATCATGGGTCTAACACTCCTCGTACACACACAAAACATTTCTATTTTATTTATGTTTTGATTTATTTTTATTTTATTGTTTTGTTTAAATGGAATTAGATTTCGTTTTATTGTATGTATAAGGGGCGAGGGGTTGGAAAATGTGTAATTTTTGACCTTACTCATCGTTTGATTATATATAGCTAAGTTTTGTAATATGGCGGATTGGAATTAGTTTTTATTATTATTTCGGAAATGATAAATATTTTTTGTTTTTTTTATTTTTATTAATGTACATATGTGCAGGGGTAGGTACACTCACTTTAAAATCTTATGCGCAAGAAATATATACTAAAGCTCTGCTAAACTAATTTTTGCTGTTGTAGATAATTTTTTAAAAAACACTGATTTTTTGAAAACTACTAAACTAGCTCTTGTTTAAATAGTATAGTTTATAAAAACCTCTCATATTTACCATACAAAATAGTTTATAGTGACGTTATTTTCCTCATTACTTTGTAAAAATGACCCAAATGATTTGTCATTGCTCTCATCGACTTTTTTAGTTCAGATGGAGTCCTCTCAATTAATTATATGATTACCATATAGACAATCAGAGGATAAAGGCTCCATTTCCCTGAAAACAGATTACCATATGCAATTTTGAGTGTAAACTCAACTACATATTTTTAACAAAATTAGCAGCTTCCGTTGTTTAATTTGGTTAGACATTTCGTGTGCGTTGGGACAGAAAATTTATTTTGCAAATATTTTAAAGAGTATAAAGTTTACAAACAACTACTTAATACAAAATGTTTCCAAAAAATAAAAATAAATAAAAATAAAAAATAAAAAATTTAAAATTTTAAAACATTATAAAAAATATGAAAAAAACAAAAAAAATTGCATAATAAGTTTCTCAAAATTTGATGTTCGTAAAAGAAAGTCGTGTGTTGGACACACCTCATTTTTTTTGTTTGGTTTTGTAATTGTTGCCAGGGTTGCCACTTTTACATAGAAAATACGAAGTAAATACGGCTTGAAAGTGGAGTAAATTAACTTTTTTTTGGAGTAAATCATGCCTTAGTAAAACAATGCTCTTATTTCAGAATATTTATTAAATTAATACATTTATAAATAAATTAGAGATTTTAATATAAATTTATTTTAAAAAGTGTACATAAGTGTAACATATATTCATAATGTTACACGAAAGGAACATCATATCACATACATAATTTGAGAGTATTGCGTTGCAGTCTTTCAGTTGATATTTTCCATCGATATACTTGAATTTGTCTGAAAATTTTAGAAGTTCTGGTGTGTCACCTGGTTCCCAACAAGCTTTGTCTGGTTTCAATAATTCCTGAGCTGCAAACATAAGATTTTCCACAGTTGTCGTATTGTATTTAGGTTAGTTCTTAAGTTGGTTTTAATTAAATTTAATTTTGAGAACTTCCGTTCTGCTGATGCAGTACTATGAGGTAGCGAACATAGTATTAGCATGTATTTTGAAATGTCGTTAAAAATAGGCTCTTCCAAGACATCCTTGTAAAGTTTCAATTCAATCCAGAATTTGGTGACATCCCCGAAAATTTTGCCGCAATCTCAAAATTGCCAATCAATCTGCGAAATTGATTAATTAAAGTTTCTAAATCACAGTCGTGAAATGGAAAATTGATTATTAAAGGCATGATGGACAGAAGACTATTTTAATTTTAATTTTTCGTCATTAAAATCAAATCTCTGTTTGATTTGGGCCGCAATTTCAATATAAAACGATATTAATGTTAATTTTAGGGCTTTGACTTTTTGTTCTTCCAATCCTTCCGAAATTAGAAAATTTTCAAACCTAATCCCAAAATGCATTGCCGTTGGTGTAAGGTGAAATTTTGGATCTTTAGTATTTGTGTCAAATTTTAAATACTCTGGTTTAATAAAATTTTTAAGGATTTCTATATAAAGTGTATGCATCTGGCTATATAGAACATACATGAATTTGTGTCAACTCCGATTGAGAATTGGTATTTATTTCATTTACTATAGTTTTAATACAAAAGACATAAATAAGAGATAACATTTGTTTAATGGATCCGTGAGAAACTCTTAAATTTCAGCTGCGTTTGAACTGTGAAGCTCCTCAAAATCATATAAACGAAAATAATGCTTTAAGGGGTTCCACTGCTCTAGCAATCTATTGACGACACTTTCGAATGAAAGCCATCTCGTTGTACTTAACCTCAAGATCTTATGATTTTCAACATCAAAATAATTTTGAAATTCGCGGAACGGTCCGATGCGTTTTGGACTATGCGCAAAATGATTGAAAATATTTTTTAGGTTTTTTTCTATTTAATTTGGTAATTTTTTGAATGCGGCCGAAGCACATAAATCCAAAGAATGGCATGTGCATCGGAGGAAAAACAAATTTTGTTGATTTTATAAAATTTGGGCACTACTCCATTTAAGTGACCAGTCATTACTGCGGCAATATCAACTGCTAGGCTAATAACATTCTCCATTGTAATATTGCTACCTTTAAAATTGTATTGAATTTCATTAAATATTTGTTGGGCTGTAGAAGCACTCAGTTCGATTAACCCCAGAAAACAGTAAATCACATTATTTTTATGTGTATCAAAAAATCCTGCAACCATCATTAAGCATTTGGTAGTCCGGTCGTTTCATCGATCATTAGAGAAAAGTTTGTGTTTTGCAGTTTTCTTGAAATTTGCTGTTTTGAGAACGGCCCGACTACTTGATTAATCAATTGAGAATTGTGGCAAATTGTTTGAAGTAGTTTCGGTAAACAGTCCATTTGTAAAAATGGTAAGTCGTACTGCACACAATACATTACGCAACCAAATTCATTTGCCTTTTTGCGGTGACTGGTTGAATTATCAACAGATTGAAAACTCTGTTCAATGGTTGTTGTTATATTTTTAATTTGCAGATTTGTTGCGTGAGATTTGCTACTTGTTTGATGTCGTCTTAGGTGCGTTTTATTGTTCGCTAAAACTTTAAAGCAAATAGTACAAAAAGCCAAATCATTTACCTTTTAACCAATGAAACGATACTTCCCATTCTGGTTGGTTATTCTGTTTGTACTGTTTTTGTTGGGGCGTTTCTATTGTGGGATCTGAATCATCAGAATTGTCGAGATTATTTGTGGCTGTTGGTGTATTCCTAAAAAGTATTATATAACAGGGTTTTGAAAAAGTGTATAAAATTTAGTAGATTTTAGTGCTTCCTATTATTTATTACATTATTTTCTGGAGCAATATTATGTAAAGAAGAGAGTTCACTTTTTGAATAATATTTGCTCACCAGGACTACAAAAGTGGTTTAACAATCAATTTGACTAAATTTGTTAGAATACATCAACGTCTTTAACATAACCCATACTTTTTATGCCCATGTTTAGATTTATTTCGTTTACATTTCCATGAAAAACTTATTTTTGAAATTGTTTGAAAATATCTTTTCATATTTATCAAACAATAAATTATTTAAATAATCCGCTGAACTGCTGAAATGTCAGAAAGGAGTAAATTTATAACTTATGAAGTTAGCCATGAATATGAAACGTAGACATTTCAGTCAGTCAAGGCATGTATGTTTTATTATGTTATTTACATGTTACTATGTCATATAATTAAATTTAGGGTTAAAATGTTAGGTTTTTCTAATGATTTAACCATTATCGTACCAAAATCAATCATTTATACATCGGCAATAAGATTGTAGCATTTTCATAAGTGGCAACTTAATTTTGAAATTTTGAAAATTGTAGCAGATCTGCTCCATTTGTAGTAAAGTGGCAACACTGATTGTTGAATATATAACTTTACAGAGAGAGAGAGAAATAGAGCCTTTTTCCCCTTATTCTCCAAATAGTAGCGAAACAGTTAACTGACAGAACTTCTCTTGAATTGAAGACATTGACGTAATTATTAATGACAAATCATGGAGGATATTTTTGCAAAGCGATGAAAATCAAGCAGAGTTTTCAAAATATGACGGGTTCTTAAAAAATTATCTATAACATCAAAAACTAGTTTAGCAGAGCTTTAGAAGATATTTCACACCCGTTGTTTCTTCGATGTCATGAAATTATTTTTTTCAGTAAAGTTGCGAGTTAACTTTAGTTTCAATCTAGTACATACAATCATATTTAACCTTAATTTTAACTCAATCAACTCAATTTCTGTTTCGAAATGACACTAATATTTAAAAATCTAATTACAATATATCTAGTGAGTTTGATTACTATTCTTCATAAAGTCAAATTAGTTTTAAACAATTCATACCGTTATTAATTTGCTAGAAAAGTAAATAAATTTTCCGGTTTTCTTTTCCACACATATCTGATTTTTTTTTTTTTATAATTCCAATTTTGATCAACCGCATTTACCATCAATATCAGGTTGAGTTATTTAATTTATTTATTATATTTTTTTGTTGCTATTGGGTTTTGGAACATAAAAATAAATGAAAAACCACAAATTTTCATTTTCAATGAGTTTATTTTCGTAAAAAACTAAAAAAAAAACTCATGTTATACATATGTACCTTGGTACATTATTTAGAATGTTCAACATTTTTGTTGGTTTTTATTAAACTCTTAAGAAACAATTAAATTATTTGGAATTTTTGGTTGTTGCTTCGAGGATCATTTAAAATGGGGCAAAACAAATCTTGTATCCGACTTAAAACTAACCTAAAAGTGTCATAAAATTAATTTACGGCCGTTTCGTCATTAAGTTGCATTAATTATATACATCAAGTTTAAATACATTTCCAAGAATTTATATTTTCTTAAAACTCTATTACGCGCGCGCGCGCGGGAACAAAGAGAGAGAGCAAACTTTTTTTTTAATTTCTTTTCAATTTCTTGGAATTTTGAGGTTTTTATTCGTCGTTTTTATTTTTATTATTTTTTGTATTCTTAATTAATTGGATTTTATTTTCTAATTAATATTTTCTTTTCGAGTTCATTAATGAGTAACAAAAAAATAAAAATCGGAATCACCTTTTTTTTGGGAATAATATAAATAATTAGTGTGTGCGGCCTTACGTATTTCCATATTTTTTCGGTCGTTCGGCATAATTGGAAAAATTAACAATTGTGGTGTGGAGGAGATGCAAGGTCGAATTTTTTTTTTCTTTTCTTATATCTCAATTTTAACGAAATCATGTAAAATATGAATGTTTGTGGTTTTCGTATAACAAAACACAGACAGATGCCGAAGTCTTTATTGCAAGAAGTTGCTGCCACGCAATGTTGATCATTTTGTTATAAAAGTTTTGCATTTATTTCTTATATTTTATTGTTAAGTCGAGTTTTAGCTGGATAAATAAATAAAGACAAGTTCACCTGTCTGTTGATAGTGATTGTTAAGTTTATTAGTCGCGGTTAATATAGGTTTATTGATCTTACGTTAAACTGTTATTTTTCGAATGCTTGTATTGGTAAGTTTAACAGATTTTACGACAGTTGACCTTCAAAACGAAAGAAATTGATATGATGCAACACGCGTTTAGATTACAAAATTTGCTACAAAAATTAATTTTTGGCGTCTTAAAAATGTACCAGCTGCTAGATCAGTTAAACTCTTTGTAGTATGTTATGTGTAATAATAATAATTTTTAGCCGAGCCATATTTTTTAAAAAGACCAAATCAATAAACTGTCGATTTTTTATTAATTTTCCAACATAACCCTCCCTATTTCAACCAAAAACAAAAATTCATTAATAATGTGATTGACACACCGTACATAATCCAAACAATTAATTATGTTCGCGAACCCCTTTCAAAACATGTAAAAAACGTTTTCTTAAGAAAATAAGACCAACCCCATCGACAAAGTGGAAACTGTATTTACATTAAAAATGTACATAAAATAAATTTGAATCAAAATTAAAAATTTAAAAATACATAATTTAAAAAGGATATTAAGTTCTAAAATAAAAACTATAAAATTAAAATAAAAAATGAATAATTCATTTTTATTTTATTTCGGGATTTAAATGCAATTTTCTTTTTTTTTTACAAATAAAAAAAAAAACATTTTCGACATCAACGAAAAAAAAGAAGATGTATAGTGGAAATGCAAATTTATTATTATTATTATTGTTGTTACTACTACTACTTTTTTACAATATTAATCCAAGACTGACGTTTAAGTGATTTATGTTTTTTTTTTTTTTTTTTTGAAAAACTAAATAAAAAACCAAATTAAGTAAGTTTGATTGGATTTAATATGTATCGTACACGTCTTAAAAAATCATAAATTATGTTCTGTTGAATTTTTGTTATTTTCTTTTTCTTCTCGTAATAAACATGGTAATTAAACTTTATATAAAGATCAATCGAATAGTAATAATAATAATAATAATAAGGTTTATGTATGTATTGGCCTCGAAACTAACTAAAAATAATTATTTTTAAGGTAATTAAATTAATTATTGTAATTATGATTATTAAAAAGAACAAAAAAAATGTAAAATGGCATCGGCATGATTTATGTTGAATTTATTAGTGTTTTTTTTTACTTTTTCGTTTAATTTTAATTAGTGTTTGGTGTAGCCTCATAAAAATATAAAATACATAATTTAATTAAAAAATATATGTGTATGTATAAATCATAATTATAAAAATATGTTTGATTTAGATACGGAGATGATGTCGACGACGACTATTAGCCACATGCAGCTTACCGCACACACACACACATACATACCCCAAAAAATGACATATTGGAATAAAATGATTTTTCCTATAAAAGGTCACAATACACAACAAAAATGTAATTTTCCAAAACCAAAGAAAAAAAAATTCAAAACGAATATGAAATGAGGAAAATAATAAGAGAAAGGCGATTTTTTATTTTATTTTATTTGGGTCAACATTTGGAAAAGGCAGATGGTTGTGTAACAAACGAGAGATTATAATTTAAAATTAAAATTAACAATTTGTTTTACATAACAATGGGGTTTTACGTTTTAATGATATGCCATCTGATATTTTTAAAGGAATTGCTTTGGCCGATAACTTTTTTGTTGGACCATTCAATCAGTCAGAAGAAATTATGTTCCCACAATAATTTGAACATATTAATTCTTAAAATATTGTTTGATATTCATTCGTCTCTTCGAGATATTTGATTGTGTCGATAATTTTCAATACCCGCGTACTAAAATGTATATTTTTGAATCTATAAGTTGAAATTGAATATCAACAAAAAATTACATAACAATTATTTCCACTTAACCATAATTTCAATGAAATGTGTCACCACAGTTTACTAAGATTTCACACCAAATGGTTCTAATTAGGAATTATGTAGAGTGGTTTTTTTACAATTGCAAAAACTAAACTTTTTTACTTTTGCATCAGTGACAATTTGCTACACGATTCAATAATAAATAAATTCATTTCACTGTCTAACGATCCTCGTTTGGAAAATCGTAGTTTGTAACAATGATTACGAAACTCAAGGTGTGTCAGTCATCTGCCGATAAATTCAGAGATTGTAATTTATATTTTGTTTAAGAAATTATCGAAATTGGAGTGAGCTGTTAAATTGGATCGCCTCTTTAGATTTTAGGAATAAATTCATTGAATTGTTCGTTTACATTATTATGACTTGTCAAATTTTATTAAATAATTTTCTTTATTCCAATAAGGTTCGATTGAGATTGATAAAATGGTTAACACCGATGTTCTGAAAGAATAAGACGAAAAGCAGACCATTATTGCTTTAGGGAGAAGGATTTTATGAGCTTAGTAAATCGGAGTTTCAAACCAGAAACTAAACTACCTTAGGGTGTTATATTAAGCGTATTTCCTTGACAAATTTACAACAACAATTGCATAGGATAAACCCTCGCAAGAATAACATTAACCCAAAAAAATATTGGGTTAAATTAAACCTAATTTTAATTTTTGGTTATGATACCTGCCACCAGGTCATATTACATATTAAATTTATATTTTATTTCGAAAGGTTGGCTTTTGCCAATTAAATCAAATTGGCTATTTTCTTGGGAAACAAATAAACAAAAAATAATTCGAATTCAATTTTGTTCAACAAAATACGCTTAATACTGACTTGAAAATAGTGCTGTAAAGTGCTATAATAAAATTAAGGCGAAACAGAGATAGCCAATGGATACAGCACTATGTTTATTTTTTAGAAATGTCACCATTTTGTTTATTCTTTTAATTTTGATATGGTTAGATTTTAATATGGGCTATGATTTTGTTGCGCGAACCATGTGACTGCAGCGCCAATTTTTATAATGTTAGAAATATGTGTAACTAGAAAATAGCCCCATATTTATCAAAGTGCTAATTTTTTAATCTAATGGTATTATGACATTGGCTTGAAAAAAGTGCAATAAAAGAAAGCAATGGGTGACTAGGACAGAAATAGTGAAGTAGAAAGAGACAACATTGTTTTATTTACAAAAGTCAAATAATTAGACATTTTTAAAATGGCCTACTGATAAAATAAAAAAATAAAACTATTGAATTGTTGATATGTCCGCAAACAGTATACAACAAGCGCTGAAAAATACTGTGCCATGATTCTTTTTTGCTAGAATTGTGTCTAGGATAACTGCTGTTAAAATAAGCTATTGATTTTTGCTTTATATTTGTCTATACTACCCCTATATTGTGTATACACTCATTCATTCGATAATTTTGTATACTTATTATTTTTCCCTTTCTCGCGATACTTTCTCAGCGCTTAAAAAGTCGCAAAAAAACCGAGTGTCATAATATCATTAAGAATGTAATAATTTACAAAGTAGCAATATTATTAAGGGAGAACCCCACTGTGAGATTTTCAAAAAATCGATTTTTTTTTTTTTTTGCCTTTAGAAAATCCTTTAGACCCTCAAAAATATGATACAAATTCGTTTATAGCTAAAAAATATTTTTTTTAGAAGGTTTTCAAGCATTTTCCTGAGAGCTCTTATTGAGAAGTTATTGATACCAAATCAATATTTGGTTTTTCTCGAAACCGTGTTTTGGAAATCTGCACGCAGCAGAACTCAATCAATTTTTGTTCAATCGACTTGAAAATTTAACTGAAGGTTCTTAAATAGATTTAAAATCGAAGTACATGAGTTTTTTTGATTCATTAAAAATTAAAAGAGATATACAACTTTTTATACGAAAATTATAGTCGAAAAATGAAACTTTTTCTTCAAACTTGTCTCTATTTTTTATTTTTTCGAATTTTTTAGTTTCCTCGTGTACTTCGATGCTAAAAATACTATATTTCATGAAAATATTTTAATTTTTGTTCCAGGAACAAATTTAAGACACTTTACTGCGTGCAGTGGAGCGACTCTAGGCAAAATCACTTCTACTAAAGCTACTCTAGCGCTGCCATTTTGTATTTTTTTTTACATAAACATTTTTTTTTGTTTACTTAAATATATGCCAAATATAGCCTAAAAGTTTTTTTTCTCTAAACCCAACCCATTTCCAAAAAAAAAATACCAAACTAAGCACTTGAAAATGGTAGGTCACAGTGGTGTTCTCCCTTAAATGAATAAAAAGGCCAATTTCCAAAAAAAATTATTGTGGTTATTTTGTGATCTGCACACAATTCCATTGACCTGTGTCTGCAAGGTTGACGAAGTATTAACCAATTTAACACAAATCCGCAATTCAAAACAAGTTGTGTTGTGGTTGGCTTAATTCGTTGGGTTAGTGGGGTATCGACGAATGTATTCGAACGATTTGCGGATTTAATGCTCGGTCAACCTTTCAGACCAGACACAGATCAAAAAGATTATATCGCTCGTTTCGATTTTTCTAATAGAAGTACCACAAATGTTTCAAGTGATGACAAAGGTTTAAAAATGCCATACAATTGAATTTTTTTTATTTATTGTAAACGAGATATTTTCAAAACTACTTCTACTTCTTGTGCCATTATTAACTTCTACTTGTTCAATTGTTCTGAATTTTAAAATTTCTGTATTTTTTTGCAGGCAAAAGTAGTGATCTCAT
This sequence comes from Tipula helvola, assembly GCA_963556165.1. Taxonomy (NCBI): domain Eukaryota; kingdom Metazoa; phylum Arthropoda; class Insecta; order Diptera; family Tipulidae; genus Tipula; species Tipula helvola. Next base: position 391,724,189 of record OY744482.1, read on the forward strand.
GCTATACCGGGTGATTTTTTTAACCTGATACACTCAAATATCTCGGGAAAATAAGCACTACGAAAAAAATGTTAAAGATCAAAATTTAATTATTCCGCGGGAGAAATACATTAGTGTTAAAATTAGAACCCCCTCCCCCTTCTTGTTGGTGGGGCGGGGGTAACTTTGAAACTAAGATAGGAACCCCTATTTTTTATTGCAGATTTGGATTCTAGGCTAAAACTACGTAGGATTTCACTAAAACATTTTTTTCGATTCATGATAGATGTCGCTGTAATTGACGATATTCAATTTTTTTTTATTTCTCCTACTGAGAACCTACGCAAACGATTCTGCAATACGTCTGCAATAAAAGTACCATGGTTTCGTTGTAAATACACGAAGGTAATCTTAAACAATTTAATCATTTTGCAAATTTCGAATTACTGGGAGAAGGGTGCTTGATTTACATGAGTCCCCTCGCCTCATCATCAATCAATCAAATCAATTAAATTAAGTGCTCAAAATGGTGGCCTTCGACTTCAATGCACTTATTTATCCGCATATCAAATAACTGTACATAATTGAGAAGTGTGTATGCTTGAATTTCAGCACAAACATTTCTGATTTGCTCAATCATATTCTCATGTGTTGTTGGTTTTTGTTTGTAAACTTAGTGTTTGAGATAGCCCCACACATTTTGGAAATCAACGCCATGAAGATCTTGGTGTAGAGATACTTGATATGGATGATACTTATGACGTTTTAAATTTTCCAAACACTGGTCTGGGACAATCCGGAATCGCTAGCTATTTCTCGTGTACTAATATGAGGATTATGAGCTTCTGCAGCCAATACATCAATTTCATTATTTTCTTCGGTGACTGTTGCTGGACGAGTCCTTTTTTTCGGTTGAACACTTCCATCAGTGATAAACTGTTTGGCAGTACGCTGAAATGACGCACGTGTCCGAATCCTATCCGGAAAACGCGAAGCGTAGAGAGTGACAGCATTATCAAGACTCCGGCCAGCTTCTCCATAAACCAGAATCATTTCAATTTTCTCTTGTACAGTTAGATACACCATTCTGAAATAGTATTGATTGCTTTACACAGGTATTGTTGTTTTCGAAATAACCTTCGGACTGAATCGGTATTTTTAAAACAAAATAAAAACAATTTCATTAATTTGAAAGCCGATTTAAACACATGTCCCTGGGTTACGATAATGACAAGCCATTTTTCAATAATTAAAATTTAAGAAATACAAATTGAATCGTTTATTCTTGAAAGGGCTCATGTTCATTTTTTCAAATTATTCAGGAAATCAAAAAATCTTTTTTGACATGAGACATTTCTAGAAATAAATGATTTTTTTGTTTCAAGGTAGGTACCGTTCCATTAACCATATGGTAATTTCGGCTTGTCATAAAACGTATATACGTGTTTGTGATACAAAACCGTCATAATACTAATTTTGACAAAAAGTGGACATGAGCCCTTTCAAGAATAAACGATTCAATTGTTTAAGACTAACTTCGTGTATTTACAACGAAACCATGGTATTTTTATTGCAGACGTATTGCAGAATCGTTTGCGTAGGTTCTCAGTAGGAGAAATAAAACAAAATTGAATATCGTCAAATACAGCGTCATCTATCATGAATGGAAAAAAATGTTTCAGCCAAATTCTACGTATTTTAGCAGTAGAATCCGAATCTGCAATAAAAAATAGGGGTTATCATCTTAGTTTCAAAGTTATCCCCCGCCCCACGTACAAGGAGGGGAGGGGGTTCTAATTTTAACACTAATGTATTTCTCCCGCGGAATAATTAAATTTTGATCTTTATCATTTTTTCGTAGAGTGCTTATTTTCCGAGATATTTGAGAGTATCAGTTTAAAAAAATCACCCGGTATAAACTTTTATTAGCTCGTATTTTAAATTTATTTAAATTATTTTACATTAAGAAATAAATCCAGTGATTTTAAATATTGATTTCAATAAAAGAAAGAAAATTTCATGATAATTCCGCCTTTCGACCCAATCGGCCTTTCTAAGCGTTTCACCATTCGACCCATTCGGCCTTTCGACATATTCGGTTTTCGTCCCCATCGACTATAAACATTGATTCTTTCGACCCGTTCGGCCATTGGACATGCGGAATTTCGATGCATTCGGCCTTTCGACATTCGGCCTTTCGACCCATTCGGCATTCGGCCGAATATAGCATTTTCATTTTTTATATTGTGTTTAATAATTTATTAAAGCCAAAGTGGGTTGGCTACCTTATCTAGAAAAATAAATCCAGAAAACTAAAATCCAGAAACGTTTTTATCAAAGTGTGGACCATATTAAAATTAAAATTTATAAAATGTATAATATCGAATTTTACTTTTTTTGTAAAGTTCTTACTATTTACGATAATGGAAATTGCTTCGTCAATCTTTCAGACTCAGATCAAAGGAATCGTATCGCTCATATCGCTTCCACTGATAGATGTACCACAAATGTTTCAAGTGATGTCAAAGGTCTTAAAATGCATATAAAATTGAATTTTTTTCATTTATTTTAAACAAAATATTTTTTCTGGATTTTTTCTGGATTGCTTTTCCGGTAATTTCTAGATTTTTTCTGGATTTTTACATTTCAAGTATTCTGGATTTTTTTTTTGGGCAAATGTAGTGATCCTAGCCGAAATATCGAATTCGAATCCTAGAGTAACTAAATAGGGATACTATCATATTCTCGAACAAAAAAATCCCCCCAAAAAATACAAATTAAAGTGCCCCATCGACAAGGAAGACCCTATTAAATTTTTATTAACTGCAATATGAAAACAAAAGGAATCTACATAATTTTGTGTCATCCTTGCGCTAAGGCACCAATGCTAAGCGGCTTTGGGGAATTCTCTATTTAAGTGCTTATGTGAATAATTATTAAATAAAAAATGCCCTAATCTCTATGAATGTTGGAATTTCAAAAAATCGTATTAGCGAGGGTTTTGAGACGGTAGCCCCCTTTCGCCAAGGTATAAAACGAATTAAAATAATATTTCAAAAATTAGTTATATTTAAAAACTTGATTGTTTGAGATTTTTGTTTTTTTTTGGAATTTTTTTTATTTTGGATAACGATACCAACCCGACTTAATACTGACTGGGATACTGCTAAAAACTCGCAAAATCAAACTATCGAATACAATTTTTGATTCAGTTTCCAAATATGTATCGAATTTTAGAATATCGCTAAAATTTTCTTGAATTTTTTTTATCTCGAAACACAAAAAATTCAAATTAATATTTTTTTTAATTGAAGATTCATTAATTTTTTATTTTTAAAATATTCTTTTGGGATCATTAAATTTGCCCGAAAAAATCCAGAAAAATATTTTGTTTAATGTAAAAACATTTACATAACTTGAGAATGTGTATGATATTTTCATTTCAAGATTTTAAAATTTCGAGATTTCGAAATTCGATATTTTGAAATTCGAGATTTCGATTTCGAAATTTTGATTTCGATTTGACGTTTGTCAAGATATTACATCCAACTCGTTTTCGTTCGAGGTTGTGAATTCGACATTTTGAAATTTCAATAATAATGAATTTCGAGATTTAAAAGTTTGCGATTTTATATTCGATATATCGATAATCGAGATTTTATACCCAACCTTCTTTTGAAGCGGCATAACATGTTTTAAGATTTCTTTCCGTGCACCTATTTTTACAAGATGAATTGTAACATACTAAAATACAACCCCTTTTATCAAATTTCGAAATTATTTAATATGTCGAATTGTTTTTTCGAGTTTCGTTTTTTTGGGAATATTTTATTTTCGAAATTTTGTTGAACCCTAAACTAAAATCTTTATAAATAATTTTTTACTTGGAGATTTTTTTTTGTTTTTAACATTTAACACAGTACATAATATCAAACCGCTCAAATTTATTTAGCGTTGTCTGTAGTTTACTGCTATTTTCTTCGGGTAAAGATTATCATTTTAGCCCAAAATGTTTAAAATAATCGAAGCCTGGTTTTATATGTATGTTTTTCGCCATAACGGCTTCTATTCTGTGAAGTATGTTATTAAAAGGTGCCTATATGGTAATGGCTCTTAATCTACCAGCCAGAATAATATATGTATACCGGATTAATTTGCCCCATGTTGGGTTCCAATGTTAATACATTTAGCACCATTTAAAGATGTTTTTGTTGTACAGTTTTTAATTTTTAGTTTAAGACTGTTTTCCAAACGATACTTATTTGGATACTTATTTGTGGAACCTAACTTATTCCATAAGAAATTACATTAAATTAGACAGGTTCCACAAATAAGTATCCGTTTGGAAAACATCCTAAGTAATAACGAAAAATGTATGACCCTAAGCCATTTCTACAAAACCACAATTACAATCTTACGCCTGATCATGTACTTTCTACCAAAATGTCATCATTGACATACACCTACAAATGTGTATAAACTTTGCTTTTGATGGATGTTTTAATAGTAATACGATAAACAAAAACAAATTATAATTAATTATAAATTTATATAAAGCACATTTATAATTAATTTATATTTATTAAAAACTAAACACAAATAAATAATAAAATATAATAAGAATTCCAAAATAAAAACTAACTAAGATGGATTGAATGAAAAAACAAATAGAAGACGTTATTGCAGACAGATCGAGTCGAGTTGAACAAAAGCACACAATATTGAAATTTATTGTTTTTTATTCAATTTATTTTCAAATAAACAATAAATTATTTGAATTGTATTATTTTTTTGTTGTTATTATATTCTATGGATTTTTAGAAATGGAATTTTTATTGAAAATTAATTTTGATTGAAATTTATTTATTTATTGTGTATGTGTGTGTGTATTGTTTTTATTATTTTTGTCTATTACATTATTGTGTATTTATTATGTACTATATCAATATAATATACGTTTTCGCGATAAATAAATAATTTTGTATATTTAGAAGAAAGATTTAAGTGTAGTATATGTGCGTACTTCCCATTTCCACTTTTAAGGTTTAGCAGTTTGTTAAACCCGTTTAAAAATTTTGATTAATTTGTAACCGAACTAATGCGGTTGGTAAAATTAAATGTTTTGCATACATCATCATCGTATGTATCTAACCTTAATTTTTATATAATCCAATTGAAAATACAATAATTTTAAAGGCAATGAAAAAACAAAAACAAAAAAAATCTTTTATTGATAAGAAAGAATTTTATTGTTATTCCACAGCCGAGAGAGGGAAGATAGATATAAGCGAAAGTTCAAATTTAACTTTTTTTCTTCGTTCCTTCGTTTCATTTATTGTTAAATGCATTTTTTTTCCATTTAAACGTTCTTGAAGATAAAGAGTTAAAATATTTGTATAATCTCAATTTTTTTTTTTTATTGTTTGATGAAAGTCTTTATTGTTTTTTAATGTTTATTGTAAATATTTTATCTATTTAGGTTGAATATATTTTAATAAGTAAACAGGCGATGAGTTTTTATTTTTCCAATTGAATAATTTTGTGAAATCCCAAATAACAATAATAATTCCAGGATCCATGAAACTGGATAAAAACATGTTATGCTGTTTATATATGTGCCACACTCATAAAAAAAATTTAACAAAAAAAAAAATTCTAGATTTTATAAACAAGATTAATGTAAAAAATGGAAACCATGCATGATTCTGGTTATTTTTTTGCCTTAAATTTATGATTTTAAATTCGTTTTCAATTTTAAAATAAAAATAAAAAACAATAGAATACGAAATTTAATTTCTATTTAGTTCGAGGTCAAAAAAAATATACAAAATGTAAAATTTCAGCGAAAAGAGATCATAACCAAATATGTTTTTATAAACATATTATTTTATGTTTTTTTATAAGTCAAATATAATAAAAAAGGTTAAGTAAATAATTTTGTTTTCTAAAAATAAAACACTTAAAATATGGCGCCTAGCATGGGGCCACGTGGTCAAAACCATGTGGATTTTATAACCTAATTACATAATTACATTTTACATAACCCAGATCACTGAAACCAACATATTTAAAAATACTTACATATGTATATAGTTCAAAACAATCAAGTGTTATCTGATTCTGAAAAAAAAAATAATTCATATACATTGCAAAACCACCTCTATATAATTTTTTTATAATTACTTATCTTTGATTATTAATTGAGTAAAACAATTAAAATTTATTCAGCCCTTCTTACATAAAAAAGTTTTAATAATATTTTTTATTTTTATATAAAACTAATTTAAAAACATAAATTTTCATCTCACCTTTTCTTTATTAATATTATAATTTTATTTTCAGTTTTCCTGTTTTACTCTTATTCCTATCTGATTTTAATTAAAAATTACAATCAATTTTCTCTTACAAAAAATTGTTAATTCCAAAAAAAAAAAAAGTTTAGAATGGGTTATTTCGTAAAAACCTAAATTGGTCTCATTCTTTTATTAAGTGTGTATTTTATTAGACCTACAACTACATACATATAAAATGAATACATAGTATTTGCATAGATCGAGAACGAGTAAATGTGATATTAAAGAAAAACAAATTTTCTGATTGAAGTCTTAACATTTTCACCTCAAACATTTATTAAGAAATAGAAAATAATAAAAAAAAAAATTTATTTATGAATTTTCCAAATGTAAATTTCCTTAGGGAATTAACGATAAAAAAAATTAAGAAAAATATTTTGTTACTTTTGTTGTAATGAAAAGGAAATACACACAAAAAAAAATAAAAAATTTAACAAAATGAAAATTTTACAAAAAAGATAAATAAAATGATTCATTTGCATATTTAATAATAATAATTAAGTATATAAGAAAGGAAAAAGAAAATTGTACTCGTTTTTTTTTATTTACTTTTATTATCCTGTTAAACTTAATTAAAGGGATAAAAATGTAAAAAAAAGAAGAAAAGATTCGAACTTTTTTACAAAAGTATGCAAATTGATTTTTTTGCTTTGTTTTGGTTGTTTGTCGAATTAGGAAAATTGATGAATAATTTATAGAGACAATTATGTGTAATATGACAATATTGTTAGAGACAGTTAATACGAGTGTAGAAATCACGGGGCAGTTAGGCACTAGAAACTTAAATTCTTGATCTCTAAATGTTTAACAAAATAAAATTAAAGCGGCTGAAAGAGTTACAATATAATTTCTGTAGCGGTAGAGTTGTGAAGAAATACTACTAAATAAGTTCTTGAGAAAAGTAAATATTGATTTTGTGAGAAAGCTTTTTATTTGATCACATTATACTGCAAAGTGCAAACACATGTAATATCTGCGATAGTGACAAGCATTAGTTTTAAGCACGAACTGACGTACTTCCTAAAACGTTCTATTTATAGACGCAACTTAAGACCTTGGTAATTAGTGAGTGTATCGTTACTACATTCAGGATTTACAATTAGAATTATGACACAAATTTTCAAAGCGTAGCTCGTCAAAAAGTGTATTTTATTTATCAACCCAACCAAAAACGTTGTATTGTGATAGACCATTTTTCTTCCAACTGATCTTCTAAATTTTTATTTTCGAAATTTGTAAGAGAAACAAAAATAATGGCAATTCTAAAGTCGATAGTATCAAATCCATCCTTCTTTGTTGGAAAAATTAATGTCTATTCTCTCACGTTCTTCTGAGTTTTTGTGTAGCAATATTGCTCAGAAGATAACTAGTGAATCTAACCATGCACTTCTTATTTATCCGCCTTTAGACTATATATAATGAGGGGAATCAACACGCCCTCTAGATCAACCTCTAAATGGTACTAATTATATTTAAGAAAATTTCTCTGGCTATATTATAGTTTGGGAGATAGTTGACCCTTGCTTAAGTCATTTTTCATATTTCATTGGAGGGTTGTCACGTTAGGCGCTTTATTCGGGAGTAGTTGAAAATACGAACATTTTGAAAATGAATGAAAAAAATCAAATAAAACGCCCAATCAAATGCCTAAGTGCTGTATTGGAAATAGAAATATCACCAAGAAAATAAAACTAAATGTTTCTACATAAATTTCATGTTATTTTCGTAAAAAGAGCACTTATGATATGTATAATGTATCCCAGTAGCAAAATATTTGACACAGATTAATGAATCTTAAATGACAGTCTGACATGACAAGTATAGTATATAAAATTTCATTAGAAAGTGAGAATAATATGTATGTGTGACTTGTCTAAGGCGTTTATGCTTTGACTCGTAATTATTAACAGTAATATGACATTTCATTGAAGAATTGTGTGTGATCCGTCTTATGTTAATATGGGACCGGTAATATAATCTAATCACTAATACGCTGCACGTCATATAGGAACACTGTGTGACTGATCATATGAGAATAGTGGGAGATAGTAAAATGACCAAGAGTTAGTGATGTATCACATATGATTGGTGTATACCATAAAATACCACTGCTCTTAAAACAGGACAAATTTTAATTCGCTGTACGCAAAAAAGTAGTGATTTCTAATTTAAAAAATCTATTTGACCTTGAAATGACCTTGAAGGTCAAATTCAAGGTCGAATTGAAGGGCATCATTCGATGGCCCCTCCGAACCCAACAACTTTTGTAAAGGTTATTTTTGGTTTAATTGCTCCCGAGACGAGACATTCATGTACGTAATTTAAAATGGGACACCCCGCATAACTATATGAAGATACAATTGTACCATTTTCATTAGGAAAACTTGAATTCTTTTTAATATCATGCTATAATAATCTACTCCAAAATTGTAGAGATATGACGAGAATCGATCATTCTGCTTTTGGCGAAACAAAGTTGTTGCAATTTTAAAACGCAAAAGGTACAAACACAGTGGAGCTTGCCGCTCGAAAAATATAACCCAAACGTTAAAGCAAAGTATTGGCGAGACTATTTCCTAATTGAACTTCATCCCGTAAATTATCTTGATTTTTTCATCCTAATTGGCAATATTCCAGAACTCATCGTTTTAGAATCCCACTACCATTGTACATGTCGAATTTTACAATAATCGGTTAAAATCTTACCAAGTTTCTGTCTAATTGCCCATATTCCAGAACTTCTCCTAAAATCCCATTTCTATAGCACATATCGAATTTTAACAAAATCGGTTAAGAAATAGGCAAGTTCCATCCGTCTTGGCCATATTTCAGAACTTTATCTAAAAATCATTTTAGGATTCCATTTTCATCGTACATATCGAATTTCATCATAACCGAGTTCCTTCCTAATTAGACATATTCCCAAATTTCATATAACAATCCATCCTAATTGGCCATATTCCAGAATTTCACCTAAAAATTATTGTAGAAACCTATTTTCATCATACATGTCGAATTTCATCATAATCGGTTAAGAAATACACAAGTTCCATATTCCATTCTACTTGGCCGAATTAAAAAATTTCATCTAAAAATCAGTTTAGAATCCAACATTTAGTCGGTATCGAATTCAAATGTACATATATTCGTGGCTTGGCACAACGAATAACCCATAACGCAATGAAAACCATTGTTAGTATCATAAATTCGTTAAATCTTCTTTTCTATAAATTCTGGAAAATTTGGATTTTTCGGATACGAAACGAAAATAACCAAAATTATAAATTCTGAAAAATGGGGAATTTAAATATTTAAATAAATATAAATAAAAGCGAGATTAAAAAAGCAAGATTTTGAAAACCAAAATTTCGGGGCGCTCCGATTCGGGCGCGCGCCCGAATTAACAAAAATGGGATTTTCAAAACAATAATTCTGAAAACCGTGGTTTGACTTTTGATATGAGTGTGTAACGTGCTCATACAAGGTATTCCATATTTAAAGCTTAATAAAAGTTGAGGAAAAGCTTATATTATTTACTTCTTGCGAGGTTGGCTACATCATAATCTTGGTTTTACAAAATCTGGGTTTCTATAAATTCCGGAAAATGAGGATTTCCATGGGGAAACGAAAATAACTAAAAATGTTGGATACTAAATCTTGGTTTTCAAAATGTTGCCTTTTATAAAGTTTTAGTTATTTTCGTTTCTCCATTGAAAGTCTCATTTTCCTGAATTTATAAAAACCAAGATTTTGAAAACCAACATATATAGCCAACCCAATAAAAAGAAATAAAAACCAAGATTTTGAAAAGCAAGTTTTTGATACGGTCCCTATGCTGCTTCTTATGGAAAAGCGACATTCGAAATAAACCCGAAAGTGAAAAATGACGCAATAAACTCACACTTTTGCCTTCTCAAATAATTCGAAATAACTTCGTCAAATATACACCAGCAATAATAAACCTACTGAAAAAACATGCTGAAAAGCAGGAAATCACTAGAGCCAGGTCTACTGCTGTAAATCAACCTGACAAGGAGAACTATTCTGCCCTACTAAGCACAAAGGGGATATCTACATTTTTTTCGGAAAATGACATATTGGTGTCCAGCAATTCCAAAGTCCATATTCTATCTTATGCTAGACAAGTTAGCCGTATTTACACTGCAAATATTGTGTTACATACAATACATAATTTAAACATTTTTTGAAAAATAAGAATGGCACTCAATTAAACCTAAAAGTTTGAATTACTCAAACCGTCAAAAATGCATATATCCGCTTTGCGCTTAATAGGACAGAATTGGTAATATATTATGAAAAGAATTTTGATATTCAAAAAATTATTCTCTTAGGAACACAATCAAGCCTTAAACTCCTTAAACGTATTGGCGTATTGGCGGGATGATTGAGGTTATTCTAGTACCATTGTTGTTTTACGGGATCAGTTCTAAAATTCAAGCCGCATATTTCGAGACATTATATGAATTATAAGTATGTGAATGGGATATGCATTTGAAACCAAAATTCATAATTTCCGATGCAAAAGGCAAGCGTGTCGGTATTAAAAATGTTTTTTTCAGAGGCTCAATATAAAGGATTCTTGTTCAATTTTGGACAGATCATTTGGCGTATGGTTGCGTAACTAAATATGGGAACGACAACAATTTCAGTTTTTAATTCTTTTAATACTCTTTCAGAAAAATCAAAGATTTTCAAAAAGCAAAATTTTGAGAAAGCACGATTTTTTGAATTAAGATTTCAAAAACCAAGATTTTATTATCTGCAAAACCAAGATTTTAAAAGTCAAGATTTTCAAAAAGCACGATTTTGAGAAAGAAACCAAGATTTTCTAACCACCAAGATTTTGATAACCTCAAGATTTTGACTGTTATGGAAACACAAGATTATGTTGCAGATAGATACTAAAACTGCAAAATTTTGGAACGTAAGATTTTGTACTTACAAGATTTTATACCTGAAAGATTTTTTACTTATAAGATTTTGTAAAGACAGATTTCGGTGCGCCCCTTTGGAAAAATGACGAAATTAAGGGATGGGTACTAAACCTTAATTTCCAAAATCTTGTTTCTTATAAATTCTGGAAAATGGGGAATTTAATATTTTAATATTTAAATTTTATATATAAATAAAAAGCAAGATTAAAACCGAGATTTTGTAAAAGCAAGATTACCAAGATATCGGTGCGCTCCCCAAAATTACGTATAATTTGCTTGGGTCAGCTGACAAAATTTACAGAGGTGGGAACGTTATGCTTCGATCATTATTTAGAATTAATAAGCGAATAAACCAGAACGTATACAAATATCTATTATATATCACGAAAACATGCCGGTTTCATTTATCTTTCAATAGGGTAACGATTCTAAACACTCTGCAAAGTTAATGAAGTTTTAGTTTACGGATAAAGGAATAGATCTTTTGGATTGGCCAACGCAAAGTCCTGACCTTAACCCATTCCAAAAAAACTTATGGGCAGTTAAGCGAGGATCACAAAAGAAACGTTCTGGTGAAGGAATTCTGTAAAATATTCCATTTTCCAATATTCCTTTCTTCCGAAATGTAGTACGGTGGTTCTGAAAAAAAAAACAGCAGCGACTACTTCACTATGCACGTGCCTATGACCAGTTTGTTTCTAAAATGTTTAAAAATAATCGACGTTTTAGTTAATCCATCCACATTTTATATGCACTTTCTGGGGTCACCAGAACGCGCCTGATTTCCAAATATTTGTGAATTATATAACGTTGATTATTCAAGGAATTTTGAAATTTTTCAGAATATCGAGAGTATTCTAATCTATTTCAATTTCGCTTGGCATCCTCAAAATTCCGATTTTTGATGATTTTTGAGTGCAGGGAGGGACTAGGTGATATTTTTTAGTTAATTTTTCAAATGTGTAGCGTTGAAATGAAGATTATTCTACAATTTTCGGTCATTGTTCAAATGTTGCTTGCAGGCATTGAATTGAGTCGGGTGTTCTTACACTTTTAGGCTGATAAATGATAGTCGGCGAAAAGACTCTAAATTTGTTAAATGCTTTTACATTTCTTAAAATGTGGAGAGGGAGTTGAACGGAATAAAAAACAGTAAATGTTTTATGTTTAGGTTATTCATTTTTTAAAGTTGACGAGACTTAAAGTCGACTTTTGCCGTAGTACATACTTGATTTACCCGAGAATTTTTCGGCATATTCGAGATTAGCGCTGAGTTTCAGAATATTGAGGTTAATCGAAATTTTTGATATTATTTAAGTTTAACTTGACTGGCTTAAAATAAATGTTTTGATGTGTAGATATCCATGAAGATTTGGGATTTTTCGTAATTTTTGAAATTCGAGAAAATCGGCGATTTTTTAAATAATCCGGTTTTATCGAGATCATTCGACTACATTTTTGAGATTATCTTTGTATGAGAAATGGTACAGATTCAAATTTAACAATGAATTTTTGAGATTATTTCAAATTCCAGATTATTTGAGAATGTTCGATGCTTTTGAAGATTGTTTAATGTAAATTTAGTGTTTATTAGCGGTGGTTTGCTTAAACCAAAATAGTAAAACTATCGATTATTTTGAATTTATAAATTGTATAGGGAATAAATATACACAAATGTAGATACCAAGCCTGTTATTGTCCCCTGACCATTCAATCACTTTTTTTTACTTCAGCATAAATATCAATTAATCACTTTTTAAAAATTTCATTTAAAACATCTTCGTATCTTTACTTTTTTATAAATGCACTTACACACGGTATACATAATACAATGATGACTGTATAACTGGGAAATGCATTAGAAAAATGACTAATACGAAAATTAATAGTATTTTATTGTTGACTTAAATAAAAAAAAACATTTCAATTGCAATGAGTAATGTGCAAGTAAAAATAAAATGGTATGACAATGGGAAACAATTTTCCGCCATCAACAGGTTGTACAACATTTTCTAAAATACATAATTCCAATTAAATTATTTAAGACTTGTGCTAAGCTTGCCAAGAAAAAAAGGTGTCTACATTTTCCAATTTGTGGATCTAATCTTTTCAAAAGATCCACCTGAAAAAATTTGTATAATCCATTCGCCCCTCTCGTGTGAACCCTCTATAAAATAAAACCTTCAGAACACCAACAAAATATTTTTATTATTATTAATATTGTAAATCCACTTTGCTAAGTGAAATGAATAAAATGCAATAAAGTTTTCTTTTTTTTCGTTTTTAATAAAAACTAGAAACAACTATTTTTTGTTATAATTTGTAAGTTTTGTGGATTTAACTCATCTGCTTCTGCTACATTAGTAGATGATGGAAAATGATGATGTTTGATGATGAAAATTGTGGTATAATGATGATTTTAATGAAGGATAATATTTTGAGATAATTTTTTTTTGTAGATAAATTAAAAAAGTTTTTTTGTGCGGTCGTGAGATTTGTAGTGGTTTTAAAGTTTTTTTTTTGTGTTTAGTTTAAAAAAACTTTATAAATTTTATTAATAATAAAATAACATCGGGTAATTACACAAATTATTTAATGCAAACATTAGAGGATTACGAAATGTTTTTTTTTTTTCGTATTAAAATGGTTTACGGAAAATTTCTAAAGTTAATACGATGCAATAATATTGATGTCACGCCTCGTCATTATTTATTCAATTACCACCGGATCGGCACGAGTGAAAAGTGCTAACGAATAATTTCCTTTTATATCTTTAATTCAAATTAATTGAATTAATTACAAATAATCACATTTTTACACCAAAATGAAAAACAATTTTTTGTCGTCATCCTTGTCGTCGTCGTCTGTCTTCGTCGCATTTCATATCATGAAAATTAATCTAATTTTTTTTATGTACAAATTTTCTCCTACAAGAAAATCAGTTTTATTTCGAAAAACTATTATTGCTCTCTCTATAAACTATATAATAATATCGATTGTGGTGTCGTAGTTGTTGTTGTTGAGCTATAATGAAATGAAACGATATGAATCATTAGTGATGCATTCATTCTATTGGATTTTAAAATGCGATAATACCGAAAGGCTTTATATCGAAAAATAAAGAGAATTGCTGCCTGCACGGTTGAATGAAGTATTAAAAAATAGAAATTTGCAAGTAATATTTAACTGAAGCTCGATTATATTTCGAATACATTGAATCATGTAGTTCATCCAAACAACTCGTCTTTAGTCATGCACAGGATAATACATAATATAAAAGTACTGGCTAATTGTCAATCAGGTAAGGGAATTCCAACAAATAAAAAAAGTTTGATTGTATTATTGTTTATAGTAAATTAATTGGCTTGATGATTGTTTATCCTTAGTTTGATGTCGTTTGAAAGAATTTGGATGGTAGATTGGAAAAATGATTTTTTTAACACAATCTAAACAGTTTAAATTGCTTTAAAACGAAATTATCCAAAAATTTATACTTTCCTATTTTATTGCAACTTCGCTGTTGCAGAAATATATTTTTAAAAAAACACCATTAAAACGTGTAGATCGTAAATAATCTGGCACCTACACTAAATGTATTTGTCTGTAAGATAACAAGCAAGAAAAATTAATTGCTAAACTATAAAATAATTACAAATTATATCTTAATTTTATTTTGTTGTTATACTTGTTATGTAATCTCGAGACTAAATACAAATAAAAAAAACAAAATTTGCATAACAATACTTTCTAATTACATAAAGATAAGGGTTTCTTTCTTGTTTTTTTGGTAAACACCCATTAATTTTAATGACATTGGAATACTGTAAAAAAACAAAAAAAAACTTAAAGCAATCAATTTTTAATTAAATTAAATAATAAAAAATGTTAAGTTGATTTGAATCTAATTACACATTGGAATATTATTTATATTTAAAAAAGTTAAGTGGACCGAATGAATGAGTTTTGTTGGGTATAGGAAATTTGTGTCTACACAAAGATTAGCCGCCGCCACATTGCAGCAAACGAAATTTCCTCATCCTCGTGTTTTATTTTTATTTTTTATAACGAATACGTTTTATATGTAGAAAATCGAATTTTTAATTTATCGCTCTATTCTCCTCGAAAATAATAAATAAATAAATAAAATAATAATAATATTTTTTTTATGCTGTATAGTTTCAATTCCTTTTATCTTGCTAGTTTTATAGTCATATAGCAATTTCATTTTTTTAGTTTTGGGTAAAAAAAAAGAAATTGTATCGATTTAGAAACAAAACTAAATACAAAACAAAAAATTGTGTATAACAGAATAAATTATTGTTTTTTGAGTTTTTATTTATTTCTTGTTTATGAAAATACTGAAAACAAAGCTTGAATACAAAAAAAAACCAATAACAATTTGATAATAAATAAAAAAATATATTTTTTTTTCCAAAACAATAAACTAAATAAATTTTTTTTTGTACAATTTATTGCTACATTTAACTTTGGGACACTAACTAGGGAGCCTTCAAATTTATTTTATTTATAATATTGTGTACTTACACTTTGAGAAAATATTTTTTTTGCGCTTGTTAACCCTTTTGTATCCAAATTCGTCGCATTTTAAGGAGTTGGAGCTCTAAGTGACAATTATCACCTCAAACTGCGTTTTAGTGGTCTATTTTATTTGCAGGACGAGAAATAATTCAGAATATTTTTTTTACCAATTGTCTGTCGATTCACAACAATTCTAAATAAATAAATTCTATTTTGCAATTCTAAAAAAAAAATTATTATTGAGTTATTTTATCATAAATTTTAATAACAATTGATTTATTTTTATATGCGATTTTTATATTTGTGTTTGCATAAAAAAAACAAAATTTTTATGTTTAGTATACGAAAAAATGAACGCGGAATGGAATATTACCTATTTCAATATTTTCTATTGTACACAAATAGCAAGAAATTCAATTTTTTCAGATTTTGGTGAATTTTAATTCAGATTTGTATTGATTTTATTTGTTTACAAGGAAAACGTTTCAAATACTAGTTGAAATATTAGGAAAATTAATGGCTGCGGGAAAATGGTACGAGTCTTTTGAAATCGAATAGGCGAATGAAAAATGTTGGCGCCCTACGTCGTGTCACGCTGAGCGCAGAAACTTTTATTTAAAAAATTATTTAAAACAATAATCAAAGAGCTTAACCATAAAACAATTTACGCTCAATTCTTTTCTTACACGATATTTTCATTTAAATTTTTTTTTTTTGGATTATTTAAAATGTGGTTTTACGTACAAGTATCGTTCGAAACAAAACAGTGTTAAATTAAAAACCGTGTAAAAAAGACCGTGTAAAAAAAAAGTTTAGTACATATACATTAAATTTATTAACTTAAAATAGATGTTATCAAAAATTAATGGATCCAATTCTAATTTCAGTGCATAGACCAAACTTTTAGCTTGTTCCATGGTAATTTTCAGACTTTTGGTATGGCCCATTTAAGATTAAGAAAGTGTACCCTTGGTAATACTCATCAACTATAACCATTACCTTTAATTTAAATATATGATTGCCTAGGTTGGCCTTAGGCTTCATGCGTCACGCATAATATTATCTCAATGACGTCATCAGGCGGTGAGGGAAGCCGCGTCGCGAACCTTTGATTTCGAGCGATTTAAATGCTTGAACCACTGTAGCAAGAGAATGGCTCATCCGACCGGAGCAATTCTGGTGTAAATTTTTGCGTAAAGAAAGAATCTATGGCAGATAATTTATTGTAAATTAAAATAATTAATTTTCACATAAATTTTAATTAAAACAAAATCTACAAAACGGTGATTTACAAAGAATGTGAGCACTGTAAAGGGAGAATGCCCCATCTGATCGAAGCCATTCTAATGTCAATTTGTGCGTAAAAAACCTGTGGCAGATAATTTATCTTAAATTAAAATAACTAATTTCCACATAAATTTTAATTAAAATTACAAACTACAAAATAGCGATTTACACTGCCAACGAAGATTTCGTATAAATTGCTGGATGCGCTGTTATATTTTACCGGTAACTATGTCTTCTAACTTTGTATATAAGTGATTTATACCTTTATCGAAAGCTTGCGCAATGTCTAAAATAGCTGCAGAGCAGTATTTTTTTTATTCTAGGGCATTCCTGATTTCAGATACGACTCCAAGAACTTGTTTTACAGTTCTGGGTTCTTCTCTAAATCCGAATTGATGATCAGGAATAATTTTTTTCTCGTACAGAATTGGTTTAAGTTTTCTGAATAGCTTAGAAAGAGTCGGTAGTAAACTGATGGGACGATATGACTTTACTTTTGTTTCATCTTTACCATGTTTTGGAATCATTATGATATGCGAAATTTTCTAGGTTTCAGGAAAGTATAGCCTGTTCTGATTATAGCGTTGAAAATTTATGACATTAGTTTGACAGATTTGTGCTTAAGATTTTGGAGTATTTATTATCAGATCCATGCCCTGGTGCTTTTCTTGGATCAATGTTTTCCTTAATTTTCTTTCATACTTGGCACCACTTGGTAGTATAAATTCGGGGCTTCCAATTTGTTGAGCAAATATTTTTGTGCTGTGAATTCACTCAGATAATGTTGAACCCCTTCATCACGTTCTTTTAATAAGGTCATTTTCAGATTTTTAATCGCTTTATTTAAATTTGATTTAAGTGTAAGCGATCTGCATAATTGCCATTATCTGCACATTTATTGAGCGTTTTATCATTAACAGCTGCTTGCTTAACTTTATTTCACTGTACTTTTATACACTTTGATTTGCTTTGACTTCAACTATTTAAATCTATCCGCTTGACACTGGTGTGGGCTATGACAACAGATTTATTTCCTTGTTTAAGGATTTAAAGTAAATCAACAACTGAGCTCTATTTGCTATTTGGTAGCGTTTATATACCAGTTTGATACTGCTCTCGAAATTTCCTTTATTTTATTGCATGTCATAAATCGTCTTCCTTCTTGGTTATTCTGTTTAGGACCCATAATCATCTGGGAATATCGTTTATGGCGTGTTATAATTTATCATAATTTATTATTGTCGACGATATGTATTTGTGTTATTAATCATTTTATTCTTCAATCACTAAACCACGCCTTCTTTTGTGCGCTATATCTCGGACGTTCTTGTTCTTACTCGATCATTATGGTTTCGAATCGGTTACCATATGCTATTTCAGATGGATTTAGCTTTACGCTCTTTAGGTTTGAGATCGCCTTCTCTAGTTTAGGTTTTTTTTTTTCTTTTTGACGTCACCGTAACAAAACGTTCAATTCCTGTTTGCACTAATGTTTGTGATAGATATAAATGTTCATTAACTGCATTTTCAATGTTTTGCACAATTTTATTATTTGTGTCACTCATATTAACTTTCGTTTTCATTCATTGCAATGTTTGATGAGTTAGCACTTTATGATTGGAATTTTTGTATTTCAATCAAATTTGTTGACAGGGCATTGTTTTTGTGGCCATAGGTCGTTGTTCTTGGGTTATTCACATTAGCGTTAACTCTACGTTGATTTAAGTTTAATATTGACTGTGATTGATGATCAGCTGGAATCTTTTTTGGAGAAAATAGACCCATCGTCGAGTTTTTCACATTGGGCGCATTCAGGCAAGCCAACTGTTGGCAACATGTTGGTTAAAATCAACACGTTGAGACCTGAACGCATTGATACATTCAAAATTTCATGGCAATGTGATTGTTTAAATGTCATTTTTTCCATCGGTAGATTTTTGATGCCAACATGTTGTTAGACCTGAATGTGCCCATTGTATAAAAAAACTATTTTTAAGTTCACACCCGTAAAAATAAGTAAATAAAAATCACTAACACTACATTTTGATTATTTTATGTTTTTTTTTAATTTTATTTCTGCGCGCATCAATTTACATTTTCAAAGTTTTTAAAAAACAACGGAAAATCCTGAAAAAAGTTAGGTTATGTTCAAACGTGGGAGGGCGCTGTGTCCGAAACCTGTGATAAATAATTGTTAGTACTAGTTTTTGACATTTGAAAAAACTGCACACATCCAAATTATCATAGTCGATTCCTATGATAATTTGTGACATCTATAGAATAAAATCATTTTCTTATTTACTAGCTGTAATTTATTTAACCGGTCGATTTACTTAATTGGCGTAATTTTGCCTTAATAATTGTACCATCCAGGAAGCTTTCTGTCCAAATATCTATCCATTTCTCGGAAATTACTGTAATTAAAATTAATCAAGAAAAATGTAAGGCAGGGAAATATTCCGAAAAATTATTACAATATTCGGATAACATAACAGTAAATTGTGAATATAGCGGAATATTTTTGAAATAAATGTCAAAAATTAGTACTAAAAAATATTTATCACATGTTTCGGACACGGCCTAAGTATTAGAATTTAGTGGCAGAATTTAGATTTCTTCTTTCCTAATTGCTGATAATTTTAAAGGCTGCTAAGAGCGTTTCCTCACTGTGTACAAACAAATGATTGTCTTCCAAATTGTGAAAAAACGTGATTTTGGAAAGAAGGGTATTAGCGTGGTGAGCCTACCGAGGAGATGTATCTGAATTTCAATTTTACTTTCGGCTGTAGGCAGCCGCTTGAATAAACATGACAGATGCTTAGAAAAATGTTAGAAAGCAAGTATTTTCTAAATTTAGCAAATAGTTTTATATTGATGGAAAAGCTCAACTTGGGTCATTCATAAATTTTATGTTTTGGAATTTAGTTGTAAGAAATTTTGGAAAATGGAAAAAATTGCGTTTTGTATTTGGAATGGTTTGATTTTGAAATTATTATTTATTTTTTTAATGTTTGAAATTTTGCTTGTTTTGGTGTTGTGTATTATTGTTCGAATTATTAAATTGTAAAGTTGAAGAATTTTTTAATCGTATAATTTTATAACTTTGGAAGTTTACATTTGTAGAATTGTTAAATTTTAAATGATGGAGTTATAGATACATATTTCAAAATTTTTTGAATTAGAATTTTAAATTTCAAATTTTGAAATTTTAGAATTTCAGAATTTTAAGTTTAGAATTTTTTAATTATACAACTTTAGAATATGTAGTATTTCAAAATTTTTCTTATTTTCATAATTTAAGTTTTTCGAATTTTGGAATATTATCAGAATTATTGGAACTAAAGAATTTCAGAAAGTAGTAATTAATGAATTTCAAATTTTTAAAGTTTTAGAAATTTATAATTATAGAATTTTAGAATCAAAGAATTTTAGGATTAACCAATTTTAAAATAAAAAGTTCGAGAATTTTTAGAATTTTAGAATTTAATTATTTTGATTTGACAAAAGTTTTTTTTATTTCAGTTCAATAATTTTTTTTAATACTTTATTTTCAAATTTTTTCTCTTTATTTCCTTTATTTTCATCTTAATGAAAGGAAATATTTGCATTTTTTTTAAGTAATTCATTTATTAAAAAACAATGAGAAATAAAACTTTTGCTGGTTCATTTAGAATAATATTCGGTTGGCTTGCCCTATTTTTCTTTTTAATCACTTAAAAAATGCGAAATTGATATAGAATGCTCATTGCACACACTCTTTTTGTAAATTTGGACTTGGCGGCTGACACTTGGCCAGTTCATCCGAAGAACAAGGTCTCTTGATATTAAACCCGAAAATGAATAGAGACTGTGAGAATCTGTTTAAGAAGATTAATTTTTAAAAACAAAAAATGCAAAAATATAACGGGATGATTTTCAAAAATGATTTACTGTCAATTGATGGTAAACAATTGATTGTACATCAATTGACGATGAAACCAATTGATCGCGGCTACTATTGATCGTATGAACAATATCGTGGATACGATATTGTGTGTGATGATCGACGATCAATTTTATCCACGATCAATTGTTCATACGATCAATTGTATCCACGATCAATTGTTCATACGCCCAATTTTATCCACGATCAATATTGTTCATACGATCAATTATCCATACGATTAATTGATCCTCGATCAATTGTCCATACGATCAATTGGTCCACGATCAATTGTTTATACGATCAATGGTATCCACGATCAATTGTGTCTATGATCAATTGTTCACGTTCTTGTAACACAATCAATTGTTTACGATCAACTGACACTTAAAAAATATTGTTTTTATTATTTTTCTCGTAAAGTTACCGGTAAATTAAGATTAAAAAAAGTGGCGTGCTTAAATAAAAACGTTTTGCAGAGATACACGATAACAAAAGATTAGAGACTATCAATCTCTTGTTAAGAGGTTTAGGGTTAAATTGAAATATTTGTTTTTTGTCTTAAAATTCACTTTAGAAATGAATAAAATAAATTTCGGCTTTTTTAAAATTCAAATAATCTGTGTTCTTGTTTGTCAAAAAGTTGACAGCAAAAACAAGCGGATCTGTACATCGAAATTACAACTGGGGTTAACAAAATAATCGTTAAATTTCTGATAAATTTCGTAGTGGGCTATCGTAGTAGAACCGCTCCTTACTTTTGAAAAAATCAAACAAAAATTTTGAAAATTACGATAGTAAAGGTTTGATATCATGAAATTGATGCGTGTTGGACCGTTCCTTGATTGGGTCAAACACCAATTGCTAATGGAATATTCAAATCAAAACAAGGGTTCACAAAATGTTTGGGTTCATATTATGCTTTTAGTGTATGTACAATGGTCCAAAAGTATTTTTTTTGTTTTCAAAGGAAACTAAAAACTACATGAAATGTTGCTTTTATGGTATGAAATTAAAAGTAATTTTCAATTCTGTATTCACTTTTAATTTTTAGCTCATACTCAAACCATTTTATGCTAACTTTTACTAAAAATGACGTATTAAGGATCTAAACCATTGGTGTTGCCATTGTGTTTTTCGTGCATTTCACAAACATGCAGAAGTATTATAGAAATCATATTATTAAATTTCTTCAAATATATCAAAATAATGAGAAAAACTGTCAATAACATATTTTTAGGCATTAAAAACACAATTAAAGATAAACACGTGTTGCAAATCTTCCAACATAATGTCTCTTGTTGTATTATACATACGATGCTTAACTTTATTTCGTTCATCATATTCCCAAAAAAAAAAAAAACGAAAAGCAAATTGAGAGTGGAAAAACAAGAAAAATAATAACCAAAATAACCTATCCAGATGTTACACTGTGATAATTGTGTGAAATCAGTAAAAACATTTTGAAAATAAAATAAAAAATTAATTAATTTTGTTTTATTGTTGTTCTTAATTGATTGGAAAAAAGAAATTATAACAACTTCAATAAACAACAAGAATAGCAGCACATTCACACACAAACACACACACACACACACACACACACACCGGCATACCAGAGCAAAACGATAATCTTATGTTTTATAAAAGAAATAACCATAAGAAGTTTTCCAATAAATACTAAAGTATATTTTATAAAATGTTTGTGTGAGAAAAAATTAGTAAAGTTAAAACAAAATAAATTATTTTAATTATTTTAGAGCATAAATTATTTCCGGATGTCGTATAAAATTGAATTGAAAACTATTTTGACGATTTTTTGTTTTTTTTTTTGTTTAATTATCTAGATAAATTCACAGCCAATTTTCTAATTTTATACTTTTTGCTGTTGCACGCCGTTCCCAACCTAATTGTATGACTTACTTGAATTATTGCATATTTTTCGTATTTTTTGTTATGTCTTCAACTTCTTCCTCTTGTTTTACTCTCTCTATGTTTTATAATTAAAGTGCGACCGTTAAAATATAAAAAAAAAAAAGTTCAAGGCTTACGAGTACACTTAAAATAAATCTGCTTTACCTTCATGTTTAATTATATAAATAAGAGTTATAATTAAAATTCATGATTTTTATAGTTTATTTATGATTAATTGAATGATAAAATTTTTTGTTGCTATTTTCAGACATTTCATACACCATCTTTTGGGGACGAAGACTTTGATATACCAACAATGAGCCAACAACAACATTTAGGACACCATCAACAAGCAGTGGCAGCAGCAGCGGCTGCCGCCGCCCATCAACAACAAATGCATAATGCACATCATCATCAAATGGAACAACAACAGATGCAACAGCATCACTATCAACAAATACATCATCCAAATAGTTCGCCACACATGGTCAATTATAATGAACCACCTCAACAGTATAGTCAATGGCATCCAGATCAGCAACAACCACCACCTCATTTACATCATAGGTATGTGTGTGTGTGTGTGTGCGCACCGCGTTTTGTTTATTCATTTTTTGTGTGCCTGATTGTAACCATGAATTAACATTTTTTGTTTATATTTTATTTTAGTCAAGGTTATCCAATGCATTCGCCGTCAAGTCAAGGCGTTCAATACCCGGTTTCAAGTCCCACCACCCAACAAAATTCCCATCAACAAAGCCAACAGATGCTACTGATGCAACCTCCGCAACAGTCACCACAAATGCCACCACAAATGTCACCACAAATGGGTGGTAATGGTGGTAGTGGAGGTGGTATGAATACGTATGTTGGACGTTCACCTCAGGGTCCACATGGTAGTACCGAAAATACAAGTGAAGATAGCGATGATAATGGAATTCCGGTAAATAAAATCAGTTTTACTGTAATGTCCTAATTTAAATTTTAAAAAAAAAAACGTTGATTTGTTATATAAATTTTGCAGACGAATACACTGAAACGTCCATCACCTGAACCAATACCGGATCCTGTGTCACCTTCTAGTGCTAGTGGTAAATCAGCAGCTACGCCTAGTAAAAAACCGAAAGTAACAAAGAAAAAGAAAAAAAGGGATCCAAATGAACCGCAAAAGTGAGTACGAATTTCGTTTTTAGGTTTATAGAAAATCATATCATCATTTGTATAGAGAATTTCGTTTATAAAATAAGCATAGCGAATCAACCCTTATCTTTTACCGTAATAAATGGTTTACTCGAGAATTGGCTCGCAGAACCATCGAAAATTGACGGAAAGTAGTATAAAAATCCTTTTTCAATTACGAAGAACTATAAATTTTAAATGTCACTTCTGACTTGTTTGCGCTACTCGGCCCATAATGCCTTAACTAGATTCTTATATCGGTCGTTAATTGAGCAGTACAGTATTTTTTTCAAGTGGCCTGATTTCTAAAAGATTCATCAGAGTTCCGTCTGTTTTCTAAACCAACAAACAGCAAAAAATCCTGCAGACACCTGGCATGGGCGGTCTAAATTTTAATTCAGAAATTGCGATATTTATTTGTCTTGTAATTTGAAATTATTGAATCCAGAATTTGAGATGTTCAAAAATTCAGAAATTATGAATTTTATGATTAAAACCCAATATTCGAAATACCCCAAATTCAAAAATAAACATTTCAAACCCAAAAAATTTCAAATCAAAAAATTCAAGAAATGTTTCTAAATTTAGCAAAAATTACTGAATTGTTAAAAACATAAGTTTTTCTAATTTTGGATTTGGAATTTATTTCAAGAATATTTTTTTAATTGTTTGGGCATAATTAATTTAGAATTTTATTTTTTTAGTATGGCGTGCTCCCACTAGAAATTTAAGAAATATCTAATTTAGACAAACTTCATTCAAATTAGTATATTGGAATTTAGAAGTTTAGATCATTGGAAATTTGGAAATTTTCAAAATTTAGGGAATGAAGGAACTAGAATTGTATGTAAATACAGGGGGGATCACTTCGAATTTTTAACAGTAAAACTCCTCAAAAACAATCCCGAAAAATACAAATTTAATTCCCAGAAGACCTCACTAGATTTTTGTTAAATACGACCAACTACAATTTAATAACAAAAGGATGCTGCATAATTTCTTGTCATCCTTGTGCAGCAAGGGCCAATGCTAAGCGGCTTTGAGGAGTTTTCTATTTTAGTTTGTGAATAATTATTAAAAAAAATAAATTTTTAAAAAAGACAGTTTATGAATTTTATACGTAGAACTGTATCTATGCTTTAAGGTACGAGACTTAATCAGAAGCAGTAAAAGCTTCGTTATAGTAAAATCTTCATTTGAATCAAATACGAGGCAAGAATTAGGATAGTTCGACCGTTTCATTGAAGTTAAGTCTTAGTCACAAGAAATTTAACAATTATGTCCATTAAGCTTCGAAACTCATAACTTGAATTACGTAAGATACATAATCGACGCCCAGAGGTTACCGTAGTAGGTGACATTGAAATATGGATAGCAGTTTACAATAATTACCGCTTCCCGTGAAATTGAGGAGCAGAAGAATTTGAATTTCTTTTTGATCCTCTTAATCAGCCGAGTAATAGTAGAGTGTCCTAGTAAGGTATTGTTATTTAGGATATTAGTCGGCACAGGGAACAAATCATTATATCCATGAAGCATAGTTTCAAACGATTTTTTGAAATATTGGCATCCTTCCCTTAATCCTAACCGTATAAAACTTCTCACAAAGATTGTCCACTGGAAATGAAAACGAAGGTTGAAACGGTGCATGATTTGCGTCAGTGCGTACCAAAACATGTGAACATACTTTAAGCTTCTTGAATATAAATATATCTCCTTTTTTATGTTGTGTCTGGAATGTTGGTGAAATCTCCTTGAATGTATTAGCAGAGTACGTGCGCCTTCTGATAGCCATTTTCCATCAAAAGTGGAAGTTCAATATGTAATCTATTGGATAGGAGGTTTGGGGTATTCAAACTGGGGTTCACATGCTTGGGGTGTACCAGCTGGGAGTTAAATGCTTAAAGGATGTACCTACCAGAGATTAAAGTCTCGGAGGGTATTCTCGATTGCTTTGAGAAGCTCATGGTGAACATGCTCCATCGCAAGATACGTGTGAATGATGGTTTCGGCGTTTCAAAAGTGACGATTTCGATGTTGCACAAAATTGATCAAGAAAGAATGTCAAAAAAGGAAACACAAGCTCTTTTCTCCGTGACAATGCTCCATCACATGTAGCAAAACCGGTTTGCGACACGTTGGAATCACCCTACTGGGAAGTGCTAGCCCATGCAGCTTGCTCACCAGACTTGGCTCCTTCCAATTACCACTTGTTTGCATCGATGGTACCTTTCATTTGAATGCTTTTCACAAAATAAGCAGTTTTTGACCTACTGGTGATTGGGAAGTCAAAATTGACAATATGAAAACAAAAATTCTAGAACATAGAATGTTTCTTTCTCTTCATTTCTGGGGTCAAAAATAAGGGGTTCTGTTTAAAAAAAATGATTTGACCTCTAAATGAACTTGTTCCTTGACCTCCAGGTTGAGGTCAAAGTCACAGGACAAACATTTTTTGCAAAATTACCCTGTCGTTGAAAAAATACCGTTCATCTACTGGAAAAATCGATTGTTGACCTTCAGATGACCTTGGGAGGTCATGAAAAATACACATTCGGACGTAAAATTTTGCGCTCTTTGTATTTCCGGAGTCAAAAATAAGGGTTTCTATTTTTTAAAAATTGACTTAACCTCTAAATCGCCTTGGTCCTATACCTCAAGGTGAGTAATTAATCGATGTCCCCCATCGAATCAAACAACTTTTGTACAATTTTTTTTTTTTTGATAAGGCTTTTCTGAAGAGTTATTTCAGTGGATGGATTAAAACAGGCCACCCTATATATTAATTCTGTTTTGTTTTGTGACTTTGGTTGTAAATAAAATAAAAATCAATATTTAAACAATCATTGACGTTTAAAATATTCAAGTGATCAAAAAACAAAATTTTTTAAATTTGTTTAAAATTTTTGATCCAATATCAACTGTACTTGTTTTGAATTATTTTGTTTTTGTGAAATCCAGGATCTAGAATGTTTCGTTGTGACGGAAAACTCAAACTCTTGGAAATTTTCCCAAAACTAAATATAGTATGAACTTTGAATCGTTTTATAAAATAATCTTTAAGAATCGAGTAGCTTCGATGCCAACCGATTGAATAATTTCGCAAATCAGCATTTATGCAAAATTCTGAAAATCTCGATTTTCGATAACCTCATCTCTAAAAGATCATGTAACTCAGTGATACACTTAATTCAATTGCAAGCTCGAAAAAATAATAAACACCAAACAAATATGAAATAAACTTAAAAATTCCATAAATTATCGATATAGTGCTTCACAAATTCAGGGTAGTAGACTAATATTCAGAAACTCGCATAGGCTCGAATAATCTCAGATATTAGAACTCTAGAATAATTTTGATATTTTCAAAACATTCGAAACTCCCCGAAAATTTCGAATAACCTTGGAATCCTAAAATAATCTTGAAAAACGTTAATGTAGCTCATCTAATTCAACTGTAGCTAAACTCGAACACTATTGAAAATTTTGAATAATTTCGAAAAATCTTGCTTAATATGTATACTCAATACGGGAAATAGGGGCAAATAATCGAAATATCGAAATATAAATAGAAATTGAGCTCAGTTTAGTTTCTTTTATTTAAATAATTTCCAAATTAATTTTTTCTTGGATTTTGTTTGTTTTCCAAAAAGTACAAGCCAATAATTTTTCGGGTCCGTAAATTTGAAAAAATCAAAATAAACACTAACGAAAGAAATTGGTTCGCAAATATTTTGTTTCTTTTTTTTTAAAATTGCTTTGTAGCTAAACTATTTGTCTCTACCTCAAACAAATCTCGAGTACCTTTAAAAACTTCGAAAAAGTGAAAATCTTGATTTACATGTAACTTGGTAACACATGACGCAACTCCCTAAAAAAAATTGGGATTTAAACTGAAAACAGAAGGATTTGTTTTCGAAAGTACTAATAAACTGCGATGTGTTTTTGGCTGAAGTTGGATCTATTCCCTAAGTGATGGTTTCATTTTTACAAACACTGAATTGTTACCGAAAGTTTAGGTCAGATCTCCAACGCTAGAATCTTTATCTTTTAATGGCGAAAGATTTTTTTCAGCAAATTTAGCGAATTCAGATCACATATAATTACTCGGACATTAACTATTTTGAAGCAACCGAGTAGAAGTTATTGGTTCTTTCTTTCTACAAAGATTTCTGATAGTGATAAAGCGACTGGGAGATAGTTCATCGTTTCCCCCTTATTGGAGAAGCCGCTGTGTCTAAAGAGAAATACTGTGTCTAAAGAGATTCCACCGGATAATGTGACAAATACTTGCTTTATGGTATCCTCAGCATTCGTTCGATTACAGTGTGGGTACGTTTTCTGACATTTTTTAAATCTTAAACTAGTAAAGGACTAAAGAAGAGCAAAAAGAACGAACTCTATATGATATATTGATATTACGAGGCTAACTGTTAGTGCTTCTTATAGAAGTAAAAATGGAACGTCAAAGTGATGACTTGTAGTCTCGTAAAATTCATAGCCGTGATATTCCATTCATAAACCTTAATTACCTACCTGTAATTCATGTAAATAAATATTAATTTTTTTATTTCGAAAAATGAAAACAATTTAAAATTTTGTTTTTTTGTTTTATTAATTTCCTTCTTTTATTGCTTTTAATTATTTCATACTTAAATTAAATTATGTATGCAAAATAATAAAAATTAAATTATTGCATTTTTTCGCAATCTTTTCAGATTTTAAATTTTACTTTTTTTTGATTGATTTACGATATTTTAATTTCTCATAATATGATTGGATTCACTAGCAAATTTATGAAATCCTTGAACTTTTTTGTTTTTTTTTTTTTCGTTTTGTTTAGTTTAGTTTGTGTTTATGAAGGACAGCCGCGAGTTAATTAGCGACTATGAATATATTATTTTTGTTTTATGATTATTAGTACTTTTTGTGTTGTTTTTTTTTTTAATAAACATGACGAACGAATATAATTTGGAAAATTATATATTTTTCGTACGAAACGAACGAACGGAGATATGCTAATCCAAATACATATATTATATATGTTATGTAGTATACCTACATAACAATAAAAAAAAATCTTATTATCAGACGAAAACAAATTTCCAGGAAATCAGTTTTAAATTATATACGTGTTGTCTTATATTACTCCACTTTAGTTACGAAACGAATTGAGCAAAAAAAAAAAAAAATTAATTAAATTACATTAAAAATGCACGCACTCAATTTTACTATTTATTCTCACCGAATACAATAATAACAACGTACCAGCCTTAAAAGGAACATTTCAAAGTATTTTTTAATATTAAATGTTGACAACACACAACAACAAAGAACATCAAAATACATAAATTTATTTATTTTAATTTTCAAGGGGTTCTGACAGACTATCTCTTTATATATACATACATACATACTTTGTCATTTTATCGAGTTTCACTCCAAAAACAAATCTTATTTACAGATACTTCATTTTTTCTTATTATTAAATAAATAAAATTAAGAAATTTAATATTTTATGGAAATTCGATATTAATTTTATTAAAAAATACAAATTAATTTTTTTTTTTATCCTAAAATCGGATCCTAATTCCTAATTCTACAAAAGACGAAACAAAAGGAAATTGAGAAAATAACAAGACAAGAATTATAGAGTAAACATTTTCGAATGCGGATTAATTTACCGAAAGGCATTTTATCGAAAAATTTGTCATTAATTTTTTTTTATATTCGAATTAGCATACGATAATATATGCAAGTGATAATTATTCGCCTAACCTAAAGCATTTCAATATATTGTTTATTTGCTAATTAGTTTAAATCATTATATTTATTGGTCTGACGTGATCTTATCATTTAACACAATTATACTACTTAGTTAACCACTTTTATTACATCACATTTGTGAATTATGTAAACTTCGAGTGGTTTTGGACTAGTGATCATAAACAAAAAAGTGTTCGCTCAATTATATTTTCGGTCAAATAACAAATACCTGCTTTGCCTGAAATAAAAACACTTTGACTAATTCAAATAGATTATTGGCTCTTTAAATATTACCCAATATTGGATTGTCCTGTTCAGCAAAAAAAAAAAAACATCCTTAAATATTTATTGTTATGAAGCTACAAATAAAAATAATAAACCGACGGCCATTAAACTTGAATGTGTTTTGCCTTGTTGTTGTTGTAATAAATAAAATTGAATGTTATTATGTTTTCCGCAAACATCATCATATTTTATTGTTTGTGATCCTTTATTATTATTTTTTTTTGGTTTGTTTTGTTTTATTATTGTTAATTTTAAGGTTTCTGCAATTAATTGGGATTTTCTGGGATACTAAAAAAAAAATTGGGATATAAATGCTAATTAGTTTGTGTCTATAAAAATTATAATTTTTTGAAAAATTCGTAATAATAAACTTTTTTAGAATTGTAAGTATTGCTTTAGTTGTCTGTTATGGGAGGAAAATCACATTAATTTTATGCAGATTGATGGTTATGTAAATCTTGTGTTTACGTAATTATATATTATAGCCAAATCAATCGATTTATAATATAATTAAATTACTAATGGATTATTTAGTGTTGGGATTTGTTTCGCATAATTTAGAATTAGGTTTTAATGCAAAGATAATTGTTGCTTTCTTTAGGGCAACGAATTATTGATCATTTGGGGTTCATTTTAATATCATACTCTTTAATCGGCCTTTACGTAAGTTCGAATTGCCGAAAAATTCTTTAAAGTTTGTATTGATCAAAGCGGTGCCTTGGTATAAAAGCTCTTTTTCAAATTTAAAAAAAGCCGTTTCTGCGTCTTGGTTCCAATTGTGGGCAGAATTTTATGTTCCCAGAATGAGACAGAAAGATACGGATATATCTTTTTCCTTATTTTAATCTTTTCCCCCTTTCATTTTTAATCATAAACAACAAAAATATTCAATTTGTATGTTTAGTCATTCTCTGGCAATAGCAGAAGAGCAATAACAGGAAGCAGCGAAATAGCCACCCAAAGTACGCTGCAAACGTATAACCATCGATTTGGGAGATCCTGATGAACTGCACCTCCAACCTATAAGAAAAATGCTCAAGTCTAAAAGTTTTAAGCTGTGGCAATGGGTATCAAACAACAACACCGTCGTGGAGGACATTTCCGGATTCAATTACCTGGGTACGTATTTCAGTCCAAAAAATGTGCGATGTGCGAGTGCGAACCGGAAAAAATATTATTCGTAAAATATATGTGTATGCGAGCAAAAAACATGGGCGACTTGTGATATTTGGGAAAGTAAGCCCCAACAATTTGAACCGATTTCACGCGACTCAATTCTTTTTGATACTGGGATCACAAAAAATGCACTAACACAAGAAAAATATTTGACAAAACACAATCGCAAGAAGTATATTATACACCATGTATGTATACGAAACGCACATCGCACATTTTTTGGACTGAAATACGTACCCAGGTCAACAGGAAACCCATTAAACCATTTCGAATGAAACGAATCGATCTTCTAGGATGATTGTCCCCTGAATTATTTTATTTTAGGGAAACTAATGTTTCAGCAGTTATGGCTCAGGGCCACCGGAGGAAAAGAAATAAGGTACAAAGCAACGTTTAACGAGCTGCAAAAAATAAGAATTCCTTGATGGATAAATATACATAAAGCAGGAATAACAACAGTTACCCTTATTTCGTGGAAACCCAAAGTTCCAAACCAAACTTTAAGAAGTCGGGAACTTAGTCGTCCAAAATTAGAACTCTGTGGAGCATTATTATTAGAGAAATTAGTGGAGCTGATAGCAAGTTTTAGAAGTCATAAATAGGGAATGCAATCCCAGGATCCGGTATTTTTTTTAAATCCTGCGATCCCAGTCTTTTTGTCAGTTCAAGAGCTGGAAAAGCCTAAGATCAAAATTGTGAAACTATCCCAAGCCATTTCATTCACAGACGATAACAATAAATTACCGAATAGGAGGTTTGTGGGAAGCAGGTGCAAGATTCTCTCTTTTTATCCATTTTTGGACAAGCATAGGATATTACAAATAGGAGGACGATTGCAACACTCATTCATGAAGGATAACGAAAAACACCCGATCATTCTACTAGATAAGTGTTGATATTGATTATTGACATAAAATTACTTACGTATTCTGGAGTTGTGAGCTTAACGCTTGCAATTTTAAGGAAACAATTTTGAATTCGCTAAGGAAAGCACCACCGATATGTAAGAAATGCTTCAAATTCTATGTTGACCGAGCAACTCAATTGATGAGAGGTGGTACCTACTCCAAGAATAACACCACCGAGAGTAAGAATATATTACTCTGACCTCCTTTATTTCCGGATGTCCAAGGGCCGCAGAACCAAAAGCCAGAAAGGATAAATCGCGATTTTTACCTCTTATCAACAAAGGCACTGCATATAGCCAATGCATATAGTGCTATTTAGTGATCTAACAACACAAGGATTTCTCGCTGCCCTCGAAAGCTTTATAGCTCAAAGGGGAAATATTACAAATGTATGCAGCGATAACACAACGTATTTCGTTGCTGCCAAGAAACATCTACAAATCATCTCTCATATATCTCTGTTAATTAAGTCCGCGCGAATTAATTCCGCCGCCAATAATGAAGTATTTTGCGCCATTTTCGTTGCGAAATTAATTCTCTTTTAATTATGAATTAATTTCGCGACATCAATTTTAAAAAAACTGAACAAATTAAAAAAAATTTAATTAATAATCAAATCCGTCGAGAAATTAATTCATTTTTAATTATAAATTAATTTCGGAATGAAAAATAAAATGTTATTTGTTTAATTTATTTACACTAGTTTCACAATAATAAGTTATTTTAATCTTTTGTAATCGAATAAGCCTTTAAGTAGGGTAAGGTTGCTCAAATCGTACCGATTAAGAACACGTTTTCAGAAATCAAAGAATATATTAGTAAACACATACATATGAGTATCATTGGAAGCCTTATAGTAAACCCGCTTTTATTTATTGCAAACAAATAAAATAATCTGCGCACATTTTCTTTAAACTCAAAATTAAAAAATTGAAATCGGTACGACTAAGGAAATACCTTAAGTCGTACTATCTACTACTTAAGTCATGTCAGTTTATAAAACCAAAACGCTATTTTGAAAAAAACGGCTACACGAATTAAAAAAGGCTGAATTAAAAATGTACATCAAAACTGAATTAAAAATGGTGATTTTAGTATGAAGAATTGGAACCATTTTTAATTCATTTTGAATAAATAAAATCTGTATTAAAAATGTTGTTTTAGACAAAAAATCGAAAATTGAAAAAATGAATTAAAAATGGAACTTTAACAAAAAAAAGAAAATTTTATTTCATTTTTTTTTTAATTCATTTTCAAAATGAATAAAAAAAGGCCCATTTTAAATATATTTTTCAACACATTTTTAATTCATTTTCAAACTGAATAAAAAAGGTCCATTTTAAATTCATTTTTCAACTCATTTTTAATTCATTTTCAAACTGAATAAAGAAAGGCCCATTTTAAATTCATTTTTCAACACATTTTTAATTCATTTTCAAACTGAATAAAAAAAGGTCCATTTTAAATTCATTTTCAAACTGAATAAAAAAGGCACATTTTAAATTCATTTTAAAAAGTTAACAAAAAAAAAAAAATTAAAAGTTCAATAAATTTTATTTTTATGTATTTTCATTAATGAAAGCAATAATTACAAACATTTAAATAAAATTGAAAATATTTTATTTTATATGAATTTTAAATTAAAACTTAAAAAATTGAAATTAGTTTTAAAATATTCTGGAAAATGGAGATCCCTAATTTAACTTAGAATTGTAGAGGCTAACGGCTTCGGTAACTCTCACGGGCACGCGGGAGGTTGCTTCGCTACTCCCCGCTTAGCCCTCCGAGGGGCTTTAGATTTTAACTTCAGGGGACGTAGGAGCCAGGATAGACAAACATGTCGCACTGCGTGCCGCATGTAGGAGCGGATTATATGGAATCTATTAATGACACTGCAACATTTTATATCGATCCCCATCAAATATTAAATAATTTGTATCGATTAAATTTAATTTTTTGTCTAGAATTTTTTATTTTTATTATTACTAAAAATTATTTTTTTCTGTTCCAAAATATTATATTTGTTGCCAATTTATTATTTTTGATGCTAATGTTTGTCGCCAAAAATTGTTTCTTGTATGCCCGTTTAAATTGTCCCTTTTCTAAACACATTTTTAATTCATTTTTTCTTAATTAATTTTCAAAATGAAATAAAAAATGCATATTTTATTTCATTTTTTAACGTATTTTAAATTCATTTTCAAACTGAATAAAAAAAGGCCCATTTTTAATTCACAAAAATACCTTTTTTAATTCAGCCTTTTTTAATTCGTGTAGCCGAAAAAAACCTTTCACGAAACTGCTAGAGGCAAACGACACACTAATAGATATATAACTTATCCTAAACAACCAAAAGGTATGTAACTAGTCTTTTCTTACCTTAGGAGCTGCCACACTATAAATGAATTTGTTTACCAGAAACATTATAAATTCATTAAAACCGAGATACGCACTGTCTACGCGGTTAAGTACAGCCGAGCAGTATAACTATACACTGTGCCATTTGTCTGGCGGAAAGAGTACTCTTGAAATCATTGAGGTACGATTTAAACACCGGTACGACTTAGGCGATTTTCCCCTACATTTCCATGAAAGTGTAAAATATGTGTAGCATTTATTTATTTAGATTTATTTCAATCTTTGGAATCCAATATTGATGTATATAATACTTTAGTTTCAGTCCAGTTCAGTAACATTTCAGTTCAACTTCATTTCAAGAGACTTTCTATGACAATATTTATATTTCAACCTTTAATTTTTCTGGCGGAATAAATCCATATTTATCGGCGGAGTTAAATTCATTTAGAAATGAATTAATTTCGCCGATAAATTTGAATTTATTCCACGCTAATTTGATATGATTTAAATCCGTGACAATTAACTTTTAAAAACACAACTAAATACGCGCAAAATTATTTCATTTAAAAAAAAATGAGACAAAGATGTCCCGCGGAGTTATTTCGTGCCCTTGAATCAAATTGCTTGGCTGATTACAAAAATGGTATTTTGTTTTGATTTTATTATCGGCATCGTAGACGTTTGCTAGCAGCTGGTTTCACTGCTTGTTCCATTGTTGAAAAGCGTCTTATATCTAAAATTTGATAGCCAATTAGATTGATCGCAATTTTCACATTTTTTGTTAAAGCTCATGGATTGGATAGCCGCTGATTCACGTTTTTCTGAATCAATTGTATAGCCAGTTTTTTTCAAAAATTTGAATTCTCTGAATTTATTGAATTTCACTTCAAAATTCCATAATTTATTTAACTTCTAATATTTCGGACTTCACATTCCCATTTTCAAAGAAAATCTAAATAGGTATAAGTAATAAATTTAAAAATAAAAAATTTGAAAATTTAAAACAAAATATTTTTGTAAAAATTAGGAATTAGGAATTCGGAAATTTAAGAATTAAACCTAAAAAAAAATTTCATAAATCCTGAAAACTTTTTAACATAAATTTTAGTAAATATTATAATTTTGAACGTAGAATCGAAACTGATTCAAAAAATAAATTTTACAATTCCTTTGAACCTGTAGAATTTTAAATTTTCTATTTCTTTCTGTTTGTTCGATCCTTATAATTTTTCCGTTGCTATAATTCATTTAACGCCGAGTTAACCCCAAACAGTTTTTAAACTAAAAGAAAAAAGCTCAACTGTTATTTTGTGCTACCTCTGGGATTTGACAAATCAAATTTATGGCTCCCACCACACTAACGCTACATTAAAAGCATAAAACAATATAGTGATAATGGAAATATATCAATAAAATCCAAAGAATTTTTTTTATATTTTCTCTATCTAAACGTGTATATGGAATTGAAAAATTGTGCAAGTGAAAATCAACCCTTTCGTTATATAACAAAAGCTTACACAGATTTGATAGCAAGGAAAAATCTATTGTTAAAATACATAAATGGGAAGAAAATGTTTTTCAAATCAGTTTCCATTCAAAATTAAAACATAAAATTATGATTACTTTGAATTATGCTGTAATAAATTTAATTAAAAAAAAAAATCAATTAATTTAATTAATTATCAATACATAATGTAGAGTGTGTAATAAATTTTAAGGAAATATGACTTGTTTTTTTTGAAAAAAAACTTCCATTTCCATTAAATGAAAAATGATTACCACTTAAATTACAATTTTTTTTTTACTGTACATAAAAAAAGGCATAATGGAATTTCTATGTTACGTATCTTTTTTTTTTTGTTTTATTATTAAATGCTAATAAACACTCATTATAAAATACAATATAAAAATAAAAACACACGCGCGTTTTTTTTCTTTTTTTAAACCCTCTCAAACCAAAATCATCAGCCTCACACCTCTTTCACATCCCACCACTCACTCACTCACTCACCACGACCATGAATATAATAAAACAACAATAATATGGAAAATAATGAAAAAATAATTAAAATAAAAATCCTTTTTTTGATATTTTGCAATATATGTACATATGTATATAAAGCACAAGAGTACATACATACATAATATATGGAATTTTCTTTTTATTTTCCTGTGAAAACAATACACAATGCCACCAGAGTTGTATACAAGTGACGAGGCGAGTGTATTTGCCGCGCAGTATACAGTCAAACTCAAAACAGAAGAAAATTTGTGGGGCGCTGCTGATGATTCAAACAATTATGCACTTTTGTTTTTTCTGTTTTGTACTTACGTTAAGGGAATAATTAAAAGTTCATCTACACATGTGACTAAATTATTTTCCCATTTTTTTTTGCTAAATTATGAATTTTATGGGAATATATTAATAATAAAAATGTATTAATTAACTGAAATTAATTTAATGAAGTATATGACTTGGGGTATTCGTTGCATATGTACGTACAGCTAATTTATCCAACTCTGGAATATACATGAAAATTGTTTACCCTTGTACATTGTACAAAAGTATCCAGAATTTTTTTGGTTTGTTTTAAATAATATAAAACCAAAATTAAAAATAAATAAGTACGTTTTTCATTATTATTTTTTGATTTCAAAGAAAAACAAGAAAATTATGTTTTTGAATTGAAAATTTTTCCTTATTATTATATAATTATTATTATGA
Organism: Tipula helvola; assembly: GCA_963556165.1. Classification (NCBI taxonomy): domain Eukaryota; kingdom Metazoa; phylum Arthropoda; class Insecta; order Diptera; family Tipulidae; genus Tipula; species Tipula helvola. The sequence continues at coordinate 391,761,535 of OY744482.1, forward strand.
AACTAATTTATTTTGAATAAACAATTATTAACGTATATATGTACGGTTATACTCGTTCTTCAAAACCATTGTTTATTAATTACGAAATTTTTAATTAGACGAACAGAATTAGTTGAGTATGCATTATTTAATTCGGTGGTGCGATGGTATGGTTAAGTTTTTCACTATGTGGTGTTAAAATTAATTTATACCGGTTAACGAATAATCTCCTCTTTATGTAAATTTTCAATTACCCTTATGATTATGATAAGAAAGAAAATTTTAGGGAGCCTAAAACGCATTCACTGTACCTTTTCCTAAAACTGCAAACCCATCTAACCCAGTCAGACCCATAATCGTAGTATAGACTATAAGCTTAATGAAACTAAATATCCATTTGATGACTTACATTATTGTGTAAGGTAGCAAGAAAAAGTATTTATTGTGTAACAGAGAAAAAACAATTCTTTTGATATGTTTGTCAAAGGCGGATTCAAATCATAATTCATGATTCGTATCTCTTTCTTTAAGTCTATCATAACCACCAAATTTTAGGCAACTTAAATTTTTCGTTTTATTTCCATACGTTACACTACTCATTGTAAAAACTTACTCGCTGTGTGAAAAATGAAGAAAAAACAGAATATGTATATAATATCGCACGTGACAAAGAATGACAACTCAAAATTTCAAGTTTTTCAGGAGAGTAAAAGAAAAAATGCTAGTTTCGATTTTATTACACTATTCTCTATGTGCGTCAAAAAAAGGAAGATTGGCAAATTAAACCGTCTCACGACAATCAAAATAGTTCCTTTTAATACGAAAAAGGCTAAGGAAGTTCTAGAGCAAAGTAGGAGAGATGTTAGAATCCTATGAGGATCAGTAACAGTGGTCCTCCACTTTGACGTTATTGTGTAACGATCATGTTACAGATCATTAAGCAACTCAACTTAAAGCAGTAACTAAACCCCATTTAACTATGAAATAACTTCAAACAATTTTCAATATTATATCGAAAAATAATCTCGAAGAATCCACGAGCATCTTCTACAATTTTGAAAAGATCTGCAATATCACGCGAGTAATAACGACTACATAGTTCTCGAAAATCTCGAGTAATCTTCAACAATAATCTCGAAAGTATCAAATAACCTCGAAACCAATCAGCCAAATATCGTTCAAATTCGCAACATGGATTAATTCAAAATTATTCCGAGAATCTCAGAAAGTCTCGAATATTCCAGAAAAATGGCATCTTTGAGACACAAAATCTTTCATACTTATCTAAACTGTGTACATGTACGTAACTCAAGCAATTCTCGGAAAACTTAAAAACAATATTCTCGATTAATCATTATTCTGTAACAAGATGAAACACGAGCAAGAGCTCGTATGTAATATTAAAATTCTTGAATAATGTCTTTAAAAAAAAAATCTTCAGAAAAACTCGTATAAACTTAAAATCCTAGGATAATTTGGAATACAGTTACTCAACATTATTTAATTCTGGAAATTTACACAAATCCAACAATATTGAATTTCAAGAATCTCTTTTTAAAAGATAATTTAAATGAGTACGTAATTCAAATATACCTACAGGCTACAAGCTAAACTCAAATAATAACGAAAACCTCGAATCAAACCAAAGTGTACAAAATTTCGAAAATAAATTTAAAAACTTAGCTTTTTTATAGCGAAAACCTCTTACTCAAAGTCTTGCAAATTTTGAGTATATGTATGTATACGAAAAACTCGAATAGAATCTTATACAAAATTCGTTTTATAAAAAAAAAAATCGAATAATAAAGAAAATTTAGAATATCGAGAAACTCACCTAATTAAGTTTTATTATCAACGCTTATATTTCAATCCAAACTAAACTCAAACAATCTCGTAAAATTTATAAACTCTTGAATAACATCTAAATACATAACACTCCTCGGGTGTTGAGTATGTGATTATGTAAGACATTTTGAGTTGTCGTAATGCTTGCATAGACACTGGTTTCCCGGCAATTCGACTTTGTGAATTCTGAGTTTTCGAAACTCGACAAGTGAAACGCGAATTACGAGAGGTGCATACTTAATCGACAGGCAGAGGATTACAATTAACTACAGCCATTAAATTTGCTACTGACATTAAATTTGCTACTGACATTAAATTTGCTTTCTGCCTGATAACACGTGTCTTTCGCCTTGAATTTTGTTTACTCGGTTGTATTTTGCGTCTTCGAAAACAAGGACACATTATTTGTTTATTTAGTAGTGATAATTTCATTTATGATTAGATTAGAGGTTTTTAAATAACACAATGATTGTAATATATACAAATAAACAAAATATTGTTTTTTGGTAATTCTTTCTATGTAGAAGTAGTTCTGAAATTTCAAGTTTTATAAAAATTTATTCAGATTTTAAATTCCTAAAGATAAGTTCTACAACAACCTCAGAATTAAAATTCTAATACTAAGAAAACAATACTTACTGTTAAAACTTGAGATAAACTAACAATTAAATTTTTAAGTTTCTAAGAAATCTTAAAATTTCAAACACGCTAAAAATCTAACTTCGACATTCTCTTTTAATTTTAAAAATGTGAGGTTTTAAATTTTATTTTCTCAGCACACATTTGGAAATTTCAAAGATTTCGGTATTTCTATGTATGTATATATTTTTTGTATTAAAACCACCTAGGTTATGCATTTACAGTTGTAACTTGCTTTATATCTTCTTCGATGCGTTCCCTTCATAATGTTTGATATTTTCTTTAATTAGTATAGTTGAACCACATCTTGCCTATTCAGCAGGGTGAATTACGCTGTATAAATGATATCCTCTTATTTTGACATAAGACGATCTGTTCAAATGGCTTTCCGGCTTTATTTTGCATTCCAGAGTGCTATCTAAGTATGTTGTTTATTTTTGATTTTTGTCGCTTTACTTGATTTTGTTACTTGATTAAAAAAAATGTTGAAGAAATTTTAAAGGTTATTATGGCTACGAGGCCCAACCCCCAAAATCTTTCTAGTACGTGGAAGTCAATTATTTAATTAGGAACTTTATTTTGATCCGTGTGCCAGTAAGTTGAATGACCAGCAGATAAATAATCCAGAGACTAATCCTATATAGCTTTGTAAAATTGTTTGCTTTTTGGTGTCGACAATCTCCGATCCCCATTGTACATGTTTAGCGTTGTAATCGCCATCCGCAAGGAATTTATTGCCTAGCTGGTTAAAACAATCGATAAATTGCTACTTTTTAATTGTATTTTTTACCGATATTTTGCCGATATTACACATTTTCCAGACCATTCTTCTAAATAAATATTAGTTGCTTGGATGCGCTCTTCTTCATACATACTTGCTATGTTCATATAATGCTTTATTCTTATTTTGATCAAGACGGCAGCGCCACCGTGTGCTTTCCCGCCCGGGTGTTGGGTGTTTTAT